>OY997270.1:208655849-210085730 GCA_963921465.1 Triticum timopheevii
AATGTAACTATCAAACGAAAATCAGAAAATCTGAAGGTTCCTAATTGTGTTGAGCTTACCCTTTCCGTGCAGAACCAACAGCCACAGCAGCAAAATCCTTGATCTTTGTCCTCACCACATTAATTCCCCGTTCATCACTCGCATTAAGCTCCAAAACTCTTGACTTGTAGAGCTCTGGACTGAGTTATCCAAAGAGAACCAGAAAACTAAACCGAGTTTCCAATCATACTGGCAGTAATCTCATATAGTTTTTACTACCAGAGATGCTGGAACCAATTAATTATCACAATCAAAGGATAAGACCTTTAGGTAAGCATCTATAAAGCTTAAACTACCGAAGGTTCTCATTTCTTGAATTAGAATTGAATATGCATCATTCAACTCATTAACCCAAAGATGAAGCATTAACATGTTTGGATATTCTAACGAGTATTGCCATGGCACAAAGATATCCTCACTGTCCAATAATAAAGCAGGCATTCTACTTGTTATATGGCCCAGTGAGTATCAGCACATCACATAATCAGTAAACCATACCCTCGAAACAATTGTTTCTGTTTTCAAATATGCACCCAATTCTTAAGATTGTACTGATTAGACAACCCAGCATCTGCCAAATTAAAAAAAACTAACATCGTGACAGTCCATTCTTATCAAAAGCTCCAACTTTCTAGAAAGAAATGTAATCCCATTACTACACTGTTTGCGCACAACAATGAACAGAGTTAGGGCGCCATTCTGATGAATGGATCTCCATAGAACTCTACAACAAACTATATACAGAAGTAGCTCAACATCTATTGACTCAGAACATTGCACAATGCACCATGCGCATCTAATGCTCCCATTACATTGACTACAGTTACACCATCGCTGACTATTGACAAGTATGACACCTAGGGATGTAAATGGCAAATAAACGGCGTCCGCAAGTCCCGTTTAGTTAGTTTTAGCTAGCTCCATAGTTAATTTTCCTCGGAAAAAAGCTTTTTTAAACTGTTAGACCATACATGGGCTTAAACGGGACCCGGTTTACATCCCTACCTTCTAAGTTAATTAATACTGACCCAAGCAGAGACAAATACACAAAACCAAAGAAAAATGGCCAGCAAGGGAGTACCCGTAGAGCTGGTATGCAATGGCAAGCGCAGTGGTGGTCTTCCCCGTGCCAGGCGGACCGTAGAACAGCATGTGCGGCAACTGCAGGGGACCAAGCATCAAATAAGACACCTCCCAAGGGGCTCAATGAACAGATTAGAAGACAAAAACATCGTCACGACTCAGATGAAGAGCTAGGGTTAGAGAGAGCGCGCGCGCGAACGTACGTCGGCGGTCTCGAGGGTGTTGGTGAGCACCCGGACCACCTCCTCCTGGTGCGCGACGTCCTTCACCTGCCTCGGCCGGCTGCGACGTCAGGAACAGGCGCAATTAGAGCAAAACCACGAGGGCTTCTTCGCAAACTGCGCGAGAAATGGGGAAATCGAAGGGGGGGACGGGGGGGAAGGGTGCTTACTATTTCTCCACCCATGGTTGTGACGACGGCACGAGCGGCGCCATCTCTCCTCGGTTGCCGCCGCGACGAAGGGAAATGGTGAGGACTGCGCAGGCGGGGGCGAGCGGCGGGCGGCTGTCTCGGTTTCGCGCGCTGTGTTTTGGGGGTCGAGGTTTTTAAGGGGTGGGTGTGGAGGTGAGGGTTCTGGCTCGGTGTTTCAGCACGCCTCAGTCGAGGGTTTTGCTGGCAAGGATTCGGATGTAAGGGCACATTGCGCTGAATTGTAAAATAACCGGGTGAAAAAAATGATCCGAATAAATACCGTATCAAACCGCGGCCTTTAAATTTTTTAGGAAGCACGGCAAATTCTCCCCCTCAATTTTTAGAAACACGAGGCGGGAGGCTGCCCCGAGGGTGACCCCTAGCAAGATTTGGCGGGAGGGACATTTCTGCGTGGCAGTTCCGCTCTCTCTTCCCTCCGCCGCCATTGATCTTCCTCCGCCCGCTCCGGACCACCTTCCCCGACTCTGTAGCGCAGCCATGGACACCTCCTAGCCGTCGCCCGTCATCGTGGAAGTCATGGACGCGCCAACCCCTCAAGCAGATCTCGTCGCCGGTTGTGTCGCGCTCGTCGCCGTTCAAGCCTCCACCGCCCATCCTCGCAAGCGCCAGTGCAACTTCGTCGTCCAGAGCGGCGCTCCGCAGCCACCGCCGGGAAGGCACGAGCGCCCCGCCGCCGCTGCAAATCCGGTCCAGGCCATCCCCACCCCGTCGGTGAAGATGCGCAAGGTGGCGGGGGTGAAACGCAAGAAGGCGGCAAAAAAAGGTATTGTGGGCACAGCACCACCACTTCCTTCGATCGCCACAGCAAGAGTTTCCCCAAGGACGCCCGCCAGCTACGCTGATGTCACCGCCCCCGAGGTGTTCGATGGAATGGGCGCAAGCCGTGCAAGGTATGGAACTTTGATTTTCTTGTAGTTGTCTTCACTTTTTGCCATTGCCATTTGTTCGTGACTAGTAGAGCGAAATTGTAGCGCCGGTTTGCATGATGCGACTGCCGAGTTTGTGCACATGTTGGACGACAATGTTGTCGACTTGATCAAACCCGAGCGATGATTACGGCCACAATGAGATGGATGGTGGTGTGGACGCTCACAGTGGGGAAGAAGATGAGGTGGAGGAGATTGGCGAGGGGATGTTCGACCAAGCACAAGCAAAAGTGCGCGTGAGATCGAAGAACTACACGCAATTGAAAGATCAAGGCTTGGGAATATGTGTCTCTTGATGCGTGGACCGGCACTGACCAAACCGGCAAGCGGTATTGGCAATGGATAGAGGACCAGTTCTTTCGAATGATGGCAAGCGGTGACGGGTGGTGGCTTCGGTGCCGGTGGTGGAGAGTGATGATGATGATGATGGTCATGGAGGTGGTGGTGGCTTCGGTGGCGGTGGTGGAGAGTGATGATGATGATGGTCATGGAGGTGGTGGTGGCTTTTGCATGAGGTTCTTTTGGGTCATCGATGAAAACTATGTTTAATTTCCGCGCAAACTAGGTTTGATTATTTGAATTTGTAGCCATTTATCGGAATTGCGGTCAAATTGTCTAATATGTTTTTTCGGTTTGAGGGTTGGCGCGGCCTGCGGACGAATAGACCCCGCAAGGCCAAACGGTAAATCAGTCGACCGCAGCCCGTGCCAGCCCTCAAAACATGTTTTCCGCAGCCATTATACCCACTTTAAAGGTCCGCGCAATAAGAGGTTTGCTAGAGATACTCTAACCCCTCCTTCCTTTGAGTGAAGTAGTTGTATAGCTCGTCGAAAATGAACCCCCAACTTCAAATTCCTGGAGTCTATACCTTGTACTCATTGATCCTAGTCAATTTCAACCCTATACATGTTTGGCGCACCAGGAAAAGATCCATCCTGTCCGGGATCAAAGTCTACTCTCACTTACATCCCTACCCCACATATCATATCCATTCTCCATCCCAAATCCCCTCCTCTCCCTCTCTCTCCCGAAATGAAAATCAATGGAGCCACCTCAACGCCATCAACACGGCGGAACGGTGATGCGTGTCTGCCTTAGAGGTCATTGTCGGAGGAGGGTGTGTAGTGGCCACACGTGCCTCGAGCACCCCTGCAGGCATTCACTACCAACACTGTCATGAGGGTTTCAGAGTCGAGTGAGTGCCCCGCGAAGACGATCTTGCAGTCACGCCCTTGCTGGTGCAACAGATCCTGCACCGCCTTTGTCTCCATCTCGAGTTTGAAGTATGAATGCCTTGAGCAACACGTGATGCATGTAGTCGTCGTCCAACATGTGCATCTTGAACTTTTTGTCCATCAAGACATGCAAGGAAGGAATGAAACGACTCTTCCCCTTGTAGTCTGCCTTACAGCATGTAGCCGCCGTCCCGTCAGCTCATTGTCCATTGAGGACGCAACGGATTACACACTCTAGCCCGCACGACACCGACATGGTTGCCTTGGTGTTTCCCGCATGCCTCAGTCGAGGGTTTTGCTGGCCATATTGGGATGTAACCGCTCCTTCTCTCTTTTGCGTCTGAGAGCATCTCTCCCAACAGATCATGCCGCTAAAATAACCGTCATTTTACGAGATGAGGATAAAAAATCGTTACGGAATGGGGACAAAAAATCATCCCGCACATGTCCTGTAAAAGCGGGTTGTGTCAATAAAATTGCGGGGAGCTGCATATCTCAGCCCGCGCCCGCCATATGTCTAGTCCCCTCTCAGCTTTTGTCGCCCCTCTATCCGTCGCGTGACTTGGCGAGAGGGAAATTTGCGCCCCCTTCTTTGGCGCCCCCGGATGTTGCCGCCGATCTCCCTGGCCTCATGCCTTCTCACCTCTTCATGCCTCCAATCGCTGGCATGGAGTACCCGCAGACACCGGTCTGCACATTTCATGCGCCGCTATCCTAATCGGTGTCGCCTCGTCCTCTTGCGCCTCCCACAACCATGTTCCCTATCGTCGCTCCAACTCCTTCCGCCGCCGGCGTGAAGCGAAAGCCGCAAGGCAACAACGTCGTCCATGGAGTCGTGTCTACCACCGCCCCAACTTCTTCTGGCACGTCATGCTCCCTCACGTCGCGGTCGCCGGCTTGGGGACGAATGTAGTGACCAGACCTCAAACAGTCTAGACTCTGTGCATCAGTGTCATCCCTGGATCGGTAATGCTGACACACACAGTACTTGAGGATTTATAACAGAGTTTCAATCACACACTTATTACATCGAATGTCTCAAAAGAGAACTTATTACAATAATATGGCTTAAGGCCATCTAGAAACGATAACAACGGGAGGCTTGGAAGATAAAGTGAGTCCATCAACTCCAACGGCATATCTGAGTGAACGACAGCGGCCTATGGCACCTTACTCGTCGTCTGAAAAGTCTGCAACATGAAATGTTGCAGCCCAAAACAGGTCAACACATGGAATATGTTGGCAATGTAACACATAGAGTAATGAACAGAATGAATGCTATCACTACATGCATATGTGGCTGGTGGAAAGCTCTACGGTTACAGTTTGCATAAAGCCAATTTTTCCCTACAACAAAGGAATAAATTTTATTTAACTATCATGATGGTTGTTAAACATTGAGAAGGTTCCTCCAACTCAATCCCAATTAAGCATCATCATTAAACACAATCAAATTAAATTTAGAGTGATGAGATCAACATGATAATCCAAGAACCAGATACTCAAGATGTCCATAACCGGGGAAACAGCTACCCATGATTAGTTTGTACACTCTGTAGAGGTTTGCGCACTTTTCCCCACAAGACTCGAACACATCCATGGTCGGAGATTCAAGACACGGTCTTTCTAAAGCATTAACTCTCTACTCTGGGTAGACAGTACCACCTACAACCCACTACATCTGCTAGTCTACCTCTTCAAGAGCTTCACGCAACTCACTCAACTATGCGAGAGCCCATATTGGCTTGTGGCTGCACACGGAAGTTTCCAGCATGAATAATCTTATGATCCCTTTGAGCCTGGGTGGCGAACCGTAGGATGATCACACGGGTACTCCGGGATATCCTAGGACAACACTAGATTCTCCAGGTGAAGGAAATATGCCCTAGAGGCAATAATAAAGTTATTATTTATTTCCTCATATCATGATAAATGTTTATTATTCATGCTAGAATTGTATTAACCGGAAACATGATACATGTGTGAATACATAGACAAACATATAGTCACTAGTATGCCTCTACTTGACTGGCTCATTAATCAAAGATGGTTATGTTTCCTAACCATAGGCATGTGTTGTCATTTGATTAATGGGATCACATCATTACAAGAATGATGTGATTGACATGACCCATTTCCATTAGCCTAGCACTTGATCGTTTAGTATATTGCTATTGCTTTCTTCATGACTTATACATGTTCCTGTAACTATGAGATTATGCAACTCCCGTTTACCGGAGGAACACTTTGGGTGCTACCGAACGTCACAACGTAACTGGTTGATTATAAAGGAGTACTATAGGTGTCTCCAAAGGTACATGTTGAGTTGGCGTATTTCGAGATTAGGTTTTGTCACTCCGATTGTCGGAGAGGTATCTCTGGGCCCTCTCGGTAATGCACATCACTATAAGCCTTGCAAGCAATGTAGCTAATGAGTTAGTTACAGAATGATGCATTACGTAACGAGTAAAGAGACTTGCCGGTAACGAGATTGAACTAGGTATTGGATACCGACGATCAAATCTCGGGCAAGTAACATACCGATGACAAAGGGAACAACGTATGTTGTTATGCGGTTTGACCGATAAAGATCTTCGTAGAATATGTAGGAACCAATATGGGCATCCAGGTTCCGCTATTGGTTATTGACCGAGAATAGTTCTAGGTCATGTCTACATAGTTCTCGAACCCGTAGGGTCCGCACGCTTAACATTACGATGACAGTTTTATTATGAGTTTATAAGTTTTGATGTACCAAAGTTTGTTCGGAGTCCCGGATGTGATCACGGACATGACGAGGAGTCTCGAAATGGTCAAGACATAAGGATTGATATATTGGGCGACTATATTCAGACACCGGAAGTGTTTCCGACATTTTCGGAGAAAATCGGAGTGCCAGAGGGTTACCGGAACCCCCCCCCCCCCGGGAGAGATAATGGGCCACATGGGCCTTAGTGGAAAGAGAGAGGGGCGGCCAGGGTGGGCCACACGCCCCCTCTCCCTCTGGTCCGAATTGGACTAGGAGGGGGCGGCGCCCCCCTCTTTCCTTCCCCCTCTCCCCCTTCCTTTCCCCTCCTAGTAGGAGTAGGAAAGGGGGAGTCCTACTCCTACTAGGAGGAGGACTCCTCCTCCTGGCGCGCCCTCTAGGGCCGGCCGGCCTCCCCCTTGCTCCTTTATATATGGGGGCGGGGGGCACCCTAGAACACACAAGTTGATCTACGGATCGTTCCTTAGCCGTGTGCGGTGCCCCCCTCCACCATATTCCACCTCGGTCATATCGTCACGGAGTTTAGGCGAAGCCCTGCGCCGGTAGAACATCATCATCGTCACCACGCCGTCATGCTGACGGAACTCATCCCCGAAGCTTTGCTGGATCGGAGCCCGGGGATCGTCATCGAGCTGAACGTGTGCTGAACTCGGAGGTGCCTTACGTTCGGTGCTTGGATCGGTCGGATCGTGAAGACGTACGACTACATCAACCGCGTTGGGCTAACGCTGCCGCTTACGGTCTACGAGGGTACGTGGACAACACTCTCCCCTCTCATTACTATGTCATCACCATGATCTTGCGTGTGCGTAGGAATTTTTTTGAAATTACTACGTTCCCCAACAGTGGCATCCGAGCCTAGGTTTTATGCGTTGATGTTATATGCACGAGTAGAACACAAGTGAGTTGTGGGCGATACAAGTCATACTGCTTACCAGCATGTCATACTTTGGTTCGGCGGTATTGTGAGATGAAGCGGCCCGGACCAACATTACGCGTACGCTTACGCGAGACTGGTTTCACCGTTACGAGCACTCGTGCTTAAAGGTGGCTGGCGGGTGTCTGTCTCTCTCACTTTAGCTGAATCGAGTGTGGCTACGCCCGGTCCTTGCGAAGGTTAAAACATCACTAACTTGACAAACTATCGTTGTGGTTTTGATGCGTAGGTAAGAACGGTTCTTGCTAAGCCCGTAGCAGCCACATAAAATATGCAACAACAAAGTAGAGGACGTCTAACTTGTTTTTGCACGGCATGTTGTGATGTGATATGGTCAAGACGTGATGCTATATTTTATTGTATGAGATGATCATGTTTTGTAACCGAAGTTATCGGCAACTGGATGGTTGTCGCTTTATTGTATGAAATGCAAACGCCCTGTAATTGCTTTACTTTATCACTAAGCGGTAGCGATAGTCGTAGAAGCAATAGATGGCGTAACGACAACGATGCTACGATGGAGATCAAGGTGTCGCGCCGGTGACGATGGTGATCACGATGGTGCTTCGAAGATGGAGATCACAAGCACAAGATGATAATGGCCATATCATATCACTTATATTGATTGCATGTGATGTTTATCCTTTATGCATCTTATCTTGCTTTGATTGACGGTAGCATTTTAAGATGATCTCTCACTAATAATCAAGAAGTGTTCTCCCTGAGTATGCACCGTTGCGAAAGTTCTTCGTGCTGAGACACCACGTGATGATCGGGTGTGATAGGCTCTACGTTCAAATACAACGGGTGCAAAACAGTTGCACACGTGGAATACTCAGGTCATACTTGACGAGCCTAGCATATACAGATATGGCCTCGGAACACGGAGACCGAAAGGTCGAACGTGAATCATATAGTAGATATGATCAACATAGTGATGTTCACCATTGAAACTACTCCATCTCACGTGATGATCGGACATGGTTTAGTTGATTTGGATCATGTGATCACTTAGATGACTAGAGAGATGTCTGTCTAAGTGGGAGTTCTTAAGTAATATGATTAATTGAACTTAAATTTATCATGAACTTAGTACCTGATAGTATTTTGCTTGTCTATGTTTGTTTGTAGATAGATGGCTCGTGCTGTTGTTCCGTTGAATTTTAATGCGTTCCTTGAGAAAGCAAAGTTGAAAGATGATGGTAGCAATTACACGGACTGGGTTCGTAACCTGAGGATTATCCTCATTGCTGCACAGAAGAATTACGTCCTGGAAGCACCGCTGCTAGGTGCCAGGCCTGCTGCTGATGCAACTGACGACGTTAAGAATGTCTGGCAGAGCAAAGCTGATGACTACTTGATAGTTCAGTGTGCCATGCTTTACGGCTTAGAACCGGGTCTTCAACGACGTTTTGAACATCATGGAGCATATGAGATGTTCCAGGAGTTGAAGTTAATATTTCAAGCAAATGCCCGGATTGAGAGATATGAAGTCTCCAATAAGTTCTATAGCTGCAAGATGGAGGAGAATAGTTCTGTCAGTGAACACATACTCAAAATGTCTGGGTATAATAATCACTTGATTCAACTGGGAGTTAATCTTCCTGATGATAGTGTCATTGACAGAATTCTTCAATCACTGCCACCAAGCTACAAGAGCTTCGTGATGAACTATAATATGCAAGGGATGAACAAGACTATTCCCGAGCTCTTCGCAATGCTAAAAGCCGCGGAGGTAGAAATCAAGAAGGAGCATCAAGTGTTGATGGTTAACAAGACCACCAGTTTCAAGAAAAAGGGCAAAGGGAAGAAGAAGGGAAACTTCAAAAAGAACAGCAAACAAGTTGCTGCTCAAGAGAAGAAACCCAAGTCTGGACCTAAGCCTGAAAATGAGTGCTTCTACTGCAAGCAGACTGGACACTGGAAGCGGAACTGCCCCAAGTATTTGGCAGATAAGAAGGATGGCAAAGTGAACAAAGGTATATGTGATATACATGTTATTGATGTGTACCTTACTAATGCTCGCAGTAGTACCTGGGTATTTGATACTGGTTCTGTTGCTAATATTTGCAACTCGAAACAGGGACTACGGATTAAGCGAAGATTGGCTAAGGACGAGGTGACGATGCACGTGGGAAATGGTTCCAAAGTCGATGTGATCGCGGTCGGCACGCTACCTCTACATCTACCATCGGGATTAGTATTAGACCTAAATAATTGTTATTTGGTGCCAGCGTTAAGCATGAACATTATATCTGGATCTTGTTTGATGCGAGACGGTTATTCATTTAAATCAGAGAATAATGGTTGTTCTATTTATATGAGTAATATCTTTTATGGTCATGCACCCTTGAAGAGTGGTCTATTTTTATTGAATCTCGATAGTAGTGATACACATATTCATAGTGTTGAAACCAAAAGATGCAGAGTTGATAATGATAGTGCAACTTATTTGTGGCACTGCCGTTTAGGTCATATCGGTGTAAAGCGCATGAAGAAACTCCATACTGATGGGATTTTGGAATCACTTGATTATGAATCACTTGGTACTTGCGAACCGTGCCTCATGGGCAAGATGACTAAAACGCCGTTCTCCGGAACTATGGAGCGGGCAACTGATTTGTTGGAAATCATACATACTGATGTTTGTGGTCCAATGAATGTTGAGGCTCGCGGCGGGTATCGTTATTTTCTCACCTTCACAGATGATTTGAGCAGATATGGGTATATCTACTTAATGAAACACAAGTCTGAAACATTTGAAAAGTTTAAAGAATTTCAGAGTGAAGTGGAAAATCATCGTAACAAGAAAATAAAGTTTCTACGATCTGATCGTGGAGGAGAATATTTGAGTTACGAGTTTGGTCTACACTTGAAACAATGCGGAATAGTTTCGCAACTCACGCCACCCGGAACACCACAACGAAATGGTGTGTCCAAACGTCGTAATCGTACTTTACTAGATATGGTGTGATCTATGATGTCTCTTACTGATTTACCGCTATCGTTTTGGGGTTATGCTTTAGAGACGGCCGCATTCACGTTAAATAGGGCACCATCAAAATCCGTTGAGACGACACCTTATGAACTGTGGTTTGGCAAGAAACCAAAGTTGTCGTTTCTTAAAGTTTGGGGTTGCGATGCTTATGTGAAGAAACTTCAACCAGATAAGCTTGAACCCAAATCGGAGAAATGTGTCTTCATAGGATACCCAAAAGAGACTATTGGGTACACCTTCTATCACAGATCTGAGGGCAAGATTTTCGTTGCTAAAATCGGATCCTTTGTAGAGAAGGAGTTTCTCTCGAAAGAAGTGAGTGGGAGGAAAGTAGAACTTGATGAGGTAACTGTACATGCTCCCTTATTGGAAAGTAGTTCATCACAAGAACCGGTTCCTGTGACAACTACACCAATTAGTGAGGAAGCTAATGATATTGATCATGAAACTTCAGATGAAGTTTCTACTGAACCTCGTAGGTCTACCAGAGTAAGATCCGCACCAGAGTGGTACGGTAATCCTATTCTGGAAGTCATGTTACTTGACCATGATGAACCTACGAACTATGAGGAAGCGATGATGAGCCCAGATTCCGCAAAATGGCTAGTGGCCATGAAATCTGAGATGGGATCCATGTATGAGAACAAAGTATGGACTTTGGTTGACTTGCCCGATGATCGGCAAGCCATTGAGAATAAATGGATCTTTAAGAAGAAGACTGACGCTGATGGTAATGTTACTGTCTATAAAGCTCGACTTGTTGCGAAAGGTTTTCGACAAGTTCAAGGGGTTGACTACGATGAGACTTTCTCACCCGTAGCGATGCTTAAGTCTGTCTGAATCATGTTAGCTATTGCTGCATTTCATGATTATGAAATTTGACAAATGGATGTCAAAACTGCATTCTTGAATGGATTTCTGGAAGAAGAGTTGTATATGATGCAGCCAGAAGGTTTTGTTGATCCAAAAGGTGCTAACAAAGTGTGCAAGCTCCAGCGATCCATTTATGGACTGGTGCAAGCATCTCGGAGTTGGAATAAATGCTTTGATAGTGTGATCAAAGCATTTGGTTTTATACAGACTTTTGGAGAAGCCTGTATTTACAGGAAAGTGAGTGGGAGCTCTGTAGCATTTCTGATATTATATGTAGATGGCATATTATTAATTGGAAATGATATAGAATTTCTGGATAGCATAAAGGGATACTTGAATAAAAGTTTTTCAATGAAAGACCTCGGTGAAGCTGCTTACATATTGGGCATCAAGATTTATAGAGATAGATCAAGACGCTTAATAGGACTTTCACAAAGCACATACCTTGATAAAATTTTGAAAAAGTTCAAAATGGATAACTCAGGCAAAGAAAGGGTTCTTGCCCGTGCTTCAAGGTGTGAAGTTGAGTCAGAGTCAATGCCCGACCACAGCAGAAGATAGAGAGAAAATGAAAGATGTTCCCTATGCTTCAGCCATAGGCTCTATCATGTATGCAATGCTGTGTACCAGACCTGACGTATGCTTAGCAATAAGCTTGGCAGGAAGGTACCAAAGTAATCCAGGAGTGGATAACTGGACAGCGGTCAAGAACATCCTGAAATACCTGAAAAGGACTAAGGATATGTTTCTCGTATATGGAGGTGACAAAGAGCTAGTCGTAAATGGTTCCGTCGATGCAAGCTTTGACACTGATCCGTACGATTCTAAATCACAAACCGGATACGTGTTTTTATTAAACGGTGGAGCTGTAAGTTGGTGCAGTTCTAAGCAAAGCGTCGTGGCAGGATCTACATGTGAAGCAGAGTACATAGCTGCTTCGGAATCAGCAAATGAAGGAGTCTGGATGAAGGAGTTCATTTCCGATCTAGGTGTCATACCTAGTGCATCGGGACCAATGAAGATCTTCTGTGACAACACTGGTGCAATTGCCTTGGCAAAGGAATCCAGATTTCACAAGAGGACCAAGCACATCAAGAGACGCTTCAATTCCATTCGGGACCAAGTCCAAGTGGGAGACATAGAGATCTGCAAGATACATACGGATCTGAATGTTGCAGACCCGTTGACTAAGCCTCTCTCACGAGCAAAACATGATTAGCACCAAGACTCCATGGGTGTTAGAATCATTACTATGTAATCTAGATTATTGACTCTAGTGTAAGTGGGAGACTGAAGGAAATATGCCCTAGAGGCAATAATAAAGTTATTATTTATTTCCTCATATCATGATAAATGTTTATTATTCATGCTAGAATTGTATTAACCGGAAACATGATACATGTGTGAATACATAGACAAACATATAGTCACTAGTATGCCTCTACTTGACTAGCTCATTAATCAAAGATGGTTATGTTTCCTAACCATAGGCATGTGTTGCCATTTGATTAATGGGATCACATCATTAGAAGAATGATGTGATTGACATGACCCATTTTCGTTAGCCTAGCACTTGATCGTTTAGTATATTGCTATAGCTTTCTTCATGACTTATACATGTTCCTGTAACTATGAGATTATGCAACTCCCGTTTACCGGAGGAACACTTTGGGTGCTACCAAACGTCACAACGTAACTGGGTGATTATAAAGGAGTACTACAGGTGTCTCCAAAGGTACATGTTGAGTTGGCGTATTTCGAGATTAGGTTTTGTCACTCCGATTGTCGGAGAGGTATCTCTGGGCCCTCTCGGTAATGCACATCACTATAAGCCTTGCAAGCAATGTAGCTAATGAGTTAGTTATGAAATGATGCATTACGTAACGAGTAAAGAGACTTGCCGGTAACGAGATTGAACTAGGTATTGGATACCGACGATCAAATCTCGGGCAAGTAACATACCGATGACAAAGGGAACAACGTATGTTGTTATGCGGTTTGACCGATAAAGATCTTCGTAGAATATGTAGGAACCAATATGGGTATCTAGGTTCCGCTATTGGTTATTGACCGAGAATAGTTCTAGGTCATGTCTACATAGTTCTCGAACCCATAGGGTCCGCACGCTTAACGTTACGATGACAGTTTTATTATGAGTTTATAAGTTTTGATGTACCGAAGTTTGTTCGGAGTCCCGAATGTGATCACAGACATGACGAGGAGTCTCAAAATGGTCGAGACATAAAGATTGATATATTGGACGACTATATTCGGACACCGGAAGTGTTCCGGACATTTTCGGAGAAAACCGGAGTGCCGGAGGGTTACCGGAACCCCCCCCCCTGGAGAGATAATGGGCCACATGGGCCTTAGTGGAAAGAGAGAGGGGCGGTCAGGGTGGGCCACGCGCCCCCTCTCCCTCTGGTCCGAATTGGACTAGGAGGGGGGCGGCGCCCCCCTCTTTCCTTCCCCCTCTCCCCCTTCCTTTCCCCTCCTAGTAGGAGTAGGAAAGGGGGAGTCCTACTCCTACTAGGAGGAGGACTCCTCCTGGCGCTCCCTCTAGGGCCGGCCGGCCTCCCCCCTTGCTCCTTTATATACTGGGGCGGGGGGGCACCCTAGAACACACAAGTTGATCTACGGATCGTTCCTTAGCCGTGTGCGGTGCCCCCCTCCACCATATTCCACCTCGGTCATATCGTCGCGGAGTTTAGGCGAAGCCCTGCGCCGGTAGAACATCATCATCGTCACCACGCCGTCGTGCTGACAGAACTCATCCTCGAAGCTTTGCTGGATCGGAGCCCGGGGATCGTCATCGAGCTGAACATGTGCTGAACTCGGAGGTGCCGTACGTTCGGTGCTTGGATCGCTCGGATCGTGAAGACATACGACTACATCAACCGCGTTGTGCTATCGCTTCCGCTTACGGTCTATGAGGGCACGTGGACAACACTCTCCCCTCTCGTTGCTATGTCATCACCATGATCTTGCGTGTGCGTAGGATTTTTTTTGAAATTACTACGTTCCCCAACATCAGGTGCCCTGACAACCATTGGGTATTCCAGGGTGCCTCAAGCAATCCACCCAGATGTGTATTTAAGTAGCCACCTTAAGTTGACCATTAATTAACAATACTCACAACTGTCATGGATTCATTCACCCAAACCACGTCTACGAGCATAGCATAGCAATATAAGCATAACATGGAAGTAACTCCCAAAGGTTTGATAATAAACATGACAATAGGTTCTACCTCATCATCTACTTCCCAAAACCCACATGTTAATCAGATCCTAACCATGCAATGTTTGAGGGTTGATCTAATGCAATAAAACTGGGTAGTAAAGAGGTATGATCAAAGTGTTACTTGCCTTGCTGATGATCCGCAAAACCTAGAGACTCGTAGTAGCACACTTCGCACTCCAGGTACTCTATCGCAAACAAACAATAACATACATAAGCACTCAACTAGAAGCACGGGTAAAACTCAAATAAGAGATCCAACCAGAAAGTTCAACTGAAGAACCCCGGTTTGCAAAAAGAATCAAATCAAACGGAGCAACGAAACTCAAACTGCGAAAGAAACAAGATCCGTTTACTAATCTGGACTAAAGTCAAGTTTTACAGTACCAAAATCTTGTTCAAGTTGATTAAACAAAAATAGGGCTTCGAGACAAAGATCTAGGCACTTGAATCACCAGATTCCGATAAACGAGCGAAAAGATAAACTAAGATGAAGATCAGGGCAGAAATCACGATCAAAAATAAATCGCGGAAAAACCCTGGAAAAAGAAAAACTGACGAACAGGCTAACGAATGAACGTTCGCTGTCTGCGGCTAACGGATGAACATCGTTCACTAAAATGAACGTATGGACGTACGTCCGCTATTTAACTAAACTAGAAAAAAAACCGAACCGATCTAATCTAAAAAAATAGATCTAGGTTTTCAAAAAAACGATCGGTTTTCCGAGAAAAACCGTACGGCGGCGGCGGCTACATCTGCGGCGGGGTCAGCGGCGGCTCCGACGATCGGCGGCGGCGATGACGGGCGGCGGGGTCGGCGGCGGCAAACGCGGGGCGGCGGCGGCGCGGCGGAGGCGGCGATGAACTCGCGCGGCGACGACGACGGGAGGCGGCGGCGTCGCGGCGGGGCGGGGCTGGGTTGGCGGCGGCTCAGGGCCTCGGCCTTTAAAGGGGCTGGCCGGGTTGGAGTCCAGGGCGGACACGGCCCGGTAAGGCGGTTGACTTTTTTTAAAATAATTTCGACTCACAGAAAAACAAATAAAAGAAATACTAAACAGACTCCAAAAATCCTGAAATAAATTTTCCTCGTCCTCTAAAAATATAGCAGAGAAGGTGAGCATTTATTTGCGCGACTAATGCAATTTTGAAAAAAACATTTTTTCTAATTCAAATAAAATAGCAATAAAACTCCGAATAAAATTCTTATTTGATTTTAATAGTTTCCTGCAATATTCCTTTATTTTGGAGAAGTCATTTTATCCCCTCTCTTTTATTTTCATATAAGAAATATTTGAAGAGAAAATAATTAAAACCAAACGATCCTCTTTTCAAAATTTGAGAGAACTCAAATATGAAAATAACGAAATCCCCAACTCTCTCCGTGGGTCCTTGAGTTGCTCAGGATTTCTAGGATCAACCAAAATGTAATAAAATATGATATGCAATGATGATCTAATGTATAACATTCCAAATTGAAATTTGGGATGTTACAAACCTACCCCCTTAAGATGAATCTCGCCCTCGATATTCGGGTTGGCTAGAAAATAGGTGTGGGTGATCCTTCCGTAGGTCTTCTTCTCGCTCCCAGGTGGCTTCATCCTCGGTATGGTGGCTCCACTGAACTTTGCGGAACTTGATAACCTTGATGCGTGTGACTCGGCTGGCAAACTCGAGAATCTTCACCGGTTTCTCCTCGTAGGTCAAATCGCTATCCAACTGAATTGCTTCCAGTGGCACTGTATCTCTCAGAGGAATATCGGCCATCTCTGCGTGGCACTTCTTCAACTGGGAGACGTGAAACACATCGTGAACTCCTGACAATCCTTCTAGCAATTCCAACTTGTAAGCAACTTCTCCCATACGCTCTAAAACTTTGTATGGTCCCACAAAACATGGTGCTAACTTTCCCTTAACTCCAAAACACTTAACTCCTCGAAGTGGGGACACACGAAGATACACTATGTCTCCGACTTCGTAAACTGTCTCCTTGCGTTTAGAATCCGCATAGCTCTTCTGCCTGGACTGGGTTACTTTGAGTCTATCACAAATCAACTTAACCTTCTCTTTAGACTCCTTAATCAAATCTGGTCCAAACAATTGACGGTCTCCAACTTCATCCCATAACAACGGTGTCCTGCACCTCCTTCCGTACAAAGCTTCGAAAGGGGCCATCTTCAAACTGGCTTGATAACTGTTATTATAAGAGAACTCTGCATATGGCAAATTGCCGTCCCAACTAGATCCGTAATCTAGCGCACATGCTCTCAACATGTCCTCCAGAATCTGATTGACTCTCTCGGTCTGTCCATCTGTGTGTGGATGAAAGGCTATACTAAACTCTAGCCTGGTACCCAAAGTCTCATGCAACTGATTCCAAAACTTTGAGGTAAACTGGGTTCCTCTATCTGATACAATGGTCCTCAGAACTCCATGCAGACATACGATCCTGGTCATGTATATCTTTGCCAACTTAGCACTGGTGTAAGTGGTCTTCACTGGGATGAAATGAGCTACCTTCGTCAAACGATCGACTACAACCTAGATCGAGTCATAGCCTGAATGAGTCTTGGGCAATCCCGTGATAAAATCCATGCCTAGCTTATCCCACTTCCATTCGGGTATCGGCAATGGCTGTAGCAATCCTGCTGGCTTCTGATGCTCTGCCTTCACTCTCTGACATACATCACAAACTGCTACATACTCCGCAATATCCTTCTTCATTCCGGTCCATGAGAAACTATCCTTCAAATCCAGATACATCTTGGTATTTCCTGGGTGAATCGAATACGGTGAATCATGGGCCTCCTGCAGAATCAACTTCCTGATCTCGGGGTCATTAGGCACATATACGCGATCCTCAAACCATAAGGTATCGTGCTCATCCTCACGAAATCCTTTAGCCTTTCCTTTGCTCATCCTTTCCTTTATCTCGGCAATCTCTTTGTTCGTCTTTTGAGCTTCTTTGATCTTATCCATCAAGGTAGACTGAATTTCCAACGCTGCTACATAACCTCTCGGAACTATTTCCAAACATAGCTCACGAAGATCCTCTGCTAACTCCCTGGGTAATC
The DNA here is from genome assembly GCA_963921465.1 of Triticum timopheevii. Classification (NCBI taxonomy): domain Eukaryota; kingdom Viridiplantae; phylum Streptophyta; class Magnoliopsida; order Poales; family Poaceae; genus Triticum; species Triticum timopheevii. Next base: position 208,673,454 of record OY997270.1, read on the forward strand.
CTCCGGTCATGAGTGTATTAACATGACTCTTGCGACTCAATGCATCGGCTACTACATTAGCCTTTCCGGGACGATAGTGCAACTTCATATCATAATCCTTGACAAGCTCCAGCCATCTCCTCTACCTGAGACTCAATTCCTTCCGCGTGAAGATATACTTCAAACTCTTGTGATCCGTGTACACATCACAATGGGTTCCGATGAGGAAATGCCTCCAGGTCTTCAATGCATGCACTACGGCTGCTAACTCCAAATCATGTGTAGCATAATTCAACTCATGGGGCTTAAGCTGTCGTGACGCATATGAAACAACTCTTCCCTCCTGCATCAGCAATGCTCCAAGTCCTCGACGTGAAGCGTCGCAATACACTTGATAATCCTTGCGTTGATCTGGAAGGATCAACACTGGAGCTGTAACCAAACATTTCTTCAGCTCCTGAAAACTGGCTTCACATTCCTCGGTCCATTTGAACTTGGCGTCCTTCTTCAACAACTCTGTCATGGGCTTTGCAATCTTTGAGAAATTCTCAATGAACCTCCTGTAGTATCCTGCGAGTCCAAGGAAACTCCGGATTTCTCCAACTGACGTGGGTGATTCCCAATTAGTCACAGTGACAACCTTGGTGGGGTCTACTGCTATTCATTCTCCGGATATAAAATGTCTGAGGAATCCAACTTACTTCAACCAAAACTCACACTTGCTGAACTTTGCATATAACTGATGTTCTCTGAGCTTCCCAAGTACCAAACATAAATGCTCCTTGTGCTCCTCTTCATCATTCGAGTAGACCAATATGTCATCAATGAACACCATGACGAACTTATCCAAAAACTCCATAAACACCTTGTTCATCATGTTCATGAAATAGGCAGACACATTAGTCAGACCAAATGACATAACAGTATACTCATATAGCCCATACCTTGTGGTAAAAGCTGTCTTGGGTATATCCTGCTCTTGAATCTTCAGCTGGTGGTATCCTGATCGCAGATCGATCTTGGAAAATACTTTAGCTCCTTGCAACTGGTCAAAAAAAACATTGATCATCGGCAGTGGGTATTTGTTCTTGATCATCATCTCATTCAATCCACAATAATCAACAACCATCCTCAATGATCCATCATTCTTCTCCACTAGAAGCACTGGTGATCCCCAAGGTGACGAACTTGGGCGAATATAGCCTTTATCTAGTAACTCCTTAATCTGCTTCTTAATTTCTTCCAAATCCTTTGTGGGCATCCGATACGGTCTCCTAGATATTGGCCCTGTGCCTGGCAAAAGCTCAATAAAAAACTCAATGTCTCTATCCGGTGGCATGCCTGGCAACTCCATTGGAAATACCTCAGGGAAATCCTTCACCACTGGTACTTCCTCCTGTACAACTCCTGATAAGGAATTCACTTGAGTCCTCTTCGGCACATGCCGGGATACATACTTAATCCTTCTTCCTTCTGGGGTAGTGAGCAAAATTGACTTACTGGCGTAGTCAATGTTCCCTCCATACTTTGATAACCAATCCATGCCTAATATTACATCCAGTCCTTGTGACTCCAATACTATTAGGTCTGAGGGGAACACGTAGTTACCAATCCTTAATGGCAACTGATCACACCATAGGCTAGCCATATACTCTGCTCCTGGCGAGGTTACTAACATGGGTGATCTAAGGGCTTGGGTTGGCAGGTTATACTTAGCCACAAATCCCCTTGATATGTATGAATGCGATGCACCAGTATCAAAAAGAACGATTGCAGTAAATGACTTAACCAAAAACTTACCTATAACTACACCGGGTTGCGCTTCAACCTCCTCCATGCTAAGGTGGTTCACTTGTCCCCTGTTGAAAGGGTTGGGCTTCTTCCCAGAGCTTCCATTGCAATTTCCATTCTTTGCTTCAGAACACTCCGTGGCATAATGTCTATTCTTCCCGCACTTGAAACAAGTAATGTGACTTAGATCCTTCTTGGCGGTCGTTGCTGGGTTGGAACAGTTCTGGTCGTTGCTCCCTCCATTCCCATTCCCATTCTTGGGGCCACTATGGTTGTGAGAACTCCCTCCATTGGAATCATGGCCTCCATGGTTATGGTGAATGTGTCCTCCCGAGTTCGAGGTAAAACGGGGCCTCTGCGGAGCTCCTAAATTGTACTTCCCTTGTCCATACTTCCTCTTATGGTTTTCAATTTGCTGCTGCTTCCCTTCAATCATGAGAGCTCTATCTACCAACTCTTGGTAGTTGTTGAAGGTTGCCACCATCAACTGCATGCTCAGCTCATCATTCAGTCCTTCCAGAAACTTCTCCTGCTTAGCGGCATCTGTAGCGACGTCATCTGGGGCATAACGTGCTAACTTACTAAAATCATCCACATACTGGCCCACTGTGCGTCCTCCTTGGCGCAAGTTGCGAAACTCGCGCTTCTTCATGGCCATAGCTCCTGCTGAAACATGGGCGGTGCGAAAAGCCTGCTGAAACTGGTCCCATGTGACAGTGTCGATGGGGTAAGTGGCTGTGAAATTCTCACCATGATGCTGCGGGTCCATCAAGCTGATGTGCGGCACTCTCTCCGCATCTTTGCATCCTGCAGTGGTCAACTCCCTTCCAATCTTGCGGAGCCAATCATCTGCAACAATCGGCTCGGTACTACTAGAGAACACCGGCGGATTCAGCCTTAGAAAACGGGCTAAGTGATCAACAGGTGGTGGTGGTGGTGGGTTGTTGTTGTTGTTGTTCCCCTGGTTCTGATTCTGGACTAGTAGTTGCATCAGGGTATTCTGCTGCTGGATCAATAGAGTGAGCTCCGGCAGGAAAGCAAATCCATTGTCATGTCTCGGAGGCATCTGATGGGTTTAGAAAAGATGAGAAAGCAGAATAGAATGAGGTCTAAAGGGAAAACACTACCCATATGCACATGAGACAAACACAATCATATCACTTCAATCAATTCAAACAAGGGCATACAATCGGTCTAACTATCGTTACAAAAGTGCTCGGACTATACTATATACATGGGGGGAATACTACTACTAATGTGGTGGTCGACTAGAAGTTTTAATCGGTGGAAAACTCCATGATATCTGCTCCAGCTTCATCAACATAGTCATCATCGCTATCGTTAGGGTCTGAGTTGGTGTCGTCGATGATGATGTACTCCTCCGAAAGAATGGAATCATCGTCTTCTCCTCCTAGCGCGAGGTCTCCCATGAATACTCCTAGTTTCCTCGTCAAATCGTCATTCTTCTCCACGAGTATCATCATTTCCTCCTCATATCCATCGCGTGTAGACTTGAGTTCTTCCTCTAGCTCCGTGATCCTGATCATTACCTTCTTCAGATCTAGCATGCCTGCACACATCTGGTTCTGCTGGCGACTAATGTGCTGGTTTAACTCTTAGATGAAAGCTGCAATGGACCTATCCCTCCTTGTGTCGATCATCTCCCATTGCTCATCTCGGCGCCCACAAAGCCGGTAGATAGTATCCTAGAGATCCTTGTGGTAAACTTCTCCAATGCGTCCCATAGTGATGTGGGCTGCCATGCTCTTTCCTAGACTCCAGGTTGGTGCATCAAAGGAAAACTCTATGGGCTCAGTGACTGGCATGAACGTCCTTCCTGGAACTTGAACTCGAATCATCCAACGCTCCTCTTCTGGTAGTGGCGATGTAGGTCCCGGTGAAACTTGGTATTCCGATGTTCAGGTACCTAGTAACTTCCTTCAAGTGTCGTCCGAAAGGGGTGTCTTCATCTGGTTGTGTAAACTTGTTCCTTTCATCCGCCATCCTATAGAGTAGAAAAGAGGAGAGAAGTCAGAAAATGAGAAGAGAACAGTGACCTATGGTTTTAGCTTAGTGGTCGTGTCCTATAGTCAGCGTGTGCTTTGATACCATCTTGTAGCGACCAGACCTCAAACAGTCTAGTCTCTGTGCATCGGTGTCATCCCTGGATCGGTAATGCTGACACGCACAGTACTTGAGGATTTATAACAGAGTTTCAATCACACACTTATTACATCGAATGTCTCAAAAGAGAACTTATTACAATAATATGGCTTAAGGCCATCTAAAAACGATAACGGCGGAAGGCTTGGAAGATAAAGTGAGTCCATCAACTCCAACGGCATAGCTGAGTGAACGACAACGACCTATGGCACCTTACTCATCGTCTGAAAAGTCTGCAACATGAAATGTTGCAGCCCGAAACGGGTCAGCACATGGAATATGCTGGCAATGTAACACATAGAGTAATGAAAAGAATGAATTCTATCACTACATGCATATGTGGCTGGTGGAAAGCTCTGCGTTTACAGTTTGCATAAAGCCAATTTTTCCCTACAACAAAGGAATAAATTTTATTTAACTATCATGGTGGTTGTTAAACATTGAGAAGGTTCCTCCAACTCAATCCCAATTAAGCATCATCATTAAACCCAATCAAATTAATTTTAGAGTGATGAGATCAGCATGATAATTCTAGAACCAGATACTCAATATGTCTAAACCGGGGACACGACTAACCATGATTAGTTTGTACACTCTGCAGAGGTTTGCGCACTTTTCCCCATAAGACTCGAACACATCCATGGTCGGAGATTCGAGACACAGTCTTTCTGAAGCATTAACTCTCTACTCTGGGTAGACAGTACCACCAACAACCCACTACATCTGCTAGTCTATCTCTTCAAGAGCTTCATGCAACTTACTCAACTATGCCAGAGCCCATATTGGCTTGTGGCTGCACACAGAAGTTTCCAGCATGACTAATCTTATGATCCTTTTGAGCCTGGGTGGTGAACCGTAGGATGATCACACGGGTACTCCGGGATATCCTAGGACAACACTGGATTCTCCAGGTGCCCTGACAACCATTGGGGTACTCCAGGGTGCCTCAAGAAATCCACCCAGATGTGTATTTAAGTAGCCACCTTAATTTAACCATTAATTAATAGTACTCACAACTGTCATGGATTCACTCACCCAAACCACTTCTACGAGCATAGCATAGCAATATAAGCATAACGTAGAAGTAACTCCCAAAGATTTGATAATAAATAGGACAATAGGTTCTACCTCATCATCTACTTCCTAAAACCCACATGTTAATCAGATCCTAACCATGCAATGTTTGAGGGTTGATCTAATGCAATAAAACTGGGTATTAAAGAGGTATGATCAAAGTGTTAGTTGCCTTGCTGATGATCCGCAAAACCTAGAGACTTGTAGCAGCACGCTTTGCACTCCGGGTACTCTATCGCAAACAAACAATAACATACATAAGCACTCAACTAGAAGCACGAGTAAAACTCAAATAAGAGATCTAACCAGAAAGTTCAACTGAAGAACTCTGGTATGCAAAAAGAATCAAATCAAACGGAGCAACGAAACTCAAACTGCAAAACAAACAAGATCCATTTACTATTCTGGAATAAAGTCAAATTTTACAGTACCAAAATCTTGTTCAAGTTGATTAAACAGAAAGAGGGCTTCGAGACGAAGATCTACGCGCTTGAATCACCAGATTCCGATAAACGAGCGAAAAGATAAACTAAAACGAAGATCAGGGCAGAAATCGCAATCGAAAATAATCGCGAAAAACCCTGGAAAAAGAAAAACTGACGAACAGGCTAACGAACGAACGTTCGCTGTTTGCGGATAATGGATGAACATCGTTCATAAAATGAACGTACGGACGGACGTCCGCTATTTAACTAAACCAGAAAAAAACCGAACCGGTCTAATCTAAAAAAAAGATCTAGGTTTAAAAAAAACGATTGGTTTTTCGAGAAAAACCATATGGCGGCGACGGCTACCTCGGCGGCAGGCTCGGCGGCGGGACGGCGGCGGCTCCGGTGATCAGCGGCGGCGGCGACAGGCGGCGAGGTCGGCAGCGAGGCGACGGGGTCGGCGGCTCCGTGGGGCGGCGGCGGCGGCGAACTCCCGCGGTGCCAGCGGTGGGAGGCGGCGGCATCGCGGCGGGGCTAGGGTTTGGCGGGGCTGGGCTGGGCTGGCGGTGGCTCGGGGCTTCGGCTTTTAAAGGGGCCAGCCGGGTCGGAGTCCAGGGCGGACACGGCCTGGTAAGGCGGTTGACTTTTTTTTAAATAAATAATTCCGACGCGCAGAAAAACAAATAAAAGAAATACTAAACAGACTCCAAAAATCCTAAAATAAATTTTCCCCGTACTCTAAAAATATAGCGGACAAGGTGAACATTTATTTGAGCCACTAAAACGCATTTTTTCCAAATTCAAATAAACTAGCAGTAAAACTCCGAATAAAACTCTTATTTGATTTTAATATTTTTCCTCCAATATTCCTTTATTTTGGAGAAGTCATTTTATCTCCTCTCTTTTATTTTCATATAAGAAATATTTGAAGAGAAAATAATTAAAACCAAACGATCCTCTTTTCAAAATTTGAGAGAACTCAAATATGAAAATAACGAAATCCCCAACTCTCTCCGTGGGTCCTTGAGTTGCTTAGAATTTCTAGGATCAACCAAAATGCAATAAAATATGATATGCAATGATGATCTAATGTATAACATTCCAAACTGAAAATTTGGGATGTTACAACGAATGCCTCTTCCACCCCCTCAAGTGAACGTCCGAAGTCAAAATCCAAGGGCCCGAGGAAGAAGGCGGTTGTGGGTTGAGGACGGGCGCCCATGTTCCTCGCGATCCACGTCCAAAACATGTTCGACGCAACGCCGGTGTTGGAATTGTGTCAAATATATCTGTACATTGTAGGTTAGAGTTGGACTTGGATCCGAACTGTGTGTAGACAGGGTATGGAGTCGTGTCCTAATAGGACACTTGTATTCTAGACCTTTTATATAATGTAGGGGGTAGACACACGATGTAACCTATGCCAACATAATAGCATGTGGATGCAGGGGATCCGGTGGCATGTGCCGATGGCCAGGTGGTCGGGTGCGGTATTGTAGTGGTGTCATGGGAAGGAGAGCCCATAGTAAAGCCCCGGGGGTGTAGCCATGTCGGTGATCCTCGTTAACAAATCTTGGTGTCGTTGTCTCGTGTGATTGTCTACTCCTAGGATGATTAACTGTACGCCTTGTATTATTCTAATAGCCGAAGAGGTAAAAATCCCTTTGTTCCAATGAACTTTGGTTAGACATTGATTCGTTGCCTTAGTGTTTTAGTCGTTCGATTTCGTAGCTACAATGCTCATAAATCATATGTGAATTGTTGGAGGAGAACGCGATGGACTTGAGTGGCCCACTTGACGCATTTGATTCGAGCATGCAAGTGGAGGTTGAAGCCGAGGTGGACGAGGGAGGTGACGGCTATGAAGATGTATAAGAAAACTTGAGGAGGAGGAGTTTGATGCTAGCCAAGCAAAATTTGAAGAAAGAACCGGCAATTACACAGAAAAAGAGGATGTTTGTTTGATTATAGCATGGGTGATGGTGTCCTGGACTAGGGGGTTCCAACTTGGTCAGCCCGTATTCCTCGGGCTAGGCCAATGGGCCTTCATTCCTCTCAAGATGGACTCCGGAAGCCGCGGCTAGATCAAGACTGCATCGGCCGAAGACTTGACGTGAACTCCAAGACTTCTCCTGCCGCCTCCACGCCTAGATGACGACCTTGTAACCCTAGGAGCCCTACCTGGCATGTATATAAGCCATGGGGTTTAGCCTGTAGAGGGGACTTCAATGCAATCTCATTCACCTAACCCTAGAGTTAGAACACATCTGACGATCTTGAGGTAGATCAACTTTGTAGTCGATACATCCATATCAATATAAACAAGAGCACGTGGGGTTTTACCTCTATTAAGAGGGCCCAAACCTGGGTAAACATCATCTCCTTGTTCTTGTTACCATCTGTCTGAGATCCACAGCTCGGGACCCCCTACCCCGAGGTTTGCCGGTTTTCACAATGACGCTGGTGCTTTCATGGAGAGTTCCGTTGTGAGATCAACAAAAGGATCGATGGGATCACCGGTCAACGACTCCAAACTCGCGGGCATGATTCCCATGACCAGAACTTCTGTCATGAAAATGCCTTTCCTCTTTCACGAGCTTGAGGCGACCCATGACTCCTCTCTGGTCCCTGCTGAACCCTCTTTCAAAGATGAAGGCCCGATGTACTTCTTAGAAAGCAACTCAGACAATGGCCGGCTAGAGACAGCCGACGAAACTGATCTTTGAATTAGCCCGGCCGATCCGACAGCCACAGACCTGACACGGGATGAGGATGCTAGGGCTTCGGGCCTGGGATCCCTAGAGATCTAAACTCACCCACCCACCTCCCACATTGAGCATCGCCCTGATAACTCGGGCCCACTAGATGTCTGGGACCTGGCCTACATGCAACAATTCCCTGATGAATCAATCAGACAGTTCTGGGCTAGGTTCATGTCTATCGAAAACAAGATACCAAACTACCAAGACTCAGATATAATAACAGCCTTCCAACGTGGATGCAAGGATAAAGGCGATTCGAACGCCCTCCCTCGCCACCGTGTCCAAACACTCCCGGAATTGTCCGATCTGGTGTCCAGATTCTGCACCATCGAAGATGCTTGGCTGGCCACCAAAAGCACAGATTCGATCAATGAGCACCAAGGTAGTCAGAATCCGGACTCAACTCCTACAATCCTACGACTTCACGACCCTACGAAAGCATTTTAATCCAAGTCCCACCATGAATCCGAATCTGGTAGAATCCATGTTGAGTCGCGATCCAAATCATAGAATCCTATACAAAACTGTAGAATCCAGACTATTCTATGGACTATGTATGATTATACTAATTTATCTAAGCCATTTGTTTAGTTGTAGCAGAATAGTATGCCATCATCCAAACCACTTTCCACATGCATCATGGCATTTATTCCCCTCCCAAGCCCAAATGCATAGTCGTCAACACCTTTGATCTAGCTCTTAGAAACCCTAGATAAAAATTGAGGATCAGGCTTGTTAAAGAATGGAATTGGTGGGAGAAGGAGGATGCTTCAAGATTGATCGGAGAAGGTGAGCAAGACCCTTCAAGGTTCAACATTGCAGGTCAGCTACACAAGTGATATGCTATTAACATACTCGAAAAAAACTAATAAGTAAGTTTTGTGTGTTGAATATTTAAATGTTCTATATATTTCCCTCTCATATATGTTCCATACATGCAATCTAGGTAGTAGGTTAGCCATGAAAAGGTATGAATACAACTAGCATTGATGTGTATGTTTTTTCCTCTAAATTAACCCATATAAATTTCTGGGGTGGATACAAAATATCTTACTTGAGTAAATCTAGTAGAATCCTCGATTCCACGACTCGATACTATGAATCGATTCTGCATAAGAAAAATCGGTCCGACTCCGAATCCCGACTCTGACTACCTTGGTGAGCACAATTCAAAATGTGGTAGACCTGCCCCCAGCGCGAGCCCCGCAAGCATAACATACCGACCGAGCGACCTCAGAAGAAGAAAAAACCTCTCGCCACTCCGGGACTACCCTTGAGGGCCTCCTGGATAAACCATGCCCAATACATGCTATTCTGCTTAATTCCTGCCCAACTCACAGCCTTCACGACTGTTGGGTGGTGATGCAAGTGGCTAAAGGAGGACCCTCCCTCTTGGAAGGCACCCCAGCCACACAGAACAGTAATCGGACAAAGACGAGGTCATGATGATTTATGAGACCTTCACGTCCAACAACCAGCGTAAACGAGCCCTGCGGGAAATCAATTCTATCCGACAGGTGCTAACTCGAGGCGCGTGGATAGACACGCCGATCACCTTTGATCATAAAGATCAGCCAAGGTCAACCCCGAATAGATGACTCGCCACACTGGTCCTCAACCCAATTGTGGGCAACTGCCAACTTCGGAAAGTACTTATGGACGGAGGTAGTAGCTTAAATCTGATATATGCAGACAGTCTGGATCGAATGCACATTGATAAATCGCGCATAGAACAGAGTGGCACCACCTTTAAAGGTATAATACCCGGGTGAGAGGCGCGCTGCAATGAACAAATAACCTTGGATGTGATCTTTGGAACGCCAGACAATTACCAATCAGAAGAAGTTACATTCCATATTGCTCCTTTTAAGAGTGGATATCATGCCCTACTGGGACAGGACGCCTTCTCCAAGTTCCAAGCAACACCACATTAGGGCTACATGAATCTCAAACTGTCGGGCCCAAACAGGATCATTACTATCTCAAGTGATCCTGACAAAGCACTCAAAGCCGAGAATAAAACAGCGTCGCTCGCCCTCGAATCCTTGTCTGAAGCCCTCGTGGCCGAGTAACTAACCACATTACATGCTGAAGTCGATCAAGATGATGTCATCCTCTCCAAACGGCTGAAGTATACTTCATTCAAGCCGGCTGACGAAATAGTCAATTTCCAAGCACACTCCATAGACCCAGCAAAAATGGCGTCCATAGGGGCAAACCTCGATCAAGAGATTGACGAGGCTCTACGCAATTTCCTTAGGGAAAACTGCGATATATTCGCCTGGCACCCTTCGGACATGCCAGGGATACCCTACAGGCTAGCGGAACACAACCTAAACATATTAAAGGGCTATAAGCCCGTCAAACAAGCACTTCGGTGTTTCGCTGAACCCAAGCGTCAAGCAATGGGCGGGGAACTGGCCAAACTACTGGAAGCCGGGTTGTAGGATCGAAAGTATGTCTAGAGGGGGGTGATTAGACTACTTGACCAAATAAAAATCTATCCTTTTCCCAATTTTAGTTGTGGGCAGATTTTAGCTATTAGCACAAGTCAAGCAATCAACCTACACATGCAATTCTAAGAGCATAGCAACGGAAAGTAAAACATTGTATATGAAGGTAAAGGGAAGGGTTTGGAGAAGGCAAACACAATGGAGACACGAAGATTTTTGACGTGATTCCGATAGGTGATGCTATCGTACGTCCACGTTGATGGAGACTTCAACCCACAAAGTGTAACGACTGCGCGAGTCCACAGAGGGCTCCACCCACGAAGGGTCCGCAATAAAGCAACCTTGTCTATCCCACTATGGCCATCGCCCATGAAGGACTTGCCTCACTCGGGTGGATCTTCACGAAGTAGGCGATCTCCTTGCCCTTACAAACTTCTTGGTTCAACTCCACAACATGTCGGAGGCTCCCAAGTGACACCTAACCAATCTAGGAGACACCACTCTCCAAAAGGTAATAGATGATGTGTTGATGATGAACTCCTTGCTCTTGTGCTTCAAATGATAGTCTCCCCAACACTCAACTTTCTCTCATAGATTTGGCTATGGTGGAAGAAGGATTTGAGTGGAAAGCAACTTGGGGAAGGCTAGAAATCAAGGTTCAAATGGTTGGAATGGAATATCTTGATCTCAACACATGAGTAGGTGGTTCTCTCTCAGAAAATGGATGACGGAAGTGTAGGCACGTTCTGATGGTTCTCTCCATGAATGAAGAGGGGGTGGGAGGGTATATATAGCCTCCACACAAAATCCAACTGTTACACACTTTTGACTCAACTCGATGGCGCCGATATGTAAACTCTGCGGCACCGATCTGTTCAAGAATATGAACATTAGGAATATCGGTGGGACTGACGGGAATAACTCGGTGGGACCGATGTGTTAGGTCTTAGGGCAAACTTCATCTCGGTGGCACCGATTGCATGAAACTCGGTGGGGCCGAAGACAAGCAATAAGCACTCAAGAATCTGTCAAGCAAACTCGGTGAGACCGATTGCAACATTTCGATGAGACCGAAATAATTACAACAAGACACAGGGAGTTTGCAAGGCCATCTCGGTGAGATCGAGATCCGCATCGGTGTGATCGAACTGTTAGGGTTTCTGGCAATGGCTATGTCAAATGAACTCGGTGGCTCCGGGTAGAAAGAATCAGTGGGGCCGAGTTTGAGTTTAGGGTTTGGACATGTTTGGATGGAGAAAGTGGCTGAGGGTTTTGGAGTAATATCACTAAGCATTTGAGCAAGTAGACCATTAAGTAACACCTCATCCCCTTTTAATAGTATTGGCTTTCCTATGGACTCAATGTGATCTTGGATCACTAAAATAGAAATGAAGAGTCATGAGCTTTTGCCGATCTTTGTCCTTAACATTTTGAGGGTCCATATCTCTAGTCCATGCCATGCCAATCATTGAACATCGTGAAATGTTTATCTTGAATGGATATTAGTTCAATGAGCTATATGTTGTTATGAATTACCAAAACCACCTGGGCATTAGTTGCACTTTCACGGGTTCATCCGAGACATAAAACGCCCCGACTGGCTTGCCAACTTGGTCATGGTACCAAAGAGGGGCAAATCCTCTCGCTTGTGCGTCGATTTTAAAGACCTCGACAGAGCCAGCCCCAAGGACCCCTTCCCCCTACCACGAATTGACCAAATCATGGACGCCATAGCTGGGCATGATTCGTTGTGCTTCCTGGATGCCTATTCAGGATATCATCAAATAAAGATGAAAGAATATGACCAGGCAACAACATTATTCATCACACCTTATAGGTCGTTCTGTTTCAACACGATGCCCTTCGGACTAAAGAACACCGATGCCACATGCCAGCGCATGATTCAATCATGCTTGGAGAAACACATTAGGAGGACCGTCGAGGTCTACGTAGATGATGTGGTTGTCAAAACCAAACACGTCGGGAAGTTGGTAGACAACCTCCGCGTCACATTCGCCAGCCTACGGGGGTATCAAATTAAACTTAATCCGGAGAAATGTGTCTTTGGAGTTCCAACCGGCAAACTCCTCAGCTTCATTGTATCCAACTGAGGAATCGAAGCCAATCCGGCAAAAATACGAGCCTTGGACCGCTTAGAGGTACCAACAGAGCTCAACCATGTACAAAAGTAGAAGGGTTGCGTGGCAGCATTAAGTTGCTTCATATCAAGACTTGGGGAGAAGGCCTTACCTCTGTATCGACTGCTAAAACAAACAAAGACTTTCAGATGGACCCAAGAGGCCGCGACGACCTTGGAGGACATCAAAGCTCTCCTTGCCACTAACCCCGTCTTAGTAGTGCTAAGTACATGTGAGCCGATGATATTATACATCTCGGCCACAAACCAAGTGGTCAGCATAGTACTCATGGTCGAACGAGATATGGAGGGTCACTAGTTCCAGGTCCAAAAGCCCGTTTACTATCTCTCCGAAGTCTTAACCCCGTGCTACCCTCACTATCAAAAGATAGCCTACGCCGTCTTTATGGCATCACGAAAACTTGGTGACCATGGCATCCGATGTCCCATTAAGTGACATAATTTACAACAAGGATGCAACGGGGCGTATAGCCAAATCGGCCATAGAGCTCCTACCTTTTGAAATCACCTATTGACCGTGCCAAGCTATTAAATCTCATGTGCTGCCCAATTTTGTAGCCGAGCGCACGGAGGCCGAACTCCCTCAATAGTACAACAACTATTCGCATTGGACCATGTACTTTGACGGCTCCAAAATGCTTGCTGGCCTAGGGGCTGACGTCGTCCTCATGTCACCCACGAGAGATAGTATTCGATATGTGCTACACATTATGTACATGGACTCCAACAAGTGGCCGAACATGAAGCCCTGTTACACGGACTCCGGATAGCAGTATCCATGGGTGTTAAACACTGATAACCCACAAGTATAGGGGATTGCAACAGTTTTCGAGGGTAGAGTATTCAACCCAAATTTATAGATTCAGCACAAGTGATAGAGGCAAAGGTGTCCCGTCTTTCGATGAGATGGTGGCTATCGTTTTGGTGGAAGTCGACTTTGATGATCCGACTACGAATGTGCGAGGACGTCGCGCCTTAGCAATCGCTAAACCAACTCCGAGAGGTTATTGACCATGCCGGAGCACGATTAACCTGACCACGAAGGTCTATTTCCTGCAAGCAAACGAAGAACAAGCAAGAAACTAAGATTGCAATCTGGATATTGCGAATAATAGAGGAAAGCTTTATTAATGAAGGTGGGGTTCTGTGACGCCTTTGTCTGGTCGTTGAACACAAATGAAGTACGCGAAGTTGCAGCTATGCCAAACTTTTAATTTAAACAAAACCCAAAGTCTAACGGTGCCCTAAGGGCTGTATATATGGAGGAAGAGGGGGGAATTTCGTGGCCCTTGGTGGAGGGGTCCGAAATCAACCCTATCTCTTGTTTCCCCACACATACAGACTCTAAAAATAGCCTATACTTATGTATTTCGAAATTACATGGGCCTGGCCAAATAATAAGGTGACGCAGCACCTAGAATAGCCTCGGGCCGAAATTTATGAAGTGGCATCTTGTATATTTCGTCCAAGGCTTCATGCACCCATTATGGTGGCTTCAAAGTCCTGAAATCATCACTTGTAACTCCATTCTTGTTCCCCTTGCGCATGCCATCATCTCCATGCTTGTTCTTGCTCCAATGTTCATCCTTCTCCAAGCTAGACCCTTCATTTGTAAGCAAAACAAATGTATCCAATTTAGGCAGCATCATATTCTCATGAACATTAGAATCATTACCAAGAAACGAAAGTACCTGATAATTTAATTGGCGTGCGCGAGCTCTAGTAATTGGTCCAGTATATGTAGCAGTAGGGGCTGTGGGTGTAACAATGGTATTGATGTCCTTATCATCCTCCCCTTCTTGAAATGAAGTTATCCTCGACGGAAGCTCATCTTCCTCACCCAAATAAGGCTTCAAATCTGCAATGTTAAAAGTGGGACTAACCCCAAAATCTGCAGGCAACTCAAGTTTATATGCATTATCATTTATTTTCTCCAACACCTTAAAAGGACCATTAGCACGAGGCATTAGCTTTGATTTGCGCAAATCAGGAAATCTATCCTTACACAAATGTAACCAAACAAGATCTCCAGGTGCAAACACAACATGTTTTCTACCCTTATCTCCAGCAAGTTTGTATTTAGCATTCATAAGCTCAATGTTTTTCTTAGTTAACTCATGCATTTTTCAAATCAATTCAGCACGTTGTTTAGCATCAAAATTAACCTTCTCCGAAGATGGAAGAGGCAACAAATCAATAGGTGCACGAGGTAGGAAACCATACACAATTTCAAAAGGGCACATCTTAGTAGTAGAATGCAATGAACGATTATAAGCAAATTCAATATGAGGCAAGCATTCTTCCCATATTTTCTTATTATTCTTCAAAACAGTCCTAAGCATAGTAGACAATGTTCTATTGACTACTTTAGTTTGTCCATCAGTTTGGGGGTGACAAGTAGTACTAAAAAGCAGTTTAGTCCCCAACTTAGCCCATAAACATCTCCAAAAGTGGCTAAGAAATTTAGTATCACGATCTGAAACAACAGTATTTGGCACACCATGCAAGCGAATAATTTCATGAAAGAACAAATCAGCAACATTAACAACATCATCGCTTTTATGAGATGGTATAAAGTGTGCCATTTTCGAGAATCTATCCACGACAACAAATACGCTATCCCTCCCCTTCTTTGTTCAAGGTAAACCTAAAACAAAGTCCATAGATATATCCTCCCAAGGAACACTAGGTACAGGCAAAGGCATATATAAACCATGAGGATTGAGTTGTGACTTAGCTTTTTGACATGTAGTGCAGCGAGCAACAAAGCGCTCAACAACCCGTCTCATCTTTGGCCAAAAGAAATGTGTAGCAAGTACGTCCTCCGTCTTCTTCATGCCAAAGTGTCCCATTAGTCCTCCTCCATGCGCATCCTGCAACAACAAAAGACGAACGAAGCTAGCTGGAATGCATAGCTTGTTAGCACGGAACACAAATCCATCATTAACGACGAACTTGTTCCATGTTCTTCCTTCTTTACAATTCTGCAATACATCTTTAAAATCAGCATCATGCACATATTGATCTTTGATGGTCTCCAAACCAAATATTTTGAAGTCAAATTTTGAAAGCATAGTATACGACGAGACAATGCATCAGCAATAACATTTTCTTTACCCTTCTTGTGTTTAATGACATAAGGGAAAGTCTCAATGAATTCAACCCATTTAGCATGTCTACGATTAAGTTTAGCTTGACTTTTAATATGTTTCAAAGATTCATGATCAGAATGTATAACAAATTCTTTGGGCCATAAATAATGTTGCCATGTTTCTAAAGTCCGAAAAAGAGCATAAGTTCTTTATCATAAGTAGAATAATTCAGACTAGGCCCACTCAATTTTTCAGAAAAGTATGCAACAGGTTTGCTATCTTGTAATAACACACCTCCTAATCCAATTCCACTAGCATCACATTCAAGCTCAAATGTCTTATTAAAATTAGGAAGTTGGACTAAAGGAGCATGTGTCAACTTATCTTCAACACCGTGAAGGCTTCTTCCTGTGCGGTACCCCAAACAAAAGGCACATCCTTGTTTGTAAGCTCATTGAGAGGTGCAGCAATGGTGCTAAAATCTCTCACAAAACGCATATAGAATCCAGCGAGGCCAAGAAAACTCCTCACTTGTGTGACCGTTTTGGGCTGCGGCCAACTCTCAATAGCTTCAATCTTGGCTTTATCAACTTCAATTCCCTATGGAGTAACAACATAGCTAAGAAAAGACACTCGATCGGTGCAAAAGGTGCACTTCCCAAGGTTACCAAACAAACGTGCATCACGTAGAGCAATAAAAACAGCACGTAAATGTTCCAAATGTTCCTCCAAAGATCTGCTATAAATCAATATGTCATCAAAGTAAACTACCATAAATCGTCCAATGAAAGCACATAAAACTTTGTTCATTAATCTCATGAAAGAACTTGGTGCATTAGTTAACCCAAAAGGCGTGACTAACCACTCATATAATCCAACCTTAGTTTTAAATGCTATTTTCCATTCATCCCCCAATTTCATACGAATTTGATGGTATCCACTACGCAAATCAACTTTGGAGAATATTGTAGAGCCACTCAATTCATCAAGCATATCATCTAGCCGAGGAATAGGATGACGATAACAAATAGTAATATTATTAATGCCTCTACAATCAACACACATACACGATGTACCATCCTTTTTCGGCACTAGAATAATAGGAACAGCACAAGGATTAAGGGATTTGCGTATATAACCTTTGTCGAGAAGCTCTTGTACTTGACGCATAATCTCCTTCGTCTCCTCTGGATTGGTACGGTATGGCGCACGGTTTGGCAGTGAAGCACCGGGAATTAAGTCAATCTTATGCTCAATCCCTCGAATGGGAGGTAATCCCGGTGGCACGTCTTGTGGAAAGACGGCAATGAACTCCTGAAAAATGTTAGTGACAGCAGGAGGCAAAGAGGAAGGCACGCCCTCGAATGAAAATAATGCCTCTTTGCACACAAAAGCAAAGCAAACAGATTTGCTGAAATCTAGCTCATCAATATCAGATTTGGTGGCAAATAAACATGCACTTTCCAATTTAATTTCAGAAGCAACACTAGATGGTTTATTATTAGGCTTCATTTGTTGCTCAAATTCTTTTGCCACAATATGATTTTCACTCTTATTCTTCTCCTGTTTTGCTTTGTTAGCTCTATTAATATCATCTTTCAAAATGGAATCAGGAGCCATAGGAAGCAAAGTCATATTTTTATCCTTATGAACAAGAGTATACTGATTGTTTCTACCATGGTGTACAGAATTTTTATCAAATTTCCATGGTCTACCAAGTAATAAGGAACATGCTTGCATAGGTACCACATCACAATCAACATAATCAGCATATGTAGAGATACTAAAATGCACACGAACAGTACGTATTACCTTAACCTTGCCGCTGTTGTTGAACCATTGGATGTAGTAAGGATGTGGAGGTGGTCTTGTGGTGAGAGAGAGCTTCTCCACCATCTCCATGCTAGCCAAGTTGTTGAAGCCCCCTCCGTCTATGATGATGCGCACAGAACGTTCCTTCACAACTCCCTTTGTATGGAACAAATTATGCCTTTGATTTTGCTCAGCTTGTGTGACCTGCACACTCAAAACACCTTGAGCAACTAAACATTCATACCTGTCAGCGTCTTCAGGAGCCATGTATTGCGTCTCATGATCAGAATCATCTCCACCGTGTTCTTCACGTGTAATAAGAGCCAAAGTCTCAGTAGCGGACTCATACCCACCATCCTCAGTAGCAATCATCTCACGCTGAGATTTGCATTCTCTCGCATAATGACCTCTTCCCTTACAATGACGACAAATAATATCACTTGTGTGCCCAGTTGATGCCATGGAAGAAGAAGAGCTCTGTGCAGGCCCGGCAGGTGCGCTCTTGGCAGATAGTGGTGGTTGTGCCTTCTTTCTTGTATCACGGCTGGAGGTGGAACCTAATGGAGGTGCTGGTGCAGTGGAAGTAGAAGATGCACGCGGTGTCCATGATGAAGGTTGACCTGCAGAAAAGTTAGTTCGCGCCAATGCTTGTCGATCCTGCACTTCACGTTCAGCTTTACAAGCAAGATGGAATAAACGAGTGATATTAGTATACTCCTTATACTCTAGAATGGTCTAAATCTCTCTATTTAATCCACCCATAAAACGTGCAAGCATAGCTTCATTCTCCTCAACAATACCACATCTAATCATGCCAGTTTGTAATTCCTGATAATATTCTTCTACAGAATTTTTCCCTTGTCTTAAACGCTGCAATTTTTGAAGCAATTCACGTTGATAATATGGTGGAACCCAACGAGTACGCATAGCAGTTTTCAAAGCAGCCCAAGTAGTTGGAATAGGATATAATCTACAATGTTCAGACCACCATACACATTCAAAACTAGTGAAAGCACAAACAGCAGCAGCAACATGTCTCTCCTCAGGATATTGTAAACATGTAAATCGTTGTTCAGTTTCTAACTCCCAAGTAAGATATATATCAGGAACATATCTACCCTCAGATGGTGGAATATTCAATTTCAGTTTAGGAAGATGGTCATGATCTCGTACCTGAGGGAGAGCCCTACCATTGTGATTATTTGCATGTGGACGACCTGGTGGTTGTGGTGCTGGTGGTTGCACGTAGTTCTGATTTTGATCAACCTCATCCTCGTAATCTCCCGCATAATCATCCTCCGCATCATTAGCAGGAGCCACAGAAGTATCGACAGTAGCACCAATAGTTTAGCCAGGCCGAAGAAGGACACCGCTCGCTCGGCGGAGGGCTGTTTCACGACGTGTAGGTAGTAGTTGTTGTTGTTGCAGAGGTGCGGCAGGTGCAGCGGGTGGAAGACGCGCAAGCAGTTCATTAAATCTGTTATCGAGCTTTGTTTCGAACGTCTTCTCAAGGCCAGTGATCTTCTCCATGGCCTCTTCCAAATTGTTCAGCACATCTTGCACCTGTTCAATCATCATTTGCTGAAACTTATCATGAAGCTCCTTGTTCGTTAAGTTCTCCTAGTCAATCTCGTCGGCTTGTGATCCTGGCATGGTTAGCAGCAACAGAAACACACAAGAATATGATCCTACAGACTACTAACAAGTGGTGGTGGTGGGTGTCACAAATCCGTCAAGCAAAACTCAAATTCTTACCAGTTCTTACCCAGCAGCAGGCGGTGATCGGCAATCGTTATAGTCAAAACTCTCAAAGCTTGGATAAAGCGATTACCAGGGAGAGTCAAACACACGACGTAGATGTATGTGGAGCTGGGAAGGCTTATAATATGGTAGGAAAAAGGATCAGCAATAATCAATTCAGAGATGCAAAGTTAAATAAACGCTCAACGACGGTACTGTGCTAGTCCTAGGCTAGACCGTGCTAGAGATGCGAGCCTAAAACACTAACAAAATCACGGCGCTGCACGTAAACAAGGGAGAAGCACACTCTGGAATTTTTTTTCCGCTCTTTTTTTTGCGCTATGATTTTCTTTTTTGCGCTCCTCTTTTTTTTGCGAAAAATCACTATAATGGCCAGTGTCTCAAAACTCTTCCCAGGTCAAACTGACAGGATGGGCACGGAATTTTTTTTGACATTTTTTTTTCGGAAATCAGGGTAGCGACGACGAAAAAGTGCGACAAAAAATCACTATGATGGAGAGTTTCTCAAAACACTCCCTGGGACCTAAAAATAGGACAGGGAAATAATAATTTTGGTCGCCGAAATTTTGGCCTAATATGCAAGGAACTCAGATTGGTGGTGGATATATGGTGGTGGTATATGGCCGCGGTGGTGGTATATGGCAGCGGTGGTGGTAGCGGTGGTAGTATATGGATATGGATCGGTGGTGGTATATGGATACGGATTGGTGGTGGTATATGGATACGGATTCAGAGCGGTGGTGGGAGGTGGCAGGGGCGATGATGATGGTGCGGTGGCGGCGTGACAACTTATAACCAGAACTCGAAACTCTAAAAGACTAGACGCTAAGACCAGCAACTTGACGCGACGATGCAACCGCAAATTCAACAAAGCAAAATACTGAAAAGACTATGCAAAGGCTCAGACTGGTTCGGATAGGATGAACTAACCCTAATATTTTTTGTTGGTTTTTACGTGGACTATAGGTATGAAGAACAAACTCGATCTAAACTAGGAAAAACCGTAAAATCCCACCAAGCAACCTGGAAATCTGATACCACTTGATAGAGGCAAAGGTGTCCCGTCTTTCGATGAGATGGTGGCTATCGTTTTGGTGGAAGTCGACTTTGACGATCCGACTACAAACGTGCGAGGACGTCACACCTTAGCAATCGCTAAACCAACTCCGAGAGGTTATTGACCACGCCGGAGCACGATCAACCTAACCACGAAGGTCTATTTCCTGCAAGCAAACAAAGAAAAAGCAAGAAACTAAGATTGCAATCTGGATATTGCGAATAACAGAGGAAAGCTTTATTAATGAAGGTGGGGTTCTGTGACGCCTTTGTCTGGTCGTTGAACACAAACGAAGTACGCGAAGTTGCAGCTATGGCGAACTTTTAATCTAAACAAAACCCGAAGTCTAACGGTGCCCTAAGGTCTGTATATATGGAGGAAGAGGGGGGAATTTCGTGGCCCTTGGTGGAGGGGTCCGAAATCAACCCTATCTCTCGTTTCCCCACACATACGGACTCTAAAAAGAGCCTATACTTATGTATTTCGAAATTACATGGGCCTGGCCCAACAATAAGGTGACGCAGCACCTAGAATAGCCTCGGGACAAAATTTATGAAGTGGCATCTTGTATATTTCGTCCAAGGCTTCATGCACCCATTATGGTGGCTTCAAAGTCCTGAAATCATCACTTGTAACTCCGTTCTTGTTCCCCTTGCGCATGCCATCATCTCCATGCTTGTTCTTGCTCCAATGTTCATCCTTCTCCAAGCTAGGCCCTTCATTTGTAAGCAAAACAAATATATCCAATTTAGGCAACATCATATTCTCATGAACATTAGAATCATTACCAAGAAACGGAAGTACCTGATAATTTAATTGGCGTGCGCGAGCTCTAGTAATTGGTCCAGTATATGTAGCAGTAGGGGCTGTGGGTGTAACAATGGTATTGATGTCCTCATCAACAAGGGGAGCCAAAGAATAATTGCAAGTATTAGCAGCTAAGTCGTCAATTCAAGAACACCTGGAGATTATTATCTGCAGCAAGATGATCAGTGGCACAGTAATATGATAATTGTGATAGCAGTGGTAACAGCAACAGTGATAGCAATAGTTTTGTAGCAGTTGTGAGAGTAGCAATAGCAACAATAACTTAGCAAAAACAATATAAGAGAAATTCTTAGGCATTGGATCAGTGAATTTGTTGGATGATATTCATCATATAACAGTCATAACCTAGGGTGTTAAGACACTAGCTCCAGTTCATAAAATATAATGTAGGCATGTATTCCGTAAATAGTCATACGTGCTTATGAAAAGAACTTGCATGACATGTTTTGTCCTACCCTCCCGTGGCAGCAGGGTCCACAAGGAAACTAAGGGATATTAAGGCCTTCTTTTAATAGAGAACCGGAATAAAGCATCACTTAGTGAATACATGAACTCCTCAAACTAGGGTCATCACCGGAAAGTATCCCCACTATTGTCACTCCGGGTTTGCGGATCATAACACGTAGTAGGTGACTATAACTTGCAAGATCGGATCTAGAACATAGATATAATGGTGAAAACATAAACAGTTCAGATCTGAATTCATAGTACCCGAGCCCAAAGTGACAAGCATTAAGCATGGCAAAGTCATATGAACATCAATCTCAGAACATAATGGATACTAGGGATCAGGCCCTAACAAACTAACTCGATTACATGATGAATCTCATCCAACTCCCTCACCGACCAGCGAGCCTACGAAGGAAATACTCACTCCCGGTGTGGAGCATCATGGAATTGGCGATGGAGAAGTGTTGGTGATGACGAAGATCGAAGATCCCCCTCTCCGGAGCCCCAAACGGACTCCAGATCTGGCCTCCCGATGAAGAACAGGAGGCGGCGGTGGCTTCGTCTCGTGCAATGCGATAATTCTTTCTCCCTGATTTTTCTCTCCGAAAATAGGTATTTATGGAGTTGGATTCAGGGTTTGCGGGGCCACCAGGTGGGCATAACCCACCTGGGCGCGCCAGGAGGGGGGCGACCTGGTGAGGTGTGCTTACCCAGGGCCCCCCTCCGGTGGTTCTTGGCTCCAGTAATTCTCTTTTATTATATAAAAAATCCTCGCAAAGTTTCGTTCCAATCCGAGAACTTTTATTTCTGCACAAAAATAACACCATGGTAGTTCTGCTAAAAACAATTTCAGTCCGGGTTAGTTTCATTCAAATCATGCAAACTAGAGTCCAAAACAAGAGTAAAAGCGTTAGGAAAAGTAGATACGATAGAGACGTATCAACTCCCCCAAGCTTAACCCTTTGCTTGTCCTCAAGCAATTCAGTTGATAAACTGAAAGTGAAAAAGAAAAACTTTTATGAACTCTTTTGCTCTTGTTTACATAAATAAGCTTAAGTAGCCCCCAGGTTTTCAGCAAAGATTATGACTGACCATGTCGACAATAACCCTTAAAAATTACATTAACTCATATCGATGGCATAAGAAACTAGCGAGCAATAATAAAGCATCTCAATTGACAACACTTTGCCAAAACAATCATGATATAATATGACAACAGTGGTATCTCACTAGCCCTTTCTGAGACCGCAAACATAAACGCAGAGCACCTCCAAAGTTCAAGCAGCGACTAAACATTGTAATTCATGGTAGAAAAGATCCAGTCATGATGCATCCAACATTAGCTACATACTATGCATGAGGATGACAATAGTGCTCTCAGATCTAGCGCTTATTTGAGAAGTTGATGACACAATATAAAGTAAATAGATAGTCCCTTCGCAGAGGGAAGCAGTGATTTGTAGTGGTGCCAGAGCCCAGTTTTTTCTTTAAAACAGAGATAAATGAAATTTTGAGAAATGCACCATTCCTGTTTACTTCGCGACCATTAGTTGTCGATATCCTCCATGTTAAACACATTAGTGGCGGTTCCCAAGCGATAAAAGTAAAGATTTGCTCCCCCTCCACCAACAAACACACTCCACGGCTAACCGAATCCACGGGTGCCGTCCATACCAACATCAGTCCTAGGGGAGTTTTGTTTAATTATTTGCAATTTTTGAATTCGGGACTGGGAATCCCTATTACCACCCCTCTCATGCAAGGACGAGTGAATAAACACTTATCATGAGAATAACCCGCTTAGCATGGAAGATATTGACTACCTCCTGTCACTCTATGAACAATCCAGGCACACAAAAATGGATGTTTATTTGAAGTTTTTAGAGGTGGCACATGCAAATTTACTTAGAACGGCAGGGTAATACCGCATATAGGAGTATGGTGGACTAATATGGAATAACTTCGGTTTTAGGATTTTGATGCACAAGCAGTATACCCACTTAGTGCAGGCGAAGGCTAGCAAATTGTAGCGACCAGACCTCAGACAGTCTGATCTCTGTGCATCAGTGTCATCCCTGGATTGGTAATGCTGACACGCATAGTACTTGAGGATTTATAACAGAGTAGCAATCACACACTTATTACAACGAATGTCTCAAGATAGAAATTATTACAATAATATGGCTTAAGGCCATCTAAAATCGATAACAGCGGAAGGCTTGGAAGATAAAGTGAGTCCATCAACTCCAACAGCATCACTGAGTGAAAGACAACGACCTATGGCGCCTTACTCGTCGTCTGAAAAGTGTGCAACATGAACGTTGCAGCCCGAAACGGGTCAGCACATGGAATATGCTGGCAAAGTAACACATAGAGTAATGAACAGAATAATTGCTATCACTACATGCAAATATGGCTGGTGGAAAAACTCTATGGTTACGGTTTTGCATAAAGCCAATTTTTCCCTACAACAAAGGAATAAATTTTATTTAACTATCATGGTGGTTGTTAAACATTGAGAAGGTTCCTCCAACTCAATCCCAATTAAGCATCATCATTAAACCCAATCAAATTATATTAAGAGTGATGAGATCAACATGATAATCCAAGAACTAGATACTCAAGACGTTCATAACCGGGGACACGGCTAACCATGATTAGTTTGTACACTCTGTAGAGGTTTGCGCACTTTTCCCCACAAGACTCAAATACATCCATGGTTGGAGAATCGAGACAGTCTTTCTGAAACAATAACTCTTTACTCTTGGTGGACAGTTACACCTACTTTCTCCTATATCTCCTAGCCCACCACTGAAAGAGGTCTTGCAATGTACTCAACTATGCTAGAGCCCATAATAGCTTGTGGCTACACACGAAAGTTTCTAGCATGAACAATCTTATGATCCCTTTGAGCCTGGGTGGCGGACCGTAGGATGATCATACGGGTACTCCGGGATATCCTAGGACAACACTGGATTCTCCAGGTGCCCTGACAACCACTGGGTACTCCAGGGTGCCTTCAAGCAATCCACCCAGATGTGTATTAAAGTAGCCACCTTAAGTTAACCATTAAGTAACAACACTCACATCTGTCATGAATCACTCGAACCAAACCACGTCTATGAGCATAGCATACCAGTATAAGCATAACGTAGAAGTAACTCCCAAAGGTTTGATAATAAACAGGTAAACAGGTACTACCTCATCTACTTCCCAAAACCCACATATTAATCAGATCCTAACCATGCAATTGTTTGAGGGTGAAACTAATGCATAAAAACTGGGTATGAAAGGGATATGATCAAAGTGTTACTTGCCTTGTTGATGATCCGTGAACCTAGAGACTCGTAGTAGCACGCTTCGCACTCCGGTACTCTATCGCAAACAAACAAGCATACAACAAGCACTCAACTAGAAGCACGGGTGAAACTCAAATAAAAGATCTAACTAGAAAGTTCAACTTAAGAACTCCGGTTTGCAAAAGAATCAAATCAAACGAAGCAACGAAACTCAAACTGCGAAAGAAACAAGATCTGTTTACTAATCTGGACTTAAGTCAATTTTTACAATACCAAAATATTGTTCAAGTTGATTAAACATAAAGAGGGCTTCGAGACGAAGATCTAGGCGCTTGAATCGCCTGATTCTGATAAACGAGCGAAAAGAGAAACTAAAACGAAAATCAGGGAAGAAATCGCGATCGAAAATAATCGTGGAAAATCCGTGGAAAAAGAAAACTGACGAACAGGCTAACAAACGAATGTTCGCTGTCTACGGCTAATGAGTGAAAACCGTTTGTTAAAACAAACGTACGAATGGGCGTTCGCTAAATAACTAAACCGGAAATAAAATAAAATAAAAATAAAACCGATGTAAAAAAATAACCAAGGGTTTCTAAAGAAAAACCGTACGGTTTTCCGGCGAAAACCGGCAGCTACCTCGGGTCACGGGTCGGCGGCGGCGGTGGCATACTCCGACAGCGGGTGGGGTCAGGCGGTGGCGGCGGGGTCGGTCGGTGAGGCGTTGGGCGGCGGCGGCGGACTCCGGCAGCGGCGGGACGTCGGGGCGGCACGGAACGGGCGGCGGCGCCGAACTCCGGCGGAGGCGGCGGTGAAACGCGGCGGGATCCAGGCAGCGCTAGGGTTTCGGGGGCGGGGTTGCGGCTCGGGCCTCCCGGCTCTTAAAGGGCCGGCCGGGCGCAATGTCCGGGTCGGACACGGCCCGTTAAGTCGGTTGGCGTTTTTTTAAATAATTCCATGCGCAGAAAAACAAATAAAAGAAATACTAAACAGACTCGAAAAATCCTGAAATAAAATTTCCCCGTCCTCTAAAAATATAGCAGACAAAGTGAACATTTATTTGGGCCTCTAATGCACTTTTGAAAAACACATATTTTCCTAATTCAAATAAAATAGCGATAAAACTCTGAATAAAATTCTTATTTGATTTTAATATTTAACCTCCAATATTTCTTTATTTTGGGAAGTCATTTTATCCCCTCTTTTTAATTTTCATATATGAAATATTCGGAGAGAAAATAATTAAAATCAAATGATCCTCTTTTCAAAATTTGAGAAAACTCAAATATGAAAATAACAAAATCCCCAACTCTCTTCGTGGGTCCTTGAGTTGCGTAGAATTTCTAGGATCAAGCCAAAATGCAATAAAATATGATATGCAATGATGATCTAATTTATAACATTCCAAATTGAAAATTTGGGATGTTACAAACCTACCCCCCTTAAGATGAATCTCGCCCTCGAGATTCGGGTTGGCTAGAAAATAGGTGCGGGTGGTCCTTCTGTAGGTCTTCCTCTCGTTCCCAGGTGGCTTCATCCTTGGTATGGTGGCTCCACTGAACTTTGTTGAACTTGATAACCTTGCTACGTGTGACTTGGCTGGCAAATTCGAGAATCTTGACTGGTTTCTCCTCGTAGGTCAAATCGCTATCCAACTGAATCGCTTCCAGTGGCACTGTATCTCTCAGAGGAATATCGGCCATCTCTGTGTGGCACTTCTTAAACTGGGGGACGTGGAACACATCGTGAACTCCTGACAATCCTTCAGGCAATTCCAACTTGTAGGCAACTTCTCCCATACGTTCCAAAACTTTGTATGGTCCCACAAAACGTGGTGCTAATTTTCCCTTAACTCCAAATCACTTAACTCCTCGAAGTGGGGACACATGAAGATACACTCTGTCTCCGACTTCGTAAACTGTCTCCTTGCGTTAAGAATCCGCATAGCTCTTCTGCCTGGATTGGGCTACCTTGAGTCTGTCGCGAATCAACTTAACCTTCTCTTCAGACTCTTTAATCAAATCTGGTCCAAACAACTGACGGTCTCCAACTTCATCCCATAACAACGGTGTCCTGCACCTCCTTCCATACAAAGCTTCGAAAGGGGCCATCTTCAAACTGGCTTGATAGCTGTTGTTATAAGAGAACTCTGCATATGGAAAATTGTCGTCCCAACTAGATCCATAGTCTAGCGCACAAGCTCTCAACATATCCTCCAAAATCTGATTGACTCTCTCGGTCTGTCCATCTGAAAGGTTGTACTGAACTCTAGCCTGGTACCCAAAGTTTCATGCAACTGATTCCAGAACTTTGAGGTAAACTGGGTTCCTCTATCTGATACAATGGTCCTCGGAACACCATGCAGACATACAATCCTGGTCATATATATCTTTGCCAACTTAGCACTGGTGTAAGTGGTCTTCACTGGGATGAAATGAGCTACCTTCGTCAAACGATCGACTACAACCCATATCGAGTCATAGCCTGAACGAGTCCTAGGAAATCCTGTGATAAAATCCATGGCTAGCTTATCCCACTTCCACTCGGGTATCGGCAATGGCTGTAGCAATCCTGATGGCTTCTGATGCTCTGCCTTCACTCTCTGACATACATCACAAATTGCTACATACTCCACAATATCCTTCTTCATTCCGGTCCACCAGAAATTGTCCTTCAAATCCAGGTACATCTTGGTATTTCCTGGGTGAATCGAATATGGTGAATCATGGGCCTCCTGCAGAATCAACTTCCTAATCTCGGGGTCATTAGGCACATATATGCGGTCCTCAAACCATAAGGTATCGTGTTCATCCTCACGAAATCCTTTAGCCTTTCCTTTGTTCATCCTTTCCTTTATCTCGGCAATCTCCTTGTCCGTCTTCTGAGCTTCTCTGATCTTATCCATCAAAGTAGACTGAATTTCCAATGCTGCTACATAACCTCTCGGAACTATTTCCAAACATAGCTCACGAAGATCCTCTGCTAACTCCTTGGGTAACTCTCCGGTCATGACTGTATTGACATGGCTCTTGCGACTCAACACATTAGCTACTACGTTGACTCAACGCATAAGCTCTAATGTCTAGAAATTACCATCTATTTTTGCCGTGACCATTACATCTATTATAGTGAGGCAGTGCTCATCAACTGCTTCACCCGAGCTACCAGCTTGGTTACCTTGACACTTTCCTCTTGGGCGGGCCCTTGCAGCCTCCAACTATAACGCCTCTTCAGGGGTTCCATGGAATACGAGGGGAGTCCTGGCAACTGGGTCGAGGAGGGGAACGCCGTCTATATAAAACCACTCGGTTGGCCAGACGTCGGTGTCCTCTTGAGGAGTACCTAATGGGTATTCGGTTCCCTCGATTCGGCAGACTTCGGCTGTCCCGACCTCATATAACTTCTTGGCAGGAGAGCATGGCACCATGAAAAAATACTTCTGCCATAGCCCGAAGTGCGCCTCGCAACCGAGGTGCATCTCGCACACATTGTCTATGTAAACCCACTCAGTGGCCCGCATCTCAATGTCCTCCCTGGGAGTGCCCGAAAGATAGGCGGTCCCTATGATCCGACACACTTCAGCTCCTCCAACCTCGTGATTTTCTCCACCTCGGGAGTAGGCAATTAAGCAGAAGTATTTTCACCACAGCCCAAAGTGAGCCTTGCAGCCAAGAAATGTCTCGTAGAGGGTGACGAACCCCGAGATATGCAAGATCGAATTAGGGGGTAAGATGGTGGAGTTGGATCCCGTAAAACTCTAGTAAACCCCTGAGGAATGGATGAATGGGGAAACTGATGCGGAGCATCCTACGGAAATCACCATGTCAAGAGTTCCATTGCTAAGCAACACGCCCAACTTCTACTTCAATCATACTAAGGTGAATTCCATCCTTAATGCGTGTCTTCTTAGTTCCCTCGAGGATGGTATACTACTTTACCGTCCTACCGCATGTTCCCATATAGGTTTGAACCCAATGACGAATGTGCCATGGAGGAGGTCATCCACAAGCGAGCACCTCCATCCACGAGAGAAGCCTGGAAACGGAGAAGGAACTGTCAAGGAGAAGGCGAGGTTCCACCTACACCGACGGGAGTCCATGAGAAGGCGACATGCTGCGAGCCTCTGGATCCCCCTGCACACGGGCCCTTGGACCCCATGCACACGGGACCCCGTGCCCTCGGTACAAGCCCGTGCGCACGAGATACGTCGCCAGGTCTCTGGATACCCCGTGCGCACGGGCTCCACTTACCCCGTGCGCATGGGCCCCCCTGTGTGTTGTTGCGGGCTTGGCCCTTGCATTACCATTTCACACCCACTTATTGCTCTCTTTGCCTAGGACTATATATACTACTTCCCCTCCTCCATTTAGACTTAGCTAAGAATAGATCTAGACATTAGAGCTTAGCTCATGTACCTCCCATTGTGGGATTCTTCTTGAGAGAGAGACACTCCACTGAAGCTCAAGGCCTCCATTGGAGAAGACCCCTAGGGATTCAAGACATCCTTGGGGGAAGGATCTATCTAGATCATCAAGAACTCATCTCCTTCATAGGATTTGGAATGAACTTTACCATGTATCTTCTTTCCCTTTGATTGTTCTTGTACCTTGTGAATCTCATGTGTTTGTTGGTCTAGTGGATGTGTGATTGAACTTGTTCTTGAGTGTTCCTCTTGTGATTTCCCTTTGTGTTCTTCATATTCTTCATGTTCTTCGGGAAAAAACCCCTCCAATTCATGAAAGATCTCCACTTAGGGTCTCCACCCTACAACACCTTGGTATCTAGAGCCACGTTGATCACGAATTTGGAGTCTTGCCCACCGTTTGATAGCCTAATTTTGCTTGTTCTTGTCCAATTTCGAAAATTCCCCACAAAAAGAGCCATACCAATTATTTTTGTGATTTGATGTTTATTGTGAGTTTTAGTTGATTTCAACCCATGGATCTGGTGTTTAGCAAGTAGATCCACCTCCAATTGCGTCCCCATAGCCTAATTTTTCTTTCTCCCCTTCAAATATGACCTAGAAATCGCGAAATTTCCGCCACCCCCGTGTCCACGGGCCCCAGATGCCGTGTCCACGGGCCCCCGAAAAGTCTCTGGACACCCCATGTCCATAGCTTTTTCATGTGCACACGGGACCCCGTGCCCATGGCGTTTTGACCCCATGCACACGGCCCTCCCATGAGCAGCCGCCATCATTTCACCGTTTTGCCCATAACTTCCAATTCTGAACTCCGATTTGGGTGTTCTTTGGCTCGTTGGAAAGCTAGCGATGTGCCCGAGCTTCTCATCTTGGTTTTATCACCATTTGACTCCATAAAATTTTGTGCATTTTCACATCTTTTGCATAGGCCATGCACCATATCTTCCGCATAACCACCATAACATTCCGCAACCTAACCCATTTTGGTTCTTCTTGCACTTGTGGTTATGATTTGAGTCTCATAAGGTATTTGGGCTGCTTAGGGATGGTTACATATTCATCCACCACTGAACACTTGTATCGCTCCAGCGACTACATCCTCCATGACATTCCGCATCGACGACGACCATCCATCCTTTGAGACCATCTTCAACCGGAAGCAAGGCCGATTAACCCCAACTTCATGAAAGGTTAAGTGCGACAAAGGTATCCATTTCATAAACTTTTCGCTCCTTTCCATTACATCTTGATATCCCCACCATCTTTGCGAATACCTTCATACCTATTGAGACTAGCTATCCGAGCATTGCCGGGCTTCACGGAAACTTGTGCACCATAGTGATGCGATATCATATTGCATCATTGGATATATCATAAATGCAATTTCTTGCCCCCGTGCATATCTTGTGATACTTTTCTCATGTGATTGGTTGAGGCTCAATAAGAAAAGTGTAAAGCAGAAGAGCAAAAAAATACCAAAAAAAGCTTTTAAGCAAGAAATATAATGACCCTAAGCAAGTTTAAGAATTCACAATACATTTCAAGTTAAGGTGGAGTTCTAGCACAAGTTTAAGAATTCACAATACATTTCAAGCAAGCATGACAAGAGTATATGCAGCGGAAAGAGTAAAGCATGCTAATTGCAAGAAAGTAAAGGGATGGGATTGGAGTGCAAACGCAATGAAGACACGAAGATTTTTGGCGTGGTTCCGATAGATGGTGTTATCGTACATCCACGTTGACAGAGACTTAAACCCACAAAGGGTAATGGTTGAGCGATTCCACGGAGGGCTCCACCCATGATGGGTCCACAAAGAAGCAACCTTGTCTATCCCACCATGGCCATTTCCCACGAAGGACTTGCCTCACTCGGGTAGATCTTCACGAAGTAGGCGATCTCCTTGCCCTTACAAACTTCTTGGTTCAACTCCACAACTTGACGGAGGCTCCGAAGCGACACCTAACCAATCTTGAAGACACCACTCTCCAAAAGGTATTAGATGTTGTGTTGATGATGAACTCCTTGCTCTTGTGCTTCAAATGATAGTCTCCCCAACACTGAACTCTCTCACAGATTTGGATATGGTGGAAAGATGATTTGAGTGGAAAGCAACTTGGGGAAGGCTAAAAATCAAGATTCTTGTGGTAGGATTGATATATCTTGATCTCAACACATGAGTGGGTGGTTCTCTCTCAGAAAATGTATGCTGGAAGTGTAGGCACGCTCTGATGGCTCTCTCACAAATGGAGAAGGGGTTGGAGGGGTATATATAGCCTCCACACAAAATCCAACCGTTACACACATTTGACCCAACTCGGTCAGACCGAATAGATGAACTCGGGGAGACCGGTTTAGTTCAAAATGTGAACGTTAGGAATCTCGATGGGACCGACTGGAACAACTCGGTGGGACCGATGTGCTAGGGCTTAGGGCAAACCTCATCTCAGTGG
Source organism: Triticum timopheevii (assembly GCA_963921465.1). Classification (NCBI taxonomy): domain Eukaryota; kingdom Viridiplantae; phylum Streptophyta; class Magnoliopsida; order Poales; family Poaceae; genus Triticum; species Triticum timopheevii. The sequence goes on from OY997270.1 coordinate 208,705,435, forward strand.
TGCCGATTGCATCAACTCGGTGAGACCAAAGTGAAGTAATAGAGCAACAAAGAGTTGGCCAAGCAGACTCAGTGGGACCGATTGCACATTTCAGTGAGATTGAAATAACTGTAACAAGCAATAGAGAGTTTGCAAGGCCATCTCGGTGAGACCGAGATACGTATTGGTATGACCGAACTGTTAGGATTTCTAGCACTGGCTCTCTCATGTGAACTCGGTGGCGCCGGGTAGAAAGAATTGGTGGCGCTGAGTTGGAGTTTAGGATTTTGACATATTTGGAATGAGAAAGTGGTTGAGGGATTTCGAGCAATATCACTAAGCATTTGAGCAAGCAAGACATTAAGCAACACCTCATCCCCTTTTAATAGTATTGGCTTTCCTATGGACTCAATGTGATCTTGGATCACTGTTGGTGTCGAAACCGGCGGACCTCGGGTAGGGGCCCCGAACTATGCGTCTGAGGTCGATGGTAACAGGAGACTGGGGACACGATGTTTACCCAGGTTCTGGCTGAGGGAGTCCTGAATTAAGGTGTCCTCGGACAGCCGGACTATATACTTTGGCCGGACTGTTGGACTATGAAGATACAAGATTGAAGACTTCGTCCCGTGTCCGGATGGGACTCTCCTTTTCATGGAAGGCAAGCTTGGCAATTCGGATATGTAGATCTCCTTCTCTGTAACCGACTCTGTGTAACCCTAGCCCCCTCCGGTGTCTATATAAACTGGAGGGTTTAGTCCGTAGGACAAAAAACAATCATAATCATAGGCTAGCTTCTAGGGTTTAGCCTCTACGATCTCGTGGTAGATCAACTCTTGTAATACTCATATCATCAAGATCAATCAAGCAGGAAGTAGGGTATTACCTCCATCGAGAGGGCCTGAACCTGGGTAAAACATCGTGTCCCCTGCCTCCTATTACCATTAGCCTTAGACACACAGTTCGGGACCCCCTACCCGAGATCCGCCGGTTTTGACACCGACATTGGTGCTTTCATTGAGAGTTCAACTGTGCCGTCGCGATAGGGCTTGATGGCTTGCCTTGTTGTCAAGGACAACATCACCTCTGGAGGATCCCTGGCTGTAGGCCAAACTCTCCGGCTGGGCGGTTTCGTCATGGCCGCCCGTTCGGCTGCCACGGCGACGATGACTTCTCAGGTCATCAAGAACAGCCTCCATGTCAGCTCGGAATTCACTACACGGATGGATCCAATGGAGCTCTCCTCCCTGAACAAGCTCTTGGATCGCATCGCCACCCTGGGGGTCGCTACGAACTATGATCGGATCGGGCTTAAACCCGACCAAAGGGAGATTAACTCTTCGCCGGTCACCCATCGAATAGCGGTGGTGGAGGAACAAAACAGCGATTCTTCCTCTATTTTGAGGACGAACTATATCCAGATTCCCAAGCTCTCCAAGCTGGATACCCGTCTACGGGAGGACATGGCCTAGGCTCCGAACTTAGAATCGGGCAACGGGCCACAAATATTGGGCAACATCCTGGAGCCCGAGCTGCCAAGCTCGGGAGCTCCTTTGCCCCTGGGTCTCACATCGGATCAGGATGTGGACTTAAGTCTGCCCACCCACCCAGACACAAGTGATCTTTCCCACATTAGACAAAAGCCCCAAGAGACAGTACACCACTTCTGGGCCAGATTCCTCCTTGTAATGAGCAAGGTTAAGGACTATCACGAGGAAGACGCAATCTCATTCTTTTGCAAAAATTGCATGGACAAGGGAATTCTCAACGCCATAAGTCGCCGTGACATAGCACACTTCACTGACTTGGCGGCCATAATACAGAAGTACTGTGCGATGGAAAGCGCCTGGAAAACCCAAACAAAATTCTGGAATCCTCCGGCTCTAACTAAACCCCTCGTCCGAACTAAAAGGGTATGCTCTCGCAAGTCACCCAATCCAATTACAAAGAAGCCAAAGCCCTCTACAGGGCGTGGAACCGTACTGGAGGGTTGGCTCAACAGGCCATGCAAAATTCACAGCACACCGGGCATCATACCAACACATAGCCTTAGAGCATGTTGGATACTCCGGCAGGTGGCCAAGAGCAGCGAGGACCTTCTCATCAACAATGCCGTAGAGCACCATCCTGCAAAGAATAAAAATACAGTACTGACAGTCTTTGAGACTTTCGCCTCAAACAGCAGGCGCAAGCGAGCGCTCCGTAGCCTTGCCGAAGTCTGCCACATCGCAACAATAAACTCGTGGAACGATACGGCCATAAACTTCAATGCCAGCGATGAACCTCAATTCCGAACAGTCCGAGCACCAGCCGCTTTGGTCCTTAGTCCAACTATGGACAACTTCGGGCTTACTAAAGTGCTCATGGACGGCGGCAGCGGATTAAACCTCATCTATGTGGAAACTCTTAACAAAATGGAAATAGATAAGAGCCGCATTGAGCAAAGCAGCATGAATTTCAGAGGAATCATCCCTAGTCGGGAGGCACGATGCGCGGGAAAAATAACACTGGATGTGGTATTCGGCACACGGAGAATTATAGGTCTGAAGAAATCACATTCCAAGTGGACCCGTTTAACAGTGGATACCACGCCCTTTTAGGGCGGATGCATTCACAAGCTTCCAAGCTATACCCCATTACCGGTACATGAAGCTTAAGATGCCGGGGCCCAATGGAATCATCACTCTAGCCAGGGATCCGGACATAGCACTCCGCGCCGAAAATAAAACCGCCGCACTAGCCCTGTTGGCATTATCCGAAGCCCTCGCGACCGAAGAGTTAACTGCGCTACGCTCCACAGTGGACAGGGACGACGTGATACTCGACAAATGACCCAAGTCCACCTCTTTTAAACCAACAGACGAAATAGTGAAATTCCAGGTCCACCCAACGGACCCTACAAAAACAGCATCAATTGGGGCACAGCTGAACCCCACAATAGACGCCGCACTACGAGAGTTCTTGCGCGAGAATTGGGACATCTTCGCCTGGCATCCCTCGGGTATGCCAGGTATCCCATGCAGGCTGGCCGAGCATAGCCTAAACATACTAAAGGGATACAAGCCGGTCAAGCAGACTCTTCGGCGCTTTTCAGAACCCAAGCGACAAGCCATGGGAGAAGAGCTAGCCAAGCTACTCGAGGCCGGATTCATCAGAGAAATTAAACATCCGGACTGGCTAGCAAACCTGGTGATGGTACCAAAGAAGGACAAATCCTGGCGCCTATGCGTCGATTTCAAGGACCTCAATAAGGCTTGCCCCAAGGATCCCTTCCCCCTCCCCCGCATCGATCAAATCATCGACGCTACCGCAGGACACGACTCATTGTGTTTCCTCGACGCATACTCCGGATACCATCAAATCAAGATGGCGGATGATACGTCTCCAACGTATCTATAATTTATGAAGCATTCATGCTATTTTATCATCTATTTTGGATGTTTACGGGCTTTATTATACACTTTTATATTAGTTTTGGGACTAACCTATTAACCAGAGGCCCAGCCCATATTGCCATTTTATTGCCTATTTCAGTATTTCGAAGAAAAGGAATATCAAACAGAGTCCAAATGGAATGAAACGTTCGGGAGCGTTATTTTTGGAACAGAAGCAATCCAGGGAGCTTGGAGTACAAGCCAGGGAAGCTTCGAGGAAGCCAAGAGATAGGGGGGGTGCGCCCACCCCCCTGGGGGCACCCTCCACCCTCGTGGGCCCCTTGAGGCTCCCCCGACCGACTTCTTTTGCCTATATATTCCCATATACCCTAAAACCATCAAAGAACAAAATAAATCGGGAGTTCCGCTGCCGCAAGCCTCTGTAGCCACAAAAAACCTCTCGGGAGCCCGTTCCGGCACCCTGCCAGAGGGGGGATCCCTCACCGGTGGCCGTCTTCATCATCCCGGCGCTCTCCATGACGAGGAGGGAGTAGTTCACCCTCGGGGCCGAGGGTATGTACTAGTAGCTATGTGTTTGATCTCTCTCTCTCTCTCTCTCTCTCTCTCTCTCTCTCTCTCTCTCTCTCTTTCTCTCTCTCTCTCGTGTTTTCTCTTTGGCACGATCTTGATGTATCGCGAGCTTTGCTATTATAGTTGGATCTTATGATGTTTTTCCCCCCTCTACTTTCTTGTGATGAATTGAGTTTTCCTCTTAAAGTTATCTTATCGGATTGAGTCTTTAATGATTTGAGAACACTTGATGTATGTCTTGCCGTGCTTATCTGTGGTGACAATGGGATATCACGTGATCCACTTGATGTATGTTTTAGTGATCAACTTGCGGGTTCCACCCATGAACCTATGCATAGGGGTTGGCACACGTTTTCGTCTTGACTCTCCGGTAGAAATTTTGGGGCACTCTTTGAAGTACTTTGTGTTGGTTGAATAGATGAATCTGAGATTGTGTGATGCATATCGTATAATCATGCCCATGGATACTTGAGGTGACAATGGAGTATCTAGGTGACATTAGGGTTTTGGTTGATTTGTGTCTTAAGGTGTTATTCTAGTATGAACTCTATGATGGATTGAACGGAATGAGTAGCTTCATGTTATTTTACTACGGACTCTTGAATAGATAGAACAGAAAGAATAACTTTGAGGTGGTTTTGTACCCTACCATAATCTCTTCCTTTGTTCTCCGCTATTAGTGGTTTTGGAGTGACTCTTTGTTGCATGTTGAGGGATTGTTATATGATCTATCTATGTTATTATTGTTGAGAGAACTTGCACTAGTGAAATTATGAACCCTATGCCTTGTTTCCTACCATTGAAATACCGTTTACGCTCACTTTTATCATTAGTTACCTTGCTGTTTTTATATTTCCATATTACAAAAACCTATATCTACTATCCATATTGCACTTGTATCACCATCTCTTCGCCGAACTAGTGCACCTGTACAATTTACCATTGTATTGGGTGTGTTGGGGACACAAGAGACTCTTTGTTATTTGGTTGCAGGGTTGTTTGAGAGAGACCATCTTCATCCTACGCCTCCTACGGATTGATAATCCTTAGGTCATCCACTTGAGGCAAATTTGCTACTGTCCTACAAACCTCTGCACTTGGAGGCCCAACAACGTCTACAAGAAGAAGGTTGTGTAGTAGACATCAAGCTCTTTTCTGGCGCCGCTGCCGGGGAGGCTAGGTAAGCGGCACTGACGGCCCGTCAACTAAGCTCTTTTCTAGCGCCGTTGCCGGGGAGGTGAGTGCTTGAAGGTATATCTTTAGGTCTTGCAATCGGATCTTTTTGTTTCTTGTTTTATCACTAGTTTAGTTTATAAAAGAAAACTACAAAAAATGGAATTGAGTTTGCCTCATATGCTTCATCTTTTTAATATCTTTCGTGAGAATGATGGAAAGGAAAATTGCGCTCAAGTGCTAGAAGAAGAAGTCTATAAAATGCTTGGTACTAAATCTTTGAATGATGAGCATGATTGCAATGTTGTTAGTATGAATTCCTTGAAGATCCATGATGCTAATGATATGCAAAGCCACAAGCTTGGGGATGCTATGTTTGATGAAGATGATGTGTTTAGTCCCCCAAGTTTTGATACGCAAAGTTGTTATGATGATAGCATGCCTCTTACTTATGATGATTATATTGATGAAAGTGGGTTTGGAAGAGTGTCAACTTTAGGAAGTAGTGATCCTACTATTTTGGAGGATGTTGAATCTTAATCTTATTGTGATGAACATGAAAGTGGATTTGGAAGAGTGTCAACTTTATTTAGTGATGATTCCACTATTTCGGAAGAGGTTCCAATTGATTTTGAGAACAAAGTTTCTATCTATGATGATTATTTTGATGACTTGTATGCTATTAGGAATAATGATAACCATGAAACTTGTCATCATGACTTTAGTTTTCAATTAGATTATGCCTCACATGATAATTATTTTGTTGAGTTTGCTCCCACTACTATTAATGAGAAGAAATTTTCTTATGTGGAGAGTAGTAAATTTTCTATGCTTGTAGATCATGAAAAGAATGCTTTAGGTGCTAGTTATATAATTGAATTCATCCATGATGCTATTGAAAATTATTATGAGGGAGAAACTTATGCTTGTAGGAATTGCAATAATATCAAGTTTCCTTCCTATGTGTTGGAAATTTTGAAGCTATGCTTGTTTTACCTTCCTATGCTAGTTGATTATTGTTCCCATAAGTTGTTTGCTCACAAAATCCCTATACATAGGAAGTGGGTTAGACTTAAATGTGCTAGTCATATGCTTCATGATTCTCCCATTATGTTTCAATTCTTATCTTTTATGTGAGCATCATTGTCATCATCATGCCTAGCTAGAAAGGCATTAAAGAAAAGCGCTTGTTGGGAGACAACCCAATATTTACCCTTACTGTTTTTGTGTGTCTACATGATTATGCTACTGTAGTAATCATGTTTTATAGCTTTTGTTTCAATAAAGTGCCAAGTAAGACCTTTAGGATAGCTTACAGTGATAGTTGTGTTGATCCTGCTGAAAGTCAGAAACTTTTGCACCCAGTAAATTAGTTTTGATAATTCACAGAAACGTGATTCTGATCTGATTTTTTTATGGATTGGTACACGAATTTATTAGGACTTCCTAATTTGGTAGGATGTTTGGAGTTCCAGAAGTATACATTTGATACAGATTACTATAGACTGTTCTGTTTTTGACAGATTCTGTTTTCTATGTGTTGTTTGCTTATTTTGATGAATCTATGAGTAGTATCGGAGGGTATGAACCATATATAAGTTGGAATACAGTAGATATTACACCAATATGAATTTAGAATGAGTTCATTACAGTACCTAAGTGGTGGTTTTATTTTCTTATACTAACGGAGCTTACGAGTTTTCTGTTGAGTTTTGTGTTGTGAAGTTTTCAAGTTTTGGGTAAAGATTTGATGGACTATAGAATAAGGAGTAGCAAGAGCCTAAGCTTGGGGATGCCCATGAAACCCCAAGATATTCAAGAATAGCCAAAAGCCTAAGCTTGGGGATGCCCCCGGAAGGCATCCCCTCTTTCGTCTTCGTTCATCGGTAACTTTACTTGGAGCTATATTTTTATTCACCACATGATATGTGTTTTGCTTGGAGCGTCATTTTATTTTGTTAGTATTTGCTTGATGTTATTTATAATAATGTTTTGCATCTTTATTTTCAATAAAAATGTCAAGGATAGCCTTTACCATGCTTATTTTGCTAGTATACATGTTGCTGTTTGAAAACAGAAAGTTTACCGCTGTTGCAAAAATTCCTTAGAAAATTCATAGAATGGTATAATGTTGAATTTTTTTGCATATTGAGCTCTAATGAATATTCTACAGTGAGGTATTTTTCTAATAACTTTTGGAGTTAGGGAAATATGATGAATCTTGCATTCTTTACAGACTATACTGTTTTGGCAGATTGCTGTTATGGTTGCATTGTTTGCATATGTTTGCTTGTTTAATGATTCTATTTGAGGATAGGAGTATTAAATATGCAGAGACATTTACTATGCAATATTGAATAATAATTTTAGTGATTTGTTACAGTATAAAATGATAAGTTTTTGCATTGGTTTATACTAACCTATCTCACGAGTTTTTGTTGAGTTTGGTGTGGATGAAGCTTTTGATAAAAAGAGAAACCATGATATGAGAAGAATTAAGGAGACACAAAAGTTCAAGCTTGGGGATGCCCAAGGCACCCCAAGATAATATTTCAAGAAGTCTCAAGCATCTAAGCTTGGAAATGCCCGGTTAGGCATCCCACCTTTCTTCTTCAACAACTATCGGTTAGTATTGGTTGAACCTAAGTTTTTGCTTCTTCACATGAGTTGTGCTATCCTTGCAATGCCATTTTATTTTGCTTTGCTTGATGTTTGAATGAAATACCAAGATCTGAAATTCTTAAATGAGAGAGAGTCTTCACATAGTTACATAATTATTTAGCTACTCATTGATCTTCACTTATATCTTTTTGGAATAGTTTGTCATTTACTCGTGTGCTTCACTTATATCCTATGAGTAAATGATTGAATGAGTTGATTGTCATAATTCTGAATTTATATATGTTTCATTTGCTTACCCCATGGGGAGTAATTACTTCACATCTAAGAAGTAGAGGTTGTAAATTTATTGAAGGTTAGCAAGCATTGTATTGGTCATTTGAACAATTCATGAAAGAATATTGAAGGAAGAGAGATTTCACATATAAATATACTATCTTAGACATCTTTTATAATTGTGAGCACTCCTTAAGTATGACATGCTAAAGAGTTGATGTTGGACAAGGAAGACAACGCAACGGGTTATGTTTTCTCACATCTCAGTTAAAGTATATTGTCATGGATCATTCAAACATGTTGAGCTTGCCTTTCCCCCTCATGCTAGCTAAATTCCTTGCACCAAGTAGAGATACTACTTGTGCTTCCAAATATCCTTAAACCCAGTTTTGCCATGAGAGCCCACCATACCTACCTATGGATTGAGTAAGATCCTTCAAGTAAGTTGTCATCGGTGCAAGCAATAAAAATTGCTCTCTAAATATGTATGATCTATTAGTGTGAAGAAAATAAGCTTTATACGATCTTGTTATGGAAGCAATAAAAGCGACAGACTGCATAATAAAGGTCCATATACAAGTGGCAATATAAAGTGACGTTCTTTTGCATTAAGATTTTGTGCATCCAACCATAAAAGCGCATGACAACCCTGCGAAGGGCCTATCTTTTACTTTATGTCTTTTACTTTATGCAAGAGTCAAGGTGATCTTCACCTTTCCCTTTTTCATTTTATCCTTTGGCAAGCACCTCGTGTTGGAAAGATCCTGATATATATATATATATATATATATCCAATTGGATGTAAGTTAGCATGAACTATTATTGTTGACATCACCTAAAGGTGAATACGTTGGGAGGCAACACTATAAGCCCCTATCTTTCTCAGTGTCTGATTAAAACTCCATAACCATAAGTATTGCGTGAGTGTTAGCAATTGTAGAAGACTATTTGATAGTTGAGTATGTGGAGCTTGCTAAATCAAAGCTCTGACATAGACCCTTCCTGAAAATAAGATGAATTGTAATTGTTTGATGACTGAGAATGAAGTTTGCTAGTTTTCAAGAAAGTTTATGGTCTATGCTTCAACATGTGAATTGATTGTTACTTGTTCGTGAGAAGTTTTATGAGATGAACTATTGTTATGACATATAATAATGCTGGAAAAGGTGATTGAAATTATCATTGATCAAACTTGTGCACCTTCTAGCATTCACACTTCATAAATTCTTTCTTTTTTCATTTACCTACTCGAGGACGAGTAGGAATTAAGCTTGGGGATGTTGATACGTCTCCAACGTATCTATAATTTATGAAGCATTCATGCTAGTTTATCATCTATTTTGGATGTTTACGGGCTTTATTATACACTTTTATATTACTTTTGGGACTAACCTATTAACCGGAGGCCCAGCCTATTTTAGTATTTCGAAGAAAAGGAATATCAAACGGAGTCCAAACGGAATGAAACCTTCGGGAGCGTTATTTTTGGAACAGAAGCAACCCAGGGAGCTTGGAGTACAAGCCAGGGAAGCTTCGAGGAAGCCAGGTGAGAGGGGGCCCGCCCACCCCCCTGGGCGCGCCCTCCACCCTCTCGCCTATATATTCCCATATAGCCTAAAACCATCGAAGAACAAAATAGATGGGGAGTTCCGCCGCCGCAAGCCTCTGTAGCCACCAAAAACCTCTCGGGAGCCCGTTCCGGCACCCTGCCAGAGGGGGGATCCCTCACCGGTGGCCATCTTCATTATCTCGGCACTCTCCATGATGAGGAGAGAGTAGTTCACCCTCGGGGCCGAGGCTATGTACTAGTAGCTATGTGTTTGATCTCTCTCTCTCTCTCTCTCTCTCTCTCTCTCTCTCTCGTGTTCTCTCTTTGGCATGATCTTGATGTATCGCGAGCTTTGCTATTATAGTTGGATCTTATGATGTTTCTCCCCCCTCTACTTTCTTGTGATGAATTGAGTTTTCCTCTTGAAGTTATCTTATCGTATTGAGTCTTTAATGATTTGAGAACACTTGATGTATGTCTTGCCGTGCTTATTTGTGGTGACAATGGGATATCATGTGATCCACTTGATGTATGTTTTGGTGATCAACTTGCGGGTTCCGCCCATGAACCTATGCATAGGGGTTGGCACACGTTTTCGTCTTGACTCTCCGGTAGAAATTTTGGGGCACTCTTTGAAGTACTTTGTGTTGGTTGAACAGATGAATCTGAGATTGTGTGATGCATATCGTATAATCATGCCCACGGATACTTGAGGTGACAATGGAGTATCTAGGTGACATTAGGGTTTTGGTTGATTTGTGTCTTAAGGTGTTATTCTAGTATGAACTCTATGATAGATTGAACGAAAAGAATAGCTTCATGTTATTTTACTACGGACTCTTGAATAGATAGAACAGAAAGGATAACTTTGAGGTGGTTTCGTACCCTACCATAATCTCTTCGTTTGTTCTCCGCTATCAGTGGCTTTGGAGTGACTCTTTGTTGCATGTTGAGGGATTGTTATGTGATCTATCTATGTTATTATTGTTGAGAGAACTTGCACTAGTGAAAGTATGAACCCTATGCCTTGTTTCCTACCACTGCAATACCGTTTACGCTCACTTTTATCATTAGTTACCTTGCTGTTTTTATATTTTCAGATTACAAAAACTTATATCTACTATCCATATTGCACTTGTATCACCATCTCTTCGCCGAACTAGTGCACCTATACAATTTACCATTGTATTGGGTGTGTTGGGGACACAAGAGACTCTTTGTTATTTGGTTGCAGGGTTGTTTGAGAGAGACCATCTTCATCCTACGCCTCCTACGGATTGATAAACCTTAGGTCATCCACTTGAGGGAAATTTGCTACTGTCCTACAAACCTCTGCACTTGGAGGCCCAACAATGTCTACAAGAAGAAGGTTGTGTAGTAGATATCAACAGAGTCCGATCAAGCCGCAACGGCATTTATCACTCCATACGACCCCTTCTGTTTTAACACCATGCCTTTCGGGCTCAAAAACACCGGTGCAACTTATCAACGCATGATTCAGACATGCCTGGAAACACAGATCGGCAAAACAGTGGAGGCATATGTAGATGACGTGGTCATCAAAACCAGACACGTCGAATCTTTAATAGACGACTTGAGGCTTACGTTCGACCATCTCCGAACATATGACATCAAGCTCAACCCGGAAAATGCGCTTTCGGCGTACCTGCCGGAAAACTCTTGGGCTTTATCGTTTCCAATAGAGGAATCAAAGCAAACCTGGCTAAAATCTGAGCTCTGTCACAGTTGGCTACCCCAACAGACCTCAAGCAAATCCAGAAATTAACTGGATGTGTGGCCGCGTTAAGCCGCTTTATCTCCCGATTAGGAGAAAAGGCACTACCTCTTTATCGTCTTGTTCGACGCACGGAACACTTCGAGTGGACGGATGCGGCTACGACTGGACTGGAGGAAATAAAGGCCCTCCTGGCCAGCAATCCAATCCTGGCCGCGCCAAATGTCAGCAAACCTATGATGTTATATATAGCGGCAACTCATCAGGTTGTAAGTGTAGTGCTCATCGTTGAACGAGAGACGGACGAACACAAATTCCCGCTCCAAAAGCCGGTATACTACGTATCCACTGTCCTCACTCCATGCAAGTCACGGTACCCACATTATCAAAAGATAGCATACGCGGTCTTCATGGCATCCCAGAAATTACGACACTACTTTCAAGAGTGTTCAATCACGGTGGCCTCCGAAGTACCACTCAATGACATAATAAATAACTGCGATGCCACGGGCCGATTGCTAAATGGCCCATCAAGCTCCTCCCGTTCGACATAACATATAACCACGATGAGCCATTAAGTCACAAGTACTGGCTGACTTCATCGCCGAATGGACTGAAGCCGAACTCCCTAAAGAGTATGGCACGTACTCCAATTGGATCATGCACTTTGACGGCTCTAAGATGCTAGCTGGTCTAGGGGCAGGCGTTGTCCTAACATCCCCCACTGTAGATACAGTCCAATACGTACTCCAAATACTATACACAGATTCCAACAATGTAGCCGAATATGAGGCCTTGTTGCATGGTCTTCCGATGGCAGTCTCCATGGGCATTCAATGCCTAGAAGTTCGTGGGGATTCAAATCTCACAGTATCTCAAATAAATGGAGACTTTGATGCCAAGGACCCCAAAATGGCGGCCTACCGCAATGCCGTCCTCAAAATGTCAGCTCGGTTCGAGGGGCTCGAATTCCACCATGTGGTTCGAGAAAACAACCAAGCGGCAGATATCCTCGCCCGCATCGGCGCTAAACGCGACCCCGTCCCACCCAATATCTTTTTGGAAAGGCTGTTCAAGCCACCCGTGGTGTGGGAAGGGGAGACCGGCAATACCGGTCCGGATCCGCACACAACCCCAGATCCCGAACACTCTGACGTAATCGGAGGCTCCGCCATCGAAATAACACCTTCGGCCCACGCGGTCATGGTTATCATCGCCCCATGGACAGAACCCTTCTTAGCCTACTCAAATAGGCAAGAACTCCCTGAGGACCAAAATGTAACGCCCCGAGACCGACGATCGAGAAGACTTCCAGCTATTCCGAGCTTTGCTGTGTGTTTTATTTGCTTGTTGCATTGCATCATGCCATCATGCCATCATGTCATTTAATTTTTTTGCAACTCACCTAAAAAAATTGTATGGATCTTTGATCCATTTAAATCGAGGGAATTCACATGGTGATTCTCTTTAAAACATATCCTCTCGATATTTAGAGAGCTATAGTAAATATTCCAATTATTTGGATTTATCGCAAACACACTTACAAAATATCCTAATGCCTTTGTTGTGTTAATTCTTGATCTCCAACTTTGCCATTTATTATTTCATCATTTTCCGGAGCTCCACCAAAAATCCCAACATTTTTTGGAAACCTCTAATTCCTAGTCCTTGCTCAAACCTTTTGAATTAAATTCAAATGGCTTTGAATTTAATTCCTGCAATCTTGCCACTCCTATTTTTCATGGACCATGCACATTTTTTGTGAGTCCGGGAAAATTACTCGCGTGTCCAACTTCTTCCCCTAACCTCCCTTTCTTTTCTTTTTTATCCCTGTTTCTTTTCTTTAGAGTGAGAGAGAGAAGAGAACCAGCCCAGCCGGCCTCTTGGGTCTGACCATCTAGGCCGGCCCATTCGTGCAGCTCGCCCAAGGCCCAGCCGCGCCGTGCTGTTAACCCTAGCCGCACCCAGCGCTCTCCCATCGATCTCCATCTCTCCCTCGTCCTCCCTCCAGCGCCGCCAGCGCTCGATGCTCCCACCTCCCTGCCCGATCCCACTTCTCTCCTTCGACCCCTCCTCCAGCGCCGCTACCCCGTTCCCGATCTCCACTCGCTCGACCCCCTCTCCCTCGTTCCCCTACTAGCACCACCCCGTCGCTGGTGACCCATCTCCGGCCACCACGAGCGCCACCAGCAGCAGCTTCAGGAGGCTCCCGCGAGACCGCCCGCTCCTCCCATCGCCACCCGCCGCCGCCGGCGACCACCAGGAGGGCCACCCGGCGCCAGCCCTGCCTCAACCCTGCTTCGCCTCTGCACCGAGCCGCTCCTCCTCTGCCTCGCGTCGCCCTCCAGCGCGGCCCCGTCCGGATCCGTCGGGCCCTGCCATGGCCGCGCCTCCCTGCTGCCGAGGCCCCGCCGCCAAGTCCCGCCTGCGGCGTCCTGGCGAGCGCCTGGTCGAACGGCAGCAGCTCCTCCTTGCCTCATCCACGACAACGGGAGCTGTGCCTTGGACCTCTGCAACCTCGCCGGAGTGAGCTCGTCCCCGCCGCGCCAAGCCCCTCTCCATCGACCCCGCACGCCGTCGCAGAAACTTCGTCTCCGTCAGCCGGTGCAGCAGCGCCACCGCAGTACCGCCCTGACCTCCGCGACCAGCGCCTCCACTACCTCCCCGTCGCTGCGCCAGCCTCCTGCATCGCGCCAAGTCCCAGCATCGCGCCCCTATTTGCTGTTGACGCCAAGCCCAACAGTCACCGAGCGTGAAATTTGCCAAGTACCACCAAGTTCCTGATGGATGCGCCAAGTCCCCAGTGAGACCTGTTTTCGTCAAGTTCGACTACACGGCTATGACCTCGGAGTTGGACCACAAGCGCCAAGTACCCCACCGGCAAGACCACACGGACGCTCGAACGACTACAGGACCGGAACGCCTACTACATGGATACGCCAAGTTCTGCTTCGAACATGTACGGCTACACGACGACCCGCCGAGATCCCGTGAACGTCTACTTCCACTACCGCCGCCGCCGTGTACGACTACTTCCTCTACCGACGTCGTGTACAACTACTTCCTCTACTTCCCTCGACGACCAGTGAACGACCACTTCCTCTCCGAACCGGTCCGCTTTGAAAATGCATGCCTCAAAGGTATAACCCCGAGACGCCGTCCGTGGACCGAATGCATATGTTGTATGAGATGAACCGTACGTTTGCATCGTGCTCGTTTGTTTCGTGCATGTTCCTCCTCGTTTGCCATGCCGTCGACCCATGGGAACCCGGTAACCGGGAGCACCCCACCATCTTGCATGACTCGCTCATGCTGACTTCCTTTTGCACCGGTATCTCCATGAGCTACCGGAACCGATATGTTGCCGTGGCATCATTTTCGGATTCGTTGCCGTGGCACCCGTTTTGTTCCGCCATAGTGACCAAATGCTTCATAACATGCTTATGTCAACATTTTCATAAAAATTGCATAAAACTTGCATATGTCATCCGCATCATGATAACAACAATTAAAATGTTTAAAATTGTTGCTTGCTTTAAATTGCTAAATAACATGGGGATTTTCCGGAAGTGTTGTTTGTGTTTCCGGCCTCATTTAAACTTGCCTAAATATGTAGTTTAATTATGCTTCGCCTCTTGCCATGTTAACCAACATTTAATCTTGTCTTGTTCATAACCGAGAGAGAAACTAAATAATTGATGTGGTGTTCCGTCAATATGCAACTCGTTGCATATTGAGCTCCGCTTAATTTGTAGTATTGTTTGTGCACTTTGCCATGCCATGCCTCATTAAACCGGACATGCATCATACTTGATTGTGCTTCATGCCATGTTTATGTGATGGTTGTTTACTATGTTGTTTGTTTCTTTCTGGGTTGCTTCTCTCGTTAGCTTCGGTTTCGTTCCGGAGTTGTGAGGATCCATTCGACTTCGTCCGTTTGTCTTCTTCATGGACTCGTTCTTCTTCCTAGCGGGATCTCAGGCAAGATGATCATACCCTCGAAATCACTACTATCTTTGCTATGCTAGTTTGCTCGCTCTTTTGCTATGCCAATGCTACGATGCCTACCATTTGCTTGTCAGCCTCCCAAATTGCCATGTCAAACCTCTAACCCACCATGTCCTAGCAAACCATTGATTGGCTATGTTACCGCTTTGCTCAGCCCCTCTTATAGCGTTGTTAGTTGCAGGTGAAGATTGAAGTTTGTTCCTTGTTGGAACATGGAGATGTTGTTCCTTGTTGGAACATGTTTACTTGTTGGGATATCACAATATCTCTTATTTAATTAATGCACCTATATACTTGGTAAAGGGTGGAAGGCTCGGCCTTATGCCTGGTGTTTTGTTCCACTCTTGCCGCCCTAGTTTCCGTCATACCGGTGTTATGTTCCCGGATTTTGCGTTCCTTACGCGGTCGGGTGATTTATGGGACCCCCTTGACAGTTCGCTTTGAATAAAACTCCTCCATCAAGGCCCAACCTTGGTTTTACCATTTGCCTACCTAAGCCTTTTTCCCTTGGGTTTTGCAGACTCAAGGGTCATCTTTATTTTAGCCCCCCCGGGCCAATGCTTGTCTAAGTGTTGGTCCAAACCGAGCGATGTCCGGCGCCCCCTGGGCAACTAGGGTCTATGACAACCCGACATCTGGCTCATCTGGTGTGCCCTGAGAACGAGATATGTGCAGCTCCTATCGGGATTTGTCGGCACAGCGGGAGGTCTTGCTGGTCTTGTTTTACCATTGTCGAAATGTCTTGATGTACCGGGATACCGAGTCTGATCGGAGTGTCTCGGGTGAAGGTCTATTCCTTCGTTGATCGCGAGAGCTTGTCATGGGCTAAGTTGGGACACCCCTGCAGGGTATAAACTTTCGAGAGCCGTGCCCGCGGTTATGTGGCAGATGGGAATTTGTTAATGTCCGGTTGTAGATAACTTGACACCAGATCCGAATTAAAATACATCAACCGCGTGTGTAACCGTGATGGTCTCTTCTCGGCGGAGTCCGGGAAGTGAACACGGTGTTGGAGTTATGCTTGACGTAGGTTGCTATAGGATCACTTCTTGATCATACTTTTATCGACCGTGCTTTGCCTTCTCTTCTCGCTCTCATTTGCGTATGTTAGCCACCATATATGCTAGTCGCTTGCTGCAGCTCCACCTCATGCCTTTACCTTACCCATAAGCTTAAATAGTCTTGATCTCGCGGGTGTGAGATTACTGAGTCCTCGTGACTCACAGATACTTCCAAAACCAGTTTGCAGGTGCCTATGTTACCGAGCAGGTGACGCAACCAAGCTCAAGGAGGAGCTCGATGAAGATCTTGCCCTTTGTGTTGTTTCGTTCTAGTTGATCAGTAGTGGAGCCCAGTTGGGGTCGATCGGGGACCTTTGTCGCATTTGGGGTTCTTCTTTTATTTTGGTTCTGTAATCGGACCTTGATTGTATCTGGATGATGTAATGCTTTATTCATGTAATTGTGTGAAGTGGCGATTGTAAGCCAACTATGTATCTCTTTCCCTTATGTATTACATGGGTTGTGTGAAGATTACCTCACTTGCGACATTGCTTTCAATGCGGTTATGCCTCTAAGTCGTGCTTCGACACGTGGGAGATATAGCTGCATCGAGGGCGTGATACAAAATGAGGCACATTGCATTGTGTGGCGCTCTAAAGCCTACAAAGTCCACGAGAGAGAGCTTTATAAGAAAAGCACGACGGGAGTGCTCCAAAGGTGCATCTCCGAAGAGGAAGGGCGGCAGCTCTTGGCCGAAATTCATGCCGGACTCGGCGGCCACCACGCCGTAGCTCGGGTGCTCGTAAGCAAGGCCTTTCGTACAGGTTTCTATTGGCCGACAGCCGAGGCAGACGCACAGGACCTTGTCCAACATTGCATCAATTGCCAGCTTTTTGCAAATCAAAGCCATATGCTGCCTACCGCTCTCCAAACAATCCCCATAACTTGGCCCTTTGCGGTCTGGGGGCTCGATATGGTTGGACCCCTTAAAGGAGGAAGCCATAATAAGAAATACCTGTTGGTCATGGTCGATAAATTCACCAAATGGATAGAAGCCAAACCAGTTAAAACGGCCGCGTCCGGACCAGTGATAGACTTCATATCCGGGGTCGTACACCGTTACGGTGTCCCCCACAGCATCATCACCGATAACGGCTCAAACTTCACAGACGACAAGGTGAAAACCTGGTGCAGCAAAATGGGCATAAAACTTGATTATGCCTCCGTCTATCACCCCAAACAAACGGTCAAGTCGAATGAGCGAATGGTCTTATTATGAGCGGCATTAAACCCAGACACTGCAATCCTTGAAAGAATCATATACGCACTGGGTCGAGGAGCTCAACTCCGTACTATGGGGGCTGCGGACCATGCCAAATCGCACAACCGGATACACACCATTTTTTATGGTGTACGGCGTAGAGGCAGTGCTACCCTGCGATATCATCCATGACTCACCTAGAGTGCACATGTATGAAGAGAGAGAAGCCGAGCTGGATTGGCAGGACAACCTAGATGCCCTAGAGGAGGAGCGTGACGTCGCAAAGGCCTGTTCCGCATTCTATCAACAGTAGGCTCGAAGGTATCAAAGCAGAGAAGTACGAGCCAAATCTTATAACATTGGCGAACTCATTCTACGCCTACCAGAGAAGAAAAAGGACAAGCTCAAGCCCAAATGGGAGGGTCCCTTCATCATTGATAAAGTTCTCACCGGAGGTGCGTACTGTCTGCGTGATGCATCAGATAATCGACTCGAGCCGAACCCATGGAACGCGGCCAGACTCCGAAGATTCTACGCCTAGTGCCAAACTCTGTGTTTGTCTCCTTACCTCCTTCTTCCTTTTTAAATTATATCCTCTCTTTCTCTCTCCCCTTTTTATACATAGCCTTAAAAGCTTCAAGTATGCTTTGACCCACACTCATGCCGCGCTATGCGCACTCAATATACCTGGGGGCTTCTTATACAGAAGCTTAATATAATTATCTTCTGGGCTTCATGCCCACTGAGGCAGTCCTGGACTAGGGGGTGTCCGGACAGCCGGACTATCATCGTCAGCCGGACTCCAAGATTATGAAGATACAAGATTGAAGACTTCGTCCCGTGTCCGGATGGGACTTTCCTTGGCGTGGAGGGCAAGCTTGGCGATACGGATATGTAGATCTCCTACCATTGTAACCGACTCTGTGTAACCCTAGCCCTCTCCGGTGTCTATATAAACCAGAGGGTTTTAGTCCGTAGGACGAACAACCATTACAACAATCATACCATAGGCTAGCTTCTAGGGTTTAGCCTCCTTGATCTCGTGGTAGATCCACTCTTGTAATACCCATATCATCAATATCAATCAAGCAGGAGTAGGGTTTTACCTCCATCAAGAGGGCCCTAACCTGGGTAAAAACATTGTGTCCCTTGTCTCCTGTTACCATCCGCCTAGACGCACAGTTCGGGACCCCCTACCCGAGATCCGCCGGTTTTGACACCGACATTGGTGCTTTCATTGAGAGTTCCTTTGTGCCGTCACCGATAGGAAGGATGCCTCTTCCCGTCTTCAAAGACGGTATCTTCATCAAAGGAGCCTTGGCCACCGGCCAAACTATCCGGCTAGGTGGTTTTCTCATGACCGCCTGTTCGGCCACCGCTTCGACAATGACCTCTCAGGTCGTCAAAAGCAATCTTCACGTTAGCTCGGAATTCACCGAGCGGCTGGATCCAATAGAGCTCTCATCCGTAAACGAGCTCTTGGATCGCATCGCCGCCCTGGGAGTCGCTACAGACTACAATCAGATTGGGCTTAAAACCGATCTGAGAGAGATTAACTCTCCCCAGGTCACCCACCACGTTGCAGTGGTAGAAGAACGACGCGGCGACTTTTCTCCTGTATTGAAAACTAGTCATGTCCGGGCTCCTGAACCCTCCATGCCAGATTCCCGCGGAGGGACGGACTTCGATCAAGCACTGAACCTAAAGTCAGGCATCGGACCGGACTCGTTGGACAACATCCAGCAATACAAGCTTCCAAATTTGGAAACTTCTCGGCCTTTGAGCCTCGAGATGGGTAGGGTTCCGGACTTAATTCCACCCACACGCCCAGACATATGCGATCTATCTCTAATCCGGCAAGAGCCCGCTGAAACAGTACATCACTACTGGGCCAGATTCCTCCTGGTTATGGACGGGATAAAGGACTGCCGAGAGGAAAACGCAATCTCAATTTTTTTGCAATAATTGCACGGACAAGGGAATCTTGAACGCCGTCAGCCGTCGTGAAATTACACGCTTCGCCGACCTGGCGTCCATAGTACGAAAATACTATGCGATGGAGAGTTTCCGGAAAAACAAAAATAAGTTTTGGGACAGTCCAGCCCCGAATACAACCCTAGTCCGCAACAAAAGGGTGCATCACACTCAGGCACCAGGTACAAAAACCAAAAAGTAAAAACCCCATAAAGGGAACGGAACCGTACTGGAGGGATGGCTTAGCGGACCTTGTAAAATTCACAATACAGAGGGCGCCATCCCAACACATAGCCTTCGAGCATGTTGGATATTACGGCAGGTGGCCAAAAGTGGCGATGAGCTTCTAGCCCCGGAAAACCACTCCAACAATACCGGTACGGTATGAACAGTCTTCGAGACTTTCGTATCAAATAATATGCGGAAACGAACAATTCGCAGCCTCGCCGAAGTCTACCAAGTAGCAACAACGAATCCATGGAGCGACACAGCCATCACCTTCAACGCCAGCGATGAACCTAAATTACGAACAGCCCGAGCACCAGCCGCGCTGGTACTTAGTCCAATAGTGGACGACTTTCGACTTACCAAGGTCCTCATGGATGGCGGCAGCGGATTAAACCTCATCTACGAGGAAACTCTTCAAAAAATGGAAATAGACTGGAGCCGCATTGAGCGAAGCAGCACAACCTTCAGAGGAATAATCCCCAGCCGGGAAGCGCGCTGCACCGGAAAAATCACACTCGATGTGGTGTTCGGCTCGCCGGACAATTACAGATCCGAAGAAGTCACGTTCCAAGTGGCCCTGTTCAACAGCGGATATCACGCTATATTAGGACGAGAGGCATTCACAATTTTTCAAGCCGTACCCCATTACGGGTACATGAAGCTCAAAATGCCTGGGCCTAGCGGAATAACCACTCTCGTTAGTGATCCGGACATAGCACTCTGCGCCGAAAACAAGACAGCCGCATTAGCCCTGGAGGCACTATTCGAAGCCCTAGCGGCAGAAGAAATCACCGCACTGCGCTCTACTGTGAATAGGGACGATGTGATACTCGATAAGAGATCCAAGTCCACCTCCTTTAAACCAGCGGACGAAATAGTAAAATTCCAGGTCCATCGAACGGACCCGACAAAGACGGCTTCCATCGGGGCACAGTTGAACCCTGATGTAGACGCCGCACTGCAAGAATTCCTTCGGGAAAATTGGGACATTTTCGCCTGGCACCCTTCGGATATGCCCGGAATCCCACGCAGATTGGCAGAACACAGCCTAAACATCCTAAAAGGATTCAAGCCAGTCAAACAGGCTCTTCGACGATTTTCCGAACCCAAAAGATAGGCAATGGGAGAAGAGCTAGCCAAACTATTGGAAGCCGGATTCATCAGAGACATCAAACATCCGGATTGGCTAGCAAACCTGGTAATGGTACCAAAGAAGGACAAATCCTGGCGCCTATGTGTCGATTTTAAAGACCTCAACAAGGCCTGCCCAAAGGATCCCTTCCCCCTCCCCCGCATCGACCAGATAATCGACGCTACCGCAGGACACGATTCATTGTGCTTCCTTGACGCATACTCTGGCTACCATCAAATCAAGATGGCGGAAGCGGACCAAGCCGCTACGGCATTCATCACTCCATATGGACCATTCTGCTTCAACACGATGCCCTCGGACTTAAAAACACTGGCGCAACATATCAGCGCATGATTCAAACATGTCTGGCCACCCAGATCGGCAAAACAGTAGAGGCATACGTAGATGACGTAGTCGTCAAAACCAAACATGTCGAAACTCTAGTAGACGACTTGAGGCTCACATTCGACAACCTCAGAGCATATGACATCAAGCTGAATCCGGAAAAATGCGTTTTCGGCGTACCAGCCGAAAAGCTCCTGGGCTTCATTGTATCCGGCAGAGGAATCAAAGTGAACCCAGCCAAGATCTGAGCTCTGTCACAGCTGGATATCCCAAAGGACCTCAAACAAATACAAAATTGACTGGATGCATGGCGGCTCTAAGCCGCTTTATCTCCTGCCTAGGAGAAAAGGCATTGCCCCTCTATCGCCTCCTTAGGCGCACCGAACACTTCGAGTGGACGGATGCTGCCACTGCCGGACTCGAAGAAATAAAAGCCATATTGGCAACAAACCCGGTCCTGGCTGCGCCCAACCTGGGCGAACCAATGTTGTTATACATCGCGGCAACACATCAAGTTGTAAGCGCGGTACTCGTCGTTGAACGAGAGACAGAAGGGCATAAATTCCCTCTTCAAAAACCAGTGTACTACGTATCCACTGTGTTAACCCCCTGCAAATCCCGTTACCCGCACTATCAAAAGATAGTGTATGCGGTGTTCATGGCATCCCAGAAGCTCCGACACTACTTTCAAGAGTGTTCGATAACAGTGGCCTCCGAAGTACCCCTCAATGACATTATAAACAACCGCGACGCGACGGGCAGGATTGAAAAATGGGCCATTGAGCTCTTACCATTCGATATAACTTACAAACCTCGACGAGCTATAAAGTCACAAGTTTTGGCTGACTTTGTCGCTGAATGGACCGAAGCCGAACACCCTAAAGAGTACGGCGCATACTCCAATTGGATTATGCACTTCGACGGCTCTAAAATGTTGGCCGGATTGGGGGCTAGCGTCATATTGACGTCCCCAACCGGGGACACAGTCCAATACGTACTTTAGATAATGTACACGGACTCCAACAATGCAGCCGAATACGAGGCCTTTTTACATGGCCTCCGGATGGCAATCTCCATGGGCATTCAACGCCTAGAGGTGCGCGGGGATTCAAACCTTGCAATATCCCAAGTAAATGGAGACTTTGATGCCAAGGATCCGAAAATGGCAGCCTATCATAACGCTGTCCTCAAAATGTCAGCTCGGTTCGAAGGACTCGAATTCCACCACGTAGCCCGGGATAATAACCAAGCAGCCGACGTACTAGCACGCATCGGCGCAAAACGTGACGCTGTCCCTCCAAACATCTTCCTGGAACGGCTCTTTAAGCCATCCGTACTATGGGAAGAGGAGTCCGGAAATAACAAACCGGAAGCAGCCGTACCAACCGACACAGAGCAATCTGACATAACCGGCGATTCAGCCGATGATATAACACCTTCAGCCCACGACATAATGGCAGTAATCGCCCCGTGGACAGAGCCATTCCTAGCCTACTTGCTTAGGCAGGAACTTCCCGAAGACCAAAATGAGGCCCGCTGCATATTCCGGCGATCTAAAGCCTACAAGGTCCATGAGGGAGAACTCTATAAGAAAAGCACAACCGGAGTCCTACAAAGGTGTATCTCCGAAGAGGAAGGGCGAATCCTTCTGGCTGAAATTCATGCCGGACTAGGCGGAGACCACGCCGCAGCTCGGGCCCTTGTAGGAAAGGCATTCCGTACAGGATTTTATTGGCCGACGGCCCGGGCAGATGCTCAGGACTTAGTCCAAAGATGCGTTGGTTGTCAGCTCTTTGCTAATCAGAGCCATATGCCACCCACCGCCCTCAAAACTATACCCATTACCTGGCCGTTCGCTGTCTGGGGGCTTGACATGGTTGGACCCCTTAAAGGGGGAACCCACAAGCAAAGGTACCTATTGGTCATGGTGGATAAATTCACCAAATGGATAGAGGCCAAGCCAGTTAAAATGGCAGAGTCCGGACCAGCGATAGACTTCATATCCGGGGTAGTACACCGTTACGGTGTCCCCCATAGCATCATCACCGATAACGGCACGAACTTCACGGCCGACGAGGTTAAATCATGGTGCAAAAATATGGGCATTAAGCTCGATTACGCTTCAGTCTATCATCCTCAAACCAACGATAAAGTGGAACGAGCAAATGGTCTAATAATGAGCGGCATCAAACCCAGACTAGTGCGGTCCCTTACGAAATCTGACACACACTGGGTAGAGGAGCTCGACTCCATACTCTGGGGGCTGCGGACAACGCCCAACCGTACTACTGGATTCACACCATTTTTTATGGTATACGGCGCAGAGGCAGTTTTGCCCTGCGACATCATTCATGACTCACCTCGAGTGGGCATGTACAAAGAAAGAGAGGCCGAGCTGGATCGGCAGGACAGCTTGGACGCACTGGAGGAAGAACGCGACGTCGCCAAGGCTCGTTCCGCATTCTATCAGCAGCAGGCTCGAAGATATCAAAGCAGAGAAGTACGGGCCAAGACTTACAACGTTGGCGAACTAGTTCTACACCTGCCGGACAAGAAAAAGGACAAACTCAAGCCCAAATGGGAAGGCCCCTTCATTATCGATCAAGTCTTGACCGGCGGAGCGTACCGTCTACGAAATGCGTCGGACAACCGACTCGAGCCGAACCCATGGAACACAGCCCGCCTCCGAAGATTCTATGCCTAGCTCCGGACTAAGAGTTCGTCCCCTTCCCCCGTGCAAATTTTTACACTTTAGCTGCCTTTTGTTTCTCTTTTCTTCTCTCAACCCTATTCATAAAAGCCTTAAAGGGCCTACTTGCGCATTGTTCGCACATAATTGATGCGTTAGCCGCACTCATCATACCTGGGGGCTTCTTTACAAGAAGCTTAATTATAAGGGCTTCATGCCCAGCACACGTGTCACGCTTCCACGTGTACCTTTTACTCACCACTATATGCATCGATATGACTTAAGTTTTGGCCAAGCTGGGTTGCCTGGCTCCTGTGCTTACCCCTACGTTCCCGATTGTTCGGCTAGGAGGTAAAGGGAGCACCTCTGCGATTGTTACTGCCGGGTCAGCCGGATGTGTACCTCAGACTGGGTGAAGCCGAAAGCTAGCATTCTTAAGGGAATATTCGGTCGGTGACTTGAAAGATGATTTTTTACCTATTTATTTATCTGCCCCCAGATGTTTTCCTGCTCTTTTCGCAGTCCGGACATGCACTTTAGGGCATGCCTCCCAGGAAAAGGAACCCTTAACGGAACTATTCTCCCTGGAAGATGTTTCTTACTAACCATGTAATATAACATAACTAGTTGGGCACTTGTCTGATAAAGCACTAATGACCCCTACGCCTGGTCTCCATGCATGCCCCGGTTGTTTCTTAACCGAGAAGGTATTCGGACACACTCCGGTCTCTTGGGTCCCGAGGTTGAAGCAAAAAGGTCGGCAAAGACAAACGATCTAGAATCCGGCTAGAAGGCATTTTACATGTCATTTTAAAATACATTGTCAAATCGACTGACTGTATTCCTCCTCAATCCCGTCTAACAGGCTGTCTAATTTATAGCCCCGTTGGGAAAATTTAGCAGCCAACTCTACTTGGCCGTATACTAAACTCACAGGGATCTCCTTCCCATCGGGCCCCACAGGTCCGACCTCGGTCATGTGGTTGGATCCGCCTTCTTGTACCGCGTCTTCACCATGGCCCAGGCCTCCCTCGCACCTTGGCGGCAGGCCGAAATCTTCCATAAACGAAAGCGCTGCCGCACTCCCTGAAGCTTCTCCGCAAGCTCTCCAAGGCCCTCGGGTAGGGAGAGGGATGGCCATAAAGCCTGGACGACGCCGCTCATTGCCTGCCGAACTCGTTCGAGCAGTTGCACCAGCTTGGGAAGTTGATCACCCGTCGATACGGGCATCTCCTCCGCAGGGCGACCTGTGAGTATACCTACAGACACATTTTGTCAATTGACTTCCTCGCCGAACTCTTCTTTTCAAAGGAGTTCGCTCAAGCACTTACTATAGATGCCGCGACGAAGCCGCTGATTCTCCTTAACGGAGCCAGACAGCTCGGCCCGAACACCTTTCAGCTCTTCTCCAAGCTGGGCGTGGGCATCCTGGAGCTTGTTCCTTTCCTGTTGCACCCTCGTCAGCACCCTCTCGTCGGCCTTCAGCTGGCGCAGTAGTTCTTGCATGTCCGGATCTTGTCCAGCAGCACCTGCAATGTCATTATTAGACTTGCACGCACGCCGCACATCACTTATCTTTTTAAAATAATGTGTTACCAGGAGGGGTCCCTGCGTGTCCTCCCGCGGCAGCCTGCGCGGCCTCAAGTTGGGCCTTACACTCTTCCAGCTCTTGAGACAGTTGGGTTTTCTTCTTTGTAAGATCCTGCATTTCAAATGATCCTTAAATCAGTTAATATAACTACTTTAAGTCTCGGGGGCTACTGGCATATACAACTATTAAAATCTCTTACCCGTATGTCTTTTACATACTGCTCCGTAGCTCTGGTCAAACCATCTTGAGCAGCACGGAGGTGCGCGTCCCCCGCGTTAAAGGCATTCAACGCCTCAGGGGAGAAGCACGCATCACGAAAGACTGTCCGGCGGCACCTGTGGTTCAGGGCGCTCTCCACCTCAGACTTGGTGGCGGACAGTCTATCCGCATCCTCCGTTGGAGGAGTATCCGGCTCGCGCCTTGCGCTCGCCTCCCCCTCCATACCAGGTGCTGGAGCCTGGCTGGTAGAGGCCGGATTGGCAACCTCCACGCCCGCAGTCCGGCGGGCGCTTTTTCTCCTACAAAAGTCATGAGTATTCAAACGCTTCCTAGGAACATTGCTCTAAATAACAAACTGTGAGCTATACCTTTGCGGCGATGTTTCAATCCGCGCCGCGCTCCTCTTCCGCCTACTGGGCCGGACTGACCCCTGTTGGTCAGCCGCCGCGGGCTCGGCTTCCCGCCTTGGAGGCGCCTCCTGCAAGGCGCCATCGTATACGGTGGTCAGAAATGAGCAAGGAAGGATGATGGTGTCAGGACTTCGGTCACAATCACCTGGGAAGCCGGATATAGTCCGGGGTAGTCGGCCGTAATGGCGACTAAAGCATTATCCATGCTGAGCTGGTGGAACACCCCGTCGATCAGCTCCACCTTTATGTACGGATCCTCTTCGGAGGCCGGATCCTGGGATCTCTCTGGATTCGGGTTGCGGAGCTGGACTAAGCATGCCCTCCACAACCCGACGCAGCTCCTGTGTCGAAAGCATAATATAAGAAATTTAAACATTGAAAGCATGGGTCGGGCGCACAAAGTGTTCGCTTACCCAACGCCGAGGGTGATTCATGGAGAACCCATTCAATGGGCTCGTCTAGAGGAAATCCTCCTTCTCCCCCTTGTACAGTCCGGACAGGATCTTCGCCAGGTCTTCGGCCGATCCCGGCCCTTTGCGGCCATGACGGGTGGCATCGTCCTCCCTGTTGAAATCCCACATAGGGTGGCCCCTATATTGCAGCGGCTACACCCCCCGCATAATGCATGTTGCCATGACTCCAATCATGGTCAACCCGGAATGGGCCAGCAACCTTATCTGTCCCATCAAATAGTGGACGCTCTTGTCTTCCTCCAGTTGGGGGCTCCGTGGGCGCCAGCTAAGGCACTTCTTCAAAGGAGCACTACTGAACTCCGGGAGGCCGATCCGAACAGGATCCGGTAGCGGAGCGTCTTCTATGTAAAACCATTCTGACGGCCAGTCTTCGGACGCCTTTTTAGGGGTTCCGGATGGATATCCGGTCCCGGCGATGCGCCATATTTCGGCACCGCCCACTTGATATATGGACCCCTCGTGAGAGCGGGGTACAAGGCAGAACAACCTCTTCCACAGCGCAAAATGGGGCTCGACGCCCAGAAACAGCTCGCAAAGAGCTACGTAACCCGCGATATGCAGGATAGAGGCGGGCATGAGGTGATGGAGCTGGAGTCCGTAGAACTCCAAGAGCCCGCGGAGGAACAGATGTATAGGAAATCCAAGCCCCCTTATCAGATAGGGGACGAAGCATACCCGCTCCCCTTTGTTGGGACTTGGGGTAGCCTCCGCTTGCTTCCCACCTTGGTAGGTGGCCAGCCTGGCTCGAACCGGAACCATGAAGGCTGGAGGGAGATATCCCTCCGCTTGGAGCGTCACCAGCTCGTTGTGCGGGACAGAACATCTCCGCCAATCTCCTGGCGGAGGGCTGGGAGCGCGAGAGGAGGAGCCGCGTCGACGGTCCATGATGGAATGGATTTTTGGTCAGAGGCGCTCCGATGAGTACTTGCGGGAGGAAGATGGTGTGATTTAGATCTGGATTCTTGCCTCTCTTATAGGCAGATTATTTGCGCAGCTAGGGGGTAAAACATAAAATATACCCTGGCTTTTTGCATTCGTGCGACGTGTGGAAGAAGGCCATTATTGGGCGTGGAAGCCAAGAAGCGCAACATTGATAAGGAAGCCGGACACTATTCGGCAGGTACATGGAGCTTAAAGGAGAACCCGCCTTGCAATGCCGAAGACTACATACGCGCTGGACTTATCGTCATTGAAGCCCGGTTCGGGGGCTACTGAGGGAGTCCTGGACTAGGGGGTGTCCGGACAGCCGGACTATCATCGTCAGCCAGACTCCAAGATTATGAAGATACAAGATTGAAGACTTCGTCCCGTGTCCGGATGGGACTTTCCTTGGCGTGGAGGGCAAGCTTGGCGATATGGATATGTAGATCTCCTACCATTGTAACCGACTCTGTGTAACCCTAGCCCTCTCCGGTGTCTATATAAACCGAAGGGTTTTAGTCCATAGGACGAACAACCATTACAACAATCATACCATAGGCTAGCTTCTAGGGTTTAGCCTCCTTGAGCTCGTGGTAGATCCACTCTTGTACTACCCATATCATCAATATCAATCAAGCAGGAGTAGGGTTTTACCTCCATCAAGAGGGCCCGAACCTGGGTTAAAACATCGTGTCCCTTGTCTCCTGTTACCATCCTCCTAGACGCACAGTTCGGGACCCCCTACCCGAGATCCGCCGGTTTTGACACCGACACCCACCACATATGCATCATTTCCCCATATGTGCCTTTTTTCACCACTATATGCATCGGTATGACTTATGTTTTGGCCAAGCTGGGTTGCCCGGCTCTTGTGTTTATGCCCTACGTTCCCGTTAATTCGGCTAGGGCATAAGGGGAGCACCTCTGCGATTGTTACTATCGGGTCAGCCGGATGTGTACCTCAGACTGGGTGAAGCCGAAAGCTAGCGTTCTTAAGGGAATATTCGGTCGGTGAACAAAAGATGTCTTTTACCTATTTCAAAACATGCTCCCAGATGATTATATCCTGTGTCATTTTTTTGGCAGTTCAGACATGCACATTAATGCATGAACACCCAGGGAAAGGAACCCTTAACGGAGCTATTCTCCCTAGAAGATGTTTCTTACTACCCATGTAATATAACATAGCTACTTGGGTACTTGTCTGTTCAAGCACTTATGACACCTACGCTTGGTTTCGACGCGTGCCCCTATTTTCACATAACCGAGCGGGTATTCGGATACACTCCGGACTGTCGGGTCCAAAGGTTGAAGTGAAAAGGTCCGCCAAGACAAATGATTTACAATCCGGCTAGGGACAAATGTGTCCTTCGAAGTATAAAAGTCACTTAGACTGACTAAATTCTTCTTCTATACCATCCAACAGGCTGTCTAGCCTACAGTCCTGTTGGGAATACTTAGCAGCCAATGCTACCTGGTCATATACCAGACTTACAGGGATCTCTTTCCCATCTAATCCTACATGTATGACCCCGGCCATGTGGTTCGGGTCAGCCTTGGTGTATCGCGTCTTCACCATGGCCCAGGCTTCCCTTGCACCTTGTTGGCAGGCCGATACCTTCCATAATTAGAAGTGCCGCCGCGCTCCCTTGAGCATATCCACAAGCTCCCCCATGCCTCCTGGCAGGGAGGCGGATGACCACAAGGCCTGGGCAATGCCCTGCATCACCTGCCGAACTTGTTCGTGCAGTTGTGAGAGCTCCTGCAGAAGATCGCCTGCAGATCCGGGCATCCCCTCTTCGGGACGACCTGTCAACATACCTACAGACATAAATCTGTTAGCACGCTTCTTCGACGAACTTTATAGTGGTTCGTTATAGCACTTACTAAATATGCTGCGTCGAAGCCTCTTATTCTCCTTCACGGAGTCAGCAAGCTGGGCCCAAATATCCTTGAATTCGACGTCCAATCGGGTGTTCGCGTCCTGGAGAGTATTTTTCTCCTGTATAACCTTTGTAAGCACACGCTCTCTACAGCTGTCACTGAGCATATTGCTCATCCTCTGGTACGATCTCCGGATTGCCTCCGGGATTGTCTGCAGAATCTATTGTTAGATTTGCATTCATGCCAAATATTAACTGGTACATACCATTACATTATTACCAGATGGGGCCTTCATGGAATCCTCCATTCCGGCAATTGCAGCCCGTAGTTGGGCTTTGCCCTCCTCCAGCTCTTTAGACAGCTGGGTATTCTTCTCTGTCAGAACCTATGCACACGAGGATCCTTAAATCAGTTGTGCCAACCGTTTCAAGTCTCAGAGGCTACTGATATACATACTTATCAAATTTTCTTACCCGTATATCCTTTATGTACTGGTCCGTGGCTCTGGCGAGGCCACCTTGAGCAGCCCGGATGTACGCGTCCCCTGAGTTGAAGGCATTGAACGCCTCTTCAGAGAAATTAGGGTCGCGTAGTGTGGTCCGTCGGCGCCTATGATTCATGGCGCTCTCCACTTCGAAGTTTGTAGCGGAGAATCTATCCGCATCCTCTGTAGGAGGATCGTCCGTGTTGACCTCCGCCTTTGAGTCCGGCCTCGGAGTCCGGCTCGGGGAGGCGTGGCCAGTAGGCTCTCCGGATATAGTCTGGCGAGCGCTTTTTCTGCCAAAGGACAATGGACATTGTTATATTTTAACGATGATAATTACGTGGCAGGTTTTTAAACATACCTTTGCAACGGCATCTCGGTCCTGATCGCCTTCCTTTTAAGCCTACCCGGCTTCGGTGCCCCTTGTTGACGAGTCACCGTGGGTTCGGCATGGTGGCCCGATGGTCTTCCCTGTAAAATGCAATACATGTGCGGTGGGTAAGGCGTGAAGAGGGATTCCTTTTTGGAAGTTGGGACTCCGGTCTTACTTACCTGTGATACAGGGAGCAGGCCAGGATAATTAGCTATGATGGCCAGCAACACACTATCGTAGCTTAACTGATAAAATGTCCGGTCGATGAGCTCCACAAATGTGTCCGGATCTTCTTCGAGTCCGAGGTCGAGGGCCCGGTCGGGGTCCTCTGGCCGTGGAGACGGGCTGTGAACCTCCCTCATAGCTTTTCACAGTTCCTGCTATGAATTGGCAAGGTAAATATTTATGCTAAAGAATGCGGGAAAGACCGGAATTAAAGATAGCCGCTCACCCAGCTTGGGGGGTCGTACATGGAGAATCCATCCCGTGGCTTGATACGGATGAACTCCTCTTCTTCTCCTTTGTACAAATCGAACAATATCTTCGCCAGAGCGGCAGGGGAGTCTGGACCTTTACGGCCGCAGCGGGTGGCATCGTCTTCTCCATTGAAGTGCCACATGGGTTTCCCCCGATATTGAAGTGCTGCACTCCCCGCATTATACATATGGACATAACCTCAATTACTTTCAGTCCTGATTTGGCCAGCGTCTTTATCCTGTCCATCAAGAAAAGGATCTCTCTGTTATCTTCCTCTTGGGGGCTCCGAGGGCGCCAGCTGTGGTGTTTCTTCAACGGGGCATTTACAAACTCGGGAAGGCCCTTCCAAATAGGGTCTGGAAGAGGGACATCCTCCATATAGACCCACTCCGAAGGCCAGTCTTCGGATGTCTTCTTCGGGGTACCGAATAGGTATCCGGTCCCGACAATGCGCCATATTTCGGCTCTGCCCACTTGATATGCCGACCCCTCCTGAGTGCAGGGTACGAGGCAGAATAGCCTCTTCCACAGCTTGAAATGAGCATCACAACCCAGAAATAGCTCGCAGAAGGCAACGTAGCCTGCGACATGCAGTATGGAGGCGGGGGTAAAGTTATGCAGCTGGAGGCCATAGAACTCCAGGAGCCCACGGAGGAAAGGATGGATTGGAAATCCGAGTCCCCTCAGCAAATAGGGGACAAAGCATACCCGCTCCCCCTTGGATGGGTTGGGAGAACTCTTCGCTTGCTCCCCGCCATTATAAGTGGCTAGTCCAGCTTGGACAGACACCATATACATAGGCGGGAGAAACCCCTTGGTCTGCAATTCTACTAGTCGGCTGTGGGGGACAGAACATTTCTCCCAATCGCCTGTCCTAGTGCGACGGGAGCGAGAGGAGGAGCCGCGACGGCCGACCATGGTGGTATGGATTTTTCCGGGCGTGCTCTGATGGATACTCGCTGGGAGGAGATGGTGTGATTTGGATCTGAGGATCCCCGTCTCTTTAAATAGACGATTTACTCGCATGGTTAGGGTGGCAAATGTAAAATGCCCTGACTTCTCACATTCGCTCGACACGTGGAGACAGCTATTATTAAAGCCCAGAAGCCGAGGAGTACAACATTAATGGGAAGCCGGACACTGCGCGTTACAACAAGTACCCTGGAGAATTTAGAGAAGAACCCGCCTTGCAATGCCGAAGACAATCTGCGCACCGGACTCATCATCATTGAAGCCTGGTTCGGGGGCTACTGAGGGAGTCCTGGATTAAGGGGTCCTTGGACAGCCAGACTATATACTTTGGCCGGACTGTTGGACTATGAAGATACAAGATTGAATACTTCGTCCCGTGTCCGGATGGGACTCTCCTTTGCTGGAAGGCAAGCTTGGCAATTCGGATATGTAGATTTCCTTCTCTGTAACCGACTCTGTGTAACCCTATCCCCCTCGGGTGTCCATATAAACCGGAGGGTTTAGTCCGTAGGACAAAAAAACAATCATAATCATAGGCTAGCTTCTAGGGTTTAGCCTCTACGATCTCATGGTAGATCAACTCTTGTAATACTCATATCATCAAGATCAATCAAGCAGGAAGTAGGGTATTACCTCCATCGAGAGGGCCAGAACCTGGGTAAAACATTGTGTCCCCTGCCTCCTGTTACCATTAGCCTTAGACGCACAGTTCGGGACCCCCTACCCGATATCCGCTGGTTTTGGCTCCGACACTGGCCCTCTTGATGGAGGTAATACCCTATTTCCTGCTTGATTGATCTTGATGAATATGAGTATTACAAGAGTTGATCTACCACGAGATCGTAATGGCTAAACCCTAGACGTCTAGCCTGTATGATTATGATTGCCTCTATGGACTAAACCGTCCGGTTTATATAGACACCGGAGGGGCCTAGGGTTGTACAGGGTCGGTTTACAAAGGATGGAATCTTCATATCCGAATGCCAAGCTTGCCCTCCACGCAAAGGAGAGTCCCATCCGGACACAACAGGAAGTCTTCTGTCTTGTATCTTCATGGCCCATTAGTCCAGGCCATATCACACAAGCCGGACGCTCGAGGACCCCTTAATCTAGGACTCCCTTAGTAGCCCCCGAACCAGGCTTCAATGATGATGTGTCTGGCATGCAGATTGTCTTTGACATTGCAAGGTGGGTTCCTCCTCCGAATACTTCAAGGCGTCCGATCCGAAGAGCTACACTCGGCTTCCCATTTAATGTCGTACCCCTTGGCTTCTGCACCTCCACTGCTTCGGCTTCCACGTGTCGAGCGGACACGAAAGGTCAGAACATTTTTTGCACATAACACCTTGGGCATGCAAGTAAGACATATATTTAAGTGGATTAGATCTTAGATGCCGTCTCACACCAGGCGAAAAATCCTTAGAGCTCGCTAGGAGAATCCATTCCAACATGGCTAGCGCTCCCAGTTCTTCCTCCCGCCCCCATGGCTTCAAAAAAGGTGATTGGGGGAAATGTTCAGTATCCCATGACTAGCTGAGCAAGCTTCAAACACAGGGATTCCTTCCCCCCGCAGATTTGGTCCCCGTTCGGGCAGGATTAACTTCCTTTACAGGTGAAGCCCTGGCGGAAAATTTCCCTAATCCAACCAGGGGGGAGCGAGTGTGATTCGCTTCCTTCTTAATAAGAGGCGTCGCGTTTCTAGTCCACCCTTTCCTCCAAGGTTTCCTGGAGTACTATGGTCTCCAACTGCACAACTTCACTCCGGCCTCCATCCTGCATATCACGGGTTTTGTCGCTCTTTGCGAGCTTTTTTGGGCTGCGAAGCCCACTTTGATTTATGGAGGAAACTCTTCTACCTCGTCCCTCGCACCCAAAAGGGATCTGTATTCGAGGTGGGCGGCACCGAAATATGGCGCATAGCCGGGACCGGATACTTATCCGGCACGTTGAAGATGGCATCCAAAGAGTGGCCCTCGGAGTGGTTTTATATTGAAGACGTCGCTCTCCACGACCCGATCCGAGTAGGCCTTCCGGAATTTTCCAGTGCTCCCTTGAAGAAACGCCACAGCTGGCATCCTCGGAACCTCGAGGAAGAAGATAGCGCGGAAGGCCAACAATTAATGGGCAAGATAAAGATACTCACCCAGTCTGGATTATCGGTAATCGAGGTAATGGCAACTTCGATATTGCGAGGTGTTCAGCCGCTCCAATTCAGGGGGCTCACACTATGGACTAAAGGGTCCAGATTCTCTCACCACCCTGGCCACAATATCGGCCGATCTGTTTAAAGGCGAGAAAGAGGAGTTCGCCCGTCTTACGCGCCGAGAGGGATTTTCCATGTACAATCCTCCTAGCTACGTGAGTTTTAATCCCACCACTTTATCGAATCCTCTCCCCGAGTCATGTTTAACCGACATCAACCCGTCCGTCAAATAGGAATGGTGGAGAGTCGTCGCGGGGATCTATAGCCCCGCTCCACAGCCGGAGGACCATAACCGGGACCTCGATCCCGGATTCGAAGAGGATCCTGATATATTCGTAGAGCTCAAGGAGGGAGTCTTCTACTAGGCTAGCTACGATGGCACAGAAGTGGCCATCACAGCCAATTATCCCAGCCTCCTTCCAGCCTCACATGTAAGTAGCCAGGTGACATTTCTTCCGAAGGAGCCTTCTCATTATGCCTCACCTGCCACACCGTCTTGTGCTCCAAAGGGGAGGCGCTCGACACGTCACATTGCACCAAAGGTGTCTCAAAAGAGAGCAGCGCCTGCGCCGGGCGGGTCTTCGAAGAGAAAGGAAAATGACAACACGGCCGAACTGTCATCCAAGAGGTATGGCTTTAAATATGCCCTATGGCAGTCGCGTCCAACCATGACATCGTCCGCTGCGCATTATCAGGAAGAGCATTCGCCGAACTATGTCCGGTGATCCTGCCGGTCACATCTCCACCAATCAGGTTCCGGACCGTGCCTCTAGGGTGGGAGCAGACATGGGAGTGACACCGGATTTCCCTCCTTCAGAGGATTCGGATAATGTATCTGTCACGAACTCTAAAGTAGAGAGTGCCATGCATCATCGATGCCGGAGGGCTGCTCTTCGCGACCCTAGCTTTACTAAAGAGGCGTTTGATGCCTTCAGCTCGGGTGATGCATACATCCAAGCTGCTCAGGATGGGCTTACCAGAGCCACTAACCAGTATTTGAAAGATATGTGGGTAAGTACGCATTGTACAAATGTAGTAATCATGTACCAGTAGCCCCGGAGACTTGAAATAGTTGAAACAACTGATTTAAGGATCGTTTGTATAATCAGGTACTCACAGAGAAGAACAACACGCTGTCTTGGGAGCTAGAAAAGTGCCAGACGCAGCTAGCTATTGTTACCGCCGAACTGGTAGTGTTCTCCTCCATCCATAAAAGGTATAATCATGTACCAGTAATATTAATACTGTTGCAGTTCCGATGACAGGATCATCAGATCAACTGAAAAAGGAACTGGAGGTCGCGCATGCGGGTAAAAAACAGGTCGAAAGGCAACTGTCCGCAGGCGAACGTGTATTAACACGAGTCAGGGATGAGAAGAACAAGCTGTAGGATTCCAACACCCGGCTGGGCGAGGAGCTAAAAGATGTACGAGCCCAGCTAGGGGACGCTGTAAAGGAAAATAAGAGGCTATGAGGCGGCATATTCAATATGCTTTTGAACCTCCGTGTAATTCAGCACAGAAATGAGCTGACAGATTTATGTCTGCAGGTATACTGACTGGCCATCCCAAAGAGGAAATGTCCGGATCTCAAGGAGATATGCTGCAAGAGCTGTCCCAAGTTCACGAGCGAGCTCGGCAAGCAATGCAGAGTGTTGCCAAGGCCTTGTGGCCATCCGCCTCCCCTCCAGGAAGTATGGGGGAGCTGGTGAAGCTATTCGAGGGAGCTCGGCACCGCTTTCGATTATGGAAGATATCGGCTTGCCGAGAAGGTGCGCGAGAAGCCTGAGCCATGGTGAAAACATGGTACACCAAGCTTGATCCGAATCATATGTCCCGGGTCGGACCTCGGGGGTCAGATGGACAAGAAATTTCAGTTAGTTCGGTATATGATCAAGTAAAGATAGCCGCCAAGTTTTCCCAATAGGATTGTAAGCTAGACAGCCTGTTAGACGGCATAGAGGAAGAAGTTTTTGAGTCCAAGTGACTATGTACTTCGATTGAAAACTTTGTCCCTAGCCGGATTGTAAAACGATTGTCATGGCAGACCGTTTCGCTTCGACCTCTGGACCCGAAGGTGCGGAGTGTTTCCGAATACCGGAGCGGCAATATAGACCAGGGTATGCATGGAAACCACGCGTAGGGGTCATAGTTGCTTGAACAGACAAGTTGTATCCGGCTTGCTATGTTATATTACTTGTTAATTGTAAGAAACATCTTCCACGGACAATAGTTCTGTTAAGGGTTCCTTTCCCTGGGTGAACATGCGGCAGTATGCATGCCCGAACTGCGATTGAGAAAGTCGCAACATAACATCTGGGGGTTCACAGTGTAATTAGGGTATAACGTCTTTAGGCCGCCGACCGAATATTCCCTTAAGAATGCTAGCTTTTGGCTTCACCCAGTCTGAGGTACACGTCCAGATGACCCGGCTGTAACAATCGCAGAGGTGCTCCCTTTATGCCCTAGCCGAACAAATGGGAACGTAGGGCATAAGCACAAGAGCCAGGCAACCCAGCTTGGCAAAAACTTAAGTCCAAACGGTGCATATAATGGCGAAGAAAAGGTACACATGCTTAAAGGACACATGTGTGGTGAGCTTGATGCTCGGGAAATAATAATAATAAGCTTATGTAAAAGAAGGCCCCAGGTATGAAGGGCGTATACATTTAGGGATGTGTATGTCATAGGTGTGCGGACTTGCCGCACAAAAAGCTATAGAGCTAAAAAGGATAAAGAGAGAAAAAATGGAAACAGAAGGGGAAGAAGACGAACAGAGAGTCTGGTGCTAGGCGTAGAATCTTCGGAGTCTGGCGGCATTCCACTGGTTCGGTTCTAAGCGATTTTCCAATGCATCACGCAGGCGGTATGCTCCTCCAGTGAGAACTTCATCTATAATGAAGGGACCCTCCCACTTGGGCTTGAGTTTGTCCTTTTTCTTCTTTGGCAAGCATAGAACGAGTTCACCAACATTATAAGTCTTGGCTCGTACTTCTCTACTTTGTTATCTGCGAGCCTGTTGTTGATAGAATGCAGAATGGGCTTTTGCAACATCGCACTCCTCCTCCAAGGCATCTAGACTATCCTGCCGATCAAGCTCGGCCTCCCTCTCTTCATACATGCGCACTCGAGGTGAGTCATGAATGATGTCACTGGGCAAAACTGCCTCTGCACCGTACACCATGAAGAATGGTGTGTATCCGGTAGTGCAATTGGGCGTGGTCCGTAGCCCCCAGAGTACGGAGTAGAGCTCCTCGACCCAATGCTTGTCTGATTCTTTCAAAGACCGCACTAGTCTGGGCTTAATGCCACTCATGATGAGACCATTAGCTCGTTTGACTTGACCATTTGTTTGTGGGTGATAGATGGAGGCGTAATCGAGCTTAATGCCCAGGTTAGCACACCAGGTTTTCACTTCATTGGCTATAAAATTGGAGCCATTATCGGTGATGATGCTGTGTGGGACAACGTAACGGTGCACGACACCAGATATAAATTCTATCACTGGCCCGACTTCGGCCGTTTTAACTGGCTTAGCCTCTATCCACTTAGTGAATTTATCTACCATGACCAGCAGATATTTTTCTTATGGCTTCCTCCTTTAAGGGGACCGACCATATCAAGCCCCCAGATCGATAACGACCAAGTAATGGGGATTGTTTGTAGAGTAGTAGGCGGCATATGGCTTTGGTTGGTGAAAAGCTGGCATCCGACACAGCGTTGGACAAGGTCCTGTGCATTTGCTCGGGCCGTCGGCCAGAAGAAGCCCGTACGGAAGGCTTTACTTACAAGTGCCCGAGCCGCGGCATGGTGACCGCCGAGGCCAGCATGGATTTCAGCCAGAAGCTACCGTCCCTCTTCTTCGGAGATACATCTTTGAAGGACTCTGGTAACGCTTTTCTTGTAGAGCTATCCGTCATGGACCTTGTAGGCTTTCAAGCGCTGAACAATGCAGCGAGCCTCATTCTGATCCTTAGGGAGCTCTCGCCTATTAAAGTAGGCCAATAAGGGTTTGGTCCATGGGGAAATTACTGCCATTATTAGATGGGCCAATGGTGTTATTTCGGTGGCTGAGCCCCCGATGATATCGGTATTGTGTTCGGAATCTGAGGGTATAATCGGATCCAGACTGGTGTTGCTACTATCATCCTGCCATACCATGGATCGTTTGAAGAGCCGTTCTAGAAATATGTTAGGCAGGACGGGGTCACGCTTTGTGCCCATGCGAACAAGGACATCCGCCGCTTGATTACTTTCTCGAGCCACATGATGAAACTCGAGTCCTTCGAACCAAGCTGATATTTTGAGTATGGCATTTCGATAGGCCGCCATCTTTGGATCTTTGGTGTCGAAGTCACCATTTATTTGGGATATTGCGTGATTTGAATCCCCGCGCACCTCCAGGCGTTGTATGCCCATGGAGGCAGCCATCCGAAGACCGTGCAATAAGGCCTCGTATTCGGCTGCATTGTTGGAGTCTGTGTATAATATCTGGAGTACGTACTGGACTATGTCTCCATTGGGGGACGTTCAGACAACGCCTGCTTCTAAGCGGCCAGCATTTTAGAGCCATCAAAGTGCATGACCCAGTTGGAATATGTACCGTACTCTTTAGGGAGTTCGGCCTCTGTCCATTCGGCAACGAAGTCTGCCAGGACTTTGGATTTAATGGCTCGGCATGGTTTGTATGTTATGTCGAATGGCAGGAGCTCAATGCCCACTTGGCGATCTGGCCTGTAGCATCGCGGTTGTTGATTATGTCATTGAGTGGTACTTCAGAAGCCACCATGATCGAGCACTCTTGGAAATAGTGTCGTAGCTTCCGGGATGCCATGAAGACCGCATATGCTATCTTTTGGTAATGAGGGTACCGGGATTTGCACGGTGTGAGGACGGTGGGTATGTAGTATACCGGTTTCTGAAGTGGAAGTTTGTGTTCGTCCTCCTCCCGCTCAACGATGAGCACCGCGCTCACCACCTGGTGTGTTGCAGAGATGTATAATAACATCGGTTCGCCGATGTTTGGCGCGACCAGGATTGGGTTGCTTGCTAAAAGAGCCTTTATTTCTTCCAGTCCGGAAGTTGCCGCATCCGTCCACTCGAAGTGGTTGGTGTGTCGGAGAAGGCGATAAAGTGGCAATGCTTTTTCTCCTAGTCTGGAGATGAAGGGTCTTAAAGCTGCCACGCATCCGGCTAGTTTTTGGACCTATTTAAGATCTGTTGCTGTAGCCAACTGTGACAAAGCTCGGATTTTCGCTGGATTTGCCTCAATTCCTCTATTTGAAACGACGAAGCCCAGCAGTTTTCCAGCGGGAACGCTGAAAACACACTTTTCCGGATTGAGCTCGATGTCATATGCACGAAGGTTGTCAAATGTGAGACGCAGGTCGTCTATTAATGACTCGACATGTCTAGTCTTGATGATGACGTCATCTACATATGCTTTGACTGTCTTGCCGATTAGTTTCTGCAGGCATGTTTGAATAATGCGTTGGTAGGTGGTGAGGGAGTCCTAGATTAGGGGGTCCTCAGATAGCTGGACTATATGCTTATGCCGGACTGTTGGACTATGAAGATACAAGACTGAAGACTTCGTCCCGTGTCCGGGTGGGACTCTCCTTTGCGTGGAAGGCAAGCTTAGCAGTTCAGATATGTAGATTTCCTTCTCTGTAACTGACGCTGTGTAACCCTAGCCCCCTCAGGTGTCTATATAAAAAGGAGGGTTTAGTCTGTAGGACAACAACAATCATCATCATAGGCTAGCTTCTAGGGTTTAGCCTCTATGATCTCGTGGTAGACCAACTCTTGTAATACTCATATCATCAAGATCAATCAAGCAGGAAGTAGGGTATTACCTCCATAGAGAGGGCCCGAACCTGGGTAAACATTGTGTTACCCGCCTCCTGTTACCATTAGCCTTAGACGCACAGTTTGGGACCCCCTACCCGAGATCCGCCAGTTTTGACACGGACAGGTGGCGCCGGCTTTTTTAAGCCCAAAGGGCATAGTGTTGAAGCAGAAAGGCCCGTATGGGGTAATGAATGCCGTTGCGGCTTGATCAGATTCCTTCATTTTGATTTGATGGTATCCGGAGTACACGTCGAGGAAACACAGTGAGTCGTCTCTCGCAGTAGCATCAATAATCTGATCGATGCGGGGGAGGGGGAAGGGATCCTCACGGCAGGCCTTGTTGAGGTCTTTGAAATCGACGCACAGGCACCAGGATTTGTCCTTCTTTGGTACCATCACCAGGTTTGCTAGCCAGTCCGGATGTTTTAGTTCTCGGATGAATCTGACCTTGATTAACTTGGCTAGCTCCTCCCCCATAGCTTGTCATTTGGGTTCGGAAAAGCACCGTAATGTTTGCTTGACCGGATTATATCCCTTTAATATATTGAGGCTATGTTCGGCCAAACTGCGTGGGATTCCTAGCATATCAGAAGGGTGCCAGGCGAATATGTCCCAGTTACCGCGCAGGAACGCTTGTAGTGCGGCATCGACAGTTGGGTCCAGCTGCACCCCGATGGAAGCTGTCTTCTTTGGGTCCATCGGGTGGACTTGGAATTTGACTATTTCGTCTGCTGGTTTGAAGGAGGTGGATTTGGGCTGCTTATCAAGGATTACATTGTCCTTGTCCATCGTGGAGCGTAGTGCGGTTAATTCTTCATCCGCGAGGGCCTTGGATAGTGCCTCGAGGGCCAGGGATGCAGTTTTGTTTTCGGCGCGGAGTGCTATGTCCGGGTCACTGGCGAGAATGATAATACCATTGGGCCCGGGCATCTTGAGTTTCATATACTCATAGTGTGGTATAGCTTGAAACCGCATGAATGTTTCTCGCCCCAACAGGGCATGATATCCGCTGTTGAAAGGGGCCACCTGGATGGTTATCGCTTCGGACCGATAGTTCTCCGGCGTGCCGAATACCACATCGAGTGTAATTTTCCCCGCGCATTGCGCATCCTGGCTAGGAATGATCCCTCGGAAGGTCGTATTACTTTGTTTGATGCGGCTCCTGTCTATTTCCATTTTATTGAGCGTGTCCTCGTAGATGAGGTTTAGCCCACTGCCGCCGTCCATGAGCACTTTAGTGAGCCGAAAGCCATCCACAATTAGATTGAGGACCAAGGCAGCTGGTGCCTGGACTGACCGGAATTTTGGTTCGTCACCGATATTGAAGTTTATGTCCGTGTCGTTCCAGGGGTTTATTGCTGCAACTTGGCAGACTTCGGCGAGGTCGCGGAGTGCCCTCTTGCGCCGATTGTTTGTGGCGAAAGTCTCGAAGACCGTCAATACTCTGAGGTCATCGTCCGCCAGGGGGCGTTGCTCTGGGGTGTTTTTGGTGAGGATATCCTTGCCGCTCTTGGCCACCTGCCGGAGTATCCAACATGCTCTAAGGCTATGGGTTGGTATGGTATCCGGTGTTGTGTGTATTTTGCATGGCCTATTGAGCCATCCTTCCAGAATAGTTCCGCGTCCCGTAATGGGCTTAGATTTCTTCACTATGGGATCGGGCGCCCCGCTAGGGTGCACCCTTTTTGCCCGCCAGACGGATTGAGTGAAGACTGGTGGTTCCCAGCGAGCTGTCTAGGTTTTCTAGGCGCTTTCCATTGCGCAGTGCTTCTGTACTATGGTCGCCAAGTCAGCAAAGTGTAATAGGCGATGGTGGTTGATGGCGTTGAGGATTCCTTCGTCCATGCAATTATTGTAGAATATTGAAATCACGTCCTCGTCGTGGCAATCTTTAATCTTGTCTTTGACGAGGAGGAATATAGCCCAAAAGTGATGGACTGCTTCCTGAGACTGTTGTTGTACGTACATGAGGTTGCATATATCTGGAGGGCCGGAATTGCTTGGCGAATATTGTTTGTGGTGGGTGGGTGGCTTTAAATCCGAACCCTGACCAGATGTGGAGTCTGGAGTTTGAAAAACTTCCGAGTTTATTAGTTCGGGCTCCGGGATGTCAGATGATTTTCCAGGCTCGGCGCCCGGTTCGAAGTTTGAGGAGTTTAGAGTGTCATCCCGCAAACGGGTGTCCGTATCTTGGAACTCGGAAATCCGAACATAGCTTGTCTTAAACGTAGGGGAAGAGTTGTTGTTTTGTTCCTCTACGACCGCTATCTGATGGGTGATCGGCGGAGATGTGATTTCTCTCTGATCGGGTTTAGGCCCAATCTGATCATAGTCTGTAGCGACTCCCATGGCGGTGATGCAATCCAAAAGTTCGTTCAAAGATGACAACTCTGCAGGATCCATCCGTTTGGAGTATTCGGAGTCAACACGGAGATGATTCTCGATGACCTGAGAAGTCATCATTGGCTTGAAGGCCGAACGGGAGGCCAGGGTAAAGCCGCCCTACCGGAGAGTTTGGCCTGAGGCTAGGGCTCCTCCAGAGGTGATACTGTCCTTGATAACAAGGCGAGCCATCGACCCTATCTTAGACGTCATAGTGGAACTTTCAATGAAAGCACCAATGTCGGTGTCAAAACCGGCGGATCTCGGGTAGGGGTCCCGAACTATGCGTGTGAGGTCGATGGTAACAGGAGACTGGGGACACGATGTTTACCTAGGTTCGGGCCTCTCAATGGAGGTAATACCCTACTTCCTATTTGATTGATCTTGATGAATATGAGTATTACAAGAGTTGATCTACCACGAGATCATAATGGCTAAACCCTAGATGTCTTGCCTGTATGATTATGATTGCCTCTACGGACTAAACCCTCCAGTTTATATAGACACCGGAGGGGCCTAGGGTTGTACAGGGTCAGTTTACGAAGGATGGAATCTTCATATCCGAACGCCAAGCTTGCCCTCCACGTAAAGGAGAGTCCCATCCGGACACGGGAGGAAGTCTTCTGTCTTGTATCTTCATGGCCCATTAGTCCGGCCCATATCACACAGGCCGGATGCCGGAGGACCCCTTAATCCAGGACTCCCTCAATCACTAAAATATAAATGAAGAGTCTTGAGCTTTTGCCAATATGTGTCCTTCACATTTTGAAGGGGTTCCACATCCTCTTGTCCTTTCCATGCCATTTTTGAAGTTGTCTGAAATACACTAGATAAAAGCATTAGCCCAACAAGAGATATGTTGACATTAATTACCAAAATCACCCAGTGAGCACTTATGCTTTCAATCTCCCCCTTTTTGATAATTGATTACAACATACACCAAAGCTTTAGGTAAATGATATGAAGAGTAACAACTAAAGCTTTGGAGGAACATGTAATATGCATAAGCTCCCCTTACATGTATGCAATCATGTGAAGATGGGATATACTAACATGTGAATGCATAATCATGACAGAGCAAGCAGAGAGTTACATGTATCTTGGCTATATGCATCAGAGAAAATGATATGATTTAGAAATGTACCTCCATGTTTATGAATCCCTCTTGCAAACAGTATGTACAGCAGCAAGAGATCATCATGCACATGAGTGTGATGCATATACTTACCTTGTGGTCTTGAGCTGACTTTAGAAAGAGTGGACTTGAGAAAACAGGGTTAGATAACACAAGAACACTCCTAATAAAGCATGTTAAGGAACCACAAGAATACCAAGACTGGGATGACATGTAATGGCTGAGTACTGAGTACTTCATTTAGATATAGACATGTACCCAAAGATTTAAAGATGTGCAATGAATTCAAAAGATTTTTCTCCACTTAGACATGGACTCTTTCTCCCCCTGAATCTGATATTGGATAATGGGAGAAGGTTGGGTGAGATAAAATCAGAGCAAGATAGGGTAATATCAACCAAAATCAGAGCAACAAGAATTTTAGCAATAGCTAAGATCAAACATATTAACATGTCTTTCCCCTCTTAAAGACATGTGACTTCTCTCCTCTTTGTTAACAAGCATCTGTAGAAGAGCTTAGATGTTCTCACATGATAAGCTTTGATGTGCTCTCTCTCCCCCTGAGGGAGTCCTGGACTAGGGGGTGTCCGGATAGCCGAACTATCACCGTTGGCCGGACTCCTAGACTATGAAGATACAAGATTGAAGGCTCCGTCCCGTGTCCGGATGGGACT
Organism: Triticum timopheevii; assembly: GCA_963921465.1. Classification (NCBI taxonomy): domain Eukaryota; kingdom Viridiplantae; phylum Streptophyta; class Magnoliopsida; order Poales; family Poaceae; genus Triticum; species Triticum timopheevii. The sequence goes on from OY997270.1 coordinate 208,749,416, forward strand.
TTCCTTGGCGTGGAAGGCAAGCTTGGCAATACGGATATGTAGATCTCCTACCATTGTAACCGACTCTGTGTAACCCTAGCACTCTCCGGTGTCTATATAAACCGGAGGGTTTTAGTCCGTAGGACGAACAACAATCATACCATAGGCTAGCTTCTAGGGTTTAGCCTCTTTGATCTCGTGGTAGATCTACTCTTGTACTACCCATATCATCAATATTAATCAAGCAGGAGTAGGGTTTTACCTCCATCGAGAGGGCCCGAACCTGGGTAAAAACATCGTGTCCCTTGTCTCCTGTTACCATCCGCCTAGACGCATAGTTCGGGACCCGCTACCCGAGATCCGCCGGTTTTGACACTGACATTGGTGCTTTCATTGAGAGTTCCTCTGTGTCGTCACCTTTAGGCCCGATGGCTCCTTTGATCATCAACAACAACGCGGTCCAGGGTGGGACTTTTCTCCCCAGACAGATCTTCGTATTCGGCGGCTTTGCGCTGCGGGCCAACTCGCTTGGCCATTAGAGCAGATTGAGAGCTACGCCCCTGGCCATCAGGTCAGATTTGGAAGTTTGAACTATACGACTAACGTCCGTAGAGACTTGATCTTTGACGAGTTTGAGCCACAGCCAAGCGCACCACACTGTCACGATGGGCATGATCTAGCTCTGCTGCCGGACAGTGCCCTAGAGGCCGCACAAGTGTCCGCTCCGACCCTTAGCTCGAAGCCGACTACGCTGATCGAGGACGGGTGGCTGGACACCACCTCGGGGGCTGCTACCTCTACGGCGATAGAGCCGAATACCAACCCTATCCTTTGTGAAGCTCGTGACTCCAAGGTGCCGGACTCCTCTCCAGACTCCGAACCTTCTGTGCCCCTGCCAATCGAATCCGATTGGGCGCCGATCATGGAGTTCACCGCTGCGGACATCTTTCAGCACTCGCCCTTTTGCGACATCCTGAATTCACTAAAGTCTCTATCTTTATCAGGAGAGCCCTGGCCGGACTATGGACAGGTAGGTTGGGATGCGGACGACGAAGAAATACAATGCCCACCCACCACACACTTTGTAGCCACTGTCGATGATTTAACCGACATGCTCGACTTCGACTCTGAAGACATCGACGGTATGGACGATGATGCAGGAGACAACCAAGAACCAGCGCCTACAGGGCACTGGAAGGCCACCTCGTCATACGACATATACATGGTGGACATCCCAAAGGATGGGAATGGCGATGGAACAACGGAGGACGACCCCTTCAAGAAACTGCCTAAGCGCCGGCGTCAGCGGCGCCGCTCTAAATCCCGCCACAGCAAAAATGGAGATTCCGGCACCAGAGACAATAACACCCCAGACAGCGCCGAAGACAACCCCCTCCAGCAGGATTCAGCGCAGGAGGATGGAGAAGCCAGCCCTCATGAGAGAGCGGCAGACAGAGAGGTAGAGGACGCTAATTATATGCCTCCCTCCGAAGACGAGGCAAGCCTCAACGACGACGAATTTGTCGTGCCTAAGGATCCCGTCAAACAAGAGCGTTTCAAACGCAGGCTTATGGCCACGGCAAGCAGCCTCAAGAAAAAGCAGCAACAGCTTAGAGCTGACCAAGACTTGCTAGCCGACAGATGGACTGAAGTCCTTGCGGCCGAAGAGTATGAACTCGAACGCCCCTCCAAGAGCTACCCAAAACGCAAGCTGCTACCCTGATTAGAGGAGGAAGCACTTAAACCCACATCACCAGTGCATAATACGGCCGACCGGCCACCTCATGTCCGCGACAGAGAGGCCTCTCGGCCCTATACTCAAGCCGCACCCCGGCGCCGCTCAAAAAATACCAAGGCACGGGAAAATGCGCCAGACCTGCGGGATATACTCGAGGACAAGGCAAGGGAAACAAGATCGATCTACGGATTGCGTGGGCGCCCCACGATATGTGATGATAACTGTCACGCCGGATATGGCAATTCCGGCCGGGCCGAACATAGCAGACAAAGCTCATTTGAGCTGCGTCGTGATATAGCCCAACACAGAGGCGCCGCACACCCACTATGCTTCACAGATGAAGTGATGGATCATCAAATCCCTGAGGGTTTCAAACCTGTAAACATTGAATCATACGATGGTACAACAGATCCGGCGGTCTGGATCAAGGACTATCTCCTCCATATCCACATGGCCCGCGGTGATGATCTACACGCCATCAAATACCTCCCACTCAAGCTTAAAGGACCAGCGCGACATTGGCTTAACAGCTTGCCAGCAGAGTCAATCAGTTGTTGGGAAGACCTGGAAGCCGCATTCCTTGATAACTTCCAGGGCACATATGTGCGACCACCAGACGCTGATGACCTAAGCCACATAATTCAGCAGCCAGATGAATCGGCCAGACAATTCTGGACACGGTTCTTAACCAAGAAAAATGAAATCGTCGACTGTCCAGATGCAGAGGCCCTTGCAGCCTTCAAACACAACATCCGCGACGAGTGGCTTGCCCGGCACCTAGGACAGGAAAAGCCGAAATCCATGGCAGCCCTCACAACATTCATGACCCGCTTCTGTGCGGGAGAGGATAGCTGGCTAGCTCGTAGTAACAAAATGACCAAGAGCCCTGGTAATTCGGATACCAAGGACACCAACGGCAGGTCGCGTTGCAACAAGCACAAGCGCCGCATTAATGGCGACAATACTGAGGATACGGCAGTCAATGCCGGATTCAGAGGCTCTAAACCCGGTCAGCGGAAAAAGCCATTCAAAAGAAATACTCCAGGCCCATCCAATTTGGACCGAATACTTGATCACTCGTGCCAGATACACGGCACCCCCAAAAAGCCAGCCAATCACACCAACATGGATTGTTGGGTGTTCAAGCAGGCAGGCAAGTTAACTGCCGAAAACAATGACAAGGGGCTGCATAGTGATGAAGAGGAGGAGACCTGACCGCCAAACAATAGAGGATATGTAAGTGCATCTAGTGCCCCTTAGTGATTTTGGTGTATTGAAGACTTATAGGTTAAGGGACTGATGCGTTTGTGAGTGTGCACATGTCTATAATTCTATGAGGAGTTTGATATTTACAGAGAAAGTCGACCCCTAAAAATGAAGTTCTTCGACTGAAGACTTTGATATTCTGAAGACTTTCTGAAGACTTTGAAAGTCAAGAAAATGGTGTGACCTTGAAGACTTGATATTCACTTGAGGAACATGAAGCGTGAAGACCTTTACTTTCGTAGTTTCATTTTCTCTTTCTTGAGTCATAGGAAACACCGTACTGTTAAAGGGGGTCGAGGAAATACCAAGGAAAAATTTCCATGTGATGCTCAACTCAAAATCCTACACCTACCAATCCCTTCGAGTGAAGCCATTGGAAATCTCATACAGTTCAGTCATTTTCTTCAGTGACAGAGACGCAGTTCTTCTGGTCACTGAGGACTTTGCTCTAACTGAGGAGTTAGGAATTCGCCAGTGCGAATTGCCTACACAGTGAGGAACATGATAGCCCTGAGGAATTTGAGAGTCAAATTTTTGACCGTTGCTGTGCTGCGCGCCGGCTGTCTCAAAATATCTTATCCACCTAACGGTCATATCATTGAAGGGCATTTATGTCTTATCATGTCGGGCTGCTCCCTAGGCTATAAATAGCCGCCCCCTACAACCACTAGTTGGTTGGCTGCTCCGAGAGAACTTGACACTTGTCATTTGAGAGCAACCCATCCTACGAGGACTTTGAGCGAAAATCATCAAGTGAGGAAAATCCCAAAACCAAACCCCCACAAACCCAAAGTGATTGAGCATCACTGAAGAAATTGATCCTGCGTGGATCCGATGCTTGTTACCTTTGAAGACTGTGCTTCTTCCAGACGGTTAGGCGTCAAGGTCTAGAGCATCCAAGAGGAATTGTGGATCACCGAGTGACCAAGTCTGTGAAGGTTTGGAAGTCACCTGAAGACTTACCACGGGTGATTGGACGAGGCCTGCATGGTCTTAGTTCAAGGAGAATATGGTGAGGACTGGGTGTCCTGAGTTGCGGCTCAGAGACTGGGTGTTCGGGACTGCGTGTCCTCGAGTTTAAATACTCAGCCGCTCCAACCAGACGTACAACTGAGACAACAGTTGGAACTAGTTTACCAAATCATTGTCTTCACCAACTAACTGGTTCTATCTCCTCAACCCTTTCATTTCCTCATTACTGTGTTGAATGTTTGTTCATATCTGTGCTTGAAGACTTTGACTGAAGACTTTCTCAATTTCCTCAGTTCAATTTCTCCAGTCTGTTTGTCTTCATCTTGTGTTATCCTGTGATTACGCTTTCTGTACTCTGTGCTTATCTTCATTTCATCATGATGACCATGCTTGTATTCTGTTATGCTTACTTCTGAGTACTTATTCCGCTGCAAGTAGTTCTTCGCTAAGAAATTTCCTCACCAGTAAATTCCTCAGTGAAGAATTCATAAAAATCACCTATTCACCCCTCTCTAGTCGATATAACGCACTTTCAATTGGTATCAAAGCAAGGTACTCCCTTGTTCTGTGTGATTTTGGTTTAACCGCCTGTAGTTTTAGTTATGTCGACCGTAGGTATGATCAAGGTCTCGGCTGGGTGTCCTACCTTTGATGGGAGAGACTACCCCTACTGGAAGAACAAGATGCGAATGCATCTTGAGGCAATTGATAACGATCTCTGGTATGTTGTGGAAAATGGTGTTCCCTCTGTCTCACCCTCACTGAACGTACCGATGTGAAGAGATTCAAGCAACTCGATTCTCAAGCGAAGAATATCATATGTGGCCATCTGAGCAAAGGACAGTATGGAAGAGTGAGTGCTTTGGAAACTGCTAAGCTTATCTGGGATAGGCTGTCCAAAGTAAATGAAGGAGTTTCAACTCAGCGTGACTCTCGAGTTGATGTTCTTCGGAATCTCTTCAACCTCTTCAAAAGACTCGACAATGAAAATGTCCAACAAACCTTTGATCGCCTCACCGACATCTCAAATGAGCTTCAAGCCCTCGGTGCCACTGACATCACTGATCATGAAGTGGTGAAGAAACTGTTGAGATCGCTTGATTCCTCATTTGATACTCTGTGACTGATGATACAAGAACGTGCTGACTACAAGTCTCTTGATCCCGCCGATATCCTCGAAAGGCTAAATACTCACGAGTTCCAGCTTGCTGAAAAGAGAGATCTCTATGGTTCAAACTATGGCAAACCACGTGCCCTGAAGGCCAAGGCTGTGTCTGACTCTGAATATGAGGATTCTGGTAGTAGCCTTGGTGATCCTGAAGAGTTGAGCCAGGAGCTAGCACTGCTCGTGAAGAAATTCCAGAAGTTCTCAAGAGGTGGTCGCTTTGGAAAATCCTCAAGAAGCAGTGATTCCTCATCCAGTGACTATAAGAGAAGGCTGTGCCACAAATGCAAGAAACCTGGTCACTATATCCAAGATTGTCCTCAGTGGGAAAAGGAAATTGAAGAAGAAGAAATACAAGGATTACAGTTCTGATGATGCAAAGAAGAAGAAGAAATCGTCAAAATCTTCGTCATCAAAATCATCGAAGTCTTCATCTCACAAGAAGAGCAGCTCCAAGAAGGCTCGGGCATTCATTGGCAAGGAAATGGACTCTGAAGCTGAATCTGAGGAAAATGATGAAGAGGAGGCGTCTGAAGAATCCGAATCTGGTGTGGCGAGTCTGGCCTTCGCTACTGCTTTCGTCAGCAAGTGCATCTTCAACACTGAAGAAACTGACTCAACCGACGAGCCTGATGAAGATAATGATGACTACGCTCCCACCTATTGCTTCATGGCAAAAGGTGCAAAGGTACTCAAATACAACTCCTCTGAATCTAGCGAAAATGAATCTGATGAGGATCTCAAGCCCAGCTACTCTAAACTTGCTAAGATTGCTGTGAAACAACAACGGGCTTTTGAAAAGGTTCAAAACATGCTAGACAAAAGTGATGATATGTCGGGTGAAGAAATGGATCGCACAAAAGCCCTGACTGAAAATCTTCAGAGACTTCAGTCTAGGTTTGACAACCTTCAAAGTCATCATAACACTCTCTTATCTGATCATGAGAAACTTTCATATGAATTTCTTCAAGAAAAGCAAGACCATGAAAAGCTTTCCTCTGAATCTCTTCAAAGAAAGGAAGATCTTGAAAAGCTAAGAGTGTGTTATGAAGATCTTCAGAAGGAGCGCGATTCATTACTAGCTCAACAAATCAGCGCTTCTCAGGAAGAATTTGTTCCTCCATGCTTAAAGTGCATTGAACGTGAATCTGCTAATTCTTCACCTGAATGTTCAAATGCTTCAACTGTTACAAATTCTTCATCTGCCTCTGCTATCACTAATTCCTCATCTAAGGACATTGCTAGTATCAGTGATAATGCAGGGCTGAAGGAATTGTACATGACAGGCATGTACAAAAGCCTCAAAGGGCATCAGACTCTTTGTGATGTGCTTAAAAAGCAGATCCTCAACAGAAACCCTAGGAAAGAGGGTATTGCCTTTGAGAGGAAACTCAATGCTGATGGAACATATTGGAAGCCTGAGCAGTACCCCAAAACCTCATGGGTTGCTGCAAAGGGACCTCCAGTTGATCCATCTAACTTATCTGGCTTTACATGTGAATCTCCTCATTCTTCTGATGAGTCATTTGACTCCAACTATAAACTGTTCAAAAATCAGAATGGTGAAGTATTTGCTAGATATGTTGGCACCAACTGCAGGAACGGTTCCCCTATGAAGACAATCTGGGTTCCCAAAAGTTATGTTGAAAGTCTTCAGGTGAATGTCCTTATGACACCACCTGTGAAGAACAGGAACCCGAGATCGAATTCTTCATCTGGACCAAATTCTTCATATGGATCTAATTCCTCAAACGGATCAAAGTCCTCATATGATTATCATCGTGCTAACAATTCTGTCTCGCAGGGTAGAGCTAAGGGCTATGAATATGTGCATTATTCTTCAAACCATTATGTTCATAAGTCCTCGAAGAATTACTCTGCTTATTCATATGCTTACCCTAACCCCTCTTATGTGAAACGAAATGGATTGACATCTTTGCCACCATTCTCATATGGTGCTCGCAGAGTGATGAATTCTTTGCCACCCCTCCAGATGTGGGTGGTGAAGAAAAAGAACTAATCTCTTCTGCAGGGTCAGGTCTCCAGACGTGCTTTAACGTCTGAAGAATTTATTGGGGACCTGACGAAATTGCCTGAAAGGACGCATGCGAATCATAATGAAATGAACTTTCATTTCACACGTCCTCATACTGCTATATCTGTTTACTGCTTGATGAAATTCATCTGATGAACTTGATATCATATTCTTCACTGGTGAAGCATATGAGATTGTAAGCTACACTAATTCATCTGCAGGATGATCAACCCAAAACTACTGAATGGGTCCTCGATAGTGGATGTACGAATCACATGACTGGTGACAAGAATCTATTAATGGATGCTCCTTTATCACCGTCACCTCTGAAGCATATCATCTTTGCTGACAAAGGCAAAAGTCAGGTATTGGGTCTTGGTAAGGTTGCTATCTCTAAGGATAAACACATGGACAAAGTCATGCTCGTTGAGTCCTTAGGATACAATCTCATGTGAGTCTCAATGCTTTGTGATCTTGATATGGTTGTAGTCTTCGGCAAGTATCGCTGTGTTGTGATTATGGAAGCTGACAATTCCAAAGTCTTCGAAGGCTTTAGGAGAGGAGATCTGTATATTGTTGATTTCTCTACAGGACCACAACCAGCCGTGTGTCTACTTGCAAAAGCTTCAGAAGGCTGGCTATGGCCTCGACGACTTGGTCACGCAGGCATGAGGAATTTGCACATGCTTGCAAAGAAGAAGCATGTCATTGGCATTGAGAATGTCAAATTCCTCAAGGATCACTTATGCGGAGCGTGTGAAGCTGGAAAAATGACCAAGGCCAAGCATCCAACGAAGACTATCATGACCACTACTCGTCCATTCGAATTGCTTCACATGGACCTCTTCGGACCTAATCATTACTCAGCAGTCACTAATGATGCATCTCTATATGGTTTTGTCATTTTTGATGATTACTCTCGATATACATGGGTACACATTGTTACTTACAAACATGAAGTGCAGGAAGTCTTCAAACGATTTTCCTCGAGGGCTTCAACCAACTTTGGTGTGAAGATCAAGCATATCAGAAGTGACAATGGAACTGAGTTCAAGAATTCCGGTCTTGATGCCTATCTTGATGAACTTGGTATTACTCATGAGTTATCTGCTCCTTATACTCCTCAGCAAAATGGCGTCGTGGAGCGCAAGAACAGAACTCTTGTTGAGATGGCTTGCACTATGCTTGATGAATACAAAATGCCTCAGCATTTTTGGATTGATGCAATTGATACTGCGTGCCACATCATCAACAGAGTATATCTTCACAAATTCTTCAAGAAGACGGCCTATGAACTCCTCACTGACAAGAAACCCAATGTGAGTTATTTCAAAGTCTTCGGTGCAAAATGTTGGATTAGAGATCCTCACCACAACTCTAAATTTTCACCGAAAGCACATGAAGGTTTTATGCTTGGTTACGGAAAGGACTCGCACACCTACAGAGTCTTCAACATTGTTCTTCACAAGATTGTTGACACTGTAGATGTGCGGTTCGATGAAACTAATGGCTCGCAAAGAGAGCACCTACCTTCTGTGTTAGATGAACCAGCACCTGAGGATTCTATCAAGCTCAAGGCAACTGAGGATGTCATTCCTACTAAAGAATCTGCTGAAGAATTCATTCCTGTTCATGAAGAACGTCGAGGTGATGCACCTGAAGAAAATGCTGAGGAAAATGGTGCTGACGAAAATGCTGATCAAATTCCTCAGCGACAACCAGCTCATCCTCGCGTTGCAAAAGAAGTACAAGTGGAGAAGATCATCAATGACATTAGCGCACCAGGTCCTCTCACACGCTCAAAAGTTTCACATTTATCTAACTTTTGTGGGCACTATGCTTTTGTCTCTATCACAGAGCGCACTAAGGTAGATGAAGCATTTCTGGAGCCGGAGTGGATTCAGGCTATGCAAGAAGAATTACATCAGTTCGAGCTTAACAATGTCTGGGAATTGGTCAATCGCCCAGATCCTCGCAAGCATAATATCATTGGCACAAAGTGGGTCTACCGCAACAAGCAAGATGAAAATGGCCTTGTGGTGAGGAATAAGGCACGACTAGTAGCTCAAGGCTACACACAGGTTGAAGGAATTGATTTCGATGAAACTTTTGCACCTGTTGCTAGACTTGAGGCTATTCGCATATTACTTGCTTACGCTAACCATCATGATATCATCTTATATCAAATGGATGTGAAAACTGCATTCCTTAATGGTAAGCTTGAGGAAGAAGTATATGTTTCTCAACCCCCAGGTTTTGAAGATCCAAAGAATCCTGACAAAGTCTTCAGACTCAACAAGCCTCTCTATGGCCTCAAGCAAGCCCCTCGGGCGTGGTATGATACATTGAAGGAATTCTTCGTGAAGAATGGCTTCACACCCGGTTCACTCGACCCTACTCTCTTTACTAAATCTTATGATGGTGAACTGTTTGTGTGCCAAATATATGTTGATGATATTATCTTTGGCTGTACTGGCCAACGTTATAGTGATGAATTTGCCTATATGATGAGTGAAGAATATCAAATGTCTATGATGGGAGAGTTGAAATTCTTCTTAGGTCTTCAAATTCGTCAGCAGCGCAATGGCATATTCATATCTCAGGAGAAATACCTCAAAGATGTACTGAGGAAATTCGGCATGCATGATTGCAAAGGCGTCAAAATTCCTATGCCCACAAATGGCCATCTATGCACTGATGAAAATGGTATTGACTTCGATCACAAGGTATACCGCTCCATGATTGGTTCTTTATTGTACTTATGTGCATCTAGGCCAAATATAATGCTTAGTGTTTGCATGTGTGCCCGATTTCAAGCTGCACCGAAGGAATCACACCATAAGGCTGTGAAGCATATTCTTCGATATCTAGCTCACACACCAACACTAGGATTATGGTACCCCAAGTGCTCTGCTTTTGATCTCATTGGATATTCTGACTCTGACTATGCTGGTGATCGTGTGGACCGCAAGTCAACATCTGGTACTTGTCATTTCCTCGGACGATGTTTGGTTTGTTGGTCCTCGAAGAAACAGAACTGCGTATCACTGTCTACTGCTGAAGCTGAATACATTGCTGCTGGCTCATGTTGTGCTCAACTGCTTTGGATGAAGCAAACCCTCAAGGACTATGGCGTCAACGTGAAGAATGTGCCTCTCCTCTGCGACAATGAGAGTGCCATCAAAATTTCTCACAACCCAGTTCAGCACTCGAAGACAAAGCACATTCAGATTCGTCATCATTTTCTTCGTGATCATGTGTTGAAGGGCGACATCTCCATCGAGCATGTGAAGACTGAAGAACAGCTAGCTGATATCTTCACTAAGCCCTTGGATGAGAAGAGATTTAGCAAGTTGCGGTGTGAGCTAAATATCTTAGAGTCTTCGAATGTTCTTTGAAAAGGACACACATCCTAACACTTATGCAAAATTGATGACTTAGATGTGCAACACATGAAGAAACATTTTTCTTGAATCAATGAAGAATAACACTCTAAGTGTGATCAAATTAATGAAGAATTTGATTCTTAGAACCCTACGACAACTGTACGCGGTGTCTGAAATCATCATTCTTATACGGTGGGCCACGCCACCACAAAAAGTTGAAAATCTTCAATCTGAGTTTTTTTTCTCATTTTTGAAATTCTTCAGTTTTTCAAATTCTTCAACTTTGCAAAATCTTCACTGTTTCCGTCGTTTTTCTTCATTGGCTATATATATATATATATATATATATATATATATATATATATATATATATATATATATATATATGTGAGTTTAGGTCCTCTACAGCATTCACTTATGGCTATTTCTTCAAGTTGCTCTTTCTGCTAAGTGAATGTGATCGGACCCTTCCCCCTCTATGCTATACTCAACCCAATCTATTCACAAATTCTTCATGTGCGTTCCATTTGAAACTCGTTCAAAGTCTTCACTGTGTCCTTGTCAGCTAAAGAAATTGCGAACGAAACTTTAAAACAAATCTTATCCAGATTTTCGGTTTTACCGCTCAAACCGTTCCGCATCCCACGATGCATTATTATAATCACCCACGATCTTACACGATCTCATCTGCATAGTACGTGGGTGACACATGTCGCGTGAAGGAGAAAGGGCAGGGGCATGTTCGTCCCAAAATCTTCGGGCGAACAGTTTTCACCGTGGCTATAAATACCCCTCTCCCCTTCCTCACTTCATTTACTCCGCTCGGTCGCTGTCTCTCGCTCGAGCTCCTCAAACCCTAGCGCCGCCGCTACTCCATCGTCGCCGGTGAGGAAGAGCTTCGCTGCCTCTACCTCGTCGCCGTCGTACTCGCGCCGGTTGCGGAAATCTTCACTCTGCCGCCGCCGTAGCTGTCTCCCTCTGCCAAGTTAGGGCGTGGGAGATCTAACTTGACGAACTTCACCTCTGTTCATCACTGTTCGTCGTGTTCTTCAGTTCGGGTAATTAAAGGTTACTTTTATTACTCACTTTGATTCTCAAGCTTTCCTGAAAATCTTCAAAGGTGTTTTTATTCTTCAAATCTTCACACATATGAACACCTCACACACTGTATGCTCTTGATCCATTTCTCTAAGCACTCATTTTCTTCAAGATTCCTCAATTGTGTGGATCTTCGATCTGTACAACTCTGGAACCTAAGACAAGAACGCTTAGTGAAATTCCTCAAGGCTCAACTGGTCAAATTCCTCAAAACTTGTCTTTTCGAAAAACCTTTTGAGAACGCATATGACCTCTCCAAATTCCTCGCACCTACACTCTGTTCACAGGTACTCATGTCCGCTGCTGAATCACTAGGTTCTCATCAACTTAACTCATTTGCAGCATTCCTCAAAGAAAAACTGCATACTTCTTCAGAGTGTTCAATTGTTCAAATTCCTCATCTGAAGAATATGGCTGAAGGAAAGAGACCGCAGAAAGGAGGAAAGAAACCTGAGGTCATGACTGCTTTCGAAATCCCTGATGACATATACAAGGATTATTGCACACCTGATGAAGCCAAATTTGGCAAAGAGAACAAAAATCAGCGCAAGGTGCGCATTCAGAGGATTGAAAAAAGATGGGCAAGAGAATGGAGGGAGTACAGATATGTAACTCCGAAGTACATGAAGAAATTCGCTTTAAATCCTCCATGCCCAAGAGCTCCATTGGCACCTGGCCAAGTAGCTGATCCCACCAGCATCAAGCGTGGTGAGGACTTTCCTGAAGAATGGGCTAGGCGTCAAGCAAAATTGGCAAGACAAGCCAAGGAGGCAGTGAGGAAATTCAATGAGGATTCTGCTACTGCTGCTGCTGCTGAGACCTCGGTCAAGCCAAGGAAATCAATGCCAAAGAAGCCTGCTCGTAAGCCAAGTGCTTCACCAACAGCGCCCTCACGGCCAAGTTCCTCAGCTATGCCCTCACGGCAAATTCCTCAGACCGCTACTGCTCCACCAAAGTCCTCAACTCCTATGCATCTGGCTACATGTCAAAGGACTACGGGTTTTTCTATTGCTTTTGGTGTCTCAGCGAGTTCCTCAGCTGCACCAATGTCCTCATCAGGCCCCACACTGTTGAAGACTAAAGCAACAGCTGGACGCGGTCCTCGGCCAAGTCCAAGGAAGAAACAGGTTGCATTTCAAGTGCCCTCTGATGATGAAGCTTCTGATGAAGAACTTGCAGAAATCATCAGAGACAGACAAGTCAAGGCCGCTAGAGCCAAAGGCACATCGGTGCCACTGCTTTTGGATCCGAGGAAAATCCTCGACTACATTGACCTCTGGCACAAGGATCCAAACACCCCCATGCCTGACTTTCAACTGACTCCTGGTCAAAGTCACATGCTGACCCATTTCATCACTCAAGAGAAATGGAAGTTTGAAAAGGCACGTGAGATCAAGAAAGCTCAATACAGGAAGGAGAAGCTCCTGAAGAAAAACGTTGTCAGAATGACACCTGAGGAACTTCTCTAGGCTCAATCTGAAATCCAAGCCCTCAGCAAAGACTTCGATGCATACTATGCTGATTGGCAAGGAGCCAAAGTGAGATTCGTCAACCTGACGAAGAAAATGTCAACTGTTGCAGCCCCATCACAACAAGAAAATCCTCAGGCTGCAGACTCTGCTCAGCCTGCTGAAGAACATGCTAGCACCGCTGATGACTTTCAGCCGACTGAAGAAAATGTAAGTTCCAGGGTTGATGACTCCATTCCAGCCGCTGAAGAAATTGCCAGGGCATCCACTGGTGGTGCGCCTGAAGAAACTGAAGAGATCAGGGCAACTGCATCAGTTGCGCCTGAAGAAAATCAACCAAAGTCCTCAGCTCCTCCCGCTCCTACACCAACTCCAATTCTCCCTTCTGCCTATGAAGTGAAGAAGACCAAGGCTGCAGAGCGAGCTGCAGTGAAGAAAAGGAAGGCATCATCTGCGTCAAATTCTTCGGCTGCGAAGAAAATGAAGCCAATGACCAGCTCACTTGAACATCCAATTGATGCCGTTCCGATTTCCTCCATGTCATCAAAGGAAATTGTTCCTTTTGGAGAAGACTACAAGATTCCAAGTGGATCTGATGAAGAAAATCATTCTGCTGCTTCGTCAGAGCAGATTGATGAAGAAATTGAAGTGGATACAATCCCTTCAACGACTGTCAATTCCTCACCTATGCCTCAGTTCACAGCTGAAGAGGCAGGTGTTGAGGAAATTGAAGATGAAGATGTGGATATTGGATGCTCCACACCAGTGATGAACGATGACTTCTGGGAAAGTCAGCATCCCAATACTCCTCTCTTCACTCCTATTCAACAGATTCCTCAGTCTCCGGCAACAACAGTTCAACTAGGCTCTGAAGAAACTCATCCCACTTCCTCTGTTCATGAAGAAATTCCAGCCACTAGTGCTGAAGAACCTGCTACTGCTGATCCATTGATTGCACAAGAAGAGGAACCAGAAATTCCTCAGCCTGAAGCACCTGAGCTCGTGATTCCTGAGGTGGTACTGCAAATCACTGACATTCCTCTGCCGAAGCCAAAGAATCCGTTCTCAAGCAAACAGAAGTTCAAGGCTGGAGACTTCTTTTCCGAGCATGTGTTCTTCACTGACTATAACCCATATGACTCTGCTCGCATAAGGAAGAGGCGTTTCTGGACTGCTAGTCAAGCCAACTTCTATTCCTCAGTGCTATTTGGCAAGGACAAAATCTTCGATCATGAACATATTCCTCACGTGGATATGGAATCTCTACCATGCTTCGAGCCAGTCCTCAGTGTTCTTCACGATGCAGGATTGCTCAATTTCTGCAATGACATCTATGATTGGAATGAAGAACTCATTCTTCAGTTCTACGCCACACTGCATATCACTGGAGACGCTGAAGATGTTAATTCATGGGTGTTGGATTGGATGACCGAAAACACTCACTACAAGGCACCGGCAACTGAATTGCTTCATGTCCTTCCTCTTGATCCTCCCCATGACAGTGCACGCTGCATCTACAATGACCCTGAACTAACAAATCATTATATGCAAGTGCTCATGAAGCCTTTGAAGCCTGGGCAGGCCCCACGAACCAAATTCCTCGTCAAGGAATTGCTCTATGTGCCTCGGACTGTCTATCGCATCCTGACGAAGACAATGAGTCCTATCAAAGGCCACGACTCAAATGATGAAGATGTCGTTGGCATCATGAAGAATATGCTTTTCAACATCATTCATGGCGTTCCCGTCAACTTCCATGATTTCTTCATCAGGACTCTGGCTAATGTTGCTATGTCACCTTCTGAGCTGAAGCCCTATGCGCCTTGGATTATGAGATTCATAAGGGCAAGATCTTCACTGAATTACAAAGCTGACACTCTGAACCATGGTAGCTACTTGCCTCCCATTGAAGTCCTCAAGCGACCAGTTTCATCATCTGATGATAAAGGCAAGGCAGCTGCTGTGATCGATGAAGGCATTCGTCCATTGGATGGTCAATTTCGCCTGGCTACCTCTTACTCTACCAATGACGATTCTGCCACACATGACACTGCCGCAAATACCTCAGCGAAGCAAAATCCTCAAGCCACAGCACCCAGGGTGATGACTGACCGTGAGTTACTCCTCAATCTTCATCAGAAGGTTGATCGCAATCATAAATGGGTGAAGCGTCAGTTTGCTGCAATTCTTCACAACATGACCTCAACCCATAATGCAGTGAAGAAAAATCATTATCACCTTCATGAAACCCTCAACCGCACCTGGGCTGTCCTCACACATGTCTATAGCACGGAAGAACTGAAGACTATGGGTCTCCAGGAAGCATTTGACTGGTCTGCACCTCCTCCGAAGAAATTCAAGAGGGTCAAAGTTCCTGATCTGGTGGCCAGCTCTTATTCTTCATCGCGTGACACTGATGAATATGAAGATTTGGACGACACTGCGGCAGGCCCTGCTACAACAAACAACCCCGACAACGCTGGCGCTCCTCCATCAACTTGAAATTCTTCAGGGGCATTAGTCCTCAGTTTTAATCCTTTTGGTCATTTGATGACAAAGGGGGAGAAATCTGAGTTAGTCTTCAAGCGGGTTTATATTATGGGCGTTTTTGTTAAGTTACAACTCTCGTTCTTCCGAAACTTTTTATTGGATCGAGTTGTAATCTTAAACCCGATGGTGCTCTGATACTTTTGGATGGTGCTCCGATACTTTTGTTGCACTATGCTCCGATACTTTTGATGCTTTCGGCATGCTTATTCCTCGTTAATATTATTGCATGCATGCTGAATTTCATCAGGCACCATATTTCATCATGCATTTCAAATTCTTCATATTATATATCAAATGCGTGTATGAATTACAAGATATAGGGGGAGATCTCCATGATTCATCTCTTCAAGTGTGCATTGCTTCAAAAGCAAATTCCTCACTATGCACAACTTCAGGGGGAGTTCTTCTATATCTTGCAATCAAATTCCTCAATATCAGTATTTACACTTCATATGTTTATCCCCGTTGAAAACTTAACCTATGTTGTCATCAATCACCAAAAAGGGGGAGATTGTAAGTGCATCTAGTGCCCCTTAGTGATTTTGGTGTATTGAAGACTTATAGGTTAAGGGACTGATGCGTTTGTGAGTGTACACAGGTCTATAAGTCTATGAGGAGTTTGATATTTACAGAGAAAGTCGACCCCTAAAAATGAAGTTCTTCGACTGAAGACTTTGATATTCTGAAGACTTTCTGAAGACTTTGAAAGTGAAGAAAATGGTGTGACCTTGAAGACTTGATATTCACTTGAGGAACATGAAGCGTGAAGACCTTTACTTTCGTAGTTTCATTTTCTCTTTCTTGAGTCATAGGAAACACCGTACTGTTAAAGGGGGTCGAGGAAATACTAAGGAAAAAATTTCCATGTGATGCTCAACTCAAAATCCTACACCTACCAATCCCTTCGAGTGAAGCCATTGGAAATCTCATACTGTTCAGTCATTTTCTTCAGTGACAGAGACGCGGTTCTTCTGGTCACTGAGGACTTTGCTCTAACTGAGGAGTTAGGAATTCGCCAGTGCGAATTGCCTACACAGTGAGGAACATGATAGCCCTAAGGAATTTGAGAGTCAAATTTCCGACCATTGCTGTGCCGCGCGTCGGCTGTCCCAAAATATCTTATCCACCTAACGGTCATATCATTGAAGGGCATTTATGTCTTATCATGTCGGGCTGCTCCCTAGGCTATAAATAGCCGCCCCCTACAACCACTAGTTGGTTGGCTGCTCCGAGAGAACTTGACACTTGTCATTTGAGAGCAACCCATCCTCCGAGGACTTTGAGCGAAAATCATCAAGTGAGGAAAATCCCAAAACCAAATCCCCACAAACCCAAAGTGATTGAGCATCACTGAAGAAATTGATCCTGCGTGGATCCGACGCTTGTTACCTTTGAAGACTGTGCTTCTTCCAGACGGTTAGGCGTCAAGGTCTAGAGCATCCAAGAGGAATTGTGGATCGCCGAGTGACCAAGTCTGTGAAGGTTTGGAAGTCACCTGAAGACTTACCACGAGTGATTGGACGAGGCCTGTGTGGTCTTAGTTCAAGGAGAATACGGTGAGGACTGGGTGTCCTGAGTTGCGGCTCAGAGACTGGGTGTCTGGGACTACGTGTCCTCGAGTTTAAATACTCAGCCGCTCCAACCAGACGTACAACTGAGACAGCAGTTGGAACTGGTTTACCAAATCATTGTCTTCACCAACTAACTGGTTCTATCTCCTCAACCCTTTCATTTCCTCATTACTGTGTTGAATGTTTGTTCATATCTGTGCTTGAAGACTTTGACTGAAGACTTTCTCAATTTCCTCAGTTCAATTTCTTCAGTTTGTTTGTCTTCATCTTGTGTTATCCTGTGATTACGCTTTCTGTACTCTGTGCTTGTCTTCATTTCATCATGATGACCATAATTGTATTCTGTTATGCTTACTTCTGAGTACTTATTCCGCTGCAAGTAGTTCTTCGCTAAGGAATTTCCTCACCAGCAAATTCCTTAGTGAAGAATTCATAAAAATCGCCTATTCACCCCCCCTCTAGTCGATATAACGCACTTTCAGGACAGAAGGGTTTCCCCCCACAGGTGCGGACGGTGAACATGATATACGCAACCCACATACCCAAAAGGGAGCGGAAGCGTGCACTCAGGGACGTATATGCGATGGAGCCAGTCACCGCAAAGTTCAATCCGTGGTCCTCCTGCCCGATCACTTTTGATCGAAGGGACCACCCCACTAGCATCCACCATGGCGGATTCGCCGCATTGGTTCTAGACCCAATCGTCGACGGATTTCACCTCACTAGAGTCCTGATGGACGGCGGCAGTAGCCTGAACCTGCTTTATCAGGATACAGTGTGCAAGATGGGCATCGACCCCTCAAGGATTAAACCCACAAAGATGACCTTCAAAGGCGTCATACCAGGTGTAGAGGCCAACTATACAGGCTCAGTTGCACTTGAAGTGGTCTTTGGATCCCCGGATAACTTAAGAAGCGAGGAGTTAATCTTCGACATAGTCCCGTTCCGCAGCGGCTATCATGCACTGCTCGGACGAACCGCATTTGCAAAGTTCAATGCGGTGCTGCACTACGCATACCTCAAGCTCAAGATGCCAGGCCCTCGAGGAGTCATTACGGTCAACGGAAACACCGAACGCTCTCTCCGAACGGAGGAGCATACAGCGGCTCTTGCGGCGGAAGTACAAAGCAGCCTCTTAAGGCAATTCTCGAGTCCGGCTGTTAAGCGGCCGGACACTGTCAAGTGCGCCCGGAGTAACCTACAACAAGACCACCTGGCATGTTCTGAGCATGCGTAGCAAGGCGGCCCCAACCCCAGCCCTCGCGAAATCGCGAGACCAGTACCACGCGTACATAATTACGCTCTGGATATACCATGGGCATAGGGGTAGGAGCACGACCACGGCATGCCCGGAGAGCGGCTCAACCGCACCAGGGGCTCCCAATTGTGTCATTCTTTTTTTCTCTTATTCGCAGGACTCCGTTTTCCAGCAGCCCTGTCCGGCAGTAGACTTGCCGAACTCACGATGCAACAGCCAGGGAAGCAGAAAAGCTACGTCGAGTGTCCAGGTGGTCTCTATTACGAGCAGTATACCTGTTTTACATACCATCCCGCAACTTACCCCTGGAGGGGGACATGTTAAATAGTCCCATCCCTTGCTTATCGCACTATTTGTATCATTCTGCTTTCATTGCAGTATCTTTTGAATAAGTAATGCATCGCTTTTTGCCTATTATTGCATTCCTTTTTCTATCTATTTATGTTCACTTATGACATGTTGCATCCGTACGCTTTGGTACGGCCAAATACACCAGGGGCTTAAGTACCCCAAAATATGGTGTGATAAGTCCGAACACTTTAACAAGTGCGGCACCCCGAACTTATAGCATTATATGCATCGGCTCCGAATCATGTCTTGGGTCAATAGTTGGGTTTGCCCGGCTCCCATGTTTTGGTACCTTACGTTCCGTTATATCGGCTAAGGTAGCGCTAGGAGAACCACTGCGATTGTGCCCCGGTTGAGCTGGGTTGAGGACCTCAGTGGAGAAAGCTAAAACTGACCGTCATGATAGGGCGAGAGCCGGTCGCTGTTCGAGAGGTTTTTTCGAGTCCCTAAAGACTTATGCCGCTTAGAGCGAGGAGTCGGCTTCGTCCGGCCCAGGCATGGATATCGCCCCGAATTCGGTCTTCCGAACACTAGGGGCTTCGCCGAAATTTAAAATTATAGAATTCTATGGCTAAGTGGGAGTGTTCAAGCATTATAAGTCCGGTTGCCTCGTTCGTTGTGTTGAGCGCCTCCCTCGAAGGACCCAAAAATGGGAACAAGAGCGCTCAAATTTATCCCGAACACCCCAGCACTCGTGGCATAGGGGCTGAAGCCAATGACTTGCCATCTCTCAAATTTGATAAACAGTCGCACAGAAGGTAATATTTTAAACTAACAAGCGTTGCTTAGTGCATATGAACAAAGTTTTCAGCGTACAGGATAACAAATGCGAGTCTACTAAAAAATTACATCTTTGGAGCACTCACCCACTATAAGGCGGGCACCCTTCAGGACACCCTTATAGTACATCTCGGGCATGCGATACTCCTTGCCCGGCGGTGGCGCGTCCGTCACAAGCTTCTCGGTGTCCATCTTGCCCCAGTGCACTTTAGCGCGGGCAAGGGCCCGACGGGCACCTTCAATGCAGACGGAACGCTTGATGACTTCAATCCATGGACAGGCGTCCACCAGCCGCCGCACCAGACCGAAGTAGCTCCCAGGCATGGCTTCTTTAGGCCACAGCCGAACTATGAGGCCCTTCATGGCCTGTTCGGCCACCTTTTGGAGCTCGACCAGCTGCTTCAGCTGGTCGCTCAGGGGCACCGGATGTCCGGCCTCAGCATACTGAGACTAGAACACCTTTTCCGTAGAGCTCCCCTCCTCAGCTCGGTAGAACGCGGCAGCATCGGACACACTATGGGGCAGATCTGTGAACGCTCCTGGAGACCTCCGAATTCGGGTAAGTAACAGATAATTCACTTTTACATGCTTGCTTTGCATGAAGAATGCCTTACCCGCCGCTATCTTTTTTATTGCCTCAATCTCCTGGAGGGCCTTCTGGGCTTTGGCCTTCGCAGCTTCGGCACTCTCAAGAGCCAAGGCGAGCTTGGACTCTCGAGTCTTCGAGTCATGCTCCAAACTCTCGTGTTTTTCCATGAAAGCCTGGAGCTCTTGCCGCACCTCCGCCACCAGCGCCTCCTGCTTCTCTCGCTCGGTGTGCTCCGCGGCCGCACTTTTTTCGGCCTTGGACACCGCCTCCTTCAGGGTCGCCACCTCATTCGTGGCCCCTGCAATACTCCCGTTATTCCTGTCATTTGTTGCAACCAAATCCTTTCTATAAGGTATTACTTACCTTCCTTGTCCTCGAGCTGCTTCTTGGCACGACCGAGCTCGTTCTCGGACCGCTCGAGGCTCTGCTTCAATACATTGACCTCCGCAGTCAGTGCGGCAGAGGTCAGCAGCGCAGCCTGCATTCCCATATTGACATGCTTATGTTAGACTCCTGCGTATATCTTTTTAGATCCTCAGTTCGGCTTTTCTTTCCGAACACCAAACTGAGCATCATGGGCTACTGTCTATGCGGTACCATTTTTGCATATCTTAATTACATACCTCAAAGCCTGTTAGAAGGCTGGTACAGGCTTCAGTTAGCCCGCTCTTGGTGGACTGAACTTTCTGAATCACCACACTCATAACAGTGTGGTGCTCCTCGTCGATGGAGGCGCCGTTGAGCGCCTCCAGCAAATTATCAGACGCCTCCGGTTGGACGGAGGTCACCGGCGTCGCAGTCTCGCCCTTCTTACGAAGGGGCCGCCCGCCGGACTCCGAACTCAGAACCCTTTGGGGGTTGACCCCCCTCGTGCCCAAAGTCCGGGAGGTTGCCCAGCGGCACCTCCGGAACCTCCTCCTCCTGGCTGGGCCCCTTTTGGGACCCCACCTCGGCGTCATCCGCAGCGCAAGGAGAGGAGACGGCCGGATGTGAAGTGCTATCCATGTCCGAGGGCGCCAGGGAGCCGCTCATTGAAGTGTCGAGCCCGTCCTTGGGCGGGCTGCAGGGTTATATTCGGCGTTAAGAGATTCTATGCAACAAATGAAACACCACGAGTTATTCTGGTATCCGAACACTTACGAAGTCGCCAGGGACTTAGTCCTTGGTGGCCACTCCTCTTCATCATCGTCGGCGTTGGTGGAGTAGTCCGGGGGGAGGGTCCTTCCCTTCTTGGACCCTTCGTCCTCCCCCGTTGGGGAAGCCTTCCTTTTCTTCTCTCCCCCCGCTGGGGGAGAGGCCTCTTTTTTCTCCTCCTCGTCTTCGCGGGAGGAGTCCGCCTCGGAGTCATCGGACGATGAGTCCGATAACACCTAGCGCCGGGAACTCCTCCGAGTTCCCGTGGCCTTCTTCTTGGCCTTCTTCTCCGGCACCACGTAAGGCGCCGGAGCCAGCAGCCCCGTTAATTGGGCGTCCGCTGGGTCTTCTGGCAAGGGAGCCGGACAGTTAACCTGTCCGAACTTCTTCTGCCAGGCCTTTCAAAGGTAAGGGAGTTTAGATCCCGCATAGAGTCAAACTATGGAAAATAAGTGTCCTGTAAAGGGTAAAATAGCTTACCTCGCCGGCTTGACGCTGCGAGCTGAATCCGCGATCTTCGGTAGCGGATGCGGGAGCCTCGGCGCCCTTGAACAACACCTTCCAGGCATCTTCGTACGTAGTGTCGAAGAGCCTGCTCAAGGTTTGGTGCTGTGCCAGATCAAACTCCAACAAATTAAAGGCCCGTTTTTGGCACGGGAAGGATCCGGCGGATGAGCATGACCTGGACTACGTTGACAAGCTTGAGCTTCTTGTTCACCAAGGTTTGGACACAGATTGGAGTCCGGTCAGCTCCTCCGAATCACCCCATGATAGGCCCTTCTCTTTCCAGGAGGTGAGCCGTGTGGGGATGCCAAATCTGAATTCGGGGGCCGCTGCGCATTTAGGGTCACGCGGCTCGGTGATGTAGAACCACTCCGATTGCCACCCCTTTATGGTCTCCACAATGGAGCCCTCGAGCCATAGGACGTTGGGCATCTTGCCCACCATGGCACCTCCGCACTCCGCTTGGCGGCCGCCCACTACCTTCGGCTTGACATTGAAGGTCTTCAGCCATAAGCCGAAGTGGGGCTGGATGCAGAGGAAGGCCTCGCACACGACGATGAACGCCGAGATGTTGAGGATGAAATTCGGGGCCAGATCGTGGAAATCCAGGCCATAGTAGAACATGAGCCCCCAGACAAATGGGTGAGGAACATGAGCCCCTGGAAAACCTAGTCCGCGGAGGAAGTGGGTGAGGAACACCACCCTCTCATGGGGCCCGGGGGTGGGGATGAGCTACCCCTTGTCGGGGAGCCGATGCGCGATGTCGCTGGACAAGTATCCGGCCTTTCGCAGCCTATTGTTGTGCCCCTCCATGACGGAGGAGGCCATCTACTTGCCTCCCGCTCCGGTCACGGCTGGGGAAGGTTGAGGCGAGATGTGCAGACTTGGGCGTTGGAGCTCGAGCGCGGAAATGGGTAAGCAAAGGAGGAAGAAGGCGTAGGTAAAAAGGTGGATCCTTATCCCCGTATATGGACGGACGAAACTATGCGTCCCCACCAGCCTGGTAAAACTCGCTTATCTCCTAGGCACCATAATCAATGGCGCGGTTGGGTTACCCATGCCCGTATTGATGAGAATCCCGGAATAAGGGGACACGATCTCTGCTTCGACAAGACGTGCCAAGGAAACCGCTTCGCTAAACCCGCTAAGGTGGAACAGTAAAAACGAGTCGAATAAAGGCCTGGCCGTGGTGTGATGTCACGCCACGGAATACGTCAGCAGATTGAACTTGTGTAAATGTTATTCTCTCTACGGTGGTATGTGGAACTTATTTTGCAGAGCCGGACACTATCCTTGTGTTCAAAATCTTCTATGAAGTATTCAGAGGAGGAACCTACCTTGCAATGCCGAAGACAATATGCGTGCCGGACTCGTCGTCATTGAAGCCTGGTTCAAGGGCTACTGAGGGAGTCCTGGACTAGGGGGTGTCCGGATAGCCGAACTATCACCGTTGGCCGGATTCCTAGACTATGAAGATACAAGATTGAAGACTCCGTCCCGTGTCCGGATGGGACTTTCCTTGGCGTGGAAGGCAAGCTTGGCAATACGGATATGTAGATCTCCTACCATTGTAACTGACTCTGTGTAACCCTAGCCCTCTCCGGTGTCTATATAAACCGGAGGGTTTTAGTCCATAGGACGAACAACAATCATACCATAGGCTAGCTTCTAGGGTTTAGCCTCTTTGATCTCGTGGTAGATCTACTCTTGTACTACCCATATCATCAATATTAACCAAGCAGGAGTAGGGTTTTACCTCCATCGAGAGGGCCCGAACCTGGGTAAAAACATCGTGTCCCTTGTCTCCTGTTACCATCTGCCTAGACGCACAGTTCGGGACCCCCTACCCGAGGTACACCGACAAGACCATGAAGCTCAAGGCCATCAAGGGTGTACCAAAGAACGGAAGAGCGACCTTACGAGAGTCCGTTGGCTTCTCTGCTAACCCCGTGCACACGGGCATTCGACCCCCATGCACACGGCCTCAGACAACCCCGTGTGCACGGACCACACAGAGCCGCGACATCAGCCCCAGGACTACGGCTTCTTCAAAAACATTGGCATCTTCACCAAGTGATATCAAGGCATCTTTGCCTTCGGATGTACGACATCTTCGCCTACTCCATGAGCTCAAGTCTACTACTTCCACGAGCTACTTCGACTTCGACGGTGATGATGAGATTCCATTCTTTGGGACTCATGACCCCGAAGAGTACCTCGAGTGGGAGCGCAAGATGGACGACTACCTCAAGCTACACCAAGTCCCCTCAGAAGATCAAGTGAAGTGTGCCACAAGTACCTTCCACGACTATGCATTGATATGGTGGCTTCATAGACCTTCCACAAGCTTCACCATGACTTGACCCACGTTGAAGAAAGCGATGAGGCGAGAGTTTTTGCCTCCCACCTACACGGATCATCCACTATGCCAATTGGAGAACACCATCCAAGGATCCAAGTCCATCGACGAGTACTTCAAGGATATGAAGAAAGCCTTGCGACGAGCCGGTGTGCACGACCCCATTTCAATGAAGTTCCACTTCATGATGGGATTGAACAACGACATATCCAAGACTATATTCCTTGAGAACTACAAGTCCCTCAACGACAACTACATTGGTGCTCTCAAGGTGGAACGAGAACTCATGAAGGCCAAGGCTTCTCCACCCCAAGCAAACTTTGCGACGACCAAACTCCACGACAATGAGCATGACTATAGTACCACCAAGATGTCCAAGCCCGACGAGCTCCAAGATGGCATTCCCAAGTTTGAATTCACCGCCATCCCTCTTTGTGGCATTGATGATGCCGAGTCTACTAGACTCTTTTTAAAGACGGTGCAACGACGAGTACGACTACCGAGCAACTCAACGACCAAGATTTGGAGGCGAGTGACATGGTCACGAGCAAGGATGATGCTTCCATCTTTGGAGGCCAGAGTGATGACATGCCATCTTTGGCCTTCATCCACGGCGAGAGTGGTGACGTGCCATCTTCGGCCTTCATCCACGGCAAGAGTGATGATGTGCCATCTTCGGCCTTCATCCACCGTGACGGCTACGAGATGACTGAGCATGGGATTTTCCCTTCGACCGAGGAGGCGTATGATGATGAGTTGAGTGAGTTATGCATCCATATTGAGAGTGAGAGTGACTTCACCACTAGCCTCATATATGATGAGCTGTCCCAGTTCCCATGTGAGGAGAGCCACCACCACCACCACTTGAGTGATTTGAGTGACTCCACCATATGTGACATTGAGTGAACCTACCCTGAGGGAGAGTGTCGGTGTCAAAACTGGCAGATCTCGGGTAAGGGGTCCCGATCTATGCGTCAAGGCTGATGGTAACAGGAAGCAAGGGACACAGATGTTTACCCAGGTTCGGGCCCTCTCAATGGAGGTAAAACCCTACTTCCTGCTTGATTAATATTGATGATATGGGTAGTACAAGAGTAGATCTACCATGAGATCGTAGAGGCTAAACCCTAAGAGCTAGCCTATGATGGTATGATTGTAATTGTGATCGGCCTTCTAAGGACCAACCTCTCCGTTTTATATAGACACGGGAGAGGGCTAGGGTTTACATGGAGTTGGTTACAAGAAAGGAAACACAATATCCGGATCGCCAAGCTTGCCTTCCACGCAAAGGAGAGTCCCATCCGGACACGGGCCAAAGTCTTGAGTCTTGTATCTTCACGCTTCAATAGTCCGGACGTTGTACACAGTCCGGCTATCCGGATACCCCCTAATCCAGGACTCCCTCAGTAGCCCCTGAACCAGGCTTCAATGACGATGAGTCCGACGCGCAGTATTGTCTTCGGAATTGCAAGGTGGGTTCCTTCTCTGAATACTCCGAAGTAATTATCGAACACTTGAATTGTGTCCGGATCCACAAAATGATCTTCATATTCCACCGTAGAGAGAATGATATTTCACAAATGCAAACTGCTGACAACTTTTTCTGATGACGTGACATGTCATTACGGTCGGATCATCATTCGAACCGTTCTCCCACAACCAGCTACAGCGCATATTACGAGGCGATTTCTTTGACACGTCTTGTCAAAGTAGAGATCGTGTCCCCTTATCACGGGATTCTCATCAATACGGGTATGGGTAATCCCACCACACCATCAATCGTGGCGCTTGGGAAGCAAGCGATTCCCAACGGGCAAGTGGGGAGGCACACCGCTTTCGTCGCCTCTATAAAGGGATAAGATTTCCTCATTTTTACCCACGCCTCCTTTCTCCCTTTCCCACTCTTGCCCCCTCGAGCTCCAGCGCCCAAGCCCAAGTCTTCTCCACGCAGCTAAACATGTCCAGAGCAGGAGGCAAGTGGGTGGCTTCCATCGTCAAGGAGAAGCACATCACAAATCTTCGGGCGGCCGGATACTTGGCCGTAGACATAGCACACCGGCTAACGGACGCCGGGCAGGTCATTCCGACCCTAGGACCCAATGAGAGGGTCGTGTTTGTTGCCCACTTCGTTCGTGGACTGGGATTTCCACTTCATCCCTTCGTCCGCGGGCTTATGTTCTACTACGGGCTAGATTTCCATGATCTAGCCCTAAATTTCGTCCTCAACATCCGGTGTTCATCGTCGTGTGCGAGGCCTTCCTCCGCATCCGGCCTCATTTTGGCCTGTGGCTGCAAACCTTCTGCCTGAAGCCGAAGATTGTAAGCGGCCAACAAGCAGAGTGCGGAGGAGCCATGGTAGGCAAAATGCCTAATGTCACCTGGCTGGACGGCTCCTTTATGGAGACCGTAAAAGGATGGCAGTCGGGGTGGTTCTACATCACCGAGCCGCATGGCGCCAACTGGGCGGCGGCCCCCGAATTCAGATCTGGAGCCCCCATGCGGCTCACCTCCTGGGAAAGGAAGGGCCTTCCTGGGGTGAATCTACGGAGCTGACCGGACTCCAGACCTGCATCAAGAGCATGAAGGACAAGAACATCAAGCTTGTCAATGTGATCCATGTCACGCTCGTTCGCCGGATTCTGCCATGCCAAAGGCGGGCATTCAATCTGTGGGAGTTCATCCCAGCCGAACACCAGGCGCTCCGGAAGCTCTACAACATGACGCACAAAGGCGTATGGAAGGTGCTGTTCAAGGCCTCTGAAGTACCTCCTCCCATATCCGAGGACTGCGGGCTTCACGCCGCGCGGGCTCCTAGTCAGGTGAGTTCTCAGACTACCACCGGATTCGGTTCTTTCCAATATATTCATGAGAGAGCCTTAAATAGTTATGCACTTTTATTCAGGATTATGTGGAGACAGCAGATCAGGTTTACTGTCCGACTCCATTGCCAGAAGGCCCAGCTGACGCTCTCCTGATGGAGATGTTAGTCCTGACGCCGTACAAGGTGCCGGAGAAGAAGGCCAAAAAGAAGGCCCCGAGGACCCGAAAGGGTCTCTGGCTAAGATTATGCCAGAAGCTCCATCCGACAACGACGAGGCACACTCCTCCCATGAAGGGGAGGAGGAAGAAGAAGAAGACGCCCCATCCAGAAAGGATGAGGGGCCCGGGGAGGCGGACCAGGGGGCCGGAAAAGGCCCTCGTCGTAAGGCCGTCATACCCCTGTCGTCTGATGATGACGAGACAGATTCCTCCCGCGGAGGTGGGGGGAATCAGGAAGAAATTCTACCTCCCCACACTGGGGGGAGAAGAAGAGGAAAACCGCCCCAGAAGGGGAGGCTGGGGCATCCAAGAAGGGGAAGGTGCCCCTTCCGGACTACTCCGCCACGGCCGCTCTCAGCGAGGAGGGGTGGCTGCCCAGGGGGAAGCCCCCAGTGCGATCGTAAGTGTCCGCACTCCATTGTAACTTCACTCTATAGCTTTTGTTTAACGCCGAACATATGTGCAGTTCGGCTAGGGCTCACCCCGAGGTATCTTCCACTAGGTCCCTGAGCAATTCGGAGATTAATTCGCTTCCGACAGTCACTACTCCTCAGCTCGCGGATGACACGGAGGTGTTGTCCTGGAGGCTCCCAGAGCGGGGGGAGGTGACTCTGGAGACGCCCCGAGGCGGGGTCCAGATATCGGACACGCGGGGTTCAAGATCCCCGCGGATCGTGTCGATGAGAGCCGCGGTAGGCCAGGCTCTCAGCTGAACACCGTCCTGGAACCTCCAATGGTTCCGAACTCAGGTGGACAGCCCCTCGTTAGGGAGGGCGAGCTGTCTGCATCAAGGACTTCTGTTGTGCACAAGGCGCCGGATTGTCTGCTGGAAGCTCTCCGCGGCGCTTCCATGGATGAAGAGCACCGTACTCTTATAAGTTCGGTGATTCGGAAGGTTTCGTCCGCCAAGAGCGGACTAACTGAAGCTTGCACCAGCCTCTTGACAGGCTTTGAGGCAAGTAAGAAATATGTGTAAAATTACCACCCGATAGGTAGTAGCCCCTTATACTCTGTTTGGTGTTCGGAAAGAAAAGCCAAACAGAGGGTCAATTATAATCCGCAGGAGTCTAATAATAAGTATTCATGTGAATAAGCAGGCTGTGCTGCTTTCTGCTGCTGCCCGTACTGCCGAGGTTGCGAAACTGAAGCGGGACCTGGAGCAGGCGCAGGGAGAGCTCGGCCTCGCGAAGAGGCATCTTGAGGAGAACAAGGGTAAGTGATTCCCCTCTCTTATGTATTTGAGGATAGACAAAATTGGCTAGTCTAACGCCAAAGCGTCGTGACTGTGTAACAGGGGCCACCGCCGAAGTGGCGTCCCTGAAGAAAGCGCTGTCCGAGGCCGCAGACAAAGCGGCCTTGGAATGCAAGGAGCGCGAAAAGCAGAGTGCTAGGGTGGGCGAGGTACAGCAAGAGCTCCGGGACCTCGGCAAGAAGTACGAGTCCGTGGAGTATGATCTTAAGATGAAAGAGGCTGAGCTTGCAAAGGCCCTTGTGAGTTTGAAAGACGCCAAGGCCGAAGCTGAGAAGGCACATCAGGAGATCCAGGAGGCCAAAAAGATAGCAATAGGTAAGAAGTTCTTTATGCAAAGCAAACATGTGAAGGAGGCGTTTCTTTTACTTACTCGAATTCGGAGCTCTCTAGGGGCATTCGCAGATCTGCCCGCAGCGTATGAGACGCTGTGGAGTTCTACTGTGCCCAGGAGGGGAGCTCAACGGAGAAGCTATTCTGGTCCTAGTATGCTGGGGCCTAACATCCGATGCCTCTAAGTGACCAACTAAAGCAGTTGGTCGAACTCCACAGGGCGGCCGAACTGGCTATGAAAGGTTTCATAGTCCGGCTGTGGCCTGGTGAGCTCCTGCCCAATAGCTACTTTGGCCTAATCAAGCGGATGGTGGATGCATGTCCGTGGCTTGAAGTGATCAAGCGATCCGCTTGCATCGAGGGTGCCCGTCGGGCCTTTGCCCGCGTCAAGGTGCATTGGGGCAAGCTGGATGCGGAGAAGCTGGTCAAGGACGGGCCGCCGGAGGGCAAGGCGCATCGCCATCCCGAGATGTACTATGATGGCATTATGAAGGGTGCTCGTCTCGTGGCTGATGAATGTACCAAGGACAAGATCTTTGACTAAATGTACCTCTGCCACTGTTGTAATTTTATGGGCGAATTTACGTGTGCTATGTAGCACATGTGTGATTTAAAATATTACCTTTTGTGCGGCTGTTTATAAAATTCTAAAAGTAGGCCATTCGTCGGCTTCCGCCCCCACGTAGCTAGTACTGGGGTGTTCGTGGAAAAACCAGGACACTCTTTATCCAAATGTTTGGTCCCTTAAGGAGGTGTCCGGCGCAGCGAACAAGGCAATCGGACTATGCGGCTTTATAACTTTCACTTAGCCATAGAAGTCTACAATTTTAAATGTCAGCAAGGCCCCTAGAATCCGGAAGGCCGAATTGGGGCGCTATACCCGCCTAGATCGGACGAAGCCGATTTATTGCCTAAAGTGGAAAATCTTTAAGGATTTTAAGACCTCTCGAACAGCGACCAGCTCTCGCCACATCATGCCGGTCAGTTTTCGGCTTTCTCTACTAAGGTGCTCGTCCGGAAGAACCGGGACACAATCGCAGTAGTTCTCCCTGCGCTACCTTAGCCGATATAACGGAACGTAAGGCACCAAAACAAGGGAGCCGGGCTATCCCAACTGTAGACCCAAGACATGATTCGGAGCTGATGCATATAGTGCTATAAGTTCGGGGTGCCACACTGTTGAAAGTGTTCAGACTTTACTTGCCATATTATGGGGCGCCATGAGAAGCCCTTGGCAAACTGATCGTACCCAGGTCTATGGATGCAGTATCAAATAAACATTTATAAGAGAAAAAAAATGCTCAAATAAGAATAAAAGCTGATGCTATATATGATCTCCCATTGACAAATTATACGTTTAAGCATATGTTTACAATGGATGCATTAAGCGGAGATAAATAGGACTATTTGACATGTCCTATCCGGGGGCAGACTGTGTACAGATAGATAAAGCAGGTATAATGATCGTAAATAGATTCCACCTGGGTATTTCCTTTTGCGCACAATGTCTATTGCCTCCTTAGATGTCTCTCCCATGTGAGTCCAGCAATTCGGCATTTCTGAGGATGCTGCACTAACCGGTGTCCTGAAAGGTAAGAGGGAAATATTATGAAGGTACTGGGTGGTTACCCGCACTATTGACTGAGTCGTTGATGCGCCTCCGCCTATGCCCATGGTATCTTGAGTGCGTAATTGTGTACGCGTGGCACGAATGCTGCTTTGAAGGGGCTTAAGTGGAGGCCGGACTGCTAATCACGCTCTTGGCGTTCCTGATGATCCTGTTGCAGGGTGCTCCGGACTCGTTTGACAGTGCTTGAAGTTGTCGCCGGATTGGTTTGTCGGAGTAGGCCGCATTGTACTTCTGCCGCGAGGGCTGCCGTATGCTCTTCTGTTCGAAGGGAGCGGTCCATATTTCCATTGACAGTGATGACCTCGCGCGGTCCTGGCATCTTGAGCTGGAGGTATGCATAATGTGGTACGCATTGAATCTAGCGAATGCCGTTCGTCCGAGCAGTGCGTGGTAAGCACTATGGAAAGGGACGATATCGAAGATTAACTCTTCGCTCTGGAAGTTGTCTAGGGATCCGAAGACCACTTACAGTGTTATAGAGCCCATACAGTAAGCCTCTACTCCAGGAATTACACCTTTAAAGGTGGTTTTGGTGGGCTTGATCCTTGAAGGGTCAATGCCCATTTTGCACACTGTGTCCTGATAAAGCAGGTTCAGGCTGCTGCCGCCGTCCATAAGGACTCGCGTGAGGTGGAATCCGTCGATGATTGGGTCTAAGACCAATGCGGCTGAGCCACCGTGATGGATGCTAGTAGGATGACCCCTACGATCAAAGGTGATCGGACAAGCTGACCATGGGTTGAATTTGGGGGCGACTGGCTCCATCGCATAGACGTCTCGTAGCGCCCGCTTCTGTTCCCGCTTGGGGATGTGAGTGGCGTAGATCATGTTGACTGTTTTCACCTAGGGGGGGGGGGATTTCTTTTGTCCCCCCGTGTTCGGACGCCGGGGCTCTTCGTCATCGTTGCTGTGTAGTCCCTTGTCCTTGTTTTCGGCGTTTATTTTGCCGGCCTGTTTGAACACCCAGCAGTCCCTATTGGTGTGATTGGCTGGTTTGTCTGGCGTGCCATGAATTTGGCACGAGCGCTCTAGTATGCGGTCCAGACTGGACGGTCCCTGATTATTTCTTTTGAACGGCTTTTTCCGCTGACCGGACTTAGATCCGTTGAATCCGGCGTTGACTGTCGTTTCTTCAGTGCTGTCACTGTTGTTCCATCTCTTATGTCTGTTGTGCCGTGGCTTGCCGTTAGTATCGCGGCCGTCCGAAGTGTCGGAATGTGGCGTGGTGCCGCTGCGAGCCAGCCAGCTGTCCTCACCCGCACAAAAGCGGGTCATTAGTGTTGTGAGAGCTGCCATGGACTTGGGTTTTTCCTGGCCGAGGTGTCGAGCAAGCGACTCGTCACGAATATTATGCTTAAAAGCCGCCAGAGCTTCGGCGTCTGGACAGTCGACTATTTGGTTCTTTTTAGTTAGGAACCGAGTCCAGAATTTCCTGGCTGACTCTCTGGGCTGTTGAGTAATATGGCTTAGGTCATTAGCGTCCGGTGGTCGCAAATATGTGCCCTGGAAGTTGTCGAGAAATGCGTCTTCCCGGTTTTCCCAACTTCCAATGGAATTTGCTCGCAGGCTGTTTAGCCAATGCCGGGCTAGTCCTTTGAGCTTAAGGGGGAGATACTTGATGGCGTGTAGATCATCTCCGCAGGCTATGTGAATGTGGAGAAGAAAATCTTTGATCCATACTGCGGGGTCTGTTGTGCCATCGTATGATTCGATGTTTACGGGTTTGAACCCTTCTAGGAATTCATGATCCATCACTTCGTCAGTGAAGCAGAGGGGGTGTGTAGTGCCTCTGTGCCGGGCTATGTGGCTACGCAGCTCGAATTGGTCTGGGTTGCTGTGTTCGGCCCGGCTGGACTTGTTGATGATGTATCCGGTGCGACGATCGTCGTCGCGCGTTGGGGCGCGCCCCCGCGATCCGTAGATCGATCTTGGCTGTCCTGCTTTATTTTCCAAAATATCTTGCAGGTCCTGCCTGTTGCCCTGGGCCATAGTGTATCGGCGTAGGGGTGCGGGCTGGTATTCGGGCTGGTATCCCGTTTCATCCCGGCCATGGGGTGATCGGTCAGCCGTTTGGCGCTCGAGTCCATATTCCTCGGCTGCCAGGACTTCGGTCCATCTATCTATGAGCAGGTCTTGATCAGCTTGGAGTTGCTGCTGCTTCTTCTTCAGGCTCCTCGCAGTGGCCATAAGCCTATGCTTGAAGCACTCCTGCTCCATGGGATCCTCAGGCACACCGAACTCGTCGTCGCCGAGGCTAATCTCGTCTTCGGAGGGGGGCATGTAATTGTCCTCCTCCGAGTATCCGTTCGTCGCATGTTCTTCTGGGCTGACCTGCTCATCCTCCTGTTCGGCCTGCTCGAAGGCAGGCTGGTCGGGGTTATATTCCTCTTCGGCGGCATCCGGATTGCTTTTGTCTCCGGGGCCGGTATTGCTTTGGTGGGGCTTGGAGCGGCGCCGACATCGCCCATTTTTTGTTTTTCTTCCCGAGGGATTATCCTCCATTGCCTAGTCGCCATTGGTTTCCTTTGGAGTGTCCACCATATATATATCATATGAGGAGGTGGCCGTCCACCGCCCTGTGAGCGGTGGCTCCTGTGATTCTCCTGCATCGTCGTCCATATCGTCGATGTCTTCGGAGTCGAAGTCAAGCACGTTGGTTAAATCATCGACCGTGGCAATGAAGTGGGTGGTGGGTGGGCAACGAATTCCGTCGTCACCTTCTTTCCACTCAAGCCAGACATAGTTCAGCCCTGAGCCTCCTGACAAAGAGAGAGACCTTAGTGAATTCAGCATGTCGCCAAAGGGCGAGTGCTGAAAGATGTCCACAACGGTAAACTCCATTACCGGAGCCCAGTCTGGCTCGGCTGGCTCAAGGGTCTGCGGACCGGAACCAACAACCGGATTAGAGTCCAGGGGTTCAGAGTCACAGGCTTCCTCAGAAGTGAGGCCTGTGTTTGGCTCCATCGCCGATGAGGGTACGACCTGCGGGGCGGGGTCCAGCCCTCCATCCTTAGGCAACACAACCTGCCCCGAATTTAGATCCAAGGCTTCTGCCGGGGTGATATCCCGAGCATCGTCTGACAGCAGGTCTAAGCCGTGCTCATCGTGACTGTTTGGCGCTCCTGGCGCAGGCCCGAATCCGTCGAAGATCAAGTCCCCGCGAATATCCGCCATGTAGTTCAAGTTTCCTAACCTGACCTGGTGGCCGTGGGCATAGCTATCGATCTGCTCATGATGGCCAAGCGAATTGGCCCGCAGCACGAAGCCGCCGAACACGAAGATCTATCTGGGGAGAAAAGTCTCACCCTGGACCATGTTGTTGACGATTGGAGGCGCCATCAAGCTCTGTAGCGAAGACACAGCGGAACTCTCAACGAAAGCACCAATGTCGGTGTCAAAACCGGCGGATCTCGGGTAGGGGGTCCCGATCTGTGCGTCAAGGCTGATGGTAACAGGAAGCAAGGGACACAGATGTTTACCCAGGTTCGGGCCCTCTCGATGGAGGTAAAACCCTACTTCCTACTTGATTAATATTGATGATACGGGTAGTACAAGAGTAGATCTACCACGATATCGTAGAGGCTAAACCCTAAGAGCTAGCCTATGATGGTATGATTGTAATTGTGATCGGCCTTCTAAGGACCAACCTCTCCGGTTTATATAGACACCGGAGAGGGATAGGGTTTACATGGAGTCGGTTACAAGAAAGGAAACACAATATCTGGACCGCCAAGCTTGCCTTCCACGGAAAGGAGAGTCCCATCCGGACACGGGCTGAAGTCTTGTGTCTTGTATCTTCACGCTTCAATAGTCCGGATGTTGTACACAGTCCGGCTGTCCGGATACCCCCTAATCCAGGACTCCCTCAGAGAGAGTGAGCCACCACCACATAGAGAGAGTGAGGTAGTTGATTGGGCATGTGAGGCCATTTCGATTTCTAACAACTTAACCTCTACCTCTATTGTGTCTTCTCATTTGGTGCTAGGGACGATATATGATGACGCCCTGATCCTTGACAACTTCATCCTTCCTTTGGACAATACAGTGGCCATGGTGGACTATGATGCACCCCCACATGGTTCCATCACGAGGATGACGTTGATCACGATTTGGTATTTGCCACCTCACCTACACCACATGAGTGGAATTATAAAGGTAACAAAGGTGAAGGTGATGCTCTAGTACCACTAGTGGACATTCTTGACATTGATTGCTTGCATGATGTTGATCCACCTATTACCATGCTTCATGCTAGTATGATTTCCCCATGCGATGATTTACCCATTTATGATGAGTTTGATGATTTTCATGTGGAGTCTATTAGTTGTGATGCCATGTTACATATGATTTCTTGTGACAATTCTTTTGGTCACTTCATGTTTGATAATCCACTTGACTTGTCATATGCTACGCATGAGATCAATCATATGTATTATTTGCAATCTCATCATAGTTACTATGCATATGCCATTAAAATAAACCCAATTTGCACATATGGCATAGATGACAAACCCATGGTTATTGGCATTTGTTTTTCTTGTGATGATATTGATATGGTCCCTTTGCATCATTTATCTCATATGCCATACCATGACCACCTAGTTTCGGACATGCATTGTTTCCCATGTTTTAAATTTTCTCCATATGATGCTTCCGCTATTCTAATGAGGAGACACCCATAGTTTCCGCATACATTTTAGGAGATTTTGATCCATTCCATCCATTAAATGATCCTAATGCTTGTGTGAACAATACGCTTCCCATGAATGATGTGCCATCTAATTGCATGCTCAATTTGTGTCCCCATCATGTTATACATAACAATTATTCTTTCATGATGGATGACATGTTCATATACCATGCTTCCAATTTCTTTGAGCGGTGCTTATCTTGTGTTAACCCTCACGCGCACATGCACATCATGATGGATGATGTGTACATTTACCACACACACACTTTGTTTTGTTTGTCTACTTGTTGTGTAGGTACACATGCTTCCTCGTCAACCTCGCAATCACATGAGTTGACGAAACGAGATCTAGAGAGCAATGATGATTTGGGATCCCGTGGCTTTTCCTTATCACCACTCCCTTCACGTAAAGACTTCGCGCATTTCCTCTACATGGCCCTCACATGGTTATGGGTTATTGTCCACAGTGTATCATTTGCCCATATTGCCATGTTCACTTTGCATGCTATGCTCATTCCTATGCGTTTTCCATGCATTTGTGACACATGCTTTGCATTACACATGATGATTGATTCTACTACTCGTATGTGTATTTGCAAGTTTGGCGGAGATATTGCTTGTTATTGCCATGTTCCTTTAATGGATTCCTCTAGTATGTTGCATCTTCGCGCTACTACTTTGCATGCTATGATTGATATGCTTGCGTATGTTGCATCACCAATGACTCATACTTGTTCATTTCATGTGGTTGATAGCCACTATTGCCATGCTTTGCACATGATTAATATTGAATGTTGTCATATGTCTCCATATGTTGCCTCTCTCATGCTAGATGACTTTCCTTATATTGAGTGCAACAGTGATTTTAACATTGTTAATGAGATTGTCTCCATAGCATTCTCGCATATATTTGGAGATTTTGACATATTTCTTATGAAGCATGTTTGCCTTCCTTCTTTGCACCATATGCCTAGTGCTAGCCATTGTTGCATCATGTTATTCGTGCACTTTTGCTTCTAATGGTTGTGTGCAAGAGAAGAGAACCATCATGATGGATGATGTGTTTATCTACCATGCACATCGTTGTTTCCTTTCTTTTGTGCATGCGTAGGATACTTGGACTTCGTGTCGACTTCCACTTCACGTGAGTTGACCATTCAAGCTCTAGAGAGCAAGCCTCATACCTTCTACCACGACTCGCTTCTACATCGCTTTTGCTTGTGTTTCAGCATTGTGAAGGAAGCACAAGGACATGCTTTCAAGGTGACATCCTTCTCTTTCGAGAACACCCACACCATGAGAATGAGTATTGTGGATCATACTTCATATGTTGCTTGCACCACAAGACTTTGCTCACATGCTAGAGATCTTGCTTTGACTCGCCATTGGCACATTGCCATGCCTCATGATATACATACCTTGTGTGTTGCATCCAATTCTTGGATTACTTGCTCCTATCATATGTTTGGTTGCAACAATGTCATTTCTTCACATATGCCGTGTCCCATTGCTTGTCACATGATTGACTTGATTGCCTCACACATGATGAACAATTGCTCTATATATTGTGTTGAGTGCCACACTATCTTCACTACACCCTATGCACGTTATGCTTGGATTGTCTTGCACTTGCCCCATGTGTTTAGACCTTTCATTTCATTTGTTGTTGTGAATGATTCTTATGCTTATCATAGACCGTTCATTGAGTACTTTGTGCATGCTTGCTATGACCTTGAGGTAGATGGTTGTTCACTTGTCACAGATATTTGCATCTCGACCTCCCATTTGCATGCTTGTTTCCATGATGTACTTGATTGTGCTCAACTTATATGCTTACTTGCCATGCCACACTTCTTTGTCACACCATATGCTATGCTTGATGACGACACTTGTTGGGTGAATCACCTCTTGAATGTCTGGTTTTGTAGTAACGCTAACCACATTTGTTTTTCCAGGTGTTTGTTGTGTTTGCTCCTTTTGAAGGAATTACAAGACGGTGCGACATTGGAGAGTGCCCATTTCGAGCTTCAAGATGAAGAATTCTTGGTGATCCTTGTTGGGGAATGTAGTATTTCAAAAAATTTGCCTACGATCACGCAAGATCTATCTAGGAGAAGCATAGCAACGAGCGGGGAGAGTGTGTCCACATACCCTCGTAGACCAAAAGCAAAAGCGTTAAGTAATGTGGTTGATGTAGTCGAACGTCTTCGCGATCCAACCAATCAAGTACCGAACGCACGGCACCTCCGTGATCTGCACACGTTCAGCTCGGTGAAGTCCCTCGAACTCTAGATCCAGATGAGGCCGAGGGAGAGTTCCGTTAGCACGACGGCGTGGTGACGGTGATGATGAAGTTACCGGTGCAGGGCTTCGCCTAAGCACTATGACGATATGACCGAGGTGGAAAACTGTGGAGGGGGCACCGCACACAGCTAAGATCAACTTGTGTGTCTATGGGGTGCTCCCTCCCCCATATATAAAGGAGGGAGGAGGGGAGGGCCGGCCGGCCCCTAGGGCGCGCCCAAAGAGGGGAATCCTACTAGGACTCCAAGTCCTTGTAGGAATCCACCAAGAGGGAGAGAGGGGGAAGGAAGGAGAGGGAGAGAGGGAGAAGGAAAGGGGGGCACCGCCCCCTTCCCTTGTCCAATTCGGACTCCAAGGGGGGGCCTTACCTGGCTTCCCTCCTCACTCGCCACTAAGGCCCATGGTGGCCCATTAGTTCTCCCGAGGGGTTCCGATAACCCCTTCGGCACTCCGGTTTTACCCGAAACCATCCGGAACACTTCTGGTGTCCGAATAACATGGTCCAATATATCAATATTTATGTCTCGACCATTTCGAGACTCCTCGTCATGTCTGTGATCTCATCCGGGGCTCCGAACAACCTTTGGTACATCAAATCACATAAACTCATAATACCAATCGTCATTAAACGTTAAGCGTGCGGACCCTACGGGTTCGAGAACTATGTAGACATGACCGAGACACCTTGATACATCCATTTTGAATCATTCTTTTATATCGATATTTATTGCATTATGGGTTGTTATTAAACATTATGTCACAATACTTATGCCTTTTCTCTCTTATTTTACAAGGCTTACATGAAGAGGGAGAATGCCGACAGCTGGAATTCTGGGCTGAAAAGGGAGCAAATATTAGAGACCTATTCTGCACAACTCCAAAAGTCCTGAAACTTCACGGAGGCACTTTTTGGAATTAATAAAAAATACTGGCGAAAGAATCAACCGAAGGGGGCCCACACCCTGGCCACGAGGGTGGGGGGCGTGCCCTACCTCCCTGGGCGGGCCTCCCTGCCTCCTGGGTATACCTGGCCATGGGAAGCCCGACCCGGCCGGCCCGACCCGAAAAAGCCTAACCCCGCCCGACCCGACGCTGCTCCTGGGCCGGGCTCAGGCCTAGATTTTGAGCCCAAAGGCCGGGCCGGGCCGGGCTCGGGCCCATTGTTTTTGCGTTTTCTTGAAGGTCAGGCCGGGCCGGCCCGGAGCCCGATGGGATTTTATGTGTTTGGACCGGGCTTGGGCCCAGAAAGCAGGCCCGATGGTCGGGCCAGGCCGGGCTCGGGCCTGGTTTTTTTGCATCGGGCTTGGCTAGGCCCGGCCCGAGGTATGGCCAGGTATACTCGTGGGCCACCTGGAAGCCCCCCAGTGCTCATCTTCTGGTATAAGGTGTCTTTTGCCATGAAAAAAATAAGAAGGAAGCTTTCGGGACGAAGCGCCGCCGACTCGAGGCGGAACCTTGGCGGAACCAATCTAGGGCTCTGGCGGAGCTGTTCTGCCAGGGAAACATCCCTCCGGGAGGGGGAAATAATCACCAACGTCATCACCATCGTTCCTCTCATCGGGAGGGCGTCAATCTCCATCAACATCTTCACTAGCACCATATCCTCTCAAACCCTAGTTCATCTCTTGTATCCGATCTTTGTCTCAAAACCTTAGATTGGTACCTGTGGGTTGCTAATAGTGTTGATTACTCCTTGTAGTTGATGCTAGTTGGTTTATTCGGTGGAAGATTATATGTTCAGATCCTTTATGCATATTAATACCCTCTGATTATGAACATGAATATGATTTGTGAGTAGTTACGTTTGTTCCTGAGGACATGGGAGAAGTCTTGTTATAAGTAGTCATGTGAATTTGGTATTCGTTCAATATTTTGATGAGATATATGTTGTCTTTCCTCTAGTGGTGTTATGTGAATGTTGACTACATGACACTTCACCATTGTTTGGGCCTAGGGGAAGGCATTGGGAAGTAATAAGTAGATGATGGGTTGCTAGAGTGACAGAAGCATAAACCCTAGTTTATGCGTTTCTTCGAAAGGGGCTGGTTTGGATCCATATGTTTCATGCTATGGTTAGGTTTACCTTAATTCTTCTTTCGTAGTTGCGGATGCTTGCGAGAGTGGTTAATCAGAAGTGGGATGCTTGTCCAAGGAAGGGCAGTACCCAAGCACCGGTCCACCCACATATCAAATTATCAAAGTAACGAACGCGAATCATATGAGCATGACGAAAACTAGCTTGACGATAATTCCCATGTGTCCTTGGGAGCGTTTTCCTTTATATAAGAGTTTGTCCAGGCTTGTCCTTTGCTACAAAAAGGATTGGGCCACCTTTCTGCACCTTTTTTACTTTTGTTACTAGTTACCCGTTACGAATTACTTTATCACAAAACTATCTGTTCCGATAATTTCAGTGCTTGCAGAGAATACCATACTGAAAACCGCTTGTCATTTCCTTCTGCTCCTCGTTGGGTTCGACACTCTTACTTATCGAAAGGACTACGATAGGTCCCCTACACTTGTGGGTCATCAAGACTCTTTTCTGGCGCCATTGCCGGGGAGTGAAGCGCCTTTGGTAGGTGGAATTCGGTAAGGAAAAAAATAATCCTTTGAGGGGCTTGTTCGGGGTATCTTCACCCCGACCAGTAGAGCAAAGAGTTGCTCCTCGACCTACTAAACCTACTGAAAATGTTTACTTCGAAATTCCTTCGGGTATGATAGAGAAACAACTAGCTAATCCTTTTACAGGAGATGGAACATTACATCCTGATATGCACCTAATCTATGTGGATGGAGTTTGTGGATTATTTAAACTTGCAGGTATGCCTGAGGATTTTATCAATAAGAAGGTCTTCCCTTTATCTTTGAAGGGAAAGGCATTGACATGGTTTAGGCTATGTGATGATATTGGATCATGGAACTACAACCGGCTGAAATTGGAATTTCATCAGAAGTTTTATCCTATGCGTCTGGTTCATCGTGATCGTAATTATATATAATTTTTGGCCTCGCAAAGGAGAAAGTATCGCTCAAGCTTGGGGGAGGCTTAAGTCAATGTTATATTGATGCCCCAATCATGATCTCTCAAGAGAATTATTATTCAAAAAATTTATGCTCGGCTTTCTCTCAACAATCGCTCCATGCTCGATACTTCTTGTACTGGTTCTTTTATGACGAAGACAATTGAATTCAAATGGGATTTATTGGAAAGAATTAAACGCAACTCTGAAGATTGGGATCTCGACGAAGATAAGGAGTCAGGTATAACACCTAAGTTTGATTGTGTTAAATCTTTTATGGATACCGATGCTTTTCGTGAATTTAACACTAAATATGGACATTACTGTAAGATAGTAGCTTCTTTCCGTGAATCATTTGCTACTCATGTTGATCTCCCTAAGGAGAAGTTGTTTAAATATCATCCTCCCATTAAAGTAAAAGTAGTTGAACCTGTTAAAGTTGAAGAAAAGACTATCACTTATAATGTTGATCCTATTGTTCCTACCGTTTATATTGAGAAACCACCTTACCCTGTTAGAATAAAGGATCATGCTAAAGCTTCAACTGTGGTTCGTAAGAGTAAGGCTAGAACACCTACACCCTCTGAGCAAATTAAAGTTGAACCTAGTATTGCTATGGTTAAGGATCTCTTGGTCGATAATATTGACGGGCATGTTATTTACTTCTGTGATGAAGCTGCTAGAATTGCTAGACCTCATACTAAAGGTAAACATAGACCTATTTTTGGCATGCCCGTTGTTTCTGTTAAAATAGGAGATCATTGTTATCATGGCTTATGTGATATGGGTGCTAGTGCGAGTGCAATACCTCATTCCTTATACAAAGAAATTATGCATGATATTGCACCTGCCCAGATAGAAGGTATTGATGTTACTATTAAACTTGCCAATAGAGATACTATTTCACCAATTGGGATTGTTAGAGATGTTGAAGTCTTGTGTGGGAAAGTTAAATATCCTACTGATTTTCTTGTTCTTGGTTCCCCACAAGATGACTTTTGTCCCATTATATTTGGTAGACCCTTCTTGAATACTGTTAATGCCAGGATAGACTGCGAAAAGGATATTGTTACTGTTGGTTTAGGGGATATGTCTCATGATTTTAATTTTGCTAAATTTTGTAGACAACCTCATGATAAAGAATTTCCTAGTAAAGATGAAATTATTGATCTTGCTTCTATTGCCGTGACTCCTAACGATCCTTTAGAACAATATTTGCTTGACCATGAAAATGATATGTTTATGAATGAAAGAAGGGAAATAGATGAAGTATTCTTTAAACAGGGACCTTTATTGAAACACAACTTGCCTGTTGAAATCCTAGGGGATCCTCCTCCACCCAAGGGTGATCCCATGTTTGAGCTTAAACCATTACCAGATACTCTTAAATATGCTTATCTTGATGAAAAGAAAATATATCCTATTATTATTAGTGCTAACCTTATAGAGCAGGAAGAAGAGAAATTATTGAAAACTCTGAAGAAGCACCGTGCTGCTATTGGATATACTCTTGATGATCTTAAGGGCATTAGTCCCACTCTATGCCAGCACAAAATAAAATTGGAGAAAGACGCTAAACCGGTTGTTGATCACCAACGATGGTTAAATCCTAAGATGAAAGAAGTGGTAAGAAACGAAAATTAAAGCTTCTGGAGGCAGATATAATTTATCATGTTGCTGATAGTCAGTGGGTAGGTCCTGTCCATTGTGTCCCTAAGAAGGGAGGTATTACTGTTGTTCCTAATGATAAAGATGAATTGATCCCACAAAGAATTGTTACAGGTTATAGAATGGTAATTGATTTCCGCAAATTAAATAAAGCTACTAGAAAGGATCATTACCCTTTACCTTTTATTGATCAGATGCTAGAAATATTATCCAAACATACACATTTTTGCTTTCTAGACGGTTATTTTGGTTTCTCTCAAATACGTGTGTCAAAAGAGGATCGGGAAAAGACCACTTTTACTTGCCATTTCAGTACCTTTGATTATAGAAGTATGCCTTTTGGTTTATGTAATGCACCTGCTACCTATCAAAGATGTATGACTGCTATATTCTCTGACTTTTGTGAAAAGATTGTTGAGGTATTCATGGATGATTTTTTCATGTATGGAACTTCTTTTGATGATTGCTTAAGCAATCTTGATCGAGTTTTGCAGAGATGTGAAAAACTAATCTTGACTTGAATCGGGAGAAGTTCCACTTTATGGTTAATGAAGGTATTGTCTTGGGGCATAAATTTCTGAATGAGGCATTGAAGTTGATAAAGCTAAAGTTGACGCTATTGAAAAGATGCCGTGTCCTAAGGACATTAAAGGTATAAGAAGTTTCTTTGGTCATGCCAGTTTTTATAGGAGGTTCATTAAAGACTTCTCGGAAATTTCTAGGCCTCTAACTAATCTCTTACAAAAAGATGTTCCTTTTGTCTTTGATGATGATTTTGTAGAAGCATTTGAAATACTTAAGAAAGCCTTGATTTCTGCACCTATTGTCCAGCCACCTGATTGGAATTTACCCTTTGAAATTATATGTGATGCTAGTGATTATGCTATACGTGCTGTTCTAGGACAAAGAGTTGATAAGAAATTAAATGTTATCCAATATGCTAGTAAAACTGTAGACAGTGCCCAAAGAAATTATGCTACTGCTGAAAAAGAATTTTTAGCAGTTGTATTTGCTTGTGATAAGTTCAGACCTTATATTGTTGATTCTAAAGTAAATGTTCACACTGATCATGCTACTATTAAATACCTTATGGAAAAGAAAGATGCTAAACCTAGACTTATTAGATGAGTTGTCTTGCTACAAGAGTTTGATTTGCATATTATTGATAGAAAGGGAGCTGAGAACCCCGTTGCAGACAACTTGGCTAGGTTAGAAAACATTCTTAATGACCCACTACCTATCGATGATAGCTTTCCTGATGAACAATTGGCTGTCATAAATGATTCTCGTACTGCTCCATGGTATGCTGATTATGCTAATTACATTGTTGCTAAATTTTACCACCTAGTTTCACATACCAACAAAAGAAAAAGTTTTTCCATGAATTAAGACATTACTTCTGGGATGACCCACACCTTTATAAAGAAGGAGTAGATGTTGTTATTAGACGTTGTGTACCTGAGCATGAACAGGAACAGATCCTACGCAAGTGTCACTCCGAGGCATATGGAGGACACCACGCTGGAGATATAACTGCACATAAGGTATTGCAATCCGGTTTTATTGGCCTACTCTCTTTAAAGAAGCCCGTAAGTTTGTCTTGTCTTGCGATGAATGTCAAAGAATTGGTAATATTAGTAGACGTCAAGAAATGCCTATGAACTATTCACTTGTGTAACATCCCAATTTTCAATTTGGATGTTATACATAGGTCATCTATGCATATCATATTTTATTTACATTTTGGTTGTGATCCAAGAAATCTTAAGCAACTCAAGGACCCAAGGAGAGAGTTGGAGTTTCATAAATTTTCATATTTGAATTTTTCTCAAATTTGAAAAGAGGATCAATTTGGTTTTAATATTTTCCTCTTGGAATATATCTAATATTAAAAATAAAAGAGAGAAGATAATATGACTTCTTCAAAAAAAGAGGGGAATATTGGAGGACATTTTTTAAAATCAAATATTTATTTTATTTGGATTTTATTTGAGATCTTATTTGAATTAGAAAAATATGCATTTTTTAAAACTGCATTTTTTTCGGACAAAAAAATGTTCACTTTGTTCTAAATATTTTATTTAGACGGTGAAAATTATTTTTGACATTTTTAGATTTTTTTATATTTTATTAGGATTTTTCTTTAGCGGAATTTAATTTTAAAAAAAATTCCGCCCGACTGGGCCTAAGGCCCAGCCGAGTCGGGCTGAAGCCCACTCTCGCCGCCGCCTTCCTCGCGCCGCCACCGTCTCTGGCATGGACGCCGAGGAGGAGTCCAAGCCAGACTCCACCCCGGGCCGACCCCTCATCCAAGCTGCCGCCCCCGGCCTTTATATGCCACCCCGAGCCACCTACCATCGCAGCCACCGCCGCCGAGCCGCGCCGCCGCTTGCCGCCGATGTCGCCGCCCCGCCGGGCCGCCGCTGGAGCCGCCCCGCCTCGCCGTTGCTCGCCGCCGCCGCCGCCGGATCTCGCTGCCGCCGGTTTTTCTTGTCGAATCGGTAAAACCGACAAAACGTCCCCAGTTTCTTTCGTTAGATCGGTTTGGTTTTTTTCGGTTTCACTAATCAGCGAACGTTCACCCG
This sequence comes from Triticum timopheevii, assembly GCA_963921465.1. NCBI lineage: Eukaryota > Viridiplantae > Streptophyta > Magnoliopsida > Poales > Poaceae > Triticum > Triticum timopheevii. The sequence continues at coordinate 208,794,135 of OY997270.1, forward strand.
TTAGTTTGTTTTAATAAATAGTTTTCGTTCGTTTGTCTTTGTTAGCGAACGTTCGTTCGTTAGTCTTTTCTTTCGGCCAGGGACCTATCCATGATTGTTTTTTATTGCAGATTAGCCCCTGATCTTCAAACCCTCGCAACTTTTTGCTTGTTTATCCAAATCTAGTGAAACCAATGCCAAAATATTCGTCTCGGACCCCTCTTTCCAGTTAATCAACTTGAACATGGTTTTGAAAAATTAAAATTTGGTTTCAAGAAGATTTGATTTCGAACATCTTTTGATCGTAGTTTGAGTTTCGTAGCTCCGATTTGATTGATTCTTTTTTGCAAATCGAAGCACTTCAGTTGAACTTTCAGTTTGGATTTTCTCACCTGAGTTTTACCATTGAATATATGCTTGAGTTCTTGTGTATGCATTGTTTGTTTGCGATAGAATTTCCGGAGTGCTATTACTGCTATTAGCGTGCTACTATGAGTCTCTAGGGTTTGCAGATCGTCAGCAAGGCAAGTGACACTTTGATTATACCCCTTTATTACCCTGTTTTTATGCATTAGTTTCAACCCTCAAACATTGCATGAGTAGGATCTGATTTTAACATGTGGGTTGGGAAGTAGTTGATGAGGTAGAACCTATTGTCCTTTATTTCAAACCTTGGGAGTTACTTCTACGTTATGCTATTACTGCTATGCTATGCTAGTAGACGTGGTTTGGTTTGAGTGATCCATGAGAGATGTGAGGAGCGTTAATCAATGGTTAACTTAAGTGGCTACTTTAATACACATCTGGGTGGATTGGTTGAGGCACCCTGGAGCACCCAGTGGTTGTCAGGGCACCTGGAGTAATCCAGTGTTGTCCTATGATATCCCGGAGTACCCGTGTGATCATCCTATGGTTCGCCACCCAGGCTCAAAGGGATCATAAGATTATTCATGCTAGAAACTTCCTTGTGCATCCACAAGCCATTATGGGCTCTGGCATAGTTGAGTATGTTGCGTGACCTCTTTTAGTGGTAGGCTAGCAGATGTAGGGGATGCAGGTGGTACTGTCTACCCGGAGTAAAGAGTTAATGCTTCTGAAAGACTATGTCTCGGTCATCCATTTCTCAAACATCATTTAGTGCGAGAAACCTAACGGAGGAGATCGAGTCTTGTGGGGAAAAGTGCGCAAACCTCTGCAGAGTGTACAAACTAATCATGGTTAGTTGTGTCCCCGGTTATGGACATCTTGAGTATCTGGTTCTTGAATTATTTCTTTAATCTCATCACTCTTATTTAAATTTGTTGGGATATTAATAATGTTTAAATGGGATTGAGTTGGAGGAACCTTCTCAATATTTGTCAACCACCATGATAGTTAAATAAAATATATTCCTTTGCAGTAGGGAAAAATTGGCTTTACGCAAAAAATATGATAACCATAGAGCCTCCACCAGCCATATATGCATGTAGACATAGCTATTATTTTGTTCATGGTTCTACAGTGTTATTTTGCCAGCATATTCCATGTGCTGACCCGTTTCGGGCTTATGTTGCAAACTTTTCAGATATAGAGTAAGGTGCGCTAGGTCATTGTCATGCACTCAGCCATGCCGTTGGAGTTGATGGACTCATTTACCTTCGATGCTTCCGCTGTTAACTTATTTAGATGGCCTTAAGCCATATTATTGTAATAAGTTCTCTTTTGAGACATCCGATGTAATAAGTGTGTGATTGCAATCTATTATAAATCCTTCAAGTACTGTGTGTGTCAGCATTACCGATCCAGGGATGACACTTATACACAGAGATTTAACCGTTTGAGGTCGGATCGCTACAACTTGTTATTGAACCATTTGATGTTTGGGGCTTTGATTATATGGGACCGTTTCCTTCCTCTATTGGGTATACACATATTTTAGTTGCTATTGATTATATTACTAAGTGGGTAGAAGCTATTCCAACTAGTAGTGCTAATCATAACACCTCTGTTAAGATGCTTAAAGAAGTTATTTTTCCGAGGTTTGGAGTCCCTCGATACTTAATGACTAATGGTGGTTCACATTTTATTCATGGTGCTTTTCGTAAAATGCTTGCTAAGTATGATGTTAATCATAGAATTGCATCCCCATACCACCCACAGTCTAGTGGTCAAGTAGAACTGAGTAATAGAGAGATTAAATTAATTTTGCAAAAGATTGTTAGTAGATCCAAAAAGAATTGGTCAGCAGAATACTCGTTTTACCCCGAACTCGGGAGGACATACTCACCATAACCATGGAGGCCACACTCACAATGGAGGAAGTTGATACGTACATTTTGCATCATGCTTTTATATCGATATTTATTGCATTATGGGCTATTATTACACGTTATTTCACAATACTTATGGCTATTATCTCTTATTTTAGAAGGTTTATCATGAAGAGGGGGAATGCCGGCAGCTGGAATTCTGGGCTGGAAAAGGAGCAAATATTGGAAACCTATTCTGCACAGCTCCAAAAGTCCTGAAACTCCATGAAAGTCATTTTTGGAATTAATAAGAATTATTGAGTGAAGACAGTACCAGAGGGGGCCCACACCCTGGCCTCGAGGGTGGGGGGCGCACCCACCCCTACTGGGCATGCCCCTGCCTCGTGGGCCCCCTGGTGGCCCTCCGGTTCCCATCTTCTGCTATATGAAGTCTTTTACCCTGGAAAAAATCATAAGCAAGCTTACGGGACGAAACTCCGCCGCCACAAGGCAGAACCTTGACGGAACCAATCTAGGGCTCCGGCGGAGCTGTTTTGCTGGGGAAACTTCCCTTCGGGAGGGGGAAATCATCACCATCATCATCACCAATGATCCTCTCATCGGGAGGGGGTCTATCCATCAACATCTTCACCAGCTGTAGCGACCCGTCCTCAGACAGTCAAGTCTTTGTGCTTAAGTGTCATCCCTGGATTGGTATGCTGACACACACAGTACTCGAGGATTTATAACAGAGGTAAATCACATGTATAAAGGAACGTAAAAACTATTACCTCAATCCCAATAGCGGAAGTAACAACAAGGTTGTGGATTCCCATCAACACCAACAGCAAAGTTGAGTGTAGGAATCGTAACCCTAATGTATCACTTACTCGTCGTAAGATTCCTGCAACATGAGACGTTGCAGTCACAAAGAATCAGTACACTGAATGTACTGGCAAATTCACACCATAGGATAATGATGAATAATAGTTATCACTACATGCATATTTGGCTGGTGGAAAGCTCTAAGTTTATAATGTTTTTGCGAAAAGCCAATTTTTCCCTACCGCAAAGGAATAAATTTTATTTAACTATCATGGTGGTTGTTAAACATTGAGAAGGTTCACCAAACTCAATCCCAGTTAAACATCATCATTAAACCCAATCAAAATTAAATTAAGTAACATGTTAAGATCCACATGATAATCCAAGTACTAGATACTCAAAACGTCTATAACCGGGGACACGACTAACCATGATTAGTTTGCACACTCTGCAGAGGTTTGAGCACTTTTCCCCACAAGACTCGATCTCCTCCGTTGGATTTCTCGCACTACATGGTGTTTGAGAAACGGATGACCGAGACACAGTCTTTCAGAAGCGTTAGCACCTTACGATGGGTAGACAGTTACACCTACTTTCCCCTACATCTGCTAGTCTACCACTGTAAGAGTTCACATGACTTAATCAACTATGCTAGAGCCCATAGTAGCTTGTGGCTGCACACGAAAGTTTCTAGTATGAATAATCTTATGATCCCTTTGAGCCTGGGTGGCGGTCCATAGGATAATCACACGGAACCCCGGGATTTCCAAAAAATTAGGCAATCACTGGGTTCCCCAGGTGCCTCAATCCACCTAGATGTGTATTTAAGTAGCCACCTTAAGTTGAACCATTAAGTAACAATCTCACATCTGTCATGGAATACTCTCAAACCCAATCCATGTCTACGAGCATAACATGGCAATATAAGCATATCGTAATAGTAACTCCCAAGGTTTGAATGCAGCGCAATAGGTTCCTACCTCATCGACTACTTCCCAATACCCACATGTTATCAATCCTACTCATGCAATGTTTGAGGGTTGAAACTAATGCATAAAAACTGGGTATGAAAGGGATATGATCAAAGTATGAACTTGCCTGTACTGTTGATGAAGATGATTCGCACTCATAACTCCTGATAGTTCTACTCGTCACACTCCGGTCAATCTAATGTAAGCAAACAATAGTAACCACACATAAGCAATCACTCAAAAGATGGAAAAGAACGAACAAAACAATTTGAAAAACTTCAAAACCAAGCAAATAACTCTTGCAACAAAAAACAATTTCTAACAGTACCAAAATTAAGTGAATTTGGCCTTATCAGAAAGTTTAGGTCAAGAGCTTCAATTTGCAAAAGGAATCGACTAAATCGGGGTTATAAAACTCAAGTTACAATCAAACGAAGTATGAATACTAAACTGTTTGAATAACAAATTTTAAACTTTCAAAAACATGTTTAATTTGATTATATGGACAGAGGGGATCATAACGAAGAAGTGGGCATTGGTTTCGTTGGATTTGGATAAACGGTGTAAAAGTTGTGGCCGTTTGAAAAACTGGGATTAATCTGTAAGAAAAGAATTCACAGATAGGTCCCTGGCCGGAATTAAAAAGAAAAAGAAAAAACCTATCGAGCGAACGCTCACTACAGAAACATATGCGACGGAAACCGTTCGCTACAGATCCTAACTAGTGAACGTCCACTAACTTACTGAATAATAAAACCGTTCTAATAATATAAAACCGACTAAAAGAAAGAAAACCGAGCGGTTTTATTGAATTTTACCGGCTCGGGCGAATAAACCGGTAGCGGTGGCGGTTTCCGGCGTAGTGTGGCGGCGAGGCGGCTTTCGACGGGGAGACGGCTCCAGGGTTGGCGGCAAGGGAGGAGACGGTGGCGAGCGCGGCGCGAGGCGGCAGAGTCGGAGGTGCGGGGCAGGGCGACGGCGCTGCGGTGGCGGAGCTCGTCGACGGCGGCGATGGCGAGATGCGGCAGAGGGCGGCGCGAAGCAAGGAGAGAGAGAGGGGTCTGGGGCACCAGGATTTATAGGAGGGGAGGGGGCGACGGCGGTTGGGGAAGGGGCCAGGCGGACGCGGAGTCCGGTCAGGACACGACCGTCGAGGAGGCGGCGGTCGCGGCAGCGTGCCCGAGCATGATTCCTGCCCAGGGAAGGAGACGGCGGCGGCGGGCGCTGGGCTGGGCCTTGGCCTGGCAGGAGCTGGGCCGGCTTAGTTCGGCGGAGGAAAGTTTTTTTTAAACATTTTTTTAAAATACATACAAACAAAATAAAACAAAAGAAATAGAAATATTATATAGGCATATAATATATCAAAAATTGCAGAAAAAGATTTTCTACAACATGAACATTATTCTAGCTTTAAATAAAATCTACAAAAAATCAAATAATTCGAACAGTGCTACTGCTCTAGTAAAATCCACTAAAATCATTTTAAAAATACCAAAATGATTTCAAATTTATTTCTCTCCATTTTTCTGATGTAGGGAATCATGTTACCCTAATTTCTGTATATTTTATTTTTGGAGAAGAATAATTTGAATAAAACCCAAATAACTCCAAATTTGAAAATAATTTCAAAGCGACTTTGAATTTGATCCCTTTAAACTTCCAACTCATATTTCATATGTTTTGAAGAAGTCATATTATCTTCCCTCATGAAAATCATTGAGTTGCTTAAAGTTCTCTGAATTTGAAATATTTTCAAATGAAATTCAAATATTTTCAACACCCCTTTTCATTTAAAAAATTTGGAAGAAGTCATGTCATCTTCTCTCTAGGGTTTTGTATTTGAAAAGAACTTGAATTCATGGAGATAAAAAATGCAAGACGAAAGTTTGGGAAGTCCTTTTATTCTCTCTCATTTAACTTTCAAAAGTTTCAAAAGTCTCAACTTCACACAATCAATCAATCAATCAAATCTATCTATTTAATATAACATTCCAAAATTTAAAATTTTGGGATGTTACAAACCTACCACCCTTAAAATGAATCTCATCCTCGAGATTCGGAGAGGCTAGCAAGAAATAGGTTAGGGTAGGGGGTCTTCTCAAAATCCATCGAGCGTCTCCGGAGGTCTGGGGTGCTACCACCCTTAGAAGCTTTGTTACGGTTCCATCAAAACTTATATACTCCATCCTTTTTGTTAACAGGGTCGGTCTTCTCAGATTCTTGGGAAAATTCCTTCTCTGGGCTCTTCTGGTAGTGGCATAACCTTTACCGCAATTCTTCTGTCCTTTCATCTTGGTAAGGTTATTCCGAGACTGGGTCTTCTTAGCTGATGGGTCTGGCGCCAATACTAAACAACTATCGATATCTCATGGTGGTCAACAATTTATGGTTTCTCCTGCAGGAAATGGGTCTGGCTTCATTCTCACCGTATATCCTACGATTGTCAACAACTGCCTTTTACAAGGGAAAATACCTATACCATTCTAAGGTTTAAACAAGGTTTAATATCGTTGTCTCTCTACTATAGGTAAGCCACTCATATTTATTGTCCCATATAGCAAGGCGAATAATAAGAGTAAGTCGGTATGGTGATCAATCCATCCCACACCCAAATCATTACCTTGTATACGGTTTAGCGAATCTTGCATGCTAACACTCGGTCATCCTCACAAGCATTGCAGAATTTTCTCTTGGCACCGAACCAAGTTCAGATAATCCATTGATTCTGCAAGCCAAACAAACTTCTATCGGTCCTTCACAACTCTTAGGTTTTCGTAACTCCTATAAGATCGTTTGCCGACAAAATCATAACTTCTTCTTCTAGTGTTTTCCTTCAGCAAGAATGTGCTTGCTTCTTGACAGGTCCTAGGGCCTATGGGTTATGGCCCATCTCATCAATTGTAATCCTTGAACTCATTATCGGGGCAACTGATCATTACTCCAACATCCAACTTCCTAGCATTTCTTAAATCCATCCAACTGTACTGTCTCCTTTCCTTCTATCGTATCACACTAAGACGTGATTACACAGACTCATCATGGATTTACAGTTGCTCCATATTACCAACATCATACCTCCTTTATATCCAAATAGTAATTCATCCCTTCATACTCTTGGGATATCCCACATATCACGACAAAGCTCGTACTTTATTTTGTCCGAAGTCCACTTCATGGAATATAAATTTCTTTACCAGTGGTCAAGGGTTCTCACAATTACTACCACCCTTGAATGCACAAACTTATACATAGACCATATTTCTCATATCCTCGAAATTGGTCAAAATCCTTCTTCATAGTGTAACAACTCATAAGATCCGTATAAGTACCAAGGATGCTAACTTTATTGATTCTCAAAGTATTACAATCTCCTGCATTTCCATTACATGCCTCAACTCAACACCTCAATGTAAAAGAATTGTTCCCATTACTACTACTACATTTCTTTTTGTTGCTAACTCAACTATTTAGCACAAAGTCTCCTTCTCCTTGGGACAATCCCTGGCAAAGTGCCCTGCTTCATTACAACGAAAACATATCACTTCTGACAAGTCTTGTGTTGTCCTCATGATTACATAACATAGCCTCCTTGGGTCCTCGGCTTCCTTTTTGGGCAACTGCTAAAGTAGTGCCCTGACTCCTTGCACCTAAAACAGGTGATATGACTCAGGTCCTTCCTGGTATCCAATCTATTTCTCTTCCTGGACTTTTCCATTCCAATCAGGGCTTATATTTCCTGTGGGTCATACTCTACTTCCTCTGTCGGGAATTCTACTAGATCCCCATTAATACAATTTTGGGAGATGTGTCCTTCTTCTCCACATGAATAGCATGACTTGGTGTAAGGTCTAATTGGTTCTTCTTTAGGTGTGTCCTCCACCTCTTCCTTCATCACAGGTTCTTCTAAAATTTCCTTGAGGGCTCCTTTCATTGCTTCTTTCTTTTGCTGGATGGTTCGTTGTACCATGGGGTAAATGTGACACTGAGCCGGGTAGTGGGTAGTTCCTTCACACAAGAAACAAGTAATCTGCCTAGTTGGGCATTCTTCAGCTGAGTGACTTCCTTCACAGTTAGGGCATTCTTCCTTGTGTTCTTTATGGTTGTGTCCTATTTCTCCACAGAGCTTGCATGTACAAGGTTTCTTCATATCCTTTCCATAAGGCTTCAAATTTGGGGACACAAGACTATGCTTTAGCAAGGTCAACTTAAATTCCTTCCAAGTGGTTACTCCTTGCCATCCATTGATGGTTTGGTACATCCTCCACCAAGTAGTAGCACCTCTTTCCAAGCATTGAAAAGCATGCTGGGCTATATCCTTTCCGGCTATAGGGTTATTCTTCATGTGATCCTCCATGTTCTGAATCCATCGGTCTGTGTCCAATTGACTCATCGGTCCAGATAATATGAGCTAATCTCCATTCATCCTCTATTGGGTTCAGGGGTTTTGGGGTGAGATAGGAGGGATAGAGAGGGATACACACAATACAAACAATAGTTTTGAAAAGACAGATTTTATTGTGGCTGTCGGAAAAACAACAAGGAAATGACAGCTCACAAACGTTGCATCTAACGTAGGTATATAGCAGGGGTTTGGTCTTCTAAAGGTCAATAAATCTTCAAAGTCGTCAAACTCTTCAAGTCTTGTTCATGTCTCTGATGGCTTTTGCCGATCGAGCTTGTCCTTCTCAAGTTCTTGAGCCAGATCATCTCTGTTGACGTGAAGTCTCTCACGACATCCATTAATATTTCGGGAGTTGCATTCCAAACTTCTGGGTTTCAACATCCTTGGCATGAGCCATGGTCCTACTGTCCATCAGTTACTGACAAATCTCCGGTATCTCGAGGTTTAGCTCCTCCAGCTTGGCTACTTTTAGCTTCTGGGTCCTAAGTTCTTCACGAAATGCTTCCTTGTCAAATACGACTTCTTGAAGGTCCATCTTGAACTTCTTCATGTAATACTCCAGATCCTGGTGATGCATCAGCTAATGTTAGAACTGCATCCTTTGCTGACAGATGCTCCGTCAGCCTTCTACCATCCAATCCTTCCATGCATCTGCATGCTTAACTCTGCATGGTGACAATAGCATAAGTGGGCAATAACACCCTGGTTGGCCGTGTCTATGCCCATGTTACTGCCATGAGCTTTCATTCCATAATTGATATCTCCTGTCTTAGGGTTTTCTTGGCAAAAACTTTGAGTTTTACGCTCCATGTTCCGGTCTTTCTCCGACACACCTTGATCTCGGGTATTGACAGCTTCCATAGTCTGCCAAGTTCCATAAGGGGTGCTTTCCTAGTTCATACAAATCTGGAAATTCTTCAAAGCCCTTCAAATTCTCCTAGTCTTTGGAGTCTTCACCGTTGTAGTTTCCGTCATTGTAATGCATGGTAAAAATCCTCTTTATTCCAAAGTAGTCTTAGTTGTCCGATATCTTGTACTCCTTGGAGTGGTCTCATCAGCCGAATCTTCATGTAGTCAAAAGGGGAAAGGGTGTAGTCTAACTAAAAGGGAATATTTGAATAAGCTCAGAACAGAAGAGAGGTAAGAGATCTTTTTGAAAAGATAGTAGTAGAGAAAATCTTTCATATGGGCTTGCCACTTTCTAGGGTCACGTCCAACAGTCAACATGTGCTCTGATACCATCTTGTAGGGACCCAACCTCAAACGGTCAAGTCTCTGTGCTTAAGTGTCATCCCTGGATCGGTATGCTGACACACACAGTACCCGAGGATTTATACCAGACCTAATCACATGTATAAAGTAACGTAAAAACTATTACCTCAATCCAAATAGCGGAAGTAACAACAAGGTTGTGGATTCCCATCAACACCAACGGCAAAGTTGAGTGTAGGAATCATAACCCTAACGTATCACTTACTCATCATAAGATTCCTGCAATATGAGACGTTGCAGCCACAAAGGGTCAGTACATTGAATGTACTGGCAAATTCACACCATAGGATAATGATGAATAATAGCTATCACTACATGCATATTTGGCTGGGGGAAAGCTCTAAGTTTATAATGTTTTTGCGAAAAGCCAATTTTTCCCTACCGCAAAGGAATAAATTTTATTTAACTATCATGGTGGTTGTTAAACATTGAGAAGGTTCACCCAACTCAATCCCAATTAAACATCATCATTAAACCCAATCAAAATTAAATTAAGTAACATGTTGAGCTCCACATGATAATCCAAGTACTAGATACTCAAAACGTCCATAACTGGGGACACGGCTAACCATGATTAGTTTGTACACTCTGCAGAGGTTTGCGCACTTTTCCCCACAAGACTCTATCTCCTCCGTTGGATTTCTCGCACTACATGGTGTTCGAGAAACGGATGACCGAGACACAGTCTTTCAGAAACGTTAGCACCTTACGATGGGTAGACAGTTACACCTACTTTCCCCTACATCTGCTAGTCTACCACTATAAGAGTTCACACGACTTAATCAACTATGCTAGAGCCCATAGTAGCTTGTGGCTGCACATGGAAGTTTCTAGTATGAATAATCTTATGATCCCTTTGAGCCTGGGTGGCGGTCCATTGGATAATCACACGGAACCCCGGGATTTCCAAAAAAATAGGCAATCACTAGGTTCCCCAGGTGCCTCAATCCACCCAAATGTGTATTTAAGTAGCCACCTTAAGTTGAACCATTAAGTAACAATCTCACATCTGTCATGGAATACCCAATCCATGTCTACGAGCATAGCATGGCAATATAAGCATATTGTAATAGTAACTCCCAAGGTTTGAATGCAGGGCAATAGGTTCCTACCTCATAGACTACTTCCCAATCCCCACATGTTATCAATCCTACTCATGCAATGTTTGAGGGTTGAAACTAATGCATAAAAACTGGGTATGAAAGGGATATGATCAAAGTGTGAACTTTCCTGTACTGTTGATGAAGATGATTCACACTCATAACTCCTAATAGTTCTACTCATCACACTCCGGTCAATCTAACGTAACCAAACAATAGTAACCACACATAAGCAATCACTCAAAAGATCGGAAAGAACGAACAAAGCAATTCGGAAAACTTCAAAACCAAGCAAATAACTCTTTCAACAGAAAACAATTTCTAACAGTACCAAAACTAAGTGAATTTGGCCTTATCAGAAAGTTTAGGTCAAGAGCTTCGATTTGCAAAAGGAATCGACTAAATCGGGGTTATAAAACTCAAGTTACAATCAAACAAAGTTTGAATACAAAACTGTTTGAATAACAAATCTTAAACTTTGAAAACATGTTAAGTTGATTATATGGATAGACGGGATCATAACCAAGAAGTGGGCGTTGGTTTCGTTGGATTTGGATAAACGGTGTAAAAGTTGTGGCCGTTTGAAAAACAGGGATTAATCTGTAAGAAAAGAATTCACAGATAGGTCCCTGGCCGGAATTAAAAAGAAAAAGAAAAAACCTATCGAGCGAACGCCCACTACTGAAACATATGCGACGGAAACCGTTCGCTACAGATCCTAACTAGCGAACGTCCACTAACTAACTTAACTGAATAATAAAACCGTTCTAATAATATAAAACCGATTAAAAGAAAGAAAACCGAGCGGTTTTATTGAATTTTACCGGCTAGGGCAAATAAACCGGTGGCGGCGGCGGTTTTCGGCGAAGTGCGGCGGCGAGGTGGCTTTCGACGAGGAGACGGCTCCGGGGTCGGCGACGAGGGCAGAGACGGCGGCGAGCACGGCGCGGGGCGGCGGAGTCGGAGGTGCGGGGCAGGGCGACGGCGCTATGGCGGCGGAGCTCGTCGACGGCGGCGATGGCGAGATGCGGCAGAGGGCAGCGTGAAGCGAGGAGAGAGAGAGGGGTCTGGGGCACCAGGATTTATAGGAGGGGAGGGGGCGACGGCGGCTTGGGGAAGGGGCCAGGCGGACGCGGAGTCCGGTCGGGACACGACCGTCGAGGCGGCGGCGGTCACGGCAGCGTGCCCGAGCAGGATTCCCGCTTGGGGAAGGAGACGGCGGCGGCGGGCGCAGGGCTGGGCCTTGGCCTAGCAGGATCTAGGCCGGCCCAGTTCGGCAGAGGAAAGTTTTTTTAAAACATTTTTTTAAAATACATACAAACAAAATTAAAAAAAGAAATAGAAATATTATATAGGCATATAATGTATCAAAATTTGCAGAAAAATATTTTCTACAACATGAACATTATTCTAGCTTTAAATAAAATCTACAAAAAATCAAATAATCCGAACAGTGTTACTGCTCTAGTAAAATCCACTAAAATCATTTTAAAAAATACCAAAATGATTTCAAATTTATATCTCTCCATTTTTCTGATGTAGGGAATCATGTTACCCTAATTTCTGTATATTTTATTTTTGGAGAAAAATAATTTGAATAAAACCCAAATAACTCCAAATTTGAAAATAATTTCAAAGGGACTTTGAATTTGATCCCTTTAAACTTCCAACTCATATTTCATATGTTTTGAAGAAGTCATTTTATCTTCCCTCATGAAAATCATTGAGTTGCTTAAAGTTCTCTGAATTTGAAATACTTTCAAATGAAATTCAAATATTTTCAACACCCCTTTTCATTTAAAAAAATTGGAAGAAGTCATGTCATCTTCTCTCTAGGGTTTTGTATTTGAAAATAATTTGAATTCATGGAGATCAAAAATGCAAGACGAAAGTTTGGGAAAGTCCTTTTATTCCCTCTCATTTAACTTTCAAAAGTTTCAAAAGTCACTCAACTTCAATCAATCAATCAATCAATCAAATCTATCTATTTGATATAACATTCCAAAATTTAGAATTTTGGGATGTTACACCAGCACCATCTCCTCTCAAACCCTAGTTCATCTGTTGTATCCAATCTTAATGCATATTAATACTCCTCTGATCATGAACATGAATATGCTTTGTGAGTAGTTACATTTGTTCCTGAGGACATGGGTGAAGTCTTGCTATTAGTAGTCATGTGAATTTGGTATTCGTTCTTTATTTTGATGAGATGTATGTTGTCTCTCCTCTAGTGGTGTTTTGTGAACGTCGACTACATGACACTTCACCATTATTTGGGCCTAGAGGAAGGCATTGAGAAGTAATAAGTAGATGATGGGTTGCTAGAGTGACAGAAGCTTAAACCCTAGTTTATGCGTTGCTTCGTAAGGGGCTGATTTGGATCCACTAGTTTCATGCTATGGTTAGGTTTACATTAATACTTCTTTTGTAGTTGCGGATGCTTGCAATAGGGGTTAATCATAAGTGGGATGCTTGTCCAAGAAAGGGCAGTACCCAAGCACCGGTCCACCCACATATCAAATTATCAAAGTAACGAACGCGAATCATATGAGCGTGATGAAACTAGCTTGACGATAATTCTCATGTGTCCTCGGGAGCATTTTTATCATTATAAGAAATTGTCCAGGCTTGTCCTTTGCTACAAACAGGATTGGGCCATCTTGTTGCACCTTATTTACTTTCATTGCTTGTTACCCGTTACAAATTATCTTATCACAAAACTATCTGTTACCTACAATTTTAGTGCTTGCAGAGAATACCTTACTAAAAACTGCGTGTCATTTCCTTCTGCTCCTCGTTGGGTTCGACACTCTTACTTATCGAAAGGACTACGATAGATCCTCTATACTTGTGGGTCATTAATATTCTTTTCTGGCGCCGTTGCCGGGGAGTGAAGCGCCTTTGGTGAGTGGAACTTGGTAAGGAAACATTTATATAGTGTGCTGAAATTTTCTGTCACTTGTTACTATGGAAACTAATCCTTTGAGGGGCTTGTTTGGGGCATCTTCGCCCTGACTAGTAGAGCAAAGAGTTGCTCCTCAACCTACTGAACCTACTGAAAATATTTACCTTGAGATTCCTTCGGGTATGATAGAGAAACTGCTAGCTAATCCCTTTGCAGGAGATGAAACATTGCATCCCGATTTACACCTTATCTATGTGGATGAAGTTTTTGGATTATTTAAGCTTGTAGGTATTCCCGATGATGTTGTCAAGAGGAAGGTCTTCCCTTTATCTTTGAAGGGATATGCATTGACATGGTATAGGCTATGTGATGATACGGGATCTTGGGACTATAAACGATTGAAATTGGAATTTCACCAGAAGTTCTATCCTATGCATGTTGTTCATCATGATCGTAATTTCATATATAATTTTTGGCCTCGCGAAGGAGAAAGCATCGCTCAAGCTTGGGGAGACTTAAGTCAATGTTATATTCATGCCCCAATCATGAGCTCTCAAGAGAAATGATTATTCAAAAATTTTATGCTCGGCTTTCTCTCAATGATCGCACCATGCTAGATACTTCTTGTGCTGGTTCTTATATGCTGAAGACTATTGAATTCAAGTGGGATTTATTGGAAAGAATTAAACGCAACTCTGAAGATTGGGGTTCCGACGATGGTAAGGAGTCAGGTATGACACCAAAGTTTGACTGTGTTAAATCTTTTATGGATACCGATGCTTTTCGTGGATTTAGTGCTAAATATGGACTTGACTCTGAGACAGTAGCTTCTTTCTGTGAATCTTTTGCTACTCACGTTGATCTCCCTAAGGAGAAGTGGTTTAAATATAATTCTCCCATTGAAGTAAAAGTAGTTGCACCTGTTACAGTTGAAGAAAAGATTATCACTTATAATGATCCTATTGTTCCCACTACTTATGTTGATAAACCACCTTTCCCTGTTAGGATAAAGGATCACGCTAAAGCTTAAACTATGGTCCGTAAAAGTAATACTAGAACATATACACCTCCTGAGCAAGTTAAAGTTGAACCTAGTATTGCTATGGTTAAAGATCTCTTGGCTGATAATATAGATGGGCATGTTATTTACTTCTGTGAGGAAGCTGCCAATATTGCTAAACCCGATGCTAAGATACATAGACCTGTTGTAGGCATGCCTGTTATTTCTGTTAAAATAGGAGATCATTGTTATCATGGCTTATGTGATATGGGTGCTAGTTCCAGTGCAATACCTGTTTCCTTGTATAATGAAATTATGCATGATATCGCACCCACTGAGTTGGAAGATATTGATGTTATAATTAAGCTTGCCAATAGAGATACTATTTCACCAGTTGGGATTGTTAGAGATGTTGAAGTGTTGTGTGGGAAAGTTAAATACCCTGCTGATTTTCTTGTTCTTGGTTCCCCACAAGATAGCTTTTGTCCCATTATATTTGGCAGACCCTTCTTGAATACTGTTAATGCGAGAATAGATTGCAAAAAGGATGTTGTTACGATTGGCTTAGGAGATATGTCTCATGAGTTTAATTTTGCCAAATTTCGTAGACAACCCCATGATAAAGAATTGCCTAGTAAAGATGAAATAATTGGTCTTGCTTCTATTGTCGTGCCACCTACTGATCCGTTAGAACAATATTTGCTAGACCATGAAAATGATATGTTTATGAAAGATAGAAGGGAGATAGATGAAGTATTTTTTCAACAGGGTCCTATTTTGAAACACAACTTGCCTATTAAAATCCTAGGGGATCCCCCTCCACCCAAGGGTGATCCCGTGTTTGAGCTTAAACCATTACCTGATACTCTTAAATATGCTTATCTTGATGAAAAGAAGATATATCCTGTTATTATTAGTGCTAACCTTTTAGAGCAGGAAGAGGAAAGATTATTGAAAACTCTGAAGAAGCATCGTTCTGCTATTGGATATACTCTTGATGATCTTAAGGGCATTAGTCCCACTCTATGCCAACACAAAATTAAATTGGATGAAGACGCCAAACCAGTTAGAGATCATCAACGACGTTTAAATCCTAAGATGAAAGAAGTGGTAAGAAAGGAGATACTAAAGCTCCTTGAGGTAGGTATAATTTATCCTATTGCTGATAGTGATTGGGTAAGTCTTTTCCATTGTGTCCCTAAGAAGGGAGGTATTACTGTAGTCCCTAATGATAAAGATGAATTGATCCCGCAAAGAATTATTACAGGTTATAGGATGGTAACTGATTTTCGTAAATTAAATAAAGCTACTAAGAAAGATCATTACCCCTTACCTTTTATTTATCAAATGCTAGAAAGACTATCCAAACATACACATTTCTGCTTTCTAGATGGTTATTCTGGTTTCTCTCAAATACCTGTGTTCGCGGATGATCAATCAAAAACTACTTTTACTTGCCCTTTCGATACTTTTGCTTATAGTCGTATGCCTTTTGGTTTATGTAATGCACCTGCTAACATTCAAAGATGCATGATGTCTATATTCTCTGACTTATGTGAAAAGATTTGTGAGGTATTCATAGATGGTTTCTCCGTTTATGGATCCTCTTTTGATGATTGCTTGAGAAACCTTGATCGAGTTTTGCAGAGATGCGAAGACACTAGTCTTGCCTTGAATTGGGAGAAGTGCCACTTTATGGTTAATGAAGGCATTGTCTTGGGGCATAAAATTTCTGAAATAGGTATTGAAGTTGATAAAGCTAAAGTTGATGCTATTGAAAAGATGCCGTGTCCCAAGGACATTAAAGGTATACAAAGTTTCCTTGGTCATGCCAGTTTTTATAGGAGGTTCATTAAGGACTTTTCTAAAATCTCTAGGCCTCTGACTAATTTATTGCAAAAAGATATCCCTTTTGTCTTCGATGATGATTGTGTAGAAGCATTTGAAATACTTAAGAAAGCTTTGATCTCTGCACCTATTGTTCAGCCACCTGATTGGAACCTACCCTTTGAAATTATGTGTGATGCTAGCGATTATGATGTAGGTGTTATTATAGGGAAAAGAGTTGATAAGAAATTAAATGTTATTCAATATGCTAGTAAAACTCTAGACACTGCCCAGAGAAATTATGCTACCACTGAAAAAGAATTCTTAGCAGTTGTATTTGCATGTGATAAGTTCAGGCCTTATATTGTTGATTCTAAAGTAACTATTCACACTAATCACGCTACAATTAAATATCTTATCAAAAAGAAAGATGCTAAACCTACACTTATTAGATGGGTTCTCTTGCTCCAAGAATTTGACTTGCATATTATTGATAGAAGGGAGACGAGAACCCCGTTGCAGACAACTTGTCTAGGTTAGAGAACGTTCTTGATGACCCACTACTTATAGATGATAGTATTCCTGATGAACAATTAGCAGTCATTAATGCTTCTTGTACTGCTCCATGGTATGCTGATTATGCTAATTACATTGTTGCTAAATTTATAACCTAGTTTCACATACCAACAAAAGAAAAAGTTCTTTTATGATTTAAGACATTACTTTTGGGATGACCCACACCTTTATAAAGAAAGAGTAGATGGTGTTATTAGACGTTGTGTACCTGAGCATGAACAGGAACAGATCCTACGCAAGTGTCACTCCGAACCATATGGAGGAGACCACGCTGGAGATAGAACTGCACATAAGGTATTGCAATCCGGTTTTTATTGGCCTACTCTCTTCAAAGATGCCCGTAAGTTTGTCTTGTCTTGTGATGAATGTCAAAGAATTGGTAATATTAGTAGACGTCAAGAAATGCCTATGAACTATTCTCTTGTTATTGTACCATTTGATGTTTGGGGCTTTGATTATATGGGACCTTTTCCTACCTCTAATGGATATACACATATTTTAGTTGCTGTTGATTACGTTACTAAGTGGGTAGAAGCTATTCCAACTAGTAGTGTTGATCATAACACTTCTATTAAGATGCTTAAAGAAGTTATTTTTCCAAGGTTTGGAGTCCCTAGATATCTCATGACTGATGGTGGTTCACATTTTATTCATGGTGCTTTTCGTAAAATGCTTGCTAAGTATGATGTTAATCATAGAATTGCATCTCCTTATCACCCACAGTCTAGTGGTCAAGTAGAGTTGAGTAATAGAGACCTCAGATTAATTTCGCAAAAGACTGTTAATAGATCTAGAAAGAATTGGTCCAAGAAACTTGATGATGCATTACGGGCCTATAGAACTACATATAAGAATCCTATGGGTATGTCTCCATATAAAATGGTTTATGGAAAATCATGTCACTTACCTCTCGAACTAGAACATAAGGCATATTGGGCTACTAAAGAGCTCAATTATGATTTCAAACTTGCCGGTGAGAAGAGGTTATTTGACATTAGCTCACTTGATGAATGGAGAACCCAAGCATATGAGAATGCCAAACTGTTTAAAGAAATAGTTAAAAGATGGCATGACAAAAGGATACAAAAGCGTGAGTTTAACGTAGGTGATTATGTGTTGCTATTCAACTCTCATTTAAGATTTTTTGCAGGAAAACTTCTCTCTAAATGGGAAGGTCCTTACGTTATCGAGGATGTCTATCGTTCCGGTGCCATAAAAATCAACAACTTCAAAGGCACAAATCCTAAGGTGGTGAACGGTAAAAGAATCAAACATTATATCTCAGGTAATCCGATAAATGCTAAAACTAATATTATTGAAACCGTGACCCAGAAGGAATACATATGAGACACTTTCCAGAATGTTTCAGACTCCGAGAAGGAATAGGTATGTGGTACGGTAAGTAAACCGACTCCAAAACAGTTCTAATCAATTTTTCTCCGTTTTGGAATATTTAAGAATTTAGGAAAATAAGTAGTCCAGGAAGGACACGAGGCCTCCAGAGGGTGGAGGGCGCGCCCACCCTTACCGGGCGCGCCCCCCTACCTCGTGGGCACCTTGTGTGCCCTTCGGATTTCGTTTTCTTGCACGTTACTTCTTTTGGTCGGTAAAAATTCATTATATAATCTCCCGAAGGTTTTGACCACTGTATCACGCAAACATCTTCGGTCTTTGTTTTGAGTTGTTTCTGCCGCAGATTAGAGCAATATGTCATCCCAGGATTCGGAGGGAGAAAGCTATGTGGCTGATTACCTTGCAGACCCTAAGGTCTACGGGGACTTGGATCATTGTGGCTGGACCACTAAGGAAGAAGAAGACTACGAGCCTAAGGAAAAGGAGGAGACTAGCTCAGACGAAGATGAAGTCCCGTTACCTCAACCAGGGGATATGCATGTGGAGTTAAAGAAGTCAAGCCTCCCTGATAAGGCAAAGAAACCCAAGATCGAGTTTATCCCTTTTTGTCTCTTACAGGAAAAAACAGGAGCTATGCAAAAGGATATTAAGCCTTGAGTAGGAGATCGATGATCTAAGGGAGCAAAATTCCATTCTCAAGCGCATATTAATGAAGAAGCCTACATCACCACCACCTCTGAGGACATAATCACATGGGTATGGGCACTCCCCTTGGCAACTGCCAAGCTTGGGGGAGGTGCCCCGGTATCTTATCACCATCACACTCCTATCTTTACCGTTTTACTTAGTTCGATCCTTTCGGTAATATCTAGATCTAGTAGAATAATGTTTTGGTATGAATTAGTTTTGAGTTTTGCTTTGTGATCCCTCTATGTAATCGAGTCCGTGAGCTATATATAATAAAGATTAGTGTTGAGTCAAGGGCTTTGCTATCTTGCTATGATCTTGAGAAAATAGAAAGAAAAAAATATATAAAAGAATTCATATTGATCTTATGGATAGTAATGACTTCACATATAAAAAGTATGAGGCTTAAAAGTTGTTGAGAGTTGACAAACATAGTTTTGGTCATCGTTGCAATTAATAGGAAGTAATAAAGAAAGAGAGGTTTTCACATATAAATATACTATCTTGGACATCTCTTCTGATTGTGAGCACTCATTAAAGTATGACATGCTAAAAGAGTTGATGTTGGACAAGGAAGACAACGTAATGGGTTATGTTTTCTCACATCTCAGTTAAAGTATATTGTCATGGATCGTCCAACATGTTGAGCTTGCCTTTTCCCCTCACGCTAGCCAAATTCCTTGCACCAAGTAGAGATACTACTTGTGCTTCCAAATATCCTTAAACCTAGTTTTTGCCATGAGAGACCACCATACCTACCTATGGATTGAGTAAGATCCTTCAAGTAAGTTGTCATGTTGCAAGCAATAAAAATTGCTCTCAAATGTGTATGACTTATTAGTGCGGAGAAAATAAGCTTTATACGATCGTGTGATATGGAAGTAATAAAAGCGACGGACTGCATAATAAAGGTTCATATCACAAGTGGCAACATAAAGTGACGTTCATTTGCATTAAGATTTTGTGCATCCAACCCTAAAAGGACATGTCAACATGTGCTTCCCTCCGCGAAGGGCCTATCTTTTACATTATGCAAGAGTCCTCACCTTTCCCTTTTTCATTTTATCCTTTGGCAAGCACCTCATGTTGGAAAGATCCTGATATATATATCCAATTGGATGTAAGTTAGCATGAACTATTATTGTTTACATCACCCAAAGGTCAATACGTTGGGAGGCAATACTATAAGCCCCTATCTTTCTCTGTGTCTGATTAAAACTCCAGAACCATAAGTATTGCGTGAGTGTTAGCAATTGTGAAAGACTATATGATAGTTGAGTATGTGGACTTGCTGAAAAGCTCTATTCTTGACTCTTTCTGATGTTATGATAAATTGCAATTGCTTCAATGACTGAGATTATAGTTTGTTAGTTCTCAATGAAGTTTATGAACCATACTTGACATTGTGAATAGATTGTTACTTGAGCATAAGAAATCATATGACAAAATCTATATGGGTTGATGTTATAAAAATGATCATGATGCCCTCATGTCCGTATTTTATTTTTATCGACACCTCTATCTCTAAGCATGTGGACATAATTCGATATCGGCTTCCGCTTGAGGACAAGCAAGGTCTAAGCTTGGGGAGTTGATATGTCCATTTTGCATCATGCTTTTATATCGATATTTATTTCATTATGGGCTATTATTACACGTTATGTCACAATACTTATGGCTATTCTCTCTTATTTTACAAGGTTTATCATGAAGAGGGGGAATGTCGGCAGCTGGAATTCTAGGCTGGAAAAGGAGCAAATATTGGAAACCTATTCTGCACAGCTCCAAAAGTCCTGAAACTCCACGAAAGTCATTTTTGGAATTGATAAGAATTATTGAGTGAAGAAAGTACCAGAGGGGGCCCACACCCTGGCCACGAGGGTGGGAAGCGTGCCCACCCCTACTGGGCGTGCCCCCTGCCTCGTGGCTCCCCTGGTGGCCCTCCGGTGCCCATCTTCTGCTATATGAAGTCTTTTACCCTGGAAAAAATCATAAGCAAGCATACGGGACGAAACTCCGCCGCCACGAGGCGGAACCAATCTAGGGCTCCGGCGGAGCTGTTCTGCCAGGGAAACTTCCCTCCGAGAGGGGGAAATCATCACCAATGATCCTCTCATCGAGAGGGGGTCAATCTCCATCAACATCTTCACCAGCACCATCTCCTCTCAAACCCTAGTTCATCTCTTCTATCCAATCTTTGTACCCAAACCTCAGATTGGTACCTGTGGGTTGCTAGTAGTGTTGATTACTCCTTGTAGTTGATGCTAATTGGTTTATTTGGTGAAAGATCATATGTTCAGATCCTTAATGCATATTAATACTCCTCTGATCATGAACATGAATATGCTTTGTGAGTAGTTACGTTTGTTCCTGAGGACATGGGTGAAGTCTTGCTATTAGTAGTAATGTGAATTTGGTATTCGTTCGATATTTTGATGAGATGTATGTTGTCTCTCCTCTAGTGGTGTTATGTGAACGTCGACTACATGACACTTCACCATTATTTGGGCTTAGAGGAAGGCATTGGGAAGTAATAAGTAGATGATGGGTTGCTAGAGTGACAGAAGCTTAAACCCTAGTTTATGCGTTGCTTCGTAAGGGGCTGATTTGGATCCACTAGTTTCATGCTATGGTTAGGTGTACCTTAATACTTCTTTTGTAGTTGCGGATGCTTGCAATAGGGGTTAATCATAAGTGGGATGCTTGTCCAAGAAAGTGAAGTACCCAAGCACCGGTCCACCCACATATCAAATTATCAAAGTAACGAACGAGAATCATATGAGCGTGATGAAACTAGCTTGGCGATAATTCCCATGTGTCCTCGGGAGCGTTTTTCTCATTATAAGAAATTGTCTAGGCTTGTCCTTTGCTACAAAAAGGATTGGGCCATCTTGCTGCACCTTATTTACATTCAAATCTTGTTACCCGTTACAAATTATCTTATCACAAAACTATCTGTTACCTACAATTTCAGTGCTTACAGAGAATACCTTACTGAAAACTGCTTGTCATTTCTTTCTGCTCCTCGTTGGGTTCGACACTCTTACTTATCGAAAGGACTATGATAGATCCCCTATACTTGTGGGTCATCAGAAAATCGCATAACCACAGTGGCCCCAAGAATGGAAATGGGAATGGAGCAAGCATCAATCAAAACTGTTCCAACCCAGCAGCACCCGCCAAGAAGGACCTAAGTCAGATTACTTGTTTCAAGTGCGGGAAGACTGGGCACTACGCCACCGAGTGTTCTGAAGCTAAGAATGGAAATGGCAATGGGAGTTCTGGAAGGAAGCCCAATCCCTTCACCAGAGGTCAGGTGAACCACATCAACATGGAGGAGGTTGAAGAGCAGCCAGATGCAGTTATTGGTAAGTTTTTGGTTAAGTCATTTACCGCTCTCGTTCTTTTTGATACTGGTGCATCGCATTCATACATATCAAGGGGATTTGTGGACAAGTTTAAGTTGCCTACCTTAGCACTTAGGTCACCCGTGTTAGTAAGCTCACCAAGAGCGGAGTATATGGCCAACCGATGGTGTGACAGGTTACCTTTGACCATTGGTAGCCATGTGTTTCCCTCAGATCTAATAATTTTAAAATCACAAGGGTTGGATATAATACTACACATGGATTGGTTATCAAAGTACAGAGGTAATATCGATTGTGCTAGTAAGTCGATACTTCTCACCACCCCTGAGGGAAAGAGGATCAACTATGTATCCAGGCATGCGCCTAGGAGGACTCAAGTAAATTCTCTCTCGGGAGTTGTTCAAGAGGAAGTGCCTGTTGTGAAGGATTACCCGGATGTATTTCTAAGGAGTTACCAGGCATGCAACCAGATCGTGACATAGAGTTTTTGATAGAGATATTGCCAGGCACTGGAAAAATATCGAATAGACCATACCGGATCCCCGGGAATGATCTGGAGGAAATTAAGAAGCAGATTAAGGAGTTATTGGAAAAAGGTTACATTCGACCAAGTTCGTCACCGTGGGGAGCCCCAGTGCTCTTAGTTGAGAAGAAGGATGGATCTTTGAGAATGGTTGTTGATTACCGTGCATTGAATGAAGTGACGATCAAGAATAAGTACCCACTACCGATGATCAATGATTTGTTTGATCAGCTGAAAGGAGCTAAAGTATTCTCCAAGATCGATCTTCGATCAGGATACCACCAGCTGAAGATCCGAGAATAGGATATACCTAAGACAGCCTTTACCACCAGGTATGGGCTATATGAGTACACTGTCATGTCATTTGGATTGACTAATGCCCGTGCCTATTTCATGAGTATGATGAACAAAGTGTTCATGGAATTCTTGGATAAGTTTGTTGTGGTGTTCATTGACGATATTTTGGTGTACTCGAGGAATGAAGAGGAACACAAGGAGCATTTGTGTTTAATTCTCGAGAAGCTCAGGGAACATCAGCTATATGCCAAGTTCAGCAAATGTGAGTTTTGGTTGAACGAAGTTGGATTTCTTGGACATGTTATATTAGGAGAAGGTATAGCAGTACACCCTACCAAGGTTCAGTCTGTCACTGAGTGGTTGGCAACCACCTCAGTTGGAGAGATCCGCAGTTTTCTGGGACTCGCAAGATATTATAGGAGGTTCATTGAGAATTTTTCTAAAATTGAGAAACCCATGACAGAGTTATTGAAGAAGGACACCAAGTTCAAATGGACCAAAGATTGTGAATCCAGTTTTCAGGAGTTGAAGAAACGTTTGGTTACAACCCCGGTGCTGATTCTTCCGGATATACACAAGGATTTCCAAGTGTATTGTGACGCTTCTCGCTTAGGACTTGGAGGAGTACTTATGCAGGACGGAAGAGTTGTTTTATATGCTTCACGTCAGCTTCGACCGCATGAGTTGAATTATGCCATGCATAATTTGGAGTTAGCAGCCGTAGTGCATGCTCTCAAGACCTGGAGACATTTTCTTATTGGAAACCGTTGTGATGTATACACGGATCATAAGAGTTTGAAGTACATTTTCATGCAAAAGGAGCTGAATCTATGGCAAAGGGGATGGTTGGAGCTTATAAAGGATTATGATATGAAGTTGCATTATCATCCAGGAAAGGCCAATGTCGTAGTAGACGCTTTGAGATGGAAGAGTTATGTCAATACCCTCATAAGCGGAGGATTACCGCAGGAGTTAGCTGATGATCTCAAGGAACTTCGCTTGGAGATAGTTCCAAGAGGTTTTGTTGCAGCAATGGAGGTTCAGTCCACGTTATTGGGAAAGATTCGAGAAGCCCAGAAGGATGACAAGGAAATTGCTGAGATAAGGAAGAAGATGAGCAAAGGAAAAGCCAAGGGTTTTCGCAAGGATGAACACGAGACTTTGTGGTTTGAGGATTGTATATATGTACCCAATAATGCAGAGGTCAGAAAATTAATACTTCAGGAGGCCCATGATTTGCCATACTCAATACACCCCGGAAATACCAAGATGTATTTGGATTTGAAGGAGCGTTTCTAGTGGACAGATATGAAGAAGGATATTGCCGAGTATGTAGCCGTATGCGATGTATGTCAGAGAGTGAAGGCAGAACATCAGAAGATACCAGGATTACTGCAGCCTATGCCGATACCCAAATGGAAGTGGGACAAGTTTGGCATGGATTTTATCACAGGATTACCCAGGACCCGATCATGATATGATTCTATTTGGGTAGTAGTCAATCGCTTGACCAAAGTGGCTCACTTTATCCCAGTGAAAACCACCTATACAAGCGTGAAGTTGGCCAAGATAAATATGACCAGGATCGTATGTCTGCATGGAGTTCCGAGGACCATTGTATCAGATAGAGGAACACAATTTACTTCTAAGTTTTGGCATCAGTTGCACCAGACTTTGGGTACCAGGCTAGAGTTTAGTACAACCTTTCATCCGCAGACAGATGGACAGACCAAGAGAGTCAACCAGATTCTGGAAGACATGTTGAGAGCTTGTGCATTATATTATGGATCCATTTAGGATGATAATTTGCCCTACACAGAGTTCTCATACAACAACAATTATCAAGCTAGTTTGACGATGGCACCTTTCGAAGCTTTGTATGGGAGAAGGTACATGACACTGTTGATGTGTGATGAAGTTGGAGACCGTCAATTGTTTGGACCAGATTTAATCAAAGAATCTGAGGAGTAAGTTGATTCGAGATAGATTGAAGGTAGCTTAATCCAGGCAGAAGAGTTATGCCGATACAAAACGCATATCGTGTGTCCCCACTTCGAGGAGTTAAGGGAAAGTTAGCCCCGAGATTTGTAGGACCATACCGAGTTTTGGAGCGTATGGGAGAAGTGGCCTAGGAGTTGGAGTTACCCGAAGGACTATCAAGAGTTCATGATGTGTTTCACGTTTCCCCGTTGAAGAAGTGCCATGCAGAGATGGCCGATATTCCTCTCAGAGATATAGTTCGCCTGGAAGCAATTCAGTTGGATAGTGATCTAACCTATGAGGAGAAACCAGTCAAGATTCTCGAGTTTGCCAGCCGTGTTATACGCAACAAGGTTATCAAGTTTTGCAAAGTTCAGTGGAGCCACCATTCCGAGGATGAAGCCACCTGGGAACGAGAAGAAGACCAACGGAAAGACGACACACACCTATTTTCTAGCCAACCCGAATCTCGAGGGCGAGATTCATCCTAAGGGGGGGTAGGTTTGTAACATCCCAATTTTCAATTTGGATGTTATACATAGGTCATCATATGCATATCATATTTTATTTGCATTTGGTTGTGATCCAAGAAATCTTAAGCAACTCAATGACCAAGGAGAGAGTTGGAGATTTCATAAATTTTCATATTTGATTTTTTCTAAAATTTGAAAAGAGGATCAATTTGGTTTTAATATTTTCCTCTCCGAATATTTCTAATATTAAAAATAAAAGAGAGAAGATAATATGACTTCTTCAAAAAAAAAGATGAATATTGGAGGAATCTTTTTAAAATCAAATATATATATATATTTGGATTTTATTTGTGATCTTATTTGAATTAGAAAAATATGCATTTTTCAAAACTACATTTTTTAGTCTAGAAAAATGTTCACCTTGTTCTAAATATTTTATTTAGATGGTGAAAATTGTTTTTGGCATTTTTAGATTTTTTATATTTTATTAGGATTTTTCTTCAGCGGAATTTTATTAAAAAAACTTTTCCGCCCGACTGGGCCAAAGGTCCAGCCGAGCCGGGCTGAAGCCCACTCCCGCCGCCGCCTTCCTCGCGCCGCCACCGTCTCTGCCATGGACACCGATGAGGAGTCTGAGCTGGACTCCACCCCGGGCCGGCCCCTCCTCCAAGCCGCCGCCCCCCGGCCTTTATATGCCACCTCAAGCCGCCCACCACCGCAGACAAGCTGTGCAGCCGCCGCTGCCGCTGCCGCTTGCCGCCGACGTAGCCACCCCGTCGTGCTGCCGCCGGAGCCGCCCCGCCTCGCCGTTGCTCGACGACACCGCCACCGGATCTCATCGGATCTCGCCACCGCCGGTTTTTCTTGTTGAATCGGTAAAACCGACAAAACCGTACCCGGTTTTTCTCGTTAGATCGGTTCGGTTTGGTTTTTTTGGTTTCGCTAATCAGCGAACGTTCACCTGTTAGTTCGTTTTAACGAACAGCTTTTGTTCAGTTGTCTCTGTTAGCGAACATTCGTTCGTTAGTCATTTCTTTTTATTTTATTTTTCGGCCAGGGACCTATCCGCGATTGTTTTTATCGCAGATTAGCCCCTGATCTTCAAACCCTCGCAACTTTTTGCTCGTTTATCCAAATCCAGTGAAACCAATGCCAAAATCTTCATCTCGGACCCCTCTTTCCAATTAATCAACTTGAACATGGTTTTGACAAATTAAAATTTGGTTTCAGGCAGATTTGAGAACATCTTTTGATCGTTGTTTGAGTTTCGTAGCTCCGATTTGATTGATTCTTTTTACAAATCGAAGCACTTTAGTTGAACTTTCTCATCTGTGTTTTACCCTTGCATCTATGCTTGAGTGCTTGTGTATGCTATTATTTGTTTGCGATAGAATTTCCGGAGTGCGAAGCATGCTACTACGAGTCTCTAGGGTTTGCAGATCGTCAGCATGGCAAGTAACAATTTGATCGTACCCCTTTATTACCCAGTTTTTATGCATTAGTTTCAACCCTCGAACATTGCATGAGTAGGATCTGATTTTAACATGTGGGTTGGGAAGTAGTTGATGAGGTAGAACCTATTGTACTTTATTTCAAACCTTGGCAGTTACTTCTATGTTATGCTATTACTGTTATGCTATGCTAGTAGACGTGGTTTGGTTTGAGTGATCCATGACAGATGTGAGGATTGTTAATTAATGGTTAACTTTAGGTGGCTACTTTAATACATATCTGGGTGGATTGGTTGAGGCACCCTGGAGCACCCAGTGGTTGTCAGGGCACTTGGAGTAATCCAATGTTGTCCTAGGATATCCCGGAGTACCCGTTTGATCATCCTATGGTTCGCCACCCAGGCTCAAAGGGATCATAAGATTATTCATGCTAGAAACTTTTGTGTGCAGCCACAAGCCATTATGAGCTCTAGCATAGTTGAGTATGTTGCGTGACCTCTTTCAATGGTAGGCTAGCAGATATAGGGGATGTAGGTGGTACTGTCTACCCAGAGTAGAGAGTTAATGCTTCTGAAAGACCGTGTCTCGGTCATCCGTTTCTCAAACATCATGTAGTGCGAGAAACCTAATGGAGGAGATCGAGTCTTGTGGGGAAAAGTGCGCAGACCTCTGTAGAGTGTACAAACTAATCATGGTTAGCCGTATCCCCGGTTATGGACATCTTGAGTATTCGGTTCTTGAATTATTGGTTTGATCTCATCACTCTGAATTAAATTTTTTGGGATATTAATAATGTTTAAATGGGATTGAGTTGGAGGAACCTTCTCAATATTTGTCAACCACAATGATAGTTAATTAAAATATATTCCTTTGTAGTAGGGAAAAATTGGCTTTACACTAAAAATATGATAACCATAGAGCCTCCACCAGCCATATATGCATGTAGACATAGCTGTTATTTTGTTCATCGTTCTACAATGTTATTTTGCGAGCATATTCCATGTGCTGACCCATTTCGGGCTGCAACATATTATGTTGCAGACTTTTCAAACGAAGAGTAAGGTGCGCTAGGTCGTTGTCGTGCACTCAGCTATGCCGTTGGAGTTGATGGACTCATTTACCTTCGATGCTTTCGCAGTTATCTTATTTAGATGGCCTTAAGCCACATTATTGTAATAAGTTCTCTTTTGAGACATTCGATGTAATAAGTGTGTGATTGCACTCTGTTATAAATCCTTCAAGTATTGTGTGTGTCAGCATTACCGATCCAGGGATGACACTTATACACAGAGATTTGGCCGTTTGAGGTAGGATCGCTACAACTTGTTATTGAACCATTTGATGTTTGGGGCTTTGATTATATGGGACCGTTTCCTTCCTCTAATGGGTATACACATATCTTAGTTGATGTTGATTACGTTACTAAGTGGGTAGAAGCTATTCCAACTAGTAGTGCTGATCATAACACCTCTATTAAGATGCTTAAAGAAGTTATTTTTCCAAGGTTTGGAGTCCCTTGATACTTAATGACTGATGGTTGTTCACATTTTATTCATGGTGCTTTTCATAGAATGCTTGCTAAGTATGATGTTAATCATAGAATTGCATCTCCATATCACTCACAGTCTAGTGGTCAAGTAGGACTAAGTAATAGAGAGATTAAATTAATTTTGCAAAAGACTGTTAATAGATCTAGAAAGAATTGGTTAGCAGAAGCCTTGTTTTACCCCAAACTCGGGACGACATACTCACCATAACCATGGAGGCAACAATCACAATGGAGGAAGTTCGCATAACCACATTGGCCCCAAGAATGGAAATGGGAATGGAGCAAGCAGCAATCAGAACCGTTCCAACCCAGTAGCACCCGCCAAGAAGGACCTAAGTCACATTACTTGTTTCAAGTGCGGGAAGACTGGGCACTACACCACCGAGTGTTCTGTAGCCAAGAATGGAAATGGCAATGGGAGTTCTGGAAAGAAGCCCAATCCCTTCACCAGAGGTCAGGTGAACCACATCAACGTGGAGGAGGTTGAAGAGCAGTTGGATGCAGTTATCGGTAAGTTTTTGGTTAAGTCATTTACCTCTCTCGTTCTTTTGGATACGGGTGCATCGCATTCATACATATCAAGGGGATTTGTGGACAAGTTTAAGTTGCCTACCTTAGCCCTTAGGTCACCCGTGTTAGTAAGCTCACCAGGAGCGGAGTATATGGCCAGCCGATGGTGTGACATGTTACCTTTGACCATTGGTAGCCATGTGTTTCCCTCAGATCTAATAATTTTGGAATCACAAGGAGCATTTGTGTTTAATTCTCGAGAAGCTCAGGGAACATCAGCTATATGCCAAGTTCAGCAAATGTGAGTTTTGGTTGAACGAAGTTGGATTTCTTGGACATGTTATATTAGGAGAAGGTATAGCAGTACACCCTACCAAGGTTCAGTCTGTCACTGAGTGGTTGGCAACCACCTCAGTTGGAGAGATCCGCAGTTTTCTGGGACTCGCAAGATATTATAGGAGGTTCATTGAGAATTTTTCTAAAATTGAGAAACCCATGACAGAGTTATTGAAGAAGGACACCAAGTTCAAATGGACCAAAGATTGTGAATCCAGTTTTCAGGAGTTGAAGAAACGTTTGGTTACAACCCCGGTGCTGATTCTTCCGGATATACACAAGGATTTCCAAGTGTATTGTGACGCTTCTCGCTTAGGACTTGGAGGAGTACTTATGCAGGACGGAAGAGTTGTTTTATATGCTTCACGTCAGCTTCGACCGCATGAGTTGAATTATGCCATGCATAATTTGGAGTTAGCAGCCGTAGTGCATGCTCTCAAGACCTGGAGACATTTTCTTATTGGAAACCGTTGTGATGTATACACGGATCATAAGAGTTTGAAGTACATTTTCATGCAAAAGGAGCTGAATCTATGGCAAAGGGGATGGTTGGAGCTTATAAAGGATTATGATATGAAGTTGCATTATCATCCAGGAAAGGCCAATGTCGTAGTAGACGCTTTGAGACGGAAGAGTTATGTCAATACCCTCATAAGCGGAGGATTACCGCAGGAGTTAGCTGATGATCTCAAGGAACTTCGCTTGGAGATAGTTCCAAGAGGTTTTGTTGCAGCAATGGAGGTTCAGTCCACGTTATTGGGAAAGATTCGAGAAGCCCAGAAGGATGACAAGGAAATTGCTGAGATAAGGAAGAAGATGAGCAAAGGAAAAGCCAAGGGTTTTCGCAAGGATGAACACGAGACTTTGTGGTTTGAGGATTGTATATATGTACCCAATAATGCAGAGGTCAGAAAATTAATACTTCAGGAGGCCCATGATTTGCCATACTCAATACACCCCGGAAATACCAAGATGTATTTGGATTTGAAGGAGCGTTTCTAGTGGACAGATATGAAGAAGGATATTGCCGAGTATGTAGCCGTATGCGATGTATGTCAGAGAGTGAAGGCAGAACATCAGAAGATACCAGGATTACTGCAGCCTATGCCGATACCCAAATGGAAGTGGGACAAGTTTGGCATGGATTTTATCACAGGATTACCCAGGACCCGATCATGATATGATTCTATTTGGGTAGTAGTCAATCGCTTGACCAAAGTGGCTCACTTTATCCCAGTGAAAACCACCTATACAAGCGTGAAGTTGGCCAAGATAAATATGACCAGGATCGTATGTCTGCATGGAGTTCCGAGGACCATTGTATCAGATAGAGGAA
Source organism: Triticum timopheevii (assembly GCA_963921465.1). Classification (NCBI taxonomy): domain Eukaryota; kingdom Viridiplantae; phylum Streptophyta; class Magnoliopsida; order Poales; family Poaceae; genus Triticum; species Triticum timopheevii. Next base: position 208,825,086 of record OY997270.1, read on the forward strand.
CACAATTTACTTCTAAGTTTTGGCATCAGTTGCACCAGACTTTGGGTACCAGGCTAGAGTTTAGTACAACCTTTCATCCGCAGACAGATGGACAGACCAAGAGAGTCAACCAGATTCTGGAAGACATGTTGAGAGCTTGTGCATTATATTATGGATCCATTTAGGATGATAATTTGCCCTACACAGAGTTCTCATACAACAACAATTATCAAGCTAGTTTGACGATGGCACCTTTCGAAGCTTTGTATGGGAGAAGGTACATGACACTGTTGATGTGTGATGAAGTTGGAGACCGTCAATTGTTTGGACCAGATTTAATCAAAGAATCTGAGGAGTAAGTTGATTCGAGATAGATTGAAGGTAGCTTAATCCAGGCAGAAGAGTTATGCCGATACAAAACGCATATCGTGTGTCCCCACTTCGAGGAGTTAAGGGAAAGTTAGCCCCGAGATTTGTAGGACCATACCGAGTTTTGGAGCGTATGGGAGAAGTGGCCTAGGAGTTGGAGTTACCCGAAGGACTATCAAGAGTTCATGATGTGTTTCACGTTTCCCCGTTGAAGAAGTGCCATGCAGAGATGGCCGATATTCCTCTCAGAGATATAGTTCGCCTGGAAGCAATTCAGTTGGATAGTGATCTAACCTATGAGGAGAAACCAGTCAAGATTCTCGAGTTTGCCAGCCGTGTTATACGCAACAAGGTTATCAAGTTTTGCAAAGTTCAGTGGAGCCACCATTCCGAGGATGAAGCCACCTGGGAACGAGAAGAAGACCAACGGAAAGACGACACACACCTATTTTCTAGCCAACCCGAATCTCGAGGGCGAGATTCATCCTAAGGGGGGGTAGGTTTGTAACATCCCAATTTTCAATTTGGATGTTATACATAGGTCATCATATGCATATCATATTTTATTTGCATTTGGTTGTGATCCAAGAAATCTTAAGCAACTCAATGACCAAGGAGAGAGTTGGAGATTTCATAAATTTTCATATTTGATTTTTTCTAAAATTTGAAAAGAGGATCAATTTGGTTTTAATATTTTCCTCTCCGAATATTTCTAATATTAAAAATAAAAGAGAGAAGATAATATGACTTCTTCAAAAAAAAGATGAATATTGGAGGAATCTTTTTAAAATCAAATATATATATATATATATATTTGGATTTTATTTGTGATCTTATTTGAATTAGAAAAATATGCATTTTTCAAAACTACATTTTTTAGTCTAGAAAAATGTTCACCTTGTTCTAAATATTTTATTTAGATGGTGAAAATTGTTTTTGGCATTTTTAGATTTTTTATATTTTATTAGGATTTTTCTTCAGCGGAATTTTATTAAAAAAACTTTTCCGCCCGACTGGGCCAAAGGTCCAGCCGAGCCGGGCTGAAGCCCACTCCCGCCGCCGCCTTCCTCGCGCCGCCACCGTCTCTGCCATGGACACCGATGAGGAGTCTGAGCTGGACTCCACCCCGGGCCGGCCCCTCCTCCAAGCCACCGCCCCCCGGCCTTTATATGCCACCTCAAGCCGCCCACCACCGCAGACAAGCTGTGCAGCCGCCGCTGCCGCTGCCGCTTGCCGCCGACGTAGCCACCCCGTCGTGCTGCCGCCGGAGCCGCCCCGCCTCGCCGTTGCTCGACGACACCGCCACCGGATCTCATCGGATCTCGCCACCGCCGGTTTTTCTTGTTGAATCGGTAAAACCGACAAAACCGTACCCGGTTTTTCTCGTTAGATCGGTTCGGTTTGGTTTTTTTGGTTTCGCTAATCAGCGAACGTTCACCTGTTAGTTCGTTTTAACGAACAGCTTTTGTTCAGTTGTCTCTGTTAGCGAACATTCGTTCGTTAGTCATTTCTTTTTATTTTATTTTTCGGCCAGGGACCTATCCGCGATTGTTTTTATCGCAGATTAGCCCCTGATCTTCAAACCCTCGCAACTTTTTGCTCGTTTATCCAAATCCAGTGAAACCAATGCCAAAATCTTCATCTCGGACCCCTCTTTCCAATTAATCAACTTGAACATGGTTTTGACAAATTAAAATTTGGTTTCAGGCAGATTTGAGAACATCTTTTGATCGTTGTTTGAGTTTCGTAGCTCCGATTTGATTGATTCTTTTTACAAATCGAAGCACTTTAGTTGAACTTTCTCATCTGTGTTTTACCCTTGCATCTATGCTTGAGTGCTTGTGTATGCTATTATTTGTTTGCGATAGAATTTCCGGAGTGCGAAGCATGCTACTACGAGTCTCTAGGGTTTGCAGATCGTCAGCATGGCAAGTAACAATTTGATCGTACCCCTTTATTACCCAGTTTTTATGCATTAGTTTCAACCCTCGAACATTGCATGAGTAGGATCTGATTTTAACATGTGGGTTGGGAAGTAGTTGATGAGGTAGAACCTATTGTACTTTATTTCAAACCTTGGCAGTTACTTCTATGTTATGCTATTACTGTTATGCTATGCTAGTAGACGTGGTTTGGTTTGAGTGATCCATGACAGATGTGAGGATTGTTAATTAATGGTTAACTTTAGGTGGCTACTTTAATACATATCTGGGTGGATTGGTTGAGGCACCCTGGAGCACCCAGTGGTTGTCAGGGCACTTGGAGTAATCCAATGTTGTCCTAGGATATCCCGGAGTACCCGTTTGATCATCCTATGGTTCGCCACCCAGGCTCAAAGGGATCATAAGATTATTCATGCTAGAAACTTTTGTGTGCAGCCACAAGCCATTATGAGCTCTAGCATAGTTGAGTATGTTGCGTGACCTCTTTCAATGGTAGGCTAGCAGATATAGGGGATGTAGGTGGTACTGTCTACCCAGAGTAGAGAGTTAATGCTTCTGAAAGACCGTGTCTCGGTCATCCGTTTCTCAAACATCATGTAGTGCGAGAAACCTAATGGAGGAGATCGAGTCTTGTGGGGAAAAGTGCGCAGACCTCTGCAGAGTGTACAAACTAATCATGGTTAGCCGTATCCCCGGTTATGGACATCTTGAGTATTCGGTTCTTGAATTATTGGTTTGATCTCATCACTCTGAATTAAATTTTTTGGGATATTAATAATGTTTAAATGGGATTGAGTTGGAGGAACCTTCTCAATATTTGTCAACCACAATGATAGTTAATTAAAATATATTCCTTTGTAGTAGGGAAAAATTGGCTTTACACTAAAAATATGATAACCATAGAGCCTCCACCAGCCATATATGCATGTAGACATAGCTGTTATTTTGTTCATCGTTCTACAATGTTATTTTGCGAGCATATTCCATGTGCTGACCCATTTCGGGCTGCAACATATTATGTTGCAGACTTTTCAAACGAAGAGTAAGGTGCGCTAGGTCGTTGTCGTGCACTCAGCTATGCCGTTGGAGTTGATGGACTCATTTACCTTCGATGCTTTCGCAGTTATCTTATTTAGATGGCCTTAAGCCACATTATTGTAATAAGTTCTCTTTTGAGACATTCGATGTAATAAGTGTGTGATTGCACTCTGTTATAAATCCTTCAAGTATTGTGTGTGTCAGCATTACCGATCCAGGGATGACACTTATACACAGAGATTTGGCCGTTTGAGGTAGGATCGCTACAACTTGTTATTGAACCATTTGATGTTTGGGGCTTTGATTATATGGGACCGTTTCCTTCCTCTAATGGGTATACACATATCTTAGTTGATGTTGATTACGTTACTAAGTGGGTAGAAGCTATTCCAACTAGTAGTGCTGATCATAACACCTCTATTAAGATGCTTAAAGAAGTTATTTTTCCAAGGTTTGGAGTCCCTTGATACTTAATGACTGATGGTTGTTCACATTTTATTCATGGTGCTTTTCATAGAATGCTTGCTAAGTATGATGTTAATCATAGAATTGCATCTCCATATCACTCACAGTCTAGTGGTCAAGTAGGACTAAGTAATAGAGAGATTAAATTAATTTTGCAAAAGACTGTTAATAGATCTAGAAAGAATTGGTTAGCAGAAGCCTTGTTTTACCCCAAACTCGGGACGACATACTCACCATAACCATGGAGGCAACAATCACAATGGAGGAAGTTCGCATAACCACATTGGCCCCAAGAATGGAAATGGGAATGGAGCAAGCAGCAATCAGAACCGTTCCAACCCAGTAGCACCCGCCAAGAAGGACCTAAGTCACATTACTTGTTTCAAGTGCGGGAAGACTGGGCACTACACCACCGAGTGTTCTGTAGCCAAGAATGGAAATGGCAATGGGAGTTCTGGAAAGAAGCCCAATCCCTTCACCAGAGGTCAGGTGAACCACATCAACGTGGAGGAGGTTGAAGAGCAGTTGGATGCAGTTATCGGTAAGTTTTTGGTTAAGTCATTTACCTCTCTCGTTCTTTTGGATACGGGTGCATCGCATTCATACATATCAAGGGGATTTGTGGACAAGTTTAAGTTGCCTACCTTAGCCCTTAGGTCACCCGTGTTAGTAAGCTCACCAGGAGCGGAGTATATGGCCAGCCGATGGTGTGACATGTTACCTTTGACCATTGGTAGCCATGTGTTTCCCTCAGATCTAATAATTTTGGAATCACAAGGATTGGATATAATACTAGGCATGGATTGGTTATCGAAGTAAAGAGGTAATATCGATTGTGCTAGTAAGTCGATACTTCTCACCACCCCTGAGGGAAAGAGGATCAAGTATGTATCCAGGCATGTGCCTAGGAGGACTCAAGTAAATTCTCTCGTAGTTGTTCAAGAGGAAGTGCCCGTTGTGAAGGATTACCCGGATGTATTTCCAGAGGAGTTACCAGGCATGCACTAGATCGAGACATAGAGTTTTTGATAGATATATTGCCAGGCACCAGACCAATATCGAAGAGACCATACCGGATCCCCCGTAATGATCTAGAGGAAATTAAGAAGCAGATTGAGGAGTTATTGGAAAAAGGTTACATTCGACCAAGTTCGTCATCGTGGGGAGCCCCAGTGCTCTTAGTTGAGAAGAAGGATGGATCTTTGAGAATGGTTGTTGATTACCGTGCATTGAATGAAGTGACGATCAAGAATAAGTACGCACTACCGATGATCAATGATTTGTTTGATCAGCTGCAAGGAGCTAAAGTATTCTCCAAGATCGATCTTCGATCAGGATACCACCAGCTGAAGATCCGAGAACAAGATATACCTAAGACAACCTTTACCATCAGGTATGGGCTATATGAGTACACTGTCATGTCATTTGAATTGACTAATGCCCCTGCCTATTTCATGAGTATGATGAACAAAGTGTTCATGGAATTCTTGGATAAGTTTGTTGTGGTGTTCATTGACGATATTTTGGTGTACTCAAGGAATGAAGAGGAACACAAGGAGCATTTGCATTTAGTTCTCGAGAAGCTCAGGGAACATAAGCTATATGCCAAGTTTAGAAAATGTGAGTTTTGGTTGAAGGAAGTTGGATTTCTTGGGCATGTTATATCAAGAGAAGGTATAGCAGTAGACCCTACCAAGGTTCAGTCTGTCACTGAGTGGTTGGCACCCACCTCAGTTGGAGAAATCCGCAGTTTTCTGGAACTCGCGGGATATTATAGGAGGTTCATTGAGAATTTTTCTAAAATTGCAAAACCCATGACAAAGTTATTGAAGAAGGACACCAAGTTCAAATGGACCGAAGATTGTGAAGCCAGTTTTCAGGAGTTGAAGAAACGTTTGGTTACAACCCCGGTGCTAATTCTTCCGGATATATGCAAGGGTTTCCAAGTGTATTGCGACGCTTCTCGCTTAGGACTTGGAGGAGTACTTATGCAGGGCGGAAGAGTTGTTTTATATGCTTCACGTCAGCTTCGACCGCATGAGTTGAATTATGCCACGCATGATTTGGAGTTAGCAGCCGTAGTGCATGTGCTCAAGACCTAGAGACATTTTCTTATTGGAAACCGTTGTGATGTATACACGGATCATAAGAGTTTGAAGTACATTTTCACGCAGAAGGAGCTGAATCTCTGGCAAAGGAGATGGTTGAAGCTTATAAAGGATTATGATATGAAGTTGCATTATCATCCAGGAAAGGCCAATGTCGTAGCAGACGCTTTGAGCCGGAAGAGTTATGTCAATACCCTCGTAAGCGGATGATTACTGTAGGAGTTAGCCGATGATCTCAAGGAACTTCGCTTGGAGATAGTTCCAAGAGGTTTTGTTGCAGCAATGGAGGTTCAGTCCATGTTATTGGGAAAGATTCAAGAAGCCCAGAAGGATGACAAGGAAATTGCTGAGATAAGGGAGAAGATGAGCAAAGGAAAACCCAAGGGTTTTCGCGAGGTTGAACACGAGACTTTGTGGTTTGAGGATTATATATATGTACCCAATAATGCAGAGGTCAAGAAGTTAATATTTCAGGAGGCCCAGGATTAGCCATACTCGATACACCATGGAAATATCAAGATGTATTTGGATTTGAAGGAGTGTTTCTGGTGGACAGGTATGAAGAAGGATATTGCCAAGTATGTAGCCGTATGCGATGTATGTCAGAGAGTGAAGGCAGAACATCAGAAGCCAGCAAGATTACTGCTGCTTATGCCGATACCCGAATGGAAGTGGGACAAGCTTGGCATGGATTTTATCACAGGATTACCTAGGACCCGATCAGGATATGATTCTATCTGGGTAGTACTCGATCGCTTGACCAAAGTGGCTCACTTTATCCCAGTGAAAATGACCTATACAATCGTGAAGTTGGCCAAGATATATATGACCAATATCATATGTCTGCATGGAGTTCCGAGGACCATCATATCAGATAGAGGAACACAATTTACTTCGAAGTTTTGGCATCAACTGCACCAGACTTTTGGTACCAGGCTAGAGTTTAGTACAACCTTTCATCCGCCGATAGATGGACAGACCGAGAGAGTCAATCAGATTCTGGAAGACATGTTGAGAGCTTGTGCATTAGATTATCGATCCAGTTGGGATGATAATTTGCCCTACGCAGAGTTGTCATACAACAACAGTTATCAAGCTAGTTTGAAGATGGCACCTTTCTGAGCTTTGTATGGGAGAAGGTGCAGGACACCGTTGATGTGTGGCGAAGTTGGAGAGTGTCAGTTGTTTGGACAAGATTTAATCAAAGAATCTGAGGAGAAGGTTAAGTTGATTCGAGATAGACTGAAGGTAGCTCCGTCTAGGCAGAAGAGTTATGCCGATACGAAACGCAAGGAGGTAGTTTATGAAATCGGAGACAAAGCATATCTTCGTGTGTCACCCCTTCGAGGAGTTAAACAATTTGTAGTTAAGGGAAAGTGAGCCCCAAGATTTGTAGGACCATACAGAGTTTCTGAGCGTATGGGGGAAGTGGCCTACAAGTTGGAGTTACGTGAAGGACTGTCAGGAGTTCATGATGTGTTTCACATTTCCCAATTGAAGAAGTGCCATCCAGAGATGGCCGATGTTCCTTTGAGAGATACAGTGCCCCTGGAAGCAATTCAGTTGGATAGTGATCTGACCTACGAGGATAAAACCAGTCAAGATTCTCGAGTTTGCCAGCCGTGTTACACGCAGCAAGGTTATCAAATTTCGCAAAGTTCAGTGGAGCCACCATACTGAGGATGAAGCCACCTGGGAACGAGAAGAAGACATGCGGAAAGACCACCCACACCTATTTTCTAACCAACCCGAATCTCGAGGGCGAGATTCATACTAAGGGGGGTAGGTTTGTAACATCCCAATTTTCAATTTGGATGTTATACATAGGTCATCATATGCATATCATATTTTATTTGCATTTTGGTGGTGATCCAAGAAATCTTAAGCAACTCAAGGACCCAAGGAGAGAGTTGGAGATTTCATAAGTTTTCATATTTGATTTTTTCTCAAATTTGAAAAGAGGATCAATTTGGTTTTAATATTTTCCTCTCCGAATATTTCTAATATTAAAAATAAAAGAGAGAAGATAGTATGACTTCTTCAAAAAAAAAGAGGAATATTGGAGGAAATTTCTTAAAATCAAATATATATTTTATTTGGAATCTATTTGAGATCTTATTTGAATTAGAAAAATATGCATTCTTCAAAACTGCATTTTTTTAGGCTAGAAAAATGTTTACTTTGTTCTAAATATTTTATTTAGATGGTGAAAATTGTTTTTGGCGTTTATAGATTTTTTTTATATTTTATTAGGATTTTTCTTTGGCGGAATTTTATTTAAAAAAACTTTTCCGCCCGACTGGGCCAAAGGCCCAGCCGATCCAAGCTGAAGCCCACTCCCGCCGCCGCCTTCCTCGCGCCGCCGCCGTCTCTGGCACGGACGCTGAGGAGGAGTACGAGCCGGACTCCACCCGGGCCGGCCCCTCCTCCAAGCCGCCGCCCTCGGCCTTTATATGCCACCCCGAGCCTCCCACCACCGCAGCCACCGCCGCCGAGCCGCGCCATCGCCGCTGTCGCTGCTCGTCGTGCCGCCCGCTGCCGCTGCTGCACCGCCGTGCCGCCGCTTGCCGTCGATGTCGCTGCCCTGCCTCGCCATTGTTCGCCGCCGCGGCCGCCGGATCTCGTCGGATCTCGCCGCCACCGTTTTTTTAGTTGAATCGGTGAAACCGACAAAACCGTCCCCGTTTTTTTGTTAGATCAGTTCGGTTTGGCTTTTTTTGGTTTCGCTAATCAGCGAACGTTCACCCGTTAGTTCATTTTAATGAACAGTTTTCGTTCGTTTGTCTTTGTTAGCGAAAGTTCATTCGTTAGTCTTTTCTTTTTATTTTATTTTTCGGCTAGGGACCTATCCGCGATTGTTTTTATCACAGATTAGCCCCTGATCTTCAAACCCTCGCAACTTTTTGCTCGTTTATCCAAATCCAGCGAAATCAACGCCAAAATCTTTTTTTCGGACCCCTCTTTCTAGTTAATCAACTTGAACATGGTTTTGACAAACTAAAATTTGGTTTCAAGCAGACTTGATTTCGAACATCTTTTGATCATAGTTTGAGTTTCGTAGCTCCGATTTGATTGATTCTTTTTGCAAATGAAAGCACTTCAGTTGAACTTTCAGTTTGGACTTTCTCATCTGAGTTTTACCCTTGCATCTATCCTTGAGTGCTTGTGTATGCTATTGTTTGTTTGTGATAGAATTTCCGGAGTGCGAAGCGTGCTACTACGAGTCTCTAGGGTTTGCAGATCGTCAGCAAGGCAAGTAACACTTTGATCGTACCCCTTTATTACCCAGTTTTTATGCATTAGTTTCAACCGTCAAACATTGCATGAGTAGGATCCGATTTTAACATGTGGGTTGGGAAGTAGTTGATGAGGTAGAACCTATTGTTCTTTATTTCAAACCTTGGGAGTTACTTCTACGTTATGCTATTACTGCTATTCTATGCTAGTAGACGTGGTTTGGTTTGAGTGATCCATGACAGATGTGAGGATTGTTAATTAATGGTTAACTTAAGGTGGCTAATTTAATACACATATGGGTGGATTGGTTGAGGCACCCTAGAGCACCCAGTGGTTGTCAGAGCACGTGGAGTAATCCAGTGTTGTCCTAGGATATCCCGGAGTACCCGCGTGATCATCCTATGGTTCGCCACCCAGGCTCAAAGGGATCATAAGATTATTCATGCTAGAAACTTCCGTGTGCAGCCACAAGCCATTATGGGCTCTAGAATAGTTGGGTATGTTGTGTGACCTCTTTGAGTGGTAGGCTAGCAGATGTAGGGGATGTACGTGGTACTGTCTACCCAGAGTAAAGAGTTAATGCTTCTGAAAGACTGTGTCTTGGTCATCCGTTTCTCAAACATCATGTAGTGCAAGAAACCTAACGGAGGAGATCGAGTCTTGTGGGGAAAAGTGCGCAAACTTCTGCAGAGTGTACAAACTAATCATGGTTAGCCGTGTCCCCGGTTATGGACATCTGGAGTATCTGGTTCTTGAATTATTGGTTTGATCTCATCACTCTTAATTAAATTTGTTGGGATATTAATAATGTTTAAATGGGATTGAGTTGGGGGAACCTTCTCAATATTTGTCAACCACCATGATAGTTGAATAAAATATATTCCTTTGCAGTAGGGAAAAATTGGCTTTACGCAAAAAATATGATAACCATAGAGCCTCCGCCAGCCATATATGCATGTAGACATAGCTGTTATTTTGTTCATTGTTATACAGTGTTATTTTGCCAGCATATTCCATGTGCTTACCCGTTTCGGGCTGCAACGTATTGTGTTGCAGACTTTTCAGACGAAGAGTAAGGTGCGCTATGTCGTTGGAGTTGATGGACTCAATTACCTTCGATGCTTCCGCAGTTATCTTATTTAGATGGCCTTAAGCCATATTATTGTAATAAGTTCTCGTTTGATACATTCGATGTAATAAGTGTGTGATTGCACTCTGTTATAAATCCTTCAAGTATTGTGTGTGTCAGCATTACCGATCCACGGATGACACTTATACATAGAGATTTGACCGTTTGAGGTCGGATCGCTACAACTTGTTATTGAACCATTTGATGTTTGGGGCTTTGATTATATGGGACCGTTTCCTTCCTCTAATGGGTATACACATATTTTAGTTGCTGTTGATTACGTTACTAAGTGGGTAGAAGCTATTCCAACTAGTAGTGTTGATCATAACACCTCTATTAGTATGCTTAAAGAAGTTATTTTTCCGAGGTTTGGAGTCCCTAGATACTTAATGACTGATGTTGGTTCACATTTTATTCATGGTGCTTTTCGTAAAATGCTTGCTAAGTATGATGTTAATCATAGAATTGCATCTCCATACTACCCACAGTCTAGTGGTCAAGTAGAACTGAGTAATAGAGAGATTCAATTAATTTTGCAAAAGATTGTTAATAGATCTAGAAAGAATTGGTCCAAGAAACTTGATGATGCATTATGGGCCTATAGAACTGCATATAAAAATCCTATGGGTATGTCTCCGTATAAAATGGTTTATGGAAAAATATGTCACTTACCTCTCGAACTAGAACATAAGGCATATTGGGCCATTAAAGAGCTCAGTTATGATTTCAAACTTGCCGGTGAGAAGAGACTATTTGACATTAGCTCACTTGACGAGTGGAGATCCCAGGCCTATGAGAATGCCAAACTATTTAAAGAAAAAGTTAAAAGATGGCATGACAAAAGGATACAAAAGCATGAGTTTAATGTAGGAGATTATGTTTTGTTATACAACTCTCGTTTAAGATTTTTTGCAGGAGAACTCCTCTCTAAATGGGAAGGTCCTTACGTTATCGAGGAGGTCTGTCATTCCGGTGCCATAAAAATCAACAACTTCGAAGGCACAAACCCGAACATGGTGAACGGTCAAACAATCAAACATTATATCTCAGGTAATCCCATAAATGTTGAAACCAATGTGATTGATATCGTAACCCCGGAGGAGTATATAAGGGAAACTTTCCGGAATGTCTCAAACTCCGAAAAGGAATAGGTATGTGATACGGTAAGTAAACCGACTCCAAAACAGTTCTAATAGCAATTTTTCTCTGTTTTGGAGTATTTAAAAGAATAGGAAAATAAGAAGTAGTCCGAAAGGGACACGAGGCATCCACGAGGGTGGAGGGCGCGCCCTACCCCCTGGGTGCGCCCCCTGCCTCGTGGACTCCGTTTTCTTGCACGATACTTCTTTTGGTCGGTAAAAAATCATTATATAATCTCCCAAAGGTTTTGAGCACTGTACCACGACAAAATCCTCTGTTTTTGTTTTGAGTTGTTTCTGCGCAGTTCTGAATATATGTCATCTCAAGACTCGGATGGAGAGAGCTATGTCTCGCATCTCGTTGCTAACCCAAAGACCTATGGGGACCTATCGCCTTATGGTCGAACTACGAATAACGAGGAGGATGCTCACCTAATGAGGATCGATGATTCAAGCTCAGAGGAGGAGGATGTGCCTCTACCTCAACCTTGGGATATGCACGTGAAATTCAAGAAATCAAGTCTCCCTAAGAGAACTAACCGTTCTAAAAATCTATCTATTCCTTCTCATTGTCGGCAGAAAAGCAAAGGGGACTTATGTGACAAGATCTTGAAGCTGGAGATGGAAGTCGATGATTTAAAGGAGGAAATTGCTCTCCTCAACTACAATATGAAAAAGTTGAAGGAACAATTTTCACCACCTCCATCATCACCACCTCCGAAGAATGAGACATAAATACATGGTTATGGGCACTCCCCTTGGGAAGTGCCAAGCTTGGAGGAGGTGCCCCGGTATCGTATCACCATCACACTTCTATCTTTACTGTTTTTCTTAGTTCGATCCTTTTGGTTATATCTGATCTAGTAGAATAAAGTTTAGTATGATCTAGCTTTGAGTTTTTGTGTTGATCCTTATCTATGTAATCGAGTTTGTGAGCTATATTAAATAAAGATTAGTCTTGAGTCAAGGGCTTGGTTATCTTGCTATGATCTTGAGGGAATAAAAGAAAAAAGAAAGAATAAAAAGAAATAAAGAGATCATATTAATCTTATGGAGAGTAATGACTTCACATATAAAGAGTATGATGAATAAAAGTTGTTGTGAGTTGACAAACATAGTTTTGGTCATCGTTGTAATTAATAGGAAGTAATAAAGAAAGAGAGGTTTTCACATATAAATATACTATCTTGGACCTCTTTTATGATTGTGAGCACTCATTAAAATATGGCATGCTAAAAAGTTGATGTTGGACAAGGAAGACGACGTAATGGGTTATGTTTTCTTATATCTGAAATAAATTATATTGTCATGGATCATCCAACATGTTGAGCTTGCCTTTCTCCCTCATGCTAGCCAAATTCTTTGCACCAAGTAGAGATACTACTTGTGCTTTCAAATATCCTTAAACCCAGTTTTGCCATGAGAGTCCACCATATCAACCTATGGATTGAGTACGATCCTCCAAGTAAGTTGTCATTGTTGTAAGCAATAAAAATTGCTCTCTAAATATGTATGATCTATTAGTGTGGAGAAAATAAGCTTTATACAAGCTTGTGATATGGAAGAAATAAAAGCGACGGACTTCATAATAAAGGTCCCTATCACAAGTGGCAATATAAAGTGATTTTTTTTGCATTAAGATTTTGTGCATCCAACCATAAAAGCACATGAAAACCTCTGCTTCCCTCTGCGAAGGGCCTATCTTTTATTATTTTTCTTATACCTTATACAAGAGTCAAGGTGATCTTCACCTTTCCTTTTTACACTTTATCCTTTGGCAAGCATTGTGTGTTGGAAAGATCCAATATATATATATATATATATATATATATATATATATATATATATATATATATAGGGGCTTATAGTTTTGCCTCCCAACTTTTTACCTCAAGGGTAACGTCAACAATAATGGTTTATGTAAACCCACATCCAATTATATATATATATATATATATATATATATATATATATATATATATATATATATATATATATATGTCCGATTAAAACTTCATACCCATAAGTATTGCGTGAGTGTTAGCAATTGTGAAAGACTAAATGATAGTTGAGTATGTGGATTTGCTGAAAAGCTCTTATATTGACTCTTTCCGATGTTATGATAAATTGCAGTTGCTTCAATGACTGAGATTATAGTTTGCTAGTTTTCAATGAAGTTTCTAATTCATACTTTACATTGTGAATAGATTGTTACTTGAGCATAAGAAATCATATGACAATATATATATATATAGTTTGCTATTCTAAGAATGAACATGATGCCCTCATGTTCGTATTTCGTTTTATCGACACCTCTATCTCTAAACATGTTGACATATTTTTCGATATCGGCTTCCGCTTGAGGACAAGTGAGGTCTAAGCTTGGGGGAGTTGATACGTCCATTTTGCATCATGCATTTATATCGATATTTATTGCATTATGGGTGTTATTACACATTATGTCACAATATGCCTTTTCTCTCTTATTTTACAAGGTTTACATGAAGAGGGAGAATGCCAGCAGCTGGAATTCTGGGCTGAAAAGGGAGCAAATATTAGAGACCTATTCTGCACAACTCCAAAAATTCTGAAACTTCATAGAGGCACTTTTTGGAATTAATAAAAAATACTGGCGAAAAATCAACCGAAGGGGGCGCACACCCTGGCCACGAGGGTGGGGGGAGCGCCATACCCCCCTGGCGCGCCCCCTGCCTCGTGGGCCACCTGGAAGCTCCCCGATGTTCATCTTCTGTTATAAGGTATCTTTTACCCTAGAAAAAATAATAAGGAAGCTTTCGGGACGAAGCGCCGCCGTCTCGAGGCGGAACCTTGGCGGAACCAATCTATGGCTCCGGTGGAGCTGTTCTGCGGGGGAAACATCCCTCCAGGAGGGGGAAATCGGCACCATCATCATCACCATCGATCCTCTCATCGGGAGGGGGTCAATATCCATCAACATCTTCACCAACACCATCTCCTCTCAAACCCTAGTTCATCTCTTGTATCCGATCTTTGTCTCAAAACCTCAGATTGGTACCTATGGGTTGCTAGTAGTGTTGATTACTCCTTATAGTTGATGCTAGTTGGTTTATTCGGTGGAAGATTATATGTTCATATCCTTTATGCATATTAATACCCCTCTAATTATGAACATGAATATGATTTGTGAGTAGTTATGTTTGTTCCTGAGGACATGGGAGAAGTCTTGTTATAAGTAGTCATGTGAGTTTGGTATTCGTTCGATATTTTGATAAGATATATGTTGTCATTCCTCTAGTGGTGTTATGTGAACGTTGACTACATGACACTTCACCGTTGTTTGGGCCTAGGGGAAGGCATTGGGAAGTAATAAGTAGATGATGGGTTGCTAGAGTGACAGAAGCTCAAATCCTAGTCTATAAATTGCTTCGTAAGGGGCTGATTTGGATCCATATGTTTCATGCTATGGTTAGGTTTACCTTAATTCTTCTTTCGTAGTTGCGGATGCTTGTGAGAGTGGTTAATCATAAGTGGGATGCTTGTCCAAGGAAGGGCAGTGCCCAAGCACCGGTCCACCCACATATCAAATTATCAAAGTAACAAACGTGAATCATATGAGCATGATGAAAACTAGCTTGACAATAATTCCCATGTGTCCTCGGGTGCGTTTTCCTTTATATAAGAGTTTGTCCAGGCTTGTCCTTTGCTACAAAAAGGATTGGGCCACTTTGCTGGACCTTGTTTACTCTTGTTACTAGTTACCCGTTACGAATTACTTTATCACAAAACTATCTCTTATCGATAATTTCAGTGCTTGCAGAGAATACCATACTGGAAACCGCTTGTCATTTCCTTCTGCTCCTCGTTGGGTTCTACACCCTTACTTATTGAAAGGACTATGATAGATCCCCTATGCTTGTGGGTCATCACACCTCTCTGGTCAATAACCAATATCAGAACCTGGATGCTCATATTGGTTCCTACATATTCTACGAAGATCTTTATCGGTCAAACCGCACAACAACATACGTTGTTCACTTTGTCATCGGTATGTTACTTGCCCGAGATTTGATCGTCGGTATCATTATACCTAGTTCAATATTTTTACTGGCAGGTCTCTTTACTCATTCCGTAATGCATCATCCCACAACTAACTCATTAGTCACATTGCTTGCAAGGCTTATAGTGGTGTGCATTACCGAGAGGGCCCACAGATACCTCTCCGCAACACGGAGTGACAAATCCTAATCTTGATCTATGCCAACTCAACAAACACCATCGGAGACAGCTATAGAGCATCTTTATAATCACCCAGTTACGTTGTGACATTTGATAGCACACTACGTGTTCCTCCGGTATTCGGGAGTTGCATAATCTCATAGTCATGGGAACATGTAAGTCATGAAGAAAGCAATAGCAATAAACTAAATGATCATAGTGCTAAGCTAACGGATGGGTCTTGTCCATCACATCATTCTCTAATGATGTGGTCCCGTTCATCAAATGACAACACACGTCTATGGCTAGGAAACTTAACCATCTTTGATTAACGATCTAGTTAAGTAGAGGCATAGTAGGGACACTCTGTTTGTCTATGTATTCACACAAGTACTAAGTTTCCGGTTAATACAATTCTAGCATGAATAATAAACATTTATCATGATATAAGGAAATATAAATAACAAGTTATTATTGCCTCTAGGGCATATTTCCTCCAGTCTCCCACTTGCAGTAGAGTCAATAATCTAGATTACATAGTAATGATTCTAACACCCATGGAGTCTTGGTGCTGATCATGTTTTCCTTGTGAGAGAGGCTTAGTCAACGGGTCTGCAACATTTAGATCTGTATGTATCTTGCAAATCTCTGTGTCCCCCTCCGACACTTGATGATGGAAGGAACGGAAGCATCTCTTGATGTGCTTGGTTCTCTTGTGAAATCTGGATTCCTTCGCCAAGGCAATTGCTCCAGTATTGTCACAAAAGATTTTCATTGGACCCGATGCACTAGGTATAACACCTAGAACGGATATGAACTCCTTCATCCAGACTCCTTCATTCGCTGCTTCCGAAGCAGCTATGTACTCTGCTTCACACGCCCGCCACGACGCTTTCCTTAGAACTGCACCAACTGACAGCTCCACCGTTCAATATAAATACGTATCCAGTTTGTGACTTAGAGTCATCCGGATCAGTGTCAAAGCTTGCATCAACGTAACCATTTACGACGAGCTCTTTGTCACCTCCATAAACGAGAAACGTATCCTTAGTCCTTTTCAGGTATTTCAGGATGTTCTTGACCGCTGTCCAGTGATCCACTCCTGGATTTCTTTGGTACCTCCCTACTATACTTATAGCAAGGCACACATCAAGTCTGGTACACAACATTGCATACATGATAGAACCTATGGCCGAAGCATAGGGAATGACTTTCATTTTCTCTCTATCTTCTGCAGTGGTCGGGCATTGAGTCTCACTCAACTTCGCACCTTGTAATACAGGCAAGAACCCTTTCTTTGACTGATCCATTTTGAACTTCTTCAAAATCTTATCAAGGTATGTTCTTTGTGAAAGTCCAATTAAGCGTCTTAATCTATCTCTATAGATCTTGACGCCCAATATGTAAGCAGCTTCTTCGAGGTCTTTCATAGAAAAACATTTATTCAAGTATCCCTTTATGCTATCCAGAAATTCTATATCATTTCCAATCAACAATATGTCATCCACATATAATACTAGAAATGCTACAGAGCTCCCACTCACTTTCTTGTAAATACAGGCTTCTCCAAATGTCTGTATAAAACCATATTCTTTGATCACAGTATCAAAATGTTTATTCCAACTCCGAGAGGATTGCACCAGTCCATAAATGGATCGCTGGATCTTGCACACTTTGTTAGCATCCTTTGGATCGATAAAACCTTCTGGTTGCATCATATACAACTCTTCTTCCAGAAATACATTCAGGAATGTAGTTTTGACGTCCATTTGCCAAATTTCATAATCATAAAATGCGACAATTGCTAACATGATTCGGACGGACTTAAGCATCGCTACGGGTGAGAAGGTCTCATTGTAGTCAACTCCTTGAACTTGTCGAAAACCTTTTGCAACAAGTCGAGCTTTGAAGACAGTAACATTACCGTCAGCGTCAGTCTTCTTCTTAAAGATCCATATATTCTCTATGGCTTGCCGATCATCAGGCAAGTCAACCAAAGTCCATACTTTGTTCTCATACATGGATCCCATCTCAGATTTCATGGCCTCAAGCCATTTCGCGGAATCTGGGCTCATCATCGCTTCCTCATAGTTCGTAGGTTCATCATGATCAAGTAACATGACCTCTAGTACAGGATTACCGTGCCACTCTGGTGCGGATCTTACTCTGGTTGACCTACGAGGTTCAGTAGTAACTTGATCCGAAGTTTCATGATCACTATCATTAGCTTCCTCACTAATTGGTGTAGGAATCACTGGAACTGATTTCTGTGATGAACTACTTTCCAATTCGGGAGCAGGTACAATTACCTCATCAAGTTCTACTTTTCTCCCACTCACTTCTTTTGAGAGAAACTCCTTCTCTAGAAATGATCCATTCTTAGCAACGAATATTTTGCCTTCGGATCTGTGATAGAAGGTGTACCCAACAGTCTCCTTTGGGTATCCTATGAAGACACATATCTCCGATTTGGGTTTGAGCTTATCAGGTTGAAGCTTTTTCACATAAGCATCGCAGCCCCAAATTTTAAGAAATGACAACTTGGGTTTCTTGCCAAAAACCACAGTTCATAAGGTGCCGTCTTAACGGATTTAGAGGGTGCCCTATTTAATGTGAATGCAGCCGTCTCTAAAGCATAACCCCAAAACGATAGCGGTAAATCAGTAAGAGACATCATAGATTGCACCATATCTAGTAAAGTGCGGTTACGACTTCCGGCCACACCATTACACTATGGTGTTCCAAGTGGCGTGAGTTGCGAAACTATTCCACATTGTTTCAAATGAAGACCAAACTCGTAACTCAAATATTCACCTCCACGATCAGATCATAGAAACTTTATTTTCTTGTTACGATGATTTTTCACTTCACTCTCAAATTCTTTGAACTTCTCAAATGTTTCAGACTTATGTTTCATCAAGTAGATATACCCATATCTGCTCAAATCATCTGTGAAGGTCAGAGAATAACGATACCTGCCGCGAGCCGCAACACTCATCGGACCACATACATCATTATGTATTATTTCCAACAAGTCTGTTACTCGCTCCATAGTTCCGGAGAATGGAGTCTTGGTCATCTTGCCCATGAGGCATGGTTCGCAAGCATCAAGTGATTCATAATCAAGTGATTCCAAAAGCCCATCAGCATGGAGTTACTTCATGCGCTTTACACTAATATGACCCAAACGGCAGTGCCACAAATAAGTTGCACTATCATTATTAAACTTATATCTTTTGGCTTCAATACTATGAATATGTGTATCACTACTATCGGGATTCAGCAAAAATAGACCACTCATCAAGGGTGCATGACCATAAAGATATTACTCATATAAATAGAACAACAATTATTCTTTGATTTAAATAAATAACCATCTCGCATCAAACAAGATCTAGATGTAATGTTCATGCTTAAGCTGGCACCAAATAACAATTATTCAGATCTAAAACTAATCTCGGAGGTAGATGTAGAGGTAGTGTGCCGACGGCGATCACATCGACTCTGGAACCATTTCCCACGCGCATCTTCACCTCGTCCTTAGCCAATCTTCGCTTAATCCGTAGTCCTTGTTTCGAGTTGCAAATATGAGCAACAGAACCAGTACTAAATACCCAGGCACTACTGCGAGCATTAGTAAGGTCCACATCAATAACATGTATATCAAATATACCTTTCACTTTGCCATCCTTCTCATCCGCCAAATACTTGGGGCAGTTCCGATTCCAGTGACCAGTCCCTTTGCAGTAAAAGCACTCAGTCTCAGGCTTAGGTCCAGACTTGGGCTTCTTTACTTGAGCAGCAAGTTGCTTGCCATTCTTCTTGAAGTTCCCCTTCTTCCCTTTACCCTTTTTTTGAAACTAGTGGTCTTGTTGACCATCAACACTTGATGCTCCTTCTTGATTTCTACCTCCGCAGCCTTTAGCATCGCGAAGAGCTCGGGAATAGTCTTGTTCATCCCTTGCATATTATAGTTCATCACAAAGCTTTTGTAGCTTGGTGGCAGTGATTGAAGAACTCTATCAATGACACTATCATCAGGAAGATTAACTCCCAGTTGAGTCAAGTGGTTGTGGTACCCAGACATTCTGAGTATATGTTCACTGACAGAACCATTCTCCTCCATTTTGCAGCTGTAGAACTTATGGGAGACTTCATATCTCTCAATTCAAGCATTTGCTTGAAATATTAACTTCAACTCCTGGAACATCTCATATGCTCCATGACATTCAAAACATCGTTGAAGTCCCGGTTCTAAGTCGTAAAGCATGGCACACTGAACTATCGAGTAGTCATCAGCTTTGCTCTGCCAGACGTTCACAACGTCTGATGTTGCTCCTGCTACGGGTCTTGCACCTAGCGGTGCTTCCAGGACGTAATTCTTCTGCGCAACAATGAGGATAATCCTCAAGTTACGGACCCAGTCTGTGTAGTTGCTACCATCATCTTTCAATTTAGCTTTCTCTAGGGGCGCATTAAAACCCAAAGGAACAGTAGCACGGGCCATTGATCTACAACAACATAGACATGCAAAATACTATCAGGTACTAAGTTCATGATAAATTAAAGTTCAATTAATCATATTACTTAAGAACTCGCACTTAGATAGACATCCTTCTAATCATCTAAGTGATCACGTGATCCAAATCAACTAAACCATGTTCGATCATCACGTGAGATGGAGTAGTTTTCAATGGTGAACATCACTATGTTGATCATATCTACTATATGATTCATGCTCGACCTTTCGGTCTCAGTGTTCCGAGTCCATATCGGCATATGCTAGGCTCGTCAAGTTTAACCCGAGTATTCTTCTTGTGCAAAACTGGCTTGCACCCGTTCTATGTGAACGTAGAGCTTATCACACCCGATCATCACGTCGTGTCTCGGCACGACGAATAGTAGCAACGGTGCATACTCAGGGAGAGCACTTGTACCTTGAAATTTAGTGAGAGATCATCTTATAATGCTACCGCCATATTAAGCAAAATAAGATGCATAAAGGATAAACATCACATGCAATCAAAATATGTGAAATGATATGGCCATCATCATCTTGTGCTCATGATCTCCATCACCAAAGCATCGTCATGATCTCCGTCGTCACCGGCGCGACACCTTGATCTCCATCGTAGCATCATCTCGCCAACTATTGTTTCTACAACTATCGCTACCGCTTAGTGATAAAGTAAAAACAATTACATGGAGATTGCATTGCATACAATAAAGCGACAACCATATGGCTCCTGTTAGTTGCCGATAACTCTATTAAAAACATGATCATCTCACAACAATTTATATATCATCACGTCTTGACCATATCACACCACGACATGCCCTGCAAAAACAAGTTAGACGTCCTCTACTTTGTTGTTGCAAGTTTTACGTGGCTGCTATGGGCTTATCAAGAACCGTTCTTACCTACACATCAAAACCACAACGATTTTTCGTCAAGTGTGTTGTTTTAACCTTCAACAAGGACCGGGCGTGGCCACACTCGATTCAACTAAAGATGGAGAAACAGATACCCACTAGCCACCTGTGTGCGAAGCACGTCGGTAGAACCAATCTCATGAACGGGGTCATGTAATGTCAGTCTAGGCCGCTTCGTCCGACAATACCGCCGAATCAAAGTAGGACATGCTGGTAAGCAGTATGACTATTATCGCCCACAACTCTTTGTGTTCTACTCATGCATATAACATCTACGCATAGACCTGGCTCGGATGCCACTGTTGGGGAACGTAGTATTTCAAAAAAATTACCTACGATCACGCAAGATCTATCTAGGAGAAGCATAGCAACGAGCGGGGAGAGTGTGTCCACGTACCCTCGTAGACCGAAAGTGGAAGCGTTAAGTAATGCGGTTATTTAGTCGAACGTCTTCGCGATCCAACCCATCAAGTATGGAACGCACGGCACCTCCGTGATCTGCACATGTTCAGCTCGGTGATGTCCCTCGAACTCTAGATCTAGCTGAGGCCGAGGGAGAGTTCCGTCAGCACGACGGCATGGTGACGGTGATGATGAAGTTACCGGCGCAGGGCTTCGCCTAAGCACTACGATGATATGACCGAGGTGGAAAACTGTGGAGGGGGGGCACCGCGCACGACTAAAGATCAACTTGTGTCTATGGGGCGCCCCCTCCCCGTATATAAAGGAGGGAGGAGGGGAGGGTCGGCCGGCCCCTAGGGCGCGCCCCAAGAGGGTAATCCTACTAGGACTCCAAGTCCTAGTAGGAATCCACCAAGAGGGAGAGAGGGGGAAGGAAGGAGAGGGAGAGAGGGAGAAGGAATGGGGGGGGGGCGCCGCCCCTCCTTCCCTTGTCCAATTCAGACTCCAAGGGGGGGGCGGCCTGCCCTGGCTGCCCTCCTCTCTCTCCACTAAGGCCCATGGTGGCCCATTAGTTCCCCCGGGGGTTCAGGTAACCCCTCCGGCACTCCGGTTTTACTCGAAACCACCCCGAACACTTCCGGTGTTCGAATGACATGGTCCAATATATCAATCTTTATGTCTCGACCATTTCGAGACTCCTCATCATGTCCATGGTCTCATCCGGGACTACGAACAACCTTAGGTACATCAAATCACGTAAACTCATAATACCAATCGTCATCGAACGTTAAGCGTGCGGACCCTACGGGTTCGAGAACTATCTAGACATGACCGAGATACCTCTTCGGTCAATAACCAATAGCGGAACCTGGATGCTCATATTGGTTCCTACATATTTTATGAAGATCTTTATCGGTCAAACCGCACAACAACATACGTTGTTCCCTTTGTCATCGGTATGTTACTTGCCCGAGATTTGATTATCGGTATCATTATACCTAGTTCAATCTCGTTACTGGCAAGTCTCTTTACTCGTTCTGTAATGCATCATCCTGCAACTAACTCATTAATCACATTGCTTGCAAGGCTTATAGTGATGTGCATTACCGAGAGGGGCTAGAGATACCTCTCCACAACACGGAGTGACAAATCCTAATCTCGATCTATGCTAACTCAACAAACACCATCGGAGACACCTGTAGAGCATCTTTATAATCACCCAGTTACGTTGTGATGTTTGATAGCACACTAAGTGTTCCTCCGGTATTCAGGAGTTGCATAATCTCATAGTCATGGGAACATGTATAAGTCATGAAGAAAGCAATAGCAATGAACTAAACGATCATAGTGCAAAGCTAACGGATAGGTCTTGTCCATCACATCATTCTCTAATGATGTGATCCCGTTCATCAAATGACAACACATGTCTATGGCTAGGAAACTTAACCATCTTTGAGTAACAAGCTAGTCAAGTAGAGGCATACTAGGGACACTCTGTTTGTCTATGTATTCACACATGTACTAAGTTTCCGGTTAATACAATTCTAGCATGCATAATAAACATTTATCATGATATAAGGAAATATAAATAACAACTTTATTATTGCCTCTAGGGCATATTTCCTTCAATCCTCCACTTCTACATGACGACATCATCTCTTCCCCATGGTGATTTGGTTTTTGATTCGAGGACGGATCTTTCCCAAGGGGGAGGGGATGATGCGGAGCATCCTACAAACATCACCATATTAAGAATTCCATTGCTAAGAGACACACCCAACTTCTACTTCAATCATACTAAGGTGAATTCCATCCTTAATGCATGTCTTCCTAGTTCCCTCGAGGATTGGGGAGGAAATTTTCATTTTGGGGCAAGATGGGAAAATGCCAGGGCAAACGGTTGTTGTATCCCTAGCTGGTTAAATACAACTATGAACTGGGTGGTGGAGGAAGTTTGGATATCCAGCCATTAATCATCTTGTTTCCTAGTTTCATGAAAATCAAGAAAAGCTGTAAACAATGGTAGGACCACGTGTGGTGGGTCCAAACGATAATTTCCCGATATAAATCTTAAGGATTGTTTTGGAGGGATTATTTCATGGTCCGAAGTATTTTGATACTCGGGCTGCAGTGAAGCACGCCGAGGATGTCTTAAAGACCTTGTATCCGAGTACAAACTAATGGAGGAACTCGCCTGCCAAGACGAAGACATCAACAAAAGAAGCCGTTTTGAGGAGGAAGTTGCAGTCCTCAACTTTGAAGCCAATTTAGGGCCTACCGAGGGTGTCCTGGACTAGGGGGTATAAACTTGTATGGCCTGTTGTCTATGGGCCGGGCTAATGACCCACCGACCACTGGAGGAAGGGCTACCAAAATTGTGGCTCTCGACATGAAAGAGATGACGGCCTCCGAAGACTTGGCGTGTACTTCAAGGAAAGCTCTACTAGCCGGCATGCTTATTCCTAGCTAGCAACCAACCATACATGTAATCTAGGTACCCTTCGTGTGTATATAAGGTAGGGGTCTAGTCCGTAGAGGCATAATTACAAGCCTTGGGGTTTAGAAGACAATCATCTGATCTCGAGGTAGATCATATTGTACTTTCACTACAGAAAAAATACACTTCCGTGATGATACGTGTTTGTCACAGTAGGTCACGTTTTTTTTCATGCATGTACATCCATGACGATTTTATGACAGAATCAAGATAGTCATACCTGTGCTGTCGTTGAAGTGTTATATGACATTACCAAAATTATCAGTGTCCACTTCCATGACGATAAATCACGCGTCACATAAGTGCTTTCATCAAGGGTGACCGACACGTGGCATCCACCGTAACGGAACGCCGTTAAGCTATCGGGTTGGGTTTTGGATCCGATAACCCGGTAATAGCCCCAACCAATGGGAAATTTCCACGTGTAAAATTCTTATTGGCCGAACAAAACACGTGTCAACTCTTCAGTGGGTCAGATAGGCGCCTATGATATGTTGACACGTGCCACGGCCCACCACTGGCCCATTTAGCTTACAAAGCCGACCCGTTTAACTTGGTCAAAAGTTAACGGGCTGGCCCATGAAAAGCCAGTTAATGGTCTCTTTGCAAATAGCCCATTTTACGGCCCGGTAACTCACGGCCCGTTAGGCCCTAAAGGAAATCGGCCCAACAACGTCATGTGGGTCATCGAATATAACACTAGCCCATTTCACTTTCAGCCGATGTATGGCCCACGACGTCTTTCGGCCCATATGAGGCCTTCGTATCTTTAGGCCCTTTATAGGCCCACGGTGACTCTAGCCCATAATGAATAGTAATTTTCTTTGTACCCGTTAATGGCCCGTGATTCACATGGGTCGTTTCCAGCCTGTGTTAGCTTTCGGCCTATTGATGGCCCATACATTCTTGGGCTCCTTTCCGGCCCTCGATTACTTCCGGCCCGTTACTGGGCTGTTCCTCTAATGGGCCAAATTAGGCCCATGGCAAGAGTCGGCCCGTTTCTGGCCTGTTAACTCGTTGCGCCGTTTCCAACCCGTCCTATATTCTGGCCCATTAACGACCTGTTATGCCTGTGACAGAATTAAGCTTTTGCTGTCCTCCGGCCTATTAACGGCCCGTTACCGTGCTGGGCCGATACCAATTACGCCCGTTTACGGCCCATGTAGACCCATTTATCCGACAGCCCGAGGCCCACCGATTCTACGGCCCTGTTGGAGGCCCATTTATCGACGGCCCATAGGAGACCCATGGATCCTATGGCCCGTATATGGCCCATGGTTGTTGCGGACACTAGCAAACCAGGGAAAAAGAAGACTAGGAAATAAATAAGGCCGAAACTAACGCTAGGCTATTAAGGCAATTGCACAGATTACATCCACTCGGCATCAAAGATCGCCACCAGTGCAAATATAGGGAACACCCTACACTATATAAAAATGGCTTGCTGTTTTCTTCAGCCGGTGGATGCATGTTAAGAATAAATTTTGTATCGCACCAAAACAAATTACAACTATATAACAGAAGGAAGGTTGGCATAAAACTTAAAAGTCTAACAAATAAATGCACCACCAGAAGTTCAGAAGCTCAGTTCATTTGACCTGACTGTTACGTTTTCATGTTGTATTGTCCGATGGAGCACCATAACCCTCGCCTTCATCTCCCCTAGGCTCCTGAACAACATAGCAAATGTCTGATAGTCTAGTTTCAAAACCATGCATATCTTGACGACATCAAACAATGTCTCTCCTTGTTTCACAAAGGGTCTCTGTTAGGGAATGGACTTGTGTCTGGAGCACAGATACAACATTGCTTTGAGCTTGCATATCTTGATCATGAGGCAGTTTGGACGAGATTGCCTTAACAACCAACCCAGTATTATGCAGGAACATGCTTTTGGCACTGTTAGTGGACAGGTACTGACCCACTGCAGCAAGAGCTGACATTGCGGTTATAGTTGCCTCGCCACCTTCAGAAGGTGGCGGTTCCACCATTTCTTCCATAGCTCGCTGAAAGTTGAGTTTTTACATTAGTAGTACCAGAACAGAAGATATTAAGGAGGTAGCAAAACCAAACAAAATAGCTTTGGTATATATACAGAACTTATTCTGGTGAACCCATGTAAAATATTAGTTGTATTTTATTGCAAAGTACATAATAAAACCAGGTTCCAAACATATGACCATGCACCATCGCTAATGTATTGTCTATTTATTCACATTGTATTGAGGGCTAAGGATAAAGAGACGAAGTTTATAATACGATAAGCATAGTATGACATCATTCATATCACAAAACAACTGAGAACAGACAAACATGCAATTGTAACGTTGTGTGGGCAAGTCCAGCACATAACTAGATTACGGGTCAATATCAAAGGAACATCACTCCTCTCTTTTAAACCGTGTAAGGTGCAATGATACGCTAAGACAATTATGTATAAAATTGAAAATAGTAATAGACATTGGCTGCAAACCATGCAGTTCAAGGCAAAAGTCAGAGTAAGTAGTAGTTAAAAGGCATGAGGATTAAGGACTTACAACAGCAGCTTTGACTGGTGTAGTCATGCCCTTCTTCTTGCTGGTGTGACAGTCCTTGAAGATTTCCACAACATTTGGTTCAGGTACTTTTTGGTCCTTGCGGGCTTTCCTCTGCATTTCGAACAAGTCAATATAGACCTGATAATATGGTACAGAGTGAAACAACAGCTAATTACAAGAGCCTCGCAGTGTGCAATATAGCTACGAGATCCTGTCGTCTATTGGAATTTCACTTTCGTACGGTTGGCCTTGTTCTTTGAACAGTTCACCTACAAGAAGATAGATTTGTGTGGCACATGTGTAAATAGGACTTCAACATGTGATCTGATCACATATATATAATGTACCTGATACTTCAAATCAGACTAGTGTTTAACAAGGCCCCTCCAGTCTTCATCCGATATATTTTCCACTAGAGATGTTTGGGAAAGTTCACTGTTAGCCTTGCCTTCAAAGTGAGTTTTCCTCAAGTTATATCGATACTGTCGCAGAGCAAACTTGAAAACATGGGTGCAAGCTTGTCTACTTGCATCATCTTGGCTATCCAACTTGAACCTCATATGTTGAAAATTATGGGAGTCTCCTTATCAGCAACCTAGAAAGTATGGGATAGAGCAAGACGATATTACTAGTTTCCATACATAACCATACTTACAGATAAATGGTCGAGGAAGGTGTTGAACTGGATTTCGTCTTTGTCATTCCTGTACTGAATCCATGTTGGGAGGATACGTACATGACACCTAACGGCAATCGCTGCCTCTGATACTAACTTGGCTGACTCTGTAGCATCACGTGGCCTTTTTAAACCTGCCTCAAAACAGATCTCCATTCTTCCTCCTCTAGATTTAGTTAACCTATCGAGCATTATCCCTGATGTTTGTTTCCTCTTGCGCCTAGGTGCTAGTCCAACAATGAACATAGGAAGTTTTAGTGTACATCAAACTGTGAGACTACATATAAAGAAGCATGCAACTGCAACTTGACTCCAGCAACTACCTTCTTGTTGTTGAAGCTCACAAGGTTCATCTGATATTGCCAACTCGTCTTGTGTCAAGAGTGCTTGGGAAGTAGTGTCAGGTGGCAAGGGAGCTTGGGAACATGCTGCTAGCTCAGTTGACGCACAAGTAACTCGTGCAGCTGGTAGTACTGTGGTAGGTGTTGCAAGAACTAGGGTTGTCTCTGCTTGTTTGGTGGCAGCTATTTGTTTTTGTTTGGCTTTTTTTGCAGCTCGTGTAGCATGGGATGCCCTGTTTGTAGAATTTTCCACTGGACTTTGACCTTCTATTGCACCATCAGTACCAGCAGAATCTGCAGGATTCATCCGCTTCTCATTCCCTACCATTTTGTGTTTCTTCCTCTTTCTCTATGCCATGTTAAGTCAAGCCGACAAGAAAAACGAATAACAATTTAGTTCTTCAGAACAAATTGATGCGTGATGCAGACGAACTGAACTTTGATGTTAGACAACCACATGATAGGAGGATGTAATATGTACGAAAAACAGGACGGAAGAGATAACTAGAACTATGATGTGTAAACTAAGCAGAAGACATTTCACTAAATTAGAAGCACTGCAATGGAAGGTAGACACCATATGAAAGATGCTACAAATATCGCTCTGCCAAGTTAACAGTGTCTCATCATAAATGGCGTTTAAACAAATGTGAAGCAGTACAAGAAATAACTCATATGCAAGATGCAAACAACATCAAACTACCATGTTAGAGGTCTCTCGTCATTAGTGCCATTGCATATTCACAGCTTATGATGTGTAAACTAAGGAGAAGGCATTTCAACAAATTAGAAGCAATGAAAGCTAGACACCTTATGAAAGATGCAACGAATATCACTCTACCAAGTTAAAACTGTCTCGTCATAAGTGCCATTTCAACAAATTAGTAGTACAAGCTAGAAAAGAATGCGAGATGTAACCTATATCACACTCCAAAGTCAAACGTGTCTTATGATAAGTGATTGTTTCATGTTACACAACAGTAGTAATTTGATGTAAGAACATGGTGTGATAGACAGATATTGTATGTTCTAGAAACAGGAACACGTGTCTTATTCAAGTATAATGTGTAAAGTAAGCAGATGGAATTCAACAAAATTAGAAGCAATACAAGCTAGACATCACACATAACATGCAACCACATATAACAATGCCAAGTTAGAGGGAGCACCCGTGATGGTGCACTAGGGGAGACGTGCAGCACAGCTTTGTTGAGTGTCTATGCATGTGTTGTCTTGGAAATCATCTTAGGGGTGTGGAGGCATAGAAACTGTAGAGGCCCTCCATTCGGAAGGAGCACCTTTATCCGTTGCCTTGCTAACTTCCTTCCGCTTTATTGATTTTGAATTGTCAAGTAAAACCGACAAGAAAAAGCAATAAAATTCTCTCTTTAGAACTCATTCATGCATGATACTGACAATCACTACTTTGATGTAAGGCAAACACATGATACCAGGATGGAATATGTACGAAAAACAAGACGGCATGGCATGTTCACAACTGTTTGTGTAAACTAAGCAGAAACCATTCCAACAAATAAGAAGCAATGCAAGCTAGACACCACATGAAAGATGCAATCAATATGACTCTGCCAAGTTAAAAGCGTCCCATCATAAATGGAATTTCAACAAATTAGAAGTAGCGCATGCTATAAATCATATGAAAGATGCAACTAATATCGCATTGCATATACTAAAGTTGTCTCGTCATATTGATTGATGCGGGATATAAAAAAACAATAGTTTTATGTAAGGACATGCTTAATAGACAGATGTACTATGTACAAAATACAAGAAGGCATGTCACATTAACAGGTATAATGTATAAGCTAAGAAGACTAGCACATGCAGTTTAACCAGATTGGAAGAATTACAATCTAGACACCATATGCAACATGCAGCCACATATCACGCTGCCAAGTTAGAGCAAGCACCTGCGATGCTAGTGTAGGGGAAATGTTGTAATCAACTACAAATCTACGTTCACTATCTTCATCTAGCATTGCTGTTTCTTGAAAATCATGTCGGGAGGCTGACGCTGCATTCTTTAAATGAGGTGTAGTCCACTTGCTTGCATGCCTCATCATAAGTGATTGATGAGGGATACACAAGAACATTAGTTTGATGTAAGAACATGGTTAATACACAGATGTACTAGTATGTACCAAAAACATCAAGGCATGTCATATTCAGAGGTATAATGTGTAAGCTAAGCAGATGCAATTTAACCAAATTGGAAGCAATACAAGCTAGACATCCGGCTGGAGTGGTGAGCATGATCATCTAGGACCTGAGAGCCTGGTGGGAGGTGGCCTGCTTCTCCACCATCGCGGCTTTTTAGTTGGCTTCCAGGTGATGCCTGTCTTTAATGGGATTGTCACTGGCTCGGCTAGTGCTCTGACTATCTATTTGTCTTCTGGTGCTCACGGTATGGTGGTTCATGTAAAAAATATCTTTCCTTATCTTAATAAACATCGACTTCGGCCTTTCGAATACAAGCTAGACACCATATGGAACATGCAACCACATATGACACCGCGAAGTTAAAGCAAGCACCTGGGATGGTGGTTCATTGCGAGCGAGGTCGTCAACTCCAGAGCTACATTTACCGTCTCCATCTGCTGACACTTCACCCTTTATAGCGTTGTAACGTGTTGTGCCTAGCCGCGTAGAAAGCTGGCACGACTTGTCTCTTTTCTTTTTTGCTTCTCTCGAGGCAGACCCTGAAATACCCTTGCATAAAAACACAATAGTGAGAGTATGGGTGAAGTGTGTGCAGAACTAGTGCACTGTAAAAGTAGCAGATAGCAGGTGGCTGAAATATAAATGACAGGAGACATATGATAGCTCTACAACATTGCATGGCAAACAGAATTAGATTCTACTCCGCTCTGTTGGAAAAGGCAGTGCCTAGGAGGCGCTTAGGCACGCCTAGGCGCTAGGCAATGGCCAAACGCCTCGCCTAGGGCATAAATGGAGGTCTAGTCAAGGCAAGCAAGGAATTGCCTACCCAAGTAAGAAATCATGCCACATAATACACTGATATGCCATACGGGTTATATTCCAATGACAATAGATGGTAATTAACTTATTTATATGCCCTAAACTAATATGAACACCCATATAATAATCACAAATACACTACGAGTAAAAACTATATTACCGCCTAGGCCTCGCCTAGGGCGCTTAGGCACTGCCTAGGCACTAGGCGAAGGCCAACCGCCTCGCTTACGCCTACCGCTTTTTCCAACCTTGCTACTCCGTATGATTTTGTAATATATGAGCACAGGAAATGCAGGTACTCCTCTAGCACACCACCACATGTGGTCATATCTAAGATAACAGGCAACTGAAAATAAATAGGCCAGTCGATTTTTTTAATGAACCGTCCAATCTATAAGGAACGGGCAGATGGCCTTCATCTACCACCCGCCAGACACTGTTGACGATCTTTATCGAACCACCAGCGACCATCGGCCCAGACCCCTGGCTTCGCCGCCCCACCCTCCCCTCGACCTCACACCACCGCCGTGCTTGGCAGCGCCCCCAGGCCATCCCATTAATCCCGGCCGACCTCCAGATCGGGCACCAGTAGCTCTAGGCCGCACACGCCCCTAAGATAAACACCAAGGCGCTGCTTCCCCGGCGTAATAGGCGTACTAGCGCCTGTTACGCCGGGGAATGCTTCCGTTAATTGGGAATCAACTAGCTAGAAATTGAAATTCAGGGGGGCGACGGACCTCTACCTAAGGTGAAATAGTATATGAGGAGAAACCTTGTGCATCGCGAGTTACTAGGAACATCTAGTATGAAGAAGCGGTCAACTGGTGTCTTCTGTGGGATGAATATTGTGCAAGCAAACACATAAGATTTGCATGAATAAGGGAAGAGGAGTAACCTTATCGGTTGCCAGTGTGGTGTCGATATGTCGCGGCGATCTTCTTGTTTTTCCTGGGGGAATTGATGTTTTGGAGAGCCGTGGATCCTTGGACAAACCCATGGCCAAATTGTTGACTGTGTTGCCGTGGCCGTATATTGGCGGAGGGGAAGCAGATCCGATGCGGCAAAGGACGGCGTAGCAGGAACAGCTCCGGTGCGGTGGACGGTGGCAAAGTTGGAGCGGCAGCGATGAGGCGTGGGATGGCGTGGTTGAACTGGCTCGGGTACGGACGGCTCGACCTCGGCTTCAACTACTAGCCATGGAGGGCGTTGCGGTTGAGGTTGCGGTGGACGACGATGTTGGGGTATCGGCTCTGGCGTGATGGAGGAGGGCGGCGGTTGATGGGTGGGATGGGGTGGTGGACGGAGGATGCCGGGGTTTCGCGGCTGGTGGAGAGGTAGTTTTGGCGCCCACGGAGTATGAACGGGGAATCGGACGGGTGGGCGGGGGGGGGGGGGGGGGGCGGGGGGAGAACCATGTTTCGGTCTGGGACGCGCTTGTTTTTGGCTTTTTTGAACAGAAGATGGGACGCGCTTGTTTGAAATTTAGGGAAAGTACAAACTTTGCCCCCTCTTAAATTTTGGACCTACTGCGGGTCGGGGGTAGGATGGTAAACCCAGGTGTCCCAAATAGTGGGCGGGAGCAATTTCGGCCGCGCGCATGTGTGCTTAGGCGGCCATTGTGTATGAATGTTTTTCGGAGGCGGTTGCGTGGCGTCTAGATGAAGCTACAAACCTACCCCGGTTTAGACCTTTGGACGTCGGGCCGGTAGGTTTCACGGGTCGGAGTTATTAGAAAAGTAATTTCCTTGTACTACCAAACATTGGTCTCACGCGGTTTCGGGCGAGTAGAGGCTCTTTTGGCGCGTCGTTCGAAATTTTGAAACACAAGCATTCACGTTTAGAGTACTCTTGAACTATGAGGATTGACCTAAATAGACAACGTTATATTTGACCTTGTATGTTTGAAAACCTCATTAAATTATTCGCTTCTTTTTGAAATTTTGACACTTGAAAATCCTATAACTACGATTATTTTGGAATGGAGGAGCTAAATTTGAATCTATTTTGTACACGACTACATATGCTATTATGTACAAAATCAGAGCAAAGATTGGTGCCCCCATAATTTAGGTATGATTTACAAATGCCATGATATCAAATTCAAATAATTGAATGGACTTCATGTTGAATTCAATTTTTTTAAACCACCTTAAGTTGAATTCAAATGTATGCTAGTTCACAGGTAGCTATTTATAATGTCCATTGTGTAACTTTCGTATGCATAATGTGCTTTACACACACAACATGAACTATACTCTCGTTTATATTTGACTGCTAAAGCGATGCATTGTCTGGAGTTCAAAATACTAACTATGTGGATCAATTGTGTCGAATAATAACATAAACATGCTCAAATTCGATAGAATCTAGATGTTTGATGGATCAATGACCGTTCCTTACGCGAATTGCAAATATCATGATCCCATCCTAATATTTGGATACAATTTATATCTTTAATCAATGTGTACAGCAGTCTTTTACATCTAGTTTCACTCTCTATCGGTGGTCTCTCACACATGCTCACACACTCTCTCCCGAGGTGTCTTTCTCGCACACATGCTCTAGATATAACCCTCCCTCCCTCTCGTAACCATTTACAACTGTTTTCACTAACCTTTATCACAAGCACTCTTCCTCTCGCAAGCATACACACACACAATCCCCATCGACCCTTTCTATATACATGGACCTGCCTACGTGTCTCATGTACGCACATTATCTTTAGGCCTGTCTCTCACGCATTGTCTCACACCTCTCTTCCTAATCGACGAGTATGATTCTAGCAGAGCATTCTGTAGGATGCCCCTTAAAGTTAGGTTGGATGGATAGTAATATCAGAGATAAAGGGGTTGCCTTAGTCCGAAAACCTAGGGTTACAAATCCTAGCTGGCTTTGTCAGTGGACACAGAGTCCTTCACAATTCTGCTATCTTTGTCTTGTACGGCTAGTCATCCATGGGTCTTCCTAAATGCGTCACGGGCCGACCAATGTAGTGCAGGACGGAACCGAACGAAGGGCCTCACCTCGACCCACCGGACCTCATGCGGTGACACACCCTCTTCCCCCACGTCTCATTATCTTCGCACACCCACACATACCAACACAAACACCAAACACACACAAAAATTCTCCTGGTGCCTCTATCCCCTCCCCCCTTGCATATACACACTCAAGGGAAGGGAATATCTTGTCGTGACGTCATATTCATCTCTCTCTCTAGACCACTCTCATTTCTCGTGCTACCTCTCCAACGCCCCCCCCCCCCCCGCCGGCCCCTCTATCCATGCCTCTCTCGAATACGTAATACACCCACATACCTCTCTAGGTCACGTCAAATGCATCAACTACACATTCACAAATGTTACATCACGTACCCCATTGATATAAAAAGCCCTTTCTTCACATTTATTTCGCATACAACATTCCTTTTGAATAAAGTGTGGCCAAAAATTATTTTAGAGTTTCTACATATATACAACATTACAAAGTTATATGGAGGAGTACGAACGCTAATTTGCATTGCATGGTGCCCACAATGATATTTATTCAGCACTGTGAATTTGTATATTTTTATACTATATACAAAGTTAGTCATAATAAAGAGAAACGAAGAGCATCTCTCTCTCCATCGCATACCCCCCCCCCCCCCCTGTACGCCCCTTTCACGTATGCACACAAACTATCTCCAAGTCCTATAAAAGTAAGCCCCCAGCACATTCACGCATGTTTCATCTTTCTCTCGCGATATATACAATGACGATCATTGTATTTGAAGCGAAAGCATGATACGTACATTGGACTTCAGAGTCCACTCATTACGGTCACCATTTACGTTTAGTGGTTATTATATAGTCACAGGCTCACCGTACAACTCTTTATTTGCTCAAGACATGACTAGTTCACCAGTTAAACACTCCACATGGCACCTCTAGTGTTGCATCACATTATCTCACTACCATGGTGCCCAGCTGTCGGCTTGTATCTACTCTACATCTACACTCTTATAAAATACACTCTTATAAAAACAGAGTTGGTGATGATGGTGTGCCTGCCATCCTGCAATATAGGCCGTCCGATTTATATCTGACGGATAGGAAAGAAACTACGGCAATTTTGCAAAAAGGTACCCACACACCACTCCACATTTGCAAATAAGGCCTTCCCTCATTCATCCTTTTCTCTCACAAGATAAACTAGTCATACAAATGCATCTTGATGTTACGTGCAACGCACGGGCATCTTGCTAGTAAGAATGAAAACAAACGACAAAAAAATATTTGGACGGTGGTTCGAAGTCATGACCGCGGGCACAGCAGACAAGGTGGCCTTGTATTGGTATGCTGAGCCGTCCGTTTTAATACACAGGAGCTGGTGTGGTGATTATACACACACACACACACGCATGCACACGAACTGCATGCACGCAACACTCACACAAACACATGCACCCACGCACGCATGCAACACTCACACGTACACACGCAGCCACGCACGCACGCAACACTCACACGCACACACGCACGCATGCATGCACACACTAGTACACCACACGACCAACACACTCTCGCGCTCAAGTGCTCAACCTACACGTGCATGCGCACACATCAGGCCCTGACAAACACATACACAACCAGGTGATTCCCGCGCACGGGTTGGAGTCTTGTCGCGCCTGCGTAAATTTGTGTTTATTTGACCGAGGGAGTCCTGGACAAGGTGGTGTCCGGATAGCCGAACTATCATCATCGGCCGGACTCCAAGACTATGAAGATACAAGATTGAAGACTTCGTCCCGTGTCCGGATGGGACTTTCCTTGGCGTGGAAGGCAAGCTTGGCGATACGGATATGTAGATCTCCTACCATTGTAACTGACTCTGTGTAACCCTAGCCCTCTCCGGTGTCTATACAAACCGGAGGGTTTTAGTCCATAGGACAGAACAACAATCATACCATAGGCTAGCTTCTAGGGTTTAGCCTCCTTGATCTCGTGGTAGATCCACTCTTGTACTACCCATATCATCAATATCAATCAAGCAGGAGTAGGGTTTTACCTCCATCGAGAGGGCCCGAACCTGGGTAAAAACATCGTGTCCCTTGTCTCATGTTACCATCCGCCTAGATGCACAGTTCGGGACCCCCTACCCGAGATCCGCCGGTTTTGACACCGACATTGGTGCTTTCATTGAGAGTTCCTCTGTGTCGTTGCCATCAGGAAGGATGCCTTCTCCCGTCTTTAAAGACGGTACCATTGCCAAGGGAGCCTTGGCTGCCGGCCAAACTATCCGGCTAGGTGGTTTTCTTATGACCGTCTGTTCGGCCGCCGCTCCGACAATGACCTCTCAGGTCATCAAAAGCTATTTTCACGTCAACTCGGAATTCGCCGAGCAGCTAGATCCGAGGGAGCTCTCTTCCGTAAACGAGCTCTTGGATCGCATCGCCGCCCTGGGAGTCGCTACAGACTACGATCAGATTGGGCTTAAAACCGATCTGAGAGAGATTAACTCTCCCCAGGCTACCCACCACATTGCTGTGGTAGAGGAACAACGCAGCGACTCTTCTTCTATATTAAAGACCATTTATGTCCGGATTCCCGATCCCTCCATGCCGGATTCCTGCGGAGGGACGGATGCCAATCAAGTACTAAACCTAAAGTCAGGCAGCGGACCAGATTCGTTGGACAACATCCAGCAATCCAAGCTTCCGAATTCGGAAACTTTTCGGCCCTTGAGCCTCAGATTGGGCGGGGTTCCGAACTTAATTCCACCCGCCCACCCAAATATAAGTGATCTATCTCAAATCCGGCAAGAGCCCGCTGAAACAGTACACCATTACTGGGCCAGATTCCTCCTGGTTATGGACAGGATAAAGGACTGTCGTGAAGAAAGCGCAATCTCAAATTTCTGCAATAACTGCACGGACAAGGGAATCATGAACGCCATAAGTCGTCGCGAAATCACATGCTTCGCCGACCTGGTGTCCATAGTACGAAAGTACTGTGCGATGGAGAGCGCCTGGAAAACCGAAACTAAGTTTTGGGACAATCCGGCTCCGAACACAACCCTAGTCCGAAATAAAAGGGTGCATCATGCTCAGGCACCTGGGACAAAAACCAAAAAGCAAAAACCCCCTAAAGGGAACGGAACCGTACTGGAGGGATGGCTCAGCGTACCCTGTAAAATCCATAATACAGAGGACGCCACTCCAACACACAACCTTCGAGCATGTTGGATACTACGGCAGGTGGCCAAAAGTGGCGAAGAGCTTCTAGCCCCGGAGAACCAGCCCAACAGCACCAGTACGGTATTAACAGTCTTCGAGACATTCGCATCAAATAATATGCGGAAACGAACAATCCGCAGCCTCACCGAAGTCTACCAAGTAGCAACAACAAATCCATGGAGCGACACGACTATCACCTTCAACGCCAGTGACGAACCCAAATTCCGAACAGCCCGAGCACCAGCCGCATTGGTCCTCAATCCAATAGTGGACGGCTTTCGTCTTACCAAGGTACTCATGGATGGCGGCAGCGGACTAAACCTCATCTACGAGGAAACCCTTTGAAAAATGGAAATAGACTGGAGCCGCATTGAGCGAAGGAGCACAACCTTCAGAGGAATAATCCCTAGTCGGGAAGTACGCTGCACAGGAAAAATTACACTAGATGTGGTGTTCGGCTCACCGGACAATTACAGGTCCGAGGAGGTCACGTTCCAAGTGGCCCCGTTCAGCAGCGGATATCACGCTTTACTAGGGCGAGAGGCATTCATGATTTTCCAAGCTATACCCCATTATGGGTACATGAAGCTTAAAATGCCCGGGCCCAATGGAATCATCACCCTTGTCAGTGATCCAGACATAGCACTCCGCGCTGAAAATAAGACAGCCGCACTAGCCCTAGAGGCACTATCCGAAGCCCTAGCGGCAGAGGAACTCACTGCACTGCGCTCCACGGTGAACAGGGATGATGTGATACTCGATAAGAGATCCAAGTCCACCTCTTTTAAACCAGCGGACGAAATAGTCAAATTCCAAGTCCATCCAACGGACCCCACAAAGACGGCCTCCATTGGGGCACAACTAAACCCTGATGTAGACGCCACACTACGAGAATTCCTTCGGGAAAATTGGGACATCTTTGCCTGGCACCCTTCAGACATGCCAGGAATCCACGCAGGCTGGCAGAGCACAGCCTAAACATCCTAAAAGGATTCAAGCCAGTCAAACAGGCTCTTTGGCGATTTTCCGAACCCAAAATACAGGCAATGGGAGAGGAGCTAGCCAAACTATTAGAAGCCGGATTCATCAGAGACATAAAACATCCGGACTGGCTAGCGAACCTGGTAATGGTACCAAAAAAGGACAAATCCTGGTGCCTGTGTGTCAATTTTAAAGACCTTAACAAGGCTTGTCCAAAGGATCCTTTCCCCCTTCCCCGCATCGATCAAATCATCGATGCTACCGCAGGGCACGATTCATTGTGCTTCCTCGACGCATACTCCGGATACCATCAAATCAAGATGGCGGAGGCAGACCAAGTCGCAACGGCGTTCATTACTCCATATGGACCATTCTGCTTCAACACAATACCCTTCGGGCTCAAGAACGCCGGCGCAACATATCAGCGCATGATTCAGACATGTCTGGCAACCCAGATCGGCAAAACAATGGAGGCATAAGTAGACGATGTGGTCGTCAAGACCAAACACGTCGAAACTCTAGTAGACGATTTGAGGCTTACATTCGACAACCTTCGAGCATATGACATTAAGCTCAACCCGGACAAATGCATATTCGGCGTACCAGCCGGAAAGCTCTTGGGCTTCATTGTATCCGATAGAGGAATTGAAGCAAACCCAGCCAAGATCCGAGCTCTGTCACAGTTGGATATCCCAAAAGACCTCAAACAAATACAAAAATTGACTGGATGCGTGGCGGCTCTAAGCCGCTTCATCTCCCGTTTGGGAGAAAAGGCATTGCCCCTCTATCGCCTCCTCCGGTGCACCGAACACTTCGAATGGACGGATGCTGCCACGGCCGGACTCGAAGAAATAAAGGCCATATTGGCAACAAATCCGGTCCTGGCCGCGCCAAGCTTGGGCGAGCCAATGTTATTATATATCGCGGCAACACATCAAGTTGTCAGCGCGGTACTCGTCGTCGAACGAGAAACAGAAGGACACAAATTCCCTCTTCAAAAGCCAGTGTACTACGTATCCATTGTCTTAACTCCATGCAAGTCCCGATATCCACATTATCAAAAGATAGTGTACGCGGTGTTCATGGCATCCCGGAAGCTGCGACACTACTTTCAAGAGTGTTCGATAACAGTGGCCTCCGAAGTACCTCTCAACGACATTATAAACAACCGCGATGCGACGGGCGGGATTGTAAAATGGGCTATTGAGCTCTTACCATTCAACATAACCTACAAACCACGGCGAGCTATAAAGTCGCAAGTTTTGGCTGACTTCATCGCCGAATGGAAGCCGAACTCCCTAAAGAGTACGACGCATACTCCAATTGGATCATGCATTTCGACGGCTCCAAAATGTTGGCCGGCTTGGGGGCTGGTGTCATATTGACGTCCCCAACCGGAGACACAGTCCAATACGTACTTCAGATAATGTACACGGACTCCAACAATGCAGCCGAATATGAGGCCCTTCTACATGGTCTCCGGATGGCAATCTCCATGGGTATTCAACGCCTAGAGGTGCGCGGGGATTCAAACCTCGCAATATCCCAAGTAAATGGAGACTTTGATGCCAAGGATCCGAAAATGGCAGCCTATCGTAACGCCGTCTTAAAAATGTCAGCTCGGTTCGAAGGACTCGAATTCCACCATGTAGCCCGGGATAATAACCAGGCAGCCGACGTGTTGGCACGCATCGGCGCAAAACGCGACGGTGTCCCTCCAAACATCTTCCTGGAGCGGCTCTTTAAGCCATCCGTATTATGGGAAGAGGAGTCCGAAAATAACAACCCGGAACCAACCGCACCACCCAACACGAAACATTCTGACACAATCGGTGGCTCAGCCAATGAAATAACACCTTCAGCCCACGAAATAATGGCAGTAATTGCCCCGTGGACGGAACCATTCCTAGCCTACTTAATTAGGCAGGAACTTCCCGAAGACCAAAATGAGGCCCGCTGCATAGTTCGGCGATCTAAAGCCTACAAGGTCCACGAGGGAGAACTTTATAAGAAAAGCACAACCGGAGTCCTTCAAAGGTGCATCTCCGAAGAGGAAGGGCGAAATCTCCTGGCTGAAATTCACGCCAGACTCGACGGGCACCATGCCATAGCCCGGGCCCTTGTGGGCAAGGCCTTCCATACAGGATTTTAATGGCCAACTGCCCGGGCAGATGCTCAGGACTTAGTCCAACGATGCGTCGGTTGCCAGCTCTTTGCTAATCAAAGCCACATGCCACCCACCGCCCTCAAAACTATACCCATCACCTGGCCGTTTGTGGTCTGGGGGCTTGACATGGTTGGACCCCTTAAAGGGAGAACCCACAAGCAAAAATACCTATTGGTCATGGTGGATAAATTCACCAAATGGATAGAGGCCAAGCCGGTCAAAACGGCCGAATCCGGACCTGTGATAGACTTCATATCTGGGGTAGTACACCGCTATGGCGTCCCCCACAGCATCATCACTGATAACGGCACGAACTTCATGGCCGACCAGGTTAAACTCTGGTGCAAAAACATGGGCATCAAGCTCGACTACGCTTCAGTCTATCACCCTCAAACTAACGGTCAAGTCGAACGAGCAAATGGTCTAATCATGAGCGGCCTTAAACCCAGGTTAGTGCGGTCCCTCACGGAATTTAACATGCACTGGGTGGAGGAGCTCGACTCCGTACTCTGGGGGCTGCGGACCACGCCAAATCGTACTACCGGATTCACGCCATTCTTTATGGTATACGGCGCAGAGGCAGTTTTGCCCTGCGATATAATTCATGACTCACCTCGAGTGCGCATGTACGAAGAAAGAGAAGCCGAGTTGGATCGGCGGGACAGTTTGGACGCATTGGAGGAGGAGCGCGACGTGGCAAAGGCTCGTTCCACATTCCATCAGCAGTAGGCTCGAAGATATCAAAGTAGAGAAGTACGGGCCAAAACTTACAATGTTGGCGAACTAGTTCTACATCTGCCGGACAAGAAAAAGGACAAACTCAAGCCCAAGTGGGAAGGTCCCTTCATCATCGATCAAGTCCTGACCGGCGGAGCATACCATCTACGAGATGCATCGAACAATCGACTCGAGCAGAACCCATGGAACGCAGCCCGCCTCCGAAGATTCTACGCCTAGCGCCGGACTCAGAGTTCGT
Source organism: Triticum timopheevii (assembly GCA_963921465.1). Lineage (NCBI taxonomy): Eukaryota > Viridiplantae > Streptophyta > Magnoliopsida > Poales > Poaceae > Triticum > Triticum timopheevii. Next base: position 208,865,917 of record OY997270.1, read on the forward strand.
CTCCTTCCTCCGTCCACATTTTATACGTTTGCTGTCTTTTGTTTTTTTCTCTTCCTTCCTCCCTTCTTTTCGTAAAGCTTTTGTGGACTGACCTGTGCATTGTTCGCACACACTTGACGTGCTGCTCGCACTCATTATACCTCGGGGCTTCTTTAACAGAAACTTATCTATACGGGCTTCATGCCCAACACATGCGTCACACTTCCGCGTGTACCTTTTACTCACCATTATATGCATCGATATGACTTAAGTTTTGGCCAAGCTGGGTTGCCTGGCTCCTGTGCTTACCCCTATGTTCCCGATTGTTCGGCTAGGAGGTAAAGGGAGCACCTCTGCGATTGTTACTGTCGGGTCATCCGGATGTGTACCTCAGACTGGGTGAAGCCGAAAGCTAGCGTTCTTAAGAGAATATTCGGTCGGTGACTTGAAAGATGATTTCTTATTTATTTATCTATCTGCCCCCAGATGCTTTTCTCCTCTTTTCGCAGTCCGGACATGCACTTTAGGGCATGCCTCCCAGGGAAAGGAACCCCTAACGGAACTATTCTCCCTGGAAGATGTTTCTTACTAACCATGTAATATAACATAACTAGTTGGCACTTGTCTGATAAAGCACTAATGACCCCTACGCCTGGTCTCCATGCATGCCCCGGTTTTTTCATAACTGTGAGGGTATTCAGACACACTCCGGACTCTAGGGTCCCGAGGTTGAAGCGAAAAGGTCCGCGAAGACAAACGATCTACAATCCGGCTAGAAGGCATTTTTCATGTCATTTTAGATTACATCGTCAAATTGACTGATTGTACTCCTCTTCAATCCCATCTAACAGGCTGTCTAGCTTACAGTCCCGTTGGGAATACTTAGCGGCCAACTCTACTTGGCCGTACATTAAGCTCACAGGAATCTCCTTCCCATCGGGCCCCACAGGTCCGACCTCGGCCATGTGGTTCGGATCAGCCTTCGTGTACCGCGTCTTCACCATGGCCCAGGCCTCCCGGGTGCCTTGACGGTAGGCCGATATCTTCCATAGACGGAAGCGCTGTCGTGCTCCCTGAAGCTTCTCCACAAGCCCTCCAAGACCCTTGGGCAGGAAGACGGACGGCCATAAGGCCTGGACGACGCCGCTCATCGCCTGCCGAACACGTTCGTGCAGTTGCAGCAGCTCGGGAAGCGGGTCACCCGTTGAACCGGGCATTTCCTCCGCATGGCGACCTGTGAGCACACCTACATACACATTTGTGTCAATCGACTTCCTCGCCGAACTCTTCTTTTCAAAAGGGTTTGCTCAAGCAATTACTGTAGATGCCGCGACGAAGCCGCCGATTCTCCTTTACGGAGTCAGACAGCTGGACCCGAACATCTTTTAGTTCATCGCCCAGCTGGGTGTTGGCATCTTGGAGTTTGTTTCTCTCCTGCTGCACCCTCATAAGCACCTTCTCGCCGGCCTTCAGCTGGCGCAGCAGATGTTGCTTGTCCGGATCTAGTCAGGCGCCCTCTGCAATATTATTGTCAGACTTACACACAAACCGCACTTCATAAACTACTTATCTTTTCAAAGTATGTATTACCAGAGGGGGTCTCTGTGGCTCCCCCTAGGGCGGCTAGTGCGGCCTCAAGTTGGGCCTTGCACTCTTGAAGCTCCTGGGACAGGTGGGTATTCTTCTCCGTAAGATCCTGCGAAATGATCCTTAAATCAGTTATTTTAACTATTTTAAGTCTCGGGGGCTACTGGCATATATAACTATTAAAATTCCTCACCCGTATGTCTTTCACATACTGCTCCGTGGCTCTGGTTAAACCATCTCGAGCGGCACGGAGGTGCGCGTCTCCCGCGTTAAATGCATTCAACGCCTCCGGGGAGAAACACGCGTCACGAAGAACCGTCCGGTGGCGCCTGTGATTCATGGCACTCTCCACCTCGGACTTGGTGGTGGACAACCTGTCGGCATCCTCCGTTGGAGGAGCATCCGGCTCACGCCTTGTGTTCGCCTCCCCCTCTGGACCAGGCGTTGGAGCCTGGCTTGCGGAGGTTTGGTTGGCAACCTCTCCGGGCACAGTCCGGCGAGCGCTCTTTCTCCTGGAAAAATCATGAGCGTTAATATACCTCCTAGGAATCTCTTCCTTTAAACATGGTGGTGCGTCATACCATTGCGGCAACGTTTCGATTCGCGCCGCACTCCTCTTCCGCCTGCTGGGCCGAACTGACCCTTGTCAGTCAGCCGCCGCGGGTTCGGCTTCCCGCCTTGAAGGCACCTCCTGCGAGACACCGTTGGTATATGGTGGTCAGAAATAAGCACGGATGAAGTAATGGTGTCAGGACTCCGGTCGTAGTTACGTGGGAAGCCGAAGATAAACCGGGGTAGTCAGCCGTAATGGCGACTAGAGCATTGTCCATGCTAAGTTGGTGGAACACCCCGTCAATCAGCTCCACCTTTATGTCCGGATCCTCTCCGGAGGCCGGATCAAGGGATCTTCCCGGATCCTCGGGTTGCGGAGTCGGGCTTTGTATGCCCTCCACATCCCGGCGCAGTTCCTGTGTCGAAATCATAAAGTAAGACACTTAACTTTGAAAGCACGGATCGGATAGATAAACGTCCGCTTACCCAGCTCCGAGGGTTATTCATGGAGAATCCATTCAATGAACTCGTGCGGAGGAAGTCCTCCTTCTCCCCCTTGTACAAGCCGGACAGGATCTTCACCAGATCGGCAGCCGGTCCCGGCCCCTTGCGGCCATGACGGGTGGCGTCATTCTCCCCGTTGAAATCCCACATAGGGTGGCCCCTATATTGGAGTGGCTGCACCCCTCGCATAATGCACGTGGCCATGACTCCAATCATGGTCAATCTGGGATGGGCTAGTAACCTTATCCGGCCCATCAGATATTGGACGCTCCTACCATCTTCCCGTTGAGGGCTCCGCGGGCGCCAACTCAGGCGTTTCTTCAGAGGAGCGTTGCTGAACTCCGGGAGGCCGATCCGAACTGGGTCTGGCAGTGGGGCCTCTTCCATATAAAACCATTCCAAAGGCCAGTCTTCAGACGCCTTCTTCGGGGTTCCGGATAGATATCCGGTCCCGGCGATGCGCCATATTTCGGCTCCGCCCACTTGATATATCGACCCCTCGTGAGAACGGGGTACAAGGCAAAACAATCTCTTCCACAACGCAAAATGGGGCTCGATGCCCAAGAACAGCTCGTAAAGAGCTACAAAGCCCGCGATGTGCAAGATGGAGGCAGGTGTAAGGTGGTGAAGCTGGAGTCCATAGAACTCCAGGAGCCCCCAAAGAAACGGTTGTATGGGAAATCCGAGTCCCCTTATTAGATAAGGGACGAAGCATACCCGCTCTCCTTTGGAGGGATTGGGGACGCTCTCCACCTGCTTCTCGCCCTTGTAGGTGGCCAGTCCGGCTCGAACCAGAACCATGAAGGCTGGGGGAAGGTATCCCTCGGCTTGGAGCATCACTAGCTCGCTATGCGGGACTGAACATCTCCTCCAATCTCCGGACTGAGGGCTGGGAGCGCGAGAGGAGGAGCCGCGTCGACTGTCCATGGTGGAATGGATTTTTGTCAAAGGCGCTTCGATGAGTACTCACGGAAGGAGGATGGTGTGATTCGGATCTCGATCCTTGCTCCTCTTATAGGCAGCTTATTCGCGCAGCTAGGGGGTAAGATGTAAAAATACCCTGGCTTTTTGCATTCATACGACACGTGGAAGAGGGCCATTATTGGACGTGGAAGCCAAGGAGCGCAACATTTATAAGGAAGCCGGACACTATTCGGTGAGCACATGGAATTTGGAGGAGAACCCGCCTTGCAAAGCCGAAGACAATACATGCGCCGGACTTATCGTCATTGAAGCCTGGTTCGGGGGCTACTGAGGGAGTCCTGGACTAGGGGGTGTCCGGATAGCCGAACTATCATCATCGGCCGGACTCCAAGACTATGAAGATACAAGATTGAAGACTTCGTCCCGTGTTCGGATGGGACTTTCCTTGGCGTGGAAGGCAAGCTTGGCGATACGGATATGTAGATCTCCTACCATTGTAACCGACTCTGTGTAACCCTAGCCCTCTCCGGTGTCTATATAAACCGGAGGGTTTTAGTCCATAGGACAGAACAACAATCATACCATAGGCTAGCTTCTAGGGTTTAGCCTCCTTGATCTCGTGGTAGATCCACTCTTGTACTACCCATATCATCAATATCAATCAAGCAGGAGTAGGGTTTCACCTCCATCGAGAGGGCCCGAACCTGGGTAAAAACATCGTGTCCCTTGTCTCATGTTACCATCCACCTAGACGCACAGTTCGGGACCCCCTACCCGAGATCCGCCGGTTTTGACACCGACACTGACCTTTTCCCTATGCGAACTGATAGGTGGGACCCACAAGGAACTTGGTCAATTTAACTAGTCAATAAGGCGCCACGCAGACTATTTGGCCGGTCAATAGAGTGCAAGCTGATGCTGAACCGTGAGCAAGTGACCGTATAATCACCGCAAAACATATATAGTGACCGTAATCAGCTTATTCTTTCGGTGACCATATTACACTTTTCTCTCTGTAGGCCCTCCAAAACTACATCTCTACACGTTCTCGCATGTTACATCTAACAACTATGCAATACATCACTACTACTACTCTCTAACACAATAAATCATATGTGTTTTTAGTTTTACTCGATATCATATTGTTACTTAATTATTCAGTTTGCATACATTAAAATTGCCTTTGAAATGTATGGCCAGTATCATCTACCGCGCGGGAAAAATCCCGCCCTATCCTGTTTAATTGGGTTTGTATCGATGGATCATGCGAAACAGCAAAACTATAGTACTATACAGTACAAGTGACAGTTCACTGAGCCGTCGTGTCGTGTACTCCTCCGTCGTAAGAGTGGAGCGCTCGCTTTCATAAATCTTCTAGTCCCTTCCGCAGACTTGTGGGACATCAAGCTACCTGGTCCACGTGCCATACCGGAATACAGTGCAGAGCAGCCGGGGTGAAGCACCCCAGTCATGGCGCCGGTGTAGTAATGAGCAATGAGGCGTCAAATCACAAAGTTGCACCTTCCCGGCAGTTAAGTTGGAGGGACGAAGTAAAAATGCTAAAAAAAGAAGTTGGAGGGACGAAGCAACCATCATTTCACTCATTGGTGAATTCGCTTCTCCCTCATCTTCTTCAACTTAACCACGTGTTGCTTCTGCCGTTGTTCTGCCTCATGTGGGACGCGGATTAGCTTGGTAAAGCACTGACACGTGGGACCGCATGTTAGCAAACCGCCAGGACAACGTCCTCTAAAAATAAGAAGCCTCCCCCGCCATCCGCGCGGCAAAATCACCTCCTTTTTTACTAATCTTGATTCTATAATTTTTTAGATCAATATAATTGAGATTTGTACAGATAGCACACAGGAGAAAAACCAAGTGGTACGGTTAAGGGCATCCATAGTGTGTAGCCAAATGTGAAAATAGGTTTTGGCATCATGGGAGCCATTGTGGACGGTCTTGCCAAAGACAAAAAGATGGAACCGAAGCTCCCTGGTTGATTGATTGAAGGAATAGAAAAATGCAATGTCTCTCCTCTTTCTCCCATGCTTGGACGCATGTAGTACAGTATAGAGCACGGAGTCCACTCCCCTGTCCCTTCTATCACAAATCACAAAGCAGTGAGGCGTCAAATCATAAAAGCACGAACAAGCAACCATCATTTCACTCTTCGCTGACTCCGCTTCTCCATCGTCTTCTTCGAGAAACCATCTCACCACACTAAGCTAGATGGACGACGCTATTGTGTACTAGTAGTACTAGTACATTTACGCGTCCTTTGGTTCAACGGACTTCCTGGATGCAAATAAGGCGGTTGTCTCGGCTTGCAGGCGGCACTTGTGAACGACTTACCGTAGTCTCCCTCAAGGCCTCAATGGTGTTCTCCGTCGAACGCACTTCACCAAACCACAATGTTCGAGATATCGTCGACGTCACCGCAATGGGGAAGGAAGTCAAATATAGTTACTGCCTCCATTTTTTTGTACACAAGGCCAGTATATCAAAATTATAGTTTGCAAAAGGCCACTAACACTAATCGAGGCAAAATTGATGGGGTTTGCCTCGTACTAGCAACCAAGGACATTAATATCCCCTGCATGCATGCGGAAGTGAGAAGGTTGGTTTGCATGGCGCTGCATTAATCAAGCGATGAGGAGTGAGATGGTTAGCTCTTTGGTCTTTGGAGAAAAAAATACGCATTAATTGACACGTGAAACGAGGATATGTATCAATTAAATCCTGCGAAGGAAAACCCCACCTTTCTTTTTTAACACTAGTACTCCTAGTACGTACGTACTTATCCTATTTGGGTCTAGGCCTTGCATTGCCATACTTCACCACACATTTTTGCCAAGCTTGCCTAAAGTTTTCAAAATGAGAAGGAGTTACACTTGCGCACGGCTGTCGCGGTCGCACCGCACCCTCACACGGTCGCTCCTACACGCCGCGGTCGCACCGCACCCTCACACAGTCGCTCCTGCACGCTGCAAACCCAACCAAAGGAACGCACCCTCACTGACACTTGCTGTCGCATGTGAACAAACCAAACTCAGCCATCCTACCGCTGACACATAATTTTCGTTCATAGAGTATGTTTATCCAACCGCATGTTGGGGAGTATCCATACGGCCCGTGCAATGGTCTGTTGGGGAAGAAGAAGAGGTGAGGAAGAAGGGTTAGGAGACGTAGGATATTCATCCAACCGCCTGAAATGGTAGACTGACCCAAGTCAGGCAACTTGCGTAACAAATATATGTTTTCACACAGCAAAAGATCCATAAAAACAACAACATAAAGAAAAACTATCACTGCTCGCGAAACGAGACGGCCTCGTCGTCTTTGGCTGCCGGCGCGAACCAGCCGTAGCTGTCGATGTGTGTCTCTGCACCGTGGTTGTCCTCGGCCTCCAGCTACTCATTCACGCGGAGCGTGCGGGCGCTCTGCACGGACGAGAGCACAGCCCGGTTCAAGTCGAGGACATCCGGTTCTGCCTGCAGGAGGGCCTCGATGGCAGCGGCATCCGTGCGCTCCACGTCGAGTCGTGCCTCCGCCGCCCGGTTCAAGTCCAGGACGTCCGGTTCCGCCTGCAGGAGGGCGTCGATGAGAGCGGCATCCGCGCGCTCCGCTTCGAGTCGAGCCTTTCGCGCCCGGTTCAAGTCCAGGATGTCCGGTTCCACCTGTAGGAGGGCCTCGATGGCAGCGGCATCTGCGTGCTCCGCCTCAAGTTGAGCCTCCGCCACCCGGTTCACATCCACGACATCCGGTTCCACCTGTAGGAGAGCCTCGATGGCAGCGGCATGCGCGTGCTCCGCGTCGAGTTGAGCCTCTGCCTCCCGGTCCTCCTTTAGTATCGCCATGTTGAACCGCTGGTCCGCCTCCACCATGGGGCACTCGGACGCCGGCACGAAGTCGACGTCCATCGTCTCATACCCATCGGGGGCCTTCTGCGCCGCGACCTCCACCATGAACATTGGATCGGCTTCCTCCTCGTCGTAGCTTGGCTCCAGAGAACTCGGGGATTGGCCCGCTGCAAAGCGAGCTTGGGAACGGAGGTCTATGGCACCGACCGCCGCCGCGATTTCTGCGCGGTGCTCCGGCGTCAGCATCTTGTATTAAGTGATCTTGCGGCGCACCATAGCTTTCCGGCGAACTAGGGGACGCTTGATGCGGGCTAGGGGATCGAAAGATGGGGGAATGGGCTGGAGATTAGGTGTGGTTTTAGGGCAGTGGCTGGCGTAGGCCGAGCAGCGAAGGTTCTAGTGTGAATAGTGGTTACGGTGACGACCGGTCAATCGATTTTGACTGTTCATCGCTCTTTTCGCGTTCGCGTTGCAGCCCGGCACGCTGGACCCTCCACATCGCTCACCGAATGGAACGCAGTTGAGAACAAACCAACGTCCCTCCCCCTCCCCCGCTCGCGTCATTTATTATACTACCACTCCCTTCATTTTATGTGGAGTAAATAAAAACAGAGGGAGTATACTACGGATGAGGATCCCCTGACGTGGTCGAACCCATTGAGTAACTGACATGCGGGGCCTAGCAAGCATGGGGGCTGCCAGTAAGTGACCAAAAGGGAGGGTAAGGCAGGGATACGTACGTCAGAGGATCCACTTCCACTACTACTCCCTCCTTCCATTTACTATACAGGGCCTAATGCGTTTTTCCAGGCTAACATTGACCAAATGTTAGAGTAATAATATATGACATGCAACTTACACAAAGCATACGGTCAAATTCATATGTGAAAGGAGTTTCCAATGATATAATTTTCACATTATACATCTCATGTACTATTAATCTTGTCAATAGTCAAATGTGGTTTTAAAAACGCATTAGAGCATGGTTAATAATATAGCCAGTCGATGGCTATGAGGGACTGCCATGTCATCTATAGCCATCATCTATTATATGCACTCATATGGTAGTGTAGACTATAAGGTTGGCTATTTCCCGCAAAAAAAAGGTTGGCTATTGTATTAGCACTTTTTTCCATCTCCTATCTATCTCTTTCTTCATATTTATTGTGTTTAACTAGGAATGCGTATATAGCTAGGCTCTTGCATGAGAGCTCACTCCCCTTCCTTTTTCACATCTCTCTCCTCCACATAGGCCCTATATAAGTGGAAGGAGGGAGTACTACTATGAGCACTGCATACTCTAGTACAGTCGGTTTCAGTGTGCCGTGGGTGGCGTTAGTGTTGTGGCACGACCAATAGTATGTTTGGTTTGTGCCCAAGGTTGCCCATCAAAGCATTGGGTAGCCAAAATTTTGGTTGAGGTATTGGTTGCCCATGATTTGGCCGACATTGGCAAGAAAAATGAACTAGAGTTGGCTAGAGTTCATTGGCATGCCAAAAAAATGGCAACCATCCAAACAAAGACAAATCTTTGGGTCATGACCAAAATTTTGGTAAGGTGCACTTTGGCCACAATCCAAACACACCCCAACACCCGGCTCGTCGAGGATGCATGGGGCGCCGTGACGCGTCCGCGGAGTGGTGTAGCACGGCCAACTGCATCCTCAAGACCTAAGACTGTGCCGGGTCGTCTTGCTTTTTCAATGACATGCGGGGATCGCATGCGAGCAAAGGGCATCTCCAACGTTGCCACGACCGCAGCTGACTACCCTGGCACACCGAAACCCTCGTCCCTCGCGTCGTCGCGTGGTGCGTTCCCAGCCGGCGCCAGCTGCCCGCATTCATGTCGTCCGTTTGTATGTCGTCGTTAAGAGGCTTGGTGCCCGAGGAACCAACTCCGGTGACTTAATGACGCACCCGGATGCTTGGCCTCACCGGAATGCACTACTTAAAGCGGCAACGCCCAGCTAACCTCCACACCATAGCGCATCGTCCTCCTACCTGGCACCACATCCGCCATGACCGCAAGTGCGAACGCTCTACGGGAGAGCTTGTCTTCGGGGATGAAGCTCGAGGTCGCCGCCCTTGCTCAAGTCGCCTCTCGCGATGCAATAGCGGTGTAGCCGGACTCGAACGCGACCGCACAAGCGGTGGCCACTAAGGGAGTCCTGGATTAGGGGGTATCCGGACAGCCGTACTATATACATCGTCCGGACTATTGTAGCATGAAGATACAAGACTCAAGACTTCGGCCCGTGTCCGGATGGGACTCTCCTTTGCGTGGGAGACAAGCTTGGCGATCCGGATATTGTGTTTCCTTCCTTGTAACCTACTCCATGTAAACCCTAGCCCTCTCCGGTGTCTATATAAACCGGAGAGGTTGGTCCTTAGAAGGCCGATCACAATTACAATCATACCATCATAGGCTAGCTCTTAGGGTTTAGCCTCTATGATCTCGTGGTAGATCTACTCTTGTACTACTCATATCTTCAATATTAATCAAGCAGGAAGTAGGGTTTTATCTCCATCGAGAGGGCCCGAACCTGGGTAAACATTGTGTCCCTTGCTTCCTGTTACCATCAGCCTAAGACGCACAGATTGGGACCCCCTACCAGAGATCCGCCGGTTTTGACACCGACATTGGTGCTTTCATTGAGAGTTCCTCTGTGTCCTTGCTGCAGGGCTTGATGGCGCCTTCAATCGTCAACAACACGGTCCAGGGGGAGACTTTTCTCCCCGAACAGATCTTCGTGTTCGGCGGCTTCACACTGCGGGCCAATTCGCTTGGCCATCTGGAGCAGATCGATGGCTACGCCCCCGGCTACCAGGTCAGGTTCGGAAACCTGAACTACACAGCGGATATTCACGGAGACTTGATCTTTAACGGGTTCGGGCCTGCGCTAGGGGCACCGAACAGTCACGACGAGCACAGCTTAGACCTGCTGTCGGACAAAGCTCGGGATATCACCCCTGCAGTAGCCTCGGATCTAAATCCGGAGCAAGTTGCGTTGCCTAAGGATGGAGGGGTGGACCCCGCCCTACAGGCCGCACACTCACCGGTGATGGAGCCGAACACAGGTCTCACCTCTGGGGAAGCCTGTAACCCCGGGCCCCCGGACTCGTATCCGGTTGTTGGCTCCGGTCCTCACACCCTCGAGCCAGTCGAGCCAGGCTGGGCTCCGGTAATGGAGTTTACCGCTGCGGACATCTTCTAGCACTCACCCTTCAGCGACATGCTGAACTCATTAAAGTCTCTCTCTTTGTCAGGAGGCTCTGGGCCAAACTATGTCTGGCTTGAGTGGGAAGCAGGCGACGAAGGAATTCGCTGCCCACCCACCACCCACTTCATTGCCACGGTGGATGATTTAACCGATGTGCTTGACTTCGACTCCGAAGACATCGACGGTAGGGATGACGATGCATGAGAATTACAGGAGCCACCACTCATAGGGCGGTGGACGGCCACCTCCTCATACGTTAGATACATGGTGGACACTCCAAAGGAAACCAATGGTGACGAGGCAACGGAGGATAGCCCCTCAGGAGGAAAAGCAAAGCATGGGCGTCTTCGGCGCCGCTCCAAGCCCCGCCACATCAACACTGGCCCCAGAGATGAAAGCAATCCAGATGGTGCCGAAGAGGAATACAGCCCTGATCAGCCTACCTGCAAGCAGGCCGGACCGACCACGGTAGGATACTTGGAGAGGGACAACTATAAACCCCCCCTCCGAAGACGAGGTAAGCCTCGGCAATGATGAGTTCGGCGTGCTTGAAGATCCAGTGGAACAAGTTTGCTTCAAGCGACAGCTCATGGCCACGGCAAGGAGCCTGCAAAGGAAGCAAGAGCAGCTAAAAGCTGACCAAGATCTGCTAGTGGATAGGTGGACCAAGATCCTGACCATCAAAAAGTACGGACTCGACCGCCCTAACAAGGGGCATACGCGGCACAACTGGCTACCTCAACCTAAGTAGGAGAACCAAAGGCACACACCCCAATGTCCACACATCACTACGGTCCAATATAGTAAGAAGGATACACGAAGAGGCATCCTCAAGCCTCGGCGCAATGGTTATAAACGTCAAGTCAGGGAAACGGGTGCCAAGTCCAGCAACTCTCAGTCCGGTCAACGGACAAAGAACAGCTCAAGCCTATCCATCCCGAGCCACACACTCGATCAACCGTGTGAAATTCACGGTACTCCCGGAAGGACGGCAAAGCATGCCAATAGAGAATGCTGAATCCTCAAAACAAAATGACCGGTCGTGTGTCCGAAACAATGAGGGAGGCATCTAGTTAAAGACCCCCAAGAACATAAAAGTACGGCCGATCGCCCCCGGTCACACTTCCACATCAATTCAATTGTCGTATCCCTAGACCTAGTAGTCTGCGGGCTTCATAACGCAAAAATCCCCCACGGATACGAAACCATAGATAACATCTTGTAAAGGATGCCAGGTGCAAAGGCCAAGTTTATTGGCCCACCACCCTAACGGTTGTTTATCACCAAAAAATGCCACGCCAAAGAATAATTCTTTGGCACCTTCCCCTCATACGGTAATTTACCGTACGCTAACGGGACGAACCACGTTGACTAGATTCCACGTGATAAACTATCACGCCAACACCGTGTGATATAATCACGCACATAGGCAAGGCCGGACCCCTCCCTTAGAGCGGAAATCATACAGCTGCCGGAGTAGCGAGTCGCGCATGCCTATCAAAATTTTGATATGACAGCCAACTATCCGGACACCAACCGAGGAGTCCGCGCTACTTCACGGTATAATGGTTGGGTTCACCAGGGTCCAATCAGGAACCCTTAGACCAACCACAAGAGGACGTTCAGCTGCCTCCAAGCATTTTCCTTTACAAACTAACTTTGACGCAGAACAGGATTGGCGGCGTGGAATCGGCCCGAACACATAAGGGCAGGAACATGCAGGTAGAAGGCAGTTCAGATTCACTTTTGATCCACTCACAACCCCCTCCAGTCCGGACATCACAGGTTCCGCCAAAAACACCTCTTTTCATAATCATACATCGTACTCATATGCATAGACATATCATAATACTACAGTGCGTAGACTTAAATAACACTTACCGGCCGTCGTTTATCGCCGACGCCTCTTTGCCAAAAAACGGCAGCCACGCTTCGTGTTACGCCCGATTATGCCAGGGGATTCACAGTACGGCAATAAAGTCCGACCACCTTTTCGGTCGCTCGGCACCCCGAACTTATAGCATTATATGCATCAGCTCCGAATCATGTCTTGGGTCATTGGTTGGGTTTGCCCGGCTCCCATGTTTTGGTACCTTACGTTCCGTTCTATCGGCTAAGGTAGCGCTGGGAGAACTACTGCAATTGTGTCCCGGTTCTGCCGGAAGAGCACCTCAGTAGAGAAAGCCGAAAACCGACTATCATGATGCAGCGAGAGCTGGTCAGCTATTCGAGAGGTTGTAAAATCCTTAAAGATTTATTCCGCACAATGCCATTATCAATGCAGAGTGCGATGGATCGATCTTCTGATCAGGCGCCAATAGAGCCCCTAGTTCGACCTTCCGAACACTAGGGGCTGCGTCGACCATACTCGAATTCCTATGGCTAAGTGAGAGTAGTAAAGCCCTATAGTCCAATTGCCTGGTTCATGGTGAGAAACACCTCCTCAAAAGGACCAACCATGGGATAAAGAGTGTTCATATATGTCCCGAACACCCCCGTATTTCTTACGTGGGGGCAGAAGCCAACGACTGGCCAACTCTTAGGATTTACATACAATAAACAGCCGCACAGGAAGAACATATGTTCAAACAAAACAGGCAATATATGGTAAAAATGCCATTATCCCATATTACAAAAAGTGGCACGAATGCCGTGAGGGAAATATAATGTCTTTGGTACACTTATACGCCGCAAGGCAGGCCCCCTTCAGTACACCTTCATAGTACAGCTCGGACTTGCGGTGCTCCTTACCCTCCAGCGGCCCCTCAGTCATCAACTTCTCCGTTTCAAGCTTCCCCCAATGCACTTTCGCACGGGCGAACGCCATGCGCGAACCTTCTATACAGACTGATCGCTTGATAGCATCAAGCTGAGGACAGGCGCCCACAATCCGCTTCACGAGTCCGAAGTAACTGCTTGGAATTGGCTTCGCAGGCCACAGCCAGACAACCAAGTCCTTCATGGCTAGTTTGGCCGCATGGTGCAGTTCGACCAGCTGCTTTAGCTGATCGATAAAAGGCACCGGATAGTTCGGCGCCAAATACTGCGACCAGAAGTTCCTCTCCGCAGACTTCTTCTCCTCGGCCTGGTAAAATAGGGCGGCATCTGATATGCTGCGAGGTAGATCCGCAAACGCCCCTGTAAAAACAAGAATTTAGCTTGATGCTTAAGAGTTCTCCAAAATAATGTAAAAATGGCCATGCATACAACAGGCCTTACCAGTCGCAACCTTCCGGGCATCCTGAATGTCCCGTACAGCACCTCGGGCTTCTTCCTGAGCATCTTCCGTGGCTTGGAGAGCTTGGGCGAGTTTGGATTCTTTCCCTATTAGACTCTGCTCCAAGCCCTCGCTTTTCTTCACAGCCTCCTAGAGCTCCCGCTCAGCTGTGATGACCCTGGCCTCGTGTTTTTCACGAAGTGCCTGTTCGGCGGCAGCCTTCTCGTTGGCATCAGCCACAGCCTTCTTCAGTACCTCATATTCAGCACTCGCTCCTAGGGCATACAACAAAAATACTTTTCAATAGGCACAATTACTCATTCATGCCTAATGCAAGACAATGTTTCAACATACCTTGCTTATCCTCTAATTGCTTGTTCACACGGCCAAGTTCTTCCTTAGCCCGTTCCAGGCTCTGCTTCAGTTCAGACACTCCCGCATTATGAGCGGATGTCTTCTCCGCACACGCCTGTTTTCAAACAAAGAGGTACACGTCATTAACAAAGGATTTGATCCCCTGCCCGGCTTCCTCTCTTTCGCTGGACAGTGTATCAGGGGCTACTGCTCATATTATGACGATTCCTCAAAGGTTTCTTAGGAAACATACCTCAAAGGCCTTTATAAGGCCAAGGCAGGACTCGTTCAGCCCGCTCTCGGCGGACTGAATCTTTTCAACCACCGCACCCATGAGGGTCCGATGTTCATCGACGATAGACGCGTTCTTTAACACTGTCGATAGACCGCCTGGCAACTCTGCTTGGGCAGAGGTTGCCGGTGGAGTAGGCAAGCCTCCCACCGTCGAAGGTGGCTGCTCACCCGATCCGAGAGCCTTAGAGGTCTCCTAGACCTTGTCCGGCTATGGGCGAACCCAAGATCGCCCCCGCTGTCAACACACTCAGGGGCCATCGCTCTTGTGTGTCCGACTCCAGTGATATGCCCCCTGGTCTGGGTCCCGTTGAGACGACACCTCAGTGTCGCGCTTGGACTTTGGGGAAGGGCCCTCTGGAGGCGTCTTGCTCACCAAGGCGTCCGAGCTCAGTGAATCCTCCGATGAGGACTGTCCGGCGCGAGACCTTACCGGGTTGTGCAAAATATGGCAACAGTTAAAACTATTATACCCAAAAACAATCCCGGACGCATATGCGTGTTCGGATTTCGTATACTTACGACTTTTCCAGGGGCTGGGCCCTGGGATCCCACTCCGGGCTGTTTTCAACAACCATGGTGGATGCCTCTTGGTGAGAACCTCTCCCCCTCTTGGGCGATTCGGCCTCCAGGGACGGGGAAGCTGCACGCTTCTTCCCACCTTCAGAGTGAGGCTCGTCCTCCTCTGCTTCCTCCTATTCATTTTCAAAAGATGGAGTGTCACTGGAGTCTTCGGATTTTGCGTCCAAAACTTCGCGGCGACGGAGGCCACTCCGGGTCTTCTTGACCTTCTTGGAGGCCTCCTTCTTTGGCGCCTCGTAAGGCGCGGGGACCAGCTGCTTCGTCAGAAGAGGTCCGGCCGGTTCCTCTGGCAGTGGGCCGGACAATGTATCTGCTCCACTTTCTTTATCCATCCCTGAGGTTACGATAAAACATGATTAAAATGTCTCCCTCATGACATGCCAACTGAAGCATGGATGTACAGAGCATGGATGTAACTTACCGGGCTTGTAGAATGGGATAATTGATACCCACGGTCCTCGGCGGAGCCCAGCCACGATTTGCCAGACTTAAAGAGCACCTTCCAGATATCCTTGCGGGAGGAATCATAGAGATCCTAAAGGGTTTGGTGCTCGGTTGGGTCGAGCTCCCATAGAGTGCAGGCCCGGCGCTGGAAAGGGAGAACCAGGCAAACTAGCATCACCTGGACTACGTCGACAAGTTTGACGTCCCTGTCAATCACGCTCTGAACGCGCGTCTGGAGCAGTGATAGCTCATCGGACGAGGACCAGTTTGGGCCCTTCTTGGGCCAGGACGTGAGCCGCAGTGGAGCTCCGGATCTGAACTCAGGAGCTGCAGCCCACTTTTTGCCGCGTGGTTCGGTGATATAGAACCACTGCTGCTGCCACTCCTAGACGGAGTCGTTGAAGGCGCCCTTCGGCCAAACGGCCTTGGGCATCTTGATCACCATGGTGCCACCGCACTCGGCGTGTTCGCCGTCACCACCTTGGGCTTCACATTGAAAACCTTCAGCCACAGGCCGAAGTGAGGTGAAATCCGGAGAAAGGCCTCGCACACGACGATGAACGTCGAGATATTGAGAAAAGAGTTGGGGGAAAGATCATGAAAATCAATCCCATAGTAATACATGACTCGACGGACAAATGGGTGGAGGGCAAACCCGAGCCCGCGGATGAAGTGGGGAAGGAACACGACTCTCTCGTGAGGCTCCGGAGTGGGGACGACCTGTCCCACTGGTGGGAGACGGTGACCGATCTTCTTGGCCAGATACCCGGCTTCCCGGAGTTTCTTGATATCCTTCTCCCGGACGATAGAGGCCATCCACCCGCCTCCTGGTCCAGATCCGGACATCTTTGGAAAACCTCTCTTTGATGGAAAAGAAGAGTGCTTGGGCATTAGGGCTTGAACAGAAGGGAATGAGCTAGCGGAAAGAGAAGGCGTGGGTAAAGAGAAAGAGACCTTATCTCTTTATAAGGGTGGTAAATGCTTTTTGCACCTCCGCACTTGCCTGGTCGAACCCGTTCGCCTCCCGCCCGCCGCGATTAGCGGTGCGGTTGGATTACCCATACCCGTATTGATGAGAATCCCGTGATAAGGGGACACGATCTCTGCTTCGACTGGACATGCCAAGGAAACCGCCTCGCAATATACGCTGAGGCTGGATGTGGGAAAACGGTTCGGATAATGACCCAACCTTGAAGACATGTCACGTTGTTTGGAAAGTTGCTAGTAGATTGCATTTGTGAAGTATTATTCTCTCTACGGCGATGTGTGAAGATCATCTTGCAGATCCGGACACGGTCTACATGTTCGATAATTACTTTGGAGTATTCGGAGAAGGAACCCGCCTTGCAATGCCGAAGAGAAGACTGCGCGCCGGACTCATCGTCATTGAAGCCTAGTTCAGGGGCTACTGAGGGAGTCCTGGATTAGGGGGTATCCGGACAGCCGAACTATATACATCGTCAGACTATTGAAGCGTGAAGATACAAGACTCAAGACTTCGGCCCGTGTCCGGATGGGACTCTCCTTTGCGTGGGAGACAAGCTTGGCGATCCGGATATTGTGTTTCCTTCCTTGTAACCGACTCCATGTAAACCCTAGCCCTCTCCGGTGTCTATACAAACCGGAGAGGTTGGTCCTTAGAAGGCCGATCACAATTACAATCATACCATCATAGGCTAGCTCTTAGGGTTTAGCCTCTACGATCTCGTGGTAGATCTACTCTTGTACTACTCATATCTTCAATATTAATCAAGCAGAAAGTAGGGTTTTACCTCCATCGAGAGGGCCCAAACCTGGGTAAACATTGTGTCCCTTGCTTTCTGTTACCATCAGCCTAAGACGCACAGATCGGGACCCCCTACCTGAGATCCGCCGGTTTTGACACCGACAGCCACGCTGGCGGCCGACGACGGGAGCACCGTCAGCCACGCGTCCTACTTGTGGCCATCCAACGTCCGGCACCGCCGAGGTCGGGGACTCCTCCGAGGATGAGTAGGGCATGGGAGGCGGCAGGGCATGGTGTGCCAACTGGCCAGTCTGTATCGCGTGTTCTACTCTTCCTCGCCGGAGACCGCACCTTCACTTCACGGGTCTTGAACCCCGCCCCCGTACATAGAGATCGCAGATGGAGGACATAGGTCGCCGCAGTAGAATAGGTTTAGGGTCGGGTTTCTTTTATTTTTCTGTCCTAAAAAAGTTTGAAATGTAACGAAAATCGTTGTGTTTGCATTAATCTCGGCCGGTTTATATGAACTTTCACAATAATATAGTTGTCCTCGGCCTCCAACTACTCGTTCACGTGGAGCGTGCGGGCGCTCTGCACGGACAAGAGCACAACCCAGTTCAAGTTGAGGACATCCGGTTCTGCCTGCAGGAGGGCCTCGATGGTAGCGGCATCCGTGCGCTCCGTGTCGAGTCGAGCCTCCGCCGCCCGGTTCAAGTCCAGGACGTCCGGTTCCGCCTACAGGAGGGTGTCGATGAGAGCGGCATCCGCGCGCTCCACCTCGAGTCGAGCCTCTGCCGCCCGGTTCAAGTCCAGGACGTCTGGTTCCACCTGCAGGAGGGCCTTGATGGCAGCGGCATCCGCGCGCTCCGCCTCAAGTTGAGCCTCCGCCACCCGGTTCACATCCACGACATCCGGTTCCACCTACAGGAGAGCCTCAATGGCAGCGGCATGCGCGCGCTCCGCGTCGAGTTGAGCCTCTGCCTCCCGGTCCTCCTTTAGTATCTCCATGTTGAACCGCTCGTTCGCCTGCACCACGGGGGACTCGGACGCTGGCACGAAGTCGACGTCCATCGTCTCATACCCATCGGGGGCCTTCTGCGCCGCAACCTCCACCATGAACATTGGATCGGCTTCCTCCTCCTTGTAGCTTGGCTCCAGAGAACTCGGGGATTTTCCCGCTGCAAAGCGAGCTTGGGAACGGAGGACTATGGCGCCGACCGCCGCCGCGATTTCTGCGCGGCGCTCTGGCGTCGGCATCTTGTAGTAAGTGATCTTGCGGTGCACCATGGCTTTCCAGTGAACTAGGGGACGCTTGATGCGGGCTAGGGGATCGAAAGGTGGGGGAATGGGCTAGAGATTAGGTGTGGTTTTAGGGCAGTGGCTGGCGTAGGCCGAGCAGCGAAGGTTCTAGTGTGAATAGTGGTTCCGGTGACGACCGGTCAATCGGTTTTGACTGTACATCACTCTTTTCGCATTCGCGTTGCAGCCCGGCACGCTGGACCCTCCACGTTGCTCACCGAGTGGAACACGCTTTGTCTTGCGTTTTCGCTCGCTTGTGGGACCACAGTTGAGAGCAAACCGATGTCCCTCCCCTCCCCCGCTCGCGTCATTTATTATACTACCACTCCCTTCGTTTTATGCGGAGTAAATAAAAATAGAGGGAGTATACTACGGATTAGGATCCCCTGACGTGGCCGAACCCATTAAGTAACTGACATGCGGGGCCTAGCAAGCATGGGGTCCACCAGTAAGTGACCGAAAGGGAGGGTAAGGCAGGGATACCTACGTCAAAGGATCCACTTCCACTACTACTCCCTCCTTCCATTTACTATACAGGGCCTAATGCGTTTTTCCAGGCTAACTTTGACCAAATCTTAGAGTAATAATATATGACATGCAACTTACAGAAAGCATACGGTCAAATTCGTATGTGAAAGGAGTTTCCAATGATATAATTTTCACATTATACATCTCATGTACTATTAATCTTGTCAATAGTCAAATGCGGTTTTAAAAACGCATTAGAGCATGGTTAATAATATAGCCAGTCGATGGCTATGAGGGAATGCCATGTCATCTATAGCCATCATCTATTGTATGCACTCATACGGTAGTGTGGGCTATAAGGTTGGCTATTTCCCGCAAAAACAAAGGTTGGCTATTGTATTAGTACTTTTTTCCATCTCCTCTCTATCTCTTTCTTCATATTTATTGTGTTTAACTAGGAATGCGTATATAGCTAGGCTCTTGCATGAGAGCTCACTCCCCTTACTTTTTCACATCTCTCTCCTCCACATAGGCCCTATATAAAATGGAAGGAGGGAGTACTACTATGAGTACTGCATACTCTAGTACAGATGTTGTCAGTACTCCACGTGTAATATTGGACAAGGAGCTTAAAAAAGTTACTATTGGACTGGCTATACGTGGCGAAATCCTAGTAGGAAGAGCATGCGCGAGAACAAGCACATTCACGTGGTTGAAAACAAATTGGAAACCATCTCGAGTACAAATCTAGGAGTACGTACGAATCTAACAATATTGATTGGGCGTTGTTGAATGTTGATACTTTTTTTATCAAAGTAGAGATACTTTTACTACACATAAAACTTATATGTAAACTAGAAAGGATAGGAGGGAGTATATTGTACGTTCAAAAATAAAACGAACATTGAATACCCTTTATATATGATTTGCGGATGCTATGATCACCAGTTCAAATTTTGAATCCGCCTTAGGTATCACATGCCCCCACTCGTTCTCTCTCGATTTCATCTCGGGGTCCGGAGATTGATTGAAAGAGGACTAGGGTGGGTACATGCGAATGATACTCGGCGGAATGTTCAAATGAGGCATGCGGGAGGACGGACTCGACCGGAGGGCGACATGATCGATGGAGAAGAGGGTTGGAGAGGAATGAGAAATAAGCAAACGCCACATGATTATACTTGAACGGCTCAAATAAACAATAAGTTGTCTCGCTTGTCCTACATAGTGAAAGGCCTAATGCGCAATGCGGAGCACTGACGCTCGAATATGGCCAGGAAAACAGGGGAACCGACATGTGGGGCACACCCGTCGGGACGACATAGCGCAGACTAGTCCAATGAAGGAGCGGGCCCACAACCTCCTCGCCACTGACAATCGTTCATGTGGGTCGTTGGGGCCAGCAACGTGGCGCAGCTCCAGCACCGCCTCTGGACATGGCGACCGCGATGTGCGACACGCTCATATCGTCGCTAGACATGGTCGGTTTCAGTGTGCCGAGAGTGGCGTTAGTGCTGTGGCACGACCAACAGTATGTTTGGTTTGTGCCCAAGGTTGCCCCATCAAAGCATTGGGCAGCCAAAATTTTGGTTGAGGTATTGGTTGCCCATGATTTGGCCGACATTGGCAAGAAAAATGAACTAGAGTTGGCTAGAATTCATTGGCATGCCAAAAAAATGGCAACCATCCAAACAAAGACCAATCTTTGGGTCATGACCAAAATTTTGGTAAGGTGCACTTTGGCCACAATCCAAACACACCCCAACACCCGGCTCGTCGAGGATGCATCGGGCGCCGTGACGCATCTGCGGAGTGGTGTAGCGCGGCCAACTGCATCCTCAAGACCTGAGAACATGTCGGGTCGTCTTGCTTTTTCAATGACATGCGGGGATCGCATGTGAGCAAAGGGCATCTCCAACGTTGCCACGACGGCAGCTGACTACCCTGGCACACCGAAACCCTCGTCCCTTGCGCCGTCGCGCGATGCCTTCCCAGCCGGCGCCAGCTGCTCGCATTCATGCCGTCCATTCGTATGCCATCGTTAAGAGGCTCGGTGCCCGAGGAACCAACTCCGGTGACTTAATGACGCACCCGAACGCTTGGCCTCACCGGAATGCACTACTTAAAGCGGCAACGCCCAGCTAACCTCCACACCATAGCGCATCGTCCTCCTACCTGGCACCACATCCACCATGACCGCAAGTGTGAACGCTCTGCGGGAGAGCTTGTCTTCGGGGATGAAGCTCGAGGTCGCCGCCCTCGCTCAAGTCGCCTCTCGCGACGCAATAGCGGCGTAGCCAGATGCGGATGCGACCGCACAAGCGGTGGCCACGCTGGCGGCCGATGACGGGAGCACCGTCAGCCACGCGTCCTACTTGCCGCCATCCAACATCCGGCACCGCCGAGGTCGGGGACTCCTACGAGGATGACTAGGGCATGGGAGGCGGCAGGGCAAGGTGTGCCAACTGCCGGTCTGTATCCTATGCTCTACTCTTCCACGCCGGAGACCGCACCTTCACTTCACGGGTCTTGAACCCCGCCCCCGTACATAGAGATCGCAGATGGAGGACATCGGTCGCCGCAGTAGAATAGGTCTAGGGTCGGGTTTCTTTTATTTTTCTGTCCTATAAAAGTTTGAAATGTAACAAAAATCTGTCGTGTTTGCATTAATCTTGGCCGGTTTATATGAACTTTCACAATAATATAGTTGTCCTCGGCCTCCAGCTACTCATTCACGCGGAGCGTGTGGGCGCTCTGCACGGATGAGCGCACAGCCCGGTTCAAGCCGAGGACGTCCGGTTCCGCCTGCAGGAGGGCCTCGATGGCAGCGGCATCCGTGCGCTCCGCGTCGAGTCGAGCCTCCGCCGCCCGGTTCAAGTCCAGGACGTCTGGTTCCGCCTACAGGAGGGTGTCGATGAGAGCGGCATCCATGCGCTCCACCTCGAGTCGAGCCTCTGCCGCCCGGTTCAAGTCTAGGACGTTCGGTTCCACCTGCAAGAGGGCCTCGATGGCAGTGGCATCCGCGCGCTCCGCCTCAAGTTGAGCCTCCGCCACCCGGTTCACATCCACGACATCCGGTTCCACCTGCAGGAGAGCCTCGATGGCAGCGGCATGCGCGCGCTCCGCGTCGAGTTGATCCTCTGCCTCCCGGTCCTCCTTTAGTATCGCCATGTTGAACCGCTGGTCCGCCTGCAACATGGGGGACTCGGACGCCGGCACGAAGTCGACGTCCATCGTCTCATACCCATCGGGGGCCTTCTGCGCCACGACCTCCGCCATGAACATTGGATCGGCTTCCTCCTCCTCGTAGCTTGCTCCAGAGAACTCGGGGATTGGCCCGCTGCAAAGTGAGCTTGGGAAAGGAGGTCTATGGCACCGACCGCCGCCGCGATTTTTGCACGGCGCTCCGGCGTCAGCATCTTGTAGTAAGTGATCTTGCCAATTTTATCACCCTAATATAAACTGTATAACACAAAAATTAGACCATTTGAAAATAGAACATCTGAAGTTTATATTGATATATTTTTTGTAACATTCAAATTGGAATTCTTCTTCTCCCAGATCCAATAGAAGTTTTGAGGTAAGAGGTACCGTGAGCTCTATTAGGTTGGTGAAATTGATGACCTAGGAGTACGCGCACGCCCTGTAAACTGAGAGAGAGGGAGTAGTATCGATGGATCGCGCGAAGCAACAAGTTTTTTTTAGGGGGTGAAGCAGCTAGTTTAAAAGCAAAAAAGGCGGTACACTCACAGCACTCATGTCGAGGTCGCATTGCACCCCACACATGTTCGGTCCTACACACGGCTCACGCAAACGGAACGCGCTTCGGCTTGCCTCTTCACTGACACGTGGGACTACACTTGGAGAAACTAACCATGCGCTAAACTCCCCCCGCCCACCGCTCGAAAATCCTCCCCCCCCCCCCACCCAAAAATTCCCCCCAAATCCGATTCAACCGCCCTTCGGCCAACTAGCCAATAATATTCCCCAAACCCCCTCCCCCCTTCCCCCTCCACTCCATTCGCCCTGCCAAAGCCACCCTCCCCACCGCGCCGATACGTCGGCGTCGCGGTTCGTCGAGGGGACGCACGCGATCCTCTTGCTCCCACAGTACGCTCTCGTAGACTGCCGTCCTCTAGCCGGGCCGCCACCGCTGGCTACGTTCTTGTGGAGGCGCACAGTGGTTAGCGTCGCCACCGTCGGCGAAGTTCGTGTGGAGACGCATGGCGGTCAGCTTCTCCCACGGTACGTGCATTCTAGACTGAGGCCCCGTTCATGTCGGTGTAGCGCTGAATGTTAGCTGATAGACGCTGTTAATATCACTGTTTACCGAAGTAGTTTATAGTCAATATGCTCTGCTTAAGAAGCTTCCTTGCCCTGTTCTGCACTCAATCTGCTTAGCTGAGATGGCATGCCAAGGCCGATTAGTTGCTAAAATATCCTGCCATATATTTATTGTGACGTAGATTGCCATGGTCTAGTAGCCAATCTGTTCGATGAAATAGCTCTACACCGTTTTATACTCGATCTTTGTTGATGCGATGGCCTTCGATAGTTTGATGGCTGTGTGCTCGGCCTCATTGACTGCTGAAATAACCTGCAACTCAAATCTGTTTGCTGAATTAGCTTTACATATATTTCGTTACTTAGATCTGCTCGTCCAAATATCTTGCCATACCTTTAGACATCAACCTAGGTATTTTCTTCTGGACTTCATAAAAAAGCATATATGTTTTTCCTGTAATATCTAGTAGAAGAACTAATTTGTATGTCTAATAGATGGACAGGACTTGGATAACTTCTGCTCGAAGATTCTCCGCTGCATATGTCGAGGGGGTTGAAAACTTCATGAACTTTAACAGAGCTGAGTACGGTGGTCCGAAATCAGATTTGCTCTGCCCGTGTAGCAGTTGTATGAATTCAGTTACAAGACCCCAGTCAACTATGCAAAATCATCTACACTTGTATGGGATGTCGGTCACATATACTAAGTGGGTTCATCATGGTGAAACTATGAACGTCAATGTTATTGACTACGTGGAAGTAGCAGATCACCATCTTGATCTGCCTGATGCTCAGGTGGAAGAGGAGGAGGAGGTGGTGGTGGCGGAGCCAGTGAGTTTGACCAACATTGAAACAATGCTACGAAATGCTCGTGCATTCCGTGAATTTTCACCTGCAGAAGAAAAATGGTGGGCCCGCATGTTGGAACAATGCAACGTGGCTGTCACCCCAGGAAATAAGCTGTCAGTATTCTCAGCTATGGTCACCTTTCTTCAGGTGAAGACATCTGAGCGGATGACCAACAAATCATTCGATGCGATGTTGGCTGCTTTTCGCAAATCTTTCCCAGATGTGTCTGAGCTGCCACACACCTACAGTAAAATGAAGAAGTTCCTTCGTGCAGTTGGAATTGGATATGATATGATCCATGCTTGTAAAAATAATTGTGTTCAGTTCCGGAAGGATTATGCCAACTTAAGTGAATGCCCGAAATGCAAATCATCAAGATGGAAAGATGGCGATGCTGTGAAGAGGATTCCTCATAATGTTCTGAGACATTTTCCAATTATACCAAGATTGCAGAGGTTGTTTCATGATGCTCAAACAAGAGAGGATGTACTGTGGCAGTCTAGGAACTAGGAGTACAGAGATCAGAATGTAATGAGCCATCCATCTCATGGTAGTGAGTGGAAAAGCTTCAATCATAAACACAAAAAGTTTGTTGCTGACCGGAGAAACATTAGACTTGGCTTAGCTTCAGATGGATTTAACCTATTTGGCCACCAGAGCGCCACATATAGCATGTGGCCAGTGCTTGCTATCCCTTACAACATGCCTCCAAATGTCTGCACCAAAGAATCAAACTACACGATGGCCTTTCTCATCCCAGGTCCAAAAAGTCCTGGAAAGGATTTTGATTTGTTCATGGAGCCTCTTGTGGAGGAACTTCAACAGCTATGGAGGGGTGTTATCACTCGAGACCTATATAGCAGCCCACCAGCTGATTTCTTTCTACGTGCTGTTATAATTTGGTGCATCCATGATTATCTGGCTTTGGGCACTATGTCAGGGCGAACGAAACATGGTTACAATGCATGTGTTCGCTGTGACAGGAATCCGCTGTCATACGCAATACTTAGTAAGATCTGTTACATTGGACACCGACGTTTCCTTGCCAAGGACAAGCCGCATCCTAGAAAATACCAAAGACATGTGTTCAATGCAAAGCATGAAAACCATGATGCGCCAAAGAGGCTCGCCGCTGATGAGTTGCAAGTGGAATTAGAGAAGGTCATGCGTATTACACCAGGAAACCATCCTGGTAATGGTAGCGGAAAAAGGAAGCATGGCAGGGCACAAGAGAGATTATTGTTTACCCGCAGGTCCACTTTGTGGGACTTGGAGTATTGGAAAGATTTGGATCTGCGGCATAATCTTGATGTGATGCACATCGAGAAAAATATATGTGACAACATTATCGGTGCACTTCTTAATATTGAAGGCAAGACGAAAGATGCCTTAAAATCTAGGATTGATTTGACACACCTGGGTATCAGACAGGAATTGCAGGTGCAAGATGAAGGTAAATCACGGGATATGGCACCAGCTGTATACGTCTTGGAAAAGGTAAAAAGAAAAGAATTCTGTGAGGTCCTGTCACATGTGATATTCCCACATGGATTTGCTTCCAACCCTGAAAGGAGAGTCAGTGCTGATGGAAACAAGGTACAAGGGTTGAAAACTCATGACTGCCATGTCCTACTTCAAAGGGTTTTACCTGTTATCCTTAGAGGATTGGGCTGCCCTGACTTATACAGAGCAATTGCAGAGTTGGGACAATTCTTTAGGGAACTCTGCAGTAGAAATATCAGGATAGATGCTTTGGAGCGTCTTAGAGACAAGATACCAACTATCCTATGCGACCTTGAGAAGATATATCCTCCAGCCTTCTTTGATGTGATGGTGCATTTGGCTGTTCATCTACCTGACGAAGCACTACTTAGAAGTCCAGTACAGTATGGCTGGATGTACCCTATTGAAAGGTGGCTAGGCACTTTCAAGGGCTATGTTAGAAACAGCTAGACCCGAGGGTTCCATTGCAGAGGCCTACATTGCTACAGAAGCATTGACATTCTGCTCAAAATACATTGAAACAGCTGATCAGCTTAGCAAAGAGGTGGGTGAAGACAATCCCGGGCTCAATGTTTTTGATTATTCTGTTCGAGTTACAGGGAAGAGTCGACAAGAGGACAAACCTAAAGATTCATCAAAGAAGGCTGGAGGATCGCAGCATAGTGATCACTAAACTTGCAGCACATTCTTATATATTTAGATGTTTGACGCGATCACTATGTTGTGCAGCATCTACAAAAGGAGTTACTGCTGCAAAATCCAAGAAACATTGACAAACTGGTTATGGAGGATTTGCGAAATGGTTGAAGAGCCATGTAAGCTTTTGAATTGCACTGTCTGTTTTTTTAATATATTAAGTACATAAGATGATCAGCTTGTCTATTTTCTAACCATAGGTAAGAAGATGCGGGAGGATGGGCAGGCAGTTGATGATGCCCTTTACTCACTAGCAATGGGTCCTGATACTCGGGTAAGACATTATGAATCTTGCGTTGTTGGAGATGTGCGCTACAACACCCTTGCACGAGACGAAGGTAGGAAGACACAAAACAGTGCCATCATGAGCACGGATACGTATGACAAAGAGACAAATGAAATGTATGCTAACATAACAGACATTATTTAGTTGCAGTCTATCTCCAGTTTCGAGGATCATCGGTGTGTGGTTCTGTTGTGCTGTCGTTGGTATAACCTGTTTTCCAGGATCGCAAAACCCAGAGCTGATGATTATTTCAAATCCATCAATGTCAAGGCGGCGTACCAGACCAACGAGCCTTTTATTTTGGAAAATCAAGCAACATAGATATTTTTCTTGGAAGACACATTTGCATGTAGCGATTACTGGAGAGTATTGCAAAGGTTTGAGCAGAGGAATTCGTTTAATGAAGTTGCACAACAAGATGATGCTTACACTGCTCCTGATGTACAAGATAACACAGATGTTCCTAATATCTTTGAGAACCATCACGTCAATGACGCCGGTGAAAAGATTGCCTGTCGTGCTGTGGACATACAAGAGTTGATCAAGAAGAAGCCAACGTTTGAGGACATTGAGTATCAAGAAGAAGATGATACCGTGGGGAATTACGATTCAGACTGATACACATGGCGAAGATGTTTACGCTACTGCTGCGGATGATGATTACATTGCTTTTGTCGTATTTGCCTGTCAGAAGACGTTTTTTTATCTACTATGTGAAATTGTGTTTGCTATGACAACTGAAACCTGCTGAACATGTTGTTTAGTATTTTGTTGTGAGAACATCACTTGTTATGTATGTTGATTTGTGTTTGGTGATTGTATGACAACTAAAACATGATGACATTGTTGTTTAGTTGTACTCATATTTTGCTGTGAAACTTGAATTTGATGACATAGTTTGCTGTTGGACTGCAATTTGCTCGTCGTCTTTGAATGAGAACAAAGCTGACCCGACAGGGCGTCTGCTATTTATTTATTTATATGAGCAAAAGGGGATACCCCCTGATTTCCGTTAATAGAAATCATTAGATGTTCACAACACTATGCCCAGCCTGCTACACAGGTTTCATTCATTACTAGTTTCAGCAAAGTGCTCATGTCGTAGCCACTGAATACATCACGAGTGCTACATACACTGCAAATAAAGAGACAATCATCCTACAGAGCACATCGATTTTGCCCATTATCTTCACAAGCTCTTTCATCTCCTCATTGCTGTCAAGGCCATTCAGCAGCTGTT
The DNA here is from genome assembly GCA_963921465.1 of Triticum timopheevii. Taxonomy (NCBI): domain Eukaryota; kingdom Viridiplantae; phylum Streptophyta; class Magnoliopsida; order Poales; family Poaceae; genus Triticum; species Triticum timopheevii. The sequence goes on from OY997270.1 coordinate 208,893,783, forward strand.
GCTTGGCCATGATCAGAGGAACTGCATCTTTAACCTTCTGCTCTGCATCTTCCTCTTCTGTCATTCCTTCGGTTACTTGTCCAACACCCCAACCTGCTGGTATTGGGATTCCTCGGCTAACCAAATAATCAGCGCAGTTGCATTCCCCCACATCAGCAACTTCCCAGAAATACAAATCACACGAATCTTCCCTTTTTTGCACGAATCAAATTGGAAGATCATCAACCAAACTATTAAAAAAATCAGCAACTGAAAGCAGCAGAACAACACTTAAACATATTATTACCCCATGATTTGGGCATTTGTAGAAGACTCGGCCAGGGTTACGGATTGTGGTTGAGATGCGACGGATGACTCTGCGTGATTTGCAGCAGTGGCACCATACCAACAGCAGTGGGTTGCGATGAGCAATCGACTGCGGTGCGCGTGCCGGCGGGGGTGTGATGAGACCCACAGGCGATGGTACGGGTGGCGACTTGGCGCATATCTGGTTGTTGCCTGCTGAAGAGCAGGTGGACGAGCAGCCAGCGAACATGGTTGCTGCGGCCAGAGCTTCTGATGCTAGGCAGAGTAAGTAGAGAAGAGAAGAAGCGAACGTTGGTTATGTCAGTTTCGTTACTTGCAGAGTAGCATAGCACCATATATAGTCATAGTCTAGGTTTGGATTCGAACCAGCTATAGGAGCACGTCTCTCTTTTTTCTAAAACTCGACAACGTCTCTTTACTGGTACACTAGCTTGTTCTGTACGCCTTCCCAAGTCTTTGATTTTCTTTCCCTTTTTTGCGAGGAAGGAAGGAGGACAAAATCGAGAGTTCCTGGGACTCGAACCCAAGACCTCTCGGTTGAAAACCAAGGGTGCTAATCACTTATGTGGCGAACGTTCCCTGGGAGGAGGACGGCAGACGAACGCATTTTCCTCGTAGTTTTAGTTGCGACACAAGATCGAACGGTCGTAGTTTCGGGAATGTTATCAGGCCAACGAGCCAGTTTTTCTTTTCTTCCTATATATAAAAAAAGTATGCTACTTGGTGTCGGCTTAGTCAACAAGCGATTGTGCCAACCTTGACCATTGGATTGACATTCAACGTCTGTCGTGTTTCTTCAGTCTCTTCTTCCTCGATCCGCCAAAGCCAAACCAGCATCGGCGGGACCGCCCGCTCCAGCCTCCCATGGCTGGCTGTGCTGCCGCGCACGCATCGTGGCCACATCGCACCTTAAAACTCTGTGCATCTTCCCCGGCTCCTGTTCGTTCCCGTCCGAGGCCTCACAATCGTCCTCCGCCTTGGTTCGCTCGCTACGGCGCCGCCCTCCGGTGTTGTCAACATGGACATTAACCGAGAGGAATAAGGAGATGACTGTACATGATGAGGATGACAGTAGGGACCCAGCAGTGCGCGTAGTAATTTTGTTTTTTCGGGACGGAGAAGGGTATCAACTGGGTTGCGCGGGACCCGTGGCCCGTCTAGCCCAGGCTTTTATTTCTTATGTTTAGCACATGACCAGCCCAGTTTGTTTTTTTCCTTTCTGAAAATGGCTAGCCAGCTATTTTGTTTTTTGCAGAATAACCAACATAGGCCTACTTGCTTTTCTACGCCCTGCTGGGCCGGAAATCTTTCAAGACGAGGAGGGATGCATTTTGCGCAGAAAATGGGCTATAAGTAATAAGAAATGGGCTATAAGTAATACTAAATGGGCTGTAAAATGAAAAAATACAGCAAACAGGCAATTAGTTCCAAAATACTATTTTCTTTCGGATTTTGATATTTTAAATTTCATTGTTTTTGTGCGGGTAAAATTTCATTGAATTTAAATTAAGGTATATTTAGATTTAAAATTAATTTGAATCTAGCTAGAAATTTCGGGTTGTATGTTGTTTGGGACAAATTTGGAGGCTGACTTGTGGGTCTACTAGGTTGACGTGTACTTTGGCTTTGTCAACTTAGTCCACAAACGATTCTAGCAGCAGTGACCGTTGGATGTTAATCCAACGGCCGTGCAGCTTCTTCAATATCTGATCTTCTTGCTCCAGCCGCCCAAACCAGCGCCGGTGGACTACCTGCTCCCGCCTCCCGTGGCCGGCTGTGCTGCCGCACAGGCTGCACCGGCCCACCCTACTTCATTGCTGGCCAGACCATTCCTCTACTCACCCACACCTCCTGTTATTTTTCCGCGACGGCAGCCGGACCAGTAAACCCTCGTACTCCCCACCGCGTGGGCAACCATTGCCGAGTCTTCCCCGGCTCCATGTCGTTCCCTTCCTAGGCCTCGCCGTCGTCCACCGCCATGGTGCTCTCGGCGCGGCCTGGTCAACATGGTCAACGAACGACATCCATCGGACATGGAATGTACATGGAGAGGCTGACAGCTGAGTCCATCGCTGCACACAAGGAAATGCCTCCTTATTACGCGCAAAATAATGATTCCTCCACCTAACAGCTGGGACCCATCGGAAGGGCCTCTGTATTTCATGAAAAAAACGTTCCCCCCGCTGACAGGTCAGATCCACCAGCTATATCTTCGCACGCAAGGAAGTGCCTCCTTATTACGCACAAAAAAAATTAATACCCTCCTGCTAGCTGGGACCCACCATAGTGGGAGGATGACTTGTGGGCCAACTAAATTGACGGGGACGGAGGGCTTTGTCAAATTAGTCAATATGAACGATTCTAGCTCCAGTGTCTGTACGATGTCCATCCAACGGCCGTAGTGCTTCTTCAACCTCTGGTCTTCTTGCTCCAGCCGCCCAAACTAGCGCCGGTCGTGTCGCGTGCTCCTGCCTCCCGTGGCCAGCTGTGATGCCGCGGAGGCCTCACCGCCCCCTAGTACTCCCACCGCTGGCCAGGCCATCCCTCTACTCACCCATACCCCCTATTATTCTGCGATGACGACAGCCTCACACCGCAGCCGAACCAGTGAACCCTCGTACTCCTCTCTGCGCGGGCTTCCACTGCTGCTTCTTTCCCGGCTCCGTGTCGTCCCCTTCCTAGGCCTCGTCGTCGTCCACCACCGTGGTGCTCTCGGCGCGGCGTGGTCAACATGGTCAAGAAACGACTTCCATCGGACGTGGACTGTATGTGGAGAGGCTGACAGCTGGGTCCACGGCCGCAGCAAGGAAGTGCCTCCTTATTACACGAAAAATAATGATTCCTCCACCTAACAGCTGGGACCCACCGGATGGGCCACTGTATTTCGTGAAAAAAACGTTTCCTCCCTCACTGCTGGGACCCACCAGCTACATCTTCGCACGCAAGGAAGTGCGTCCGGGAAAAAACGATTCGCCCCCCTGACTGCTGGGACCCACCAGCTACATCTTCGCATGCAAGGAAGTGCCTGACAGTCGGGACCCACCTGGTCGAAGCGTATGTAGCGTTGTCATTATGGTCGCGAACGTGTACGTACATACTGGTCGATGTAGAGGCACGCACGTGTTGTAGTAGAGATGAGCACGTAGCATGTACACGTACGTACAACGGCCAGGATGCAAGAAAGAAAATACGGCCACGTAAGTACATACGGGCGGGGTCTCGAACGCCTACTCGTGCATACATACGGCCAGGGCTCATGTACATGGCTAGGTCGAAACGGAGAAACTGCATCGTCGTCGTGTTCATGGGGAGGCAACGGAATGCAACGTGTTCATCGGGAGGCAACGGAATGCGTCGTGTTCATCGGGAGGCAATGGAACGCATGGGAGCCAACCGGCTTGGATGGAACAGCCGATGGAAACGAGGCCTCGCGTACCGCAGAATGGAGGAAACTGCCTTGTGTTTGACCGGCCACGTTCGAAACGGGATCCTACTCATCGGGAGGGGTCTGGCGTACTGCAAAACAGAGGAAACGGACTTGTGTTGGACCTCCTACGGTCGAAATGGGGTCCTGTTGATCGAAAGGGGTGTGGCGTACCGCAAAACGGACGAAACGGACCTGTGCTGGAGCGCTACGGTCGAAATGGGGGTCCTGTTCATCAGGAGGGGTGTGGTGTACCGCAAAACGGGACTCCACGGGACACTGTTCATCTCCACCGTCGACCTACTCCAGCCTCCACGGGCTACTGTTCATCCACCGTTGACCTCCTCCAGCCTCCACCTGTGACTGTTCATCCACGGGCTCCTGTTCATCCAGCCTCCACCGCGCGCTACTCCACGGGCTCCTGTTCAACCACCCCTCCATGGGCTACTGTTCATCCACCCCTCCACCGTCTACTGTTCATCCAGCCCTCCACGGGGTCGTCCTATTCATCCAGCCCTCCACGGGGTCCTGTTAATCCAGCCCCAACCGGCTCGATCGATCGGGGTCCTGTTCATCCCGAGGCAACACTACGGGTCCTGTTCATCCACCCCCACCGCTCACTGTTCATCCAAACCCCCCGCAACACTCACTATTCATCCAAACCCCCCTGCAACGCTCACTGTTCATCTAGAGGCAGCATCGATCGGCTTCAGTTAGCAGCAGTAGCGAAGGAATCGCTCGATCGCTCGGGTTCAGTAACACGTAGCCTGCAGTGCAATCGCTCGGTTCAGTTAGGCGACGCCTCGCTCGGGTTCAGTTAGAGCCCAACACCTCGCACACACGCGCGTACGTGTACGAGACAAACGCGCATCACTCGGCCCCCGACCACCCACCGTAACCGGGAACTCCCCGAAATTTTCTTCGCCCTCGCTTCTACCACGGTTTTTTCCATCATGGACGGCCCAAAGAATGTCATGCAGTTGCGTCTCCGGCCCGCCCAGGACGAAAAGCCCATTTTCTGTCATGATTTTTTTTCATAGAAGTAGGAGCCCACCACATCTATGATAAATACCGGGTTTTGTCACAATTATCGTCATAGAAGTGTCATAAGCATGACATAGAAAAATTTCGTTCGGCCCAAAATGTAACGGATGTGTCTCTTTTTTGTAGTGTTTGTACTCCATCACATCAATACAATCAAAGCATGATATAGGGTTTTACTTCTTCGAGAGGGCCTGAACCTGGGTAAACATCATCTCTGTTGTCTCCTATTACCATTGTTCTTAGACTGACAGCTCGGGACCCCCTACCCGAGATCCGCTGGTTTTAATACCGACATCGTTACCTCTGATTGATAGTTAGAAAGTGCCAGCCGGACTAGGACCATGACGACAGCGATCCGTAAAGCCAAGGACAGGGGGAAATGTTGCATAGCGCCCAGGCATGCAACGCGGCAACCCGGCTATGCGCAAGCAAAGCTGACCAGCCAGGCCCCTTCACATCCCCATACACACACCATCAAAGCGAGGCGCATGACATGGGTCCAGATCCATGAGGGATTAAGATCGACCATTCCGAATATATATGAACAATCTATGTGAACATTCGCAAACACATATAAATAAAAGTAGTACCCAACAACAACTCAAGCATAAGCATTAATATAGAATAGATAATGGAAAAACAATTCATAGCACATGCATCATTGCCTACCAAATAATTATATGGGTCTATGGATGGCAAAGCCTATGATCAAGGGACGAAGATGGTGATGGAGACTGATACATCTCAAACATATCTATATTTTTTGATTGTTTCATGATGCTATATTATCATTTATATATACTTTGATTATCATTTTATATTAGTTTTCTAGACTAACCTATTAATTTAGTGCCAAGTGTCAGTTCCTGTTTTTCTGCTTGTTTTTGGTTTTGCAGGAAATCAATATCTACAAAGGTCAAAATACGTTGCCAATTTAACATGATTTTTTGGGCAACAAGAAACACTGGAAGCTTCGGGAAGCGTCGAGAGGACCCACCAACCAGCCATAAGGGCAGGTGGCGTGGCTAGGGGATGCTCACACCACCTAGGCTTGTGGGCCCCCTAGTTACCATCTTGACCTGATTCCACCGCCATAAATTCCTATAAATACCGAAACCATTCATTGTACCTCCAGAAGAATTTTATCTCTGTCGCAAGCCTCTGTTTTGAAGAGATCCCATTTGGAGCCCTATTCTAGAGTTCTGCTGGAGGGGGAAGCCATTGGAGGAGGCCTCTTCATTAACCTTGCTCCATACATGATGATGTGTGAGTAGTTTCTTTAGGGCCTATGGGTCCATAGTAGTAGCTAGCTGGATTTTCCCTCTCTCTTTTGGATCTTCAATACCATGTTCTCCTCTACATCAATCAAATGTAATTCTTATGGTGTGTTTGTTGGCATATGATGAATTGCGGATTTATGATCAGGTTCTTCATTGAATATTATTGAATCTTATGAAGTTTCTTTGTTGTATAATTAAGTAACTATGTATTCTTTCTGATCTATTTGTCTTCTTTGGCCAAAATAGATGGGTAGTTCTTCAGAGAAAGTGGTGCATAGTAGTGGGTTCAACCATGATGTGTTCTACATCCCAGTGACAGAATGGGGACAAGACACATATTTGTATTGTTGCTACTAAGGATAACCGACTAGGAATTATCTTATTGCTAGATTTCTTTCTGTCTAAAGCATGTCATCTTGCTTACTGCATTGCTCAATTTCTAGTAAACTAAATACCTTGAGATGCATGCTAGATAACGGTTTCGGGGTGGAGTAATGGTAGTAGATGTAGTTGGATAATGGTCTAATTGTCGCGGACGTAATGCCTATACAAGATTATGCCATGAATGATCATAGTTATAATTCTTGCTTTTCTATCAATTGCCCAACAGTAATTTGTATACCACTCCATTGCATGCTTTTGAGAGAAACGCCACTAATGAACCTATGGCCCTCGGGTCCATTCTCTATCAATACTTGTTCTATAAAATTGCCCTTTTATTTGCCTTTATTGTTTTACCGTTTCACTATACCATTATTTATTTATCCATCTATTTGTTTTTAACCTTGTAACTAGTAAGACGAGGGGCTTAAAACCCCTTGCCAAGTTGGGTGCAAGTATTTATTTTGTTTGTTTGTAGGTGTTGCTTATATTGTTAGCTTGTTGACTCCTATTGGTTCGATTAAACCTTAGTTCTTAACTGAGGGAAATACTTTTAATTATGTGCTACATCACCTTTCCTCTTTGGGAAAATCCAACAACTCCTACAGGAGTAGCAGAAGAATTTCTGGCGCCGTTGCCAGAGTCAATGTCTACCAAATCAAGGGCCTTCGCACAAACTTCTTTATTTGCTTATTTTATTTGTTACCTAGTTACTCTTGCCTTTTTCTTTACTTGCCAAAATTTTCCAGAACACCAAAAAAAAAATCTTGTGTTGCTATTTCTGCCTTTGTTGACATCATGTCTACTCCTGAAAATACCAAGCTATGTGATTTATCTAGTACTAATAATAGTGAGTTTATTAATAATCCTATTGCTCCCCCCGCCACCAGTGTGGAGTCTTATGAGATTAAAGCCGCTTTATTAAACCTTGTGACGAAAGATCAATTTTCTGAAAATTGTAATGAAAATGCCGCAGCCCATCTTAATACCTTTGTTGAACTATGTGATATGCAAAAAAAAAAACTAAAGATGCGGACAATGATATTATAAAACTGAAGTTGTTTCCGTTATTTTGAGAGATAGAGCCAAAAAATGGTTAGTTTCTATACTGAAAAGTAGTATTGATTCTTGGTCTAAGTGTAAAGATGCTTTATTGGTAAATATTGTCCTCCTATAAAAATTAACTCTTTGAGGAATCAAATTATGAATTTTAAACAACTTGATTAAGAACATGTTGCACAATCATGGAAAAGAATGGAACTTATGGTAAAGAATTGTCCCACGCATGAATTAAGTCTTTGGACGGTAGTATAAGATTTTCTATGCATGACTAAACTTTGTTTTAAGAAATCATCTAGACTTTGCTGTATGTGGTGCGTTCACGGGGATAACCATTGGATAGGCTACTGAGCTTCTCGATAACATGAGCCAATCATTCCCAACGGAACACCGAGCGCATGCCAAGTGTTAAGAAGGTAAATGTTAATGAAAAAGTTGATGCAATTATGTTCATACTTGCTACTAAGAGTGCTAGTATTTGGTTCATACCGATCCTTGCCCCCTCTGGTCGACCATACCGATCCTTACTATTGAAACAATAGGGTGGGTCTTGGGGCCATCTAACAATTTCTACAATGGCCCATGTGGGTTTTATGGTAATGGGTGTGGTGGGAAGTATAGTCCTACATTGCTAGTTGGAGAGAAGTTGGACCTCCTTATAAGAGATTCTCTTCCACATGCTATAGGAGCTTGAGAAGAGAAGTGTTTCCCGCGTACTAACACTTCGTCGCCCGCCTCGCAACGCCACGCCTCATCACAACGCCCCGCGGGTTGCGGGAATGAGCCGAGCCGAGCTCACACTTATGTGCTTTTTTTGCTGGCCAGGAACGGAGAGTCTTTGACAGTCAGGTAACGATTTGAGACGTCGGATCGTGGGCTATCACCGACTCGGATGTGGGTTCAGCCCACGCTTCTCCACGCGGCCACGCCTATATATTGGAGGGGCTGGCCAACCCTAGCCGCAACGAGAATCAAATCGCATCTCTACATCCACGCCCGTCATTCCTGTTGCTGATGCTACCGCTGGTGATCCCATACCGTCCACCACGTACACAGTTGACGGGGGAGTAGGTCTTTGAAACCCCGCCTCTCTAGATCCTGTACAGTAGAGGGGCGATTAGTTTTTTGGGGAGCGTCTCCTACACGACTGCTCATTGTCGTTCGTCCACGTCCGCTGCATCGTCTACGTTGGCATCGTCTTCATCGTCACCATGCCCACCGCCAACAAAGCCGATCGTGCCACCGTCGAGAAACTCGAAGCCGAGAAGAAGGACACCGAGGACGCCGCCGCGGCTTCTGCCTGGCCGATTGGAGGGTATAACGGCGGCGTCCTCTGCTTGGCCGATTGGAGGGTATAACTCGCTTATGCCTCTCATGTTTATTTCCGTCTTAGCGGTACCAGCTATGTGCATATATCTTTCTACTATATGTGTGGTGCATGCTTATCTAGAGCGTAATTAGTATGTTTTTAATTCTATCAATGCCATGATCATGACTATTTACTGGATTAATTTAATAAAAAAATTGTCTATTTACTCAACACTTTCAACCCATCTTCGGGGGAGGATAAAGAGAGCAACCTAATTGCGTATTTTTTTGCAAATTCATTGAAGAGTGTTTGATATACCAAAAGTAAAAAAAGGAACTATCGAAATATCAAAACATGCACGCCTGGTGGGACTCGAACCCACAATCGTCTGATTAGAAGTCAGACGCCTTATCCATTAGGCCACAGGCGCTGCTTTGTCTGCGTCCAACCCACGCCTCTCCTTCTTTAGTCTTCCGCGCTGCGTCTTCTTGCGTTCCGCCGTTCTCTTGTCGTTATATCCAAGACACAGCCTTCCCCGTCGTCTCCCATCTCATCACATCGCCGTCGCCGGAGCGAGGTGCGGAAGAAGTCATCTGCGCTCGGGATGGAGGCAGTGGCGAACAAGCGCAGCGGCATCGGATCCGGCGCCACGGCGGCCGCGGGGGAGGAGAAGGGCCGTAAGAGGGCACCCGCAAAAAAAAAAAAAAAAGGGCCGTAAGAGGGGCCACGGATCCACCGCGCTGTTCGTGGCGGTGGACTACGCCTTCCTGCTCGCCTTCGCCGGGTCTCTCTCCTACCTCGTCGTCTCCCAGATCCTCCCTTCCGCCATCTAGATCGGCGCCCGTCGTCGTTTGCTTCTGGATGCGATGCGTGTGAAATCCCGAGATCTTGGCTCGGGGTATGGTCACCTCCTCCTTGTCTCGTTTGATGCAATGGATTCCGCCTCTGTAACAATCAAAATATGAGACGACAAGTAGCTCGGATGCTGTTTCTTTGCGATTTTGCATGACGAATTGTAATGCCCCAGTCTTGCCGTGTTCTAGAACAATAAAATGCTTCAGTGTTCCTTTGTTCATTGCTTGAACGACTGGATGGTGTCCATTATATATCAGATTGATCGTTCATGTTTACGTTATTAATATGTTGGAGATGGATAATATTTCCAGGAACAAGAAGCTCAGGTGCATCTGAAGCGTCCCTTCTTCAGATGAGACCACAAGGCTTCCTGCTTTCTGCCTTGGCTTCTTTCAAAATTGCGCAACGACTTAATTTCGACCAAGATTGACCTTTCCATTTCCTTCCCAAGAGGAAGAGACCAAAAAGAACCTTGTTACAACATTTCACATCAATAGTCGCATATCATCTGACTAGAGATGAGAAACTCTCCATGGGGCTACCAGCTACCAGCTACAGTGGTGATCTGATCAGTTAGCACATTCATAGCATTTTCCTGGATAACCAGATATTCACAGCAGTGTTTTGCAGTTGAAGCTTACGGCAATAGCCGGACAGCTGCGATGGATGGGATCTTCTCTCTGAGCTTCTGTGCTACAGCAACTCGGACGGCCGCCACACCTGCTGCAGGGCCCTTGAGTTGGACTTTCACGAAGAATTTGTTGATCGCGACAAACCTGAGATTACCGCCTCCTGCGCCGGTGAGGTATGGCCTGATCTCATCGAGTACCTGCCATTGGGTGAAAGGAAGTAATTTTCAAATATGTACCTTTAGTTGCTCCAGCTACTGGTTTTCGCCCATATTATGGAAAGGGCAAATAAATGTTAGATAAATCGTCTCAAGGTGTAGGACAATGTGCAACAAGGAGACATTGTATAATGTCTAACAATTACTTGCACTATTATATTTATTTGGAATTGTAGATGTTGATAATTTTTAATATAAATTTAGTCAAAGTTTACAACGTTTTTACTTAAGAGAAACCTAATACGCAGAGTAAAAGGAAACGGAGGGAGTACATGTTCTGCATTCTGTATTGGAATGTCATTCTAAGCAAGAATGAACGACAAACCAAGCACATGGAACAGTCATCAATGTGCCACAAAATTAAACGGACAAATCGCAGATCCTCTTATCAAAAGAAGATGGACGGCGATACCGTCCATGGCAGGAAGGTTGTTGCTCCGGTATATAGTCCCCACACCCCAGAATGGTATGTGAAATTAAAGACAACACACTATATGCTGTTGCATAAAAAGAAGAACTGGAACACTAGCATTCTATTTGAAGATAACAACCTAGTTTTATCTACTATCTACTACCACTATAAAAGAGAGAGAGGGCGGAGAACCAGATCATCCTATCCATCGAACCCTGTAATCTAATGGTCTACATCACTCCAACATACTAAACGTGTTTTACGCTTTAATTACCCACCATGCCATTACCCTATCTACTCGCTAACCAAACCCGGTACCCCACAGCTCGCCCCTCTCTCGCACGTCTCTCTCGCACGCCCGCTCGACCACGCCTCTCTCCCGCACGCCTCTCTCTCTCTCGCCTAACCAACCTCTCGACCACGCCCCGCCGCCGCTCCAACCTCTCGGCCCCGCCGCCGCCCCTTCTCGGCCTCGCCGCCGCCCCTTCACGCCGGCGGCCACGGCCCCGACGGGCGCAGCAGCACACCCCCGATGGTCGAGCGGCACCTCCGCCGCAGGGGGGCCGGGCCGCAGCAGCACGCCCACTCCGCTCCAACCTCTCGGCCCCGCCGCCGCTCGCCCCGCCGCCGCCCCTTCTCGGCCTCGCCGCCGCCCCTTCACGCCGGCTCACAGCCTGAACGAAGCCCCAGTTGGCTCGCCCTTGCTCTCCACCTGTGGCGCCGGTGGCGTGTGCGCAACGGATGAGGCCCCGCACTCGCGCCGCGGCAGTGCGGATGGAGCTCCGCCGAGTCCATGAGCTCCCGAGCCGGGCGACGGCGCGTATTGATCTGAAAAAGGCCACCAACCCATATTATAATATCCTTTGATATCAAGTTCTAGCTGTACATTAACCAAAGCATCTCTTTTCTGATCGGTTATACATCAATCAAAGCATCACTTTTCTGATCAATTAAGGAAAACATGTCAGGATGGTTGATGCTTGATGCAATGGAGAGTCACATGTGTATTGCCGACAGTTTCAATTTAATCGGGCTTCCGACTGGAGGAACAGAAGCGACTCTCTATTCTCCAGCCATTAAGTTCATTACTGAATAACAAAATCAGCTTCAGACCTAAGGTTTGATCAGGAAAATTCAGCTAGGTCTATCTATGTACATTGGTCTTAATTTTTTTAGATGAGCAAACTGTCTACTTCCATAGGAAGTGGATGGGATGATCTACATGGCCTCCTGCAGCACCGGATTCAAGGAATCAGTACAACAGTGTGGCCTCTTACTAGACAGTTTTCTTCTCTCTGTTTTCGAGAATGCTAGACACTTTTCAGTTTTCTTTGATGTTGATCAAAATATTTAAATATTTGGATGCGTTTTCTTGAATACAGGTCTGATCTTTGATTATCTGCATAGTATATCTAACCACTCTGACTTTCCTTTATTATTAAGATGCATCAAACTGCCACCCCCTCCGAGAGGAAAGCCAACTCAAGTAGGTATTACATCGATTTTTTTAAGCAGTAAATTCAGAAATCTGAATTGAACTAACTGATTTGGCTTATGTTCTGTAAATGCAGCATCCATGTACAAGAATTTCTGTAATGTAGTTATGTGAACTAGAGGTGTGTTTTAGCAATGTACCTCATACACGGCTGGTTGATGACAAAGATATGTCAGGTTTGCCTTGATTATATTATAAATTACTCAAATCTTTTTAGAAACAGGAAAGGTAAGTTTAAATTGCATAAAACAGGAAAGCGAACGAGTAGTTTGTAGTGTTGAAATAAAATCAGAACTTAAAACATATGGGTTTTACAAGCATCACTGCTTGAACATGCAAAAGATAAATAACAGCTAAAGTTTCATGGACTACACCAGTTTCCACAGCTAAAATGTCTACCATTGTTGAATCTCTATTTCTGTGGAGTAGCATGTTTTGGGGCATACTTACTTACATACTTTGTTCCTTTAGAGTAATATAATCTTCCCGAGGTGTTAATTCACTTATTTTTCACACATGATGAATCCATAGTTGTTCGATTTAGCCAGAATAATCTCTTCTTTGTTAATAATAGTTTTATATAACATTACTTATATCAGGTCAAGTAGCCTCTCATAATGAAATACAGCATTTTTTTGTCGATCTCTCTCGAAATGATTGTTTACAGATAAAATTATTTGTAGAGATGGAGGACCTCGTAACCGACCATGTTGGGAGCTTGTGAAGAAATAGTATGTTGCTGTATGGAGGAATCCTTTAAATAACTCATGCTACATGAGTCAGTGATCCTGAGGCAAACCTCCACTTTGTGATAGTGATGATAATTCCAGATAATGTTTGGTATTTTTTAACCCATCTAATCTACTTTTATTAGTCAAGCCTCAATTTGTTTTGAACATTTGCAATAATACTAAATTCATAAGGATGATCTTTACGGTTTAAATAAACTGTCTATGGTTTTTCTAGAATTGTTCTGAACATTGGCATAATTATACATTCATCTCTTGCGGAGTAGTCTCATGATTTTGGCTTATTTATTGCTTGTTGGTGATTCCTAAATGTGTGATACCGATACATATTGCAGTTTCGTTTCAGATGCAACCTTCAACTACAGAAGTTTCAGTTTCCTGATTGCCGGTTTCTTCTTTGCGAGTCTTCCTTTTTCTTATGTTCACAAGGTGTACCATTGTCTATAGTATTTGCCGAGTTTAATCGAATGTCTAGATAAAATGTTTTGCATGGCAGGAAATAAGCAAGTAGGTATTTGAAGGTGAACTTTGTATGAATCCTCCCGCTCCCGCCTACCCATTCTTCAATGAGTTAGTATCCTCAAGTCACGATGTATCAATTTTGCCATGCAAGACGTTATGATAAAATAGAGGATGTAGAATGACCATGGGTCTTGAGCCTTGCTTATTGGGATGGATGTATGTGATTGTTTTTCTCCCGTTGCAACGCACGGGCATATTTCCTAGTATAAGAAACGTTTTTCGCAAGCTGACGCCGCAAGACCCTCTAGTGAATCTTTATTTGCATTTAATGTATGAGATAGGTTAATGCTTGACAAATACCCGGTGTAAGTTTTGCATTGCATCGAATTGTACGTTGTCTGCACAATTAGAATTTTGATTATTCTCCATGGCACCATAACAAGTAACAGTACCTTTTCAACATTCTCTTCGTTCAGCTTAAGCCCAGCCTCCTTGTCCGTGATAGCTTCAACTGCAGCAATCTCTGGTATTTCATCCATCAAACGCCGCTGAATGCCCATCCTCATGGTCATCACCGAGCTTGGGCACGCCCCGCATGCTCCTTGCAGCTTGAGCCTCACCACATTCCCGTCGATCTCATGCAAGGCAACGTTGCCGCCGTCTGCCATGAGATACGGCCGGACTTGATCCAGAACAAGCTCCACATTTTCAGCGGTTAATGGTGAATCGACCACCGGATTCGGGTCGGCAATGGGTCGAACAACTGCAGCAACAAAACGTGATAGATGAAACTTTAAAATCTACCTCTATTAAGGACTAGCGTATCGAACTGTCACTATAGTTGGTCTGCGGCAAGGACGGAAGTCTCACCTTCCAGCGGCTGGCGAGTGGACACGGCGACCGAAGTTGCCGCGGCAGAGGGCGTTCTCCTCCCACGCAAGCGCGACGAGACCCCAACCTTGAAACGAACAGCTCCTCGTTAAACAACATGAAGCGGATAAGCAAGAAGAGACGGAGAAACAAGAGGCCTTACCTTGAAGGAGGAGGTAGACGGCGAGGTGGTCGGCACCCACGCCGACGCCGCTACCGCCGCCTGCATCTCCGGTGCCCGACTGGAGGCAACCGGTCCTGGAGATGCCGCCGCTGTTGGCGAGGCGTGGGTGGCGGTGGTATTTGTGTGCCCGCATTCCCGCTCCAGCGCTCGTTTCTTTTGCTAAATTTTGTGCGGTTTTAGTTCAACCAAACCAACCGATGGCCATGCGCACATGCTACGTGCTGGCATCTGCAATGCAAACCCCTTAAACAGACACAGCATCCGATCACGAACGTGTCTGCGGACATGATGCGGAAGCCGGCCATCCCTCGCTGTCTGCATACATTGTAAATTGGATTTGAATAAGCCAGATGAATTTTATGTAAACCGAATGATCTTCATCTAAACCGAACCAAAATCATTACATTTTCGACATATGCTAAATTTTGTACGGTACCCCAAAGCAAGCTGATTGCCATACACACATGCTACTTCGATTTCGTGGGGAGTAACCTATGCAATATGTCCTATTCTGCAAACTAGGTCAGGTGGGGAGTAACCTCTGCAATATTTGCTCATTATCGGAGTATCTTTGTGTTAGTCAAATGCAAAGATTTCTGTTGAGTGAATATGGCCGCAAATATATTGGTAAAATGCTTGAGCTACAAATATACCTTGAATTTTCAAACAATAACTATTTAAGTTGATGATACTGATAATTTTGTTTGTTGATGTCCACGTACATGAGACATACGTCATAAGGCTCCTCCAATCTTTCCTTTTATCATGCATTTGATGGCATAAAACGGATAGACGGCCAGAACCTTTGAAGCTCATTACACGGTAAACAAAATGATGCGGAGCATCCTTTGGTCATCCACATGGACATGTCATCATCACCCAAGGCACCAAGTGGACCGATGACAAGGGCTCGTGCAAGGGCTATCGTAACCGTGGTGAACTCCCTCCTTGCTCAACTCCTTTTCGAATCACATGAGACATGACTACTACCTCAAGCGGAGACACTTTGCATACCCAGATACCAAGGGACCAACCATGGAGAAGCTAAGGAGCAAGGCCAAGCAATGGATGAAGAAGAACATGAAGATGGAGAGAAAACGACACAAGTCAGCACTGATAGAGGCAAAGGTGCCCCGATGTTTTGATGAGAAGTAGCTATCGTTTTCGGTGGAAGTCGACTTTGACGATCCGACTACAAACATGCGAAGACGTCGCGCCTTGGCAATCGCTAAACCAACTCCAAAGGTTATTGACCACGTCAGAGCACGATTAACCTGACCACAAGGGTCTATTTCCTGCACGTAAACGAAGAACAAGCAAGAAGCCGAGATTGCAGTCTGGATATTGCGAATATAAGAGAAAAGCTTCATTGATCAAAGTTGGGTACTGAAACGTCTTGGCCTGGTCGTTTGACATAAACGAAGTACGCGCGTTGCACTATGGCGAACTTTAATCTAAACAAAACCCAAGTCTAAATGATGCCTTAAGGGTTGTATTTATAGGGGGAAGAGAGGGGATTTCGTCCCCCCTTGACAAGGTGGGACTCAAACACCTCCTGAATAGTTTCCCCTATAATACGGACTCTGAAAACAGACTATGAAAAATTATTTCGAAATTACATGGGGCTGGGCCAAAAATAATAAGGTAGTGTAGAACCTATAATAAGCTATGTACGAAATTTATGATAGTTCATCTTGTATATTGCGTCCATGTGCTTGTAAGTCATCATGGTGGCTCCAAAGTGTTGAAATCTCCATTAGAAACTCCGTTCTTGTTCCCATCGCGCGTGCCTTCAACTCCACGCTTGATCCTACTCCGATGTAGACCTTTCTTATCCATGCTATGCCCTTCATTCATAAGCAAAACAAATTCATCCAATTTAGGCAACATCATATACTCATGAACATTAGAATCATTACTAAGAGCGAAAGCACCTGATGATTTAATTGGCATGCGCGAGCTCTAGTAATTGGTCCAATATATGTAGCAACAGGGGCTGTGAGTAACTATGATGTGATGTCCGCATCAAGCACCTACCCGAATGATCTGTACAATGCCTGGACGATCCGGCCCTCCTCAGGGATGATCCAGCATCGTCAGCCTCTCCATGAAGCCGGATCATCCGGAATTCTACCCGGATCATTCGGACAAAGCCCGGACGTCCGGCCAGGCAACAGCCACAGCGGCCCAGCCGGATCATCCAAGTGACCACCTGGATCATCCAGACATTGCCCGAATCATCCGGACATTGCATGCACGCATGACTAGGGCCGAGGCCCATCTCTTCCTCACTTAGACTATAAATGTACGTCTCCTACCTCGCTTTAGGGCTAGAGCATATGCTATGATCTAGAGAGAGCTTTGATCATCTACCTCTTCCCTTGGAGATCAAGACCTCTTAGGAGAAGATCCCCAAGTGGATATCAAGAGCTCCTCTAGGGATTAGAGAAGACTATAATCAAGACCTCACTTCCTCTTAGGATTAGGAAAAACTACCCTTTGCTATTTCCTCTTGTTGGATTTGGATCTTGAATCTTGTATGTGTATATTGATTTAGTGGGTGTGAGACCTTGGATCTTTCATGTGAGTGTTGTTAAGATTAATTAATATAGTAATTAAGGGATTAATCCCTGCTTGTAATGACGGTTGACGATTGCTTTCTGCAATCATTGCATCGGTTCCGTCCGAACCAACGCCCCGACACCCCTTGTAAACGCCTGTTCCGGTGCTATATATAGCACTTCATCTAATGCAAATAGGAGAGTTCGATCATTTTTCTTTTCGATCTCAAACACGTTATCAGCACTGCTCTCTTGCGAGAGCGATTCTGACGAGAAGAACAGGACGAACGGGCAAAAGGTGAGAATAAATCATGCCTGGAGGTCATGTCCCTGTTTCTTCGACTTCTTCGCGACAACGACCATCGTTGCCACTTCGTCCCTCGCCACCACCATCATGGTGTTGGCGGACTCCACCACAGCCGTTTTGTTGTTTGTTGCATGGCTGGGTTGGTCGTGGATGAGGCAGCGCCGCTGCAGCCTCTGACCCTAGCGGTTGTTGAAGCGGAAGCCGACGCGCCGTTCCTGAGGTCGTCGACAGCGGTGCGCATCCTGGGCGTGCCTCTCGTACACGTTTGCGATGGCGACGCGCTCGCCTTCGTGTCTGCACCAACCGAGGCCTCCGTCTTTGCCTTGGGCTACGATGTGAGCGGCGCCTCCAACCACGCAGTTGTCGACGTCGACGCCCTCACGCTGCTCCTGCCGTCCCCGGTGCCGGCTACTCCCCCTACTTCGTCGCGCATGGGGTTCACCGCCGCCTCTTAGCCCTGGGCGTCCTGCTTGCGAGCTTGCCGTCGAGCGGCCGCTCCGGCACACGGAGCCCCGCAGCGCTCGGGCTCACGAACGGTGCCTCTAGCGTGGTCGCATCTGGTACCCACTTACCCGGCGGCTCCTCCGACGAGGAAGGAGGCGGTGGGAAGTCCACCCTCGTCGCTCGTGATGCTGTCGTGGTGGTCTTCGTCTCGATCATGTCGAGATGTTGGGGATGAGCTGCTGGCCTGCTGGGGATTTCTTTCCTGACCGCTCTCCTTTTCCGCTCGCCTTGACCAGCTTAGGCCTCATTTGGTTCATAGGGTAGGAAAATCATAGCAATAGGAAAGTCATAGGAAATGAGATGACATGTATCTTAAATCCTATGAGTAGGAATAGGAAAGGAGATGCCCTTTGATTCACATCATAGGATTTTTTTCATTGAGTCTAGGCTAATGTTTATTTTCCTATGAAATGTGGAGGATAGGAAGAATTCCTCCATAATAATATGATTCCATTCCTATAAACCAAAAGGCTCTACGGAAAATTTTCTTATAGAAATCCTATCCTATAAAATTCCTACAAGATTCCTCTAAACCGAAAGAGGCCTTAGATTAGCGATGGATGCCTTTGTTGGCCCATCTGCATGCGTACTAGGCACCAGCCATTTTTTCAGCACTATTTTCCTGTAGAATACTCTGTATTCCAGAATAAAGTGTGATGCAATATATTTCCATGTTATTCGACATGTTGATATTAATTACATCTACTATTTGCAATTGAGATTTTCAGTTTCTTGCAAATAAAAATCAATTCATCTTAATTGAGCCTTTTGGCTTAATACGAGCAATAATTGATATGCATTTAACCAATTTTCTGATGAGTTTTAAAACTCCAGAAATATGTGTATGTTGATACTTGACATGTTCAGTGTGTTCACCACATGTCAAATTCTCTTGAACATGTTTTTTGTGGTTGAGATTATTTTCTCTCGCATATCAAGCTTGTAAATTTTTGAGTTATATTTCCCTCATTATATTTAGATTCACAAGGTAATGTGTTGGATCTACTGCTCATTTGCAGACTACCCCCTCTTAGTGCGGGGTCTATGTTTTGTCAGTCTTGACAAGCGATGACCTGCAACATGAATTTCCTTATATTTAAATTGGTAACACACACAAGGTAATAGAAACATGCACATCTACCGACATTGTCAGATTATGCAGTCTATTACTGTGAGATCTATGTGATCTTCAACGTGTTATGTTCACACAATCAAGGTTGAGAATTTTTCAAGTTACTCACTTGAGTATCAAAAATTTGCAATTATTATGCATAGCCATGATGGTCTTTAATTTATCGCCCGTAAATTAATTTTCACTGGTAATCGATGGCTAGAGAATATGAGCAATTGTCCTCAATGGCCACAGCAGTCCTGTCTGGGCCATGGACATCATGATCACTCTTGTGTCTCGTGGGATAATGTGTGCAATCCAAGACCCGTCGAATTCACCTACGGTTGGAATGACACCGCTAACAGAAAAAAATGTTGCCTTAAATCATAAGGCATTATATCAATCCAGATCTCAACACTTGGTTATTCTGTATCGGCAATTCCTTGGACACAAAGAATCTCAAGGGCAAAGGTTTGAATCTCACTTCAACCTCTAACCTGATAGCAACAAGGAAGTCAATTGTGTGCGTGGTGTTTTTCAATGACCTAGCGACAACATGACTATCCAGCAGTCACGGACCCTTTGGGTATGGAGAGCATGATGGTTGAATATGACTCAACTAACATGTTTGAAGACTTCGTCTAGTCTCTCAATCTCCTGAATGGTTGATACGTCCATTTTGTATCATGTTTTTATATTGATATTTATTGCATTATGGACTATTATTTCACTTTATAATACAATTCTTATGCCATTTCTCTCTAATTTTGCAAGTTTCACATGAAGTGGGAGATTGCGGGTAGCTAGAATTCTGGACCGGAAAGGGCTACATCAGAGGCACTTTTTCTAAACAACTCCAAATGAGCTAAAAAATGATGGAAAATCATTTTAATATATTTAAATTATTGATGAAAGAAATACTAGAGGGGACCCACTAGGCAGCCATAAGCCTGGGGGCGTGTCCTACCCCCTGGGCGTGCCCCCTGAGCTTCTGGCGCCCCTGGCAGGCCTCGGGGGCCCATCTTCTCCTATATGGTGCCATTTGCCATAGAAAAAAACCAGAAGGAAGATTTTGGGACGAAGCACCGCCGTCTCGAGGCGGAACCTGGGCAGGAGCATTTTTGCTCTCCAGCGGAGAGATTCCGTCGGGGAAGCTTCCCTTCGGGAGGGGAAAATCAAAGCCATCGTCATCACCAACGATCCTCTCATTGTGGGAGGACCAATCTTCATCAACATCTTCACCAACATCATCTCATCTCAAACCCTAATTCATCTCTTGTATTCAATCTTTGTCCCAAAAGCTCAGATTGGTACTTGTGGGTTGCTAGTAGTGTCGATTACATATCGTAGTTGATGCTTGTTGGTTTATTTGGTGGAAGATCGTATGTTCAGATCATTGATGCTATTCAATAACCCTCTGATCTTGAGTATGAATATGATTTGTGAGTAGTTACATTTGTTCTTGAGGACATAGGAGAAGTCTTGTCATAAGTAATCATGTGAATTTGATATTCGTTCGATATTTTCATGATATGTATGTTGTTGTTTCCCTTAGTGGTGTTATGTGAATGTCGATTACATGACACTTCACCATCCTTGGGCCTAAGGGAAGGCATTGTGGAGTAGTTATTAGATGATGGGTTGCTAGAGTGATAGAAGATTAAACCCTAGTTTATGCATTATTCCGTAAGGGGCTGGTTTGGATCCATATGTTTCATGCTATGGTTAGATTTATCTTAATTCTTCTTCATAGTTGTGGATGCTTGCGAGAAGGGGTAATCATAAGTGGGAGGATTGTTCAAGTAAGAATAGCACCCCAAGCACAGGTCCACCCACATATCAAATTATCAAAGTAACAAACGTGAATCAAACAAATATGATGAAAGTGACTATATGAAATTCCCGTGTGTCCTGAAGAACGCTTTGCTTATTATAAGAAATCATTACGGTCTGTCCTTTGCTACAAAAAGTATTGGGTTACCTTGTTGCACCTTTGTTACCGTTACTACTTGTTACTTGTTACAAATTACCTTGCTATCAAACTATCCGTTACCGATAATTTCAGTGCCTGCACACAATACCTTGCTGAAAACCGCTTGTCATTTCCTTCTGCTCCTTGTTGGGTTTGATGCTCCTATTATCGGAAGGACTACGATTGATCCCCTATACTTGAGGGTTATCAGTGGTCAATATAATTTATGTCCATCTCTGATGTTCTAATAAGAACATAAGTATTGGTGTCATCATGTATTGTACATCACAATATATTGTATGAACACGTTGGTACAAATACAATCGTATGTATTCTATATATACATTAGAGATTTTCATACTGAGAATCTTTAAATAGATTTCTACGAGGGCCAATCTGATGAAAGATGATATGTGCCTTGTGGACATATGCACCACGAACTCTATACTCAGTGAAGTAAAATGTTGAGAGTAAAGGAGATATTTTGAAATCGCTAGACGCGATGATGTAATTGTTGGCTCAACTCAAGTCATATTTACTATCCCTATGGATACTTGAGTAGAATCATTGATGCTTTATCGTGTCTGGGTCAACTCGTACCCTACTAAACTATAGAGATATCCATAAAAATAGTTTCCATTGCGAAACCTATGATGAGAACAAAGAGGAATGTCTTCTCTTTACCATATGCAATGGATATGGCAAGCACATTCTCTGCATATCATGAATATTGTAATACACATACTACAAAACCCATAGCACATGTTGCGTGCAAGATAGTTTTTCAAAAATCTTGTTCATGGCAAACTTGGCATTTTCGCCTTGTTCATCCTGACATTGGGTTGAAACAGATACTATCAGCAATTCCATTGCTTTATGACTATTATGATGTAAATTCTAACAATATTTGGATTTCATGTGTATTGCATGTGACACAGGAAGCTAATTTTAAGGCTCACAGACCTTAAAGTCTATGCTGAACCACTCAAACTCCTTGAATGCATCAAGTAGAGGTAAGTGGCTCTTCCCAACCATTGACTAGACTACTCGGGTATTCCATGGTTTTAAAGACACATCTACATGATGGTCTCAAGTGTCTTTATCCACACGAAAACTATTTGTTGATTATCCTGTCCATCGCTTTCAAGCAAATATAATGTGCAACGTTGTAGAATTCTCCTTCGTGCCTTTAATATGGCCCTAGGATAGAAGTTTAGCACTTTGTACTAATGTCTAGACTGAAAATGGTTTGGTGGAATCCTTTATCCAAAGAATTAAGCTCATTGCATTATCTTTACTTTGGAATTGTGATACGTCTCCAACGTATCTATAATTTATGAAGTATTAATGCTAATATATTATCATTCTTGGATGTTTTACAATCATTTTATAGCAACTTTATATCATTTTTTGGGACTAACCTATTGACCCAGTGCCCAGTGCCAGTTGCTGTTTTTTGCTTGTTTTTTACATCGCAGGAAATCAATATCAAACGGAGTGCAAACACCGCGAAACTTTCTGGAGATTTTTTATGGACCAGAAGAGCACCAATGGGCCAAAGAAGCACCTGGGGGGTGCCCCGAGGGGGGCACAACCCCCAAGCGCGCCCAGGTGGGTTGTGCCCACCTTGGTGGCCTCCCGCACCCCATCTTTACCCTATAAATTTCCAAATATTCCAAAACCCTTCGGGGTAGCCCAAGATCAGAAGTTTCGCCGCTGCAAGGCCTCTGTATCCACGAGATCCAATTGAGATCCAATTGAGATCCCATTCCGGCACCCTGCCAGAGGGGGGAATCATCACCGGTGGCCATCTTCATCATCCCGGTGGCCACCACAATGAGGAGGGAGTAGTCCACCCTTGGGGCTGAGGGTTTGTACCAGTAGCTATGTGTTTAATCTCTCTCTCTCTCTCTCTCTCTCTCTCGTGATCTTGAGATGTCACGATCTTGATGTATCGCGGGCTTTGTTAATATAGATGGATCATATGATGTTTCTCCCCTCTCTACTCTTGTTGTGATGAATTGAGTCTTTACCCTTTGAAGTTTTGTCTTGTCAGATTGAATGTTCAGATCTGAAAACACATGATGTATGTCTTGCGGTATGAATACTTGATGTGACAATGGAGTATCATATTGATTCACTTGATATATGTTATGGCACTCAACTTGCGGATTCCCGCGGTGACATTGGGGTAATCTATGCATAGGAGTTGATGCACGTTTTTATTATCTTTTCTCCGATAGAAACTTTGGGGTCCCCTTGTAGTTCTTTGTGTTGGACTAAGCATTATGAATCTGAAATTGTTTGATACATATCGTATAGTTAACTCACGGGTTCTCGCGGTGACATTGGGGTATCTAGGTGACATTGGGGTATGTAGGTGACATTAGAGTTGGTTGATATGTGTCATATGGTGTTATTTTAGTATGAACTCTTGATTAGATCGATCGAAAAGAATAACTTCTGTTATTTTAGTACGAACTCTAGGATAGATCGATAGGAAAGAATAGCTTTGAGGTGGTTTCGTACCCTACAAACAATTTTTGTTCTCCGCTAATAGGAACTCGGGAGTGATTCTTTGTTGCATTTTGAGGGATAGTCATATGATCCAACTATGTTAGCATTGTTGAGAGATTGCACTAGTGAAAGTATGCACCCTAGGCCTCATTTTCCATCATTGCAATACCGTCTGTGCTCCATTTTGCTATTTACTACCTTGCTGTTTTTTATTGTTCGCACTACAAAAACTCATATCTACTATCCATACTACACTTTTATCATCATCTCTTCACCGAACTATCCACCCATACAATTTTCCATTGTATTGGGTGTGTTGGGGACACAAGAGATTTCTTGTATTTGATTGCAGGGTCGCTTGAGAGAGACTATCTTCATCCTACGCCTCCCACGGATTGATAAACCTGAGGTCATCCACTTGAGGGAAAATTGCTACTGTCCTACACAACTCTGCGCTTGGAGGCCCAACAAGTGTCTACAAGAATAAAGTTGCATAGTAGACATCAAGCTCTTTTCTAGAGCCGTTGCCGGGGAGGTGAGTGCTTGAAGGTATATCTTTAGATCTTGTAATTGAATCTTTTTTTCTTGTTTTATCACTAGTTTGGTTTATAAAAGAAAACTACATAAAAAATGGAATTGAGGTTGCATCATATTATTGATCATCTTTGTAATATCTTTCTTGAAAATGATGGATCGGAAACTTGTGCTCGATTGTTAGAAGAAGAATGTTATAAAATG
This sequence comes from Triticum timopheevii, assembly GCA_963921465.1. NCBI lineage: Eukaryota > Viridiplantae > Streptophyta > Magnoliopsida > Poales > Poaceae > Triticum > Triticum timopheevii. The sequence goes on from OY997270.1 coordinate 208,918,170, forward strand.
TTTGGCATGAATTATGAGCATGGTGGCAATGTTGTTAGTATGAATTCTTTGAATATCCATGATGTTAATGATATGCAAAGCTACAAGCTTGGGGATGATTACTACAAAAGAAATACACTTCCGTGATGATACGTGTTTGTCACAGTAGGTCGCGTTTTTGTCATGCATGTACATCCATGACGATTTTATGACAGAATCAAGATAGTCATACCTGTGCTATCGTAGAAGTGTTCCATGACATTACAAAAATTATCATCACGGAAGTGTCCACTTCCATGACGATAAATCGCGTGTCACAGAAGTGCTTTCGTCAAGGGTGACCGACACGTGGCATCCACCGTAACGGAACGCCGTTAAGCTATTAGGTCGGGTTTTGGATCCGATAACCCATTAACAGCCCCGACCAATGGGGATTTTCCAAGTGTAAAATCATCATTGGCTGGAGGAAACACGTGTCGGCTCATCGTTGGGACAGATGTCATCCACTCATTGGACGGAAGGCGCCTATGATACGTCGACACGTGGCGCGGCCCAACAGAGGCCCATTCCTGTGAAAAGGCCGGCCCGTTTGACTTGGTCAAAAGGTGGCGGGCCGGCCCATGGAAAGCCTGTTAACGGCATGTTCGCATATAGCCTATTTACAGCCCGCTAACCCAAGGCCCGTTACGCCCTATCCGAATTAGGTCCAGTAGCGTCATCTGGGCCATCCAATATGATTCCAGCCCGTTTTCACTTCTGGCCCATGTATGGCCCATGACGTCTTTCGGCCCATATGAGGCCCTATGTAACTCTTGGCCTATTAACGGCCCGTGGTGAAACTGGCCCGTAATGAACAGTGTATCACTTTACACCCATTAACGGCCCGTGGTGAAACTGGCCCGTAATGAACAGTGTATCACTTTATACCCATTAACGGCACGTTGTTCCGTTGGGCCGTTTCTAGCCCATGTTATCTTTCGGCCTTCTCAGAGCCCACTTATTCTTGGGCTCATTTCCAGAATTCGTTTACTTACGGCCCGTTACTGTCATTTTCTGCTTGTGGGCCAAATTCAGCCCGTGGTTACAGTCGGCCCGTTTGTGGTCCGTTAATACGTTGGGCCGTTTTCATAGCGTCATCAAATATGACCTACTAACGATGGCCCGTTATGGTCGGCCCATGAACGGACGATTCCAACTCTAGCCCGTTTACGGCCATAATGCGGTCTGTTTGGCCCATGTTTGGCCAATTGATCATACGACCCGTATAAGGCCCATTGATGATACGACCCACAGAAGGCCCATTGTTTCTACGGCCCGTAGAAGGCCCATTGTTTCTACAGCCCGTAGAAGGCCCACTGTTTCTACGGCCAGTAGGAGGCCCAGTGTCACTATAGTAAATATTAGCCCATGGTTATTGTGGCCTAGTTTTAAAAAATAGGTTATTGCAGCCACTAGCAAACCGCGGAAAAAGAACTGCAATGACTACAAGCAAACAAATAAACAAGACAACAATGAAATAAATAAGCAAGCAACTAACGCTAGGCTATCACGACTATTACACATATTACATCCACTGGGCATCAAAGTTTGCCACCAGTGCAAATATAGGGAACAAAGCAGCATATCATATACACTAGTTGTCAAAGTTGGTGACCAGCACAAATAAACGCCGCAGCAAAATAAATCCAGAACTGAAACCACTTCAAAAGATCTCAAGAAACAATATCCTGGGTACACATTAATTGTTGCGAGCGCAATGTTTTGTTGGATTTTTACGTAATATAAATTTATATTGAAATTGTATTTAATCTGACTAGAAATTTCGGGATAAAAATATTTCGGATCCCATCAAAATGTGGGAAATTTTATTGAATTCTGATTTGAACGGTTGGTTGAAATGGGCTGTACTTTTAACAAACTGTAAATGGGCCGTAGTAAATTCCATTAGAATTCAAAAATGGGCTACACATTCTTACAAATCTCAAATGGGCTATAAGTTCTCTGCCACACACTTCTGGCCTTACTAAGTTGACGCGTCCCCTAAAAAATAGAGTTGACGCGTATGCAAGGCTTTGTCAACTTATAGTCAACACACGGTTCTAGCAGCAGTGGCCATTGGATGTCCATCCAACGGATGCCGTGCTTCTTCTTCAATCTCAGATATTCTAGCTTCACCCGCCCAAAAAATGATTCCTCCCCCTGACATCTAGGGCGCACCATTTCAGAAGCTGACCTGTGCGCCTACTAAGTTGACGTACCAAGGGCTTTGCCAACTTAATCAATATAAACGATTCTAGCTGCAGTGACCGTACGATGTCCATCCAACGGCTGTCGTGCTTCTTCAACCTCTAGTCTTCTTGCTCCAGCCGCCCAAAGCAGCGCCGGTCGTGCCGCCTGCTCCTGCCTCCCATGGCCGGCTGTGCTGCCGCGGAGGCCTCACCGCCCCCTACTACTCCCACCGCTGGCCAGGCCATCCCTCCACTCACCCACACCCCCTATTATTCTGCGGCGATGGCAGCGCAGCCGAACCAGTGAACCCTCATACTCCTCTTCGTGTGTGCATCCACTATCGCGTCTTCCCCGGCTCCGCGTCATCCCCTTCCTAGGCCTCGCCGTCGTCCACCGTCGTGGTGCTCTCGGCGCGGCGTGGTCAACGTGGTCAAGGAACGACTTCCATCGGACGTGGACTGTACATGGAGAGGCTGACAGCTGGGTCCACGGCAGCCGCAAGGAAGTGCCTCCTTATTACGCGCAAAATAATTATTCCGCCACTTGACAGCGGGGACCCACCGGATGGGCCACCGTATTTCGCGAAAAAATGATTCGCCTCGTGACTGCTAGGACCCACGAGCTACATCTTCGCACGTGAGGAAGTGCGTCCGAAAAAAAAGAATCTCCCCCTGTCTGCTGGGACCCACCAGCTACATCTTCGCACGCAAGGAAGTGCGTACGAAAAAAAAAGATTCGCCCCCTGACTGCTGGTACCCACAAGCTACACCTTCGTGCGCAAGGAAGTGCGTCTGGAAAAAAATGATTCGCCCCTCTGACTGCTGGGACCCAGCAGCTACACCTTCGCACGCAAGGAAGTGCGTCCGGGCAAAAAAACCACAAAACAATTCGCCCCCCTGACTACTGGGACCCACCAGCTACATCTTCGCACGCAAGGAATTGCTTGACAGTCGGGACCCACCTGGTCGAAGCGTACGTAGCGTTGTCATTCTGGTCGCGAATGTGTATATACATATATACTGGTCGATGTAGAGGCGCACACGTGTCGTAGTAGAGGCGCGCACGTAGCATGTACACGTACGTACAGCGGCCAGGGTGCAAGAAACAAAATACGGCCACGTATGTGTACATACGGGCGGGGTCTCGAACGCCTACTCGCACATACGTACAGCCAGGGCTCGTGTACATGGCTGGGTCGGAACGGAGAAATAGCATCGTCGTCGTGTTCATGGGGAGACAACCGGCTGGGTCAGAACAGAATGTGTCGTCGTGTTCATCGGGAGGGCTTGGGCGGAACAGGTGATGGAAACGAGGCCTGGCGTACCGCAGAACAGAGGAAACAGCCTTGTGTTCGACCGGCCATGTTCGAAACGGGGGTCCTGTTGATCGGGAGGGGTCTGGCGTACCACAAAACGGAGGAAACGGACCTCCTACGGTTGAAACGGGGGTCCTGTTGATCGGGAGGGGTGTGGCGTACCGCAAAACAGACGACACAGACCTCGTACGGTCGAAACGCGGGTCCTGTTGATCGGGAGGGGTGTGGCGTACCATAAAACGGACGAAACGGACTTGTGTTGGAGCGGTACGGTCGAAATGGGGGTCCTGTTCATCGGGAGGGGTGTGGCGTACCGCAAAACGGGACTCCACGGGATACTGTTCATCTCCACCGTCGACCTCCTCCAGCCTCCACGGGCTACCTCGACCTCCTTCAGCCTCCACGAGCTCCTGTTCATCCAGCCTCCACCGCACGCTACTCCACCAGCTACTGTTCAACCACCCCTCCAGGGCACCCCTCCACCGTCTACTATTCATCCAGCCCTCCACACCACGGGGTCCTGTTCATCCAGAGGCAATGCCACGAGGTCCTGCATGCACCCCCACCGCTCACTGTTCATCCACCCCCCCCCCCCCCCCGCAACGCTCACTGTTCATCCAATCGACCGGCTTCAGTTAGTAGCAGTAGCGAAGGAATCGCTCGATCGGGTTCAGTTAACAGCCATCGATCGATCGCTCAGGTTCAGTAACGCGTAGCCTGCAGTGCAATCGCTCGGGTTTAGTTAGAGCCCAATGCCTCGCTCGGGTTCAGTTAGAGCCAACGCCTCGCACACACACACGTACATGTACGAGAGAAACGCGCATCGCTCGGCCCCCGACCTCCCACCGTAACCGGGAACTCCCTGAAATTTTCCTCGCCCTCGCTTCTACCATGGTTTTTCCCGTCATGGACGGCCCAAAGAATGTCATGCAGCTGCGTCTCCGGTCGCCCAGGACGAAAAGCCCATTTTTTGTCATGATTTTTTGTCATAGAAGTAGGAGCCCACCACATCTATGATGATACCGGGTTTTGTCACAATTATCATCATAAAAGTGTCATATGTATGACAGAGAAAAAAATTCATTCGGCCCAAAATGTCACGGATGTGTCTTTTTTTTGTAGTGTATGTTTGATGAAGATGATATTTTTAGTCCCCCAAGTTTTGATGTGCAAGTTTGTTATGATGAAAGCATGCCTCCTATCTTTGATGATTATGGTGATGACATGTATGCTATATTCAATAATGATAACCATGAAACTTGTCATCATGATTTTAATTTTCAATCACATGATAGTTATTTTGTTGAGTTTGCTCCCACTACTATTCATGAGAATGAATTTGCTTATGTGGAGAGTAACAAAATTTCTATGCTTTTGTGTAATGAAAAGAATGCTTTATGTGATGGCTATATTGTTGAATTCATTCATGATGCTACTGAAAATTATTATGGGGGAGGAACTTATGCTTGTAGGAATTGCAATAATATCAAGTTTCCTCTCTATGTGTTCAAAATCTTGAAGTTGTGCTTGTTTTGCCTTCCTATGCTAGTTGATTCTCATTCCCATAAGTTGTTTGCTTACAATATCCCTATGCATAGTAAATGGGTTAGACTTAAATGTGCTAGTCATATGCTTCATGATGCTCTCTTTGTGTTCTAATTCTTATCTTTTATGCGAGCATCATTGAAATCATCATGCCTAGCTAAAAGGCATTAAAGAAAAGCGCTTGTTGGGAGAAAACCCAACACTTTAATCTACTGTTTTTGTGTGTTCACATCATTATGCTACTTTAGTAATCATGTTTTATTGTTTTTGTTTCAATAAAGTGCCAAGTAAAGCCTTTGGAATCATGTTGGGTGATAGTTGATTTGATCTTGCTGAAAAACAGAAACTTTTGCACTCACGAAAATAACTCTATTTTTTAATAGAAGAGTGCTTTTGAGTTGATTCTTTTTGAAGAATATTAATATACAAATTTCTCACGTGTTCATATTTTTTCGTAATTTATAGAGTAGCAGAGGTATGGTTTGAGTACAGATTACTACAGACTGTTCTGTTTTTGACAGATTCTATTTTCAATGCATAGTTTGCTTGTTTCCTAGTTTCTATGGCTTATATTGCTCAATATAGATTGTAGAAATGATATGATACAGTAGGAATTGTGTGAAAATAATTATGAATCTTGTATGTGACAGTACCAAAGAGAAATGGTTTGCTCTTTATCATACTAACCTATCTCACAAAGTCCCGTTAAGTTTTGTGTGATTGAAGTTTTCAAGTTTTGGATGAGATGTCGATATGAGGAGAATAAGGAGTGACAAGACCCTAAGCTTGGGGATGCCCAAGGCACCCCCAAGGTAATATTCAAGGAAGATCCAAGCAACTAAGCTTGGGGATGCCCCGGAAGGCATCCCCTCTTTCGTCTCCAACATTATCGGTAACCTCACTCGGAGCTATGTTTTCAATCGTCACATGATATGTATTTTACTTGGAGTGGCAATTTAGTTTGTTAGGATTTACTTGCTGTTATTTAGAATAATGTTTTGCATTTTTATTTAAATAAAGATGTCAAGTATAGCCTTTGCCATGCTTATTTTGCAAGTATACTTGTTGTTGTTTCAAAACAGAAAGTTTATCGATGTTGCAAAATTTCCCTAGAAAAGTCAGAATATGATAAATTGTTGAAACTTTTTGCAAAATAAGATCTTATAAAATTTCTAAGTGGTATTTTTCTCATAATTTTTGGAGTTAGGGAAGTAATGAATCTTGCATTCTTTACAGACTGTACTGTTTTGGCAGATTGCTGTTGTGTTTGCATATGGTTGCTTGTTTAATGATTCTATTTGAGGATAGGAGTATTAAATATGCAGAGGCATTTAGTATGAAATGTTTAATAGAATTTTTAGTGATTTGCTACAGTAGAGAATGATAAGGTTTTTGCATTGGTTTATACTAACTTATCTCACGAGTTCTTGTTGAGTTTTGTGTGGATGAAGTTTTTGAGATTTAGGGAAACCGTGATATGAGAAGAATTAAGGAGACACAAAGGCTCAAGCTTGGGGATGGCCAAGGCACCCCAAGATAATATTTCAAGAAGTCTCAACATCTAAGGTTGGGGATTCCCCGGTAGGCATCCCACCTTTCTTCATCAACAATTATCGTTCAGTATCGGTTGAGCTTAAGTTTTTGCTTCTTCACATGAGTTGTGCTATTCTTATAATGTCATTTTCTTTTCATTTTGCTTGCTGTTTTATTAAAATACTTAGACCTGAAAGTTTTTAAATAAAATAGAGTCCTCAAATAGTTGCCAGGGAGGCTAGGTAAGCGGCATTCACATCCCGTCAACAAAGCTCTTTTCTATGTCATTTGCTCTAGTGCTTCACTTACTTCCTATGAGTGAATTGTTGAATAAATTGAATGTCATGAAGTTGAAATCATATCATTCCTAGTAGTGGCTTCACATTGGGTTTAGAAAGTGAACGCTTTTGAGGCTTGACAATCACAATATTGGTCATACAAGCAATTCACGAATAATTAGTATAAGGAAGAGAACTTTCACATGCAAATACACTATCTTGGAAATCTTTTATGATTGTGAGCCCCCAGCAAAATATTATATGCCAAAATTGTTGATGTTGGACAAGGAAGACAACGTAATGATTTATGTTTGTTCATATTCACATAGAAGTTATATTGTCATAGATCCTTCAACATGTGGTGCTTGCCCCCTATCTTTGCTAGCCAAAAAATCCGCACCAAGTAGAGATACTACTTGTGCATCCAAAAACCCTTAAACCCAAATCTTGTTTTGAGAGTCCACCATACCTACCTATGGATTGAGCAAGATCCTTCAAGTCAGTTGTCATCGATGCAATAAGGTAATAAAAATTGCTTCTAAAAATGTTAGATCATTTAGTGTAAGAGAAAATGGGCGGTGTACGAACTTGTGATGGCAAAGAATAAAACCGACAGACTACATAATAAAGGTTGCTATCATAAGGGGCAATATAACATGACGTTCTTTTGCACTAAGGGGTTGAGCATACAAACAAATAAGCGCATGGCAACCTCTGCTTCCCTCTGTGAAGGGCCTATCTTTTACTTTATGTATTTACTTTTATGCAAGAGTCAAAGCTTTTCTTCTATTCCTTTTTATTTTTCTCATTGGGCAAGCATCATGTGGTGAGGAAAGATCTAGGCACATATATCCAGTTGAATATTGGTAGCATGAGTTATTATTGTTGACATCACCCAAAGGTGAATATGTTGGGAGGCGAAATTATAAGCCCCTATCTTTCTATGTGTCCGGTTGAAACGTTTTGCTCATGTGTATGCGGTGAGTGTTAGCAATCATAGAAGACTATATGATGGTTGAGTATGTGTAACATCCCAAAATTCTAAATTTTGGAATGTTATATTAAATAGATAGTTTTGATTGCTTGTGTGATGTGTTGTGTCAAACTGAGTGAATTCAAAACTTTTTGAAAGTTAAATGAGAGGGAATGAAATGACTTTCCCAAACTTTCACCTTGCATTTATGATCTCCATGAACTCAAATTCTTTTCATCACAAAACTCTAGAGAGAAGATGACATGACTTCTTCCATTTAAATAAATGAAAAGGGTTTTGAAAAGATTTGAATTTCATTTGGAAATATTTTTAAATTTAGGAACTTTAAGCAACTCAATGATTTTCATTGAGAGAAGATAAAATGACTTCTTCAAAATATATGAAATATGAGTTGGGGGTTTAAAAGAATACAATTTAAAGTCCCTTTGAAAATTATATTCAATTTGGACTTATTTGGGTTTATTCAAATTATTTTTCTCCAAAAATAAAATATATGGAAATTAGGGTAAAATGATTCCCTACAGTAGAAAAATGGAGAGAAATAAACTTGAAATCATTTTGGTATTTTAAAAATGATTTTTATTGGATTATAGTGCAACAGTAGCACTCTTTACTTGATTTGAATTTTTGTGGATTTTATTTGACGTTAGAAAAATCTTCAAGTTGTAGAAAATCTTTTTCTGAAAATTTTGATATATTATATGCCTAGGTTCTATTTTATTTTATTTTGCTTTATTTTGTTTTTTCGCTGTGTTTTAGAAAAAAGAGTTTCCCCCGCCGCCCGAGCCGGCCCAGGCATCCGCGCCTCCCCGCAGCCCACTTCCACCCTGCGCGCGCCCGCAGCAGGACGCGGCCCAACCCACCTCACGGTCGTCTCCTCCCTCGAGCCGGACTCCCGCACGTCGCCGGACGCCGCCGTAGCCACCGCGGACTCCTCCACCGCCTCGCCTTGCCCATCCCGCAAGCCTCGCCTTCCCCCTCCTTTAAATATTGAGGCCCCGGCCCCGTTTTCCCCTCAAGCCGCAGCCTCCGATGCACCGCACAACCTTGCCGGAGTTACAAACTCCGACTCGATCCGCTGTCGTCGCCCTTCACCCCCGCCGATGCCGCCATCGTCCTTGCCTCGTCGAGCCGCTCCTCACCGAGCCCTTCGCCGCCCTCCTCGATGACCGGAGCCGCCACCCCGACCGGAGCCGAGCTGCCGCCACCGTCTTTCTCGTCGCCGGCGACCTCCATGCCGCGGTAACCGCCGCCTCTCCCCTCGTCCGTTAGATCGAAGATCAACGACTCAGATTAGATCTAGGTTTGTTGTTTTTTTCTCCAACCGTTTTCTTCTAATTTATGAACGCCTGCTCGATAAGCTCTGTAATGAACGGTTTCGGCCTGTATAAATCTGCCACGTGTCCAGGGACCTATTTGCAGTTTTTTTCTTCACAGATTAGTCCCTGTTCTTATAACTCTCACAACTTTTACACCGTTTGTCCAAATCCAACGAAACCAATGCCTACTTCTTTGTTATGATCCCCTCTATCTAGATAACCAACTTAAACATATTTTTGATAGTTCAAAATTTGAATTCAAACAGATTTGTATTTGAACTTCGTTTGATCGTAATTTGAGTTCCGTAACTCCGATTTAGTTGATTCTTTTTGCAAATCGAAGCTCTTGACCTAAACTTTATGATAAGGCCAAATTCACTTAATTTTGGTACTGTTAGAAATTGTTTTCTGTTGCAAGAGTTATTTGCTTGGTTTCAAAGTTTTCTGAATTTTTTTCTTCGTTCTTTCCGATCTTTTGAGTGACTGCTTATGTGTGGTTACTATTGATTGCTTACGATAGATTGAACGGAGTGTGACGAGTAGAACTATCAGGACTTCTGAGTGTGAAGGATCTTCATCAATAGTACAGCCAAGTAACACTTTGAACATACCTTTTTACTACCCAGTTTTATTGCATTAGATCAATCCTCAAACATTGCATGGTTAGGATCTGAATAACATGTGGGTTTTGGGAAGTAGATGATGAGGTAGAACCTATTGCCCTATTTATTATCAAACCTTTGGGAGTTACTTTTACGTGATGCTTATATTGCTATGCTATGCCTGTAGACGTGGTTTGGGTGAGTGTATCCATGACAGATGTGAGTAATGTTAATTAATGGTAACCTTAAGGTGGCTACTTAAATACACATCTGGGTGGATTGCTTGAGGCACCCTGGAGTACCCAGTGGTTGTCAGGGCACCTGGAGAATTCAGTGTTGTCCTAGGATATCCCAGAGTACCCGTGTGATTATCCTACGTTCCTCCACCTAGGCTCAAAGGGATCATAAGATTATTCATGCTAGAAACTTCGGTGTGCAGCCACAAGCCAATATGGGCTTTGGCATAGTTGAGTAAGTTGCGTGAAGCTATTGAAGAGGTAGACTAGCAGATGTAGTGGGTTGTAGGTGGTACTGTCTACCTAGAGTATAGAGTTAATGTTTCTGAAAAACCGTGTCTCGGTCATCCGTTTCTCAAACACCATGTAGTGTGAGAAATCCAACGGAGGAGATCGAGTCTTGTGGGGAAAAGTGCGCAAACCTCTGCAGAGTGTACAAAATAATCATGGTTAGCCGTGTCCCCAGTTATGGACATCTTGAGTATCTGGTTCTTGGATTATCATGTTGATCTCATCACTCTAATTAGTTAATTTGTTGGGTTGATGATTATTAATTTGGGATTGAGTTGGAGGAACCTTCTCAATATTTTCAACAAACTTTGTAGTTAAATAAAATATATTCCTTTGTTGTAGGGAAAATTGGCTTTATGCAAAAATAAACTTAGAGCTTTCCACCAGCCAAATATGCATGTAGTGATAGCTATTATTAATCATTTATCCTATGTGAATTTGCCAATACATTCAGTCTATACATGGCTGCAACGTCTTATGTTGCAGGAATCCTACGACGAGTAAGTGATATGTTAGGGTTACGATTTCTACACTCAACTTTGCCGTTGGTGTTGATGGGAATCCACAACCTTGTTGTTACTTCCGCTATTTGGATTGAGGTAATAGCTTTTACGTTACTTTATACATGTGATTTACCTCTGAATAAATCCTCGAGTACTGTGTGTGTTAGCATACCGATCCAGGGATGACACTTAAGCACAGAGACTTTACCGTCTGAGGTCGGGTCGCTACAAGATGGTATCAGAGCACATGTTGACTGTAGGACGTGACCCTAGAGACTAGCAAGCCCATAGGAACGATTTTCTCTAAAAAAATATTTTCAAAAAGATCTTTTACCTCTCTTCTTTTCTGAGCTTATTCAAATATTTCCTTTTAGTTAGACCATATCCCTTTCCCCTTCTGACCACACGAAGATTCGACTAATGAGACCACTCCAAGAAGTACAAGATATCGGACAACTAAGATCACTTCAGAATGAAGAGGATTTTACCGTGCATTATAATAATGGAAACTACAATGGTTGAAGACTCCGAAGACTAGGAGTATGAAGGCTCTAAACAATTTCCAGATTAGTATGACCTAGGAAGGCTACCCTTATGGAATTTGTCAGACTATTGAAGCTGTCGATACCCGAGATCACGGTGTGTCGAAGAAAGACCGGAACATGGAGCGTTAAAACATCAAAGTTTTGTCAAGAAAACCCTAAGGCAAGAGATATCAACTATGGAATGATAGTTCATGTCAATGACCAGGGCAGAAACGTGGATATCCATGATGCTATCGCTTGCTCATGTTATTGTCACCGTGAGGAGTTAAGCATGCATTCTTCAGAAGAATTGGATGGTAGAAGGCTGATGGAGCACCTGTCAGCAAAAGATGCAGTTTTAACCTTAGCTGGTGCATCGCCAGGATCTAGAGTATTACATGAAGAGTTTTAGAGGGACCTTTAGGAAGTCATATTTGACAAGGAGGCAATTCGTGAAGAACTCAGGAACCAGAAGCTGAAAGTAGCCAAGCTGGAGGAGCTAAAAGCCCGAGATACCGGAGATTTGTCAGGAACTGAAGGACAGTAGTACCATGGTTCATGTCAAGGATGTTGAAACCCAGAAGTTTGGAGTGCAACTCCAGAATATTAAAGGACGTCATGAGAGACTTCGCATCAACAGAGAGGATCTGGCAAAAGAACTTGAGAAGTACAAGCATGATCGGAAGAAGCCATCGGAGACATGCACAAGACCTGAAGAGTTTGATGACTTTGAAGACTTATTGACCTTTAGAAGACCAAACCCATGTTATATACTTACGTTAGATGCGACGTTTGTGAGCTGTTATTTGTTTGATGTTTTTCCGACAGCCACAAAATAAAATGCCCTTTTCAAAACTATTGTTTGTATTGTGTGTATCCCTCTCTATCTCTCTTATCTCACCCCAAAAAACCCTGGACCTAATAGAGGATGAATGGAGATGAGCTCATATTATCTGGACCGATGACTCAATTGGACACGGACCGATGGATTCAGAACATGGAAGATAATATGGAGAATAACCCTATAGCCGAAAAGGATATGGCCCAGCATGCTCTTCAGTGCTTTGAAAGAGGTGCTACTTGGTGGAGGATGTACCAAACCATCAAGGAATGGCCTAGAGTAACCACTTGGGAAGAATTTAAGTTGACTTTGCCAAAGTCTCGGTTTGTGTCCCAGAGATTGGAGCCTTATAGAAATGATATGAAGAAATCTTGTGCCTGCAAGCTCTGTGGAGAAATAGGACACAACCATAAAGAACACAAGGATGAATGCCCTAATTATGAAGGAAGTCACCCAGCTGAAGAATGCCCAACTAGGCAGATTACTTGTTTCTTGTGTGAAGGAACTACCCACTACCCTGCTCAGTGTCACATTTACCCCATGGTACAAAGAACCATCCAGCAGAAGAAAGAAGCAATGAAAGGAGCCCTCATGGAAATTTTAGAAGAACCTGCGATGAAGGAAGAGGTGGAGGACACACCCGAAGAAGACCCAATTAAAGCATGCACTAAGTCATGCTATTCATGTGGAGAAGAAGGACACATCTCCCAAAATTGTCTGAATGGGGATCTAGTAGAATTCCCGATAGAGGAAGTAGAGTATGACCCACAGGAAATAGAAGCCCTGATTGGAACTGAAAAGTCCAGGAAGAGAAGTAGATTGGATTCCAGGAAGGACCTGAGCCATATCACCTGTTTCAGGTGCAAGGAGTCAGGGCACTACTTCTGCATTTGCCCAAAAAGGAAGTCAAGGACCCAAGGAGGCTATGTAATCATGAGGAAACCTCGAGACCTGTCAGAAGTAATATGTTTCTTCTGTAATGAAGCAGGGCACTTTGCAAGAGGTTGTTCCAAGGAGAAGGAGGCTTGTGCTAAATAGTTGAGTTTGCAACAAAAGAAATATAGTAGTAGTAGTGGGAACAATTCTTTTATATTGAGGTGTTGAGTTGAGCCATGTAATGGAAATGCAGGAGATTGTAATAATTTGAGAATCAATAAAGTTAGCAGCGTTGGTACTAAATTGGATTGTATGAGTTGTTACTCTATGAAAAAGGATTTTGACCATTTCCGAGGATATGAGAAATATGGTCTATGGATGAGTTTGTGCATTTTAAGGGTGGTAGTACCCTGTGAGGACCCTTGACCCCTGGAAAAGATAATGATATTCCATGAAGTGGACTTCGGACAAAATAAGTATGTGTTTTATCTCAGTAAGTGGGAATACCCCAAGAGTATGAAGGGATGAAGTACTATTTGATATAAAGGAGGTATAATGTTGGTAATATGGAGAAACTGTAACTCCATGATGAGTTTGTGTAATCACGTCTTAGTTTGGTACAAATAGAAGGAAGGGAGACAATACCATTGGATGGATTTAAGAATGCTAGGAAGCTGGATGTTGGAATAATGATCAGTTGCCCCGATGATGAGTTAAAGGTTTACAAGTGATGAGGTGAGCCCATAACCCACAGGCCCCAGGACCTGCCGAGAAGCAAGCACACTCTTGCTGAAGGAAAAACCCTGGAAGAGGATACGACTTTGTCAATAGACGATCTTATAGGAGTAACGCAAAACCTGAGAGTTGTGAAGAAATGATAGATATTTTGTTTGGCTTGCAGAATAAATGGATTTATCTGAACTTTGTTTGTTGACAAGAGAAATTCTACAATGCTTGTGAGGATGACTGAGTGTTAGAATGCGAGATTCGCTAAACCATATACAAGGTAATGATTTGGGTGCGGGATGGATTGATCACCATGCCGACTTACTCTTATTATTCATCTTGCTATGTGGGATGGTAAATGTGAGTGACTTACCTATAGTAGAGAGACGACGATCAAAACCTTGTTTAAACCTTAGAATGGTATGACAGTTTTTCCCTTGTAAAAGGCAGTTGTTGCCAATCGTAGGACATACGGTGAGGTTCAACCCAGACCCGTTTTCTGCAGGAAAACCATAAATTGTTGACCGCCATGAGATATCGATAGTTGTTTAGTATTGGTGCCAGACCTGTCAGCAAAGAAGATCCAGTCTCGGAGGAACCTTACCAAGATAAAAGGACATAAGGAAAAAGGTTATGCCACTATCGGAAGAGCCCAGAGGAGGAATTATCCTGAAGATTTAAGAAGATCGACACTGCCAACAATAAGGATGGAGAATATGAGTTTTTATGGAACCGTAACAATGTTTCTAAGGGTGGTAGCACCCCAGACCCCCTGTGACGATCGATGGATTTTGAGAAGACCCCGAACCTAACCTAATTCATTCTAGCCTCTCCGAATCTCGAGGACGAGATTCATTTTAAGGGTGGTAGGTTTGTAACATCCCAAAATTCTAAATTTTGGAATGTTATATTAAATAGATAGTTTTGATTGCTTGTGTGATGTGCTGTGTGAAACTGAGTGAAATTTGAAACTTTTTGAAAGTTAAATGAGAGGGAATGAAATGACTTTCCCAAACTTTCACCTTGCATTTATGATCTCCATGAATTCAAATTCTTTTCATCATAAAACTTTAGAGAGAAGATGACATGACTTCTTCCATTTAAATAAATGAAAAGAGTTTTGAAAAGATTTGAATTTCATTTGGAAATATTTTTAAATTTAGAAACTTTAAGCAACTCAATGATTTTCATGAGAGAAGATAAAATGACTTCTTCAAAACATATGAAATATGAGTTGGGGGTTTAAAAGAAATCCAATTTAAAGTCCCTTTGAAAATTATTTTCAATTTGGACTTATTTGGGTTTTATTCAAATTATTTTTCTCCAAAAATAAAATGTTTGGAAATTAGTGTAAAATGATTCCCTACAGAAATATGGAGACAAATAAATTTGAAATCATTTTGGTATTTTTAAAATGATTTTTATTGGATTTCAGTGCAACAGTAGCACTCTTTGCTTTGTTTGAATTTTTGTTGATTTTATTTGACGTTAGAAAAATGTTCAAGTTGTAGAAAATCTTTTTCTGAAAATTTTGATATATTATATGCCTAGGTTCTATTTTATTTTATTTCGCTTTATTTTATTTTTTCGTTGTGTTTAAAAAAAAAGAGTTTCCCCTGCCACCCGAGCCGGCCCAGCCAGCCGCGCCTCCCCGTAGCCCACTTCCACCCCACGCGCGCCCGTAGCAGGCTGTGGCCCAGCCCACCTCGCGGTCGTCTCCCTCCCCGAGCCAGAGTTCGACTGCCGCACGTCGTCGGACGCCGCCGTAGCCGTCGCGGACTCCTCCACCGCCTCGCCTTCGCAAGCCTCGCCAGCCCCCTCCTTTAAATACCGAGGCCCCGGCCCTGTTTTACCCTCATGCCCCAGACGTCAAAGCACAGCACACCCTCGTCGGAGTTGCAAACTCCAACGAGATCCGCTGCCGTCGCCCGCTCCGCTGCCGTCGCCCTCGACCCCCGCCGACGCCACCATCGTCCTTGCCTCGTCGAGCCACTCCTCACTGAGCCCTTCGCCTCTCCCCTCGACGACCGGAGCCGCCACCCCAACCGGAGCCGAGCCGCCGCCACCGTCTTTCTCGTCGTCGGCGACCTCCATGCCGCGGTAACCGCCGCCTCTCCCCTCGTCTGTTAGATCGAAGATCAACGGCTCAGATTAGATCTAGGTTTGTTGTTTTTTTTCTCCAACCGTTTTCTTCTAATTTATGAACGTCCGCTCGATAAGCTTTGTAACGAACGGTTTCCGCCTGTATAAATCTGCCACGTGTCCAGGGAGCTATTTGAAGTTTTTTTTTCTTCACAGATTAGTCCCTGTTCTTATAACTCTCACAACTTTTACACCGTTTGTCCAAATCCAACAAAACCAACGCCTACTTCTTTGTTATGATCCCCTCTATCCAGATAACCAACTTAATCATATTTTTGAAAGTTTAAAATTTGAATTCAAACAGATTTGTATTTGAACTTCGTGAGTTCCGTAACTCCGATTTAGTTGATTCTTTTTGCAAATCGAAGCTCTTGACCTAAACTTTATGATAAGGCCAAATTCACTTAATTTTGGTACTGTTAGAAATTGTTTTCGGTTGCAAGAGTTATTTTCTTGGTTTTGAAGTTTTCTGAATTGTTTTCTTCGTTCTTTCCGATCTTTTGAGTGACTGCTTATGTGTGGTTACTATTGCTTGCTTACGATAGATTGAACGGAGTGTGGCGAGTAGAACTATCAGGAATTCTGAGTGTGAAGGATCTTCATCAACAGTACAGGCAAGTAACACTTTGATCATACCTTTTTACTACCCATTTTTATTGTATTAGATCAATCCTCAAACATTGCATGGTTAGGATCTGAATAACATGTGGGTTTTGGGAAGTAGATGATGAGGTAGAACCTATTGCCCTGTTTATTATCAAACCTTTGGGAGTTACTTTTACGTGATGCTTATATTGCTATATTATGCTTGTAGACGTGGTTTGGGTGAGTGTATCCATGATAGATGTGAGTATTGCTAATTAATGGTTAACTTAAGGTGCCTACTTAAATACACATCTCGGTGGATTGCTTGAGGCACCCTGGAGTACCTAGTGGTTGTCTGGGAACCTGGAGAATCCAGTGTTGTCCTAGGATATCCCGGAGTACCTGTGTGATTATCCTACGGTCCGCCACCCAGGCTCAAAGGGATCATAAGATCATTCATGCTAGAAACTTCGGTGTGCAGCCACAAGCCAATATGGGCTCTGGCATAGTTGAGTAAGTTGTGTGAAGCTCTTGAAGAGGTAGACAAGAAGATGTAGTGGGTTGTAGGTGGTACTATCTACCCAAATTAGAGAGTTAATGTTTCTGAAAAACTGTGTCTCGGTCATCCGTTTCTCAAACACCATGTGATTTACCTCTGTTATAAATCCTCGAGTACTGTGTGTGTCAGCATACCGATCCAGGGATGACACTTAAGCACATAGACTTGACCGTCTGAGGTCGGGTCGCTACAGTATGTGGAGCTCTTACATAGGTTGTCAAGTTTCAAGAGAATTCATTGTTTGAACCGTAACATGTGAATTGGTTGCTACTATAACATGAGAAGTTTTATAAGAAAGAATTGATGTTATGATGCTAGGAAAAGTGATTGAAATTGTCATTGATCAAACTTGTGCACTTTGCTAGCATTCACACTTCATAAATTATTTCTTTTATCATTTACCTACTCGAGGACGAGTAGGAATTAAGCTTGGGGATGCTGATACATCCGCAACGTATCTATAATTTATGAAGTATTCATGCTAATATATTATCATTCTTGGATGTTTTACAATCATTTTATAGCAAACTTTATATCATTTTTGGGACTAACCTATTGACCCAGTGCCTAGTGCCAGTTGCTGTTTTTTGCTTGTTTTTTACATCGCAGGAAATCAATATCAAACGGAGTCCAAACACCGTGTAACTTTTTTGGAGATTTTTTATGGACCAAAAGAGCACCAGTGGGCCAAAGAAGCACCTGGGGGGTTCCCCGAGGGGGCACAACCCACCAGGGTGCGCCTGGGGGCCCAAGCGTGCCTAGGTGGGTTGTGCCCACCTCGGTGGTGTCCCGCACCCCATCTTTACCCTATAAATTCCCAAATATTCCAAAACCCTTCAAGGTAGCCCTAGATCGGAAGTTCCGCCGCTGCAAGGCCTCTGTATCCACGAGATCCAATCTAGACCCTGTTCTGGCACCCTGCCGGAGGGGGGAATCATCACCGGTGGCCATCTTCATCATCCCGGTGGCCACCACGATGAGGAGGGAGTAGTCCACCCTCGGGGCTGAGGGTTTGTACTGGTAGCTATGTGTTTAATCTCTCTCTGTCTCTCGTGATCTTGAGATGTCACGATCTTGATGTATCGCAGGCTTTGTTAATCTAGATGGATCATATGATGTTCCTCCCCTCTCTACTCTTGTTGTGATGAATTGAGTCTTTACCCTTTGAAGTTTTGTCTTGTCGGATTGTATGTTCAGATCTGAAAACATGTGATGTATGTCTTGCCGTATGAATACTCGAGGTGAAAATGAGGTATCATATTGATTTACTTGATATATGTTATGGCACTCAACTTGCGGATTCTTGCGGTGACATTGGGGTAATCTAAGCATAGGAGTTGATGCATGTTTTTATTATCTTCTCTCCGATAGAAACTTTGGGGGTCCCCTTGTAGTTCTTTGTGTTGGATTGAGCATTATGAATCTGAAATTGTTTGATACATTTCTTTTAATTAACTCACGGGTACTCGCGGTGACATTGGGGTATCTAGGTGACATTAGAGTTGGTTGATATGTGTCATATGGTGTTGTCTTAGTACGAACTCTTGATTAGATCGACCGGAAAGAATAGCTTGTTGTTATTTTAGTACGAACTCTAGGATAGATCGATTCAAAAGAATAACTTTGAGGTGGTTTCGTACCCTACAAACAATTTCTATCTTTTGTTCTCCGCTAATAGGAACTCGGGAGTGATTCTTTGTTGCATTTTGAGGGATAGTCATATGATCCAACTATGTTATCATTGTTGAGAGATTGCACTAGTGAAAGTATGCACCCTAGGCCTCATTTTCCATCATTGCAATACCGTTTGTGCTCCGTTTTACTATTTACTACCTTGCTGTTTTTTATTGTTTGCACTACAAAAACTCATATCTACTATCCATACTACACTTTTATCATCATCTCTTCGCCAAACTAGTGGACCTATATAATTTTCCATTGTATTGTGTGTGTTGGGGACACAAGAGATTTCTTGTATTTAATTGCAGGGTTGCTTGAGAGAGACTATCTTCATCCTACGCCTCCCACGGATTGATAAACCTTAGGTCATCCACTTGAGGGAAAATTGCTACTGTCCTACAAAACTCTGCGCTTGGAGGCCCAACACGTGTCTACAAGAATAAAGTTGCATAGTAGACATCAAATTGCAACTTACCAACTTTATGTTGGAGTCATGCAGTTTTACACGGTCATGACCAAACTACATAATATTATTCCTCATATGTAGTAGTTCCGTTGCATACTGACATCACCACCCCGGCATACATCATTGGCCCCTCAACGTATATTTGGGATCTACGTGAGGAATAACTGTATTCTGTCAATACCTCAAGCCCCTCACATGGGGAGTTATTCAAGTCCAGTATGCTGATTCAGTGAGGAACATTTCCAGACATTAGGGGGAGATTTCAAGTACCATTAAGAATGCCAGGAAATTAGTGGATTTTCAACACCTTTTTGCCTCAAATCCACGTACTCAAAGATCTGAACCATGCACTCATAAGATTTACAACGCATTGCAAATAACCTGCCATATCCATTTACTGACTATAACAGTGTCACACAATCCTGCAAAAAATGCCTGAAAGAGTGAAGGTACCAACAAAATCCACTCCACTCCCCGTTCGAAGCAACAGGGAGAGATGTATGGCAAAAGTACATTAGGATTTAGCTTCTCACACGCAAGGATATTGAGGCCTCTTAATCAATAGTGCAAGTCAACTTCACTTTGATTGACACCTAATGGGTAGTATACACCCAGTGGAAGGGAAACTCCACTAACCCAGTTCATAGTGCACACAATGACCGGGGCATCAGAATACCTGACTCAGCTGCATTGGGAAATCGTGGGCAGACACCATGGGCAAGGATATTTCCATCAACTATATATACATATATAGATTCTGGAGAAACATATAACTGGAAGTCTACAATTTTCAACATACATTTCTCAACTAGATTACATAAACCTTTCAAATGATTCAGATCCAAAGACCATGGCCATGGCAAAGTGTGATCAACACTCGGACAGAACTCAAGAAAAGGGTATAATCTAGGTAGAAATAATCTTGCTCAATAAAGGGAAGGTATTCACATAAGCAATACCTACATTGGTTTTCTTCTGGAAACAGAATGAGAACAACGAGGTGGTGAAACATAGGGCAAGTATTGTAGTGATACGTCTCCAACGATCTATAATTTTTTATTGTTCCATGCTATTATATTATCATTCTTGGATGTTTTACAATCATTTTATAGTCATTTTATATCATTTTTTGGTACTAACCTATTCACATAGTGCCCAGTGCTAGTTGTTGTTTTCTGCATGTTTTTTACATCGCAGGAAATCAATATCAAACAGAGTCCAAATGTAGCGAAACTTCTTGAGGATTTTTTGGGGCCAGAAGACATCCAGTGGGCCAAGGAATCACCTGGGGGTGCCTCGAGGGGAGCAACACCCACCAGGGCGCGCCAGGAGGCCCAGGCGCGCCCTGGTGGGTTGTGCCCACCTCGGGTGCCCCCTGAACCGCCTCTTTCCTCTATAAATACCCCAATATTCCAGAAACCCTAGTGGAGTCAACGAAAATCAATTACAGCCGCCGCCGAGTCCAGAACCACCAGATCCAATCTAGACACCATCACGGAGGGGTTCACCACTTCCATTGGTGCCTCTCTGATGATGCGTGAGTAGTTCTTTGTAGACCTACGGGTCCGTAGTTAGTAGCTAGATGGTGATGTGGAGCATCTGACGATCATCCCCATGTACACTATGACTACTCTCCAAGCCCCAAGTGGACATACGACGAGACCTCAAACATACGCCATTGGACACAAGGTGAACCCGCTCCTAAATGCTTCTCCTTTCCGTTCATGCGAGACATGATTGCTACCTAATGCAAGGACACTACACATGCCTAGGTACCAAGGAGACCCTCTTGGAGATGCTCGGTATGATGGACGAGTCCCCAAGTACAAGGATGAAGGAGCACGATGAGAGGAACCGGAGAAAGGCTATAGGACGCGGACATCCGGCCCTGGCCCGAACATCCGGCCCCTGAAGATGTCAACAACAGCGGCAGCCCAATAACCGAAGTGCTACAGGGCCCGGACATCCGGCCAGGCCCCGGACATCCGGCCCCTCCCGCAAGCCCGGACATTCGGCGCCCCGTCACAGAACGTCCAGAAGCTGGACCTCGCCAGCCTGGACATCTGGCCCCAACACCAGGACATCCGGCGTCTCGGGAAAGCCCGGACATCCGGCCCGTCGCTCGGACATCCGGCCCCTCCTGCCTGCGTGCAGTGTATCCGGGACAAAAGCCCATGTACCCCTTCGCACCTTAGACTATATATACTCCCCTCCACCTACGTTTTAGGGTTAGCGTTGATTTAGCTCATTTGTGAGATAGATCCTCGCTCATCCATCCAGATCTACTCCTTGTGAGGGACTGATGCCTCTTCGGAGAAGATCCACCTGGATTCAAGACCTCCATCCGGAGAAGACCATCATTAAGACCTCCTCACGGAGAAGAACTAGTTACCCATTGTATTGTCTCTTGTTGGATCTGGATCTTGTACCTCTCGTGTTTCGATGATCTAGCACATGTGCTACTTTGTTCTTGATGGTTGAGTGTTCTCTCGTGTTTTTCTCTCATTCCCCTCCTCGTGTTCTTCGTGTTCCTCATAGGGATCCGCTCCAAACGTGAAAGATCGGCCTCTAGGGTTCTACCCTACATCATCTTGGTATCATGAGCCACGTTGATCACGTTTTTGGAGCCCCTACCCCGTGTATTCTAGCTTGATTTTGTTGATTTCGTCCTAAATCCGAAAATCCCCACCAAAAATAGCCCCAATTTTTTTTGTGATTTGTTGGTTTGATGATGTTTTGTTGATTTTTATCCATGGATTTGCTTAGTTTCAAGTGGATCTAGCATCTCCCCAAGTTTCCCCACCTTCCATCCACGAAACCTCTCCAATTTTGCTCCCGAAATCATCAATTTCCGCCCCAAAATTGAGTTCCTTGAGTTCATCCTCGGATTTGGAGCCCGGACATCCGGCCTGACCCCCGGACATCCAGCCATTAGCCCGGACATCAGGCTCCTGGAGCGCAATTTCGCGCCCGGTTCTGGACATCAGGTCTTGGAAATCCGGCCCCGACCCCGGATGTCCGGCCCCTGGCATTTCAGCTTTTCCCGTTTCACCGTTTTGACCATAACTTTCTCATCCGGAGTCCGATTTTTGCGTTATTTAGCTCGTTGAGTAGCTATTGACACCCCCCATACATCTAGATAGGTTGCAACACCATTTGACTCCATAAAATTTTCCAAAATTTGGCAAGTTTGCCTAGGCCTTCCACCATATCATCCGCATAACCACCATAGCCTTCCGCAACCTAACCCTTTTGGTTCCCCATAGCATTAGTGGTTGCTTGAGTAGTGATTCGAGTCTCCTAAGGTGTTTCGGCTACTTAGGGACGGTTGCTTCTTCATCAACCACCACCACCATTTTCGCATAACCTTTCCCACCATACACTTTCACCACCCAACCTAACCCAGTTTTGTTTGAGCTTGTTTGAGTTGTGGCTTGTGTCTCCTAAGGTGTTTCGGCTACTTAGGGACGGCAACTCCAACTGCGACACGTGTATAGCCCATCATTTCACTTCCGCATTGCCAAGTGCAAACCACCACCGCTTTCCGCTACCACCATTTTGACATCTGACGTTTGAGATTTTGAGTTCGCGGTTTTTTCCATTTCCTAAGGTGTTTCGGCTACTTAGGGACGAGTCTCCATCATCTTGGTTTCTACATCAAGAACACCGCCACTCATCATCGCCACGGACGGTAACCTCCATATCATCTTGGTATCGTGGTATCCCTCCATTGTATATTCCCCTTGCCACTGCATTGTTAATCCCTGGCCCATTTTGCGTTACTTGCTTATCGAGACTAGCCATTTGAGCATTGCCGGCAACGTTACTTGTGCACATTAGTGATCATACTTCCCATAGCATACATACCATATCATTGTGGTGCATATATTGGTATCATATCTTGTGTCACAAGTTTGTTCCCGCATATACACAATTGCTATCTTGGTTTGTGCATTGTGCAAAACTGGCCATACAAAAAAAAGAATAAAGCTTTTAAGCAAAAGAGAAAGAGCAAAGAGCTTGTAAGCAAGTGTCATAGCCTCATACCGCATTGCATATAAGATTTTCATATCGGATCATCTTGGATCATCTTGAGGGAAACACCGGGAACCATACATACATAGCATACTTGGGATAAAAGTCCATATATTTTGCATATTATAGGTTGTGCACAAGTGTCGTGTCCGCCAACAGAGAAATCGTGCTAGCATCTCTCTTGAGTTGTGCAACCGAGTATTTTCCGTGGATACCACATTTTGTGCCCATTCCTTGGTTGCACGACCCCGTTTATCTATCCATGTGTGTGTTTCCGTGTGACATCCATATTGCTATTGGTCTACTTGTTTCGCTTGCGAATTTGTGAATCTCTTCCAACATTATTGACTCTTGCTAACATTTTTGCATCAAATTTTTTTGTGCCACTATCCTCACCGAGCTCCACCAAAAGCCTTACTTGTGTAGGTGTGAGAACCGACAAGAATTGGTACCAATTGTGCTATTTCCTTGTTACACATTTCAGTGATCATTGATCCATCTTCAACATCGGTCAAGGTACATTTGGTCTAGTTCTTCTCTTTCTCCCACTCATATTTGCTCGAGTCTTGTGATGGATAGGCAAGGCATTTCTTCTCCGGTCTTCGACAACCACGACGGCGTGAACAACTGCATCACCAAAGCGTCCATCTTCGATCTACAATGACAAATGCAAGGTGCACAATCAAGATTGCGAGAGCGCATCGAGAACATCTCCATCGACATTCGTCACTCCGAAGCAAGGAAAAAGGACTATATCGACAAGAAGCTTTCCGCACAAAAAAGGAGCAAGATGCAAGGATGGAGGAGATTAGAGCCTTGATCAAGTCTTCTTCCCCTTCGTCATCTTCAAGGCGGCGACATTCAAGCCACAAGTCTTCGGAGCACGAAAACAATGCAAGCGCAATTCATCCACGTCCACATCTTCGTGATGACCACCATCACAATTGTGATCAACATCATCATGAAGGGCAAGTCACCTCCAAACAACATGTGCACGTCGACGAAGAACGACATCTACTACGAGCTCAAGCACGACAACGACATCATCATCATGTAGATGATCGACCAGCGCAAATGCACAAGTCCCAACAAGCCCTACTTCACGCCAAGTCCAAGCTTCATGAGCAAAAGAGAAGACCGCGAGATGACCACCACCAAGACGGTGCTATGGCTACAACAACCACCATTTCGGCATCTTTGCCAAGTGCTATCAAGGCATCTTTGCCTTTGGACGTACGGCATCTTCGCCTACTTCCCACGAGTACGCCTACAGTGACTTCATCAAGTCCAAGGAGACCACCTACGAGCGAGGGCGACACCTCCATCTTCGGAAGCCCCTCAAGGAAGATGGCCGCGCATGGGAAACTCCCTTCGGTCATGGAGACGAGCTACAAGGTGCCACATCATATGGACCTCCAACAACAAGACGGCGACAAGAATGTCGAGCAAGGGCCATCCCCTTCGACCACGGCGACGAGTGCGAACCTCTTCAAAAACATGAAGACGGCACACATATTGGACTCATACTCCGAGTCAAGCTACGCGACCGCGCATGGAGACATTGGCACCTACATCTCTTTGACACCCACATATGTCGAGATGCCCCATTTGTCATGTGAGGAGAGCCACCACCACATGAGTGACTCCACCATACGTGACATTGAGAGCATTTCCTATGAGAGGATGAGTGTGACCACCACTAGCCCCACACGTGAGAGTATGCCACACATCCTATGTGAGGTTGAGCGCCATTTGAGTAACTCCACCAACCATATGAGTGAGTGCATCTTTGAGTGAGTGAGTGAGCCACAACACTTAGAGAGTGAGGTAGTTGAGAGGGCATGTGAGGCCACTATGATTTCTAAAGACTTAACCTCTACTCCGAGTGTGTTTTCTTTGGTGCTAGGTCTCCTACATGATGACATGCCTACCCTCGACGAGTCCATCCCTCCAATGGAGACGACGATGGCCATGGTGGACGATGATGCACCCCCCACATGGTTCCATCAAGATGAAGATGACAACGAATGGATCTTCGACACCTTACCTACAACACATGAGCGATGCTCCAACGATAACATAGGTGATGGTACTTCTCTTGTCCCACTAGTGGACTATCTTGACATCGATTGCTCCCATGATGTTGACACACCTATTGCCATGCTTCATGCTAGTGCGACTTCTTCATGTCTTGACTTACCTATTTATGATGAATATGATGATGAGCATGTTGAGTTGCCTAGTTATGATGCTATGCTCCATAGGATATCATGTGAAAATTCTATTGGTCACTTCATGTTTGACAATCCTTTGAACTTGTCATATGCTATGAGTGAGATCTCCCATATTGCATCTTTACAATCTCAACATAGTAACTATGCATGCCCCATTAAAATAAATCCTATTTGCACTTATGGCATAGATGACGAGATGATGGTCATTGGCTTTTGCTTCTCTTGTGATGATATTGCCATGCTTCCTTTACATGATTTGCGCAATTCATCTACTATGACATGCCATGATCACATTGTTTCGAATATGCTTTGTTTTGGCTGTTGTCAATATTCTCCATGTGATGTTTCCACTAATGCTCATGAGGAGACCCCCATAGTTTCCTCATACATATTAGGAGATTTTGATGCATTCCATACTTTGCATGATTCCCATAATTGCATGCACCATATGCATTCCATGAATAACAATGCTCTAGCTATTTCTCATGATGCATTACATCCTTTGAGTCTCCATTATGACATGCATAACAACAAACCTCTCAAGATGGATGACATATTTCTATATCGCGCATCTCATTTATTTGAGCATTGGATGTTTTGTGCTAATCGACACATGCCCGTGCGCATCATGATGGATGATGTGTACATATACCACGCACACACAATTTTCCCTTTGTTTTGTGTTTTAGTAAGTGTTTGTGCCAAGCAAGGCCTTTGGGAAGATTTGGGTAAAAGTTGATTTGATCTTGCTGAAAAACAGAAACTTTTGTGCTCACGAGATTGTTTTTCATTTCTAACAGAAGAGTGCTTTTGAGTTGATTATTTTTGCAGAAGATTAATATACAAAATTCTTACGTCCACCAATTTATTTCAGAATTTTTGGAGTTACATAAGTATTTGAGATATTCAGATTGCTACAGACTGTTCTGTTTTTGACAGATTCTGTTTTCTTTGTGTTGTGTGCTTGTTTTGATGATTCTATGGTGTCCTTTGATGAATTTTTTCCATATAAAAGTTGGAATACAGTAGATATAATGCAAAAACAAAATAATAATAGGTTTTCAACAGTACTTATAGTAGTGGTTTGCTTTCTTATACTAACGGATCTCACGAAGGTTTTGTTTGAGTTTTGTGTGGTTGAAGTTTTCCAGTTTTGGGTGATCTTACAATGGATGAAGGAATAAGGATTAGAAAAAGGCTAATCTTGGGGATGCCCGAGGCACCCCAAGATAATATTCAAAGAAGTAGCAAGCAACTAGGCTTGGGGATGCCCCCGAGTGGCATCCCCGCTTTCTTCTAACAACCATCGGTATTTTACTGGAAACTATATTTTTATTCGTCACATAATATGAATTTTGCTTGGAGCGTCTTGTATGATATGATTCTTTGCTTGTTTTGCTTTGTGTTTTAAGTGTTGAATCCTTGTTGGAAGCACCTTTTTGAGAGAGCCAAAAATTATGTTATGCTTGCTCCTATGCTTCACTTAAATTTTTAGAGCCATGGATTTGCTCTAGTACTTCACTTATACTCCCTCCGTTCTAAAATAGATCACTCAACTTAACGTTAATACAAAGTTAGGTCACCTATTTTGGAATGAAGGGAGTATCTTTTTGAGCACCATGTGCTTTGTTATTTTTGAAGAAATGCTCGCATGCTTTACTTAGATTTATTTTGGGAGTTAGTAAAATATTTCAGAAATTCTCTCTTGCTTCACTTAGATTATTTTGAGAGAAAGAAAAAAATTATGCTCATGATCTTCACTTACATTTGTTTGAGCTTATTAAAAGCAACATATGAAAATAGTCCCAAAGTGATAGATATCCAAGGAGGATATAATAAAAACTTTCATGAAGATCATTGGACAAAATAAACTTGATTCTTAGTAATGATTTTGAGATATGACGATATGATATGTGAGTCATGTTGATGAGTAGTTGTGCTTTAGTAAGAATAATGATGTTAAGGTTTGGGATTCCATATGCAAGCACGAAATTCAACACTTATGCAATGAAATTTATATCCTACTTATGGTGCATTATTCGGTGTTACTTATGCTTAATGCTTGGGTACGAGATTTTTTGCTTTTTGGTTGGTCGCTTTTCAATCTTTTTGCTAGCCTTCATTTTGCACTAAGTATGGTCACTACTTGTGCATCCGAAACCCTTTAAACTAGTTTTGCCATATGAGTCCACTATACCTACCTATATGCGGTATTGCCATGCCATTCTAAGAAAATTTGCATGTTCCATCTCTAATTTTCAAAATAAATTTCTCTTTTGTGTGCTCTACCGCTCGCGAGGCGGTGAACGGTGACCAATATTTTCCATGCTAGATGTGTTATTCTCACGATGAGTGTTTATTCACTAGTCATTGCACGAGAGTACGACAAAGGTATTAGGGATGCCCAGTCCCGAATTGAATAATGAATTTACTTTATGTTGTCAAATAATAAATTCCTTGGAAAGTGTTGGTATGGAGGGCACCCGTGGATACGGTTAGCCATGAAAAGTGAAAGTGATGGTGGAAAAAGGACTAAACTTTATTTCCTGTTTGGGAAGCTCCATGATGTATCTAGCATGGAAAGTGTTGGGATCTTTAAGTCGTTTTCGTTGGTGGGAAAAGTATGCCTCTCAATAATATGTTTTATCTCTCAATTTAAGCTTTGAGATCTGGCACCTCTACAAATCCCTACTTCCCTCCCCCGAAGGGCCTTTCTTTTACTTATGCACTTTTTATTTTGAATTTGAGTCTCCATCTACCCTTATAAAGCACCAACTAAGGGGCACTATGATCGTATTTGAGCATTGGGTGTAGCTAATATTCGAGTGTGTTTCATGAATGGATCAATGATTGAGCATAACGGGCTAGGGATAACTTGCTTTAGTGTTGATATTTTGAAAGACATGGTTGCTTGTTGGTATGCTTGAGTATTAAAGTATTCATGTCAAAACTAGACTATTGCTTTGAATCATATAAAAGTCAATATGTCCATGCTATAAAGAAAAGAAATATGAAGAACATGTTAGGCAGCATTCCACATCAAAAATTCTGTTTTTATCATTTACCTACTCGAGGACGATCAGGAATTAAGCTTGGGGATGCTGATACGTCTACAACGTATCTATAATTTTTTATTGTTCCATGTTGTCATATTATCATTCTTGGATGTTTTACAATCATTTTGTAGTCATTTTATATCATTTTTTGGTACTAACCTATTGACATAGTGCCCAGTGCCAGTTGCTGTTTTTTGCATGTTTTTACATCGCAGGAAATCAATATCAAACGCAGTCCAAACGCAGTGAAACTTCTTGAGGATTTTTTTGGGCTAAAAGACATCCAGTGGGCCAAGGAAGCACCTGGGGGTGCCTCGAGGGGAGCAGCACCCATCAGGGCGCGCCAGGAGGCCCAAGCGCGCCCTGGTGGGTTGTGCCCACCTCCGGTGCCTCCTGAACCGCCTCTTTGCTCTATAAACTAGATCATGATGGCGCGCGTTGCCGCGCCCGTCTATTTTGACAATACAATGGTAAGAGTATTTCTATGAATATATGGAGCATGAAACATGAAAGTTCAATTTTTATTAATTAAAGTAAATTTGCATGATATTTTTATCAAGAACTATATATATTTGTTAGTAATGAAAGGCCTGCAAGTTAAATAACATATTGAGCAAAGAGAATTGAATTTATCAGATAAAGGGACTTTGGTGGAGGTTTTCTTATATATTGTGGAGATATAGGCATATAGAGATCAATTAGGTAGGACACAGCATTTTTATGTAGTTGATTAATCAGTTGAAACATCTTCTCTGCACGAGAGTTATTTCTATTTGGTGTAGCCATGACCTGTGAGATTATTGGAAGTAACATATACAAAGAAATAGTATACACTAAGTTCACAAAGGAGAAAAAAAATGTAATCGATCTTTAATACCATTTTTGTTTCTGCTATGGATTATCAACATGCACGTGTGGATGAAAACGTGGTCATATTTGACATTGTATGCATGGGTGCAAAATTATATACTACATGGAATCACACATGTCTAAGTCTGAATCTGGACTATTTAAATCTGCCATCAGAGACCTCTCTACATTCAATTGCGGCATTTTGATTGCATCAGGAAAGTACTGAATTGTACATAATACAGTACACCACAAATCAACTCATCCATAGTGTTAATTGGTAATTCATGGCAGAAAGAAATCACCCACACATATCAAATTATCTATTTCTTCATAGTCTGTGGAATCAAGTAATAGATATGAGTATGAAGATGTAGTTATCAAAAGAAATATTATAAAAATGGTAAAACTATCCATGGCAGAAAATCACCTCAGAACTTGTCAAATGAGATCAGAATGAAAAGGCAGAAATACCGGAGTTGCGTAATGATCGGTGGAGTCCAATTATAAACCATCTGGACTTAGTTGGAGTGGTCTTGTGTTCCATATGTCTGAGCCAAATGCTGAATCTAAGACATATTAGGATTGATATATCCATGGACATCCCTAGTTTCTTAGACGACCTTGTACCAGGATGTGCATCTTCAGGTGCACCATTGTCCACAATCATGCGGTATACAAATATCATAGTAATATCACAATTATGGATATCTATCCTCCAAGAATCCCCCAAACGATCATATGAGAACCACCTGGGGCACCAAAGGTAATGGAAAGTTTGCATTTCATTCACACCGTAGAATGCAGTGAACCCATCATAATTCATACAGCACAAGTATGATTAAATTCGACAAGTCTAAATGGCATACCATAACCAAATATCCCTCAAATATCCACGAATTTTATTTGTTTGTACACATCCAGTAATTTTCTGATCATGTGTGTCATTCTTCCAAACAATGTTCCCATCAAAATCAACAAGTGGACCACCACATCCATCCTATTCCTAGCACAACAATGAAGT
Source organism: Triticum timopheevii (assembly GCA_963921465.1). Taxonomy (NCBI): domain Eukaryota; kingdom Viridiplantae; phylum Streptophyta; class Magnoliopsida; order Poales; family Poaceae; genus Triticum; species Triticum timopheevii. Next base: position 208,948,591 of record OY997270.1, read on the forward strand.
GTGTACATAGGATATTAGTAGTTTTGACGCATCAAAAGACAGTGCATAATGATTAGAAAATAAGGAGAGCAACAAACATCACACTGTAGTAATTTTGCATGTGGAGAACATATACCCTTCACTGTCAACTTCACTTGGAATGTCAATCGGTTTCACGCGTGACACGTGCATCCATTAATCTGCCTGAGTGGAAACAACGGTTTGTAGCTAATAACGGACGATGGGGCTACTGAGACATGCTGCACGAAGATCAGGGAAGAATCTAGTCGCAATAACAACCATACTTAAAGATTAATCCTAATGATTTATTCACCCATCAACAACTTTGTTAGAATTGGGAAGGCCTAATTTTATCTACAAAGTTATGACAATATACAGGATGATTACCTGACTAGTATCTTAAATAAGAGCATCAAGTGCAGATAATTAGCAGCACAAACCTCCAGTGTGTGGTAAACCTGCGTTCCTTATCTGATGTGCTAACCAAAGCTGACGAGCTCAGAACACATACCCCCAACTGAAACAACCCCAACTTCCGCCCTCCGGCTGACTGCTTGATCATGGTCGATCTGGTCGTGCCGCGCCAACGACTTCAGATATGGCGTAGAATTCTTGATGGGCGTAGTGCGCCACCGATCTAGGGATGGAGCTCACCGACGCCACAAGAAAGACAGGAGAACGAGGACAGCGGCGGCTAGGCGGAGATGGATTCAACGTTCCTACAAGGCGGTTGAAGACTGTGCCACGAGGAGCTACAAGCCCAAGGAAGCGACAACGGCGGTGGCGCAACCTGTGTCGTGGGTGAGGGAGATGGAGATAAGGTGGGAACTGAACGAGAGTCCAGGTCAGGGTAGAATGGGAGGGAACATCGATGACCGTCCATCCGGAATTGGACGTACATCATATAGGATAACGATATGGCTTCGATTTGGTCTCCGGAGAAGCTGCCCAGAGGAGAGTTGGTCCAAGAAGGCCCAAGCGCGAGACAGTTGGCCCAAGAGCAAGCCCACGCGCGAGAGGGGAGTATCGTACGGCCAGCAAGCATCCAGCCACGAAATCGAACGGCTAAAAGCATGGACGCGCGAGAAAGCTCCGTTTAGGTTCAGTTATACTATCCTTAATACCCCAATATTCCAGAAACCCTAGGGGAGTCGACAAAAATCAATTCCAGCCGCCTCAGAATCCAGAACCACCAGATCCAATCTAGACACCATCACAGAGGGGTTCACCACTTCCATTGGTGCCTCTCCGATGATGCGTGAGTAGTTCTTTGTAGACCTACGGGTCCGTAGTTAGTAGCTAGATGGCTTCCTCTCTCTCTCCCTCCCTCCCTCTCTCTCTCTCTCTCTTGATTATCAATACAATGGCCTCTTGGAGATCCATATGATGTAAGCCTTTTTGCGGTGTGTTTGTTGGGATCCGATGAACTTTGAGTTTATGATCAAATCTATGTTTTTATCCATGAAAGTTATTTGAGTCTTCTTTGATCTCTTATATGCATGATTGCTTACAGCCTCGTATTTCTTCTCCGATATTTGGGTTTTGTTAAGGCCAACTTGATCTATTTATCTTGCTGTGGGAAGAGGTGCTTTGTAGTGGGTTCGATCTTACGGTGCTTGATCCCCGTGACAAAAGGGGAAACAACACGTATGTATGTTGCTACTAAGATAAAACGATGGGGTCTATATCTACATAGACATATCATGTCTACATCATGTCATCGTTCTTATTGCATTACTCCGTTTCTCCATGAACTTAATGCACTAGATGCATGCTGGATAGCGGTCGATGTGTGGAGTAATAGTAGTAGATGTAGGCAGGAGTCGGTCTACTAATCTTGGACGTGATGCCTATATAATGATCATTGCCTGGATATCGTAATGATTATTTGAAATTCTATCAATTGCCCAACAATAATTGTTTTCTCACCGTTTGCTATTTTTCTCAAGAGAAGCCATTAGTGAAACCTACGGCTCTCGGGTCTCTTTTCATCATATTTGCATTTGCGATCTATTTTCCTTTGCATTTATTTTCAGATCTATTAAACCAAAAATACAAAAATATCTTGCTATAATTTATTTGTTCCGCAATCTATTTATCCTATCTACCACTTTTACCTCACGTTATTTGCCTATCCTGAGGCATCGTACCCGAAAGGGATTGACAACCCCTTTAACACGTCGAGTTGCGAGTATTTGTTATTTGTGTGTAGATGTTGTTTACGTGGTGTGAGGAGGTTCTCCTACTGGTTTGATAACCTTGGTCTCATCACTGAGGGAAATACCTACCATCGCTATACTGCATCATCCCTTCCTATTTGGGGAAATACCGACGTAGTTCTAGCAGACATCATGTAGCACAAGGGTTCGTGCAGATAGCCGGTTATTCTCCAGAGGTGGAAACTCATTCCGATAATTTATATCAATTGTAGTACAAAATCATCTATCTGTGTAGTTGATAGATGTAGTGATTACATATCCATGTGGATCACTAGATTCAGATGTAGATGGTTCCCCATGGAATCTCACATCAGAATCGATGCAGAACACAACATATATTGTGTAAAATCAATAAGTCATCATATGGCTTATTATTGTCGGTATATTTTGGTACAACCGATGTAGTGAGTTCCTTACACACAAGGATTATTCCTACACTGATAATTACCCATACATGTTAAGCATGTGATCATCTAAATGATAGAATTTAAGATGAAGGATTTGGGTAAAACCTCGAGCACCTTCGCTCATACATTATGGTACACCATGTTGTCTATATCCAGATTATATTGAAGAAATTGATTGTGGACAAGTCTTATCCATCCATAATTTCCATGGTTATTCGTTCTCTAGACATACAGAAAGATTCATCTAGACCATGAGGAGATGGAAATAGGATGTTGGGACCTAAGTTTCCATATCATGGTGCATGCATTGGATCCACCAAACACAATTGGTTAAGGCTCAAGAATATCTTTTGATATCTCCAGTGCATCAAACATCTTGTCCTAATATTCCATATTCAGATAAATCTGGATACCAATATCATTGGATACATTGATCAGATCCCTACTATGTCAGATCATAGACAAGCATTGTATTCATACTAGATTTGGGAGCCATCCCATGAAAGTCTTCAAAACAGACCTTAGTGGCTACATCCACCAACCATTATCTCAATGATAATGTTACTTGTGTTGCCTGAATGCAAACAGGTTACATAAAGCAATATCACCATATTGCTCATCTTGCAAGTCAAATCATGCGACTGATTTGTGAAGGAAATATGCCCTAGAGGCAATAATAAAGTTATTATTTATTTCCTCATATCATGATAAATGTTTATTATTCATGCCAGAATTGTATTAACCGGAACATGATACATGTGTGAATACATAGACAAAACATAGTGTCACTAGTATGCCTCTACTTGACTAGCTCATTGATCAAAGATGGTTGAGTTTCCTAACCATAGATATGAGTTATCATTTGATCAATGGGATCACATCATTAGAAGAATGATGTGATTGACTTGACCCATTCCGTTAGCTTAGCACTTGATCATTTAGTATGTTGCTATTGCTTTCTTCATGACTTATACATGTTCCTATGACTATGATATTATGTAACTCCCGCTTACCGGAGGAACACTTTGTGTGCTACCAAACGTCACAACATAACTGGGTGACTATAAAGGTGCTCTACAGGTGTCTCCGAAGGTACTTGTTGAGTTGACGTATTTCGAGACTAGGATTTGTCACTCCGGTTGTCGGAGAGGTATCTCTGGGCCCTCTCGGTAATGCACATCACTATAACTCTTGCAAGCAATGTGACTAATGAGTTAGTTGTGGGATGATGCATTACATAACGAGTAAAGAGACTTTACGGTAACGAGATTGAACTAGGTATTGAGATATCGACGATCGAATCTCGGGCAAGTAACATACAGATGACAAAGGGAACAATGTATGTAGTTATGCGGTTTGACCGATAAAGATCTTCGTAGAATATGTGGGAACCAATATGAGCATCCAGGTTCCGCTAGTGGTTATTGACCGGAGACGTGTCTCGGTCATGTCTACATAGTTCTCGAACCCGTAGGGTCCGCATGCTTAAAGTTTGGTGATGATCGGTATTATGAGTTTTCGTGTTTTGATGTACCGAAGGTAGTTCGGAGTCCCGGATATGATCACGGACATGACGAGGAGTCTCGAAATGGTCGAGACGTAAATATCGATATATTGGATGACTATGTTCGGACACCAGAAGTATTTCGGGAGGTTTCGGACATTTACCGGAGTACCGGGGGTTACCGAAACCCCCCGGGGAGTATATTGGGCCTAATGGGCCTTGGTGGGAGAAGAGGAGGGGCAGCCAGGGCAGACGCGCTCCCCCTCCCCCTCTAGTCCGAATTGGACAAGGAGTGAGGGCGGCGCCCCCCTTCTTTCCTTCTCCTCCCCTCTCCCTTCGTTCCCCTCTCCTACTCCAACAAGGAAAGGAGGAGTCCTACTCCCGGTGGGAGTAGGACTCCCCCCTTGGCGCACCCTCCTTGGCCGGCCGCCTCTCCCCCCTTGCTCCTTTATATACGGGGGCAGGGGGGCACCTCTAGACACAAGTTGATCTGTTGATCTCTCCCAGCCATGTGCGGTGCCCCCCTCCACCATATTCCACCTCGGTAATATCATAGCGGTGCTTAGGCAAAGCCCTGCATCGGTAGCATCATCGACACCGTCATCACGCCATCATGCTGACGAAACTCTCCCGAAAAGCTCTGCTGGGTAGGAGTTCGTGGGACGTCATCGAGTTGAACGTGTGCTAAACTCGGAGGTGCCGTACGTTCGGTACTTGGATCGGTCGGACCGTGAATACGTACGACTACATCAACCGCGTTGTGCTAACGCTTCCGCTTTCGGTCTACGAGGATACGTGGACAACACTCTCCCCTCTCGTTGCTATGCATCACCATGATCTTGCGTGTGCGTAGGAATTTTTCTGAAATTACTATGTTCCCCAATAGTGGCATCAGAGCCAGGTTTATGTGTAGATGTTATATGCACAAGTAGAACACAAGTGAGTTGTGGGCGATACAAGTCATACTGCTTACCAGCATGTCATACTTTGGTTCAGCGGTATTGTTGGATGAAGCGGCCCGGACCGACATTACGTGTACGCTTACGCGAGACTGGTTCTACCGATGTGCTTTGCACATAGGTGGCTGGCGGGTGTTAGTTTCTCCAACTTTAGTTGAACCGAGTGTGGCTACGCCCGGTTCTTGAGAAGGTTAAAACACCACTAACTTGACGAAATATCGTTGTGGTTTTGATGCATAGGTAAGAACGGTTCTTGCTAAGCCCGTAGCAGCCACGTAAAACTTGCAACAACAAAGCAGAGGACGTCTAACTTGTTTTTGCAGGGCATGTTGTGATGTGATATGGTCAAGACATGATGCTAAATTTTATTGTATGAGATGATCAGGTTTTGTAACAAAGTTATCGGCAACTAGCAGGAGCCATATGGTTGTCGCTTTATTGTATGCAATGTAATCGCCCTGTAATTGCTTTACTTTATCACTAAGCGGTAGTGATAGTCGCAGAAGCTATAGTTGGCGAGACGACAACAATACTACGATGGAGATCAAGGTGTCGCGCCGGTGACGATGGTGATCATGACGGTGCTTCGGAGATGGAGATCACAAGCACAAGATGATGATGGCCATATCATATCACTTATATTGATTGCATGTGATGTTTGTCCTTTATGCATCTTATTTTGCTTTGATTGACGGTAGCATTATAAGATGATCTCTCACTAAATTTCAAGGAAAAAGTGTTCTCCCTGAGTATGCACCATTGCCAAAGTTCATCGTGCCGAGACACCACGTGATGATCGGGTGTGATAAGCTCTACGTTCATCTACAACGGGTGCAAGCCAGTTTTGCACACGTAGAATACTCGGGTTAAACTTGACGAGCCTAGCATATGCAGATATGGCCTCGGAACACTGAGACCGAAAGGTCGAGCATGAATCATATAGTAGATATGATCAACATAGTGATGTTCACCATTGAAAACTACTCCATTTCATGTGATGATCGGTTATGGTTTAGTTGATTTGGATCACGTGATCACTTAGATGATTAGAGAGATGTCTTTCTAAGTGGGAGTTCTTAAGTAATATGATTAACTGAACTTAAATTTATCATGAACTTAGTACCTGATAGTATTTTGCTTGTCAATGTTGTTGTAGATAGATGCCCCGTGCTGTTGTTCCGGTGAATTTTAATGCGTTCCTTGAGAAAGCAAAGTTGAAAGATGATGGTAGCAATTACACGGACTGGGTCCGTAACTTGAGATTATCCTCATTGCTGCATAGAAGAATTACGTCCTGGAAGCACCGCTAGATGCCAGGCCTGCTGCAGATGCAACTAACAACGTTAATAACGTCTGGCAGAGCAAAGCTGATGACTACTCGATAATTCAGTGTGGCATGCTTTACGACTTAGAACCGGGACTTCAACGATGTTTTGAACGTCATGGAGCATATGAGATGTTCCAGGAGTTGAAGTTAATATTTCAAGCAAATGCCCGGATTGAGAGATATGAAGTCTCCAATAATTTCTACAGCTGTAAGATGGAGGAGAATAGTTCTGTCAGTGAACATATACTCAAAATGTCTGGGTATAACAATCACTTGATTCAACTGGGAGTTAATCTTCCGGATGATAGTGTTATTGACAGAATTCTTCAATCACTGCCACCAAGCTACAAGAGCTTCGTGATGAACTATAATATGCAAGGGATGAATAAGACAATTCCCGAGCTCTTCGCAATGCTAAAGGCTGTGGAGGTAGAAATCAAGAAGGAGCATCAAGTGTTGATGGTCAACAAGACCACCAGTTTCAAGAAAAAGGGTAAAGGGAAGAAGAAGGGGAACTTCAAGAAGAACGGCAAACAAGTTGCTGCTCAAGAGAAGAAACCCAAGTCTGGACCTAAGTCAGAGACTGAGTCCTTCTACTGCAAGCAGACTAGTCACTGGAAGCGGAACTGCCCCAAGTATTTGGTGGATAAGAAGGATGGCAAGGTGAACAAAGGTATATGTGATATACATGTTATTGATGTGTACCTTACCAGAGCTCGCAGTAGCACCTCGATATTTGATACTGGTTCTGTTGCTAATATTTGCAACTTGAAACAGGGACTATAGATTAAGCGAAGACTGGCTAAGGACGAGGTGACGATGTGCGTGGGAAATGGTTCCAAAGTCGATGTGATCGTCGGCGGCACGCTACCTATACATCTACCTTCGGGATTAGTTTTAGACCTAAATAATTGTTATTTGGTGCCAGCGTTGAGCATGAAAATTATATCTAGATCTTGTTTAATGCGAGACGGTTATTCATTTAAATCTGAGAATAATGGTTGTTCTATTTATATGAGTAATATCTTTCATGGTCATGCACCCTTGAAGAATGGTCTATTTTTGTTGAATCTCGATGGTAGTGATACACATATTCATAATGTTGAAGCCAAAAGATGCAGAGTTGATAATGATAGTGCAACTTATTTGTGGCACTGCCGTTTGGGTCATATTGGTGTAAAGCGCATGAAGAAACTCCATACTAATGGACTTTTGGAATCACTTGATTATGAATCACTTGGTACTTGCGAACCATGCCTCATGGGCAAGATTACTAAAACGCCGTTCTCCGGAACTATGGAGCGAGCAACAGATTTATTAGAAATCATACATACTGATGTATGTGGTCCAATGAATATTGAGGCTCGCGGCGGGTATCGTTATTTTCTCACCTTCATAGATGATTTGAGTAGATATGGGTATATCTACTTAATGAAACATAAGTCTGAAACATTTGAAAAGTTCAAAGAATTTCAGAGTGAAGTGGAAAATCATCATAACAAGAAAATAAAGTTTCTACGATCTGATCGTGGAGGAGAATATTTGAGTTATGAGTTTGGTCTACATTTGAAACAATGCAGAATAGTTTAGCAACTCACGCCACCTGGAACACCACAACATAATGGTGTGTCCGAACGTCATAATCGTACTTTACTAGATATGGTGCAATCTATGATGTCTCTTACTAATTTACCGCTATCATTTTGGGTTTATGCTTTAGAGATGGTTGCATTCACGTTAAATAGGGCACCATCAAAATCCGTTGAGACGACGCCTTATGAACTATGGTTTGGTAAGAAACCAAAGTTGTCGTTTCTTAAAGTTTGGGGTTGTGATGCTTATGTGAAAAAGCTTCAACCTGATAAGCTCGAACCCAAATCAGAGAAATGTGTCTTCATAGGATACCCAAAGGAAACTGTTGGGTACACCTTCTATCACAGATCTGAAGGCAAGACATTCGTTGCTAAGAATGGATCCTTTCTAGAGAAGGAGTTTCTCTCGAAAGAAGTGAGTGGGAGGAAAGTAGAACTTGATGAGGTAACTGTACCTGCTCCCTTATTGGAAAGTAGTTCATCACAGAAACCGGTTCATGTGACGCCTACACCAATTAGTGAGGAAGCTAATGATATTGATCATGAAACTTCAGATCAAGTTACTACCGAACCTCGTAGGTCAACCAGAGTAAGATCCACACCAGAGTGGTACAGTAATCCTATTCTGGAGGTCATGTTACTTGACCATGGCGAACCTACAAACTATGAAGAAGCGATGATGAGCCCAGATTCCGCAAAATGGCTAGAGGCCATGAAATCTGAGATGGGATCCATGTATGAGAACAAAGTGTGGACTTTGGTTGACTTGCCTGATGATCGGCAAGCCATCGAGAATAAATGGATCTTCAAGAAGAAGCTAACACTGATGGTAATGTTACTGTCTACAAAGCTCGACTTGTTGCGAAAGGTTTTCGACAAGTTCAAGGGGTTGACTACGATGAGACTTTCTCACCCGTAGCGATGCTTAAGTCTGTCCGAATCATGTTAGCAATTGCCGCATTTTATGATTATGAAATTTGGCAAATGGATGTCAAAACTGCATTCCTGAATGGATTTCTGGAAGAAGAGTTGTATATGATGCAACAAGAAGGTTTTGTCGATCCGAAAGGTGCTAACAAAGTGTGCAAGCTCCAGCGATCCATTTATGGACTGGTGCAAGCCTCTCGGAGTTGGAATAAATGTTTTGATAGTGTGATCAAATCATATGGTTTTATACAGACTTTTGGAGAAGCTTGTATTTGCAAGAAAGTGAGTGGGAGCTCTGTAGCATTTCTGATATTATATGTGGACGACATATTGTTGATTGGAAATGATATAGAATTTCTGAATAGCATAAAAGGATACTTGAATAAAAGTTTTTCAATGAAAGACCTCAGTGAAGCTGCTTATATATTGGGTATTGCTACGTCTTGAGCTTGCGTTTGTTTTCCTTGAAGAGGAAAGGGTGATGCAGCAATAGTAGCGTAAGTATTCCCCTCAGTTTTTGAGAACCAAGGTATCAATCTAGTAGCAGGCTCCTCAAAAGTCCCACACACCTACACAGACAAACTAGAACTCGCAACCAACGCAATAAAGGGGTTGTCAATCCCTTCACGGCCACTTGCGAAAGTGAGATCTAATAGAGATAACATGATAAGATAAATATATTTTTGGTATTTTATAATATAGATTGGAAAAGTAAAATGCAAATAAAAGTAGATTGAAAGCTTATACGATAAAAGATCGACCCGGGGGCCATAGGTTTCACTAGTGGCTTCTCTCAAGATAGCATAAGTATTACGGTGGGTGAACAAATTACTGTCGAGCAATTGATAGAAAAGCAAGTAATTATGAGATTATCTAGGCATGATCATGTATATAGACATCACGTCCGTGACAAGTAGACCGACTCCTGCCTGCATCTACTACTATTACTCCACACATCGACTGCTATCCAGCATGCATCTAGAGTATTAAGTTCGTAAAGAACAGAGTAATGCATTAAGAAAGATGACATGATGTAGAGGGATAAACTCATGCAATATGATATAAACCCCATCTTTTTATCCTCGATGGCAACAATACAATGTGTGCCTTGCTGCCCCTGCTGTCACTGGGAAAGGACACCGCAAGATTGAACCCAAAGCTAAGCACTTCTCCCATTGCAAGAAAGATCAATCTAGTAGGCCAAACCAAATTGATAATTTGAAGAGACTTGCAAAGATAACTTAATCACACATAAAAGAATTCAGAGGAGATTCAAATATTTCTCATAGATAAACTTGATCATAAACCCACAATTCATTGGATCTCGACAAACATACCGCAAAAAGAGATACATCGAATAGATCTCCAGGAAGATCAAGGAGAACATGGTATTGAGATTCAAAGAGAGAGAAGAAGCCATCTAGCTAATAACTATGGACTCGAAGGTCTGTGGTAAACTACTCGCAACTCATTGGAGAGGCTATAGTGTTGATGTAGAAGCCCTCCATGGTTGATTCCCCCTCCGACGGAGCGCCGACAAAGGCTCCAAGATGGGATCTCGCAGATACAGAAGGTTACGGTGGTGGAAATAGTTTTTCATGGTCTCCTCTGATGTTCTCGGGGTACGTGGGTATATATAGGAGGAATAAGTAGGTCGGTGGATGCCCGAGGGGTCCACGAGATAGGGGCACGCCCAGTAGGGGGGGCGCGCCCTCCATCCTCGTGGCCTCCTCGATTGCTTCTTGACTTGCACTCCAAGTCCTCTGGATCACGTTTGTTCCAAAAAGATCGCTCCCGAAGGTTTCATTCCATTTGGACTCCGTTTGATATTCCTTTTCTTCGAAACACTGAAATGGGCAAAAAAATAGCAATACGGGCTGAGCCTCCGGTTAGTAGGTTAGTCCCAAAAATGATATAAAAGTGTAAATTAAAGCCCATAAACATCCAAAACGGGTAATATAATAGCATGGAAGAATCAAAAATTATAGATACGTTCGAGACGTATCAAGCATCCCCAAGCTTAATTCCTGCTCGCCCTCGAGTAGGTAAATGATAAAAACAAAATTTTTGATGTGGAATGCTACCTAGCATAATTCTCAATGTAATTTTATTTATTGTGGCATGATTGTTCAGATCCAAATGATTCAAATAAAAGCTTATAAAATATAAAAAATAGTAATACTTTGAAGCATACTAACAAATAATCATGTCCTATCAAAATAGCATAGCCAAAGAAAGCTTATCCCTACAAAATCATATAGTTAGGTCATGCTTCATTTTCATTACACAAAATACTCCCATCATGCACAACCCCGATGACGAGCCGAGCAATTGGTTCATACTTTTTAACGCGCTTCAGCTTTTTCAACTCTTACGCAATACATGAGCGCAAGCCATGGACATAGCACTATGGTGGTATATGGTGGTGGTTGTGAGGACAAAAAGGGGAGATGCCCATCAACTAGGCGTATCAACGGGCTATGGGTATGCCCATCAATGGATATTAATGTGAGTGAGTAGGGATTGCCATGCAACGGATGCACTAGAGCTATAAATATATGGAAGCTCAACAAAAGATACTAAGTGCGTGTGCATCCAACTCGATTGCTCACGAAGACCTAGGGTATTTTGAGGAAGCCCATCATTGGAATATACAAGCCAAGTTCTATAATGAAAAATTCCCACTAGTATATGAAAGTGATAATACAAGAGACTCTCTATCATGAAGATCATGGTGCTATTTCAAAGCACAAGTGTGGAAAAGAGATAGTAGCATTGTCCCTTCTCTCTTTTTCTCTCATTTATTTTATTTTATTTTATTATTTGTTTGGCCTTTCTCTTTTTTTTGGCCTTTCTTCTTTTTTTTATTTGGTGGGCTCTTTGGCCTCTTTTTTTTAAAGTCCGAAGTCTCATCCCGACTTGTGGGGGAATCATAGTCTTCATCATCCTTTCCTCTCTTGGGACAATGCTCTAATAATGAAGATCATCACACTTCTATTAATTTACAACACGAGCATTACAACTCAACACTTAGAACAAAATATGACTCTATATGAATGCCTCCAGCGGTGTACCGGATGTGCAATGAATCAAGAGTGACATGTATGAAAATTATGAAGGTGGCCTTGCCACAAATACAATGTCAACTACATGATCATGCAAAGAGCAATATGACAATGATGGAGCGTGTCATAATAACGGAACGGTGGAAAGTTGCATGGCAATATATCTCGGAATGGCTATGGAAATGCCATAATAGGTAGGTATGGTGACTGTTTTGAGGAAGGTAAATAATGGGTGCATGATACCGGCGAAAGTTGCACGGCACAATAGAGGCTAGCAAAGTGGAAGGGTGAGTGTGCGTATATCCATGGACTCACATTAGTCATAAAGAACTCATATACTTATTGCAAAAGTCTACTTAGCCCTCGAAGCAAAGTACTACTACGCATGCCCCTAGAGGGATAGATTGGTAGGAAAATACCATCGCTCGTCCCCGACTGCCACTCATAAGGAAGACAATCAAAAGAGCACCTCATGCAACAAATTTGTCACACAACTTTTACCATACATGCATGCTACGGGACCTGCCAACTTCAACACAAGTATTTCTCAATTTCATAATTATACACTAACATGACTCTAACATTACAACCTCTATATCCAAAAGCAATTATCAAGCATCAAATTGATCCTAGTGTTTTATGCACTTTCTATGATATTTTTTATTATACCCAACTTGGATGCTATTATTCTAGGACCAAATTTATAACCATAGCAAATACCATGCTGTTCTAAAAGACTCTCAAAATAATATAAGTGAAGCATGAGAGATCAATAATTTATTCAAAATTAAACCACCGTTGTGCTCTAAAAGATACAAGTGAAGCACTAGAGCAAAAACTATCTAGCTCAAAAGATATAAGTGAAGCGCATCGAGTATTCTAATAAATTCTAATCAAGTGGGCTTCTCCCAAAAGGTGTGTACAGCAAGGATGATTGTGGAAAGCTAAAAAGCAAAAACTAATATCATACAAGACGATCCAAGCAAAACACATATAATGTGGCGAATAAAAATATAGCTCCAAGTAAAGTTACCGATAAACGAAGACGAAAGAGGGGATGCCTTCCGGGGGCATCCCCAAGCTTAGGTTTTTGGCTATTCTTGAATATCTTGGGGTGTCATGGGCATCCCCAAGCTTAGGCTCTTGCCACTCCTTATTCCATAGTCCATCAAATCTTTACCCAAAACTTGAAAACTTCACAACACAAAACTCAACAGGAAATCTCATAAGCTCCGTTAGCGAAAGAAAGGAAAACCACCACATAAGGTAATGTAATGAACTCATTATTTATTTATATTGGTGTTAAACCTATTTTATTTCAACTTCTCTATGGTTCATACCACTTAATACTAGCCATAGATACATCAAAATAAGAAAACAACACACGAAAGGCAGAATCTGTTAAAAACAGAACAGTTTGTTGCAATCTGTAACTCTCGAATACTTCTGGAACTCTAAAACTCCAAACAAAATAGGAAGTCCTGTCCAATTTGTCTATTGATCTACAGAAAAAAGAATCAACGCAAAATCACGTTTCTGTGAATTACTAAAATTATTTCCGTGGGCGCAAAGTTTCTGTTTTTCAACAGAATCAAATTAACTATCACCATAGGTTATCCTATAGGTTCTACTTGGCACAAACACTAATTAAAACATAAAAAAACATCTAAACAGAGGGTAGATGCAAAATTTATTACTAAACAGAAACAAAAACAAAAAAACACAAATAAAATTGGGTTGCCTCCCAACTAGCGCTATCGTTTAACGCCCCTAGCTAGGCATAAAAGCGAGGATAGATCTAAGTGGTGCCATCTTTGGCACTCAATTCATAAGTAGCTCGCATGATAGATTAATAAGGTAATTTAACTTTCTTTCTTGTAAAGTGCTCCATGCCTTTCCTGATGTAGGGCGGAACCCTAGGGGCCGATCTTTCACGTTTGGAGTGGATCCTACGGGGGGAAACACGAAGAACGCGCGGAAACACAAGGGGAAACACGGGGAGAAACAAGAGGATCACTAAACCGACGAGGAATCAATCACACAAGTGCTAGATCACCGAAAACAAAGAGTAACTCATGATCCACAATCAACAAAGGTAAGGATACAAAGGAACCGTTCTTCTCCGTGAGGAGGTCTTGATGGTCTTCCCTAGAAAGGGGTCTTGAATCCGCTTGGGGGATCTTCTCCAAAGAGGTCGTGAACTCCGAGGAGAAGTATCCAAGTGGATGAGCAAGGCTCTCACACAAATATGAGCTAAACCAATGCTAACCCTAGAACGTACGGGATGAGGGAGTATATATAGTCAAAGGGCGAAGGTGTACACGGGTCACGGCCCAAAGGAGCTGCTCGCAGGCAGAGGGCGCCGGATGTCTGGGTGACGGGCCGGATGTCCGGGCGCTCACAAGGTGCCGGATTTCCGGGATGGAGGGGCCGGATGTCTGGGCCAGTGGAGTTGACTCTTATGTGCACTTGAGGGGCGACGCCGGATGTCCGCTCGGAGGGGCCGGATGTCCGCGGCTTCAGGAGGCGCCGGATGTCCGGGGCGAATGCCGGATGTACGGGTTGTCAGGGCAAGCTTCTGTGCTCCCTGGACACCAGTGCCGGATGTCCGGGATTTAGGCCGGATTTCCGGTGGGGGCCGGATGTTCGGGCTGGACGCCGGATGTCCGGTCCCTGTAGCTTCTTCTGCAAATGTCTGGCCTTGTGGATCTCCAGGGGCCGGATGTCCGGGTCCTGGCCGGATGTCCGGTGCCTGTATGCTGTCCTTGCCTTCTTCCATGGGTTCTCTTCTTCCACGGACTTGGGGTCTTGACCATCTTCACGTGCATCCTCGGGAGGGTCCTCTTGGTACCTAATCATGCACAACATTCCGGATTGAGGTAGTAGCCATGTCTCGAGAGGATCATATGAGATATCATTAAGGAGAGAAGTCACCTTGGTCTCGAGAGCTCTAGCACATGCTCTAGTCATGCGTCCTCTTGAGGCTTGGTGAGGCGATGGAAGGTCCATGGGGATGACCGAAGGATGCTCCGCATCATCTCCCCCCCCCCCTCCCTTGGGAAAGATCCGACCTCGGATCGAAATCCTCATCACCATGGTACGGGGAGAGATCGGAGACGTTGAAGATGTCGCTCACGTTGTACTTGTCGCGTGGGAGATCGATCTTGTAAGCGTTGTTGTTGTAGCGTGCTAGCACCTTGAAGGGTCCGTCGGCTCGAGGGAGAAGCTTGGACTTGCGTTCGTTGGGGAAGCGGTCCTTGCGAAGGTGTAGCCACACGAGGTCTCCAATGTTGAATATCATGGGTTGCTTGTTGACGTTGAGCTTGGTCGCGAGTCGTTGTACTTGGCGCTCGATGGTGTGTCTTGTATCTTCATGCATCTTCTTGATGTAGCTTGCACGGGCACTTGCGTCGAGGTTGGTGCGCTCTTGTAGAGGAAGAGGTAGAATGTCCAATGGGGACAACGGGTTGAAGCCGTAGACGACCTCGAAGGGGGACTTGCCGGTCGTCGAATGTCTTGCACTGTTGTAGGCGTACTCGGCGATGGGTAGACACTCCTCCCACTCCTTGATGTTCTTCTTGATCAACACGCGAAGTAGAGTGGAGAGTGTATGGTTCGTCACCTCCGTTTGGCCGTCGGTTTGAGGGTGGTATGCGGATGAGAACAAGAGCTTGATTCCGAGCTTGGCGCATAGGGTCTTCCAAAAGTAACTCAAGAACTTGACGTCGCCGTCGGAGACGATTGTCTTTGGTACTCCATGGAGACGCAAGATTCCCTACAAAAGAGATTTGCAATGTGTGAAGCATCGTCTATCTTGTTGCAAGGGATGAAATGTGCCATCTTAGAAAATCGGTCCACAACAACAAACACAGAATCCTTGCCATTTTGAGTTCTAGGCAAAACAAGTACAAAATCCATGCTAATGTCTTCCCAAGGTTGATAAGGAATAGGAAGAGGCATGTAAAGACCATGGGATTGAGCTTTAGACTTAGCTTTGCGACATGTAGAGCATCGGGTGGTGAAGCGTGAGACGTCATGGAACATCTTGGGCCAAAAGTAGTTCTTGGAGAGCGTGGCGAAAGTCTTGTCGCGTCCAAAGTGTCCCATGAGTCCGCCTCCATGAGCCTCTTGCAAAAGGAGCAAACGAAGAGAAGACTCGGGAATGCATAGTTTGTTAGCTCTCATAAGATAACCATCCTTGATGTAATATTGTTCCCAAGAAGTATGCATCAAACACTTAGCATAAGGAATAGCAAAAGATGGATCATTAGCATACAAGTCTTTTATGTGCTCAAAGCCTATAACATTCAACTCAAGTTTAATGACAAGTGTGCATATGCGGGAAAGTGCATCGGCAACTACATTTTCTTTACCCTTAATGTACTTGATCACATAGGGGAAAGATTCAATAAATTCACTCCATTTGGCATGACGCTTGTTTAACTTAGTTTGACCTTTTAAGTACTTAAGCATTTCATGATCGGTATGGATGACAAACTCATGAGGTCTAAGATAATGTTCCCAAACATGTAGCACACGCACTAAGGCATACAATTCTTTGTCATATATGGGATAGTTAAGTTGAGCACCGGAGAGTTTTTCACTAAAGTATGCAATGGCTCATTTTTCTTGCATCAAAACTCCACCAATTCCGGTACCACTTGCATCACAATGAACCTCAAAAGTTTTGTCAAAATTGGGCAAATCAAGAAACGGAGCATGAGTAAGCAAAGACTTGAGCTCATTAAAAGCGGTGGATTGCAAAGATCCCCAAACAAAAGGAGCATTCTTCTTACTCAAGGCATGCAAAGGAGCGGCAATTGTGCTAAAATCTTTCACAAAGCGACGATAAAAACCTACGAGACCAAGAAAACTATGCACTTGTTGCAAATTGGTGGGTTGGGGCCAAGTTTTAATTGCTTCAATTTTAGATTCATCAACATGGACACCCTTGGAGGATACAACGAAACCCAAGAAAACCACTTTGTCAACACCAAATGTGCACTTTTTCATGTTTGCATAAAGGCTTTCCTTGTGAAGGGTTTGCAAAACAGCCCTAACATGATTAAGATGTTCTTTCATGGTTTTGCTAAACACAAGAATATCATCGAAGTAAACCACAACAAAGACTCCAATATAAGGGCGAAGCACATAATGCATGAGAAGCACGAAAGTACCGGGATCCTCCGATAAACCCATAGGCATAACTAACCACTCATATAGGCCAAATTTGGTTTTGAAAGCAGTTTTCCATTCATCACCCTCTTGAATGCGGATTTGGTAATAGCCACTTTTAAGATCAATTTTTGAGAAAAAGTTGGCTCCACTAAGTTCATCAAGCATATCATCTAAGCGAGGAATGGGATGCCTATAGCGAACGGTAATAGCATTTATAGGTCTACAATAGGAACACAAGCGGAAACTTCCATCGGGCTTAGGCACAAGTATAATCGGAACGGCACAAGGGCTTAAGCTTTCACGTACATGACCGTTGTCGATTAGTTGTTGTAGTTGCCGTTGAATCTCCTTGGTTTCTTCAGGATTGACACGGTATGGAGCTTTGTTTGGAAGTTGCGCTCCGAGGATGAGGTCGATTCGATGCTCAATGCCTCGTAGAGGAGGTAGACCCAGAGGTAGCTCATCAGGGAAAATATCTTGAAATTCCTACAAAAGAGATTGAAACACTAAAGGTAGCTCGTTAGGGGTGTTAGTGTTGGGTTCCCCATCCTTGCACACTAGGACAAAGTGCATCACACTCGATGGGTTCTCATACACTTCCCTCATCTAACTTTTTGTGGCAAATAGTATGAGGTTTTTCTCTCTAAGCGAAGAGGCGCTCAAGTTTGGCTTGTGGCTCTCACTCACTTTTTGGTGGATCTCTTTTTGACTCTTCTCTCTATGGTGGTTGGCTTGCTTGTCGGCTATCACTTGACTAGGAGACATAGGTCGTAGCACATATTCCTTCCCTTTCATCTTGAAGCTATAGTGGTTGGTATGCCTGTTGTGGAAGACACCACAGTCGAATTGCCATGGTCGACCAAGAAGGAGGTGGCAAACGGTCATTGGGATCACATCACACTCCAAAGTGTCCTCATATGCACCTATTTTGAAGGATACTTGGACTGTATGCTCAACTCGTATAGTGCCGGAGTCACTTAGCCATTGAACCTTGTAGGGGTGCGGGTGCTTCTTCTTGACCAATTGAATCTTGGAGCATAGTTCTTCACTTGCCAAGTTGTGGCAACTACCTCCATCGATGATGACCTTGACGGATCGTCCATTGATGCCAGCCTTAGTGTGGAAGATGTGGCATCATTGGTCTTCTTCTTGTTGATGTTGAAGAGTCAAGATCTTGGAGACAACAAGAGCGGGGCTCGTATCTTCATCACAAAAGACTTGATCATCTTCATCCTCGTTCACGCGCCGGTGCATGGCCACTTGCTCAAGAGCTTCCATTTCATCTTCACTCTTTGAGTCGTAGGTGCCATCGTCGTTGAGGATCATGGTGCGCTTGTTTGTGCATTCATAGGACTTGTGGCCTCGGCCGCCGCAAGTGAAACACTTGAAGGAGCTTGTCTTGACTGTCTCATCGATCGGAGTAGAAGACAAAGCACGCTGCTTGAAGTTGCTTGTAGTAGGAGGAAGATGACTTGAACTTGCCGAAGTTTTCTTGTAACTTGACTTGTCATCGTTGCTTGGAGAAGGCTTGGTTGATGTCGAAGTTGGAGTAGTCGTTGAAGCTTGGTTATTGGAGAAGCCGTAGGTCTTGGATGAGTACTTGGCGTACTCGAAGTCATCTTGCACTTGACGTTCCGCCTTTGTAGCTTGATGCACGAGCTCAATGAGGTTGGAGTAGGGTTGGAAGTCGGCGATCTTCTTGATGGGATGATTGAGTCCATTCAAGAATCGTGCCATTGTTTTCTCATCATCCTCCGTGACATTGGCTCGAATCATGGCAATCTCCATTTCTTTGTAGTATTATTCAACACTCTTTGTTCCTTGCTTGAGGAGTTGTAGCTTCTTGAAGAGATCGCGGTTGTAGTAGGTTGGCACAAAACGTGCTCGCATGACATTCTTCATTTGAGCCCAAGTGGTGATTGGAGGTTCACCTCTTGCTTGTCGGCGCTCAAGGACTTGTTCCCACCATATGAGCACATAGTCTTGGAACTCTAGTGATGCCATAGCGATCTTCTTCTCTTCCACATAGTTGTGCAAATGAAAGATTTTGTTGACCTTCAATGCCCATAAGAGGTATTATTCGGGGCCATTGCTTCCATTGAACTTGGGCATTGTGAATTTGAGCTTGCCATAGCGTTGCTCTTCATTGTGTTGTTGGCGATGGTGATGATGATGCCCTTGACGTGGAGGGTAATCATCCTCATGTTGTTCTTGGCGTGGAGGAAGTCCATGATCAACTTGCTCTTGTTGAACTTGAGGTTGAGGTGGAGCTTGACGAGCTTGTGAAGGAGCTTGTGGAGCTTGACGTTGCACACGCGGTTGGTAGTTCCTCTCTTGGATTTCTTCTCGAAGGGCTTCCTCTTGATTGCGCCATTCGCGATTGCGGTTGGCGATAGCTCGACTTGATTCTTGAAGTGCATGTTGTGCCTCAAGAGCTTGTGCTTCACGTAGTTGTTGTTGAAGACGTTGAGCCTTGGCGTCTTGTTGCTCTTGGTGTAGACTCGCTCGTTCTTCTTCTTCTTGGCAACGAAGACGTTGTCGTTCTTGAGCTTGAGCAAACACGACTTGGTTTGATTGAGGACGAGGGACTTGCTCATCGACTTGCTCTTGTGAATGCTTGACGTGTAGCAGATTGCGAGATGCATGACGGTCTTGACGCGCGGCTCGTCGAAGAGTGTTCGAAGACGGTGTACTTGAGCCGGAGAAGGAATCGTCGGAATGTCGACTTGAGTGGCTCCGTCTTGAGTATGACGATGTAGAAGGAGGCCGGTTGACCAACAAGGCGCGGATCTCGTCCATTCTTGCATCGTTCTCTTGCTTGTGCGTGTCAAGCTTGTTGTCGAAGTAGTCGCATGTACGTTGTTCGGAGAGTCGCAAGTCGGTGGCGAGGTTGTCGATGCGGTCGTTCATTGCTTGTTGCTCTTGATGCAACGCTCATTGTGCACCAAAGAGGTGGCTCTTGGTGACGTATGATGACATGTCGTCGTCTTGCTCGATGAAGAGTGGGTTGGTAGAAGTACTTGGCCTATCCATCATTTCAAGCAAAATGTGAGTGGTAGAAGGATAAGAACTTATACCAATGTACCTTTGACCGATGTTGATGATGAATCAAGTTCACTCAAATGCGGACAATGAAATAGCACTATTGGTACCAATTCTTGTCGGTTCTCACACCTACACAAGTAAAATCTTATGGTGGAGCTTGGTTAGGATGGTGGCACAAAATTTGATGCAATTGAAAGCGAGATTCAATAATGTTGGAAAAGATTCACAAATTTGCAAATGCAACAAGTAGACCAAACAAGAATGGGTACACGGAAACACACACGCAAATAGATAAATGGGATTGTGCAAACCAAAAGTGAGCCAAAATGTGGAATCCACGAAAATGCTCTTGTTGCACAATACTAGAGAGACGCTAGCACGATTGCACAATAGGCGGATACGGAGCTTGTGCACAACCTACTAGGCAAAAATGCAACGATCTCTATCCCAAGTATGCTATATGTATGGTATTTCGGTGCTATGATCCAAGATGATCTTATATGACAATCTTAATGTAGTATGATGCTATGGTTCTTGCTTATAAGCTCTTTGCTTATCTTTTCTCTTTGCTTAAAAGCTTGGGTGGCTCTTTCACTTTTGAGCTCTTTTCTCATGCAAAACTTCACGAACCAAGATAGCAATTGCGTATGCTATGACAACTTTGTGACACACAAGTTGATTCCAAGATATGCACCATGGTGGTATGGTATGTATGATATGAAGTATGATCACTAATGTGCACAAGTCACATTGTCGGCAATACTCAATGGCTAGTCTCAATGGGTAAGCTACGGAAAAGTAAGGCCATGTGGGGTATCAATGCAATTGCAAGGTATGACAAAGATGTCGTCGAAGTTACCGTCCTTGGCGATGTTGAGTAGTCGATGGAGGTGAGCGGTGGTGATGGTGACGTCGAACCGTACCTATATAGCCGAAACACAATAGGACACGGGAACCACAACTCAAAATCTCAAAGACCAAAACGTGTCAAAATCGACATAGGAGGTAGCGGTGAGCGGTGGTTGTGTTTGTGGAAACGTTGGGAGTTTTGCGGAAGTAAGCGTGGGCACCGGGGCAAAATTGGGGGGAAAGTATGCGGAAATGGGCGTGGGGGATGGAGTTGCTGCTTCCAGGCGCCGGATGTCCGGTCCAGTTGCCGGATGTCCGGTGGGCACGGGGCGGATGTCCGGGCTCTGGATCGGGGACGAACACGATGAACTCCACGGGAAAAATTGCAACTCCAGGGAAAAATTCAGACAAATTGGTGGATGGAAATCGCGGGAGAGATGGGGAAAAGCTACATCAACCTGATGCAAAGCAGATCCGTGGAACAAATCCAACAAAACTTCATCACACCAACAAATCACAAAAAAAAATTGGGGCTATTTTTGGTGGGGATTTTCGGATTTAGGACGAAAACAACAAAATCAAGCTAGAAAACACGGGGTAGGGGCTCCAAAAATGTGATCAACGTGGCTCATGATACCAAGATGATGTAGGGCGGAACCCTAGGGGCCGATCTTTCACGTTTGGAGTGGATCCTACGGGGGAAACACGAAGAACACGTGGAAAACACAAGGGGAAACACGGGGAGAAACAAGAGGATCACTAAACCGACGAGGAATCAATCACACAAGTGCTAGATCACCGAAAACAAAGAGTAACTCATGATCCACAATCAACAAAGGTAAGGATACAAAGGAACCGTTCTTCTCCGTGGGGAGGTCTTGATGGTCTTCCCTAGAAAGGGGTCTTGAATCCGCTTGGGGGATCTTCTCCGAAGAGGTCGTGAACTCCGAGGAGAAGTATCCAAGTGGATGAGCAAGGCTCTCACACAAATATGAGCTAAACCAATGCTAACCTAGAACGTACGGGATGAGGGAGTATATATAGTCAAAGGGCGAAGGGGTACACGGGTCACAGCCCAAAGGAGCTGCTCGCAGGCAGAGGGCGCCGGATGTCCGGGCGACGGGCCGGATGTCCGGGCGCTCACGAGGTGCCGGATGTCAGGGCTGGAGGGGCCGGATGTCCGGGCCAGTGGAGTTGACTCTTATGTGCACTTGAGGGGCGACGTCGGATGTCCGCTCGGAGGGGCCAGATGTCCGCGGCTTCAGGAGGCGCCGGATGTCCGGGGCGAACGCCGGATGTCCGGGCTATCGGGGCAAGCTTCTGTGCTCCCTGGACACCAGTGCCGGATGTCCGGGATTTAGGCCGGATTTCCGGTGGGGGCCGGATGTCCGGGCTGGACGCCGGATGTTCGGTCCCTGTAGCTTCTTCTGCAGATGCCTGGCCTTGTGGATCTCCAGGGGCCGGATGTCCGGTGCCTGTAGGCTGTCCTTGCCTTCTTCCATGGGTTCTCTTCTTCCACGGACTTGGGGTCTTGACCATCTTCACGTGCATCCTCGGGAGGGTCCTCTTGGTACCTAATCATGCACAACATTCTGGGTTGAGGCAGTAGCCATGTCTCGAGAGGATCATATGAGATATCATTAAGGAGAGAAGTCACCTCGGTCTCGAGAGCTCTAGCATGTGCTCTAGTCATGGGTCCTCTTGAGGCTTGGTGAGGCGATGGAAGGTCCATGGGGATGACCGAAGGATGCTCTGCATCATTTCCTTAATGGAAATTGGAATCTAATATTCCCTTCCTTCATATCAATAATCGTACCAATCGTTCTAAGGAAAGGTCTACCAAGAATAATAGGGCAAGAAAGATTGCAATCTATATCGAGAATGATAAAATCTACGGGCACCAAATTCCTTCCCATCATTGATCCTTTCCATTGGCTTTTTAATGGTGGAATCCGCAAGGTGCAAATTTAAAGAGCAATCATCAAGATCATGGAAACCTAGAATATCACATAAAGTTTTCTGAATCATGGAAACACTAGCACCCAAATCACATAAAGCATAACACTCATGATCTTTAATTTTAATCTTTATAGTAGGTTCCCACTCATCATAAAGTTTTCTAGGTATAGAAACTTCCAAGTTAAGTTTTTCATCATAAGATTGCATCAAGGCATCAACAATATGTTTGGTAAAAGTTTTATTTTGACTATAAGCATGAGGAGAATTCACAACGGATTGCAACAAGGAAATACAATCTTCTAACGAACAATTATCATAATTAAATTCCTTGAAATCCAAGATAGTGGGTTCAATGTTGTTTAAAGTCTTGACCTCTCCAATCCCACTTTTACCAAATTTAGCATCAAGATCTAAAAACTCCGAATCATTGGGACGCCTTTTAACTAAAGTTGACTCATCTCCAATCCCATCATTATTAAGATTCATATTGCAAAACAAAGATCTAATAGGGGACAAATCAATAACTTTAAGATCTTCATCATTATTTTCATGGAAACTAGAAGAACACGCTTTCATAAAGCAATCTTTCTTAGCACGCAATCTAGCGGTTCTTTCTTTGCACTCATCAATGGAAATTCTCATAGCTTTGAGAGACTCATTGATATCATGCTTAGGAGGAGTAGATCTTAGTTTCAAAGAATCAACATCAAGCGAGAGTCGTATCAACGTTCCTAGCCAAATCATCAACTTTGATCAATTTTTCTTCAAGCAAGGCATTAAAATTCTTTTGAGAAATCATAAATTGTTTCACGCTATTCTCAAAATTAGAGGGCATCTTATTAAAATTACCATAAGAATTACTGTAGGAATTTCCATAATTACTAGAGGAATTACTAGGGAACGGTCTAGGATTAAAGTTTCCTCTATAAGCATTGTTTCCAAAACTATTCCTACCAACAAAATTCACATCCATAGATTCATTATTATTCTCAATCAAAGTAGACAAAGGCATATCATTGGGATCAATAGGAGCACTCTTAGCAGCAAACAATTTCATAAGTTCATCCATCTTTCCACTCAAAACATTAATTTCTTCTATAGCATGCACATTTTTACTAGTAGATCTTTCGGTGTGCCATTGAGAATAATTAGCCATCATATTATCAAGGAGTTTTGTAGCTTCTCCTAAGGTGATTTCATAAACGTGCCTCCCATGGCCGAATCTAAAAGATTTCTAGAAGCAAAATTCAATCCGGCATAAAAATTTTGTATGATCATCCATAAATTCAAACCATGAGTAGGGCAATTGCGAATCATCAATTTCATTCTTTTCGAAGATTGGGCAACATGCTCATGATCAAGTTGTTTAAAATTCATAATATCGTTCCTAAGAGTGATGATCTTAGCAGGAGGAAAATACTTAGAGATAAAAGCATCTTTGCACTTATTCCATGAATCAATACTATTCTTAGGCAAAGACGAAAACCAAACTTTAGCACGATCTCTAAGTGAAAACGGAAATAACTTCAATTTAACAATATCATTATCCGTATCTTTCTTCTTTTGCATCTCACACAAATCAACAAAGTTTTTTAGATGGGTAGCGGCATCTTCACTAGGAAGGCCGGAGAATTGATCTTTCATTTTAGGCAAAGACGAAAACCAAACTTTAGCACGATCTCTAAGTGAAAACGGAAATAACTTCTATTTAACAATATCATTATCCGTATCTTTCTTCTTTTGCATCTCACACAAATCAACAAAGTTTTTTAGATGGGTAGCGGCATCTTCACTAGGAAGGCCGGAGAATTGATCTTTCATAACAAGATTTAGCAAAGCAGTATTGATTTCACAAGACTCAACATCATTAAGAGGAGCAATCGGTGTACTAAGGAAATCATTATTATTGGTATTGGAGAAATCACACAATTTGGTATTATCTTGCGCCATCGCGACAAGTAATCCAACACACAAGCAAACAAAAAGGCAAGCGAAAGAGAGAGGAGATTGGGAAAGAGAGGGCGGAAAAAACGACAAGGGTGAAGTGGGGGAGAGGAAAACGAGAGGCAAATGGCAAATAATGTAAATGCGAGGGAGATGAGTTTGTGATGGGTACATGGTATGTCTTGACTTGAGCGAAGACCTCTCCGGCAACAGCGCCAGAAATCCTTCTTGCTACGTCTTGAGCTTGTGTTGGTTTTCCTTGAAGAGGAAAGGGTGATGCAGCAATAGTAGCGTAAGGATTTCCCTCAGTTTTTGAGAACCAAGGTATCAATCCAGTAGGAGGCTCCTCAAAAGTCCCACGCACCTACACAAACAAACAAGAACTCGCAACCAACGCAATAAAGGGGTTGTCAATCCCTTCACGGCCACTTGCGAAAGTGAGATCTGATAGAGATAATATCATAAGATAAATATATTTTTGGTATTTTATAATATAGATTGGAAAAGTAAAGATGCAAATAAAAGTAGATTGAAAGCTTATATGATAAAATATAGACCCGGGGGCCATAGGTTTCACTAGTGGCTTCTCTCAAGATAGCATAAGTATTACGGTGGGTGAACAAATTACTGTCGAGCAATTGATAGAAAAGCGAATAATTATGAGATTATCTAGGCATGATCATGTATATAGGCATCACGTCCGTGACAAGTAGACCGACTCCTGCCTACATCTACTACCATTACTCCACACATCGACCGCTATCC
This sequence comes from Triticum timopheevii, assembly GCA_963921465.1. Classification (NCBI taxonomy): domain Eukaryota; kingdom Viridiplantae; phylum Streptophyta; class Magnoliopsida; order Poales; family Poaceae; genus Triticum; species Triticum timopheevii. The sequence continues at coordinate 208,974,331 of OY997270.1, forward strand.
AGCATGCATCTAGAGTATTAAGTTCATAAAGAACAGAGTAAAGCATTAAGAAAGATGACATGATGTAGAGGAATAAACTCATGCAATATGATATAAACCCCATCTTTTTATCCTTGATGGCAACAATACAATGTGTGCCTTGCTGCCCCTGCTGTCACTGGGAAAGGACACCGCAAGATTGAACCCAAAGCTAAGCACTTCCCCCATTGCAAGAATGATCAATCTAGTAGGCCAAACCAAACTGATAATTCGAAGAGACTTGCAAACATAACTTAATCACACATAAAAGGATTCAGAGGAGATTCAAATATTTCTCATAGATAAACTTGATCATAACCCCACAATTCATCGGATCTCGACAAACACACTGCAAAAAGAGTTACATCGAATAGATCTCCAAGAAGATCAAGGAGAACATGGTATTGAGATTCAAAGAGAGAGAAGAAGCCATCTAGCTATTAACTATGGACCCGAAGGTCTGTGGTAAACTACTCACAACTCATCGGAGAGGCTATGGTGTTGATGTAGAAGCCCTCCATGGTTGATTCCCCCTCCGGCGGAGCGTCGGCAAAGGCTCCAAGATGGGATCTCGCGGATACAGAAGGTTACGGTGGTGGAAATAGGTTTTCGTGGTCGCCTCTGATGTTCTTGGGGTACGTGGGTATATATACGAGGAAGAAGTAGGTCGGTGGACGCCCGAGGGGCCCACGAGATAGGGGGCGCCCAGTAGGGGGGCGCGCCCTCCACCCTCGTGGCCTCCTCGATTGCTTCTTGACTTGCACTCCAAGTCCTCTGGATCACGTTTGTTCCAAAAAGATCGCTCCCGAAGGTTTCATTCCGTTTGGACTCCGTTTGATATTCCTTGTCTTCGAAACACTGAAATAGGCAAAAAAAAAGCAATACGGGCTGGGCCTCCGGTTAGTAGGTTAGTCCCAAAAATGATATAAAAGTGTAAAGTAAAGCCCATAAACATCCAAAACGGGTAAAATAATAGCATGGAACAATCAAAAATTATAGATACGTTGGAGATGTATCAGGCATCAAGATCTATAGAGATAGATCAAGACGCTTAATTGGACTTTCACAAAGCACATATCTTGATAAAGTTTTGAAGAAGTTCAAAATGGATCAAGCAAAGAAAGGGTTCTTGCCTGTATTACAAGGTGTGAAGTTGAGTCAGACTCAATGCCCGACCACTGTAGAAGATAGAGAGAAAATGAAAGATGTCCCCTATGCTTCAGCCATAGGCTCTATCATGTATGCAATGTTGTGTACCAGACCTGATGTGTGCCTTGCTATTAGTTTAGCAGGGAGGTACCAAAGTAATCCAGGAGTGGTTCACTGGACAGCAGTCAAGAACATCCTGAAATACCTGAAAAGGACTAAGGATATGTTTCTCGTTTATGGAGGTGACAACGAGCTAGTCGTAAATGGTTACATTGATGCAAGCTTTGACACTGATCTGGACGATTCTAAATCGCAAACCGGATACGTGTTTATATTGAACAGTGGAGCTGTCAGTTGGTGCAGTTCCAAACAAAGCGTCGTGGCGGGATCTACGAGTGAAGCGGAGTACATAGCTGCTTCGGAAGCAGAAAATGAAGGAGTCTGGATGAAGGAGTTCATATCCGATCTAGGTGCCATACCTAGTGCATCGGGTCCAATGAAAATCTTTTGTGACAATACTGGTGCCATTGCCTTGGCAAAGGAATCCAGATTTCACAAGACAACCAAGCACATCAAGAGACGCTTCAATTCCATCCGGGACCAAGTCCAGGTGGGAGACATAGAGATTTGCAAGATACATACGGATCTGAATGTTGCAGACCCGTTGACTAAGCCTCTTCCACGAGCAAAACATGATCAGCACCAAGACTCCATGGGTGTTAGAATCATTACTGTGTAGTCTAGATTATTGACTCTAGTGCAAGTGGGAGACTGAAGGAAATATGCCCTAGAGGCAATAATAAAGTTATTATTTATTTCCTCATATCATGATAAATGTTTATTATTCACGCTAGAATTGTATTAACCGGAAACATGATACATGTTTGAATACATAGACAAAACATAGTGTCACTAGTATGCCTCTACTTGATTAGCTCATTGATCAAAGATGGTTGAGTTTCCTAACCATAGATATGAGTTATCATTTGATCAATGGGATCACATCATTAGAAGAATGATGTGATTGATTTGACCCATTCCGTTAGCTTAGCACTTGATCGTTTAGTATGTTGCTATTGCTTTCTTCATGACTTATACATGTTCCTATGACTATGAGATTATGTAACTCCCGCTTACCGGAGGAACACTTTGTGTGCTACCAAACGTCACAACGTAATTGGGTGATTATAAAGGTGCTCTACAGGTGTCTCCGAAGGTACTTGTTGAGTTGACGTATTTCGAGATTAGGATTTGTCACTCCGATTTCGGAGATGTATCTTTGGGCCCTCTCGGTAATGCACATCACTATAAGCCTTGCAAGCAGTGTGACTAATGAGTTAGTTGCAGGATGATGCATTACATAACGAGTAAAGAGACTTGCCAGTAATGAGATTGAACTAGGTATTGAGATACCGACGATCGAATCTCGGGCAAGTAACATACCGATGACAAAGGGAACAACGTATGTAGTTATGCGGTTTGACCAATAAAGATCTTCGTAGAATATGTGGGAACCAATATGAGCATCCAGGTTCCGCTATTGGTTATTTACCGGAGACGTGTCTCGGTCATGTCTACATAGTTCTCGAACCCGTAGGGTCCGCACGCTTAAAGTTTGGTGACGATCGATATTATGAGTTTTTGGGTTTTGATGTACCGAAGGTAGTTCGGAGTCCCGGATATGATCACGGACATGACGAGGAGTCTCGAAATGGTCGAGACGTAAAGATCGATATATTGGATACCTATGTTCGGACATCGGAAGTGTTTCGGGAGGTTTCAGACATTTACCGGAGTACCGGGGGGTTAGTGGAACCCCCCAGGGAGTATATTGGGCCTAATGGGCCTTGGTGGGAGAAGAGGAGGGGCGGACAGGGCAGCCGCGTGCACCCTCCCCCTCTAGTTCGAATTGGACAAGGAGGGGGCGGCGCCCCCCTTCTTTCCTTCTCCTCCTCTCTCCCTTCCTTCCCCTCTCCTACTCCAACAAGGAAAGGAGGAGTCCTACTCCCGGCGGGAGTAGGACTCCACCCTTGGCGTGCCCTCCTTGGCCGGGCGCCTCTCCCCCCTTTCTCCTTTATATACGGGGGCAGGGGGAACCTCTAGACACAAGTTGCTCTGTTGATCTCTCCCAGCCGTGTGCGGTGCCCCCTCCACCATATTTCACCTCGGTAATATCTTAGCGGTGCTTAGGAGAAGCCCTGCATCGGTAGCATCATCAACACCGTCATCACGCCGTTGTGCTGACGATACTCTCCTGCAAAGATATGCTGGATCGGAGTTCGTGGGACGTCATCGAGCTGAACGTGTGCTGAACTCGGAGGTGTCGTACGTTCGGTACTTGGATCGGTCGGACCATGAGGACGTACGACTACATCAACCGCGTTGTGCTAACGATTCCGCTTTCGGTCTACGAGGGTACGTGGACAACACTCTCCCCTCTCGTTGCTATGCATCACCATGATCTTGCGTGTGCGTAGGAAAAATTTTGAAATTACTACGGCCCCCAACAATTTGTTCACCAAGTCTCTACCAACTTCTACATTTCAGAAATATGTTCATGGGATTGGTATGTGACGGCTTCGGAATTTGCAAGAATCACGGGGGGTACCTTCCTGAATTGTTCCTGTTTAAAGCCTCATATTATATTCTTTTTCCCTTCATGAGTTTACTTTACAAGTACACATAAAGGTTTTTAATGAGGTAATATCAACATGAGGTTTTCATGTCATACTTTTTGTTTTCCCCACTGGGGTTTTAAGGGAAGTATATATGGCATATTTATTGTCCTCTGAACTCTATGGGTTTCTCATATTGAGTTGAAAGAGGCAATGACTATTATATTTTGCATTATTTTCTCCTTATTTTTTCCACTAGGTTCGAAGGAGTTCTGGCAACATATCAAACACTATACTCCTCATATTTTTCCCACAGGGTTTTTGGAGGAGACTCTTTCAAGACGATGATGCTACCTGGACAAGCATGGATTAGGGGGAGTGTTAAGATTAATTAACATAGTAATTAAGGGATTAATCCCTGCTTGTAATAACTATTGACGGTTGCTTTCTGCAATCGTTGTGTCACTCTGTATGAACCGACGCCTCGGCACCCCCTTGTAAACGCATGTTCCAGTGCTATATATAGCACTTCACTAATGCAAAGAGGGGAGTTCGATCATTTTTCTTTTCGATCTCAAACAAGTGTTTTCCTCTTGTTTTTGTGCTTGATTTCCCTCTTCCCCTTTCAAGTGTGAAGAAGATTACCACCTAGGATTTCACCCTACAACACAAAATGAAGGTGTAAGCCACTTATTTATGAAGTGTAAAGCCATCACTCAAGTGTGGTAAACCTTGATGGTGTGTAACAACCCAATTTCTCAATTTGGATGTTATACATAGATCATTCATATGCATTCATTATTTATTTGCATTTTGGATTTTATTTGGTTATGATCCAAGAAATCTTAAGCAACTCAAGGACCCCAGGAGAGAGATGGAGGTTTCATAAATTTTCATTTTTGAATTTATTCAAATTTGAAAAAATGGATCAATTTGATTTCAAAAAATTCTTTCCAATTATTTCAAAAACAATAAAAATAAAAGAGAGAAGATAAAAGGACTTCTTCAAAATAGAGGAGAAATGTTGGAAAAGAAATTTGGAAGTTAAATTAGTTTATTTGAATTTTATTTGCAATTTTATTCGGTTGAATTAGAGAAAAACATGCATTTTAAATATTGCATTTAGTCCAGAAAAATGTTCACTTTGTCCCAAATATTAGGCAGATGGTGAAAATTATTTCCGGAATTTTTAGGATTTTTATTTTGTTTTAATAGGATTTTTCTTCGCGGGGCTGTTTCAAAATAAAGTCGCGTGTGCCGACTGGGCCGGCCCAGCCGAAGCCAGGCCAAGCCCAGCTGGCGCCACCGCCCTCAACCCCGTGCCCGCACCGGACTCCCGCCGGAGTCCGAGCACGCCCCGTCGCCGCGACCCCTTGCCCAAGTTGGCCTCCCCCCGGGCTTTAAAAGTCGACCCCCTCCACCCTCAAGTCGCCGTCGCTCAAGCCGCCACCACCGCGCCGCTCGCCGCCCGCCGACGCTGCTGCGCCGCCGCCACCCGCTCCCGAACCCCGCAGCCGGAGTTGCCGCCGAAGCCACCGAGCCACCGCCGTCGCGCCTCGCCCCGCTGTTGACCTCACCGGAGGCGCCGACCGATCCGGTATAAACCCGTCCTGGTTTGCCGGTTTATTTCCGGTTTTTTAGAAGTTTCGGTTTAGATCGGTTTTATTTTCTTATTTAGTTTAAATATCGGATGTTCATCCGATTCGTTCTGTTAATGAACGAGTTCGTTCGTTAATCTCTGTTAGTGGACGTTCGTTTGATAGATTTTTCTTTTTCTGTTTATTTTTCACCCAGGGACCTATCCGCGAATACTTTTATCATGATTTAGCCCCTGATTTCAAACTAGCCTAACTTTTAGCTCGTTTGTCAAAATTAGATGAAACCAATGCCTAAATCTTCATAACGATCCCCTCTTTCTAACAAACAACTTGAACATGATTTTGACAATTTAAAATTTGAGTTTAATTCAGATTAGTATTCGATCTTGTTTCGTTTGCTTCTTGAGTTTCGTAGCTCTGTTTGAGTTGATTCTTTTTGCAAATCGAAGTAATCACATGTACCTATTGTTAAGATATAATCCACATGAAAATAATGCTGTTAGAATTTGTTTTATGTTTAGTTTATTGTGTGCTTGTTTTGAGTTTTATTTGGATCTTTTCTCGATTTCTCTTTGTATCGTTTGCTTGATTGCTTATGTATGCTACTGTTTGTCTACGCTAGATTATACGGACTGCGAAGCTTGTTACTACGAATCTCTAGAGTTTTCTGATCGTCGGCAAGGCAAGTTACACTTTGATCATACCATTTATACCCAATTTTTACTATGCATTAGTTTTGCCCCTCAAATATTTACATGAGTAGGATTGGGAACATGTGCTTTGGTTGTAGTACTTGAGGTAGGAACCTATTACCTTTGATCACCCCGGGAATATAAGTTATGCTCAATTATTGCTTAGCCAGCCTCGTAGACGGGGATTGGATCGTGATGTACATGGAAGTTGTGAGAGTTAATAATTTTGGATAACATTAAGGTGGCAACTTTAATACACATCTGGGTGGATTGGTTGCGGCATCTGGGGAAACCAGTGCTTGCCCATTTGGGAAATCCCGGAGTACCCGTGTGATTTTTTCTCGGTTCGCCACCCAGGCTCAAAGGGATCATATGATATTTCATGCCTAGAAACTTCCGTGTGCAGCCACAAGCCATTATGGGCTCTGGCATAGTTGAGTAAGTTGTATGAGCTCTTGAAGAGGTGGACTAGCACATGTAGGGGAAAGTAGGTGTACCGGTCTACCCAGAGTAGAGAGTTAATGCTTTAGAAAGACTATGTCTCGATCTTCCGATCATGGATGCGGTCGAGTCTTGTGGGAAAAAGTGCGCAACCTCTGCAGAGTGTATAAACTAATCATGGTTAGCCGTGTCCCCGGTTATGCACATCTTGAGTATCTAGAAGTGGATATTATTGTTGATCTCATCACTCTTTAATTAATGAATTGGGTTTAATGGTGATACTTGTTTAATGACGGGATTTGAGTTGGAGGAACCTTCTCAAATATTGGTTTAACTTTGTAGTAAATAAAATTTATTCCTTTGTTGTAGGGAAAAATTAACTTTATGCAAAATATTAAACTTAGAGCCTCCACCAGCCAAATATGCATGTAGATATAGTTTCTTGCATTCATTGCTTTACATTGTAACTCTGCCAGCATATTCAATGTGCTGACCTACATGGATGCAACGTCTCATGTTGCAGACTTTACCAATGAAGAATAAGGTGCGATGGGTCATTGTCATGCACTCAGCTATGCCGTTGGAGTTGATGGACTCATTTACCTTTGAATCTTCTGCAGTTATTTAGTTTAGATGGCCTTCCGCCATTTTATTTATGTAACAGATACTATTTTTGAGGACCTCAATGTAATAATTGTGTGATTGAACTCTGTTATAATTCCTCGAGAACTGTCTGTGTCAGCATACCGATCTAGGGATGACACTTAAGCACAAAGATTTTGGTCCATTGGGATTATGGTCGCTACAAGATGGTATCAGAGCACACGCTAACTGTAGGACGCGACCACTAGGAAAAGCCACAAGATTACTCTTCTTTGCTCATTTCTAATTCTCCTCTATTTCTACTCTATAGATGGCGGATCCCAGGAACAAGTTCACTCAGCCGGATGAGGACACCCCGTTCGGACGACACTTGAAGGAAGTCACAAAGTACCTAAACATTAGACTACCAAGCTTCACTGGAACTTTCTCTGCAACTTTACCGGAAGAGGAGCGCTGGAGGATCAAAGTTCGTGTACCTGGGAGGACGTTTGCGCCAACAACAGAACCCATTGATTTTACTTTGGATGCACCAAGTTGGAACTTGGGAAAGAGCATGGAAGCCCACATCAATTTTGGACGCATTTGTGAGGTGTACCACAAGGAGCTTGAAGACACCGTCTATCAGATATGTGGACGCCGAGATGAGGAATGAGAGATGTTTCGTACCAGGAAGGATGGATCAATTGCAGCTTACATTCAGGAGACAGATCAGCACATTCGCTGATACGAGAACCAGATGTGCTCTATCATGAAGAAGACCAAGAAGCTGATGAAGAGGAATATCGAGCTAGAAGCGGAAGTCAAGTCAACACGTGATGGATATGAAGAAGAAATTGATGTGCTCCTGGAGAAGCATGAAGACCTGAAGAAGAAGCTAGGAATACCCGTGGAGAACCAGAAGCGAGAACCTGAAGGGGAGATTCGTTCTGAGGACTACATCATCTTGGACGACACCGACACGAACAGTGATGCAAATGATGATAGTGATGACGACTACGTAGACGAAGCTGGAGCAGATATTATGGAGTCTTCCACCGATCAAAATTTCTAGACGACCACCATGTTACTAGTAGTATTCTTCCAAGTAGTTAGCTTCGATCGATTTGTAATCGTAGTTTAGATCATTTGTGTGAACCTTGTTTGATTTGAATGAAGTGAATTGATTGTATTTGCCTCATATACATATGAGTAGTGAAATCTCTCTTAGACCTTATTCTATTCTATTTTCTCACCCCTTCTAAACCATCAGATGCCTCCGAGACGTGACACCAGATTCGTGTTTCCACCGGAGCTCACCCAGTTGATACAGCAGCAGAATATCTTGATGCAGATGTTAGTCTAGAACCAGAACCAGAACTAAGGCAACAACAACAACCCACCGCCACCACCCCGTGTTGACAACCTAGACCGTTTTTTGAGGTTAAATCCGCTGGTGTTCTCTAGCAGCACCGAGCCAATTGTTGCAGATGATTGGCTCTGCAAGATTGGGAGAGAGCTGACCATTGCAGGATGCATTGATGCGGAGAGAGTGTGCTTTGCCGCGCATCAGCTTGATGGACCCGCAGCATCTTGGTGGGAGAACTTCACCACCACTTACCCGATAGCTACTGTTACATGGGATCAATTTCAGCAGGCCTTCTGCACCGTACATGTTTCAGCTGGAGCTATGAATTTGAAGAAGCGCGAGTTTCGCAACTTACGCCAAGGGAGTCGTACAGTGGGACAGTATGTGGATGAGTTCAGCAAGCTAGCACGCTATGCCCCAGATGATGTGGCCACAGATGCCGCGAAGCAGGAGAAGTTTCTTGAGGGACTCAATGATGAGCTAAGTATGCAGTTGATGGTGGCAACTTTCAACAAATACCAGGAGTTGGTAGACAGGGCCCTCATGATAGAAGGCAAGCAGCAATAGATTGATAATCGCAAGAGGAAGTACGGACAGGGAGGTACAATTCTGGAGCTCAGTAGAAGCCTCGCTATTCCCCGTACTCAGGAGGACATACTCATAACCATGGAGGCCATAACCATGGAGGACATACGCACAATGGAGGAAGTTCACACAACCACAGTGGCCCTAATAATGGCAATGGGAATGGAGGAAGCAACAGTCAAAACCATTCCAACCTCGCAACACCTGCCAAGAAGGATCTGAGTCACGTTACTTGTTTCAAGTGCGGGAAGATCGGACATTACGCCACTGAATGTTCTGAAGCAAAGAATGGAAATGGCAACGGAAGTTCTGGAAAGAAGCCCAACCCCTTCACTAGAGGTCAGGTGAACCACATCAGTATGGAGGAGATTGAGGAGTAGCCCGACACAGTTGTTGGTAAGTTTTTGATTAATGCATTTACATCACTTATTCTTTTCGATACTGGTGCATCTCATTCATTCATATCAAGGGGATTTGTGGACAAGTTCAAGTTGCCAATCGTAGCTCTTATGTCACCTATGTTAGTGAGTTCCCCAGGAGCAGAGTATATGGCTAGTAGGGGATGTTATCAATTGCCAGTAACCATAGGTAGACATGTTTTCCCCACCAACCTTATTGTCCTAGAGTCACAAGGATTGGACGTGATCCTAGGCATGGATTGGCTATCCAAGTTTGAGGGAAATATCGATTGCGCCAGTAAATCAATTCTTCTCACCACCCTGGAAGGAAAAAAGGATCAAGTATGTGTCTAGGCATACGCCGAGGAGGACACAGGTAAATTCACTATCTGGAGTTGTTCGGGAGGAAGTACCAGTAGTGAAGGATTACCCCGATGTATTTTCGGAGGAGTTACCAGGCATGCCACCAGATCGAGATATTTAGTTTTTGATTGAGTTATTGCCAGGCACCGGACCAATATCCAAGAGGCCGTATCGGATGCCCACAAATGATCTGGAGGAAATTAAGAAGCAGATAAAGGAGTTACTAGAGAAAGGTTATATTCGGCCAAGTTCATCACCTTGGGGAGCCCTAGTGCTTCTAGTTGAGAAGAAGGATGGATCTTTGAGGATGGTTGTTGATTATCATGCGCTGAATGAGGTGACGATCAAGAACAAATACTCTCTGCCGATGATCAATGATTTGTTTGACCAGCTGTAGGGAGCTAAGGTTTTCTCCAAGACTGATCTTCAATCAGGTTATCACCAGCTGAAGATCCGAGAGCAGGATATACCTAAAACAGCTTTTACCATGAGATATGGGCTATATGAGTATACAGTTATGTCATTTGGTTTGACTAATGCCCCTGCCTATTTCATGAGTATGATGAACAAGGTGTTCATGGAGTTTTCGGACAAGTTTGTCGTGGTGTTCATTGATGATATATTGGTCTACTCAAAGAATGAAGAAGAGCATAAGGAACATTTGCGCTTGGTTCTCGAGAAGCTCAGGGAACATCAGTTGTATGCCAAGTTCAGCAAATGCGAGTTTTGGTTGAAGGAAGTTGGATTTCGTTGTTATATCAGGAGAAGGAATAACAGTAGACCCTACCAAGGTTGCATTTGTTCACTGAGTGGTTGGCACCCACCTCAGTTGGAGAGATCAGGAGTTTTCTTGGACTCGCAGGTTATTACCGGAGATTTTTTGAGATTTTTTCCAAGATTGTGAAGCCCATGACAGGTTATTGAAGAAGGACACCAAGTTTAAATGGATTGGGGATTGTGAGGCCAGTTTTCAGGAGTTGAAGAAACGTTTGGTTACAGCCTAGTGCTGATTCTCCCAGACATACGCAAGGATTTCCAAGTTTATTGCGACGCTTCACGTCAGGGACTTGGAGGTGTTCTTATGCAGGACGAAAGAGTTGTTTCATATGCCTCACGACAACTTCGATCTCATGAGTTGAATTATGCTACGCATGATTTGGAGTTAGCAGCCGTAGTGCATGCGCTCAAGACATGGAGACACTTTCTCATCGGTAACCGTTGTGATGTTTACACGGATCATAAGAGTTTGAAGTACATCTTCACGCAGAAGGAGTTGAACCTCGGGCAAAGGAGATGGTTGGAGCTCATAAAGGATTACGACATGAGATTGCATTATCATCCAGGAAAGGCCAATGTCGTAGCAAATGCGTTGAGCCGCAAGAGTTATGTTAACACGCTCATAACCAGAGGATTACCTCAGGAGTTAGCAGATGATCTCCAAGAACAACGCTTGGAGATAGTTCCGAGAGGTTATGTTGTAGCATTGGAAATTCAGTCACTTTGTTGGGAAAGATCAGAGAAGCCCAGAAGACGGACAAGGAGATTGCAGAGATAAAGGAAAGGATAGTAAAGGAAAATCTAAAGGGTTTCATGAGGATGAACACGAAGACTTTATGGTTTGAGGATCGCATCTATGTGCCTAATGACCCTGAGATCAGGAAGTTGATTCTTCAGGAGGCTCATGATTTGCCTTATTCAATTCACCCAGGCAACACCAAGATGTATCTGAATTTGAAGGAAAGTTTCTGATGGACAGGAATGAAGAAGGATATTGCAGAGTATGTAGCCGTATGCGATGTATGTGAGAGAGTTAAGGCAGAGCATCAGAAACCAGCAGGGTTACTTCAACCATTGCCGATACCCGAATGTAAGTGGGATAAACTTGGCATGGATTTTATCACTGGATTACCCAGGACCCGTTCAGGCTATGACTCTATCTGGGTTGTAGTTGATCGCTTAACGAAAGTAGCCCATTTCATCCCTGTGAAGACAACTTATATGAGTGCTAAGTTGGCGAAGATATACATGACCGGGATCGTGTGTCTACATGGAGTTCCGAGGACCATCGTATCAGATAGAGGAACACAGTTTACTTTGAAGTTTTGGAATCGGTTGCACGAAACTTTGGGTACCAGGCTAGAGTTCAGTACAGCCTTTCATCCACAGACAGATGGACATACCGAGAGATTCAATCAGATTCTCGAGGACATGTTGAGAGATTGTGCTCTAGATTATGGATCTAGTTGGGATGATAATTTACCCTATGCATAGTTTTCTTATAACAACAGTTATCAAGCCAGTTTGAAGATGGCCCCTTTCGAAGCCTTATACGGAAGGAGGTGCAGGACACCATTATCATGGGATGAAGTTGGAGATACACAGTTGTTCGGACCAGATTTAATCAGAGATTCTGAGGAGAAGGTTAAGTTGATTCGAGATAGACTCAAGATAGCCCAGTCCAGGCAGAAGAGTTATGCAGATACTAAACGCAAGGAGGTAGCCTACGAAGTCGGAGACCGAGCATATCTTCGTGTATCCCCACTTCGAGGAGTTAAGCGTTTTGGAGTCAAAGGGAAGCTAGCACCACAATTTGTAGGACCATACAGAGTTTTGGAATGCATGGGAGAAGTTGCCTACAAGTTGGAATTGCCCAAAGGATTGTCAGGAGTTCATGATGTGTTTCACGTCCCAGTTGAAGAAGTGCCACGCAGAGATGGCCGACATTCCTCTAAGAGATACAATGCCACTGGAAGCAATTCAGTTGGATAGTGATCTGACCTATGAAGAGAAGCCAGTCAAGATTCTCGAATTTTCCAGCCGAGTTACTCGCAACAAAGTCATCAAGTTCTGCAAAGTTCAGTGGAGCCACCATACCGAGGAGGAAGTTACCTGGGAGCGAGAAGAAGATCTCCGCAAGGACCACCCGCACCTTTTTGCTGACCAACCCGAATCTCGAGGGCGAGATTCATCTTAAGGGGGGTAGGTTTGTAACATCCCAATTTTTCAATTTGGATGTTATACATAAAACATTCATATGCATTCATTATTTATTTGCACTTTGGATTTTATTTGGTTGTGATCCAAGAAATCCTAAGTAACTCAAGGACCCAAGGAGAGAGTCGGAGGTTTCATAAATTTTCATTTTTGAATTTATTCAAATTTGAAAAAATGGATCAATTTGATTTCAACAAATTCTTTCCAATTATTTCAAAAACAATAAAAATAAAAAAGAGAAGATAAAAGGACTTCTTCAAAACAGAGGAGAAATGTTGGAAAAGAAATTTGGAAGTCAAATTATTTAATTTGAATTTTATTTGCAATTTTATTCGGTTGAATTAGAGAAAAACATGCATTTTTAAAATTGCATTTAGTCCAGAAAAATGTTCACTTTGTCCCAAATATTAGGCAGGAATGGTGAAAATTGTTTCTAGAATTTTTAGGATTTTTATTTTATTTTATTAGGATTTTTCTTCGCGGCACTGTTTAAAAAAAACGTCACGCGTGCCGACTGGGCCGGCCAAGAGCCAGGCCAAGCCCAGCTCACGCCACCGCCCTCAACACCATGCCCGTGTCGGACTCCCGCCAGAGTCTGAGCACGCCCCGCCGCCGCGACCCCCTTCCCAAGTCGGCCTCCCCCGGGCTTTAAAAGCCGACCCGCCGACCCCTTCCACCCTCAAGTCGCCGCCGCTCAAGCCGCCACCACCGCGCCGCCCGCCGCTGTCGATCCGCGCCGCGCCGCCGCCACCCGCACCCGAACCCCGCCGCAGGAGTAGCCGTCGAAGCCGCCGAGCCTCCGCCATCGCGCCTCGCCCCGCCGTTGACCGGTCCGGTATAAAGCCGTCCCGGTTCGCCGGTTTATTTTCGGGTTTTTTAGAAGTTTCGGTTTAGATCTGTTTTATTTTTTATTCAGTTCAAATATCGGACGTTCATCCGATTGGTTCTGTTAACGAATGAGTTCGTTCCTTAGTCTCTGTTAGCAGACGTTCGTCCAATAGATTTTTCTTTTTCTGTTTATTTTTCACCCAGGGACCTATCCGCGAATACTTTTATCGTGATTTAGCCTCTGATTTTCAAACTAGCGTAACTTTTAGCTCGTTTATCAAAATTAGATGAAACCAACGCCTAAATCTTCGTAACGATCCCCTCTTTCCAGTAAACCAACTTGAACATGATTTTGACAATTTAAAATTTGAGTTTAGTTCAGATTAGTATTCGATCTTGTTTCGTTTGCTTCTTGAGTTTCGTAGCTCTGTTTGAGTTGATTCTTTTTGCAAATCGTAGTTAATCACATGTACCTACTATTAAGATCTAATCCACATGAAAATAATGTTGTTAGAATTTGTTTTATGTTTAGTTTAGTTGTGTGCTTGTTTTGAGTTTTATTTGGATCTTTTCTCGATTTCTCTTTGTATCGTTTGCTTGATTGCTTATGTATGCTATTGTTTGTCTACGCTAGATTATCCGAAGTCCAAAGCTTGTTACTACGAATCTCTAGAGTTTTCCGATCGTCAGCAAGGCAAGTTACACTTTGATCATACCTTTTATACCCAGTTTTTACTATGCATTAGTTTTGCCCCTCAAATATTTGCATGAGTAGGATTGGGAACATGTGTTTTTGTTGTAGTACTTGAGGTAGGAACCTATTACCTTTGATCACCCCGGGAATACACGTTATGCTCAATTATTGCTTAGCCATGCTCGTAGACGGGGATTGGATCGTGATGTACATGGAAGTTGTGAGAGTTAATAATTTTGGATAACATTAAGGTGACAACTTTAATACACATTTGGGTGGATTGGTTGGGGCATCTGGAGAAACCAGTGCTTGCCCGTTTGGGAAATCCCGGAGTACCCGTGTGATTTTTCCTCGGTTCGCCACCCAGGCTCAAAGGGATCATATGATATTTCATGCCTAGAAACTTCCGTGTGCATCCACAAGCCATTATGGGCTCTGGCGTAGTTGGGTAAGTTGTATGATCTCTTGAAGAGGTGGACTAGCAGATGTAGGGAAAAGTAGGTGTACCGGTCTACCCAGAGTAGAGAGTTAATGCTTCAGAAAGACTATGTCTCGATCTTCCGATCATGGATACGGTCGAGTCTTGTGAGGAAAAGTGTGCAACCTCTGTAGAGTGTATAAACTAATCATGGTTAGCCGCGTCCCCGGTTATGGACATCTTGAGTATCTAGAAGTGGATATTATTGTTGATCTCATCACTCTTTAATTAATGAATTGGGTTTAATGATGATACTTGTTTAATGACGGGATTTGAGTTGGAGGAACCTTCTCAAATATTGGTTTAACTTTGTAGTAAATAAAATTTATTCCTTTGTTGTAGGGGAAAATTAGCTTTATGCAAAATATTAAACTTAGAGCCTCCACCAGCCAAATATGCATGTAGATATAGTTTCTTGCATTCATTGCTTTACAATGTAGCTCTGCCAGCATATTCAATGTGCTGACCTACATGGCTACAACGTCTCATGTTGCAGACTTTACCAACGAAGAATAAGGTGCGATAGGTCGTTGTCATGCACTCAGCTATGCCGTTGGAGTTGATGGACTCATTTACCTTCGAAGCTTCCGCAGTTATTTAGTTTAGATGGGCTTCTGCCATTTTATTTATGTAACAAATACTCTTTTTGAGGATCTCGATGTAATAAGTGTGTGATTGAACTCTGTTATAATTCCTTGAGTACTGTGTGTGTCAGCATACCGATCCAGGGATGACACTTCAGCACAAAGACTTCGGTCCATCGGGATCGTGGTCGCTACATGGTGAGAGGCGGACCATATATTTTAACACCCCCCCCCCCCCCCCCGGTCCCACATGTAGGACGTGGGATCGATCTAGGGATTAGAATCTTTTTTTAATATTGCGTTGGCATGGTCTTAAACTTGAGGCCTCTTGGCTCTAATATCATATTGAAATCAGCTTCAACCAATTATTTGGAAGCCTAAATTAATGGAGAGAGGCTTGCAATATATTTCAACAAGGCGGAGTGCAAGGAGCTCAACACGCCATATAGGTCAGAGGAGGTGGTTGATGTACTATGAACCCTCACCGAAGGTACCTAAAATGGAATGCAAGGATATGTATGCACACACAATGATGCGGAGGGTAGACTTGTCCAAAACGGCGCGTGATTGTGAACTGTCTTTGTTAACGTGATGCAAAAGAGGGTTGCACACGGTTTTGCCAAGCTTGGCATTGGTTGTCAAGATCCCACCACGGTTATCTCGGAGCAAAGACGTTCCAGCCTTGTGTTGCCGCAGTAAGTTGTAGTGGGCGACATGCCCTAGTCTATTTCGAACTAAAAGTAATGCTTTAGACCCTGTTTGTTTGGGTTTGTGCTTCTGATTTTGCAGCTTTTTCATTTTAGTAAAAAAAAGTCATAAAAACTCCTAAATAGAGATTTTTTGCTTAGACTTTTGACTTATAAATTAATATTCTTATATGATATTATAAGCCAAAAGCCAAAGGGAAAAAGCACCTACTTAGGAGATTTTTTGGATCTTTTGCCAAAGTGAAAAAGCTGAAGCCCAAACAAACAGGGCCTTGATCTCCAAAATGCTATTCACACGTCAACATGTTTCTCTTCTTCACAGCAACCGTGGCACCACAATCCCACAAGGCGGAAAATCAAATGTCACACAAGTTACCTCAAAAGTTACACATACGTATTAAATACCGCAGGTACAAAAGCACTACAACGGAAGGATTTTCACCGTTTTTTTTCGAACATGATAAGAGGACACACATATACACTCTCATGCATTAAATGTTGATATATGTATATAAATACACAGATCTCACGTAGTACATGCCATCCTTAAATTGGATGTAACGATTCAGAGGGGAAGTCCAGACATTGCCGCATGGATACTCACTTCCTATTTCTTTCTCATTTGAAAAGGAGGAATGCAACAAAAAAAAGGCAAGAAACAAAGAAAAATAAGAACCTGCACCAGCCACTTGTACTGAACTCAGCTACCACAGATGTATACACTATGAGAGCAGCTCCAGGGAACAAATAAGTATGCAAAAAAGAAGGGGTGTGATGGAATAAGCAAACGTGACGTAGTTCTGAAACCCTAATCAGGAACTAGCATTAATCAATTTCAAAGGCCTCGCTTCCACGTATATGATTTGATCTGATACTGCTCCACCCCCACCCCACATGTGTAGCAGGAAATTAATCACATTTGATGTTTCTGTAGATTCTCCTCACGAAAAGAGTTGATCCTACGTAGCCAATAGCACCTGAATCACCAAAATAGATGTCAGAACATCAAAGTGGTCTTTAAACATTGCAATGTATAGCAATCATTAGTGCTGAAGAGTGCTTACCGCAAAGTATTCCCAGACCAAGACAAAACATCAATGTGTAGCCAAAGTAGAAACTTGTCTGGAAAAAGCCGGACATCTTTGTCTTCACATGATAGTAGTAGATGGAGTACAGGTACACATATAGCGCTGTTGATGCAGCGGAGAAAAACGAGGTCCATTGCCAATGATAGTTCTCAGCATTCAGCAAAAAATAAGTACCGACAATTGTGACACAGATTGTAACTATTAGAAGAATGACAAAGACCAGCAACATGAAGCCGTAAACATAATACACCTGCCAAGAACCAAATAACATTGCATAATCAGATGCTTATATAATGGAAATTGCAGGAAGGTGCTTCAGAATAAGGCATGGACAAATGTAATATGAAGCAAGGACAGTAAAATCCTTTCCGCACTATGATAAGTGGCTAACATGATTTTGATGGTTAAAAAATAGTATTTTGTACAAAATGTCTACAATGATTTCCTTGTTTACCTTGTAGTTCCAGAATGATGTGAACACAAAGTACATCTCGATGAAGATGCTGCCAAAGGGAAGCAGCCCACCCATCAATGAGATGACAGAAGGTGTAAGGTACCACTTCCTCTCGGGAATAGGCCGTGGAATAGTCTTTACTCGGCAGGGATTGTTAGGAGCCCCACTCCAGTTTCTACCAACGACCGTTCCCAAAAGCACCAGTGGAAAAGATATGAAAGCCCAAAGGACAAACATGACAACCATTGTACCAAATGGTATTGCCGCTAATGACCCATAGAAGATTGCAATTGTATTCAGTGCAAAGCCAATTGCAAAGTGCAAGAATGGAAAGAGGGATGCTGTAAGGATCATAGCCTTTATCCAGTTTTTACCTGCCATGGAATCAAGTCATGAAGTGAGAAAATCAAATCTAAACTCTAGAATCTTCTACAAGAGAGTTAGATGCCATGATAACATGCTGAAACTAGAAAGAAAGAATCAGAAGAAAGACAAGACTGTCCAAACAAATACTGATAGTCTAAGAAAGAAACAAAATCCTGCAACTTGTCAACAAGAAGTGAAGGACCATACCGCCATTCCTCGAGTACAGACCAGCACTAACATATCCAGAAATAAAAGATGTAAGAGCATAGCACACGATGAAGGTTGTGATGATAGCCCCTCGCCTGAGAAACATTGGCATGTAAGTTAGAGAATAGGAATCGCATGCTCAACATGCAAGAAAGAACCATGCTCCATGCTAAAAACAACGTAAGGCCTTTTGTAACACAGCATAGGTTGTTTGACATTTCAGGATTTTTCAGTTCTCTGTACCCTACCTCCATGGGATCTGTGCATCTCAACAGAAGGACATAATACCGCCCCTCCAATTTGCAAAACTGAGTACTCCCTCCGTTCCAAATTACTCGTCGTGGTTTTAGTCAAATTTGGATTAAAACCACGACGAGTAATTTGGAACGGAGGGAGTACCAAGGTAACTTTCAGATAACTAAAAGCAGGATTTATTTTCCTGAACTATTTTCGTGTGTCTAAAGGAGAAAGGAGAAATAGTACACTATGTTATACTCCCTCTGTCGGTCTGTCCCAAAATAAGTGACTCAACTTTGTACTAAAGTTAGTACAAAGTTGAGTAACTTATTTTGGGATGGGGGAGTAGTTTTTATCCAAAAGGTTCACGTCCAAGCAGAAAGAGAACAGGTAACTGCAACTGGCAGAAGGTTTAGGCGCCACTGTGGTGTTGCGGTAGGGCAAAAGAGTATAACAAGAGGAAGGGAGGGGAGAGGCTAAGGGCGGGTCACGGGAAGCACCAAAGATATGGAAAAAGAGAGATTTGTAACCATTGACTTGAATGGATAAGCCATTGCCCTATCCTTTATGTATGACCAGCCTAACATGTATGTCCGAATTTATCTCATCATCCTAATTTAACTTGAATATTACCTTTTAATAAAGACCAAACCATCTACAACACTTCATGTGTTGCCACAGATGCATGTGGCCAACAACGGCGGTAGCGTTGGCCCACATGACACAAAATTAACTTTCTGTGCTTAAAGCCTTGCAGTCCCAAACAAGTTGGGGTAGGCTAGAGTTGAAACCCATAAGATATCGAAACCAAGTCATGGTTCTGGCACGTGGATAGCTAACTTCCACGCACCCCTGTCCATGGCTAGTTCTTTGGTGATACCCCAGTCCTTCGGATCTCTCTTTTACGGACTCCTCCCATGTCAAGTTTGGTCTACCCCAACCTCTCTTGACATTATCAAAGCGTTTTAACTGTCCGCTCTGCGTCGGCACTTCTGGGGGCCTGCGTTGTATATGCCCAAACCCTCTCAAGCAATGTGGACAAGCTTCTCTTTTACCCTGGCTTGGGAGCAGCTATGTTATTAATCCCTTATTTCAAGTTAAGTGAAACCCAAGGACAATAAATTCTAATACCATCCCACATCCTCCAACTATCAGATGTTGCTCACTGTACTTAAGCGAGTACTTTACTTTACGCATGTGTGGAGTACTCCAGAACACTGCATTCAGGTTTTTAGATGTTCAAATAGGAATACAAAACAAAACAGTGAATACTATCTTGAACAGGTGTTATTTGCATTAAGGAACAGATCAGTCACAATTTTCAGTACCAGCGGTAAACAAAGAGAAATGCAATGGTAGAGACTAGAATCTTCTTCAGTCCATCAATAATGCTTCCCAATCAATATATTATATGTAATACATTTTTTTATTTGCACATGTAATAGTTAAGAAGTCGGTGCTCATTTTTTTCTCATCGATTTTTGAATAGTTTATTCAGGTAAAAATGAATTTAACTAGAAGAGATCAAAATTCAATCTAGCAGGTATGAGAATGTTGTCAGCATTTGAAAATAGACACGACACTACATTGCCACATTCCTATCCAGGGATCATCATTAGAAATGGTGGAAACAGGCAGATGCCAGCAATTAAAAACTTAAAGCAGCCAGAGGAAATTAAATCCCAGACACTTTTACATTGATCTTGAGCCAACTTTTTTGTTTAAGTTACTGTCAGTTACTGTATTTACAGAATGATACTTCATAATCGCAAATTTGCAAATGATTGGCAGTCAAGATTCAGGTACAGGATCTGGAAGGCTCCTCGCGAGAAACAAAGTTATGTTCTGGTACTCCGGATGCTGGTACAGCTCATTTTCAAATATTCTTGCCCTTCATTCATCTTTTTACGTATTATTAATAGGGTACGACCATGCCACTTTTTTAGCTTGCCATGTCTTCTGCATGCAAGGCAAGGCAGAAAGGAAATGAAAAGAATGTGTGTGATTTTGAGCATACCCAACATATAACATGCCAACGATGGCCAATACAATCACAAGTAGGATAAGAGCTGCCAGCTGGGTGCCGATACCAACAAGAGCAGAAAGAAGTGTCAAGCTTCTAGGAGGACGAAATACATCACCATGGACAAGTTTCCACCCAGATTCCTCATTAACATCTCTCTCCTAATAAAGCAAAGTCATGAGTACAGGCAACAGTTGAGTGGCAGTGGATAAAACCAAGAGAGTTAATTTGGTTGGAATATTATTCAAGTGCAGCAAAATAGGCACCAGAATTCAGATGCTCACCAGTGACTCTAGATCATCATCATCACGAGCATATTTTGCATAATCATTTCTCAGTGTTCGCATCAATATCATTGAAACCAAACCAGTGAGAAAAATAACCATCATGAAAGAATTGAAAATGGAGAACCAGTGAATCTGAACATGAAATTTAGAAATAAATTAGAACTTTCCAATGGTTAGTTCAAAGGGGAGATGCAGTTCGCTATTGTTGAATTGAAGGGTTATTCCCATTAGCAGGGAGAGGGTTGTGTGCTACGCATACTGGATTCTTTTTCCAAAAAGCAATCATTACCATTTACCTGGTGTTCAAAGAAAGGATAGTCCAGGTAAACTTCAAAACGGCGTGCAAATGAAACATCTGTTGGTACCCACTTCACTGAATATGTCATGTCCAACTTCTTACCAGCGTCAAGGAGCTTAGGAGACTCTTGGGTGAGATTAACATGAATTATCTACAAAATCAAATCAGATCCACTTATATATTCATGTTCAAATATCTACAAAAATAAAATCAGTTCATTTATAACTTGTCAAATTATGTATTAATGTTCTGAATCAATGGAAGATGCATACCCTGTTATCGTTGTACTTTACAAGAATGTTCTTGTGCGTGTAAAGATAGTGCTTGTTTTCACTGTTTTTGTCAGTCTCTCCAACAAAACCTGTCAAAGCATATAACAACTGTCTTGTTAGGCAAAAGAAACAAAGATAAAGAATAGCAAAGAAAATACTAAGTTGACAGGAACATACCCCAAAGAGGCAGATCATCTAGGTGCATGGTGCCACAAGCAATGCAAAAACCAGTGAAAAATGTTAGAAACAAGAAATATGCCTAAAATCAGCATAATACAACAAAATGTAATGCATCACATATTAATCCATGTACCTATGAAAAATTCAAACCAGTACGAGCTTTCAATGGCATCAGCAAATTGTTGAGTCTTCTTGGGATCTAGTTCCAGTGTGCAAATGGATCCCCTTTCCACATTTCCTAAAGCAAAGGCAACATAACATTTATATAATTAATAAGACAAACAAATGCATACCAAAAGAAAAATGCATATGTTGACATTCAGTAAATCACAAATAAATACAAGGATGGTCTGAGATTAACAAGAACATACTTAAGAACTTTATGTCAAGCTGACTATCAATCAACTCATTCCCACCCAAGACTTCTCCAAGACCACCCCACTTATGCCCAGGGTTCTCAGATGGTTGACAAAATGGGAGGCTGTGATAATTGTAAGTTTCTTGAGGATTATTGTAAGGTCCAACTTTATTCACCCAGAGCTTAACTGAATCTCCAGCTTTGTACTGCATGTAAAAACATAAAGCAGATGAGAACTTAAAGCCACACGAAATGCTCATAGCACATAGTATTAGGCATAATTAATTTAGAAAGAAAGCATACTTGAAGATAATACAGAATGAAACAAATGTACAATGTAAATCTGCAAAACATTAGTGATTGGGGGTTGATGATGGCTAACGCTAAGGTAAATTATGGAGAGAAGAAAAAAGCCATGGGATCTCTTTCGTCATTACTCAGTCCTAAGTTACGAAAGCATTTTCTTAATTTTTATATAAGCACTCAAGTTTGATCAACTAAAATATTCCAGTCATTAATACTCCAGTCAAGTAAGTCCTCCTATATAAGACAGTATATGTATCAATTATTAATCGAATAATAAGAGATTAGTTTATTGATCTATTATCTATCTCATTCCTTCTCCCTAACATATGTTCTACTCCCAATCCCCTTCACCGTGCCATCCGTCCATCTTCATGGCAGTAGCTACATATGTTGTTCCAGGCTACATATCAATGAGGCATGGAGTAACATTTTCACATACGTGTGGGCCATTAGGCTAAATGTCAGACTATCAGTGAGGCATGGAGTAGTATTTTGAGAAATGCCAATCTCAGTGGTGGTAAGCTATTTCCAAATCAATCTATATCAAGAAACCAATATAGAACTTCTCTCTAAAATAAATATATAACCATCAGCAGTGCAATTGACTTTCTTTAATGTTCAAATATGATCGCAAGGACAGAGCACATGAGTTGCAGCATCACGCAGGATCAAGACCATTGGCAAGGAATTATTATCCTAGTTGCATGGACAACTGAATGTCTCATACTCCCATTTATTTCACCATATTGAAGATCACGATGACAGATGCATGAAAGCTAGAATGCAAAATATTATCCTACTAAAAGTTATTTGACAATTTTCATGATTAACTAAATCAAATCAATTCATATTGATCACAAGGAAACAAATGAACAGAAAAAAAGATGCACGCATAGATTTGACAAGAGAGTACGCTCTTGCTGCTCACTCCTTGGATTATAGCCTGCTATTTTCAACCACCAAGTGCACGCAAAACAAGTTATAGAACATTTTGTATGCAAGACAAGACCAAACTGTCAGCACCTCTGTATGAACCAAACAGTAACAATATCCTGAATCTAAGAAGTAGAAACTACAATGCAGCCTTCACTACACCCTACAGGAACATACACTGCAGCTTCGAAGTACCTGGATGTAAGCGAATTTCCTCCGATCAACATCAAGTTATTATATATCTAAGTTCAGGGTATCAGGCACCACCACTGGTACCATTCCGATCAGGTCCCGCACAGATCGGACTCATTTGGAACACTAACCCTGTAGCACTTAACATTGTTTCCACCACCGTAAGCTAAGCTATGATGAATCATCCGAAGATTTAAAACCTCCTCCCTCGTTGAAAACCAAGATTCTCGCGTCACATCAGCCACAACCTCCAGACAACCGAACTGCTCTAAGAGCTCAAGGAACTAAAACCTCAGGACGCGAGAGCTGGAGAGACCAGCGCGAGATCGCGCCGATGGGCGATCAGATCTGACGCCACGGAATGGGAGCAACTATAGCGATCAAACTGAGGGGGGCAACAAAAGGTTTTAGATCCAAGGGAAGATAAGGCGGGGCGAGGCGGGGCTGAGCAGCGCACCTTGTGGTCAGACTCTGAGGCGGACGCGCGGAGCGGAGAAGCGAAGGCAAGGACGGCGGTGAGCGAGAGGAGGAGGACGAAGCGTCTGCGGCCGCCGCCGCGGGAGGAGGGGAGCATTCCGCCGGCGAGATCTGAGGATGAAGAGGAGGCGGTCGCGAGCCTTCGGTCGGGTTGGCCCGAGAGAGCTGCCGCCTCGCGATTTCACTGCGGTTTTGGACGGTCTCTGATCTATCTATGGGATCTATTGGCGTTGACTCTTTGATAAACAAATGGGCAGAACAGGCAAATTCAGTGATTCTGTGCCTTCCTTAAAAAAAAGTGATTCTATACAAAAGAAGTTCTCCTTTCGAGAAATTACTAGCGAGTTAGAATTAATAGTACCTCATCCGTTTCAAAATAAGTGGTTTCGAGTACATGAAACATAAGAATTTTATTGATTCATTAATAGTTTGATATCCTGAACTAAGAAGCCATATTGTGATTCGCCCTTCTGTTTCCTGCTTACAAGATCGTCACCCTTCAAGAAATTGAATATGGCTCCATTGCAAATCAAGTGGTAGCCCCTCGCTAATTACTAACAGATCCTCTTTAAGAGTATTATGTCGGTAAAACAATTAACGGCAAGAGGTGAAAATTATGTCACTCATGTGATCACTCATTATCATACCCGAGCTTGCTTGCTCTGGCGGCACGGGGGAAACCCTAGCCGCACCGCCATGGACTACTGTCGGTGCTAAAACCGACGGATCTCAGGTAGGGGTCCCAAGCTAGCGATCTGAGCAAGATGGTAACACGGGAAAGTAGGGATACGGTGTTTTACCCAAGTTCGGACCCTCTCGAGGAGGTAAACACATATGTCCTGCTTTTGATATATTGATTGTGATGGAGTACTGAGTACAATATGATCTACCTCAAGATCATATGAACGAGTTCTAAGCTCTAAACCTCTCAGAAGCCTCTCCTCTATGGACTAAATCCTACGGCTTATATAGGCACCAGGGGTATCTAGGGTTTAAACATGGGCGGTTACAATCTAGGTTAAGCATGTTGATCATTCAATACGCCTTGAAGTGTATGCCAAGTCTTCGGAGATCTTTATCTTGATTACGCCGAGGGCCAGGGCATGTGTGGCCCATTCATCAGTCATTGGTGGGTCCTCGGTCTGACCCGTAAGTGGCGGGCCGACATGGTAAGCACCCCCTAGTCTAGGACACCGTCAGTAGCCCCTGAACAAGTCTTCAAGCTGAGGGTATATGGCATCTTCTTCGGGGTGATTTATAATTTCAAGTCTTCGGCTTCGTAGACGAGTTCCATCCTCCACATCGGATCCCGATTCCGAGGATATGCTTGGCTCCGAGGTCTTCTTGGCCCTTCCGAATGCGACCATGTGTTTTTCATGATAATCTTCGCCAGATAACAAGGGGTGTATTTTAACAAGACCCCTTCCCTCTCAACACTATTTTTTTAGCAGGGATGAGGTCTTCTTTTAACTTAGCCATGAAGGCTTGCCACGAGAGGCGGGTCAAACCCTAACAGCTTTTTCGGCCGAGAACCGAAGCGTCATCTCCCGTGGCAGGGTCGAGCCGCCTCATGATAACCCACAAGTATAGGGATTCGTTTGTAGCCTTTTTCAATAAGAGTGTCGAACCCAGCGAGGAGTTAAAGGTAGAATTTATATTCCCGTCAAGTCCTATCGACCACCGATACAACTCTACGCACACCAACATTTGCTTTACATAAAAACAAGTAATAAACTACTTTGTAGGTGTAATATGATAAGTTTGCAAGATAATAAAGAACGTGAAAATAAAAGTTATGTGATGTTTTAATAAAAGAACGATTAAGTTAGTACAGCGAGTGTGGAAAAGTGGTGGTAGGATTTTCTAAAATTGTCCTAGGCAATTGATAACAAGATCGGTAATCATTATTGCAATTTTATATGAGGGAGAGCATGAGCTAACATACTTTCCATACATGGATCATGTACAATTATCATTGGAGCTCTAGCAAGCATCCCGCAACTAGTAATGATCATTAAGGTAAAACTCAACCATAGTTGTGTAAAGTCCCCTTTAATCCCATACGCAACAACCCACTTACCCAAGTTTGTGTTCATGTCGCTCACGCAACTCAGTTAGTAAGTAAATCATGAACATATTGCAACACCCTACAAAGGAAATCCCCCACGTGTGTGCGGCATGGAAGGCACCATAGGACAGCACCAAAATAAAACATGCAACTCAAACCAATCAAGATCATCAGTCAACCCACAGGACAGAAATAATCTACTCAAACATCATAGGATGGATGCACATCATTGGATAATAATATATAACAAAAAGCACCATGTTCAAGTAGGGGGTGCAGCGGGTTGCAGGAGAGTGGACCGATGAGTATAGATGAGGGAAGGTGATGGTGATGACGGCAGCGAAGTTGTTGATGAAGATCGCCGTCATGATGGTTCCCCAGTGGTGCTCCGGCTCCACCGGAAGAGAGGGAGAGCCCCCCTGAGGGAGTCCTGGACTAGGGGGTGTCCGGATAGCCGGACTATCATCGGCAGCCGGACTCCAAGACTATGAAGATACATGATTGAAGACTTCGTCTCGTGTCCGGATGGGACTTTCCTTGGCGTGGAAAGCAAGCTTGGCGATACGGATATGTAGATCTCCTACCATTGTAACCGACTCTGTGTAACCCTAGCCCTCCCCAGTGTCTATATAAACCAGAGGGTTTTAGTCCGTAGGACGAACATAACCATTACAACAATCATACCATAGGCTAGCTTCTAGGGTTTAGCCTCCTTGATCTCGTGGTAGATCCACTCTTGTACTACCCATATCATCAATATCAATCAAGCAGGAGTAGGGTTTTACCTCCATCGAGAGGGCCCGAACCTGGGTAAAAACATCGTGTCCCTTGTCTCCTGTTACCATCCGCCTAGACGCACAGTTCGGGACCCCCTACCCGAGATCCGTCGGTTTTGACACCGACATTGGTGCTTTCATTGAGAGTTCCTCTGTGCCGTCACCGATAGGAAGGATGCCTCTTCCCGTCTTCAAGGACGGTATCTTCGTCAAAGGAGCCTTGGCCGCCGGCCAAACTATCCGGCTAGGTGGTTTTCTCATGACCGCCTGTTCGGCCACCGCTTCGACAATGACCTCTCAGGTCGTCAAAAGCAATCTTCACGTCAGCTCGGAATTCGCCGAGCGGCTGGATCCAATAGAGCTCTTGTCCGTAAACGAGCTCTTGGATCGCATCGCCGCCCTGGGAGTCGCTACAGACTACAATCAGATTGGGCTTAAAACCGATCTGAGAGAGATTAACTCTCCCCAGGTCACCCACCACGTTGCAGTGGTAGAGGAACAACGCGGCGACTCTTCTCCTGTATTGAAAACTAGTCATGTCCGGGCTCCCGAACCCTCCATGCCGGATTCCCGCGGAGGGACGGACTTCGGTCGAGCACTGAACCTAAAGTCAGGCATCAGACCGGACTCGTTGGACAACATCCAGCAATCTAAGCTTCCAAATTTGGAAACTTCTCGGCCCTTGAGCCTCGAGATGGGTAGGGTTCCGGACTTAATTCCACCCACCCTCCCAGACATATGCGATCTACCTCTAATCCGGCAAGAGCCCGCTGAAACAGTACATCACTACTGGGCCAGATTCCTCCTGGTTATGGACAGGATAAAGGACTGTCGAGAGGAAAACGCAATCTCAATTTTTTGCAATAATTGCACGGATGAGGGAATCTTGAACGCCGTCAGCCGTCGTGAAATTACACGCTTCGCCGACCTGGCGTCCATAGTACGAAAGTACTGTGCGATGGAGAGTTTCCGGAAAACCGAAAATAAGTTTTGGGACAATCCGGCCCCGAATACAACCCTAGTCCGCAACAAAAGGGTGCATTACACTCAGACACTAAGTACAAAAACCAAAAAGCAAAAACCCCATTGTCGGTGTCAAAACCGGCGGATCTCGGGTAGGGGGTCCCGAACTGTGCGTCTAGGCGGATGGTAACAGGAGACGAGGGACACGGTGTTTTACCCAGGTTCGGGCCCTCTCGATGGAGGTAAAACCCTACGTCCTGCTTGATTAATATTGATGATATGGGTAGTACAAGAGTGGATCTACCACGAGATCAAGGAGGCTAAACCCTAGGAGCTAGCCTATGGTATGATTGTTGTAATGTATGTTGTGTCCTACGGACTAAAGCCCTCCGGTTTATATAGACACCGGAGGAGGCTAGGGTTACACATAGTCGGTTACAATGGTAGGAGATCTACATATCCGTATCGCCAAGCTTGCCTTCCACGCCAAGGAAAGTCCTATCCGGACACGGGACGGAGTCTTCAATCTTGTATCTTCGTAGTCTTGGAGTCCGGCGGACGATGATAGTCCGGCTGTCCAGACACCCCCTAGTCCAGGACTCCCTCAGTAGCCCCTGAACCAGGCTTCAATGACGATAAGTCCGGCGCGCATAATGTTCGGCATTGCAAGGCGGGTTCCTCCCTTGAATAATTCAGAGAAGATCATGAACACCAGGATAGTGTCCGGCTCTGCAAAATAAATTCCACATTCCACCGTAGAGAGAATAAAATATACACCAGTCCAATCTGCTGACGTATTATGCGGCGTGACATCACACCGCTACCAAGCCTTTGTTTGAATTGTTTTTTACTATACCACCTCAGCACGTCTAGCGAAGCGGTTTCCTTGGCACGTCTTGTCGAAGCAGAGATCATGTTCCCCTTATTCCGGGATTCTCATCAATACGGACGTGGGTAACCCAACCGCGCCATTGATGGTGGCGCTTGGGAGATAAGCGAGTTTTATCAGGCCAGCGGGACGCATAGTTTTCGTCCGCCTATATATATAAGGGATAAGGATTTATCTTCTCACCTACGCCTTCTTCCTCCTTTGCTTATCCATCCCCGCGTACTCAAGCTCCAACTCCCAAGCTCACGCATCTCGCCTCGACCTTCTCCGAATATGTCCGGAGCGGGAGGCAAGTGGTTGGCCTCCACCGTTAAGGAGGAGCACATCACCAAACTGCGCAGCGCCGGATATCTTTCCGGCGACATCGCGCATCGGCTGCCCGACGAGGGGCAGCTCGTCCCTACCCCTGGGCCTCACGAGAGGGTCGTCTTCCTTCCCCACTTCCTCCGTGGACTAGGCTTTCCGCTCCATCCATTCGTCCGGGGGCTCATGTTCTATTACGGCCTGGATTTCCACGATCTGGCGCCGAACTTCATCCTCAACATCTCGGCATTTATCGTCGTGTCTGAGGCCTTCCTCTGCATCCGGCCCCACTTCGGCCTGTGGCTCAAGACCT
This sequence comes from Triticum timopheevii, assembly GCA_963921465.1. Lineage (NCBI taxonomy): Eukaryota > Viridiplantae > Streptophyta > Magnoliopsida > Poales > Poaceae > Triticum > Triticum timopheevii. Next base: position 209,003,413 of record OY997270.1, read on the forward strand.
TCAACGTCAAGCCGAAGGTTGTGAAGGGCACGCAAGCGGAATGCGGAGGCGCCATGTTGGGTAAATTACCCAACGTCCTTTGGCTCGAAGGGGCCTTCGTGGACTCCATCAAGGGGTGGCAATCGGGGTGGTTCTACATCACCGAGCCGCGCAAGCCCACATGGGCGGCAGCCCCCGAGTTTAGATCTGGCGTCCCCATGCAGCTCACCTCCTGGAAAGAGAAGGGCTTGCTGTGGGGCGATCCGAAGGAGGTGACGGGACTCCGAGCCTGCATCCAGAAGCTGGTGAGCAATAAGCTCAGGCTCGTCGACATGGTCCAAGTCATGCTCATCCGCCGGATTCTCCCATGCCAAGAACGGGCATTCAATCTGTGGGAGTTCAATCCGGAACAGCACCAGGCGCTGAGCGGGCTCTTCGATACGACATACGAAGGCGCCTGGAGGGTGCTGTTTAAGGGCGCCGAAGCCCCCGCATCCACGACGGAAGATCGCGGATTCAGCTCGCAGCATCCAACTGACGAGGTAAGTGATTCAACCCCATTACGGGACACTCTATAGTAATCGAATTGATTATAAGAGGGTTTCATTCTTTCCTTTCCTTTGACAGGAATGGATGGAGAAGGCCAAGCAGCTTATCAGCCCGGCTCCCATGCCAGAAGACCCAGTGGACGCCCGTTTAGCAGGGCTGCTGGTTCCGGCACCGCATGTGGTGCCGGAGAAGAAGGCCAAGAAGGTGGCCGCGGGGACTCGAAAGAGTTCCCGCAATTAGGCGTCTGACGACGAGGCGTACTCCTCCCCCGAAGACGAGGAGGAGGAGGAGTACTCTCTCCCGGAGGAGGGAGAGAAGAAGAAGAGGAAGGCTTCCCCAATAGGGGAGGCCGAAGGGTCCAAGAGGGGGAGGACTATCCCCCCGGACAGTTTCGCCAACACCACCGTTGGCGAGGATGAGTGGCCTCCAAGGGCCAGGCATCCGGCAAGATCGTAAGTATCCGGATCCTTTATATGCAATTTCTTTCGTGTCGCGTAGTGTCCTTCTAATGCCGCGTTCTGTCCGTAGCCCGGCCGATGATGATCTCCCCGCTTCATCAAGCGGGTCCTTGGCCCCGTCGGATGTGGATTCACTTCTGACTGCCTCTACCCCACGCGCCGACGAGGACGCCGAGGTGGGATCCTAGAGAGGGACCCATCAGGAGGAGGCTCCGGAGGCGCCGTCAGGCAGCCTCCCGGACTTTGCGCCGGACTCTACATCGGAACCCGCAGTGGTTCCAGAGTCCAGCAGGTGGCCCCTTCGAAAGAAGGGCAAGACCGTGACACCGGCGGCCTCCGTCCAACCGGAGGCGCCGGATAACTTGTTGGAGGCGCTTAAAGGTGCTTCCATCGAGGAAGAACACCGCACTATCATGAGTGCGGTGATTCAAAAGGTTCAGCTCGCCAAAAGCAGGCTGACCGAAGCCTGCAGTAGCCTTCTAACAGGCTTTGAGGTAAGAAGTTAAAATTATGAAATGTAATACCGCATAGACAGTAGCCCCTGATGCTCAGTTCGGTGTTCGGAAAGAAAAAGCCGGACTGAGGATCTAACAAGGTATACGCAGGGTTGCTTAAAATATGTCAATATGGGTTTGCAGGCTGCGCTGCTGACCTCTGCCGCACTAACGGCGGAGGTCGATGTGCTAAAGCAGGATCTCGAGCGGTCCGAGCGAGAGTTCGGCCATGCGAAGAAGCAGCTCGAGGACAAAGAAGGTGAGTAACACCACTTTGAATAGTTACCTTACAAAAAAGGATTTTGGTTGCAATAAAATTAACAAGGATAATATGGGTATTGCAGGGGCCACGAACGAGGTGGCAGCCCTGAAGGAGGCTGTGTCCGCGGCCGAATGCAGTGCGGCCGTGGAACGGGCAGAGCGAGAAAAGCAGGAGGCACGGGTGGCGGAAGTTCGGCAAGAGCTCCAGGCTCTCATGGAAAAGCATGAGAGTTTGGAGCGTGACTCCAAGACTCGAGAGTCCGAGCTTGCCTCGGCTCTCGAAAGTGCCAAGTCTGCCAAGGCCGAGGCCCAGAAGGCCCTTCAGGAGGTTGAATATGTAAAGAAAATAGCGGCGGGTAAGGCATTTTTCATGCAAAGCAAGCATGTTAATGTAAAATACCTGACACTTACCCGCATTCGGAGCTCTCCAGGGGCGTTTGCAGATCTGCCGCGTAGTGCGTCCGATGCCGCCGCATTCTATCATGGCGAGGAGGGGAGCTCGACGAAAAAAGTCTTCTGGTCTCAGTATGCTGAGGCCGGACACCCGGTGCCCCCAAGCGACCAGCTGAAACAGCTGGTCGAACTCCACAAGGTAGCTGAAGAGGCCATGAAGGGCCTTATAGTCCAGCTGTGGCCTGGACAGGCCATGCCTGGGAGCTACTTTGGCCTCGTGCGGCGGCTGGTGGATGCATGCCCCTGGGTGGATGTCATCAAGCGCTCCGCCTGTATTGAAGGCGCTCGCCGGGCCCTCGCCTGCACAATGGTGCATTGGGGCAGGTTGGATGCGGAGAAGCTTCTCACGGACCCACCGCCACCGGGCAAGGAGTATCGCACGCCCGAAATGTATTATAAAACTGTCCTGAAGGGAGCTCGCGATATTGCGGATGAGTGCCCCAGAAATGTAATCTTTGAGTGAATTTGCTATGCATTATCCTGTGCGCTGAAACTTTGTTCATGTGCGCTTTGAGCAATGCTTTTTTAATTTAAAATATTACCTTCTGTGCGGCCGTTTATAAAATCTGAGAGATGGCAAGTCGTTGGCTTCAGCCCCCAAGCCACAAGTGCTAGGGTGTTCGGGATAAACTTGAGCACTCTTGTTCCCATTGTTGGGTCCATCGAGGGAGGCGCTCAACACAACGAACAAGGCAACCGGACTTATAATGCTTGAACACTCTCACTTAGCCATAGAATTCTATAATTTTAAATTTCGGCGAAGCCCCTGGTGTTCGGAAGACCGAATCCGGGGCGCTATCCACGCCTTCGTCGGACATTGTCCGGAACTTCGCTCGAAGCGGCGTGAGTCTTTAAGGACCCGAAAAAACCTCTCGAACAGCGACCAGTCTCTCGCCTTATCATGCCAGTCAGTTTTAGCTTTCTCCACTGAGGCGCTCGCCCGGCTCAACCGGGGCGCAATCGCAGTGGTTCTCCCAGTGCCACCTTAGCCGACAGAACGGAACGTAAGGCACCAAAAAGTGGGAGCCGGGCAAACCCAACTATTGACCCAAGACATGATTCGGAGCTGATTCATATAATGCTATAAGTTCGGGGTGCCGCACTTATGAAAGTGTTCAGACTTATCACACCACAGAGTGGGGAACATAAGCCCCTGGTGTATTAGGCCGTACCAAAATATACGGGCGCAAGATGTCATATAATGAGCATATATATATAAAAGGTAATGCATTTGCAATCAAAAAGGTGCTGCATTATTTATGAAAGAAAGTCTGCTAGGAGAGCGGACTGATACAAATAGTGCGGTAAGCAAGGGATTTGGACTAAGTAAACATGTCCCCCTCCAGGGGTGAGCTGCGGACTTGGTGTATATAATCGAATTTAATGCTCATAATTGAGACCACCTGAGTGTTCGTCGCAGCCTCCTTCAGTCCCTGACTGTTGCATCATGAGTTCGGCAGGTTCGCCGCCGGACAGGGCTTCTGGTTAACGGAGTCCTGTGTACATAAAAGAAGGAAAATAAAAAATGAAAAAGGGGGGGCACACTTGCGAGCCCCCGGTGTGGTCGAACCGCACTCTGGGTCCGTTGCGATCGTGCCCCCTCCCCTGTGCCCATGGTATCTCCAAAGCATAATGATGTACGCGGAGTGTTATTATTGCGATCATGCGCGGGCGAGGGTTGGGGCCGCATTGCTACGCATGCTCTGATCGCGCCAGGTGGTCTTGGTTGGTATTGCTTCGGGCGCGTTTTGCTATGTCCGGCTGTTTAACGGCCGGACTGGAGAATTGCCTTAAGAGGCTACTCTGTACTTCTGCCGCGAGAGCCACTGTATGTTCCTCCGTTCGAAGGGAGCGTTCCGTATTCCCATTAACCATGATGACTCCACGAGGGCCTGGCATCTTGAGTTTTAGGTATGCGTAATGCGGCACCGCGTTGAATTTTGCAAACGCGGTTCGTCCGAGCAGAGCGTGATAGCCGCTGCGAAACGGGACTATGTCGAAGATTAACTCTTCGCTCCGGAAATTATCCGGGGATCCGAAGACCACTTCCAGTGTGACTGAGCCTGTACAGTTGGCTTCCACTCCTGGTATGACACCTTTAAATGTTGTCTTTGTAGGTTTAATCCTTGAGGGGTCTATGCCCATTTTGCGCACTGTATCCTGATAAAGCAGGTTCAGGCTACTGCCGCCGTCCATCAGGACTCTCGTGAGGTGAAATCCATCGACGATTGGGTCTAAAACCAATGCGGCGAATCCGCCATGGCGTATGCTGGTCGGATGGTCTCTTCGATCGAAAGTGATCGGACAAGAGGACCATGGATTGAACTTCGGGGCGACTGGCTCCATCGCATAGACGTCCCTTAGTGCGTGTTTCCTCTCCCTCTTGGGTATATGGGTCGCGTATATCATATTCACCATCCGCACTTGTGGGGGAAAACCCTTCTGTCCTCTATTGTTCGGCGGTTGGGTCTCTTCCTCGTCGTCGCTGTTTAGCCCCTTGTCATTGTTTTCGGCAATTAACTTGTCGGCCTGCTTGAACACCCAGCAATCTCTATTAGTGTGGTTAGCTGGCTTTTCAGAGGTGCCATGTATCTGGCATAAGCGGTCGAGTATTTGGTCCAGATTGGACGGACCCGGAGTGGTTCTTTTGAATGGCTTCTTCCGCTGACCGGGTTTAGAGCCTCGGAATCCGGCGTTGACTGCCGTATCCTCCTTATCGTCTCCGTTAATGCGGCGTTTGTTTTTGTTTCGACGTGACCTGCCGTTGTTGTCCTTAGTATCCGGACTGCCAGAATTTTTATGGAGATTGTTGCTGTGAGCTAGCCAGCTGTCCTCTCCCACGCAAAAGCGGGTCATTAACGATGTGAGGGCTGCCATGGATTTCGGCTTTTCCTGCCCTAGGTGCCGGGCTAGCCATTCGTCCCGGATGTTATGTTTGAAGGCTGCAAGGGCCTCTGCATCCGGACAGTCGACGATTTGGTTTTTCTTTGTCAAGAACCGTGTCCAGAATTGTCTGGCCGATTCGTCTGGCTGCTGAATGATGTGGCTTAGGTCATCGGTGTCTGGTGGTCGCACATACGTGCCTTGGAAGTTATCAAGGAATGCGGCCTCCAGGTCTTCCCAACACCCAATCGACTCTGCGGGCAAGCTGTTAAGCCAATGCCGAGCTGGTCCTTTAAGCTTGAGTGGGAGATACTTGATGGCGTGGAGATTGTCGCTGCGGGCCATATGGATGTGGAGAAGATAATCTTCTATCCAAACCGCGGGGTCTGTTGTGCCATCGTAGGATTCAATGTTTACGGGTTTAAACCCTTCAGGGATTTGATGATCCATTACTTCGTCAGTGAAGCATAGTGGGTGTGCGGCGCCTCTGTATTGAGCAATATCGCGACGCAGCTCGAGAGAGCGCTGTCTGCTGTGCTCGGCCCGGCCGGGGTTATTGTAGCCGGCGCGACGGTATTCGTCGTGGGTCGTGGGGCGCCCACGTGATCCGTAGATGGATCTGGATTGTCTTGCTTTGTCCTCCAATATATCTCGCAAGTCCGACGCGTTCCCTCTTGGCTTCGTACTTTTGGAGCGATGCCGGGGTACGGCCTTGGCTGGGGGCCTGGATGCCCCTCTGTCACGACCACGGGGTGGTCGGTCAGCCATATCGTGCGCTGGTGATGGAGGTATGTATGCTTCCTCCTCTAATCGGGGGAGCAGCTTGCGTCTTGGGTAGCTTTTGGAGGGGCGTTCGAGTTTATACTCTTCGGCCGCGAGGACCTCGGTCCATCGATCGGCCAGCAGGTCCTGATCAGCTTGAAGTTGTTGCTGCTTTTTCTTCAGGCTGTTTGCTGTGGCGATAAGCCTGCGCTTGAAACGCTCTTGTTCGACGAGATCCTCAGGTACGACGAATTCGTCATCGTTGAGGCTTGCTTCGTCTTCGGAGGGAGGCATATAGTTATGATCCTCAACCTCTTCGTCTGCCGCCCTCTCGTGAGGGCTTGCTTCTGCATCCTCCTGCGCTGAGTCTTGCTAGAGGGGATTGTCTTCGGCACTCTCTGGGGTATTATTATCTCCTGTGCCGGAATCTCCATTCTTGCTGTGGTGAGATTTAGAGCGGCGCCGCTGACGCCGGCGCTTGGGCTGCTTCTTTAAAGAGTCCGCCTCCGCTGCTTCTTCACCGTCCCCGTCTTTTGGGGTGTCCACCATATATATGTCGTATGACGAGGTGGTCTTCCAGTGTCCTGTAGGCGCTGGTTCCTGTTTGTCTCCGGCATCGTCGTCCATAGCGTCGATGTCGTCGGAGTCGTAGTCTAGCACGTCGGTTAGATCGTCGACAGTGGCTACAAAGTGGGTGGTGGGTGGGCTCTGAATTCCTTCGTTGTCCGTACCCCAACCATCCTGGCCATAGTCCGGCCAGGACTCTCCTGATAACGAGAGATGCTTTAGTGAATTCAAGATATCGCCAAAAGGCGAGTATTGGAAGATGTCTGCGGCGGTGAATTCCATAACCGGCGCCCAATCCGATTTGATTGGTAGGGGCGTGGGAGGTTCGGAGTCCGGCAAGGAGTCTGATACCTCGGAATCGCGAGTTTTGCAGGGGACAAGATTAATGTTCGGCTCCATCGCCGAGGAAGTTGAAGCCCCCGAGGCGGCGTCTATCCACCGGTCCTCGATCTGGGCGATCGGCTCCGGACTGATGGCCGAAGCGGATTCATGTGCGGCCACCAAGGCACTGTTCGGCGGCAGAGCTAGATCATGCCCATCGCAACGGTGCGGCGCGCTCGGCTGTGGCTCGGGTCCGTCGAAGATCAAGTCTCCGTGGACATCGGCCGTGAAGTTTAGGCTTCCGAATCTGACCTGACGGCCAGAGGCGTAGCTTTCGATCTGCTCCAGATGGCCAAGCGAATTAGCCCGCAGTGTGAAGCCGCCGAATACGAAGATCTGTTCAGGGAGAAAAATCTCATCCTGCACAGCGTCGTTAGTTGCAGATGCCATCAAGCCTATCGGTGACGACACAGAGGAACTCTCAATGAAAGCACCAATGTCGGTGTCAAAACCGGCGGATCTCGGGTAAGGGGTCCCGAACTGTGCGTCTAGGCGGATGGTAACAGGAGACGAGGGACACGGTGTTTTACCCAGGTTCGGGCCCTCTCGATGGAGGTAAAACCCTACGTCCTGCTTGATTAATATTGATGATATGGGTAGTACAAGAGTGGATCTACCACGAGATCAAGGAGGCTAAACCCTAGAAGCTAGCCTATGGTATGATTGTTGTAATGTATGTTGTGTCCTACAGACTAAAACCCTCCGGTTTATATAGACACCGGAGGAGGCTAGGGTTACACAGAGTCGGTTACAATGGTAGGAGATCTACATATCCGTATCGCCAAGCTTGCCTTCCACGCCAAGGAAAGTCCCATCCGGACACGGGACGGAGTCTTCAATCTTGTATCTTCGTAGTCTTGGAGTCCGGCGGACGATGATAGTCCGGTTGTCCGGACACCCCCTAGTCCAGGACTCCCTCACCCATAAAGGGCACGGAACCGTACTGGAGGGATGGCTTAGCGGACCCTGCAAAATTCACAGTACAGAGGGTGCCACCCCCACACATAGCCTTCGAGCATGTTGGATATTACGGCAGGTGGCCAAAAGTGGCGAGGAGCTTCTAGCCCCGGAAAACCACTCCAACAATACTGGTATGGTATCAACAGTCTTCGAGACTTTCGCATCAAATAATATGCGGAAACGAACAATCCGCAGCCTCGCCGAAGTCTACCAAGTAGCAACAACAAATCCATGGAGCGACACAGCCATCACCTTCAACGCCAGCGACGAACCTAAATTCCGAACAGCCCGAGCACCAGCCGCACTGGTACTTAGTCCTATAGTGGACGGCTTTTGACTTACCAAGGTCCTCATGGATGGCGGCAGCGGATTAAACCTCATCTACGAGGAAACTCTTCAAAAAATGGAAATAGACTGGAGCCGCATTGAGCAAAGCGGCACAACCTTCAGAGGAATAATCCCTAGCCGGGAAGCGCGCCGCACCGGAAAAATCACACTCGATGTGGTGTTCGGCTCGCCGGACAATTACAGATCCGAAGAAGTCACGTTCCAAGTGGCCCCGTTCAACAGCGGATATCACGCTATATTAGGACGAGAGGCATTCACAATTTTTCAAGCCGTACCCCATTACGGGTACATGAAGCTCAAAATGCCTGGGCCCGGCGGAATAATCACTCTCGTTAGTGATTCAGACATAGCACTCCGCACCGAAAACAAGACAGCCGCATTAGCCCTGGAGGCACTATCCGAAGCCCTAGCGGCAGAAGAACTCACCGCGCTGCGCTCTACGGTGAATAGGGATGATGTGATACTCGATAAGAGATCCAAGTCCACCTCCTTTAAACAAGTGGACGAAATAGTAAAATTCCAGGTCCATCCAACGGACCCGACAAAGACGGCTTCCATCGGGGCACAGTTGAACCCTGATGTAGACGCCGCACTGCGAGAATTCCTTTGGGAAAATTGGGACATTTTCGCCTGGCACCCTTCGGATATGCCTGGAATCCCACGCAGATTGGCAGAACACAGCCTAAACATCCTAAAAGGATTCAAGCCAGTCAAACAGGCTCTTCGACGATTTTCCGAACCCAAAAGACAGGCAATGGGAGAAGAGCTAGCCAAACTATTGGAAGCCGGATTCATCAGAGACATCAAACATCCGGATTGGCTAGCAAACCTGGTAATGATACCAAAGAAGGACAAATCTTGGCGCCTATGTGTCGATTTTAAAGACCTCAACAAGGCCTGTCGAAAGGATCCCTTCCCCCTCCCCCGCATCGACCAAATAATCGATGCTACCGCAGGGCATGATTCATTGTGCTTCCTGGACGCATACTCCTGCTACCATCAAATCAAGATGGCGGAAGCGGACCAAGCCGCAACGGCATTCATTACTCCATATGGACCATTCTGCTTCAACACGATGCCCTTCGGACTTAAAAACGCCGGCGCAACATATCAGCGCATTATTCAGACAAGTCTGGCTACCCAGATCGGCAAAATAGTAGAGGCATACGTAGACGACGTAGTCGTCAAAACCAAACACGTCGAAACCCTAGTAGACGATTTGAGGCTCACATTCGACAACCTCCGAGCATATGACATCAAGCTGAATCCAGAAAAATGCGTTTTCGGCGTACCAGCCGGAAAGCTCCTGGGCTTCATTGTATCCGGTAGAGGAATTGAAGCAAATCCAGCCAAGATCCGAGCTCTGTCACAGCTAGATATTCCAAAAGACCTCAAACAAATACAAAAATTGACTGGATGCGTGGCGGCTCTAAGCCGCTTTAACTCCCGTTTGGGAGAAAAGGCATTGCCCCTCTATCGCCTCCTCAGGCGCACCGAACACTTCGAGTGGATGGATGCTGCCACCGCCGGACTCGAAGAAATAAAATCCATATTGGCAACAAATCCGGTCCTGGCCGCGCCTAACCTGGGCGAACCAATGTTGTTATACATCGCGGCAACACATCAAGTTGTAAGCGCGGTACTCGTTGTAGAACGAGAGACAGAAGGGCATAAATTCCCTCTTCAAAAACCAGTGTACTACGTATCCACTGTGTTAACTCCCTGCAAGTCCCGTTACCCGCACTACCAAAAGATAGCGTACGCGGTGTTCCTGGCATCCCGGAAGCTCCGACACTACTTTCAAGAGTGTTCAATAACAGTGGCTTCCGAAGTACCCCTCAACGACATTATAAACAACCGCGACGCGACGGGCAGGATTGCAAAATGGGCCATTGAGCTCTTACTATTCGATATAACCTACAAACCTCGGCGAGCTATAAAGTCACAAGTTTTGGCTGACTTTATCGCTGAGTGGACGGAAGCCGAACTCCCTAAAGAGTACGGCGCATACTCCAATTGGATTATGCACTTCGACGGCTCGAAAATGTTGGCCGGATTGGGGGCTGGCGTCGTATTGACGTCCCCAACCGGGGACACAGTCCAATATGTACTTCAGATAATGTACACGGACTCCAACAATGCAGCCGAATACGAGGCCCTTTTACATGGCCTCCGGATGGCAATCTCCATGGGCATTCAACGCCTAAAGGTACGTGGGGACTCAAACCTCGCAATATCTCAAGTAAATGGAGACTTTGACGCCAAGGATCCGAAAATGGCAGCCTATCGTAATGCTGTCCTCAAAATGTCAGCTCGGTTCGAAGGACTCGAATTCCACCACGTAGCCCGGGATAATAACCAAGCAGCCGACATACTGGCACGCATCGGCGCAAAACATGACGCTGTCCCTCCTAACATCTTCCTGGAACGGCTCTTTAAGCCATCCGTACTATGGGAAGAGGAGTCCGGAAATAACAAATCGGAAGCAGCCGCACCAACTGACACAGAGCAATCTGACACAATCGGCGATTCAGCCGATGACATTACACCTTCAGCCCACAACATAATGGCAGTAATCGACCCGTGGACAGAGCCATTCCTAGCCTACTTGCTTAGGCAGGAACTTCCCGAAGACCAAAATGAGGCCCGCTGCATAGTTCGGCGATCCAAAGCCTACAAGGTCCATGAGGGAGAAATCTATAAGAAAAGCACAACCGGAGTCCTTCAAAGGTGTATCTCCGAAGAGGAAGGGCGAAACCTTCTGGCTGAAATTCATGCCGGACTAGTGAAAGTGCGTTATATCGACTAGAGGGGGGGGGGGTGAATAGGCGATTTTTATGAATTCTTCACTGAGGAATTTGCTGGTGAGGAAATTCCTTAGCGAAGAACTACTTGTAGCGGAATAAGTACTCAGAAGTAAACATAACAGGATACAAACATAGTCATCATGATGAAATGAAGACTAGCACAGAGTACAGAAAGCGTAAACACAGGACAACAAGATGAAGACAAACAGACTGAAGAAATTGAACTGAGGAATTTGTGAAAGTCTTCAGTCAAAGTCTTCAAGCACAGATATGAACAACATACAACACAGTCATGAGGAAATGAAAGAGTTGAGGAAATAGAACCAGTTAGTTGGTGAAGACAATGATTTGGTAAACCAGTTCCAACTGCTGTCTCAGTTGTACGTCTGGTTGGAGCGGCTGAGTATTTAAACTCGAGGACACGCAGTCCCGGACACCCAGTCTCTGAGCCGCAACTCAGGACACCCAGTCCTCACCGTATTCTCCTTGAACTAAGACCACGCAGGTCTCTTCCAATCACTCGTGATAAGTCTTCAGGTGACTTCCAAACCTTCACAGACTTGGTCACTCGGCGATCCACAATTCCTCTTGGATGCTCTAGACCTTGACGCCTAACCGTCTGGAAGAAGCACAATCTTCAAAGGTAACAAGCGTCGGATCCACGCAGGATCAATTTCTTCAGTGATGCTCAATCACTTGGGTTTGTGGGGGTTTGGTTTTGGGATTTTCCTCACTTGATGATTTTCGCTCAAAGTCCTCGGAGGATGGGTTGCTCTCAAATGACAAGTGTCAAGTTCTCTCGGAGCAGCCAACCAACTAGTGGTTGTAGGGGGCGGCTATTTATAGCCTAGGGAGCAGCCCGACATGATAAGACATAAATGCCCTTCAATGATGTGACCGTTAGGTGGATAAGATATTTTGGACAGCCGGCGCGCAGCACAGCAACGGTCGAAAATTTGACTCTCAAATTTCTCAGGGCTATCATGTTCCTCACTGTGTAGGCAATTCGCACTGGCGAATTCCTAACTCCTCAGTCAGAGCAAAGTCCTCAGTGACCAGAAGAACTGCGTCTCTATCACTGAAGAAATTGACTGAACTGTATGAGATTTCCAATGGCTTCACTCGAAGGGATTGGTAGGTGTAGGATTTTGAGTTGAGCATCACATGGAAATTTTTCCTTAGTATTTCCTCGACCCCCTTTAACAGTACGGTGTTTCCTATGACTCAAGAAAGAGAAAATGAAACTACGAAAACAAAAGTCTCCACGCTTCATATTCCTCGAATGAATACCAAGTCTTCAAGGTCACACCAATTTCTTCACTTTCAAAGTCTTCAGAAAGTCTTCAGAATATCAAAGTCTTCAGTCGAAGAACTTAATTTTTAGGGGTCGACTTTCTCTGTAAATATCAAACTCCTCATAGACTTATAGACTCGTGTACACTCACAAACACATCAGTCACTTAAGCTATAAGTCTTCAATCCGCCAAAATCACTAAGGGGCACTAGATGCACTTACAATCTCCCCCTTTTTGGTGATTGATGACAACATAGGTTAAGTTTTCAACGGGGATAAACATATGAAGTGTAAATACTGATATTGAGGAATTTGATTGCAAGATATAGAAGAACTCCCCCTGAATATGTGCATATTGAGGAATTTGCTTTTGAGGCAATGCACATTTGAAGAATTGAATCATGGAGATCTCCCCCTATATCTTGTAATTCATACACGCATTTGATATATAATATGAAGAATTTGAAATGCATGATGAAATATGGTGCCTGATGAGATTCAGCATGCGTGCAATAATATTAACGAGGAATAAGCATGCAGAATAACACATCAAAAGTATCAGAGCACAGTGCAGTCAGAGCACCATGCACCATCCAAAAGTATCAGGGCACCATCAGATTTAAGATTACAACTCGATCCAATAAAAAGTTTCAGAAGAACGAGAGTTGTAACTTAACAAAACGCCCAAAATATAAACCCGCTTGAAGACTAACTCAGATTTCTCCCCCTTTGTCATCAAATGACTAAAAGGATCGAAACTAAGGACTAACGCCCCTGAAGAATTTCAAGTCGATGGAGGAGCGCCAGCATTGTCGGGGTTGTTCGTTGAAGTAGGGCCTGCCGCAGTGTCGTCCCAATCTTCATGTTCATCAGTTTCACGCGATGAAGAATAAGAACTGGCCACCAGATCAGGAACTTTGACTCTCTTGAATTTCTTCGGAGGTGGTGCAGACCAGTCAAATGCTTCCTGGAGACCCATAGTATTCAGTTCTTCCGTGGAATATACATGAGTGAGAACAGCCCAGGTGCGGTTGAGGGTTTCATGAAGGTGATACTGATTTTTCTTCACTGTATTATGAGTTGAGGTCATGTTGTGAAGAATTGCAGCAAACTGACGCTTCACCCATTTGTGATTGCGATCAACCTTCTGATGAAGACTGAGGAGTAACTCACGGTCAGTCATCACCCTGGGTGCAGTTGCTTGAGGCTTTTGCTTGGCTGATGTATTTGCGGCAGTGTCATGTGTTGCAGAGTCGTCATTGGTGGAGTAAGATGTAGCGAGACGGAATTGACCATCCAATGGACGAGTGCCTTCATCGATCACAGCAGCTGCCTTGCCCTTATCATCAGATGATGAAACTGGTCGCTTGAGGACTTCAATGGGCGGCAAGTAGCTACCATGGTTCAGAGTGTCAGCCTTGTAATTTAGTGAAGATCTTGCCCTTATGAATCTCATAATCCAAGGCGCATAGGGCTTCAGCTCAAAAGGTGACATTGCAACATTGGCCAGAGTCCTCATGAAGAAATCATGGAAGTTGACGGGAATGCCATGAATGATGTTGAAAAGCATGTTCTTCATGATGCCAACGACATCTTCATCATTTGAGTCGTGGCCTTTGATAGGACTCATTGTCTTCGTCCGGATGCGATAGACAGTCCGAGGCACATATAGCAATTCTTTGACGAGGAATTTGGTTCGTGGGGCCTGCCCTGGCTTCAAAGGCTTCATAAGCACTTGCATATAATGATCTGTCAGTTCGCGGTCATTGTAGATGCAACGTGCACTGGCATGGGGAGGATCAAGAGGAAGGACACGAAGCAATTCAGTTGCTGGTGCCTTATAGTGAGTGTTTTCTGTCATCCAATCCAGCACCCATGAATTGACATCTTCAGCATCTCCGGTGATATGCAAAGTGGCATAGAACTGAAGAATGAGTTCTTCATTCCAATCACAGATATCAGTGCAGAAGTTCAGTAGTCCTGCATCGTGAATAACTCGGAGAACTGGCTCGAAGCACGGCAGAGATTCCATATCCACATGAGGAATATGTTCATGATCGAAGATTTTGTCCTTGTCAAAGAGTACTGAGGAATAGAAATTGGCTTGTGTAGCAGTCCAGAAACGTCTCTTCCTTATGCGAGCAGAGTCATATGGATTGTAATTAGTGAAGAACACATGCTCAGAAAAGAAGTCTTCAGCCTTGAATTTTTGCTTGCTAGAGAACGGATTCTTCGGTTTGGGCAGAGGAGTGTCAGTGATTTGCAGCACAACCTCAGGAATGACGATCTCAGGTGCTTCAGGCTGAGGAATTTCTGGTTCCTCTTCTTGTGCAGTTTGGGGATCAGCAGTAGGTTCTTCAGCACTAGCGGCTAGAATTTCTTCATGAACAGACGATGTGGGATGAGTTTCTTCAGAGCCCATTTGAACAGTTGTAGCCGGGGACTGAGGAATTTGTTGAATAGGAGTGAAGAGAGGAGTATTGGGATGCTGACTTTCCCAAAAGTCATCGTTCATCACTGGTGTAGTGCATCCAATATCCACATCTTCTTCTTCTTTTTCAATTTCCTCAACACCAGCCTCTTCAGCTGTGAACTGAGGCATAGGTGAGGAAACGACTGGCGTTGAAGGGAATGTTTCCACTTCAATTTCTTCATCAAACTGCTCTGAGGTAGCAACAGAATGATTTTCTTCATCAGATCCACTTGGGATCTTGTAGTCTTCTCCATAAGGAACAATTTCCTTAGACGACATGGAGGAAATGGGAATGACATCAATGGGATTTTCAAGCGAGCTGGTCATTTGCTTCATTTTCTTTGCAGCCGAGGAATTTGACACAGCTGATGCCTTCCTTTTCTTCACTGCAGCTCGCTCTGCAGCCTTGGTCTTCTTCACTTCATAAGCAGAAGGAAGAATTGGAGTTGGTGTTGGCGCAGGAGGAGCTGAGGACTGTGGTTCAGTTTCTTCAGGCGCAACAGGTGTAGTTGCCCTGATCTCTTCAGTTTCTTCAGGCGCACCACTAGTGGATGCCCTGGGAGTTTCTTCAGCGGCTGGGATGGAGTCATCAGCCCTGGAACTTGTATTCTCATCAGTAGGCTGAAAGTCATCAGCAGTGCTGGCATGTTCTTCAGCAGGCTGAGCAGAGTCTGCAGCCTGAGGATTTTCTTGTTGCGATGGGGCTGCAACAGTTGTCATTTTCTTTGTCAGATTGACGAATCTCACTTTGGCTCCTTGCCAATCAGCATTGTATGCATCAAAGTCCTTGCTGAGGGCTTGGATCTCAGATTGAGCCTTGAGAAGTTCTTCAGGAGTTAGTCTGACAACGTTCTTCTTCAGAAGATTCTCCTTTCTAGCTTGAGCTCTCTTTATCTCACGAGCCTTTTCAAACTTCCATTTCTCTTGAGAGATGAAATGGGTCAGCATATGACTTTGACCATTAGTCAGAGGCAGATCAGGCATTGGAGTGTTGGGATCCTTATGCCATAAGTCAATATAGTCGAGGATCTTCTTCGGATCCAGAAGCAGAGGCACAGGTGTTCCTTTGGCTCTGGCGGCCTTTGCTTGTCTATCTCTGATGATTTCTGCAAGTTCTTCATCAGAAGCCTCGTCATCAGAGGGCACTTGGAACACAACCTGTTTCTTTCTTGGACTTGGCCGAGGACCGCGTCCAGCTGTTACTTTTGTCTTCAGCAGAGTGGGGCCTGATGAGGACATTGGTGCAGCTGAGGAACTCGCTGAGACACCAGAAGCAATTGAGAAACCCTGAGTCCTTTGACATGTAGCCAGATGTACAGGAGTTGAGGACTTGGAGGGAGCTGCTGAGGACTTTGGTGAAGCAGCTGTAGTCTGAGGATTTTGCCGTGAGGGCACTGCTGAGGAACTTGGCCGTGAGGGCGCTGATGGTGAAGCACTTGGCTTGTGAGCAGGCTTCTTCGACATTGATTTCCTCGGCTTGGCCGAGGTCTCAGCGGCAGGAGCAGCAGCAGAATCCTCATTAAATTTCCTCACTGCCTCCTTGGCTTGTCTTGCCAATTTTGCTTGGCGCCTAGCCCATTCTTCAGGAAAGTCTTCACCACTTTTGATGCTAGTGGGATCAGCGACTTGGCCAGGTGCCAATGGAGCTCTTGGGCATGGAGGATTTAAGGCGAATTTCTTCATGTACTTAGGAGTAACATATCGATATTCCCTCCATTCTCGTGCCCATCTTCGTTCAATCCTCTGAATGCGCACTTTGCGCTGATTTTTGTTTTCTTTGCCAAACTTGGCTTCATCAGGTGTGCAATAATCCTTGTATATTTCATTAGGGATCTCGAAAGCAGTCATGACCTCCGGTTTCTTTCCTCCTTTCTGCGGTCTCTTTCCTTCAGCCATTTTCTTCAGATGAGGAATTTGAACAATTGAACACTCTGAAGAAGTATGCAGTTTTTCTTCGAGGAACGCTGCAAATGAGTTAAGTTGATGAGAACCTAGTGATTCAGCAGCGGACATGAGTACCTTTGAACAGAGTGTAGGTGCGAGGAATTTGGAGAGGTCATATGCGTTCTCAGAAGATTTTTCGAAAAGACAAGTTTTGAGGAATTTGACCAGTTGAGCCTTGAGGAATTTCACTAAGCGTTCTTGTCTTAGGTTCCAGAGTTGTACAGATCGAAAATCCGCACAATTGAGGAATCTTGAAGAAATGAGTGCTTAGAGAGATGGATCAAGAGCATACAGTGTGTGAGGTGTTCATATGTGAAGATTTGAAGAATAAAACACCTTTGAAGATTTTCAGAAAAGTTTGAGAATCAAAGCGAGTAATAAAAGTGACTTTTAATTACCCGAACTGAAGAACACGACGAACTGAGATGAATCAGCGGTGAAGTTTGTCAAGTTAGATCTCCCACGCCCTAACTTGGCAGAGGGAGATAGCTACGGCGGCGGCGGAGTGAAGATTTCCGCAGCCGGCGCGAGTACGACGGCAACGAGGTCGAGGCAGTGAAGCTCTTCCTCACCGGCGGCGATGGAGTAGCGGCAGCGCTAGGGTTTGAGGAGCTCGAGCGAGAGACAGCGACCGAGCGGAGTAAATGAAGTAAGGAAGGGAGGAGGGGTATATATAGCCACGGTAAAAACTGTTCGCCCGAAGATTTTGGGACGAACATGCCCCTGCCCTTTCTTCTTCACGCGACATGTGTCACCCACGTACTGTGCAGATGAGATCGTGTAAGATCGTGGGTGAATAAAATAATGCATCGTGGGATGCGGAACGGTTTGAGCGACAAAACCGAAAATCTGGATAAGATTTGTTTTAAAGTTTCGTTCGCAATTTCTTCAGCTGACAAGGACACAGTGAAGACTTTGAACGAGTTTCAAATAGAACGCACATGAAGAATTTGTGAATATATTGGGTTGAGTATAGCATAGAGGGGGGAAGGGTCCGATCACATTCACTTAGCAGAAATCACAACTTGAAGAAATAGCAATAAGTGAATGCTGTAGAGGACATAAACTCATATATATATATATATATATATATATATATATATATATATATATATATATATATATATATATATATATATATATATATCCAATAAAGACAAACGTCAGAAACAGTGAAGATTTTGCAAAGTTGAAGAATTTGAAAAATTGAAAAATTTCAAAAATGAGGAAAAACTCAAATTGAAGATTTTCAACTTTTTGTGGTGGCGCGACCCACCGTATAAGAATGATGATTTCAGACACCGCATACAATTGTCGTAGGGTTCTGAGAATCAAATTCTTCATTAATTTCTTCACACTTAGAGTGTTATTCTTCATTGATTGAAGAAAAACGTTTCTTCATGTGTTGCACATCTACGTCATCAATTCTACATAAGGGTTAGGATGTGTGTCCTTTTCAAAGAACATTCGAAGATTCTAAGATATTTAGCTCACACCGCAACTTTCTAAATTTCTTCTCGTCCAAGGGCTTAGTGAAGATATCAGCTAGCTGTTCTTCAGTCTTTACATGCTCGATGAAGATGTCGCCCTTCAACACATGATCACGAAGAAAATGATGACGAATCTGGATGTGCTTTGTCTTCGAGTGCTGAACTGGGTTGTGAGCAATCTTGATGGCACTCTCATTGTCGCAGAGGAGAGGCACATTCTTCACGTTGACGCCATAGTCCTTGAGGGTTTGCTTCATCCAAAGCAGTTGAGCACAGCATGAGCTAGCAGCAATGTATTCAGCTTCAGCAGTAGATAGTGATACGCAGTTCTGTTTCTTCGAGGACCAACAGACCAAAGATCGTCCGAGGAAATGACAAGTGCCAGATGTTGACTTGCGGAGCATAGTCAGAGTCAGAATATCCAATGAGATCAAAAGCAGAGCCCTTGGGGTACCATAATCCTAGTGTTGGTGTGTGAGCTAGATATCGAAGAATATGCTTCACAGCGTTATGGTGTGATTCCTTCGGTGCAGCTTGAAATCGGGCACACATGCAAACACTAAGCATTATATCTGGCCTAGATGCACATAAGTACAATAAGGAACCAATCATGGAGCGGTATACCTTGTGATCGAAGTCAATACCATTTTCATCAGTGCATAGATGGCCATTTGTGGGCATAGGAATTTTGACGCCTTTGCAATCTTGCATGCCGAATTTCCTCAGTACATCTTTGAGGTATTTCTCCTGAGATATGAATATGCCATTGCGCTGCTGACGAATTTGAAGACCTAAGAAGAATTTCAACTCTCCCATCATAGACATTTGATATTCTTCACTCATCATATAGGCAAATTCATCACTATAACGTTGGTCAGTACAGCCAAAGATAATATCATCAACATATATTTGGCACACAAACAGTTCACCATCATATGATTTAGTAAAAAGAGTAGGGTCGAGTGAACCGGGTGTGAAGCCATTCTTCACGAAGAATTCCTTCAATGTGTCATACCACGCCCGAGGGGCTTGCTTGAGGCCATAGAGAGCCTTATTGAGTCTGAAGACTTTGTCAGGATTCATGGGATCTTCAAAACCTGGGGTTGAGCAACATATACTTCTTCCTCAAGCTTACCATTGAGGAATGCACTTTTCACATCCATTTGATATAAGATGATATCATGATGGTTAGCGTAAGCAAGTAATATGCGAATAGCCTCAAGTCTAGCAACAGGTGCAAAAGTTTCATCAAAATCAATTCCTTCAACCTGTGTGTAGCCTTGAGCTACTAGTCGTGCCTTATTCCTCACCACAAGGCCATTTTCATCTTGCTTGTTGCGGTAGATCCACTTTGTGCCAATGATATTATGCTTGCGAGGATCTGGGCGATTGACCAATTCCCAGACATTGTTCAGCTCGAACTGATGTAATTCTTCTTGCATAGCCTGAATCCACTCCGGCTCCAGAAATGCTTCATCTAACTTAGTGGGCTCTGTGATAGAGACAAAAGCATAGTGCCCACAAAAGTTAGATAAATGTGAAGCTTTTGAGCGTGTGAGAGGACCTGGTGTGCTAATGTCATCGATGATCTTCTCCACTTGCACTTCTTTTGCAACGCGTGGATGAGTTGGCCGTCGCTGAGGATTTTGATCAGCATTTTCTTCAGCACCATTTTCCTCATCATGTTCTTCAGGTGTATCAGCTCGATGTTCTTCACGAACAGGAATGAATTCTTCAGCAGATTCTTCAGTCGGAATGATATCCTCAGTTGCCTTGAGCTAGATAGCATCTTCAGGTGCTGGTTCATCTAACACAGAAGGTAGGTGCTCTCTTTGCGAGCCATTAGTTTCATCGAACCGCACATCTACAGTGTCAACAATCTTGTGAAGAACAATGTTGAAGACTCTGTAGGTGTGCGAGTCCTTTCCGTAACCAAGCATAAAACCTTCATGTGCTTTCGGTGCAAATTTAGAGTTGTGGTGAGGATCTCTAATCCAACATTTAGCACCGAAGACTTTGAAATAACTCACATTGGGTTTCTTGTCAGTGAGGAGTTCATAGGCAGTCTTCTTGAAGAATTTGTGAAGATATACTCTGTTGATGATGTGGCAAGCAGTATCAATTGCATCAATCCAAAAACGCCGAGGCGTTTTGTATTCATCAAGCATAGTGCGAGCCATCTCAACAAGAGTTCTGTTCTTGCGCTCCACGACGCCATTCTGCTAAGGAGTATAGGGAGCAGATAACTCATGAGTAATACCAAGTTCATCAAGATAGGCATCAAGACCGGAATTCTTGAACTCAGTTCCATTATCACTTCTGATATGCTTGATCTTCACACCAAAGTTGGTTGAAGCCCTCGAGGAAAATCGTTTGAAGACTTCCTGCACTTCATGTTTGTAAGTAACAATGTGTACCCATGTATATCGAGAATAATCATCAACAATGACAAAACCATATAGAGATGCATCATTAGTGACTGCTGAGTAATGATTAGGTCCGAAGAGGTCCATGTGAAGCAATTTGAATGGACGGGTAGTGGTCATGATAGTCTTCGCTGGATGCTTGGCCTTGGTCATTTTTCCAGCTTCACAGGCTCCGCATAAGTGATCCTTGAGGAATTTGACATTCTCAATGCCAATGACATGCTTCTTCTTCGCAAGCGTGTTCAAATTCCTCATGCCTGCGTGACCAAGTCGTCGATGCTATAGCCAGCCTTCTGAAGCTTTTGCAAGTAGGCACACGGCTGGTTGTGGTCCTGTAGAGAAATCAACAATATACAGATCTCCTCTCCTAAAGCCTTCGAAGACTTTGGAATTGTCAGCTTCCATAATCACAACACAACGATATTTGCCAAAGACAACAACCATATCAAGATCACAAAGCATTGAGACTGACATGAGATTGTATCCTAAGGACTCAACAAGCATGACTTTGTCCATGTGCTTATCCTTAGAGATATCAACCCTACCAAGACCCAATACCTGACTTTTGCCTTTGTCAGCAAAGATGATATGCTTCAGAGGAGATGGTGATAAGGGAGCATCCATCAATAGATTCTTGTCACCAGTCATGTGATTTGTACATCCACTATCGAGGACCCACTCAGTGGTTTTGGGTTGATCATCCTGCAGATGAATTAGTGTAACTTACAATCTCATATGCTTCATCAGTGAAGAATACGATGTCAAGTTCATCAGATGAATTTCATCAAGCAGAAAACATATATATAGCAGTATGAGGACGTGTGAAATGAAAGTTTTTCATCATGATTTGCCTGCGTCCTTTCAGGCATTTTTGTCAGGTCCCCAACAAATTCTTCAGACGTTAAAGCACGTCTGGAGACCTGACCCTGCAGAAGAGATTAGTTCTTTTTCTTCACCACCCACATCTGGAGGGGTGGCAAAGAGTTCATCATTCTGCGAGCACCATATGAGAAAGGCGGCAAAGATGCCAAACCATTTCGTTTCACATAAGAGGGGTTAGGGTAAGCATATGAATAAGCAGAGTAATTCTTCGAGGACTTACAAACATAATGGTTTGAAGAATAATGCACATATTCATAGCCCTTAGCTCTACCCTGCGAGACAGAGTTGTTAGCACGATGATAATCATATGAGGACTTTGATCCATTTGAGGAATTCGATCCATGTGAAGAACTTGGTCCATAAGAGGACTTGGATCCATATGAAGAATTTGATCCATATGAAGAATTTGATCTGGGGTTCCTGTTCTTCACAGGTGGTGTCATGAGGACATTCACCTGAAGACTTTCAACACAACTTTTGGGAACCCAGATTTTCTTCATAGGGGAACCGTTCCTGCAGTTAGTGCCAACATATCTAGCAAATACTTTACCATTCTGATTTTTGAACAGTTTATAGTTGGAGTCAAAAGACTCATCAGAAGAATGAGGAGATTCACATGTAAAACCAGATAAGTTAGATGGATCAACTGGAGGTCCCTTTGCAGCAACCCATGAGGTTTTGGGGTACTGCTCAGGCTTCCAATATGTTCCATCAGCATTGAGTTTCCTCTCAAAGGCAATACCCTCTTTCCTAGGGTTTCTGTTGAGGATCTGCCTTTTGAGCACATCACAAAGTGTCTGATGCCCTTTGAGGCTTTTGTACATGCCTGTCATGTAGAGTTCCTTCAGCCCTGCATTGTCAGTGATACTAGCAATGTCCTCAGACGAGGAATTAGTGATAGCAGGGGCAGATGAAGAATTTGTAACAGTTGAAGCATTTGAACATTCAGGTGAAGAATTAGCAGATTCACGTTCAATGCACATTAAGCATGGGGGAACAAATTCTTCCTGAGAAGCGCTGATTTGTTGAGCTAGTAATGAATCGCGCTCCTTCTGAAGATCTTCATAACACACTCTTAGCTTTTCAAGATCTTCCTTTCTTTGAAGAGATTCAAGAGAAAGCTTCTCGTGATCTTGCTTTTCTTGAAGAAATTCATAAGAAAGTTTCTCATGATCAGACAAGAGAGAGTTATGATGACCTTGAAGGTTATCAAACCTAGACTGAAGTCTCTGAAGATTTTCAGTCAAGGCTTTAGTGCGATCCATTTCTTCACCCAACATATCGTCACTTTTATCTAGCATGTTTTGAACCTTTTGAAGAGCCCGTTGTTGTTTCACAGCAATCTTAGCAAGTTTAGAGTAGCTGGGCTTGAGATCCTCATCAGACTCATTTTCACTAGATTCAGAGGAGTTGTATTTGAGTACCTTAGCACCTTTCGCCATGAAGCAATAGGTGGGAGCGTAGCCATCATTATCTTCATCAGGTTTGTCGGTGGAGTGAGTTTCTTCAGTGTTGAAGATGGACTTGCTGACGAAGGCAGTAGCAACGGCCAGACTCGCCACACCAGACTCAGATTCTTCAGACGCGTCCTCTTCATCATTTTCCTCAGATTCAGCTTCAGAGTCCATCTCCTTGCCAATGAATGCCCGAGCCTTCTTGGAGCTGCTCTTCTTGTGAGATGAAGACTTCGAGGATTTTGATGACGAAGATTTTGACGATTTCTTCTTCTTCTTCGCATCATCAGAACTGTAATCCTTGTATTTCTTCTTCTTCATTTCCTTTTCCCACTGAGGACAATCTTGAATATAGTGACCAGGCTTCTTGCATTTGTGGCAAATTCTTCTCTTATAATAACTGGATGAGGAATCATTGCCTCTTGAGGATTTTCCAAAGCGACCACGTCTTGTGAACTTCTGGAATTTCTTCACAAGCAGTGCTAGATCCTGGCTCAGTTCTTCAGGGTCACCAAGGCTACTACTAGAATCCTCATATTCAGAGTCAGACACAGCCTTGGCCTTCAGGGCACGTGGTTTGCCATAGTTTGAACCATAGAGATCTCTCTTTTCAGCAAGCTGGAACTCGTGAGTGTTTAGCCTTTCGAGGATATCAGCAGGATCAAGCGACTTGTAGTCAGCACGTTCTTGTATCATCAGTCCCAGAGTATCAAATGAGGAATCAAGCGATCTCAACAGTTTCTTCACAACTTCATGATCAGTGATGTCAGTGGCACTGAGGGCTTGAAGCTCATTTGAGATGTCAGTGAGGCGATCAAAGGTTTGTTGGACATTCTCATTGTCGAGTCTTTTGAAGCGGTTGAAGAGATTCCGAAGAACATCGACTCGAGAGTCACGCTGAGTTGAAACTCCTTCATTTACTTTGGACAGCCTATCCCAAATAAGCTTAGCAGCTTCCAAAGCACTCACTCTTCCATACTGTCCTTTGCTCAGATGACCACATATGATATTCTTCACTTGAGAATCGAGTTGTTTGAATCTCTTCACATCGGTAGCATTCAGTGAGGGAGTGACAGAGGGGACACCATTTTCCACAACATACCAGAGGTCGTTATCAATTGCCTCAAGATGCATTCGCATCTTGTTCTTCCAGTAGGGGTAGTCCGTTCCATCAAAGGTAGGACACCCAGCCAAGACCTTGATCATACCTGCGGTCGACATAACTAAAACTCCAGGCGGTTAAACCAAAATCACACAGAACAAGGGAGTACCTTGCTCTGATACCAATTGAAAGTGCGTTATATCGACTAGAGGGGGGGGGGGGGTGAATAGGCGATTTTTATGAATTCTTCACTGAGGAATTTGCTGGTGAGGAAATTCCTTAGCGAAGAACTACTTGCAGCGGAATAAGTACTCAGAAGTAAACATAACAAGATACAAACATAGTCATCATGATGAAATGAAGACTAGCACAGAGTACAGAAAGCGTAAACACAGGACAACAAGATGAAGACAAACAGACTGAAGAAATTGAACTGAGGAATTTGTGAAAGTCTTCAGTCAAAGTCTTCAAGCACAGATATGAACAACATACAACACAGTCATGAGGAAATGAAAGAGTTGAGGAAATAGAACCAGTTAGTTGGTGAAGACAATGATTTGGTAAACCAGTTCCAACTGCTGTCTCAGTTGTACGTCTAGTTGGAGCGGCTGAGTATTTAAACTCGAGGACACGCAGTCCCGGACACCCAGTCTCTGAGCCGCAACTCAGGACACCCAGTCCTCACCGTATTCTCCTTGAACTAAGACCACACAGGTCTCGTCCAATCACTCGTGGTAAGTCTTCAGGTGACTTCCAAACCTTCACAGACTTGGTCACTCGGCGATCCACAATTCCTCTTGGATGCTCTAGACCTTGACGCCTAACCGTCTGGAAGAAGCACAATCTTCAAAGGTAACAAGCGTCGGATCCACGCAGGATCAATTTCTTCAGTGATGCTCAATCACTTGGGTTTGTGGGGGTTTGGTTTTGGGATTTTCCTCACTTGATGATTTTCGCTCAAAGTCCTCGGAGGATGGGTTGCTCTCAAATGACAAGTGTCAAGTTCTCTCGGAGCAGCCAACCAACTAGTGGTTGTAGGGGGCGGCTATTTATAGCCTAGGGAGCAGCCCGACATGATAAGACATAAATGCCCTTCAATGATGTGACCGTTAGGTGGATAAGATATTTTGGACAGTCGGCGCGCAGCACAGCAACGGTCGAAAATTTGACTCTCAAATTTCTCAGGGCTATCATGTTCCTCACTGTGTAGGCAATTCGCACTGGCGAATTCCTAACTCCTCAGTCAGAGCAAAGTCCTCAGTGACCAGAAGAACTGCGTCTCTGTCACTGAAGAAATTGACTGAACTGTATGAGATTTCCAATGGCTTCACTCGAAGGGATTGGTAGGTGTAGGATTTTGAGTTGAGCATCACATGGAAATTTTTCCTTAGTATTTCCTCGACCCCCTTTAACAGTACGGTGTTTCCTATGACTCAAGAAAGAGAAAATGAAACTACAAAAACAAAAGTCTTCACGCTTCATATTCCTCGAATGAATACCAAGTCTTCAAGGTCACACCAATTTCTTCACTTTCAAAGTCTTCAGAAAGTCTTCAGAATATCAAAGTCTTCAGTCGAAGAACTTCATTTTTAGGGGTCGACTTTCTCTGTAAATATCAAACTCCTCATAGACTTATAGACCTGTGTACACTCACAAACGCATCAGTCACTTAACCTATAAGTCTTCAATCCACCAAAATCACTAAGGGGCACTAGATGCACTTACAATCTCCCCCTTTTTGGTGATTGATGACAACATAGGTTAAGTTTTCAACGGGGATAAACATATGAAGTGTAAATACTGATATTGAGGAATTTGATTGCAAGATATAGAAGAACTCCCCCTGAATATGTGCATATTGAGGAATTTGCTTTTGAGGCAATGCACATTTGAAGAATTGAATCATGGAGATCTCCCCCTATATCTTGTAATTCATACACGCATTTGATATATAATATGAAGAATTTGAAATGCATGATGAAATATGGTGCCTGATGAGATTCAGCATGCGTGCAATAATATTAACGAGGAATAAGCATGCAGAATAACACATCAAAAGTATCAGAGCACAGTGCAGTCAGAGCACCATGCACCATCCAAAAGTATCAGGGCACCATCGGATTTAAGATTACAACTCGATCCAATAAAAAGTTTCAGAAGAACGAGAGTTGTAACTTAACAAAACGCCCATAATATAAACCCGCTTGAAGACTAACTCAGATTTCTCCCCCTTTGTCATCAAATGACCAAAAGGATCGAAACTGAGGACTAACGCCCCTGAAGAATTTCAAGTCGATGGAGGAGCGCCAGCATTGTCACAAACTCCTCATAGACTTATAGACCTGTGTACACTCACAAACGCATCAGTCACTTAACCTATAAGTCTTCAATCCACCAAAATCACTAAGGGGCACTAGATGCACTTACAACTAGGCGGACACCACGCCGCAGCTCGGGCCCTTGTAGGAAAGGCATTCCGTACAGGATTTTATTGGCCGACGGCCCGGGCAGATGCTCAGGACTTAGTCCAAAGATGCGTCGGTTGTCAGCTCTTTGCTAATCAGAGCCATATGCCACCCATCGCCCTCAAAACTATACCCATTACCTGGTCGTTCGCAGTCTGGGGGCTTGACATGGTTGGACCCCTTAAAGGGGGAACCCACAAGCAAAGGTACCTATTGGTCATGGTGGACAAATTCACCAAATGGATAGAGGCCAAGCCAGTTAAAACGGCAGAGTCCGGACCAGTGATAGACTTTATATCCGGGGTAGTACACCGTTATGGTGTCCCCCACAGCATCATCACCGATAATGGCACGAACTTCACGGCCGACGAGGTTAAATCATGGTGCAAAAATATGGGCATTAAGCTCGATTACGCTTCAGTCTATCATCCTCAAACCAACGGTCAAGTGGAACGAGCAAATGGTCTAATAATGAGCGGCATCAAACCCAGACTAGTGCGGTCACTTACGAAATCCGACATGCACTGGGTAGAGGAGCTCGACTCTGTACTCTGGGGGCTGTGGACAATGCCCAACCGTACTACCGGATTCACACCATTTTTTATGGTATACGGCGTAGAGGCAGTTCTGCCCTGCGACATCATTCATGACTCACCTCGAGTGAGCATGTACAAAGAAAGAGAAGCCGAGCTGGATCGGCAGGACAGCTTGGACACATTGGAGGAAGAACATGACGTCGCCAAGGCTCGTTCCGCATTCTATCAGCAGCAGGCTCGAAGATATCAAAGCAGAGAAGTACGGGCCAAGACTTACAACGTTGGCGAACTAGTTCTACGCCTGCCGGACAAGAAAAAGGACAAGCTCAAGCCCAAATGGGAGGGGCCTTCATTATCGATCAAGTCCTGACCGGCGGAGCGTACCGTCTACGAAATGCGTCGGACAACCGACTCGAGCCGAACCCATGGAACGCAGCCCGCCTCCGAAGATTCTATGCCTAGCGCCGGACTAAGAGTTCGTCCCCTTCCCCCGTCCAAATTTTTACATTTCAGCTGTCTTTTGTTTCTCTTTCTTCTCTCAACCCTTTTCCTAAAAAGCCCTTAAAGGCCTACTTGCGCATTGTTCGCACACACTTGATGTGCCATCCACACTCATTATACCTGGGGGCTTCTTTACCAGAAGCTTAATTATAAGGGCTTCATGCCCAACACACGTGTCAAGCTTCCACATGTACCTTTTATTCACCATTATATGCATCGATATGAATTAAGTTTTGGCCAAGCTGGGTTGCCTGGCTCCTGTGCTTACCCCTACGTTCCCGATTGTTCGGCTAGGAGGTAAAGGGAGCACCTCTGCAATTGTTACTGCCGGGTCAGCCGGATGTGTACCTCAGACTGGGTGAAGCCGAAAGCTAGCGTTCTTAAGGGAATATTCGGTCGGTGACTTGAAAGATGATTTTTTACCTACTTATTTATCTGCCCCCAGATGTTTTTCTGCTCTTTTCGCAGACCGGACATGCACTTTAGGGCATGCCTCCCAGGGAAAGGAACCCTTAACGGAACTATTCTCCCTGGAAGATGTTTCTTACTAACCATGTAATATAACATAACTAGTTGGGCACTTGTCTGATAAAGCACTAATGAACCCTACACCTGGTCTCCATGCATGCCCCGGTTGTTTCTTAACCGAGAAGGTATTCAGAAACACTCCGGACTCTAGGGTCCTGAGGTTGAAGTGAAAAGGTCGGCAAAGACAAACGATCTACAATCCGGCTAGAAGGCATTTTACATGTCACTTTAAAAATACATTGTCAAATTGACTGACTGTATTCCTCCTCAATCCCGTCTAACAGGCTGTCTAATTTACAGTCCCGTTGGGAAAATTTAGCGGCCAACTCTACTTGGCCGTATACTAAACTCACAGGGATCTCCTTCCCATCGGTCCCCACAGGTCCGACCTCGGCCATGTGGTTGGGATCCGCCTTCTTGTACCGCGTCTTCACCATGGCCCAGGCCTCCCTAGCACCTTGGCGGCAGGCCGAAATCTTCCATAAACGGAAGCGCTGCCGCACTCCCTGAAGCTTCTCCGCAAGCTCCCCAAGGCCCTCGGGTAGGGAGAGGGCTGGCCATAAAGCCTGGACGACGCCGCTCATTGCCTGCCGAACTCGTTCGAGCAGCTGCAACAGCTCGGGAAGTTGATCACCCATTGATACGGGCATCTCCTCCGCAGGGCGACCTGTGAGTATACCTACAGACATATTTTGTCAATTGACTTCCTCGCCGAACTCTTCTTTTCAAAGGAGTTCGCTCAAGCACTTACTATAGATGCCGCGATGAAGCCGCTGATTCTTCTTAACGGAGCCAGACAGCTCGGCCCGAACGCCTTTCAGCTCTTCTCCGAGCTGGGTGTGGGCATCCTGGAGCTTGTTCCTTTCCTGCTGCACCTTATTCAGCACCCTCTCGCCGGCCTTCAGCTGGCGTAGTAATTCTTGCCTGTCCGGATCTTGTCCGGCAGCACCTGCAATGTCATTATTAGACTTGCGCGCACGCCGCACACCGCTTATCTTTTTAAAATAATGTGTTACCAGGAGGGGTCTCTGTGTTTCCTCCCGCGGCAGCAAGTGCGGCCTCGAGTTGGGCCTTGCACTCTTGCAGCTCCTGAGACAGTTGGATATTCTTCTCTGTAAGATCCTGCATTTCAAATGATCCTTAAATCGGTTAATATAACTACTTTAAGTCTCGGGGCTACTGGCATATACAACTATTAAATTCTCTTACCCGTATGTCTTTTACATACTGCTCCGTGGCTCTGGTCAAACCATCTTGAGCAGCACGGAGGTGCGCGTCCCCCGCGTTAAAGGCATTCAACGCCTTAGGGGAGAAGCACGCGTCACGAAAAACTGTCCGGCGGCGCCTGTGGTTCATGGCGCTCTCCACCTCAGACTTGGTGGCGGACAGTCTGTCGGCATCCTCCGTTGGAGGAGTATCCGGCTCGCGCCTTGCGCTCGTATCCCCTCCAGCCCAGGTGCTGGAGCCTGGCTGGTAGAGGTTGGATTGGCAACCTCTACGCCCGCAGTCCGGCGGGCGCTTTTTCTCCTACAAAAGTCATGAGCATTCAAACGCTTCCTAGGAACGTTGCTCTAAATAACGAACTGAGAGCTATACCTTTGCGGCGACGTTTCAATCCGCGCCGCACTCCTCTTCCGCCTACTGGGCCGGACTGACCCCTGTTGGTCAGCTGCCGCGGGCTCGGCTTCCCGCCTTGGAGGCGCCTCCTGCAAAGCGCCATCGTATACGGTGGTCAGAAATGAGCAAGGAAGGAATAATGGTGTCAGGACTTCGGTCACAATCACCTGGGAAGCCGGATATAGTCTGGGGTAGTCAGCCGTAATGGCGACTAAAGCATTATCCATGCTGAGCTGGTGGAACACCCCGTCGATTAGCTCCACCTTTATGTCCGGATCCTCTTCGGAGGCCGGATCCTGGGATCTCTCTAGATCCTCGGGTTGCGGAGCCGGACTAAGCATGCCCTCCACAACCCGACGCAGCTCCTGCGTCGAAAGCATAATATAAGAAACTTAAACTTCGAAAGCATGGGTCAGGCACACTAAGTGTTCGCTTACCCAACGCCGGGGATTATTCATGGATAACCCATTCAACGGGTTCGTCTGGAGGAAATCCTCCTTCTCCCCCTTGTACAGATCAGACAGGATCTTCACCAGGTCTTCGGCCGAACCCGGCCCTTTGCGGCCATGACGGGTGGCATCGTCCTCCCCGTTGAAATCCCACATAGGGTGGCCTCTGTATTGCAGCGGCTGCACCCCCCGCATAATGCATGTTGCCATGACTCCAATCATGGTCAACCCGGAATGGGCCAGTAACCTTATCTGGCCCATCAAATAATGGACGCTCTTGTCTTCCTCCAGTTGGGGGCTCCGTGGGCGCCAGCTAAGGCATTTCTTCAAAGGAGCATTACTGAACTCCGGGAGGCCGATCCGAACAGGGTCCGGCAGCGGAGCGTCTTCTATGTAAAACCATTCTGAAGGCCAGTCTTCGGACGCCTTCTTAGGGGTTCCGGATGGATATCCGGTCCTGGCGATGCGCCATATTTCGGCACCGCCCACTTGATATATGGACCCTCGTGAGAGCGGGGTACAAGGCAGAACAACCCCTTCCACAACGCAAAATGGGGCTCGACGCCCAGAAATAGCTCGCAAAGAGCTACGTAACCCGCGATATGCAGGATAGAGGCGAGCGTGAGGTGATGGAGCTGGAGTCCGTAGAACTCTAGGAGCCCGCGGAGGAACGGATGTATGGGAAATCCGAGCCCCCTTATCAGATAGGGGACGAATCATACCCGCTCCCCTTTTTTGGGATTTGGGGTAGCCTCCGCTTGCTTCCCACCTTGGTAGGTGGCCAGCCCGGCTCGAACCGGGACCATGAAGGCCGGAGGGAGATATCCCTCTACTTGGAGCGTCACCAGCTCGCTGTGCGGGACAGAACATCTCCACCAGTCTCCTGGCAGAGGGCTGGGAGCGCGAGAGGAGGAGCTGCGTCGATGATCCATGATGGAATGGATTCTTGGTCGAAAGCGCTCCGATGAGTACTCGCGGAAGGAAGATGGTGTGATTTGGATCTGGATTCTTGCCTCTCTTATAGGCAGATTATTTGCACAGCTAGGGGGTAAAACATAAAAGATACCCTGGCTTTTCGCATTCGTGCGACGCGTGGAAGGTGGCCATTATTGGGCGTGGAAGCCAAGAAGCGCAACATTGACAAGGAAGCCGGACACTGTTCGGCAGGTACATGGAACTTAAGGGAGAACCCGCCTTGCAACGCCGAAGACTATAAACGCGCTGGACTTATCGTCATTGAAGCCTGGTTCGGGGGCTACTGAGGGAGTCCTGGACTAGGGGGTGTCCGGATAGCCAGACTATCATCGGCAGCCGGACTCCAAGACTATGAAGATACAAGATTGAAGACTTCGTCCCGTGTCCGGATGGGACTTTCCTTGGCGTGGAAGGCAAGCTTGGCAATACGGATATGTAGATCTCCTACCATTGTAACCGACTCTGTGTAACCCTAGCCCTCCTCGGTGTCTATATAAACCGGAGGGTTTTAGTCCGTAGGACGAACATAACCTTTACAACAATCATACCATAGGCTAGCTTCTAGGGTTTAGCCTCCTTGATCTCGTGGTAGATCCACTCTTGTACTACCCATATCATCAATATCAATCAAGCAGGAGTAGAGTTTTACCTCCATCGAGAGGGCCCGAACCTGGGTAAAAACATCGTGTCCCTTGTCTCCTGTTACCATCCGCCTAGACGCATAGTTCGGGACCCCCTACCCGAGATCCGCCGGTTTTGACACCGACACCCCCTCCTTCTCCTTCTTGCTTGGCCTTCTCCCTAGATTGGAGAAGGATTCCGCTCTGGTCCTTGGTCGCCATGGCCCCGGAAGGGCGGGAGCCCCCTAGATTTGATCTCTCTCTCCCTCCTCTCTCTCTCTCTCTCTCTCTCTCTCTCTCTCTCTCTCTCTCTTTGCTTCTCTGTTTTGCGTCTATGTTTCCGGGCCGAACACCGTTTCTTAAATATCCGAAGATCCATAACTCAAATCGGGCTGAAAATTTAACACATTTTTTTCCAGATATTAGCTTCCTTGCGCCCAAAAGATAGCCCCAATCGACCTCCTAGGAGGCCACAAGCTTGCCTGGCACGACCCAGGGTAGGGACGCACCCCTTGAGCTTGTGGGTCCTGTGGGGCCCCCTTCTTGATTCTGGCGCCAAAAAATCTCATATATTCCATAAAAATCACTGTAAATTTTTATCGTGTTTGGACTTTGTTTGATATGGATTTTCTGCAAAATACAAAAACTTGCAAAAAAACAGGAACTAGCGTTGGGCACTAGATTAGTACGTTAGTACCAAAAATAATATAAAGTGTTGCCAAAAGTATGTGAAAGTTGTAAAATAATGACATGAAACAATAAAAAATATAGATACAGTGAAGACATATCAACATCCCCAAGCTTAATTCTTGCTCATCCTCGAGTAGGTAAATGATAAAAGAAGATATTTTTTTATGTGGAATGCTACCTAGCACAATCTTGATCAAGTAATATAATCATGGCATGAATATTAAGATACGAATGATTCAGGGCAATAGTTTATCATTTGATATAAAGACATCAATACTCGGGCATACTAACAAACAATCATGCCCTTCGAAATAAGAATGCTAAAGAATGTTATCCCTACACAATCATATAGCTTAGCATGCTTAGTCTTCCTAGCATAAAGTATAAATCATGAGCACCACCGTGCCAAATCAAGCAATTATATCATACTTTTTCTCGCTTCAGCTTTTCAATATCACTCAATACATGACCGTGAGTCATGAATTTAGCACTACAGGTGGCAAATTGAATGATAGTAGAGGTATATACGGGAAGATAAAAGCTTGAGAAAGTCTCGCATCGACTCGGCGGATTGTTTGGCAATGGAGAGGCCTTACATTCGATATTAATGCGAGGAGTAGGGATGGTCATGCAACAGATGCACTAGAGCTATAAGTGTATGAAAGCTCTCTATATGAAACTAAGTGGGTGTGCATCCAACTTGCTTGCTCATGAAGACCTCGAGCATTTGACGAAGCTCGTTGATAACTCACAAGTATAGGGGATCGCAACAGTCTTCAAGGGTAGTATTTCACCCAAATTTATTGATTCAACACAAGGGGAGACAAAGAATATTTACGAGCCTTAGCAATTGAGTTGTCAATTCAACCACGCCTGGGAAATTATATTTCTGCAGCAAAGTGTTTAGTGTCACAGTAACAATAGTAACAGGAACAGTAGCAGTAGCAGTTTGTAGTGATTGTAACAGTAGCGGCAACAAAAGTAACTTAGCGCGAACCAATATGAGAAAAGTGTAGGCATTGGATCAGTGATGGATATTTGTGTTGGATGACATTCATCATATAACAGTCAGAACATAGAACGATACACAATAGCTCCAATTCATCTAAATGTAGGCATGTATTCCGTATATAGTCATATGTGCTTGCAACAAGAACTTGCATGGCATCTTTTGTCCTACCCTCCCATGGCAGCGGGGTCCATAAGGAAAGTTAAGGGATATTAAGGACTCCTTTTAATAGAGAACTGGAACAAAGCATCAACACATAGTGAATACATGAACTCCCCATACTACGGTGATCACCGGAAAGAATCCCAATTATTATCATCTTGGGGTATGCGGATCTAACACGTAATAGGTGCATACAACTTGCAAGATAGGATCGAGAACTCAAATATATTCATGAAAACATAAAGGGTCCAGATCTGAAATCATGGCACTCGGGCCCTAGTGACAAGCATTAAGCATAGCAAAGTTATAGCAACATCAATCTCAGAACATAGTGGATACTAGGGATCAAGCCCTAACAAATTGACTCGATTAATGACAAATCTCATCCAACTCCATCACCGTCCAGCAAGCCTACGAAGGAATTACTCACTTCGGTGGTAAGCATCATGTAATTGTTGATGGACAAGGGTTGATGATGACGATGGCGACGAATTCCACCCTCCGGATCCCCGAACAGATTCCAGATCAGCCTTCCCGCCGAAGAACATGAGGTGCCGGCGGCTTCGTATCGTAAAACCTGATGATTACTTCTCTCCGATTTTTTTTCCTCTGCAAGACGGTACTTATGGAGTTCGACTCAGGGTTGTCGAAGGCTCCAGGGGCCCACAAGCTCACCAAGCGTGCCCCTGAGCTTGTGGCTCATGGGTTTCCCCCTCCAGTAGGTCTCTTCGCCAATATTTTTCATATATTCTAAAAATAATCTCTGTAAATTTTCAGCCCAATCCGAGAACTTTTATTTCTGCACAAAAATAACACCATGGCAAACAGCGTCAGTCTGGGTTAGTTCCATTCAAATCATGTAAAGTAGAGTCCAAAATAAGAGCAAAAGTGTTTGGAAAAGTGGATACGTTTGGGACATATCAACTCCCCCAAGCTTAATTCATTGCTTGTCCTCAAGCAATTCAGTTGACAAACTGAAAGTGATAAAGAAAAACTTCTACAAACTCCTTTTGTTGTTGTTGTTGTTGTTGTTGTTGTTGTTGTTGTTGTTGTTGTTGTTGTTGTTGTTGTTGTTGTTGTTGTTGTTGTTGTTGTTGTTGTTGTTGTTGTTGTTGTTGTTGTTGTCGTCGTCGTCGTCGTCGTCGTCGTCGTCGTCGTCGTCGTCGTCGTCGTCGTTGTTGTTGTTGTTGTTGTTGTTGTTAA
This sequence comes from Triticum timopheevii, assembly GCA_963921465.1. Classification (NCBI taxonomy): domain Eukaryota; kingdom Viridiplantae; phylum Streptophyta; class Magnoliopsida; order Poales; family Poaceae; genus Triticum; species Triticum timopheevii. The sequence continues at coordinate 209,038,135 of OY997270.1, forward strand.
CTAATGTTCAAGTTTTTAGCAAAGATTATGAACTAACCATGTGAATGATAATACTTAGGTCTCACATTTACTCATACCAATAACATAACCAACTAGCGAGCAATAATAAGATATCTCGGATGCCAACAATTTGTCAAAACAATCATGATATAATATGATAACATGGTATCTCGCTAGCCCTTTCTGAGACCGCAAAACATAAATGCAGAGCACCTCTGAAGTTCAAGCAACAACTAACATTATAATTCATGGTAGAAGAGATCCAGTCATGTCACACCCAACATTAACTATACTAAATGCATAAGAATGACAATAGTGCTCTCCAATTGGTTCTTGAATGAGAAGGTGATGATTCAACAATAAAAGTAAATAACATAAAAGTAAATAGATAGGCCCTTCGCAAAGGGAAGCATGGGTTTGCAGAGGTGCCAGAGCTCAAAGCTTAAAATAGAGATGAATATAAATTTGGGAGGTATGCCTTTCCGGTCAATGTCACGACCGAGGATTCTCAATATCTTCCATGCTAAACACATTATCGGCGGTTCCCAAGTAGAAAGGTAAAGTTTACTCCCTTGCAACAAACAAACACAAGCCATGGCTAGCCAAATTCACGGGTGCCCTCCATACCAACAACTTTCCGGGGGAGTTTGTTTTATTTTTATTTTTTCATTTTGATTACACGACCGGGCATCCCAATTACCGACCTCTCTCGTGCAATGAAAAATGAGTAAATACCATCGTGAGAATAACCCGCTTAGCATGGAAGATACTGATCGCCCCTGTCGCTCCATGAGCAGTACGGGCACACAAAATAGATGATTATGAATGTTTAGAGGTGGCACATGTAAATTTACTTGGAACAACAGAGTAATACCGCATATAGGTAGATATAGTGGACTCATCTGGAACAACCTTGGGTTGAAGGATTTGGATGCACAAGCAGTATTCCTGCTTAGTACAGGTGAAGGCCAGCAAATCGATTGAGAAGCGACCAGCCAGAGAGCGAAAACAGTCATAATCATGCATTGAGAATAATTAACATTGATTACGAGCATGAGTAGGATATAAAAAACATGAACATAGATATCATGGAGGCTTTGTTGGTTTTGAATCAACCACATGTGTCCACATGTGTGAACATGTTCCAAGTCAAGCCACTCGAATCATCCAGAGGAGGATACCATACTATCATACTACATCACAACCATTTAAATGCATGTTGACACTCAAGATAAATCATTATCCACTCTTAGATGTTTAAGCATGGCATGAGCAACAATAATCTATAATTGTCATCACAAACATGTTTACTCATAATACGCTGAATCAAGAATGATGAGCTAAACATATTTACAAAACAAAAACAAGAAGAGTTCATACCAGCTATCCTTCACCACAATCACTTCATCAAATCATTGTCATTATTGCCTTTCACTTGCACGACCAAATGATGTGAAACTAATAATAGTGCAAGTGTGTCGTGGACTAAGCTGGAACCTGCAAACATTTTATTCAAAGGGGAAGACGAGGTAATATAGGCTCTTCGTTAGATCAACAATAATGCATATGAAAGACACTCAATATTTTCATCGTCGCCTTCTCCTTACGACGACTCAAAGAAATGAAAAGAATTTTAGAGAAACACACTGAAATGTTTTTGAGTTTTTGAGTTTTTCCAAAGAAAACAAACTAACGAAGGAAAAACAAAAACGAGAAAAACTGTGTAGGACCTTGAGAAGAGGTGTCTAGAGGGGGGGGGGGGGTGATTAGACACTAAGTACCAAAGTTGCAGTTTTTAAGTTTCCTTAAGTTTAAGTGGAGATTAGGCACAAGTTTAACATTCACAATACATATCAAGCAAGCATGCAAGAGTATATGGGCAGCGGAAAGTAAAGCATGCAACTTGCAAGAATGTAAAGGGAAGGGTTTGGAGGATTCAAACGCAATTGGAGACACATATGTTTTTGGCGTGGTTCCGATAGGTGGTGCTATCGTACATCCACGTTGATGGAGACTTCAACCCACAAAGGGTAACGGTTGCGTGAGTCCACGGAGGGCTCCACCCACGAAGGGTCCACGAAGAAGCAACCTTGTCTATCCCACCATGGCCGTCGCCCACGAAGGACTTGCCTCACTAGCGGTAGATCTTCACAAAGTAGGCGATCTCCTTGCCCTTACAAACTCCTTGGTTCAACTCCACAATCTTGTTGGAGGCTCCCAAGTGACACCTAGCCAATCTAGGAGACACCACTCTCCGAGAAGTAACAAATGGTGCGTTGATGATGAACTCCTTGCTCTTGTGCTTCAAATGATAGTCTCCCCAACACTCAACTCTCTCTCATAGGTTTTGGATCTGGTGGAAAGAAGATTTGAGTGGAAAGCAACTTGGGGAAGGCTAGAGATCAAGATTCATATGGTAGGAATGGAATATCTTGGCCTCAACACATGAGTAGGTAGTTCTCTCTCAGAAAATGTATGCTGGAAGTGTAGGTTCAGTCTGATGGCTCTCTCCATGAATGAAGAGGAGGTGGAGGGGTATATATAGCCTCCACACAAAATCTAACCGTTAAACACAATCTACCAAACTCGGTGGGACCGAATCGTTAAACTCGGTCAGACCGATTTAGCAAATAATGTGACCGTTAGGGTTTTCGGTGGGACCGAAATGCAACTCGGTAAGACCGATATGGTTAGGGTTAGGGCATAACGTAATCTTGGTAAGACCGATTACACAAACTCGGTGAGGCCGATTTTGGTAATAAGCTTTCCAGAGAGTTGGTCAGGCAAACTCGGTTTGACCGATTACACAAACTCGGTGGGACCGATTTTGGTAATGAGTCAGCCAGAAAGTTTGCATTGTAATCTCGGTAGTACCGATTGCTCAAACTTGGTGAGACCGATTTTGATAATGGACATACACATAGAGATTACAATCCCATCTTGGTGAGACCGAGATCCCTATCGGTGAGAACGATTTGCTTAGGGTTTGTGGCAGTGGCTAAGACATCTGAAATCGGTGGCGCCGGATAGAAAGAATCGGTGTGACCAATTTTGGCTTTAGGTTTAGGTCATTTGTGGAAGTGGGAAAGTAGTTGAGGGTTTTGGAGCATATCACTAAGCACATGAAGCAAGAGGCTCATTAAGCAACACCTCATCCCTCCTTGATAGTATTGGCTTTTCCTATAGACTCAATGTGATCTTGGACCACTAACATATAAAATGAAGAGTCTTGAGCTTGAAGCTTGAGCCAATCCTTTGTCCTTAGCATCTTGAAGGAGTTCCCACATCCTTTAGTCCATGCCACTCCATTGTTGAACTTATCTGACATATACTAGATAAAAGTGTTGGTCCAACAAGAGATATGTTGACATTAATTACCAAAACCACCTAGGGAGCACTTGTGCTTTCAATCTCCCCCTTTTTGGTAATTGATGACAAAATCCGGCGCCTCTGGTTAGTATTTGGTCTCCTTACTTTGCTGCTATGCATCTCCTTGTTCGCCCTGACGCGACGCGGGAGGTGCTTCTGAACGCCATCCGGCACCCTTACGCCCGGGCTCCGTCGCAGGTGGTGCGGGCGGCGTCGGAGGAGCCCGCGACCCACGGTGGGGAGGAGGAGGCCGAGGTCAACGCCGGCACTGGGCGTCGCACGGGTAAGTCTTGTCTTTTCTCTTATGTTTCTTGAGTTGCCGATCGTGACACGACGCGGGCGACGCTGACGCTGATTGTTGATGTAGTAGCGTTGGGCGGAGGAGGCGGCGACGCGGGCGGAGCAAGGTCATCGCATGGAGCGGCGCCGAGCCGTCCGCATGGGAAGGAGAGCATCGCGTCGCGGCCCTGGGCCCCGAAGCGCGCGGCGGACCCGTCCAGGAGCAGGAGGCCGACCAAGAGGAAGCGTGGCGCCGGGCATGGGAGGCCACCCCCGTCCCGGTCCTGACAGGGTGAGTTTATCTCCTGTCTGCGTCCGAACGGTCGAATTGGTTTTGCTTTTGCTCATTCCGTCTTCTTCTTCAGGTCGCTGATCGCGCTGGCGAGGGCGGCGGCGGATGCCGCGGCCGCCGAGGAGGCCGCGTTTCGCAGGAGCCGGTCCGACCCCGTCGACCGGGTCGAGGAGGGGGAGCCGACTGACCCAGACCTCGGCCTGGACCTGACCGACGCCGAAGGCTTGGCCTGGCGGGACAAGAATAGGGCCGAGGCGGAGTTGGAGGTGGCGTCAGTCTGGGTTTGGACCAGCGCTGTGATGGCATGGGCGCGAGCCGGCGAGGAGCCAGCATGGCGCGAGATGCCGGAGGGCTCGATGGTGGCGGCGACAGTCTTCGAGCCATCGTCGGTGAGGGAGCGCGGCCGAGGAGGCCGGGCTGACGTTATGATCCTCGACCAGGAGGTCGTGGAGGTGGAGGATGACACCCCGCTGCGGGTCGACGCTGTCGAGTGGGCGCGGGCCGGCGGAGGCGGCGATGGCGCTGTCTTGGAGGAGGCGCCACGGGCGGCGGTGCAAGGATGCCGCCGGTGTTGGAGGAGGTGCCGCGGGCCACCCCGGTTGCTGAGCCGGTGGTGGCATCGCAAGCCGTCCCGGTGTCTGGGCCGGTGGCGGCGACGCAAGGTGCCCCGGCTTCTGGGTCGTCAGCGGCGCCGGAGAGGGCGCCGGAGGAGGTGCTGGCCGCGTCGGGAGCGGCCAGTGGGGAGCACGCCCTGGTGCCCCGGTAAGGGGGATGTAGGGCTGCCGCACCGCAGCCGGCGTGGAGCGGGATTGCCGTGGTCTGCGGGCCCCAGACACAGGAGGAGGTGGCGATGGACGCCGTCAGCCGCCGCCTGCACGGGCGGACGGACCGGCTTGAGGCCTTCGCCCAGGCCGAGGTGGAGCGGACACGGGACTTGGAGCGCGCCGTGCTGGTAAGCTTCTTCTGCAACTTCTTCTTTGTGGGGGCTCGCCAGCGCACCCACTAGGTGTAGCCCCCGAGGTTCGGGCCAACTACGTAGTAGTTGGGTCAAATCTTTTAGGATGTTGTCTTTGTTTTGATTACTGCCTTTTCAGCAACTCGACGCTTACCGGGTCGGCGCCTTCAACCGCCTCCTGGGTAAGTACCGGGAGCTCAAGGAGCAGCTCGCCGCCAAGGAGGAGGAGCTTCGCGTCACCGCAGGTATCTTCGCGCTCTTTTCTAGTGGGGGCGCGCTAGCGCATCCACTGGGTGTAGCCCCCGAGATTCGGTCCAACTGCAAGTCCTGCCTCTTCCATCAACCTCGTCGACGAGGAAAATGAGCAGGCGCCACGGCCCGTCGATGCCGAGGCACTCCCTGGCAACACGATGGATGATGATGCGCGTCATCGCCAGGGTTGAGCAGACCCTTGGCGCATGGCACTTCAGCGCCGCGGATCAAGATAGGCATGTCAGCGCTGAGAGGCTGCAGCTCACCGCACAACATGATCGATGGCGCACCGCAGAGCAAGCTAGGCGCGTCCGCGCCGATAGGCTACGGCTTGACGCACGGCGAGACTGTTGGAGCGTCGCTGAGCGGGAGGCGCGATGCGCCGCACAGCAAGAGCGGATCCATTGGCACTTGCCTGCTATCAATAGGGCATTGTAGCTAGGTACACGTCCCGTCAGTACCCCCATTCCTCGCCACGAGTGGATAGAGGCCCTCTGCGCCGTACTTGCACCAGACGCTCGCCGCGCCGTTTGCATGGGTAGCGTCGTTCGCCTTGTCCGCGGCCCACTCGATGCCAACGTGTTGGTCGGTAGGCTCGACCGCCTCCTTGGCCCAGGTGTCCACCTGGGCGTAGTAGAAGAACATGACCGTCGCATCCTCGAGCTGGTGATCTCCGATGAAATAGTCAACTTGGAGCTCGAGATCGCGCTCCAGATGTACCGTGAGCGTGTCGACCGCTTGGATGAACACCTGCACGAGTTTTGGCAGAGCCAAGAGCTACCGTAGGCAATGGCTGCTCGTCATGGTCTCATGGACGTGTTTTATTTTGTTGAGTCGTTTCAACGTGGATAGCTATGTATTCACATCAATCATATTATTGCTCTGTTTATCGCTCTGTTTATTGCTCTGTTTCAATGTGTGTACTCTGTTTTCCGTTCTTATATGTTCTGTTTCAATGTGTGTTTATATGCTTTTCATTCTGTATATATGTATGATAACAACTAGATTCAAATTAGTATACAAAAGCAGATAGAAAATGGAATTCATAATATATATATATATATATATATATATAAAGCAAAATAGAGTGCCAATCGTGTGGGGGCCAGTTGTCTTGCCAGATCTTTACATTTTATTTTTTTAACACTAGATATTTACATCGTCTGATAATTTTTTAACTCACACCTAAGTACACAAAAATATGATTTTTCAAACCGTTATGGTTAGCCGTTGCATGTAGATGTAGTTCAAATTTGAATTACGGTCATTAAATGGCTAGAAAATCACTTAAATGTCTTTAAAAGGTCAAATGACCCCTAGAATTTTCCAAAAGTTTTCACATGACAGTTGTATTAGTGCACGTTAAACATAGAAAAAAATTGAAGGACGTAAGAGGAAGTTATCTCCCGTTCCTCATCAAACATGTATTTGTTCCGTCTCGGAACCACGAACCTTCTAGTGAGTTGCTCCGGTTTGTGAGGGGCGTGTGTCCAAACTTTCATCAAACATGCCAATTTTTTTACCACATCATCTTGGTGGCATGACATTACATCAAGCAAGGTTTCATGTTTTTCTGATCATTTTTTATTTTTTTGGAATTAAAATGCCATGGCACTCCATGCATGTGTCCATGTCGTGAGACCAACATGTTTGAAAATTCCTTCTAATTTACTACACAAGGAATTAATGTTGGGGAACGTAGCAGAAATTCAAAAATTTTCCTACGTATTACCAAGATCTATCTATGGAGAGACCAGCAACGAGGGGAAGGAGAGTGCATCTACATACCCTTGTAGATCGCTAAGCGGAAGCGTTCAAGTGAACGGGGTTGATGAAGTCGTACTCGTCGTGATCCAAATCACCGATGACCAAGTGCCGAACGGACGGCACCTCCGCGTTCAACACACGTACAGCCCGGTGACGTCTCCCATGCCTTGATCTAGCAAGGAGAGAGGGAGAGGTTGAGGAAGACTCCATCCAGCAGCAGCACAACGGTGTGGTGGTGGTGGAGGAGCGTGGCTATCCTGCAGGGCTTCGCCAAGCACCACAGAAGAGGAGGAAGAAGAGACGCAGGGCTGCACCAACGAGAGATCGAATCACGTATAATGGGCAGCCCTATGCCTCACTATATATAGGGGAGAGGGAGGAGGGTGCGCCCCCTCTAGGGTTCCCACCCCTAGGGGGGGTGGCAGCCCTAGATGGCAAAGGGGGTGGCGGCCAAGAGGGGAGAGGGGAGGGAGGCGCAGCTAGATGGGCCCTAAGGCCCATCCCCTTTAGGGTTTGCCCCCCTTCCCACCTCTTAGGCGCCATGGTCCCTTGTGGGAGGCGCACCAGCCCACTAAGGGGCTGGTCCCTCACCACTCTTGGCCCATGCAAGCCTCCGGGGTTGGTGGCCCCACTTGGTGGACCCCCGGGACCCTCCCGGTGGTCCCGGTACGTTACCGATAAATCCCGAAACTCTTCCGGTGACCAAAACAGGACTTCCCATATATAAATCTTTACCTCCGGACCATTCCGGAACTCCTCGTGGCGTCCGGGATCTCATCCGGGACTCTGAACAACATTCGGTAACCACATACAAACTTCCTTTATAACCCTAGCGTCATCGAACCTTAAGTGTGTAAACCCTACGGGTTCGGGAGACATGTAGACATGACGGAGACGTTCTCCGGTCAATAACCAACAGCGGGATCTGGATACCCATGTTGGCTCCCACATGTTCCACGATGATCTCATCGGATGAACCACGATGTCAAGGACTTAATCAATCCCGTATGCAATTCCCTTTGTCTAGCGGTATTGTACTTGCCCGAGATTCGATCGTCGGTATACAGATACCTTGTTCAATCTCGTTACCGGCAAGTCTCTTTACTCGTTCCATAACACATCATCCCGTGATCAACCCCTTGGTCACATTGTGCACATTATGATGATGTCCTACCGAGTGGGCCCAGAGATACCTCTCCGTTTACACGGAGTGACAAATCCCAGTCTCGATTCGTGCCAACCCAACAGATACTTTCGGAGATACCTGTAATGCACCTTTATAGCCACCCAGTTACGTTGTGACGTTTGGTACACCCAAAGCATTCCTACGGTATCCGGGAGTTGCACAATCTCATGGTCTAAGGAAAAGATACTTGACATTAGAAAAGCTTTAGCATACGAACTACACGATCTTTGTGCTAGGCTTAGGATTGGGTCTTGTCCATCACATCATTCTCCTAATGATGTGATCCCGTTATCAACGACATCCAATGTCCATAGCCAGGAAACCATGACTATCTGTTGATCACAACGAGCCAGTCAACTAGAGGCTTACTAGGGACATATTGTGGTCTATGTATTCACACGTGTATTACGATTTCCGGATAATACAGTTATAGCATGAATAAAAGACAATTATCATGAACAAGGAAATATAATAATAATACTTTTATTATTGCCTCTAGGGCATATTTCCAATAGTCTCCCACTTGCACTAGAGTCAATAATCTAGTTCACATCGCCATGTGATTAACACTCACAGGTCACATCACCATGTGACCAACATCCAAAGAGTTTACTAGTGTCATTAGACTAGTTCATATCATCATGTGATTAAGACTCAGTGAGTTCTGGGGTTTGATCATGTTATGCTTGTGAGAGAGGTTATAGTCAACGGGTCTGAACCTTTCAGATCCGTGTGTGCTTTACAAATCTCTATGTCATCTCCTAGATGCAGCTACCACGCTCTATTTGGAGCTATTCCAAATAACTGTTCTACTTGGAGCTATTCTAAATTGTTGCTCCATTATACATATCCGGTATCTCTACTCAGAGCTATCCGGATAGGTGTTAAGCTTGCATCGACGTAACCCTTTACGACGAACTCTTTTACCACCTCCATAATCGAGAAAATTCCTTAGTCCACTAGTTACTAAGGATAACTTTGACCGCTGTCCTGTGATCCATTCTTGGATCACTCTTGTACCCCTTGACTGACTCATGGCAAGGCACACTTCAGGTGCGGTACACAGCATAGCATACTGTAGAGCCTACGTCTTAAGCATAGGGGACGACCTTCGTCCTTCCTCTCTATTCTGCCGTGGTCGAGCTTTTAAGTCTTAACTTCATACCTTACAACTCAGGCAAGAACTCCTTCTTTGACTGATCCATCTTGAACACCTTCAAGATCATGTCAAGGAATGTGCTCATTTGAAAGTACCATTAAGCGTTTTGATCTATCCTTATAGATCTTGATGCTCAATGTTCAAGTAGCTTGATCCAGGCTTTCCATTGAAAAACACTTTTCAAATAACCCTGTATGCTTTCCAGAAATTCTACGTCATTTCTGATCAACAATATGTCAACAACATATACTCATCAAAAATTCTATAGTGCTCCCACTCACTTCTTTGGAAATACAAGTTTCTCATAAACTTTGTATAAACCCAAAATCTTTGATCATCTCATCAAAGCGCACATTCCAACTCCGAGATGCTTACTCCAGTCCTTAGAAGGATCCCTGGAGCCAGCATACCTTTTAGCATCCTTAGGATTGACAAAACTTTTCTGATTGTATCACATACAACCTTCCCTTACGAAAATTGGTAAGGAAACTCGTCTTGACATCCATCTGCCAGATTTCATAAATGCAGCTAATGCTAACATGATTCCGACGGACTTAAGCATCGCCACGGATGAGAAAATCTCATCGTAGTCAACTCCTTGAACTTGTGAAAAACTCTTCGCCACAAGTCGATCTTCATAGACGGTGATATTACTGTCTACGTCCGTCTTCTTCTTAAAGATCCATTTATTTCAATGGCTTGCCGATCATTGGGCAAGTCCACCAAAGTCCATGCTTTGTTCTGATACATGGATCCTATCTCGGATTTCATGGCTTCTAACCATTTGTCAGAATATGGGCCCACCATCGCTTCTCCATAGCTCGTAGGTTCATTGTTGTCTAGCAACATGACCTTCAAGACAGGATTACTGTACCACTCCGAAGTAGTACGCATCCTTGTCACCCTACGAGGTACGGTAGTGACTTGATCTGAAGTTTCATGATCACTATCATAAGCTTCTACTTCAATTGGTGTAGGTGCCATAGGAACAACTTCCTGTGCCCTACTACACACTAGTTGTAGTAATGGTTCAATAACCATATCAAGTCTCCACCATCCTCCCACTCAACTTTCCGAGACAAACTTTTCCTCGAGAAAGGACCCGATTCAAGAAACAATCCTTATTGCTTTTGGATCTGAATTAGGAGGTATACCCAACTGTTTTGGGTGTCCTATGAAGATGCATTTTATCCGCTTTGGGTTCGAGCTTATCAACCTGAAACCTTTTTCACATAAGCGTCGCAACCCCAAACCTTTAAGAAACGACAACTTAGGTTTCTCTAAACCATAATTCATACTGTGTCATCTCAACGGAATTACGTGGTGCCCTATTTAAAGTGAATGTGGTTGTCTCTAATGCCTAACCCATGAACAATAGTGGTAATTCGACAAGAGACATCATGGTACGCACCATATCCAATAGGGTGCAACTATGATGTTCGGACACACCATCACACTATGGTGTTCTAGGCGGTATTAATTTCGAAACAATTTCCACAATGTCTTAATTGTGTGCCAAAACTCGTAACTCAGATATTCATCTCTATGATCATATCATAGACATTTTATCCTCTTGTCACAATGATCTTCTACTTCATTCTGAAATTACGTGAACCATTCAATAATTCAGACTTGTGTTTCATCAAGTAAATATACTCAGTATCTACTCAAATCATCTGTGAAGTAAGAACATAACGATATTCACTGCATGCCTCAGCACTCACTGGACTGCACACATCAAAATGTGTTACTTCCAACAAGTTGCTATCTTGTTCCATTTTACTGAAAAACGAGGCTTTTTAGTCATCCTGCCCATGTGGTATGATTCGCATGTCTCAAGTGATTCAAAATCAAGTGAGTCCAAATGATCCATCTGCATGGAGTTTCTTCATGCGTATACACCAATAGACATGGTTCCCATGTCTCAAACTTTTCAAAAATGAGTGAGTCCAAAGATCCATCAACATGGAGCCTCTTCATGCGTTTTATACCATTATGACTTACATGGCAGTGCCACAAGTAAGTGGTACTATCATTACTATCTTATATCTTTTGGCATGAAAATGTGTATCACTACGATCGAGATTCAATAAACCATTCATTTAGGTGCAAGACCATTGAAGGTATTATTCAAATAAACAGAGTAACCATTATTCTCCTTAAATGAATAACCGTATTGTGATAGACATAATCCAATCATGTCTATGCTCAACGCAAACACCAAATAACAATTATTTAGGTTTAACACCAATCTCGTTGGTAGAGGGAGCGTGCGATGCTTGATCACATCAAGCTTGGAAAAAAACTTCCAACACATATCGTCAGCTCACCTTTAGCTAGTCTCCGTTTATTCCGTAGCTTTTATTTCGAGTTACTAACACTTAGCAACCGAACCGGTATCTAATACCCTGGTGCTACTAGGAGTACTAGTAAAGTACACATCAACACAATGTATATCCAATATACTTCCATCGACCTTGCTAGCCTTCTCATCTACCAAGTATCTAGGGTAATTCTGCTCTAGTGGCTGTTCCCCTTATTACAGGAGCACTTAGTCTCGGGTTTGGGTTCAACCTTGGGTTTCTTCACTAGAGCAGCAGCTGATTTGCCGTTTCATGAAGTATCCCTTCTTGCCCTTGCCCTTCCTGAAACTAGTGGTTTCATCAACAATTGATGCTCCTTCTTGATTTCTACTTTCGCGGTGCCAAACACCGTGAATACCTTAAGGATCATCATATCTATCCCTGATATGTTATAGTTCATCACTAAGCTCTAGCTTGGTGGTAATGACTTTGGAGAAACATCACTATCTCATCTGGAAGATTAACTCCCACTCGATTCAAGTGATTGTTGTACTCAGACAATCTGAGCACAATTTCAACAATTGAGCTTTTCTCCCTTAGTTTGCAGGCTAAGAAAATCGTGGAGGTCTTATACCTCTTGACGTGGGCACGAGCCTGAAATCCCAATTTCAGCCCTCGAAACATCTCATATGTTTCGCGACGTTTCAAAAACATCTTTGGTGCCTCAATTCTAAACCGTTTAACTGAACTATCACGTAGTTATCAAAACGTGTATGTCTGATGTTCGCAACATCCACAAACGATGTTTGGGGTTCAGCACACTGAGCGGTGCATTAAGGACATAAGCTTTCTACTGTCCGCATAATTGCTACTGTCAACTTTCAACTATATTTTCTCTAGGAACATATCTAAACAGTAGAACTGAAGCGCGAGCTTACGACATAATTTGCAAAAGGTCTTTTGACTATGTTCAAGATAATTAAGTTCATCTTATGAACTCCCACTCAGATAGACATCCCTCTGGTCATCTAAGTGATTACATGATCCGAGTCAACTAGGCCATGTCCGATCATCACGTGAGACGGACTAGTCATCATCGGTGAACATCTTCATGTTGATCGTATCTACTATACGACTCATGCTCGACCTTTCGGTCTCCGTGTTCTGAGGCCATGTCTGTACATGCTAGGCTCGTCAAGTTAACCCTAAGTGTTTTCGCATGTGTAAATTTGTCTTACACCCGTTGTATGTGAACGTAAGAATCCATCACACCCGATCATCACGTGGTGCTTAGAAGCGACGAACTGTAGCAACGGTGCACAGTTAGGGGAGAACACTTCTTGAAATTGTTGTAAGGGATCATCTTATTTACTACCGTCGTCCTAAGTAAACAAGATGCATAAACATGAAAAACATCACATGCAATCAAATAGTGACATGATATGGCCATTATCATTTTGCTCCTTTTGATCTCCATCTTCGGGGCTCCATGATCATCATCGTCACCGGCATGACACCATGATCTCCATCATCATGATCTCCATCATCGTGTCTCCATGAAGTCGTCTCGCCAACTTATTACTTCTACTACTGTGGCTACCGGTTAGCAATAAAGTAAAGTAATTACATGGCGTTGTTCAATGACACGCAGGTCATGCAATAAATTAAGACAACTCCTATGGCTCCTACCGGTTGTCATACTCATCGACATGCAAGTCGTGATTCCTATTACAAGAACATGATCAATCTCATACATCACATATCATTCATCACATTCTTCTTGGCCATATCACATCACATAGCATACCCTGCAAAAACAAGTTAGACGTCCTCTAATTGTTGTTTGCATGTTTTACGTGGCTGCTATGGGTTTCTAGCAAGAGCGTTTCTTACCTACGCAAAGCCACAACGTGATATGTCAATTGCTATTTACCCTTCATAAGGACCCTTTTCATCGAATCCATTCTGACTAAAGTGGGAGAGACTGGCACCCGCTAGCCACCTTATGCACCAAGTGCATGTCAATCGGTGGAACCTGTCTCACGTAAGAGTACGTGTAAGGTCGGTCTGGGCCGCTTCATCCCATAATACCGTCGAAAAAAGATTGGACTAGTAACGGTAAGCATATTGAACAACATCAATACCCACAACTACTTTGTGTTCTACTCATGCAAAGAATCTACGCAATAAACCTGGCTCTGATACCACTGTTGGGGAACGTAGCAGAAATTCAAAAATTTTCCTACGTATCACCAAGATCTATCTATGGAGAGACCAGCAACGAGGGGAAGGAGAGTGCATCTACATACCCTTGTAGATCGCTAAGCGGAAGCATTCAAGTGAACGGGGTTGATGAAGTCGTACTCGTCGTGATCCAAATCACCGATGACCAAGTGCCGAACGGACGACACCTCCGCGTTCAACACACGTACAACCCAGTGACGTCTCCCATGCCTTGATCCAGCAAGGAGAGAGGGAGAGGTTGAGGAAGACTCCATCCAGCAGCAGCACAACGGCGTGGTGGTGGTGGAGGAGCGTGGCTATCCTGCAGGGCTTCGCCAAGCACCACAGAAGAGGAGGAAGAAGAGACGCAGGGCTGCACCAACGAGAGATCGAATCACGTATAATGGGCAGCCCTATGCCTCACTATATATAGGGGAGAGGGAGGAGGGTGCGCCCCCTCTAGGGTTCCCACCCCTAGGGGGGGCGGCAGCCCTAGATGGCAAAGGGGGTGGCGGCCAAGAGGGGAGAGGGGAGGGAGGCGCAGCTAGATGGGCCCTAAGGCCCATCCCCTTTAGGGTTTGCCCCCCTTCCCACCTCTTAGGCGCCATGGGCCCTTGTGGGAGGCGCACCAGCCCACTAAGGGGCTGGTCCCTCACCACTCTTGGCCCATGCAAGCTTCCGGGGTTGGTGGCCCCACTTGGTGGACCCTCGGGACCCTCCCGGTGGTCCCGGTACGTTACCGATAAATCCCGAAACTCTTCCGGTGACCAAAACAGGACTTCCCATATATAAATCTTTACCTCCGGACCATTCTGGAACTCCTCGTGACATCCGGGATCTCATCCGGGACTCCGAACAACATTCGGTAACCACATACAAACTTCCTTTATAACCCTAGCGTCATCGAACCTTAAGTGTGTAGACCCTACGGGTTCGGGAGACATGTAGACATGACGGAGACGTTCTCCGGTCAATAACCAACAGCGGGATCTGGATACCCATGTTGGCTCCCACATGTTCCACGAAGATCTCATCGGATGAACCACGATGTCAAGGACTTAATCAATCCCGTATGCAATTCCCTTTGTCTAGCGGTATTGTACTTGCCTGAGATTCGATCGTCGGTATACAGATACCTTGTTCAATCTCGTTACCGGCAAGTCTCTTTACTCGTTCCGTAACACATCATCCCGTGATCAACCCCTTGGTCACATTGTGCACATTATGATGATGTCCTACCGAGTGGGCCCAGAGATACCTCTCCGTTTACACGGAGTGACAAATCCCAGTCTCGATTCGTGCCAACCCAACAGATACTTTCGGAGATACCTGTAATGCACCTTTATAGCCACCCAGTTACGTTGTGACGTTTGGTACACCCAAAGCATTCCTACGGTATCCGGGAGTTGCACAATCTCATGGTCTAAGGAAAAGATACTTGACATTAGAAAAGCTTTAGCATACGAACTACACGATCTTTGTGCTAGGCTTAGGATTGGGTCTTGTCCATCACATCATTCTCCTAATGATGTGATCCCATTATCAATGACATCCAATGTCCATAGCCAGGAAACCATGACTATCTATTGATCACAACGAGCCAGTCAACTAGAGGCTTACTAGGGACATATTGTGGTCTATGTATTCACACGTGTATTACGATTTCCGGATAATACAGTTATAGCATGAATAAAAGACAATTATCATGAACAAGGAAATATAATAATAATACTTTTATTATTGCCTCTAGGGCATATTTCCAACAATTAACTCGCACACAAGTACACAAATATGATTTTTCAAACCGTTATGGTTAGTCGTTGCATGTAGATGTAGTTCAAATTTGAATTACGGTCATTAAATGGCTAGAAAATCACCGAAATGTCTTTAAAAGGTCAAATGACCCCCGAAATTTCCAAAATTTTCACATGACAGTTATATTAGTGCATGTTAAACGTAGAAAAAAAATTGAAGGCCGTAAGGGGAAGCTACCTCCCATTCGCCATCAAACATGCATTGTTCCCTCTCGGAATCACGAGCCTTCTAGTGAGTTGCTTCGGTTTGTGAGGGGTGTGTGTCCAAACTTTCGTCAAACATGTCAAAATTTTTACCACATCATCTTGGTGGCATGACATTACATCAAGCAAGGTTTCATGTGTTTCTGATCTTTTTTTAATCTTTTGGAATTTAAATGCCATGGCACTCCATGCTTAATTGTGTCATAGCCGTTAGACCAATATGTTTGAAAATTCCTTCCAATTTACTGCACATGGAATTAAATGACACACAAGTACACAAAATATGACTTTTCAAGCCGTTATGGTTAGCTGTTGCATGTACATGTAGTTCAAATTTGAATTACGGTTATTAAATGGCTAGAAAATCACTTAAATGTCTTTAAAGGTCAAATGACCCCTGAAATTTTCCAAAATTTGACATGACAGTTGTATTAGTAATACAAGTTTTCTCGTACAATTAAAACACCATCCGTTGCCACTTTACTCCAAATTCGTCCTTCACAGCTAATAAAAAATATCCACAACAGCACAAATGTTTTTTGTAGGAACCGTTTGCGATGAATATTTCTGGGTCTATATTTAAGTATTCCTTCTTAAGCTTCGCCGGCTCGTCTGCTCCAGTGCCGGCAACCCCCGAATCCACGAATCCTGATCCCAATTCCCGCACCCCCTTCTTCCAAAGATGACGCTATGGAAACGCTTCGTGAAGGCCCGTACGATGGCCGCGCCCTCCCCGAGCGCCGCGCCTGCGCCAGGAGTGCCACTGCCTACGCCGAGAGTGCCACCGCATCCGCATTGAGCACGGCCACATCCATTGAGAGGGCATCTGCGGCAGCCGACAGGGCAGATGCAGCAGCTAAGACGGCTGCAGCTGCTGCGGCGACGGCGGCTGCAAACGTCGAGAGCACTCGAGCTGCCATCCGTGTTGCCGATGTCGCCCTGGCCCGGGTCGAGGTCATCCACAACAAGATCGAGGATGCACACGCCAAGATATTCCAGGCCACCTCGGAATCCAGCATCCAACCCACGAGCGAAAAGGCGGCGGTGGCCATGGAGCACCTGCTTCCTCATGAGATCGCCGAGCGGGAGCTGGAGATGCAGGAGGTGGCGGAGATCAAGGAGCGCCGGGAGGAGGAGTTGCGCGTGGCCGAGGTCAAGGTAGAGAAGAGTCTGTCCGTCAAGGAATCGGCGGTGGAGTACCAACGCGAGCTCTAGCGCAGCCACTACTACGAGTACTACAACCTTGAGGGCGGCGCCGAGGACGAGGACGAGTACGCAGCCGACTTCAGCAAGGGGGACGCTGAGTCTACCTATGGTGACATTTTGCCAGGACAAGTCATCGACGTCTCATATCACACTAGCGATGCATATAGGCCGGCGCGATGACGGATTTGATAAAATTATGTGTACTTAGGCTTTGTTTTTAATGTTGGTCTTTTGTTAGAGCAATTTTTAGGTTAACTAGCTCTGTTTAATTACTAAAATTGCTCGATTCAGTAAGTGTGGGTTTGTGTGCTGTACGCTCTTTTGTGTGCCCAAATTAGCTAGCGATGTTAAATTATGCAATGACGTCCCCGGGGAAATTTCCACCAAAATTTGAATTATCAAATTCATCCCATGCGCGTAAAGCAGAAGAATCGTTTGCTATGGACACAATCGTTCAAAGTGAATGGTGTCCGGCGGCACCGCACACAAAGTTTCCCTCCACATTTCGAAATTTTTGGCCTACCGCCGAAATGTCTACCCCCGCCCCTCCCCCCTTCCCCACCCCCTTTTCTCCCGACCACAAGTCACATTTCCCCTGTTTCCTCCTTCCTTCCTTCCTTCCTAAGTTATAGCCACTTCGTCGTTTGTGTCCTCGCTCTCGCCGTCTTGCATCCTACTGCCGGGGTCACCATGGTCTTCTTCAATGACCTCTCCAGAGGTTCCTCCTCTGATGACGACTCCTTCACCACCCGGGTATGCCTATCTTCTCTCTCTCGGGCTATGACTTAGAATGAAGGATTTTAACCCGACAGTCGATTTGAGTCATTTCTTCCTCTTGTAGCTCCCTAGGACCATTAGTTGCAACGAATGGAGCGGGGTGGCTGAAGATCTGTCTGCTCGTTGTCACCGTCAATCTCCATGCGTGAAGCTAGTTGTGTTTGAATCTGTGGACAATGGGAGGAAGTTTCTAGCATGTGTAGAGAAGGTTAGACCCTCTTTCGTTCTTACAAATCATTTGTTAGATGTGATTTAGGCACTGTCACGGTCCCAACCCATTCATACCACACCTTCAACCAAACGCATCCTAAGATAGTGTCACAGTTTGTACCTAGTATCTAAAAATGTTGCCATCTCATCAGCGGTGTCATTAGAAAATTATTTCACACTGCTTCAGCAGTTTGTGCAGCCAACTTTGGTCCACACATCCGAGCAGCCAAGCAGTAAAATACTAAATCTTTATGGTAGTAATATACTAAATCTTTATGGCACAAAGGAACTGGGCATTGGAGCAACTAGGTGCTCCGGAGTCCGGGTCCTGATTTTTTTCGCTGCATTGGCTCGGTAGTGCAGGGCACCGATGCGAGATGTAGCAGCAGTTGTCTTTACACCGGTTTTGGCATACATACTGGATGGCCTTAGTGCTATTAGTTCTACTAAATTTGTGCATGTACACACCTGTTAGTATCAATTTGCTGTCATCCAAACACTGTCGCTATGCTATTGCAGTTATATTTACCTTCCTCATAAAATGCTCAATTTGTTATTTATAGTACATGAGTAGGAACTTGTAGCGTTGTTGTAGTTAATTATAGTTTTTGACGTTTCATAATTTGGTTGTTGTCTCAGTAGCAATTAATTCATTTGCACATTCATCTTTTTGAGAAGATATGTCATTGATGTAGTTGATAAAAGCAAACAGTTAACCAATGCAGAGCTTGTGTGATAGTTACACCTTTCACACACGAGCCAATACATAAAACTGTGTGGGATGTACATTCGAGCGGAAACGTTTTCCCTAGATTGACTGTGTGGGATGTACATACGAATGTAAACGTTTTCCTTGGATTGACTGTGTGGGATGTACATAAGAACAAAAACGTATTCCTTGGATTGACTGTGTGTGATATACATACGAATGGAACATATGAGCGAAAACGATTGGGTTTTGATGCATCGCCCAATCACACGCGAGCTCATTTTGCCCCACCCTGTGTGCCAGGAGGCCCCCGACGGTTTTTGGGTCGTGTGGGAAGGATTTTGGCCTAACGCTTGTTTTGGGCTCTAATTTGCATGATTTGAATGAAACTAACCCAGACTGACACTGTTTTCAACAGAACTACCATGGTGTTGTTTTTGTGCAGAAATTAAAGTTATCGGATTGGAACGAAACTTTGCGAGGATTTTTTTATATAAATAAAGAAAAATATTGGAGCCAAGAACCACCGGAGGGGGGCCCCTGGGTGAGCACAACCCACCAGGGTGCCCCCCCTCCAGGCGCGCCAAGGTGGGTTGTCCCCACCTGGTGGCCCCGTAGACCCTAGCTCCGATGCTATAAAATCCTATTTTTAGAAGAAAAAAAACAGGGAGGAAGAATTATCTTGTTTCGCGATACAGAGCCGCTGTCACCTCCCGTTCTTCATCGGGAGGCTAGATCTGGAGTCCGGTTGGGGCTCCGGAGAGGGGAATCTTTGGTCTTTGTCATCACCAACCCTCCTCCATCACCACTTCCATGATGCTCTCCACCGGGAATGAGTAATTCCTTCGTAGGCTCGCTGGTCGGTGAGGAGTTGGATGAGATTCTTCATGTAATCGAGTTAGTTTTGTTAGGGCTTGATCCCTAGTATCCACTATGTTTTGAGATTGATGTTGTTATGATTTTGCTATGCTTAATGCTTGACACTTTGGGCCCAGGTGCCATGATTTCAGATCTGAATCGTTTATGTTATCACCATTATATCCATGTTCTAGATCCGATCTTGCAAGTTATAGTCACCTACTACGTGTTATGATCCGGCAACCCTGGAGTGACAATAGTCGGGACACTTCCCGGTGATGACACTTCTTCTTCTTCTTCTTCTTCTTCTTCTTCTTCTTCTTCTTCTTCTTCTTCTTCTTCTTCTTCTTCTTCTTCTTCTTCTTCTTCTTCTTCTTCTTCTTCTTCTTCTTCTTCTTCTTTCTTCTTCATAGGATATTTGCAAAATACATACGGCTCTGAATATGACAGACCCGTTGATTAAACTTCTCTCACGAGCAAAACATGATCACACCTTATCGTACTCTTTGGGTGTTAATCACATAGCAATGTGAACTAGATTATTGACTCTAGTAAACCCTTTGGGTGTTGGTCACATGGCGATGTGAACTATGGGTGTTAATCACATACATATGTGAACTATTGGTGTTAAATCACATGGTGATGTGAACTAGATTATTGACTCTAGTGCAAGTGGAAGACTAAAGGAAATATGCCCTAGAGGCAATAATAAAGTTATAATTTATTTCCTCATATCATGATAAATGTTTATTATTCATGCTAGAATTGTATTAACCGGAAACATAATACATGTGTGAATACATAGACAAACATAGTGTCACTAGTATGCTTCTACTTGACTAGCTCATTGATCAAAGATGGTTGAGTTTCCTAACCATAGATATGAGTTATCATTTGATCAATGGGATCACATCATTAGAAGAATTATGTGATTGACTTGACCCATTCCGTTAGCTTAGCACTTGATCGTTCAGTATGTTGCTATTGCTTTCTTCATGACTTATACATGTTCCTATGACTATGAGATTATGTAACTCCCGCTTACCGGAGGAACACTTTGTGTGCTACCAAACGTCACAACGTAACTGGGTGATTATAAAGGTGTTCTATAGGTGTCTTCGAAGGTACTTGTTGAGTTGACGTATTTCGAGATGATGCATTACGTAACGAGTAAAGAGATTTGCCGGTAACGATATTGAACTAGGTATTGAGATACTGACGATCGAATCTCGAGCAAGTAACATACCGATGATAAAGGGAACAACGTATGTTGTTATGCGGTTTGACCGATAAAGATCTTCATAGAATATGTGGGAACCAATATGAGCATCCAGCTTCCGTTATTGGTTATTGACCGGAAACATGTCTCGGTCATGTCTACATAGTTCTCGAACCCGTAGGGTCCGCACGCTTAAAGTTTGGTGATGATCGGTATTATGAGTTTTTTTGTGTTTTGATGTACCGAAGGTAGTTCGGAGTCCCAGATATGATCACAGACATGACGAGGAGTCTCAAAATGGTCGAGATGCAAAGATCGATATATTGGATGACTATGTTTGGACACCGGGAGTGTTTCGGGAGGTTTCAGACATTTACCGGAGTACTAGGGGGTTACCGGAACCCCCCGGGGAGTATATTGGGTCTAATGGGCCTTGGTGGGAGAAGAGGAGGGGCGGCTAGGGCAGCCGCACGCCCCCTCCCCCTCTAGTCCAAATTGGACAAGGAGGGGGGGGGGGCGCCCCCCTTCTTTCCTTCTCCTCCTCTCTCCCTTCCTTCCCTTCTCCTACTCTAACAAGGAAAGGTGGAGTCCTACTCCCGATGGGAGTAGGACTCCCCCCTTGGCGCGCCCTCCTCCTGGCCGGCCGCCTCCCCCTTGCTCCTTTATATACGGGGGCAGGGGGCACCTCTAGACACAACAATTGATCATTGATCTCTTAGCCGTGTGCGGTGCCCCCCTCCACCATATTCCACCTCGGTAATATCATAGCGGTGCTTAGGCGAAGCCCTGCTCGATAGCATCATCAACACCGTCATCACGCCGCCGTGCTGATGAAACTCTCCCGCAAAGCTCTGCTGGATCGGAGTTCGTGGGACGTCATCGAGCTGAAGTGTGCTGAACTCGGAGGTGCCGTACGTTCGGTACTTGATCGGTCGGATTGTGAAGACATACGACTACATCAATCGTGTTGTGATAACGCTTCCGCTTTCGGTCTACGAGGGTACATGGACAACACTCTCCCCTTCTCGTTGCTATGCATCACCATGATCTTGCGTGTGCGTAGGATTTTTTTGAAATTACTATCCGAGCCTGGTTTTATGCGAGGATGTTATATGCACGAGTAGAACACAAGTGAGTTGTGGGCGATACAAGTCATACTGCTTACCAGCATGTCATACTTTGGTTCGGCGGTATTGTTGGATGAAGCGGCCCAGACCGACATTATGCGTACGCTTACGCGAGACTGGTTCTACCGACGTGCTTTGCACATAGGTGGCTGGTGGGCGTCAGTTTCTCCAAATTCAGTTGAACTGAGTGTGGCTACGCCCAGTCCTTGAGAAGGTTAAAACATCACTAACTTCACGAGCTATCATTTTGGTTTTGATGCGTAGGTAAGAACGGTTCTTGCTCAGCCCGTAGCAGCCACGTAAAACTTGCAACAACAAAGTAGAGGACGTCTAACTTGTTTTTGCAGGGCATGTTGTGATGTGATATGGTCAAGACATGATGTAAATTTTATTGTATGAGATGATCTTGTTTTGTAACAAAGTTATCGGCAACTGGTAGGAGCCATATGGTTTCGCTTTATTGTATGCAATGCAATCGCCCTATAATTGCTTTACTTTATCACTAAGCGGTAGCGATAGTCGTAGAAGCAATAGTTGGCAAGACGACAATGATGCTACTATGGAGATCAAGGTGTCGCGCCGGTGACGATGGTGATCATGACGGTGCTTCGGAGATGGAGATCACAAGCACAAGATGATGATGGCCATATCATATCACTTATATTGATTACATGTGATGTTTATCTTTTATGCATCTTATTTTGCTTTGATTGACGGTAGCATTATAAGATGATCTCACACTAAATTTCAAGATAAAAGTGTTCTCCCTGAGTATGCACCGTTGCCAAAGTTCGTCGTGCCGAGACACCACGTGATGATCAGGTGTGATAAGCTCACGTTCATCTACAACGGGTGCAAGCCAGTTTTGCACATGCAGAATATTCGGGTTAAACTTGACGAGCCTAGCATATGCAGATATGGCCTCGGAACATTGAGACCGAAAGGTCGAGTGTGAATCATATAGTAGATATGATCAACATAGTGATGTTCACCATTGAAAACTACTCCATTTCACGTGATGATCGATTGTGGTTTAGTTGATTTGGATCACGTGATCACTTAGATGATTAGAGATATGTCTATCTAAGTGGGAGTTCTTAAGTAATATGATTAATTGAACTTAAATTTATCATGAACTTAGTACATGATAGTATTTTGCTTGTCTATTTGTCGTAGATAGATGGCCCGTGCTGTTGTTCCGTTGAATTTTAATGCGTTCCTTGAGAAAGCAAAGTTGAAAGATGATGGTAGCAATTACACGGACTAGGTCCGTAACTTGAGGATTATCCTCATTACTGCATAGAAGAATTATGTCCTGGAAGCACCGCTAGGTGCCAGGCCTGCTGCAGATGCAACTGACGATGTTAAGAACGTCTGGCAGAGCAAAGCTGATGACTACTCGATAGTTCAGTGTGCCATGTTTTACGACTTAGAACCGGGACTTCAACGACGTTTTGAACGTCATGGAGCATATGAGATGTTCCAGGAGTTGAAGTTAATATTTCAAGCAAATGCCCGGATTGAGAGATATGAAGTCACCAATAAGTTCAACAACTATAAGATGGAGGAGAATAGTTCTGTCAGTGAACATATACTCAAAATGTCTGGGTATAACAATCACTTGATTCAACTGGGATTTAATCTTCCGGATGATAGTGTCATTGACAGAATTGTTCAATCACTGCCATCAAGCTACAAGAGCTTCGTGATGAACTATAATATGCAATGGATGAACAAGACAATTCCCGAGCTCTTCGCAATGCTAAAGGCTGCAGAGGTAGAAATCAAAAAGGAGCATCAAATGTTGATGGTCAACAAGACCACCAGTTTCAAGAAAAACTGTAAAGGGAAGAAGAAGGGGAACTTCAAGAAGAACGGCAAACAAGTTGCTGCTCAAGAGAAGAAACCCAAGTCTGGACCTAAGCCTGAGACTACTGCTTCTACTGCAAACAGACTGGTCACTGGAAGCAGAACTGCCCCAAGTATTTGGCGGATAAGAAGGATGGCAAGGTGAACAAAGGTATATGTGATATACATGTTATTGATGTGTACCTTACCAGAGCTCGCAGTAGCACCTGGGTATTTGATACTGGTTCTGTTGCTAATATTTGCAACTCGAAACAGGGACTATGGATTAAGCGAAGACTGGCTAAGGACGAGGTGACGATGCACGTGGGAAATGGTTCCAAAGTCAATGTGATCCCCGTCGGCACGCTGTTGACGCTGGAACGCGTCACACGAACACGTCGATGTGTACCCGCGGCGCCGAGGGAGATGCTCCGCAACTCACACCGCGGGAGGCCGACTTCCAGCGCGATACGCAAGACAGCAAGCCGGCGCTTTTGGGACCCGAAACCCCACACGCCTGGGAGGGACCCCGTCTGGGCGCGTGGCGGCTATGGGCTTCCCTAGGTCGACCTGATCGCCCCTAGGGCCTCGAGGTTCACCGCCCTGCAATGAAGAAGAATGAACAAAGAACGAGGAAGAAGAAGAACTAGGGTTAAGGAGAAAAGATAAAAGATAAAAAGTGGTAGATGAATTGATCGATTGTGTGTTGTTCAATCGGCCATCACCCCTCAGGTATATAAGAGGCGTCTGGACTTCCCGTGCAAGGAAAAGGCTTGGATTCACGTCCAAAACCCTAGTCAAATTCGGATTGGTTTTGTCTGAACTTTCCAAAACTGTTCGGTTTAAACTGGCTGCACCTTGCGGGTAACTTTTGAGGTGGTAAACGACCTCGGATGGAAACGAGCCCAAAAGAAATCTTGACTGTTTCGATGAGACGAACAACTTTTATGTTGAACGTTTTTTGATTAGAGTTCATCTTGAGGGTCAAATCGCTTGTGCAACACAAGCTGTTATTCGCGCTACCCATCAGACACGGTGTTTGGTGGGGCGCGTCACTTTTGGCTCGTGATAGTGCTGTATTCGGATGGCTTTAACTTTTGCATACAAACTCGGATTGGAACGGTTCTTATATCAAAATCAATCGTTTCAACGAGACGAAGACAACCCATGTAGATCATTTTTCCATACGAGGCAGTCTTGAGGGTGTAATGTGCCGAATAGTGTTCTGAATCCAAAATCTTAGTATTTCGAACACAACTTCGGCCTTTGAGATGAGATCAGATGGCGATGGCCCAAACTTCAAAGATGTTCATATCGACAATACAAAACTTTTTCATGTAGAACACTTCTCCATCTGAGGCCATTTTAAATAAGTTCTTGACTGTGCCAAAATCTGGTGTCAACACACGCTACCTCTACATCTACCTTCGGGATTAGTTTTAGACCTGAATAATTGTTATTTGGTGCCAGCGTTGAGCAGGAACATTATATCTGGATCTTGTTTGATGCGAGACGGTTATTCATTTAAATCTGAGAATAATGGTTGTTCTATTTATACGAGTAATATCTTTTATGGTCATGCACCCTTGAAGAGTGGTCTATTTTTATTGAATCTCGATAGTAGTGATACACATATTCATAATATTGAAGCCAAAATATGCAGAGTTGATAATGATAGTGCAACTTATTTGTGGCACTGCCGTTTGGGTCATATTGGTGTAAAGCGCATGAAGAAACTCCATACTGATGGACTTTTGGAATCACTTGATTATGAATCACTTGGTACTTGTGAACCATGCCTCATGGGAAAGATGACTAAAATGCCGTTCTCCGGAACTATGGAGCGAGCAACAGATTTGTTGGAAATCATACATACTGATGTATGTGGTCCGATGAATATTGAGGCTCGCGGCGGGTATCGTTATTTTCTCACCTTCACAGATGATTTGAGCAGATTTGGGTATATCTACTTAATGAAACATAAGTCTGAAACATTTAAGAAGTTCAAAGAATTTCAGAGTGAAGTAGAAAATCATCGTAACAAGAAAATAAAGTTTTTATGATCTGATCGTGGAGGAGAATATTTGAGTTACGAGTTTGGTCTACATTTGAAATAATGCAGAATAGTTTCACAACTCACGCCACCCGGAACACCACAACGTAATGGTGTGTACGAACGTCGTAATCGTACTTTACTAGATATGGTGCGGTCTATGATATCTCTTACTGATTTACCGCTATCGTTTTGGGGTTATGCTTTTGAGACGGCTGCATTCACGTTAAATAGGGTACCATCAAAATCCGTTGAGACGACGCCTTATGAACTATGGTTTGGCAAGAAACCAAAGTTGTCGTTTCTTAAAGTTTGGGGCTGCGATGCTTATGTGAAAGAGCTTCAAGCTGATAAGCTCGAACCCAAATCGGAGAAATGTGTCTTCATAGGATACCCAAAGGAAACTATTGGGTACACCTTCTATCACATATCCGAAGGCAAGACATTCGTTGCCAAGAATGGATCCTTTCTAGAGAAGGAGTTTCTCTCGAAAGAAGTGAGTGGGAGGAAAGTAGAACTTGATAAGGTAACTATACCTGCTCCCTTATTGGAAAGTAGTTCATCACAGAAAACGGTTCCTGTGACGCCTACACCAATTAGTGAGGAAGCTAATGATATTGATCATGAAACTTCAAATCAAGTTACTACCAAACCTCGTAGGTCAACCAGAGTAAAATCCGCACCAGAGTGGTACGGTAATCCTATTCTGGAGGTCATGTTACTTGACCATGGCAAACCTACGAACTATGAGGAAGCGATGATGAGCCCAGATTCTGCAAAATGGCTTGAGGCCATGAAATTTGAGATGAGATCCATGTATGAGAACAAAGTGTGGACTTTGGTTGACTTGCCCGATGATCGACAAGCCATCGAGAATAACTGGATCTTCAAGAAGAAGACTGACGCTGATGGTAATGTTACTATCTACAAAGCTCGACTTGTTGCGAAAGGTTTTCGACAAGTTCAAGGGGTTGACTATGATAAGACTTTCTCACCCGTAGCGATGCTTAAGTCTGTCCGAATCATGTTAGCAATTGCCGCATTTTATGATTATGAAATTTGGCAAATGGATGTCAAAACTGCATTCCTGAATGGATTTCTGGAAGAAGAGTTGTATATGATGCAAGCAGAAGGTTTTGTCGATCCAAAAGGTGCTAACAAAGTGTGCAAGCTCCAGCGATCCATTTATGGACTGGTGCAAGCCTCTCGGAGTTGGAATAAACGCTTTGATAGTGTGATCAAAGCATACGGTTTTATACAGACTTTTGGAGAAGCCTGTATTTACAAGAAAGTGAGTGGGAGCTCTGTAGCATTTCTAATATTATATGTGGACGACATATTGTTGATTGGAAATGATATAGAATTTCTGGATAGCATAAAAGGATACTTGAATAAAAGTTTTTCAATGAAAGACCTCGGTGAAGCTGCTTATATATTGGGCATCAAGATCTATAGAGATAGATCAAGACGCTTAATTGGACTTTCACAAAGTACATACCTTGATAAAGTTTTGAAAAAGTTCAAAATGGATCAAGCAAAGAAAGGGTTCTTGCCTATAATACAAGGTGTGAAGTTGAGTCAGACTCAATGCCCGACCACTATAGAAGATAGAGAGAAAATGAAAGATGTTCCCTATGCTTCAGCCATAGGCTCTATCATGTATGCAACGTTGTGTACCAGACCTGATGTGTGCCTTGCTATTAGCCTGGCAGGGAGGTACCAAAGTAATCCAGGAGTGGATCACTGGACAGCGGTCAAGAACATCCTGAAATACCTGAAAAGGACTAAGGATATGTTTCTCGTTTACGAGGTGACAAAGAGCTAGTCGTAAATGGTTACGTTGATGCAAGCTTTGACACTGATCCGGACGATTCTAAATCGCAAACCGGATATGTGTTTATATTAAACGGTGGAGCTGTCAGTTGGTGCAGTTCTAAACAAAGCGTCGTGGCAGGATCTACGTGTGAAACGGAGTACATAGCTGCTTCGAAAGCAGCAAATGAAGGAGTCTGGATGAAGGAGTTCATATCCGATCTAGGTGTCATACCTAGTGTGTTGGGTCCAATGAAAATCTTTTGTGACAATACTGGTGCAATTGCCTTGGCAAAGGAATCCAGATTTAACAAGAGAACCAATCACATCAAGAGACGCTTCAATTCCATCCGGGACCAAGTCCAGGTGGGAGACATAGAGATTTGCAAGATACATACGAATCTGAATGTTGCAGACCCGTTGACTAAGCCTCTTCCACGAGCAAAACATGATCAGCACCAAGGCTCCATGGGTGTTAGAATCATTACTGTGTAATCTAGATTACTGACTCTAGTGCAAGTGGAAGACTGAAGGAAATATGCCCTAGAGGCAATAATAAAGTTATTATTTATTTCCTCATATCATGATAAATGTTTATTATTCATGCTTGAATTGTATTAACCGAAAACATAATACATGTGTGAATACATAGACAAACATAGTGTCACTAGTATGCTTCTACTTGACTAGCTCATTGATCAAAGATGGTTGAGTTTGCTAACCATAGATATGAGTTATCATTTGATCAATGGGATCACATCATTAGAAGAATTATGTGATTGACTTGACCCATTCCATTAGCTTAGCACTTGATCGTTTAGTATGTTGCTATTGCTTTCTTCATGACTTATACATGTTCCTATGACTATGAGATTATGTAACTCCCGCTTACTGGAGGAATACTTTGTGTGCTACCAAACGTCACAACGTAACTGGGTGATTATAAAGGTGTTCTATAGGTGTCTCCGAAGGTACTTGTTGAGTTGACGTATTTCGAGATTAGGATTTGTCACTCCGATTGTCAGGGAGGTATCTCTGGGCCCTCTCGGTAATGCACATCACTATAAGCCTTGCAAGCAATGTAGCTAATGAGTTAGTGGCAGGATGATGCATTACGTAACAAGTAAAGAGACTTGCCGGTAACGAGATTGAACTAGGTATTGAGATACTGACGATCGAATCTTGAGCAAGTAACATACCGATGACAAAGGGAACAACGTATGTTGTTATGCGGTTTGACCGATAAAGATCTTCGTAGAATATGTGGGAACCAATATGAGCATCCAGGTTCCGCTATTGGTTATTGACCGGAAACGTGTCTCGGTCATGTCTACATAGTTCTCGAACCCGTAGGGTCCGCATGCTTAAAAATTTGGTGACGATTGATATTATGAGTTTTTGTGTTTTGATGTACAGAAGGTAGTTCGGAGTCCCATATATGATCACGGACATGACGAGGAGTCTCGAAATGGTCAAGACGTAAAGATTGATATATTGGATGACTATGTTTGGACACCGGAAGTGTTTCGGGAGGTTTCAGACATTTACCAGAGTACCGGGGGGTACCGAAACCCCCCGGGGAGTATATTGGGCCTAATGGGCCTTGGTGGGAGAAGAGGAGGGGCAGCCAGGGCGGCCGCGCGCGCCCTCCCCCTCTAGTCCGAGTAGGACAAGGAGGGGGGGGGGCGGTGATGAGGATACAGACCTGGGGTAGGGTCATAGGCCTGACCTATACGTCCTACCCAAGGTCACTACCCAAGAAGGCAAGAAGGTCAAGAGACTCTGTGAGACCCCCGGTCAAAGGTGTTGAGTGCAATCCACTCAACATCATGTCACTCGGGAGTCTCCCTACCTACTGTCACTCGACTAACAAGAAAATCACTCAACCTCCCGAAGACCAGGAGTCACTTAGCGTGCAACGGACACGCATTCACTCCGTAGTCTTTAAGGCCATTAATAGCACTTAAGGTTGGCGTTACCAGTAACACCAGCACTTTATGTACATTTACTCCCTTGTAATGGAGGGCGGGATGGGTCCTGGCGAACTCTATATAAGCCACTCTCCTCCTCTGGCAAAAGGGTTCGCACCCTCTGTAATATCACAGGCATAATCCAATCGACCGCCTCCGGGCACCGAGACGTAGGGCTGTTACTTCCACCGTGAAGGGCCTGAACTCATAAACCTTGTGTGTACACCTTCACCATAGCTGAGATCTTGCCTCTCCATACCTACCCCCCTTTCTACTGTCAGTCTTAGAACCACAACAGTTGGCGCCCACCATGGGGCAGGTGTCTTAGCGACTTATTGGTGAAGTTGCAAGTTTTTCCGATC
This sequence comes from Triticum timopheevii, assembly GCA_963921465.1. Classification (NCBI taxonomy): domain Eukaryota; kingdom Viridiplantae; phylum Streptophyta; class Magnoliopsida; order Poales; family Poaceae; genus Triticum; species Triticum timopheevii. The sequence goes on from OY997270.1 coordinate 209,068,089, forward strand.
ATCATCATGGTTTTCGGCGGCGAGTTGGTTGAGGGCCGTTAGATCCGTCTCGGTGCGCTCGTTTTCATCGCCAACGACTCAGCGTGGCTTCAGGAAGCTCCGCTCGACGTTGAGGCGCTCCCCGTCCGAGGGGCGACGCACTTTCACGCGTGCGTTCGTGGCGTCCTTCTTCGGCAGCCGTCGACCCAGTATCAGTCGGCTCCAAGGGCATCTCCCCCCCCCCCCGCTATTGACTGCCACAAGCAATCCGGTCGGTCACGGCTTCAGCGATGGGTGAAGCATGTGGTGGCTCGGCGTTCGGCCACCCATCAAGTCGCGGCAATCGAGCCCGACAAAACTCTCCATGGCCTGTTCGACTGGCTTCGCGGAGACTGCATCCGAGTGCGATAGCAGCGATCCTGCGGCTGAAGTCCTGATGGTCGATGGTCCGCGTGTCCCACCTGGCTTTCGCCGCGAGGACGGCGAAGATGCTGGCGATGATCCGTCACGGGTCCATGAGGAGTATCATCCCGAACCTCTCTCATCGCAGCAAAGGGAGGAACTTCGTCGCCGCAACATGGATGCACTCCACACGCCCATTGTTGGAGAAACTCCCGAGGCTCGGGCCTCGGAGGAGGCGCGCTTGGATAATTTGGCTGAGCGCACTTGACTGGAGAACTTGCAGCACGCTCTCGACGAGCGAGTTCGGGAGCGAGTCCCTGAGTCCATTCGACAACAGATTTTCCCGCCTCCACCTAAGGTATACCGTACTCCGATTCAGAACCTCACAGCTACGGCCCGAATTGCAGAGTCGATCCAACCTTCCCAGTCAGAGGCTGGCCGAGGGTTAGAGCAGATCCAGGCCTTGTTCCGAGCAGCAGGAGAGCATAATTCTGCATTGTCTCAGTCGCGGAATAGGATTCACAGCAGATCCGTGGTAGCGGATACAGTCCAGTCGGCCCATAGCTCAAGATCGCCCCTGCAACGTGAAGATCGTGGGCAGTATGATCGTCAGTTCAACCGCGATAATCGTCGTCGAGTGCCAACACCTCCTCCGAGGAGTGCGTCGTACGTGCCTCGGCAGAACGATGACAAACGTCGTCACAGGGACGAGCGCAGAGCTCCAGTCGACCCAAGAGAGCCGGGCTTCGATGCGAGATCCATTCTCGTCCAAGGTCTGGTCAACCGGAACAGAGCGCATAGGGAAGACCTTGGCAGAGATCGTTCGAGTGGCAGCAGATTACATGTTTCAGGCCCAGAGTGTTTCAGCAGATCCATCAGGGCAGCAGTGATTCCCCCCAACTTCAGGTTGGCAACGGGAGTCAGTAAGTTCACTAGGGAATCCAAGCCTGAAACCTGGCTTGAACATTACCGAGTGGCTGTGCAAATTGGAGGCGGAAACAATGAGATAGCAATGAAACATCTCCCTCTTATGTTGGAAGGGTCGGCCCGAGCATGGTTGACTCAGTTGGCCCCAGGCAGTATACACAGTTGGGAGGAGCTATCTTGAGTCTTCGTAAGAACCTTTGAGGGCACGTGCAAGCGACCAGCAGGGTTGCCCGAGTTGTAACATTGTGTGCAGAAACCAAATGAGACTTTGAGGGAATTCATTCAGAGGTGGACCACTTTGCACCACACCATTGAGAATGTATCGGAGCATTAGACAATGTGCGCTTTCAAGGAAGGCGTCAAGTACCGAGAGTTAGTTCTGAAATTCGGTCGGACTGGAGATATGACTCTGACCCGGATGATGGAGATAGCCACCCGGTACGCTAACGGAGAAGAAGAGGATCGACTCCGTAGTGGGAAGAGTAAACCAGCCGGCCAAGAGGCCGGTGGGGGTGGCTCTAGTCGGAAACAGAAGCATAAGGCCGAACCAACGGCACCCAGAGAGATTGCAGCAGTGGCTCAAGGAAAGTTTAAGGGAAAGCCTAAGGGGCCATGGCCCCCCAAGAAGGTAAAGGATCAAGCAGGAAATGATGTGCTGGATTTGCCGTGTCACATCCACACGAAGAAAGATGAAGAAGGTAATCTGATTTACCCAAAGCATACCACTCGACAATGTCGACTCCTGATCCAACAGTTCCGAGAGAAACAACCCAATGAGAAGGAGAAAGAGTCGGACAGAGATGAGGACGAAGAGGAAGATGATGGTTATCCCAAGGTCAATTCTACTTTCATGATTTTTGCTGATGTTGAGAGCAAGAGTCGGTTGAAGGTTATCAACAGAGAGGTGAATATGGTTGCTCCGACGATGAAGACCACGTACCTGAAATGGTCCCAGACAGCCATCACATTTGACCAGTCAGACCATCCTGCTCGTGTAGCCACCCCCGGGAGGCAAGTGCTAGTGGTCGACCCAATGGTCGGTGGCACTCGACTGACTAAAGTGCTGATGGATGGTGGTAGCGGCCTGAATATCCTGTATGCTGAAACCTTGAAGGGGATGGGCATCCCGATGTCCAAGCTTAGAGAGAGCAATATGAGCTTTCACGGTGTTATCCCCGGAAAGAAAGCCGAATCACTCGGCCAGATCACTCTCGACGTGATTTTCGGTGATTCCAAGCATTACCATAAAGAAAAGTTGACATTTGAAGTCATGGATTTCCAGAGTGCTTATCATGCCATCGCGGGGAGGCCGGCATACGCAGGCTTCATGGCTCGACCGTGTTATGTGTACCTCAAGCTGAAGATGCCTGGCCCCAAAGGTGTGATCACAGTCACTGGCAATTGGCAGAAAGCAGAAGAATGTTTCCAAAAAGGTTCCAAAATCGCCGATGCACAGATGGCGGCGGTTGAATTCCAAGAGTATCAGAAGAGTACAGATCCGAGTGATTTGCTCTGAGCCAAGAAGCCTGCTACAGACTCTGCATTCCAGTTGACCGGTGAAACGAAGCCGATTCATGTTCACCCGACTAATCCCAATGCTGCGCCGACTCATATATCAACAACACTTGAGAGCAAATAGGAAGAAGCGCTCATCCAGTTCCTCCGTGAGAACTGGGACATCTTCGCATGGAAACCCTCTGACATGCCAGGTGTACCTAGAGAACTGGCTGAGCACCATTTGCGTGTCGACCCCAAGGCAAAACCCGTCAAAGAGCACCTTCGGCGGTCCGCCGTGCAGAAGAGAAAAGCAATTGGCGAAGAAGTGGCTCGGCTGTTGGCAGTAGAGTTCATCCGTGAAATCTACCACTCTGAGTGGCTTGCCAATGTCGTCATGGTCCCCAAGAAGGACGATTCACTTTGTATGTGCATTGATTTCAAGCATATCAATCGGGCCTGCCCGAAAGATCACTTTTTTCTCCCCCATATTGATCAGATTGTTGACTCGACTGCGGGGTGTGAGCGCTTGTCTTTTCTAGATGCGTATTCCGGGTATCATCAGATCCGTCTGTATGGCCCCAATGAAATAAAAACAGCCTTTATCACCCCATTCGGGTGCTTTTGCTATGTCACCATGCCACTCGGTCTTAAAAATGCCGGAGCCACATTCATGAGAATGATCCAGAAGTGCCTGCTCACCCAAATCAGTCGAAATGTGGAGGCGTACATGGATGACATCGTGGTCAAGTCTCGCAAAGGTTCCGACCTATTGACTGACCTCACAGAAACCTTTGCCAACCTAAGAAGGTATGATATCAAGCTTAATCCGTCAAAGTGCACATTCGGAGTTCCAGGAGGAAAGTTGCCTAGTTTTCTCGTTTCAGAACGAGGGATCGACGCCAATCCAGAAAAAGTTGATACCATTCTCCGAATGAAACGCCCCGTGCGAGTGCATGACGTTCAGAAGCTGACTGGTTGTTTGGCCACCTTGAGTCGTTTCATTTCTTGTCTCGGTGAAAAGGCCTTGCCTCTTTACCGACTGATGAAGAAATCTGATAAGTTTGAGTGGACTGAAGAAGCTGATACAGCGTTTGCAGAGCTCAAAGCCCTGCTTTTCGCCCAGCCGGTGCTCGCTGCGCCAATCAGCAAAGAGCCTTTACTGCTTTACATTGCATCCACTGGACAAGTTGTCAGTACAGTACTCACGGTCGAGCGAGAAGAGGAAGGAAAAGCTTACAAGGTTCAACGCCTAGTTTATTATCTCTTTGAAGTTCTGACTCCATCCAAGCAACGATATCCTCATTATCAGAAGCTTGTCTATGGAATATACATGACCATGAAGAAGGTTGCACATTACTTCTCTGATCACTCTATTATGGTCGTCAGTGACGCACTGTTGTTTGAGATTCTAAATAACAGGGATGCAACTGGTCGAGTGGCAAAATGGGCGATTGAACTCCTTCCACTGGACATCAAGTTTGAGGCAAAGAAAGCTATCAAGTCCCAAGCAATCGCGGATTTCCTTGCCAAGTGGATTGAGCAGCAACTACCGACTCAAGTTCACTCGGAACATTGTACTATGTTCTTCGATGTCTCCAAGATGCTGAACGGATCAGGTGCTGGAGTAGTATTGGTGTCCCCCGTGGAGACAAGCTTAACTATGTTCTCCAGATTCATTTTGATTCCTCCAATAACAAGGCGGAATATGAAGCACTTTTATACGGGTTGCGTATGGCCATTTCACTCGGCGTCCGTCGCCTCGTGGTATACGGCGACTTAGATTTTGTGGTTAATCAGGTGATGAAGGAGTGGGATGTCAGAAGTCCAGCCATGACTGGCTACTGCAATGCCGTTAGGAAGCTGGAAAATAAATTTGAAGGGTTGGAGCTTCACCATGTACCCTGATTGAAAAATCAAGCTGCAGATGAGTTGGCAAAGATAGGTTCAAAGAGAGAAGCCATTCCCCGCAATGTGTTCCTGGAACATATTCATTCACCTTCAGTTCAGGAGGATCCCTTCACTGAAGAGTCGCCACAGCCCAAGAGTGCCACGGATCCGACCGAAGTCGAAATCCCAGCCGTGGTCGACTTGATCATGGAGGTTTTGGTCATTACTCCCGACTGGACAGTGCCATACATTGCATACATTCTTAGGAAAGAACTTCCGGAGGATGAAGAAGAGGCTCGACAGATCGTCCGGCGATCTAAGGCCTTTACTATGATAAAGGGGCAGTTGTTCAGAGAAAGTGCAACTGGAGTCTGCCAGAAGTGCATCACGCCAGAGGAAGGTCGAGTGATCCTCAATGATATTCACTCGGGAACCTGTGGTCACCACGCGTCCTCTCGGACCATCATGGCCAAAGCATACCGAGCCGGATTTTACTGGCCGCGGGCCAACGAGATGGCAAAGGAAATAGTGGACAAGTGTGAAGGCTGTCAGTTTTACTCCAACATGTCTCATAAACCTGCCTCAGCTCTGAAAACAATTCCACTCGTCTGGCCTTTCACCGTCTGGGGACTGTACATGGTTGGACCTCTGAGGACGGGCAGGAGTGGATTTACTCATGTGCCGGTAGCAGTCGACAAGTTCACCAAATGGATCGAAGCCAAGCCCATTAAAAGCCTTGAAGCAAGCACAGCTGTGAGTTTTATCAGAGAATTGATATTCAGAAATGGCGTCCCGCACAACATCATCACGGATAACGGCTCAAACTTCGATTCTGAAGAATTCAAAGCCTTTTGTGCCTCCCAAGGCATGAGAGTCGACTACGGTTCGGTCGCTCATCCTCAGTCGAATGGGCAGGCCGAGCGGGCAAATGGATTGATTCTCAAAGGATTGAAACCCCGGTTGATGCGTGACCTGAAACATGCAGCAGGGGCTTGGGTCGACGAGCTCCCATCAGTACTTTGGGGATTGAGGACAACCCCTAACCGGTCGACTGGAAGGACTCCATTCTTCTTAGTCTACGGAGCTGAAGCCGTGCTCCCCAGTGATTTGCTCCACAACGCACCTCGAGTCGAGCTCTTCTCAGAAGAAGAAGCAGAGCAGGCTCGGCAAGATGCAGTCGATCTCCTAGAAGAAGAAAGAGAGATGGCTTTGATCCGGTCGACCATTTATCAGCAAGACTTGCGTCAATTTCATGCTAGAAATGTGAGGGGTCGGGCATTTCAAGAAGGAGACCTGGTTCTTCTAGTGGACCAGCAGAGACCTCACAAGCTCGTTCCTATTTGGGAAGGCCCTTTCGTCGTCACCAAGGTGCTCCACAACAGAGCATACCGTCTCTTCAACGTCAAACATAATAAAGATGAGCCCCGCGCCTGGAATGCGGATTTGCTCGGCCCTTTTTACTCTTAAATATCTAGACTGATGAGATGTAATAAGAAATACCTCTTAGTTTGGCTATCAAAAGACGTAATTTACTTTCTTCTGAGTGATTGTTGTTTATTTCTTTTGTACGTATCGCCTTAGTTGCGAATCTGTTTCGCCTAAGATGAAGTGATAAAAAATCCTATCGAGTGGTGAGTCCGCCTCCCACTCGGGGGCCTAGCTACAGCCTAGTGCTCGCCTAAGTGATAAAAATCCTACCGAGTGGTGAGTCCGCCTCCCACTCGGGGGCTTAGCTGCAGCCTAGTGCTCGCCTAAGTGATAAAAATCCTACCGAGTGGTGAGCAATCCTCCCACTCGGGGGCTTACCTGCAGCCCAGTGCTCGCCTAAGTGATAAAAATCCTACCGAGTGGTGAGCAATCCTCCCACTCGGGGGCTTAGCTGCAGCCCAGTGCTCGCCTAAGTGATAAAATCCTACCGAGTGGTGAGCAATCCTCCCACTTGGGGGCTTAGCTACAGCCCAGTGCTCGCCTAAGTTTGAAAAATCCTACCGAGTGGTGAGCAATCCTCCCACTCGGGGGATTAGCTGCAGCCTAGTGCTCGCCTAAGTTTGAAAAATCCTACCGAGTGGTGAGCAATCCTCCCCCTCGGTGGCTTAGCTGCAGCCCGGTGCTCGCCTAAGTTTGAAAAATCCTACCGAGTGGTGAGCAATCCTCCCACTTGGAGGCTTAGCTGCAGTCCAGTACTCACCTAAGTTTGAAAAATCTTACTGAGTGAGGAGCAATCCTCCCACTCGGGGGCTTAGCTGTAGTCCAGCACTCGCCTAAGTTTGCAAGTTCTGAACCTCCCCCCACCCCGAAGGCTATACCATCAAGAAGAAGGACGAGATTATGCGCATTGTCAAAGGCCTCTCCAATGGTTGACAGGAACGTCAAGACCATTGCTGAGTGCCTTGCTGATGAGCTAATCAATGCTACTCAAAGATCGCCCAATCGGTTGACAGGAACGTCAAGACCATTGCTGAGTGCCTTGATGATGAGCTGATCAATGCTACTCAAAGATCGCCCAATCGGTTGACAGGAATGTCAAGACCATTGCTGAGTGCCTTGCTAATGAGCTGATCAATGCTGCTCAAAGATCGTCCAATCGATTGACAGGAACATCAAGAGCATTGCTGAGTGCCTTGCTGATGAACTAATCAATGATGCTCAAGGACCGTCCGATCGGTCGACTGGGTATTCTTCTTCAGCACCTGCATCAGACGATGACAAACAGATCCAAGTGAAGAACATATTTCGCTCGAAGACAAACCCAACATATTCAAAGATAAATCCAGAGTTTCCTAACCGCAGATTAAAAGTACTCGGGCGTCAGACCCGAAGGAGTTTTAATGGTTACAAAATCACTCGGCATTCTGAGGCAAATAAAGGTGAAGCATAATGTTTTCCAATCACTCAGCCGGAGAAGGACTGGCGGATCGCAGAAGCTGTCGAGATCGATGCTGCCGGCGATGCGAGTGGCTGCCTCGAGGAAGGGTCCATGAAGTCATGGAAAGAGTGCTTCTTAGTGTCCGCCACTTTGAGAGCTGCCAGCTTGTCTTCCTTAGCCTCCTTGCAGTGCACTCGAACCAAAGACAAGGCGACATCGGCACCACAGTGGGCACAAGATTTCTTCCACTCTTGCACTCGGCCTGGAATCTGATTTAGTCGAGTCATCAGGGACTCGAGGTCTTGAGACACTTCCGCCCGAGGCCAGAGTTCAGCATCCACTTGGGCCATCGCCGCCTTCAGTCGAGCAAGATAAGCAACCGCACCATCTAAGCGCGACTCCAATCGCAGCAGATTCATTGCAACATCATCTTTCATGGGACAGTTGATGGGGTTGAGACCCGTCTCGACCCGCTCGGTTTTAGCCTCAAAGTCCTGACACAGTTCTGTCCCATTGCGAAAAATGATGAGTCCACAGCATGACAACAAAGTTTAGTCGGCGACAAATTAATTCCAGTCGAATGATCATACCTTCAAGCTTCAGAACAAGTTTCGCGGTGAGTTGCTCCAGATATGACTCCAGCTTGTCTGTCTTGGTCCTGAGGCTGCCAACTTCAATGGTCAAATTCTCCTTGTCCTTCTTCAGCTGCTCGACTTCTCGATTGGCGTCCGAGATGGCAGTCTTCAGCTTCGCGTTCTCCTCCTCTAATTTGCTAACCAAAGCCAGCTTCTGGTCCGCAAGCTTTGTATTATCGCGTGCTTCCTTCTGAGCACGTGCCAGATCCAGATCCTTCTGCTTCAAAGCCTCCTTCATCCTCTCAAAAGAAACAACACTCTTCAGACGAGACTGAAGTTGGCGATTTTCACTACGCACATCTGCTTGTGTGAAATCACTCGGTTCAAAGAGACTGAAAGAAAAACCAGTGCAAAGTGTGAAGCTACAAAGCAGACAAAATGGTCGAGTGATTACCTCCCATTATGGTCGTTTCTTCTTGAGCAGTCTTCAGATTCTTCTTCACGAGTTCGAGGTCAAGTTCAACGCTGATATGCTTCTTCTTTAATTCGGTGAGCCGAGCTCCAAGATCACAAGACCTCTGCAGCCAGAAAGACAGACATGTCAGTCGACAGATATAAGCGACAGTGAAGGAGAAGAATTACTCTAAGACTACTGCCGAATCAAATATTCAACAGTAGTCTCGGGGACTACACCCAGTGGGTGCACTTAGCGTGCCCCCACTGGATTAGATCAATACTCAGCAAGAGTTGCCCAGCATGAGTTCAAAAAAGAGAGAGAGAGACAGATACATCATTAGACCTCAGTCGACTGCCAGCAGCCGACCGTGGTCTCGGGGACTACACCCAGTGGGTGCACTCGGCATGCCCCCACTGATTCGAACAGTGCAGAATTGAAGATTTCCTGAGTTCTAAACGAAGGAACACCCAGTGGGTGATCAGATATAAAGCAACACTCAAAAGTTCAGTCGGAATTTTGCTGACCTGAACATTGGTCTGAAGGGCAGTGCTGGCGTTGTAAGCTACGTGACTAGCTTCATGCATCACTTTCACCTGCTCCATGACAAGGTTCACCTGATGAAGAGCTTCCCTAGCGGCGCCCGGCGAGTCGTCTGGAGTTTGATATGTAGCAAAGAGGGATGGCTCCAGAGTGGTCGAAGTAGTTATCGGGTCAGACGAGTGGAGTTGCACCGGTGCAGTAGGTGTCTGTGCAGTCGACCCCGATGGACGATCAGTCCTCTGCGGGTTAGCGAATGTGACGTTGGTCCGAACCGGCCCTTCGGAACGTTCGACTATCGCCTTAGGCACCGGTGTCGACTGAGGGACTTGGACTTCAAGCCTCCTCCTACTTGAGCCTCCACTCTTCTTCCTCCTCTCCTGTAGAGGCACTTCTTCTTCTTCGTCATCAGGAAGCACAACGCTCTTATGGAGCTACATAAAGAGAGAAGTATCAAATTTTCAGTCGATTGACCACCCACTCGACTAAATAGAACTTGGTTGAACGAACTTACCAGCTCGTGAGGTGGCCTCTTCGTCTCCTAGTGCCTTGTCAATGTCCATGTCAGTGGCAGCAGAGGTGGGACTGGAAGGACACATGAAGTGGTCGGTCAGAACAAGAAAATCTTCAGTTGACCTACGAAAACGCAAGCGAGATACTCACCCCGAAGCAACGGGAACATCCATCTTAATTCGTGGCAATGTCTTCCGGGCCTTGGGAGGAGCAACTTTAGGCTGCTTGGCCACCTTCTCCGTCGGCTCCGGAGTCGACGTCCGAGTGTGCTTCTGAGTATTGGCACTCGGGCCCACGCTTTTCCCGCGCCCGCCAGCCGGATCTTGCTGCTATTTGGATCGATGTTCGGAGCGCGGCGGCGAGTCGACTTCTTCCTTCTTGTCTGACTCCTCGCTCTCCTCCTCCTCATCTTCTCCTGGAGACTCCCACGCACCACTCTCCTACGCACTGTCCTCCCCCTCCTGGCCCTGCTCCAAAGCTTGTTCACCGTTGGGCATCGAATGAATCTCAGTGAATACTGCAGAACAAATCGGTCAAACGAGAGTCAGTCAACATCAAGTACAGTCGAAGCATGAGCGGGAAGCAGTCGGAACAAAAAGTATACCTTGTCGGGCGGGTTTCCGTCGCTGAAGGGGACCACTCTCCTAGATCCTCTGGGGTTGTCCTACTTGCATGTGATGCCCCTCAGCCACAAAGCTACGGTTTCAGATGACACTTCTTCTGGATGGACCCGAGCAGTGTCATCCGGTCCAGAATACAACCACATCAGGTGATCGCAGGCTTGGAGAGGTTGGATGCGTCGACTGAGGAACACTTCCAACAAGTCCATGCCGGTAACACCATCATTGATGAGCTGGACCACTCTATCCACCAACATCCTCATCTCCATGGTCTCATCAGCGGTTACTTTCAGTGGGGCAGGAGTCTGAACACGGTCAAACGAGAAGGGGGGAAGACCAGTCGACTGACCCAGAGCTGCGACGTCCTGGGAGTAGAACCAGGTAGACTGCCAACCTCTAACAGATTCAGGGAGAGTCATGGCGGGAAAGGTACTCCTATTACTCTTTTGGATACCTAAACCCCCACACATCTGGATGACGTGGGTTTTTGAGTCACTCGACTTCGCCTTTTTTACCGACTGGGAACGAATGGTGAAGATGTGTTTGAAAAGACCCTAGTGCGGTCGACACCCTAATAAGTTCTCACACATCGATACAAACACAGCTAAATATGTGATGGTGTTGGGAGAAAAATGGTGGAGCTGAGCGCCAAAAAAGTTCAAGAATCCCCGGAAGAAAGGATGCGGAGGGAGCGAGAAACCCCGATCGACGTGGGTGGCGAGCAGAACGCACTCACCCGGTCGAGGTTGCGGCTTCATCTCCCCCTTCGGCAGCCTCGCCGCTCCTTTGGCGACCAATCCGGACTCCTCCAGTTCGGCTAGATCCTCCTGCCGGATCGAAGACCGGATCCAATCGCCCTGGATCCAGCCCGGCGGCAGCCCCGCACGCGACGACGACCCGCGGGTCTGCTTCTTGCCTTTCGCTGCCCCCGTCGCCTTCTTAGCGCGCTCTAGCGCCGCCGTCCTGTCCTTCACCATGGCTGGAGAGCAGCGGCCTTGAGAGCGGAGGAGCTGGACGCGGTGGAGAAGCATAGGAGAAAGAAGAAGGAATAGGCGTGCACAGTACCAGCGCCTCGGACCCGTCGCCTTATAAAGGGCCATCTCTGAGTGGCTGACGCGTGGGACCAGGCAATCCCGTCAAATCCCGCACCAGTTGCGCGCGGCATACGTGGCGAAAAAGGCGGCACGGTAATTGAGGCATCGCTACTTATCCGGTCCGCCTGTTTTGGCGCTCTCCCCCCTGCGCGCTTCCCCGAAATTTTGTATCCCGCAAAATCCGGGATACAGTGCAGACAATCGCGCCCAAGATCCCGCGCTCCAACATAGCACTCGACACATGAGGTCACCAGTTCAATCGACAGCTCACTGAATGGATCAAGGCGACTGAGTCGACACCGAAGTATCGATTCAGGCGTTCAGTCTCGCAGAAGATACTCATGAAGACACGAAGCTCGGAGCGGATTCAACTTCAACCTACTTTTCACTCATACCTTAATCCATTCGGGGGCTACTAGTGATGATACAGACCTGGGGTAGGGTCATAGGCCTGACCTATATGTCCTACCCAAGAAGGCAAGAAGGTCAAGAGACTCCATGAGACCCCCGGTCAAAGGTGTCGAGTGCAATCCACTCGACATCATGTCACTCGGGAGTCTCCCTACCTACTGTCGCTCGACTAACAAGAGAATCACTCGACCTCCCAAAGACCAGGAGTCACTCAGCGTGCAACAGACATGCATTCACTCCATAGTCTTTAAGGCCATTAATAGCATTTAAGGCTGATGTTACCAGTAATGCCAGCACTTTATGTACATTTACTCCCTTGTAATGGAGGGCGGGAGGGGTCCTGGCGAACTCTATATAAGCCACCCTCCTCCACTGGCACAAGGGTTCGCACCCTCTGTAATATCACGGGCATAATCCAATCGACCGCCTCCGGGCACCTAGACGTAGGGCTGTTACTTCCACCGTGAAGGGCCTGAACTCGTAAACCTTGTGTGTACACCTTCACCATAGCTGAGATCTTGCCTCTCCATACCTATCCCCCTTTCTACTGTCAGTCTTAGAACCACGACATGCGGCGCCCCCCTTCTTTCCTTCTCCTCCTCTGTCCCTTCCTTCCCTTCTCCTACTCCAACAAGGAAAGGTGGAGTCCTACTCCCGGTGGGAGTAGGACTCCCCCCTTGGTGTGCCCTCCTCCTGGCCGGCCTCCTCCCCCCTTGCTCCTTTATATACGGGGGCAGGGGGCACCTCTAGACACAACAATTGATCATTGATCTCTTAGCCGTGTGCGTTGCCCCCCTCCACCATATTCCACCTCGGTAATATCGTAGCGATGCTTAGGCGAAGCCCTGCGTCAGTGGCATCATCGACACCGTCATCACGCCGTCGTGCTGACGAAATTCTCCCGCAAAGCTCTGCAGGATCGGAGTTCGTGGGACGTCATCGAGCTGAATGTGTGCTGAACTCGGAGGTGCCGTACGTTCGGTACGTGATCGGTCGGATTGTGAAGACGTACGACTACATCAACCGCGTTGTGCTAACGCTTCCGCTTTTGGTCTACGAGGGTACGTGGACAACACTCTCCCCTTCTCGTTGCTGTGCATCACCATGATCTTGCGTGTGCGTAGGACTTTTTTTGAAATTACTACGTTCCCCAACAAACACACATAGCGGCCTTCGCGCCATCGACCGCCATCAGCTCCACGACCTCCACGTGATATGTGGTTGGGCTTACACAGCGATGCTCTGGAGGTAGGGGCGGTGGGGATTTGGAGGCATGAGGATGTTTTGCAGGCGCCATGTAAGCAATCAGGCCAGGGCCATGACAGAGATCGGTGGGTTACCTGACTGGATCGACGATGCTCGGGCAGAAAGTAGATGTGGTTGAAGTTGTGGTTGCGGCGACGGTGGTTTGAGCTGCCGGTAGGGGGGAGGGGGAGATACTGAGGAAATTTGATGAGTAGGGATGTGGTGGGAGGAATAAATTCTAAAATTGTGCGCCTAATGAAAATTTTGCTGAGAAACTTGAAACTTGGGCGCAGGAAACACACAACACAGACGAAGCGCGTAAAATACTCATGTGCGAGAAAAGAGAAAATTGGCAGATCCCGTCTCCAAAAAATGTACACGTGTAGTTGATTTTTTTGGTCAATGGTACGCTTGCTTTATTAGGAAACATCACACGGGTTACTGACCTATGGATCATTAACGCAAAAAACGCACATGGGTACACCATAGAAACCGTGTGTTTTGTGATCTTCTAATAATTCTTATATCTATCAGCATCTCCAATCGCACCTAATTTCAAAATCTCTTTCATTGTATCAGGATTATTCAATGTACATGAATGAGGCAAGGTGACACCCGATGAAAAATCATCGGTTTATGAAATGCAATCAAGTGTCAACCTGCCTCACTCGCATAGCCAGATTTGATCCTATGCAACAAGAGAGAAGGTTGCTTCCATCCGCCGACACGACAATTTAAGGAGGTGTGCGGCTAACTCGCGCGGGTAGGACTAAAAACCAGCTGCGGCCAGCTCTAGTATCCGGTGGTTGTGGGCGGACATTTCGGGATTATTTAGGGCTGGGGTGCGGCTACAAAACTTCAGTGAACACATGCTAATCAATGCTCAAAGCCCTCAAAGGCTCAAAGGATGCACTTACCAACATTGTACGTCAATCATAGATAGTACCAACTTAAAGTACTACTAGTAATTTGCTATAAAACTAGTACGTATGTAGTACTAGTAGATGCTCGCAATTAATTATATAAACTTATGAGTGACACTCATTCTCACCAAGGTAGTCAGAATCCTGACTCGACTCCTAGAATCCTACGACTTCACGACCCTATGGAACCATGTCGATCCAGGTCCCACTATGAATCCGGATCAGGTAGAATCCATGTTGAGTCGCGATCCAAATTGTAGAATCATGTACAAAACTATAGAATCCCAGCTATGCTATGGACTATTTCCAATTCTACCAATTTATCTAAGTCATTTCTTTAGTTGTAGCAAAATAGTATGCATTCATCCAAACCATTTTCACATGCCTCATGGCCCTGTATAACTCACCCAAGCCCAAATGCTCAGCCGCCAACACCTTTGATCTGGCTCTGAAAACCTAGATCAAAATTGAGGATCAGACTTGTCGACAAATGGAATTGGCGTGGGAAGGAGGATGCGTCAATATTTCGTGCGTCGAAGATTTCAATGTTCTATATATTTGCCTCTCATATATGTTCCATACATCCAAGCTAATAGTAGGTTAGCCATAAAAAGAAGTGGAATAGAATGCATTGATGTGTATGTCTTTTCTCTATATTTAGTGTCAAAACTCTATATAAATTTCTTCCGTGGATACAAAATATCTTATTTGAGTAAATCTAGTAGAATCCTTGATTCCACGACTCGATTCTGTCTAAGGAAAATCGATCCGACTCTGACTACCTTGCTTCTCACATGCTAGCCAGACGCCATTGTTCTCCTTCCCGGCCTTGTAGGTGGCAGCCCACTGTGCTTCGATCTCCGCCGAGCTCTCCTCAGCACAGCGTGCGGCCTATTCTTTCTTGTGGTGGCGGGACTCTCTTTTCTTGACTGCTTTCTGCCTTCTCCGCTCCTTCTGTGCGGCTTTGGCCACCTCTAGATCAACTACCCATTCCGCCATGGCAGCATTAAAGTCAGCCCACGTACTTGTCTGGCCACCGGCGGCGATGAACTCAGCATGGCCGGATGTCATGGCTTCCTTACCATGTGTGCGGCCGCGGGCGGCGAGGAACGCACGCGGCGGAATGCCATCGCTTCCTTACCAGTTACTATGCGTCGCGGTGCCATGAACGACACTTGGATAGAGCTCTGGGACGGAGTGGCCGGACAGTCGTACAGTGCGGTGATTTTTAAGAGCTCAACGACAAACGATGAAGGAAATTTGGCTTCCCTTACAATCTTACTCATTCATTATCGCACATGGTTCATCTCCGTCGCCTCCGGAAACAGTGTGCGCTGAACCTATTGTGTGTTGTGTTATGATTGGCCGGAACCCAGCCACGCAGATCGCGCATGTGCACTGTAGGATGCGCCGCGATCGAACGACAATCCACATCCCTCACATCACACCCGTGCAACTGTAGCTGGATTAGATTTATATGCGCTAAATGCTTAGAAAATGCAGATAATCCCCTAAATATGGTAAATGAGTCAGGAAAAGTGCCAAATTTGAACACGGTGATTTGCAGGGTGTATGTTCATCATAGAAAAAAACTTAAGGGAAAAGAACGAAGAAAATTTGGATTCCCCTTAAATCTTGGTGATTTCCCTCTCGAAAGCATGGAACTTCCTCAGTGATGGTTTGATTTATGAAGGGTGTGCATGACGACATAAGCCAAACCTTCTCAAAGTTTTACCAGGGCATGGTGAGGCCATACCATGGCACCATGCCAGGCGTCATGTTTTCAAGCATTTATTTCATTTTTCTATAGTTGAAAACCCAATAAACAAATGTCTGCCTATTCCTTGTAAAAGGCATGAGAATTTACTAAATAGCACGAGCATGGTTTTCCAAACCGTTCTTGTGCACCCTTTCATGCACCGATTGTTTGAACTTGAATTATGTGCATTAATGCATAGAAAATGCCCATAATCCCCTAAATATGGTAAATGAACCCGGAAAAGTGCCAAATTTGAACATGGTGATTTGCAGGGTGTATGTCATCATAGAAAACCAAAGGAAATTTGGATTCCCCTTCAATCTTGGTGATTTCCCCCTCGAAACCATGAAAGTTCCTCGATGATGGTTCGATTTATGAAAGGCGTGCATGATGACATAAGGCAAACATTCTCAAATTTTTACCAGGGCACGGTGAGGCCATACCATGGCACCACGCCAGGCGTCATGTTTTCCAAGCATGTATTTCATTTTTCTATAGTTGATAACCCAGTAAACGACGCGTTTGTGGTTGATTATTGCCACACATTTCCTTGAAATCTCTACCCATTCCTTGTAAAAGGTATGAGAATTTACTAAATAGCACGAGCATGGTTTTCCAGATTGTTCATGTGCACCTTTTCATGCACCGATTGTTCGAATTTGAATTATGTGCATTAATGTCTATAAAATGCGCATAATCCCCTAAATATGGTAAATGAGCCCGAAAAAATGCCAAATTTGAACATGTTGCATTGGAGGGGGTATGTTGATCGTTGAAAACAAACTGAATGACAAACTAGGACGGAAATTTGGATTCCCCTTCAATCTTGGCGATTTTCCCCTCGAAACCATGAAACTTCCTCGGTGATGGTTCGATTTTATGAAGGGCATGCATGACGACATAATCCAAACCTTCTCAGCTTTTTACCAGGGCACGTGAGGCCATACCATGGCACCATGCCATGCATCATGTTTCTCAAGCACGTATTTCATTTTTCTATAGTTGATAACTCAATAAAGGACGCATTTGTGGTTGAATATTGCCACACATTCCCTTGAAATCTCTGACCATTCCTTGTAAAAGGCATGAGAATTTACTAAATACCACGATCATGGTTTTCCAGACCATTCTTATGCACCTTTTCATGCACCGATTGTTCGAATTTGAATTATGTGGATTAATTCCTAGAAAATGCACATAATCCCCTAAATATAATAAATGAGCTCGGAAAAATGCCAAATTTGAACATGTTGCATTGGAGGGGTATGTTGATCGTAGAAAGAAAGATTGAATGACAAACTAGGAAGGAAATTTGGATTCCCGGCCCCTTCAATCTTGGTGATTCCCCCCTCGAAACCATGAAACTTCCTCGGTGATAGTTCGATTTATGAAGGGCGTGCACGATGACATAAGCCAAACCTTCTCAAATTTTTACCAGGGCACGGTGATGCCATACCATGGCACCATGCCAGCCGTCATGTTTTTCAAGCATGGATTTCATTTTTCAACAACTGAAAAACCAATAAACGACGCATTTGTGGTTGACTATTGCCACACATTTCTGTGAAATCTTTGCCCATTCCTTGTAAAAGGCATGAGAATTTACTAAATAGCACCAGCATGGTTTTCCAGACCATTCTCCTACACCTTTTCATGCACCGATTGTTTGAATTTGTATTATGTGCATTAATGCCTAGAAAATGCACATAATCCCCTAAATATGGTAAACGAACCCGGAAAAGTGCCAAATGTGAACACGGTGATTTGCAGGGTTTATGTTCATCGTAGAAAAAACTCATGGAAGGACAAAGGAAATTTGAATTCCCCTTCAATCTCGGTGAGATATACTATCGCACACGATTCATCTCCGTCGCATCTGCGAACCGTGTGTGTTCACCCACACATGCAAAAGGAAAAAAGAAAACCCTCGCCCACTTTGTCCCCACCCACTCTCCATGGACTCCTCCGCAACTCATCAACTTCTATCGTGGCGGCCATCCTAAGCTCGACGGCTGTCGTCAATAGGCAGAGGTCGCGCTCCAAACGCACGGGATTTCGCCCCTACCGCTTGCCGTCGCCTATCTGCACCGACATTCTAGACTCTAGTCGATTGGGGTTTTCTGCGGGATTGGGCCGGGGATTTTTCTCATGGAGAAGGTAATCAATTTAGCGAAATATTCACTCATCTCTTATCGCAGTCCGTCCCTCGCTGTTAATCAACCGGCGAAAATTGCCGTGGATTCATTTTCCTTCTAGCTGATTCAAGGGTTTTCATTCATGTGTCCATAGTGCGAGCACAAATCGGGCAAGTGTGGTCACGGCCAGTTGGAAACGAAGTTCTATCTCACCATTCCGGATGACTTCAGCGAGCGCTCGTTATGTTCAATCTCACCCTACCATGGTCGGCATGGCCTAAATTTGTGAACATATACCGTCTATTGCTACATTTGGATAAAAGGTATGGTGCCACGTGCATCCTAGATGTCGAAGCCGATTTCCCCCCTATATTAGGCAAATTTATGATGTATTGTTCATACATTTACTCTCATATTTGCATCAAATCTTTGTTACATTATATATTTTTGTACTTTTTTCCAGCTATATATTGACCTGTTCTATCAGTTACTCCCATATTTGCATCTTGCTCTGTTATTTCAATACATCTAATTTAATCTTAATTTTCATTTCAAGCAGTACATCCCTTGCTTTGCAAGAACAGGAGTAGAAGGAAATCTTGGGCTTTACTTTGTTGATGGCTCCATGGATGTCATATTGACAACGCGACATGGATTTACAATGACAGTTAGCATAAAATTTGATAAAGATGGTTACTCCTATTTTGATGCGGACCTTTGGAGAAAAATGTCTATGTGTTATGAACTGAAAGCTGGCAATAAAATTCTAGTGCGTGCACCACAGCCTGGTCTAATTAACATGGATGTTTACTTCCCCAACGTCATCAGCCGATCAAAGTCTGATCGAGGTTAGCGTCCTTTCAACTTTCTCCATGCTGGCATATTACTTAGCAAAATCGGGGTATTTGTTCTGACTAATTGATCACTATTTAAGCAATCAATTGTGATTTCATTTTCTGACTCCGTTCCTAGGCAGTAACAAATTCTATTTACCAATTTATGCGCACTATATATATATTCTTCTACCATGTTCTAAATAAATAATACCTTTTCACCTTTTAAGCAAGATATGTTGGATGCATAGTTAACGGCCTGTATGTTACTAAGCGTACCAAATTTCACTGGAAAGACTTGAAACATGTCATAAAATTTGTTGATAATCTGATAGAGATAGCACAGCGTATGAACGCTAGATTTTGGATGGAATTAATTATACCTATGGTGCACATATTGAACAAGACCAATTGTGTGCACAAAACGCTGATACAAAGTCTTATTTTTATGTTGATGCTCACAAACTATATATATCTTCAAGAATATGTTACAATTGGTTTTTATTCTACATTTCAACAGAAATTGCCCGTTGTAGCTGTCCCTGGATCGATTGCAAGGTACTACATTTCCCTCAGAAATGGAACCATTCAAATTAACAAGTTCTTGTTTTTCTTGGCAATGCATCCATATTGGAAAATTGGAGACACTGTTCTACTCATGCTCCACCAAGGCATAGGAGGGTTCTTCCTTTTCATTGACGAGATGCCGAGTCGCTGTGATCAAGCTGCTTCCAGCGAATAGTTGTGGTTGTCGGTCCTCAGCCTCTTAAAATGTGATAGTTGTTAATATGTTAAATATGTAGATATGGACCATATGGTTGTCAAAACCGTGTTACGAAGATCCTCCTTTTGTCGAATAGTGTAACCACTATATATATATATATATATATATATATATATATATATATATATATATATATATATATATATATATTATATTACTCAAATGTTGTTAGCCAAGTTCTTAAATTTTCATGGAAAGTATTAGTATCGTACACAGTTCATTGAGTTTAAGCGTGTGCCCGATAGAGCGGTAGAGTAGAGGACGTCCATGTTTTCGACGTCGGGATCAGCACTGATATACATAAGGCATTTGCATATTAATTGTCCATATTGCAAATTCACGCACGTGTTAATATAAGGAAATGTATGTGTAACTTACTAATCATCGCACACCAGTACTCACAGACGCATCGTGTGCGATATTCCTAGCCACTGCAAGCAACTAGTTTGCATTTTTAAAAGTTGTTTGTACAGACAGAATCGCACACGAATTAACTGTAGTAATCGTCTATGTTATAATTTCTCATCGCAAACAGTTCATCCGAGTGGGTTTTTTTGCCACGTATCACACACATCTTGTTTATATGAATCGTTTGTGTTCTTTTGTCTCATTGCAAACAATTCATCTATGTGAATTGTATGCCGCATATCACACACATCTTGTTAAGTTGAACGGTTTCTGTTGTGTTCCCTAATCGAAAATAGTTCGTCCGAGTGAACCGTATGCCGTATATCACACACACCTTGATCTGGCTAACCATTTCTGTTGCATCCCTAATAGCAAACAGTTCATCTGAGCGAACTGTATGTCGTATATCACATACACCTTGATATGGCTGCCCGGTTTGTTGTTCTGTCTCACGCAAACAGGTCGTATGGATCAAACGTATGCCCTGCATCGCACACACAACTAAAATCTGAACCGTGTTTGATGTCTCCGCCATCGCAAATATTTGCATCTTTTTTAACCGTTTTTTCACATCACCGTTTGCGATTAATGCATCGCACACAGTTTCGTCAAAGGGTCTCTGATCGTAGTGTCGCATTAGCAGCATCCTGCAGTAGTGCACGTGGGCCCATAAGAGGATAGAATGGCGAATGTGGGTGTGTTGACGATGATTATTAGCACTCGGGAGTATATTTTTAGAATAAACATTTTCAATTGGACACAAAGGAAGATATAGTTTTAGTGATGCTTATAACTTCCCAAATTACTTATCTCGGGGATAATGTCAACAATAGTGAACCATGATCATGTATATTCAACTAGATATATGTGCCTAGATCTTTCCCCAACATACACGGTTTACTAAGTGGAGAATAAATGAGGTTGAAATAAGAAGTTGACTCAACATAAAAGTAAAAGATAGGCTCTTCACATAGGGAACCAGAGGTTGTGATGCGCTTAAGTTTGGATGTGTGAGAATTTAATGAAAAGGAACATGACTTTAATACTGCCCCTTATGATGATGCTCATAGTGTTTTAATTTATGGTTTGCATCCCATCACAAGATCATAAAAAGTGTGCTTTCCTTTCAATGTTGAAATACTCTATTTTACTTAATACTTTGAGATGCATGTTGGATAGCGATCTTGGGGTGGAGTATAAATTATAGATGCAGATGGATAACAGTCTATAGATTTACAGACGTGATGCTCATATGCTAATTTTGACATGAATAATCATACTCATAAATATTGCAATTTAATCGTTGCCCAAATGTAATTTGTTCACCACATCGTTGCTTTTTTAAGTGACCACTAGTGTACCTATGGATCCTTGTCCATCTTCATCCATAAAGCTTTTAACCTCTTTTACTTTCCTTGCATTTATTTTCCTATAATCTCCATACAATCTTTCCACTGTTGTGTTTAGTTCCTTTTGTAACTACCAGGCTAGTGAGATTGACAACCTCGCTAGTTTTGTTGGGGACAAAAGAGAGTTTTGCTTTGCGTGTGCAGGTACTGATCCTTGATTGTAAATGTGTAGCTCATGTTGGTTCGATAAATCTTGAAGTCACTTGAGGGAAATTGTTGCTTGCTGCAAACCCTTACACTTGAAAGCCCAACACCTTTCTAGTTGAGAGAAAGCGGTTGGTTGCAGAAGTGGGTAGAAGCATTGTATGAAATAGGATGGATCCCAGAATTTTCGCTTGTCCCAAAGGGTTGTGAGCGTCTCGTTGTCATGCACTTGATGCTTTTCGATCATCGCCATCCAAATTCTCTCAAAATCTTCTAGGGTCAACCTATGGCTCATGCATAGCTCAAACGCTCTTTAGAGCTCTAAATGTTCAGCAAACAAGGGTCCAAGTGTTTCTTGGGCTTTCTCAAAATGTGACATCGATGATGCCTCTGGATTGTCAATGGGAACACCTTCTCGATGCCTCCACGCATCCCTAAAACTTGACATTTTATTATATTGAGAGGCGCGACACCGCCCATGCACTCAAAGGAAGTACTGATTAGCCATGTGTAGCTCGCTATGTCTTTTCTGATGAATCCACAACCAAAGAAGAGGGACTGATTGTGGTTGTATATCCCAATGAAAGAGGCACAATGCACCTTTTTTTATTATAAATAGTAGGGTAAACCCTCACTGCAACTTTTATTAAAAGAAAAAGAGAACAAAGATAGTCTGATAGGCTTGAGATAAGCCCAGAGAACTACAAAGGAAAAAAAGAACAGAAGAAGAAAGAAGAGAAAACTAAATAAGAAAGAAGAAGAAAAATAAGAAAGCTAAAAGAGAGCTAAGAAGCTAACAAGCTAATAGAGCTAGAAACAAAATCTACTGAAGTCTACTACTAAAGATACAATTACAACAAGGACTCCAACCAAGTAGAAAACTGCAAGTCATATTTTTTCTTCATCCTGAATTTGAGTAATTTGAGATCCTCCACGAAGATGAATTTCTAGCCTTGAAATGAGGGAGTTATATTCTCAAAGATCTTATTGTTCCTGGTTATCCATATAGCCCATGACCCTAAAATAATGATCTCCATGAAATATGGATAGTTGAGCTTGTCCTTGAGATCTTGGTATGCTTCTAACACTGATAGATTGGGAGTTCTGGTTGGACAGATGAAATCCCAGCATTGAATGGCAAAAGGGCACCCCCAAAATAGATGATGTAATGTTTCTTCTTGCTGACAATCCCTCATTGTACAGTTATAACCTTCCGATTCAAAACTTTTCTTCTTAAAAGGTTTCTTGTGTTTACTCTATCATGTAAGAGCATCCAGAAGAACACTTTGTGTTTGGGCTGACAGGAGCTCTTCCAAATCCAATTGAAATGTGGTGGAGTTTTTTTTTGGTGACCAGTCAGTACATTATATGCCTTAACGGAAGAATAAAATTCATTTCCCCATATGTAACTCCATGTATCCACTGAATCCAAGTATTCATATTGCCTCAAAGTGATGCATATGTCTTCCATTTCTAAGAACTCCTCATATGCTTCTGTTTTCAATGGTAGATGGAAGAGGTCTTGAAGATATTCAGTGTTGACTACTTGGTGGACATTTATGTGTGGATTTCTGACAAAGAAATGAAGATGATGGAACTTGTGCTTGAGGACAAATTGGTGCCACATGTCATCCTAGAACAAAGCACTTCTACCATCTCGCACATTACACCTGGCAATAGCTTTAAAATGATCAATTAGTGCTAGGTTTGATTTCCACCAGAAAGAACCCACTTTTTGATCTCCTGGAAGTTGTCCATTGGTGTAATATGTCTCCCAAATGAGGTTAACCCAAGGAATGTCATGTCTATTAAAGAACTTATGGAGATTTTTCATGAGCAGAGTCTTGTTTTGTGTATAGATATCCATGACTCCCAAACCTCCCTGACTTTTAGGCCTACAAACTGTGTGCCAAGCCACTAGTGCTGGTCTGTGGTCCTCCATGTCAGGGCTTCTCCACAGACAATGCCTCAAATACTTAATGATCTGCTTTTTGATGGTAATGGGTATGTCTAAGCAACACATGAAGAAAATTGATAATGATGCCAGCACTCATTTGACTAGTAGCAACTTTCCTGCCTGAGTCATAAAGGTAGAGATACCGAATAATCTCTTAGCAATTCTGTTGACTAGAGGCAAACATTGTTCCACAGTTGGTTTATAGATTCCCAGAGGAAGGCCCAGGTAAGTGAAAGGAAATTCTCCCCTAGCACATTGTAATGTGTTGGTGAAAATGCTACTCTATCTTCTGCAATATTTATGGGCACCATGATTGATTTCCCATAATTGACCTTTAGTCCAGTGGCTGAAGCAAATGTGTTTAACAGAGCTTTGAGGCATATTAGATGTCTTGCATTTGCTTGCATGAGAACTAGGGTATCATCTGCATACTGAACTATTGGGAAATCTGGACATGAGTTAACTTGGAGTGGAGGAGTAAAAAGATTCATTCTCATGGCCTTATTCAGTATTGATTGAAGTAGATCAACATCCAGAACAAAAATTAATTGGGACAAAGGATCACCCTGTCTTACTCCTCTTCTGCAATAGAATTTTTTCCCAGGAACTCCATTCAGCATCACAACTGATGAGGCAGATGTGGAAATTAACTGCATCCATGAAATCCACTTCTCTCCAAATCTCGTTGCTCTGAGTATGTCAATAATAGCTTGATGCTCAATAGTGTCAAAGGCTTTTTCAAAATCCAGTTTAATTACTATCATCTCTTCCTTTGATTTGTGACACTGATGTATATATTCATATGCCCAACCAAGATAGTCCTGAATCACTATGTTCTTGAGAAATCCATATTGATTAATGTGTACCATCTAAAGAATCACTCTCTCCACCAGTCTATTAGCCAGCAACTTAGTAATAATTTTTAGCACTCCATTTAGCAGTGAAATTGGTCTGAAGTCATTAGGGGAGACTGGCACTTCCTCTTTTGGGATCAGAGTGATGAATGATGTGTTTATGCTCTCAAGATTTACATTACCAGCATGAAAAGCCATAATAAGGTCAGAAATGTCCACTTTGATAATATCCCAACAAGCTTTAAGAAAATCATCATTAAACCCATCAGGACCTAGGGATTTGTCTGTGGGAAGGTTTCTTACCACCTCATCAATTTCCTCCTGTGTAAAAGGCTTCTCAAGGTCTTGGAAGACTTTAGGGTCCACTCTTTGTTCATACAGGTCCTTCAAATCAAAGTGCATTGTATGGCCAGTAGATTGCCCTAATCTTTTTTTAAAACCCCCCATAGATTGCAGCTTTTCCTTCATGATCAGTATTTTCCACTTGATCCTCATTCAATAACATGGCAATTTTATTATGTCTGTGGTTGATTGATGCTCTAGTGTGAAAGAATTTTGTGTTTTCATCCCCAAACTTAACTCCTTAATTTTACCTCTATGCTTCCAATATATCTTCTGATTATTGAGGACTGTCAATAAGAACTCTTTCAACATAGTTCTACAATTTCCTTCAAAAATAGTGAGGTCTCTGCATTCCTCCATCATGTCCCACATGAAAATATAGGCATTTAAGTCCTCAATCTTCTTTTTAAGGCATGACAAGCTCTTGGTCGACAATTTTAAAGCTCTTCTCAAGTTTTTGAACTTTGCATTGATTTTCTTGGCAGGGTCAGTGTAACCCATAGGAATATTCCACGTTGCTTGAACAATATCTTTGAAGGAACTGTATTTTAACCAATAATTTTCAAACCTGAAAACCTTGGACTTAGGTATACTTGTGCCAATTTTGATTACACATGGAATATGATCATAAATGGGTTTTGCTAATGGAAGAGCAGTGGTGTCAGGGTAGCTAGTCATCCAAGCTGCAGAAGTAAAGAACCAATCTAATTTCTCAAGAAGAGGGTTGACTTGCATGTTGCTCCAGTTGAATTGTCTACCTTTGAGAGAGAGTTCAATTAGCCCCAGGTTACTAATAGTTTCATTGAATAATAACATTTGATAAACATCCCCTCCAGGTCTGTTTCTATCTTTAGGTGATCTAATGAAGTTAAAATCTCCCATGATTATCCAATCCACCTCATTAGGCATTTGAATATTACTAAACCAGTCTATGAATTCCAATTTATCCTCAGGGTTGCAAGGCCCATAAATATTTGTGAGAATCCAGGATTTGGAGGTGGTGTTGCAAGTGAACTGCAGTGATAGTGAGAATTTGTTCTGAAAAAACATTTCACCAGTAAATAAAGCTCCATTCCAAGCTGTTAAAATACCTCCAGAAGCCCCAATGGAAGGCAGATATTCAAATTTATTGAATCTTTGTGGGCAAAAGTTGTTGATGTAAGCAAGATCAAAATTTTCTCTCTCTGTTTCCTGAATGCACAGAATACCAGCAGCACTTTCTTCAACTTTTTGTCTAATAGCCAACCACTCCTCTGGGGCATTTAAACCCCTTACATTCCAGTTCAGTTGTTCCAAGACCTGTTTCTATTCGTTATAAACCAAATTTGATTTTACTTGATATACGAGGAACCACCCCTTGGTATAAGAACCTAACTGTGAACTGTTTGTAAAACCCTTGCACTTTAGCCTTGTGATCAAGTTGTGATCAGACAGCCCATCACATTCATTAATGTAAAAGAGGTCCAAAATCATTTTGATAAGGTGCAACATAGGACTTTCAAATTTAACCATAATAGTACCAACATCCTCATACAAGTACCAGTTCCAGGATTCAGTAATAGGAAGAAAAAGACCATCATACAAAAGATGCCACACTGGCTCATAAGCAGTCACTTTACATGCTCTGAAATTGATAACCCCAGCACACACACTGCAACCAATCCCCAAACTAGACAATTGCAGCATTGCTACCCTTTGACTGATGTTAAGATGTAGACTCATTATTACACAATCTTGGGGTGGTTTCCAGCTCCGATGGCTTTGGGAACCTTGGCCACATCCTCTTGCCCCTTCTTCTTGGGCCTTTTGGACAACTTCTCTTGAAGTTCTTCCTCAGTCACCTCAGTTTCCACCTTGTACATATTGATGAGGTACGTTGCGTTTGAAGGACACATAATCAAGGCGGTGCTTGTACGTTCTGTGCAGAATGCCATCGAAAGTCGCCATCAGGAAGAGCCGAGAGGAAGGTGTTTCAGATAGCAAGTAGATGGGGAATGATAATGGGGAAAAGGTGCTGGTTCTGGGGGTTTTCTCGCAGTGTGAGGTCAAGCCAAGCTTATCACGGCTCGCGTTGGTGAGTGGCAGGGAGCGAACAATTTAGTTCCGTTCAACTTGAGATTGAGCGTCAGATGGATATTTGCCTCCATAATATGTGGGCGACATGCTTCTCTTACATCGGTTTAGTGCCCAATTGTTCGTTCACTTCTTAGGAAAAGAAGTCTGCAATAAAGTGTCATTGGTTGCAGGAAAAACCTTATTTTTTGCAGGACAACATTGACATGGGAGTAAATGGACTTGCCTCAAATTGCTAGTGATCAGTGCCCCTTAGTCGTGAACAGAAGATATATTGAGATGCACATGGATACTAAGAATTGGGAAAATCAGTAAGCACCAACATGCACATGGAACTTCAAATAGTCTGATCAGTGTAAATCTGCATACATAATACACACCTCTATCCCCCAGATAAGTAATAGATAGAGTAAGCTAACCAAGACTCTTAGAGAGATATCATGCTAGTTCTATGCTTGCAAAGTTGCAAAAGGAACATAGCAAGATTAACCAGAAGTGAAAGATATCTCAAAAAGTAAGTACACTTATTTTCTTACCATGCCGCAATTTTGATTCAACCACACTGAACACTGAGGTTTGGCAAGCAGTTCATTTAAGAATAACTGTGCTATCTCCAACATCGAGCCTTACAGCCGATCCTCCTTGTGCACTTTCCAGGGTCGCCTCCCCCACAATCAAGAAAAAACAGCATGAAATACTTGAGCAAATACACATACAGGTTTCATTCTGAGCTTAAAACACAAGAACTTGGAACTATAAAAGATAATGCAACAGGGCTGCTTCGATCAATCAACTGACAGTTGTGCACACATTTGCAAGTAGCTAATGTCAGGTTTGATACACTTTAAACATAGAGCAAATTCGACTGTTACATCTCTACCTCTGTATGCATAATTAGCACAAATCTTCCATGGTGAATAAAGAATCATCTCTAGTATTCAAGAATACTAGAAGGTCACGCGCTTTCTCCCATGGCGTCCTGAGATTAAGAGCAGGCCCATGTGTTTTATGCACCGTTGTCTTCAACCGACTCCAAACGGTGCCCTCTTTCAGCAATCCATTCAATAGAGTGATCAACAGCTCAACACCAACAATCCTAGAAAGCAAACACAATTTTCGTCTCAGCCACACAATAATAATACATTGCATCATAAACCATACGAAGAAGCGTCGAAAAATGGCACCTGTTTCTAGAAGACAGTACGTCCAGGTTAGCAAGAGTTATGCACACTTTGGACCCATAGCTACCAGGCAGAGCGAGCATCCCTGCAAAATAGACCACAAAAAGGAAAATGAACAGATATATTAATGTGCCTGTTCTAACCCAGAACAATCTAGTGTAGAAATACATACCGTCTTGCATTTTGAGAGTACATCCCATGACCAGAGCAATTACCGGCAAAATGTTTTATCCCACGAAATATTGCTAATAGAAGCAGTCACATAACTAAACACTAATGAAGCGTGATGGATAAAGTAACACCACGAATCTCAAAAACTTCTCGTCCACCATAAGCAAATACTTAGAACTCTGAAAATGTATGACGACAGTATGTGATATTCCCGGATACCCGTGGTCATCAGGTGATTTAGCATAACAAGCACACATAATCAGAAGTTAGTATATTAATCTTGAACAAAAAATGTAACCTTGAGATTTTTATCAGGCTTCCAAGTCAGTGCTTGCATAAGGGTGAGGTTGGAGAAGAAGTGTCAACCTGACATAAGCAGTTTAATTCAATTAATAGCTCAAAAGAACAATACCAAGGTTATGCTTTTTTCAGATATTCAAATATAAGAGTAAAGATAACTACATTAATAGCAATTAGAAGATATGACTCTCGTGTAAATGGTGCCTTGATTAATGTTAAATTGTTAAACTGTGTAAACTGCGCACGAGATTTGGCTAATTTGAAAAGATAAAACATTTTCCCATGTATAACTGTAAACTAACAGTAACATCCTAGACTGAGCTTGGCAAGAACAGTTACTTCCATGGCTTGAGAATGCCACTGACATCTTTGAGTACCTTAATCCTTCTTTCGTTCGACTAACTGAATATGCTCATAAACCCCTGTAATAAAGCATAAAGGTTAGCAAATATCACCCATAGATAATAAGCAACAAGATACACCAAATAAGTGGTATGAACCAGCAGTCAGCATTTCTCTGAACTTTGATACTAGATCCACACTCCTTACAAATGCACAACATCGATATGATCGCCTAATTTTTATTTTTCTGCAAATTCCTATGAAAATGGGAATCGCAGTGCGCTACGTGATTAGCACAGGCTAACAGGGCAACAACGCAGGGCCACACAGAACAAAAAAGGCCAGTCTTAAGTCCTACGGAAAGAGCAAGTACATGATTAAAGCTAAATAAAGCTCAAGCATTTCTTAACGGAACCCCTCTTCCAAGTACACAAACAATAGATAATATATAGACTCGATCTGTACATGATATCACAATCATACACCGATCATCAACAGAAAATTGATCATGCATCACGAAGAATGCATACACCAACAAGGATCCACTATAGAACTAATCGACGCTGATGAAAAAAAGGAAAAAAAATAGACAATGATGTAAAAAAGGAGAAAGAGATAGGGAGGAGGCTGTCCCACCTTGCTGCTGGAGAGGAGGTTGGAGTAGATGTCGTCGTAGCAGTTGCGGAGATCTTCCGCCACGCGGTGGGGGTACTGTGCGCGCTGTCAGGCTGTCCCTTTCGCATTCAGCCCATGTTTGGTTGCAACTATTGCTGCTGAGGTTAGCGGTGGGATCTGCCTCTGTCAAGTGTCGATGATGAATATTGTGTGAACGCACCATCTATAATATACTCTACCAAACCATCATCATATTCGCCTTGAGTTGCTGCAACTAATCTAACCTATTACATTATAGCTATGGACTTGAAGCTCCAAAAACTGTAACCAGACATTCAGAAAGTTGATCAAGAAAGATTTAGTCATCAACCCTGAAATCACCAAGAGAATACTCATGACTCTTGGAGAGATATCACACTAGTTAGTGCATAACCAGTGCATTCATAAATTTAGTCCGAGAGGCTACAACATTTGCCCTGAACTGAAATCACCAAAAGAGTTCACAGATTATAAACATCTTAATGGGTTTCAGATCAGCCAAAACCCAGTCCATATCTTAGAATTCTACAGAAATCCTACAGGTTACTCCTCAACGCATTTTGTTGCTTCACACCGTCTGCCCATTCCTGCCTTTATCTGCCCTCTCTTTCTTCCTAACGACAGAGACCACAGGAAAGAGGCCGGCGACAAGAGAATACTCAACATCTTGCTTCTACGAGAGGAACTCTAACTTGAGCACTAACAAATATGGGCATGCTTGGTATGTAGACTAACATTGGCACACCGTATCTTAGTCATGCCGCAGTTCCTTAGGCATCTATTTGGTCCATTACCACGCTTTATTACACCATGGTCCACATGTCATATACTCAGTTTCTTGCCAAAGTTTGCGACAATTTTGGTGGCCATTTTGTTTGCCACACTTTTTGTGGCAGACAAAATTTGACTAAGGTTAGTTGTGGCAATGCTAGTCATCAACCAAACATACCCTATATCCTCAGCATTCTCGCTGGCCTTTCGCTTCCTATCAACTGCTTCTACATCCCCATCTTCGACATCAGCCTTGGAGGTGGTATTCCGACTTGCAGCTCCAACAACCTTCTCAACTCCATCACCAGCACCGAAATTCCCCACATTCCTCTTGAACAACCTCAACCGGGCATCTGAACCTGCATCTCCAGCATCGGCACCTTCGCCATCAGAATCACCATCAACACTCGTCCGCTGATGCCCTCCTCCGCCTGTTTTTGCACCAGCAAAAGTCACCCTGGCCTTCTGCCTACCCCTTGTCTTGGCAACAACCGGGGACCATGTTACCCACGGCCTCCTGAGTCCCACCGTCTCTGCTTTTGCCTGCTCCACCAACACAAATCTCACCTTTTTGGCAGCACTGGAGCTGCCACTGCTCGCATCAGTCCCTGGATGCTTCAAACATCCTTTTCTCACTACCACCTCGGCCACTTGCTCCTCTGCACCAGCACAATCCTGTAAAACAAAACAAGGATCAATCCCATCTTGCCGTTACGTTCCCTGTTAAAGCAAAATAGGAATAACAGATATATGCCTCATCATTTCACAGGATCAACTACGGAACTACCTATAATTTTAGTTCTATAGCCACTGCTAGGATTAGAAGGAATTTCACCAGCACTGGTAGCTAACTTACCTTAGCGCTGCCATTCCTTAGTAACACCAAATGTTCGCCTTCCTTCACCACATTATCCTCTATGCCGTCATTGGCCGCATTGTGCGCGGACAGCAATTCACTGGCAGCGGAATGGTTTCGCCTAGATTGCCTCAGTGGACGGGCCTTAAAGGGAGCAACAACTTGTTCTTGATATTCTTCCTCTATAGAAGATGCAAGACGTTGATGCCTGTTGATGCAAGTAGTTGGTTTACTGGGTCCCCTCCTATTTCCCAGTCTCTTGACAAAGTGATTTTCCTCCACCACACCATTGTCACCCTGACCAGCTCTACTCCTTAAACCACCGGGAACAGGAGCATCCATTACAGGCATCTCCCCATCAGAGCGTGCATCTTCTGTGTTCCTTGTCCTCTTGTACTCAACGACAACGGGAGACATCATAGCAGCTGCTAAAGAGCTTGATCTTGTGGCCCTACCTGATGTTTCCTCCTTAGGGGCCCTTTGTGCAGCAAGTTCATCTTCTTGCACCTTGCTGCAACTTCTCTTGCTCTCAAGAGCAATTAATCCAGAATTTAGTGTTCTACCTAAGTCTTGATCTTCAGCACGTTGCTCCTCAACACATGTCTGTTCCTTAACATATGTTGCCTTCATCCGCCCTCTCTTCTCAAGCACATGAGAGCACACCAAGGGGGCTGCTGATAGCCGGCCGCTCGACCTTGTGCATCTACGAGGAACCATATGCACAGAACTATCCATGCACTTTCTCTTCTTGTTCCGCGTCTTGCCAACAGTTTCTTCTACCTCATCTTCTTCCTCAGCCTTGGGAGCATTACTTCCAACTATGTTAGAAGGTGCTAAATCAGTAGGTGCCGGAGCTGCTGCAATTGCTTTAGCCGGAGCAGTAAGCTGCTCAACTCCAGCACCCAAATTCATCGCTATCCTCTTAGACCGCCTAACCGGAGCATGTGCCCCTACCACTGGAGCAGAACCACCACCAAATTGGACACGGGTCTGACGACAAGGCCTCCCTCCGCCTACGTCTGCACCACGAACAGGAACGGTCTCCCCGCCATTCCGCCTCCCCCTTGTGTTGGCAGCAGCTGGTGACATGACCCGCACCTGGGGCTCCAACACACCTTTTTGGACGAACCGGAACCCCCGCCGCTCGCACCACCCACCGACCGCTTCAAGCAGCCCTTTGCCACCACCACACCGACCACCCGCCGCTTCTCCGTGTCGTCGCGACCCTGCAAAAGGGGGGCAAGGATCATCAGTCCCGTCCCCACTGTGAATCCGAGGAAGGCGTATGGCACGCGCGGAGAAGTGGATGAGAAGCGATCATCCAGTGGATGGGGCATTTCCCCGGTCACCTGTGTCGCCACCGAAGCGAGGGTTTGAGCTGGGTTGGATACCCATGCGGAGAGGGTATGGACGAGGTCGGCGTTAGGGGCGGCTCCGGCGAGGGCGTGGCTCTTGCGGCGCGCCCGCAGCTTCCGGGGCATCGCTTCTGGCGGAACCCGCGGCGGAGGCGAGG
Organism: Triticum timopheevii; assembly: GCA_963921465.1. NCBI lineage: Eukaryota > Viridiplantae > Streptophyta > Magnoliopsida > Poales > Poaceae > Triticum > Triticum timopheevii. The sequence continues at coordinate 209,100,508 of OY997270.1, forward strand.
CCGGCGACGGCGAGGCGTTGGGGTTTTGGAGGGGAGAAGCGTTTGATTTTGGGCGAGGAGTGCGGGTGTGGGGATTGCTGACTCTGGAAGTCGCGGTAGTGGGGTCCTTGAGAGGATGGGAGTGAGAAAGAGTGGCCGTAGTTCAAAAGAAAGCTCGGTTTTTTTGAAGTCACAAGGGTAACAAATCTACATTAATGACGATGAATCGCTGCATTTAGTAACCTCGCTAAGAATAGCAAACGCCGGAGAGCTCCGGCTTTGTTTCCCCTCCCGGCTCGGTGAATGTAACTTTTTTTCTTGTGAACACAGTAGCTCGGTGGATGTAAATGGTGTGTGTGTTTTCTTACCTCTGCGCGTGTTGCCCCCTTGCCCATCCATCAGTACACAATTGTGGTGTTTTACCATTGCGGACCGCACGGTGAAGTGAAAGAGATAACTTTTGGGTTTGGACATGTTTCCTTCTCCCATAAGCCCGGTTGTTTCCATAATTGTAGCCGGTTTCCTGGGTTTTGACCCGGTTCCTTCTCCTGTAAGCCCGATTGTTCTCATAACTACAGCCAGACTCCTCAAACGTTTCCTATATGTTTGGACGGATGATTCGGTCAGTGATCGGTCACAAAATCTCAATCCAGTTGCACCCCTCGTAGTGGCCTTTTTTGCAACAAGCTTTGCGCATGAAAGGATTTGACAAAGTCTGGAGAAAACATGTCGAATCCTTTGTGCAGGGAGGTAGCGTTGGTATTGAAGTTAATGACGATATTGGTCATTACTTTCAAATGCTTAAAGGATTAAGACAGGGTGATCCCATGTCACCGATCCTTTTTAATATTGTGGTTGATATGTTGACCGTGCTTGTTAATAGAGCGAAACAAGATGGTCAGGTAGGTGGTCTTATCCCACATATAGTGGATGGTGGGGTATCTATTCTACAATACGCAGATGACACAATTATTTTCATGGAGCATGACCTTGCGAAAGCAAGGAACATGAAGTTAGTTCTTTGCTTATTCGAATAACTGTCCGGACTCAAGATTAACTTTAATAAGAGCGAATTGTTCTGCTTTGGACGCGGTAAGGAGGAGCAAGAAAGATATAAACAGTTGTTCGGGTGTGAATTAGGTGCGCTTCCCTTTAAGTATCTAGGGATACCAATTCATCATCGCAAACTTACTAATAAAGAAAGGAAATGAATTGAGGATCGGTTTGAGAAGAAATTAAGTTGCTGGAAAGGCAAACTTTTATCATACGGAGGAAGGCTAATTCTTATTAACTCGGTGCTAACGAGCATGCCGATGTTCCTCCTCTCTTTCTTTGAAGTACCAGTAGGAGTACGGGAAAGATTAGACTTCTACTGATCCAGATTCTTTTGGCAAATTGATGAGAATAAGGCCAAGTATAGGCTTGTCAAGTGGGAGATGATTTGTAGACCAAAGGACCAGGGCGGATTGGGTGTTGAGAATTTAGAAGTGAAAAATAGGTGCTTATTGAGCAAGTGGTTATACCGCCTTTCAGTGGATACTGAGGGTGTGTGGTTGCAGTTACTTCAAAACAAATACTTATACGCTAAGTCTTTTGCTCAGGTAACGGCACAACCGTTGGACTCACCTTTTTGGAAAGGACTTATGAGGACGAAGGTTGCTTTCTTTAACAGAGTGACATTTAAAGTGGGGAATGGGCAACAAACTCGATCCTAGGAGGATACCTGGTTAGGGGGCACTCCATTAGTGTTACAGTATCCAGTTTTATATCACATTGCACAACGGAAAGAAGTTTCTGTTGCGTCTGTGTTGCAGTCCATTCCCCTTAATATTCAATTTCGACGGGCACTTGTGGGTCCATGCTGGGATACATGGTTGCATCTTGTGCGTAGGTTAATGGAGATTAATCTTTTGGATGCCAATGACACGATAAGTTGGAAGTTAACGGGGTCAGGTGTTTTCACGGTTAAATCAATGTATACGGATTTAATCAATACTGGAGACATCCCAAGGTCGGGGCATATCTGGAAAATTAAGGTGCCGTTGAAAATAAAAGTGTTTATGTTGTTTGTTCACAAAGGTGTAATCTTAACCAAAGATAATCTAGCCAAATGCAATTGGGAAGGGAGTCAACGATGTTGCTTTTGTGACCAGAATGAAACAATTGAACATCTACTTATTAAATGTCCGATTGCTAGATTACTTTGGAGAATGATTCATGTTGCTTTTAGCATCACTCCGCCAACTTCAATATCACAGTTTTTTCATGACTGGCTGGATGGGGTGGTACCTCAGACAACTGCACAAATCAGAGTCGGAGCATGTGCGTTGCTTTCGGCGATATGGAATTGTCGGAATGATGTTGCCTTTAATAGACAAAACATTACTATTTTTTTGCAGGTCATCTCCAGAGCGTCTACATGGATCCCCACGTGGTCCTTGTTGAGCCATACGGACCACAGGGCGCACATGGCTATTGAGTGCAACTGATGGGAATCGGTTGCACGGTATACATACAACCGATATGGATGGCGGTCCAGTAATATGGTAGGTGTGTAGACATCTTGAACTATTATAGCCGGTTGTGGCTTTTTTTATTTTTGGCCGCATGTGGCATTTGTTTCTTCATGATCTTTTGAGACCACTTGAGGAGACTTTTGGACCTCTTTTCTTAATAAAATGGCTGTGTGCATCGAATGATGCAGAGGCCGGGGGTTAACCTCCTTTTCTGAAAAAAAGTTGCACCCCTCGTATCAGCATTGTACGCTCGAGCCGACTAACACCCCTCACATACAGCTCATATATGTGCGGATATAGGGAGGCCCAGATGCGCCCGCCATGTCGGATCCAGCCAACACCGACCCACCACGACCTAACATATATTCGTCTCCATCCGCATCCCGGACGATACCCTAGCCACTCCACTCCGCCCCCAAGCTTCGTTCCGGCGATTTCCGGCCTTCTCCCCATGACGGGCAGCGGATTCGACTCCGAGCTCTCCAGATCCATCGACTGGGACCTCGTCACATGCAGAGCCGAGGAGGAGATGGTCGTCCGCATGACTCTCCGCCGCTTCCGGGAGGAGTCCGCCCCACCATGATCGGGCTGGATCTGGCGGGAATCCATTGCATCCGCGCAAATGGCGCTTGGATCCGCTGGGGCTGGTGGCTCGAGGTGCATGACCGCGACCTCGACGGGTGCAGTGTGGTTGACCATGGTATGATGGCTGCGGTGTGGTCCATCTAGCGTACCAACTCGGGGGTTGCGACACAACCACTTCGGTGGCGCGTCCTGCCTGCGGCGTCGGGCTCTAAGTCGGAGGTAAACGCATACAACTCATCCGTCGGGGACGCAAGGCGTGCCCGCCGTGCAAGGCAGAGTTCGTGGCAACCCTCGAGGCCGATGCCGCAGAGGCGGATGATGGAGTCAAACCCAGTAGATCTCGTGTAGGGGGCCTCGAATGAGTACCCTTTGTGTGATGGTAATAAAGACACATGATTTTACCCAGGTTCGGGCTCTCTCGAAGAGATAATGCCCTACGTCCTCCTTTGATCGTATTGATTTTGAGGGAGTACATTGTACATGTTGATCTACCATGAGTTCATGTGTGTATGAATGTTTCGTCTACGAGCCCTATCCCTCGGTTTATATAGGTACACCCGGTACTTAGGTTTACACATAGGTTTGTTATATCTAGGATAATTGTGGTGTAGACAATTCATGAACTGCAAGTGCACAGGGTTGTTCTAGCACTTTTGTTCTGATAAGTAGAGTGTCGAACCCACAGGGAGCTGATAGGAAGGCGTCGCAAACCCCGCAACTAAGTTGTCACTTTCACGCCATGTACACACCCAAACCGAAGTTTGGAAATAGTCTACTCTATCGTTGCTAGGAAAACTAGATAAAAAGGCAATTGACTAAACTACTAACAAGAAGGTAAAATAAGAAACATAAGACACTAAGTTAGTAGGGACGACGCTTGAGTAGTAAACGTTCTCGAGGGGTCTGGAATCACTACCACATATGAACTATCGTATCCTTTAGTAACTGGTCAAATGCATAAGTGGATGGAGCCGGGTACAACACACATTCTACTCGAAGTAGACTTCGTGCCACGCACGCCACCATCATAGTCTCCCCCACAAGGTTACAACTAATGACAATTAAGGGTTGCCCCGTGGACGTGGCCTCGCTAAGGGTTCTCCGTAATTCTCCAATCCTTTGCAAAGGTGAGGAACCGAGGTTTTTACTCTCACCTCAAATTACCCTAATATCCCCAACCATCACAAGGATTGTAACATACTTCATGGCACAAGGCATAAATGTGAGTGAGGGCTCCTCTCAACATTCATGAAGGCTACTAACTCGAATCATGAACAAGTAATATTATATCACAACAAATATCATATAGGGTTCAACCATATCCCCAAGAACTAATACAACTACTCAATCAAAGATAAGTTACAAGCCGGCATCAATCTGGATGAAGGGAGGAGGCATGGTGGTGTTGATGGAGATGGCGGCGTGGTGGTGATGGAGATGGGGCGGCGCCGGTGCCGGTGCCGGCGCGAGGGCATAGGCCGGAGGGCTAGTGCTCATGGTGGTGGAGCCTCCTTCTTCCCTTGACGTTGTCCCTTCCTCTTAGGTGTGGAGAAACAATGGAGATGGTCTTGGATGTGTTGGTGATGAATGAGAGACGATGGAGAGAGGAGGCAACGACTAGGGTTGAAGAGATGTATGTAGGGCACCTCCTCGGTCTCTTCCGTTGATGTGATGCATCCAAGGGCTCGATATGAGCCTTATCCTCTCCCAGACCCTTCATTATGAGCCAAGGATCCCATCAGAACAATTGGGGATGAAATCAGTGAAGAATTCCGTCTGGAAGGGCAACTTTCGGAGCTGTCTGGACATCAAACGACCGCCGAAATGGCTCCACGCGGTCGTTTGGAACATCGTCTTTTACTCTGACCTTTTTCGGTAAAATGGCTGCCAAATCTTCATACAAACTCGGAATTTGACGTTCTTGGGCTCGAGATTCATATGAATGACACCGAGCCATTTCTGGTCTTAGATCGTGATTTGGAGAACTTTGGGAAATGACTTTCGCCAACCTCCAAAATGGTTAAGTCTGCCTCCACTACAAAAAAAATACACTTCCGTGATGGTACGTGTTTGTCATAGTAGGTCACATTTTCTGTCATGCATGTACATCCATGACGATTTTATGACAGAATCAAGATAGTCATACCTGTGCTGTCATAGAAGTGTTCCATGACATTACCAAAATTATCATCATGGAAGTGTCCACTTCCATGACGATAAATCCCGCGTTACAGAAGTGCTTTCGTCAAGGGTGATCGACACGTGGCATCCATCGTAACGGAACGCCGTTAAGCTATCGGGTCCGGTTTTGGATCCGATAACTCGTTAACAACCCGGACCAATGGGGATTTTCCACGTGTAAAATCATCATTGGCTGGAGGAAACATGTGTCAGCTCCGCGTTGGCACAGGTGTCACTCATCCAATGAGCGAGATGCGCCTATGATATGTTGACACGTGGACCGGCCCAAAAGTGGCCCATAAAGTTTAAATGGGTCGGCCCAACTAAAGGCCCACAAGATTTTGTGGACCATAATGGGCCGGCCCAGCTAAAGGCCCACAAGATTTTGTGGACCATAATGGGCCGGCCCAGCTAAAGGCCCGCGAGATTTTGCGGACCATAATGGGCCGGCCCAGCTAAAGGCCCGCGAGATTTTGCGGACCATAATGGGCTGGCCCAGCTAAAGGCCCACAAGATTTTGCGGACCATAATGTGTCGGCCTAGCTAAAGGCCCATGAGATTTCGCCGACCATAATGGGCCGGCCTAGCTGAAGGCCCACAAGATTTTGAGGACCCTAGTAGGCTGGCCCATTAACTAGCTGCCATGTTTTGGGCCAAATGCCAGCCCATATTTGATCCGGTCCATTAATGGCCTGCCACGTTCCGGGCCTAATAATGGCTCATATGAGATCCGGCCCGTTAAAAGCCTACCACTTTCTAGGCCAAATTACGACCCAGATCAGGTCCGGCCCTTTAAGAGGCTTTGGGCTAAATTATGGCCCATATCAGATTCAGCCCGTCAACTGGACGCTATGCTTTTGGGCCCACTTGCTAAAGGCCCATTTAGTAATTCGGCCTGATATTAGTTTCGGCCTGTTAAAGGCCCGTTTAACATTTCGGCCCTATATATATTTCGGCCTGTTAAAAGCCCATCATATAGTTGGGCCTAACTACGGCCCCGTTTGCATCCGACCTGCTCACAACCGATAATCTGATTGGGCCAAACAAGGACCGAGACAATTTTGGCATGTTATAAGCCCATGATTTGATTGGCACAATCATTGGCCGGGGTCTATTTTGGCCTGCTGCCGACCCGTGAGCTGTTCGACACGTTTCAGGCCCAACCTACTTTTCAGCCTCCTAAAATCCCATTGAGTTTTCTTGGGAAAATAGGGCCGGCGGTTTACTCGGCCTATTAAAGGCACGAATCTACTAGTGGGCTAGTTTACATTTAGGCCTGTTAACGGACCAAGATGACGGGGCCCATGATGCGGGTCATACATAGTGATTTGCATGATGGCCCGATTAATGTACCGTAATGTTACAGTTTGGCCGGTTTACTACGAAGACATGATATATATAGAGTAAAATAACTGCAACATCATGAATAAGAAAAAAAACCTAGACTATACAATAAAGAAATTACAGTATATTACATCCACTGGGCATCAAAGTTTGCCACTATGATAATAAAGCACAAGCAGACAGCAGATTACATACACTGGGCATCAAAAATCGCCACCAGTGCAATTAAACACGCCAACAAAATAATATACAAAACCGATAACACTTCAATAGAGTTCAAGAAAGGTTAGCCCTGCTCGGGAGCTGCAGCGCAAGCAGCTGAGCAAGCTGATGAGACTGCGGTTGTTTGACACTTATATCCTCCTCACTCTGAAAGATAAACAAGCAGACAGATGACATGTTTTGCACATATAAGTATCAGTGCTGATAATTCATCACATTTCTTACTAGCGAATAAAGTGACACAGTTTAAAATAGCATTAACACAATATGGTATTGTTCAGGTCAAGACATGGCAGGAAATGACATTGTGAAGGAGTTGGCAACTTCACGACACCACTGGATTACAGATCAAGAACTCATAAGTATCAATGGTTAGTGTGTTGTCAATTTATCCCATTTCAGATTGGCAAAATAAGGTCACTTGCTCTATATAGTTTAATTTACATGGTATGAAGAAGGAACTTGATTGTACAACTGAAAACTTAAATTGAGAAGGACAAACTTTTGTTTATGAACTACATAATAAACTTTAAACATGCAATTTGATGCAAACACCAAAAATAAACAGCTGTTGCAGTCATGCCTAACCAAATATACACAACAAAGTTTGAAGGCTTGAGAAGGACAAACTTACATTATTGGTGAAGGCAGGCTCTATAAAGCCCTTGTCCATGCTGATGGGCGGGGGGGGGGGGGGGATTCAAGAAGTTTACCACGGAATTTTCTTCATAAGCATTGCCTTTATTCTACGTTCTGTTAAGAGTAAATATAAATGTGACAATATAAGAAAAAAATGGAGAATATTTAAGATAAGATGAAGAGTGATGCTATATAACCAAGTAGCTATAAATGTAAGTACAGCGATATAGGCAAAAGGTACAGCCAAGAGCAATGCAGAGCTAAACTTCTTTAGTACCATCGGTGTTATCCAACCTTATGGTAAGAGTAAATATAGATCTTATGTGTAGAAAATGGAGGGCAAAGGAAAATAAGTTGCAGAGTGATGGTACATGAACAACTACCTGTCAATATAAGTGCATTGATAAAGGACAACATGTACTTACAAGAACAATGCAGAGCTAAAAAAATTCATTGGCATTGGATATATTCTACACTAATGTAACCATTCATACAAATTAATAATTTGGAGCGAACAATTGATAAGCAAGCTATCATGCATACTGCTGTCACAAATGAACCAGGTATGTATGCAAGTACAGTGATACAGGACAACAGGTACTAACAAGAGCAAAGCAGCGGGCAACATATTTGCGATATCCTGTCGTTCTTTTCAAACTGGAATTCTTTTTCGAGCAGATATCCTGCAAAAAAGATCCATAAGGCACATGCGAAAAAGTAGAAGTTCAAATTGTCATGTGATATCATAGACAGTACCTCATCCTCGAAACGAGACCAATGCATAACAAGGTTTTTCCATTCAGTGTGTTCTAAATTTAGCACAGGAGATTTCACCGGAAATTCGTTTATAGACTTGCCATCAAAGTGTGATTTCCTTAGGTAACACTGATACTGCTGCAATGCTTCCTTGAAAAGTGCAGGCAAGCTTTGCTCGTCATGACTATCCAGATTGACCCTCGCCTACTTACAACAATGTAATGTAAATCATTGATGTGTTCAATCAGCAAAAAACAGGAAAATAATCACCATGAATAATAGCACTTACACGTAAGTGGGACAGGAAGATGTGAAAATGGTGTTTGTCTTCACTATAATCTTCCCATGATGGGAATATATGCACGTAGTCCCTAACAACATTGAAAGCATTCTCTTGGGAATAACTGGAATGGGGTTCCAATCTGTAGGAATTGGCCGTCTCTGCAGTTGGGATAGGTCTTCGGCCAGTGGACTTGCTGTACTTTTTTTTGGAGTGGGATTTTTCTGTGGTACGGCTGGTGCCATGGCAACTGAAATCGGCATACCTTTTGCTGGAGTGCAGGTCCTGTGTGGTGGGGCTAGTGGTGTGGCCAGTGAAGTATGGGTACAGTCTTTTGGAGTCGGTCCTGCGTTTTGTGTCACTGGTTGTACAACCAATATAAGTGGGGTGTTGTCTGATTTCTCAGGCACAACCACGTTTTTCAAGGACTTTGCTGGTTCTCCTTCAGGTTCGGCAATCACCCTCTTCCTTTTTGATGTCTGATGCACAAGAACAACATTTGAGTGGAAAAACATGGTATGATGATAGATAGAATATGTATTGATAATGGATGGGCATAGCATCTTGACATATATGATGAGTAAACTAAGCAGATGGCGGTGCAACAAAGTAGAAGAAATGCAAGACAACATATGCAAGATACGCGCAATCAATAAAACCTTGCCAAATTAGAACACGCACCTTGATGGGTGAACAGATAGGCCATCTGCCTTTGACTCCTCGAGGTTAGAATAGTCATTAGGATCATATTCTGAACAAGAATCTACAGGTGGGGAGCGTATGAGTGTCATTGCATCCAGAATGGCACTCAATGCCTTGGTGCCAATTTTGTAAGTCATTGCAGTGTTCCACAATATTCTTCTGATGCGCGGATTCTGATATTCACTGTAATTACGTATAATATCTGAGAACCATGAAAACATAAATAGTCGTGAGATTATCTTTGTAATGTAGAGGATATTCTAATATAGGGGCACCCCTGTAAACACTTGTGTGCTATCACTGGATTCTGATGAGAGAGCTCATGTGTGCTATAATATGGTGCATGCATTTATATAATCTGGCACAAGTACACAAAAAATAGGCTCTAGAAGTAAGGATAGTTGGCAGATGATAGGTTCATAATATACTGTATAGAGAGTTTATTGCCAAACCATGATAACAAGAGTACACAACAACTAGGCAGAACATAGTGTACATAAAAGGGGTACACCATAACCATGATATATAAATCGGGAAAGTGGGACTGGCTTGAAAATACGGTGTTGTATTTGTTGGCATTCTGGGAACGGGGGTCTCCAGACTTGCCTGCCTGCGGCCTGCGGCGTGGCTCAAGTGGTGGCCCAGTACGGCCCATCTTCATCAACGCAAGCTCAAGACCCTCGCGAGGGGCCAAGCCTCGCGGGATGGACGACGCAAGGCTTCCTCAGGAGCGGCCTCGCCAGGAAGGCTCGCGAGGAGGCGGAGAGATCAAGGCAAGGGTACCTCGCGAGGTGCCCGTTACGCAAGCCATGACGATCGAGACCAGGCAGGCGCCAGGCGGGCGCCGGCCTGTGCAGTGTCCTTGTTTCCTCTTTGGTGCAAAGGGGGCAAGCACATGCGTGGAGTATCGAGGCATCAAGCAAAGGTTACCATTTCGGTGCAACGAGACCAAGACCAGCAGAGCGGCAGGATGGAGGTCACCGTGGAGCCCAAGACGGCATCATCGCCAGTGCCTTTGGCAGCTGTCGTGGAATTAACACGTCAGATGTCCTAGCAGAAGGACTTAGTCGTGGAGCCATCGCAACAAGATTAGCTTAATGGGGTTAAACCAGAACAAAGGACACGGGAAGTTTATACTGGTTCGGCCCCTTGCAGTGAAGGTAAGAGCCTACGATCCAGTTGTTGTGGGATTGATTGATCTCGATGAGCAGGGAGCGAATCCGCTTTACCTATCTCCCGAGCTGTTTTTTTGTCCCTGAACCCGCCGGGTCGTCCCTTTATATACACAGGTTGACTCCCGGCCGGTTTACAGAATCCCGAGGCCGGCTCATAAAGTGTCCGGCTCGGTTTATTCCTTTCCCTAACTTACAATACAAGTTATACATCTATGGCGGGTTATTACTATGGGCCCTAATCCGCCATTGGGCTCTGGGCCTCTAAGCTTTAATAGTAGAGTGCCATACTCCTTGTCTTCATGGGCTTTCAATATAGAGGAGCGTAAACCGGCCCCTCCTGGGTGGTTTACACTCAGTAGTTATATCCCCAACATTAGGCCCCAGATTGATTTGAACCTGTTCATGTCAATCTTCAGTACTTAGAAAAATTCCTTGAACATCTTCTTATGGTCCTCGTAAACCGCCATGACATTTTCTTCATGTAAACTTGGTAAACCGTCATGACGTCATCTTCTAAAATTGCAGTAAATCGTCATGACGTCATCTCTGTATAAAAAACTCATAAAGATTCCCTTTATTAATTAATTCCTGAAGATCGAGGTAACAGCTGTGCCCCATTTTCCGCTTCGAGCTCCTCGATCCCCGTGCTTGCCTGCTTATCCACTCGCCTTATATATAGGCCCGGGGGTCTTTCCCTTTTCCCCTTCCGTGCTTCTTCTTCCTCCTCTCAACACTCAAGCCCGAAAGCTCCGCCGTCGCCCTTGACCTTCAAGCGCTGCATCATCCTTGGCCGCTGCATCAACCTGAATGTACCAGAGATCTGTGGCTCTTCTCCGCCACTCCTGTGAATCCGGTAAGCCTCCTTCCCTCAACCCTAGATCTGCATTAGATTTCGGTGTTCATCCGTGTTCATCAGTGTTCGTCCGTGTTCATTGTTTCAACCTTACTGCCTCATTGAATCTAGATAAGCTTGACATCTCTCCTTTGCGGCCGAAGCTGTAGTTTATTTTGCCTCACCATAGTATCCTTTCGACTACGAATAGACCCCATCTGGATCCTTTCTGTTCAGCTGTCGCCATTCTAGGGCTTTGATATTTTTCCTTTTCCTGAGCTGTGCGAGATCCATAATGATAATCCTTAGCTTGTGAAATCTGTTTGTAGCACTTAGCAATTTTCAGATTTATTTTCCTCCATACCATTATAGGCGGTTTAACCTGTAGAAAATGACAATCCGCCAGGTACCATTAGCCCTCACTTAAACCGCCATTTTTTCTTGAACCTCCATATCCGGTTTAACATGCACACATGCTATGATTAAATTCCCCGGTTTTGACACCGGTTTATGTGTATCAATCTTGAACCGTGAACCGGCATGTAAACTTCCTTTATAGTTTGTCATCAAAAATGGCCAAACAATTCTCTTCTTGCAATTGGGTTCCCTCCCGGATCACAGAAGAACAACTTACTGGATATGTTGTAACCGGCGCTTTGGCAAAGAAGGAGGTCATTCATTGGAGAGTCCCGGGCACTGAAAATCCTCCTGAGCCTCAAGATGGAGAGGTAGTTGTGTTTATGCAGCATCTAGACCGAGGGTTTAGCCCTCCCGGATCAAAGTTTTTCCGTGATGTACTTGCCAATTTCCAACTCCATCCTCAAGACATTGGACCAAACTCTGTGTCCAACATCTGCAATTTCCAAGTGTTATGTGAAGTTTACCTACAAGAAGAACCGACTGTTGAACTCTTCAGAGACTTCTTCCACTTGAACCGCCATACTGAATTTTCTGACGGCCCCAATACTGAACTTGGTGGAGTGTCGATTCAAAAAAGGAAAGAAGTTGATTTTCCTCATGCCAAACATCACAATCACCCCAAGGGTTGGAATCAAACCTGGTTCTACTGTCGGAACACTGCTCCTGCTGATGAAAATCCTGTGCTGGGTTACCGTGCTTACCGACTCAACAATGGACATCCACTCCCTCAGCGGCTTAGTGCCAAAGAACGACAAACATATGCACCACAGCTTGCTAAGCTCCGGGCTCTTCTAGCAAACGGTTTAACCGACATTGACCTCGTCCCCTGCTGGGTTTCATGGGGTATTCTGCCCTTAAGCCGCCGCACTAGATTAATGCATGAATATACTGGGGATGTCAAAGACCCTCAATGGCACACTGAAATACAGATGAATGTTGATGAAGTCACTGAATCTGTCAAAAAGATGCTAGATGAACCGATATCTGAGTGCAGCAAGACTAGGCTGCGTCCCTTTTATGCCTCCAACAAACCGCCAGCGGTAACAATTTATCTTTCTGCTTTTTAATCCGTCTCCACATTAACATTTTTCTGATAGCCTTTTGTTTATTCTTACAGGACAAAGATCCTTTCTGGAAGAGGAAAACTCAAGACAAACCGGCAAAACCACAAGACAAACCGGTGAGAGCTCCTCATGCTAAGAGCAAGGCCACAAAGAGGTCAACAAAGAAGAAAACCGCCGAGTCCTTTGATCCGCCCGAAGATGTTGATGACTCGGAACCAGAGGTAGAACCTGACTCCCTTGGTTCATTTTTCATACATCTTATTGGCAACGACCATTATCAGGATGATGCGGAAGCCAGCCATGCTGACCACGTAGAGGTAATCTCCCTTTCCTCCAATTCCGATCTTGTGCCAGTACGAAAACTCCGTCGCGCATTCCGGAAAGTGAAACATTCACATCCTCTCACTCATTTGGATCCACAATTTTCTTTGAAGACACAACATACTGAAGCTCGTCGCACAACCCGTGGACAGCAAGTCACTTCCTCCGGTTTACCAGACACCCCAATCCGGAAGCGCCGTGCAGAGGTCTCTTGTAATTCTAACAAGTCTTATCCCTTGGCGGGTTACTTCCGATACCCTCTTAATCCGCCTGACTCAAATTATCAGGTAACTTCCAATTCATCCTCTGGCGATTCATCAACCACACAGATGCCTCCCCTCAAGACCATCCCTGGGTAAGTATAATAATTTTAGTTTTTGCTTTCTTGCACCGGTTTACCATATTAAGCTCTATTTGCTATTTTGCAGCGCCAAAGACCGACTCAGCAAGAAAGCGAAAATGAATGCTCCCACTGAGGAGTTTGAACCGGAGAGGACCTCAGAAGGTGCTGGTGGAGATGCTGATATTGCTATGGATGATCCTATGCCACAAGGTTAGGACACTTATGTTGATCCGCCAGAAGTTAACCCGGCTAGTCCTCATGTCGATCCACCAAGCCCAACTGCTAATGCTCCAAGTCTAGCTGTTGATCCGCCGAGCCCAGCCAAAGCCTCAGATAAACCGACAAGCCCAAATAAAGCAACTAATGATGTTGTGATTACCGGGTTTGGCCACACTTCTCCTGGCAACCCCGTCGCTTTGTCAAAGCATAGTGCCAAAGTGGAATCTGCTGCTATGGAGAAAGGCAAATGGAAGACTGATCTGTCAAGCTGTGCTCATCTCAACGCTCAAGAACTTCACTCTGGATACCTAAATCGTCTATATACAAGCCGTGATTATGAAGCCGGTTTAGTCAACTTGATGAAGGAGCGCTATGAGGTAACTTCCATTCCAAACACTATAAATTTTCTTTGTACTGTATATCAACTCCATTGTAGCCCCCAAGGGCTGGTTTATCTCTTCAAGATGAACCGGGACTTTGAATAAAAAAGACTTCAACTGTGTAGCCCCCAAGGGCCGGTTTACCTCTTCAAGATGAACCGGGACTTTCTGTTAAAAACTTGTCCTTGTTGAATTCCTTCACCTTTGATTTCTCTGATCAATTACGCATTAGCCCCCAAGTGCCAAGATTAATACTTGTATTGAGCCTTGGGACTTTAAATAACAATCAAAAAAGAAGCAATCCGCATTAGCCCCCAAGTGCCAAGTGTATAACTTGTTATGTGCTTGGGACTTTGAGAAAAATCTTAACATCTTCATCATCTGTGTTTTGCAGGCTGACTTGAGCAACAAAGATGCCCAAATTGCTGATCTTCAAGAAAATATCAAGTCCCAGCAAGCAGAAACCTCCAAGGGCAAAGATGAACTGAAGGCCGCTTTAACTGCCATGGAGCAATTAAAGGATGGTTTCAAAAGCGAGCGGGCGGACTGGGAAACCGAGAAGGCTGCTCTATTAAAGCGGGCTGAAGATGCCGAAGTAGCTCTTAAACCGGTGGCAAAAGAGCTAACCGGTTTAAAACATCAGATCAATGCTATGACTTCTGCGATATTTGGTAAGCATTCTTTCCAAGAGCCTTTCTTAACATCTTTGAACTACCAGTTTAATAGTAAATTCTTAAACCGTTTCAGGTAGTCGTGTTGCTGATCTGGGCTCAGACATGCGGATGAAGTTGAAAGCAGCCTATACATTGATAGAACAACTATTTACCAGTGCTCAACGAGTCATCTGTGCGGCCTCCTACAACAAACCGGCACCAACATTGATCAACGATACGTTGGCCAAATTATCTATGACCCCTGCCCAGATAGAAGAGGTAAAGCAATCTGCTGCAAGGGCTGGTGCTTTAATAGCACTGACTCGGGCCAAAGCTTGGATTGCTGATCTTGATCCGGCAGATATCGCAAAGGGCTATCCTGGCCAACAAGAAGACGGGTCAGACTTTGATAATGAAGCCCTCAAAGCCTTGACAAAGGAGATGCGCCCGCTGGCAAGCCAATTGGCCGAAGAGGTTGACTTGTCTGTCCATCGGTCCAGCCATGACACAGACAACAAACGGGTTGATGCAGCTATGAAAGAAGCGCACAATCTTATCCCGCCAATCCGTAAGCACACCTATGCCCCTGACGTTGAACTGTCCAATCTTATAAGCAACGAAGCTGTCTTCCAAGCCTTAACCAGGATTGATTGGGCCACCCTTGACTTCCAGCCACTGGGTGAGGAGGAGGAAGTTGAACCGACGCGAGATGATCCATCAACTTCACGTCAACCTGGTGACGAATCATAATCCGGCAGCCGGTTTGATTTCCGCGTATAACATTCTGGGCAACAAACAATTATTCTTTTGGGCATCAAAGCGCCTTGTAATAGGCTAGTTGAAATACTTTGATCTTCTGCCATCGTGCACTGCTACCTGACACTGTAATCCGGCATGATTGTTGCTATGCTTGCTTTATGTGCCTTAGTATTTTTTATGAAATCCTGCCTTCTGCATTTGAAAAACTTAAACATGCCCTGGCGGTTTACCGCCGGACGGGTTATGATACCCAATACAGAACCAGAGTTTTCATAACCAAGGTTGTAAAGCAATGAAATATGAAATATATCATACCTGTGATATTGAATCACCTTGTTGGTTTACCAACTTATGTAGTAAGGGTGATAACCCAAATTTGAGTGTTTGAAAACTCCCACCATGCTGTGCTGGTGCATAATAAGCCATGCTGGGTTAAGGCAAACACCGAATGATCATCCTGGCGACTTATAGTCAATGCCAGACCGGATTAAAAGATGCCGGTTCATAATTGATTGTGTGCTAACAGCTGATAACTGAAAGCCACGCCGGGTTAAGAAACACCGGGTTGATGTAATGACTTATAGTGGGGCCGGGTCAATAGACGCCGGTTTAACTTAAAATCTTATCAAAAAGAGAGAAAACGTTGCAAAAGCAAAATCAAATAAAAACTTGTAGTCGAGGCTTTTCAAGGGCTGCCAGGCCCAAATTCGAGGCTTTTCATGGGCTGCCAGGCTGCTGAGTTAAACCATTTGACAAAGCC
Organism: Triticum timopheevii; assembly: GCA_963921465.1. Lineage (NCBI taxonomy): Eukaryota > Viridiplantae > Streptophyta > Magnoliopsida > Poales > Poaceae > Triticum > Triticum timopheevii. The sequence goes on from OY997270.1 coordinate 209,116,638, forward strand.
TTTTAAGATGGGCCTCCAATTAACCAATCATCGTTTTAACTTTGACAAGTTCAGGGTCTATATAAGATTGACTTGTCAAACGTTCGGCGGGTCATACCAGGATTACCTGGACAAGAGTGGCTTACTTTATGAAGGCAAGTTAACCCGGGTTTTTAGGTGAATACACCAGGCTTCCAAGCCGTGGCTTGATAGCCAATTACAAGGGTCCTTTCAAACTCTTTGTTACTTTGCACAAAGAGCCCCCAAGTAACTTTGTGAGCTGTGCTCAATGGGTGCCTATGTTTGAGTCGTGCTTCAGCAACAATGCTCTCTTTGGCCCCTTGGGTGTGAAGCTCGCAAGATTTATTGTGGCATGATAGCCGGTTTAATGGACAAATAGGACGTCGCTTTATAAGAAGAAGCCCACTTGTAACCAACAAATATTGGAAGAACGACATAGGCCCTGCTTGTAGCAAGGATGCCAGTTTAATATATTGATCATAATATATACATTGTGAAAATAAGTACATAATGAGAGCCTATGGCTTAGGTGTGTAAGGCCGTAGATGAGCGATATTCCACGGCCGACGGGTCTCCTCCTCCGATTTGCTTGAGTCTTTGTGCTCTCGAACGTCGATGAGGTAGTATGATCCGTTGTGCAGATTCTTGCTGACCACAAAGGGCCCTTCCCAAGGTGGGGATAACTTGTGCATATCGGTCTGATCCTGGATGAGCCAGAGCACTAAGTCGCCTTCTTGAAAGGTCTTGTTTTAACCTGGCGGCTGTGATAACGCCGCAGGTCTTGCTGATAAACCACCGAACGAGCCAATGCCATGTCCCGTTTTTCATCTAACAGGTCCAGTGCTTCTTGACGTGCTTGCTCGTTGTCCGCTTCAACATAATTGGCAACCTGGGGCGAGTCATGACGAATATCACTTGGGAGTAACGCCTCTGCCCCGTAAACCATGCAGAAAGGTGTATAACCTGTAGATCAATTTGGGGTGGTGTTTATGCTCGAAAACACAGATGGTAATTCTTCCACCCAACAACCCGGCGTCCTCTTCAAAGGAACCATAAGCCGAGGCTTGATACCCTTCAAAAATTCCTGATTAGCCCTCTCAGCTTGACCATTAAACTGGGGGTGAGCCACGGACAACACATCAAGCCGGATGTGTTCTCGTTGACAAAAGTCCTCCATCTCACCTTTGGAGAGGTTCGTGCCATTATCCGTGATGATGCTGTGTGGAAAACCAAAGCGGAATATCACCTTTGTGATGAATTGAACCGCCGTGGCTGCGTCACACTTGCTTACTGGCTTCGCTTCAACCCATTTAGTAAATTTGTCAACTGCCACCAATAGGTGGGTCTTCTTATCTTTGGATCACTTGAAGGGTCCTACCATATCAAGCCCCCAAGTAGCAAACGACCAAGTGATGGGAATCATGCGTAGCTCCTGAGCCGGAACATGAGCTCGTCGTGAGAATTTCTGACAACCGTCGCACCGCCTCACCAAGTCCTCAGCATCAGCATGAGCCGTGAGCCAATAGAAGCCATGACGAAAAGCTTTAGCAACCAAGGATTTTGAACCGGCGTGATGATCATAGTCTCCTTCGTGGATCTCACGTAAAATCTCATGGCCTTCTTCAGGAGAAACACAACGCTGGAACACACCAGAGACATTGCAACGGTGTAACTCACCGTTGTGAATAACCATGGACTTGGATCGCCGGACTATCTGCCTGGCCAAAACTGCATCTTCTGGCAACTCGCCCCGGTTCATATACGCCAAGTATGGAACCGTCCAATCCGGAATAATGTGTAAAGCGGCCACCAATTGTGCCTCCGGATCAGGAATAGCGAGGTCCTCCTTTGTAGGCAACTGAACTGACGGGTTGTGCAAGACATCTAGAAAGGTATTGGGCGGCACTGGTTTACGCTGAGATCCCAGCCGGCTTAAAGCATCGGCTGCCTCATTTTTGCGCCAATCAATGTGCTCCACTTGATAACCCTTGAAGTGACCAGCGACAATATCCACCTCTCGTCGGTAAGCCGCCATGAGTGGATCCTTGGAATCCCAAGTACCTGAAACTTGCTGGTCCACCAGATCCGAGTCTCCAAAGCATCATACCCGTCTTAAGTTCATTTCCTTAGATACTCGAAGACCATGGAGTAAGGCCTCGTACTCGGCTGCATTGTTAGTACAAGGGAACATTAAGCGGAGAACATAATGGATTTTATCACCTCGAGGGGAAGTAAGGACAACTCCAGCCCCCGAGCCCTTGAATTGCATGGACCTATCGAAGTGGATAGTCCAGTATGTGCTATCCGGTTTGTCTTCCGGTGCTTGTAACTCTGTCCAATCATTGATGAAATCCACAAGGGCCTGGGACTTGATAGCTGTTCGAGGCATATACTTCAAACCGTGTGGTCCAAGTTCAATATCCCACTTAGCAACCCGGCCAGTTGCCTCCCTATTTTGGATTATATCCCCCAAAGGAGCGGAACTAACCACTGTGATGGGATGGCCATGAAAGTACTGTTTAAGCTTCTGACTTGCCATGAAAACCCCATATACCAGCTTCTGCCAATGTGGATATCTTTGCCTTGACTCAATGAACACTTTGCTGATATAGTAAACTGACCTTTGAACCGGGTATTCCTTCCCAGCCTCCTTGCGTTCCACCACAATAGCTACACTGACAGCCCGGGCATTAGCAGCCGCATATAACAATAGTGGCTCCTTATCAACTGGAGCAACAAGAACCGGCGGTTCAGCCAACTACTTCTTTAAGTCCTCAAACGCCGCATCAGCAACATCATTCTAGACAAAATTGTCTGTCTTCTTCAACATCTGATACAGAGGGATCGCCTTCTCTCCCAACCTACTGATAAACCGACTCAAAGCTGCAATACGACCCACCAGACGTTGAACATCATTGATACACGCCGGTTTAGCGAGAGACGTAATAGCTTTAATCTTTTCCGAATTAGCCTCAATACCCCTGTTAGATACCAGAAAACCTAAGAGTTTGCCTGCCGGAACACCGAAGATGCACTTGTCTGGATTGAGCATCATCTTATAAACCCGCAGATTGTCAAAGGTCTCCTTGAGGTCATCTATCAATGTCTCCTTTTTCCTGGATTTTACCACAATATCATCCACATAAGCATGAACATTGCGCCCAATCTGAGTAGGAAGACAATTCTGCACACATCGCTGATAAGTTGCCTGGGCACTCTTGAGCCCAAAGGGCATAGACACATAACAGAAGGCTCCAAAGGGAGTGATGAAAGTTGTCTTCTCCTAGTCCTTAACTGCCATCTTGATCTGATGATAACCAGAATAAGCATCCAAGAAACTCAAACACTCACAACCCGCTGTAGCATCAATGATTTGATCAATACGAGGGAGGGCAAAGGGATCAGCTGGGCAAGCTTTGTTCAAATCTGTGTAATCCACACACATATGCCAAGTGCCGTTTTTCTTAAGTACCAGCACCGGATTAGCCAACCACTCTGGGTGAAACACCTCCACAATAAACCCTGCTGCCAATAGCCGGGCTACCTGTTCACCAATGGCCTTGTGCCTCTCTTCATTAAAACGGCGAAGAAACTGTTTGACCGGTTTGAATTTCAGATCAATATTAAGAGTGTGCTTAGCGAGTTCCCTCGGTACACCTGGCATGTCAGACGGTTCCCATGCAAAGATGTCCCGGTTCTCACGGATGAACTCGACGAACGCGCCTTCCTATTTCGGATCCAAGTTGATGCTGATGCTGAACTGATTGGATGAATCGCCAGGAACAAAGTCAACCAATTTAGTCTCATCAGCCGATTTGAACTTCAAAGCCGGATCATGCTCTGTAGTAGGCTTCTTCAGAGAGGTCATATCTGCCAGATCAACATCGTCCTTATAGAACTTCAACTCCTTCGTTGCACAAACCGACTTAGCATAAGCCGCATCTCCTTCCTCACACTCTAGCGCAATCTTGCGGCTACCATGAACCGTGATGGTCCCCTTATGACCCGGCATCTTGAGCTGTAGATAACATAACACGGCCTTGCCATGAATTTAGCATAAATCGGCCGTCCAAACAAGGCATGGTACGGACTTCTGATCTTAACCACTTCAAAGGTCACCGTCTCTGATCTTGAATCATGATCATCACCAAAAACCACCTCCAGAGCTATCTTACCAACTGGGTAAGCCGATTTACCAGGCACCACACCGTGAAAAACGGTGTTTGACGGTTTAAGATTCTTATCTGTTAACCCCATTCGCCGGAAGGTTTCATAATACAAGATATTGAAACTGCTCCCTCCATCCATGAGCACTTTGGTAAACTTATAACCTCCCACCTGTGGTGCAACCACTAAGGCTAGATGGCCAGGATTATCAACCCGGGGCGGATGATCCTCCCGACTCCAAACAATAGGTTGTTCAGACCAGCACAGATAACGGGGCACCGCCGGTTCAACAGAGTTTACTACCCTTTTATGGAGCTTCTGATCACGCTTGCACAGACTAGTAGTGAAGACATGGTACTGTCCACCATTTAACTGCTTCGGGTTGCTCTGATAACCCGACTGCTGCTGATTCCCCTGATTATTCTGCTGATTGTGACCACCTTGGTTGTTTTGGTTGCCCTGATTATTCTAAAATCCTGAGTTTGAACCGCCTCCACCGTAACCCGGCCTGTGATACCCTGGACTGGAACCGCCAGATGGACCCTGATCATACCGGAAGGATCAGAGTTTTTGAATTCCCTCATGATGAAACAATCCTTCCAGAGGTGTGTGGCCGGAACCTCCTTCGTCCCATGCTTTGGGCAGGGCTGGTTTAACAGGCGCTCCAGATTCATGCCTCCACCACGTTGAGGCGGTTTACCCTTACGACGCTGCGCATTGCCCTGCATATTGGTGGTAGCCACAAAATCCGAGTTGTCCACTTTACGCTTACCATTGTTCCCGTGGCTCGCCTAGTTATGCTGTCCTTTTGTACCGGCATTCTTCTTTCCCTTCTCCTGCTTTTCTTCATCAGAATCGGGGTCCTTGGTATTATCAGAATCAACATACTTAACCAGAGCCGCCATGAGCGTTCCCATATCATTGCAATGACGCTTGAGCCATCCCAACTTCATCTTCAGTGACTTAAACCGGCAATTACCCTCCAAGGTCATGATTGCCGTATCAAGATTGATGCGGCTTGACGAATGCAGGATTTCTGAAACCCGGTGCACCCAATGAGTTGTTGATTCGTTCTCTCCTTGGACACAAGCAGCCAGATCCACAATGGACATAGGTTGTTTGCACGTATCCTTAAAGTTTGCTATAAACCGGGCCTTCAACTCGTCCCATGAACTGATCGAGTTAACGGGCAGGCTCTTCAACCAGGTGCGAGTCGTTCCGTCTAACATTATGGTGAAGTATTTTTCACACGCTGCTTCATCCACATCCAGCATCTCCATTGCCATCTCATAACTCGCAACCCACGCCTCAGGGGGTTGATCGGCGGTGTAACTAGGCACCTTACACGGACCCTTGAAATCCTTGGGCAGCCGCACATTACGCAGAGCCTGGGTGAGGCACCACACTCCCCAAGAGCTAAAGGACAAACCACGCTCAACTGATGCCGCTGGTTGAACCGGAGCGGTTTGATGATTCTGGTACTACGCTGCCAATTGCGCCGCTAACTCTGCTTCGCATCATGCTCTGCCGTTGTTCACCACATCCTGAGCATTCATACCGCAGTGCACCGTATCAGGCCCTCGAGGGGCATCACGGCGCCACGCACTGCTTGACACAGCCGGTTCATCCATGTGCCTGCTGTAACTCTTGCTCGGATGGGGAGTCGAATGTATTCCGTCTCGGCTGTAGGAATAAGCCTGCTGCTGCACAACAACAGTTTGAAGAAGATCCCTGGCCTGTCGTGTCTCCACCGTCGCCAGTGAGTCACCCTCCATCGGAATAGCTGCCAAACGCGACGCTGCAGCAATCATGTTATCCAAAGGGCTAGAGAAGTGACCTAGTGGTGTTGGTACGTATTGCGGCGGGTTGTCCATCTGTCGAGGCGGGTCCATCACCCGTGGCTGATCTGGCGCCGCCCCAGGTGCCTCGGTCCGGTTTACTGCTGCCGAATTACTAGGCCCGGCTCCTGGCGTATTGAAGAGATTCATTCCTTCGTAAACCGGCGGCAGACGAGACCGGTACTTCCTCCTCATTACTTCGTTTGACGCGTTCTGATCCAACATAAGCCGGTAATTCTGCGCCTGGATCTGCTGTGATTGGGCATCTAAAGCGGCCCGCTCTTCGGTCATCCTGGCCTTCTCAGCCGCCAAGTCCACCTTGGCCTGAGTTATCTGATCCTTCAGTTCTGTAACCTCCGCATTATGCTGATCTTGGGTCTCCGGGGTGACTGCCGTGGTCAGCAATGTCGTCAAAGCATCCAACAAATAGGAAAGAACTTGAGCCGGCCGACGCCCAGGGCCTCCTGCCCGGCTGCCGATCCGGAAATCATTGCTGCTGCAGATGAAGATTGCAAGGTGGGCTGCATACCGGCCATGAAGATTGCAACCCGGTTCGGCGGTCCAAAGGGGTCCGGAATACTGTCGCCATCGGAATAGCCCCCAATCCGGCCATCTTGCAATTGGTACAGCGACTCGGTTTCGCCAGTGGATGATTCACCATCTGAGTAGATGGCCGTCTCACCGTCGGACACCGGTTTTTAGATTCCTCACCATGGATGAACCCTACGAACGCATGCTTCATGGCAGGCTGAACCCGGGCAGGACTTGCACGCTGAGCCGTTTTGACGAGGTCGGTGGAGATGTCTGGCTCAGGGCCCGGTTCGTCGATCTTGCTGATGAAAACGTGAATTCCATAGAAGGGGACCCGATACCCGTACTCAATTGAGCCGGCCTCGGGGCCCCATCCTGCGTCGTCGATGTAGAGCTTGCCGCGACGACTCTTGGTCATCCGGCCAACCGCGTACCCTTTGAGTCCTTCAAAGTTGCCCTTTAAGAACTTGAAACCGTCGTGCGATAGCCCCACGGTGGGCGCCAACTATCGTGGAATTAACATGTCAGATGTCCTAGCAGAAGGACTTAGTCGTGGAGCCATCGCAGCGAGATTAGCTTAAAGGGGTTAAACCGGAACAAAGGACACGGGAAGTTTATACTGGTTCGGCCCCTTGCGGTGAAGGTAAAAGCCTACGATCCAATTGTTGTGGGATTGATTGATCTTGATGAGCAGGGAGCGAATCCGCTTTACCTATCTCTCGAGCTGTTTTTTTGTCCCTGAACCCACCGGGTCGTCCCTTTATATACACAGGTTGACGCCCGGCCGATTTACAGAATCCCTAGGCCGGCTCATACAAGTGTCCGACTCATTTTCTTCCTTTCCCTACCTTACAACACAAGTTATACATCTATGGCGGTTTATTACTATGGGCCTAATCCGCCATTGGGCTCTGGGCCTCTAAGCTTTAATAGTAGAGTGCCATACTCCTTGTCTTCATGAGCTTCAATATAGAGGAGCGTAAACCGGCCCCTCCTGGGCGGTTTACACTCAGTAGTTATATCCCCAACAGCAGCCAAAGACCAACTTTAGTCAGGATAACTTGTACTAGATGTTCCCCTTCAAAATGGCCGTTGTTGGCGCCCTTCCCGCTCAATATTTGGGAAGAGGGCCAGGGCCTCTATAAATAGGGATAGCCACCACCGTAGAAGGCGATCCGACCGGACCGAGAACCAATGAGAGCTCAGAGAATCCCTCTCAAGCATCATGCCCAAGAACACCTCTCGCGAGGCGGTTCTTCCCCTTGTACTGTTCATCATCAGCCCCTGAGGCAATCCACCACACCACACACTGGAGTAGTGTATTACACCACAACAGTGGCCCAAACCAGTATAAATCTCGTGTCCCCCGTGTTGCTCATCGTAGTTTAGATTCTTAGCGAGGCGTTCAGACGTGGATTGGTAGGGGAAGATCTTTGCGTGCACCCCAGAGTTCGAACCTTAAGGGTTTGACGGAACCCCACATCCGACATGTGGCGCGCCAGGTAGGGGTGTGCCGGAATCTTTCTCCCGCCGTCCCGCGCTTCGCCGCTTCGTTGTCTTCATGTCTGGCGACCCGACGGCCAATGCCGACCGCTGGGCGGCATGGCCTGCCCACACCGCGTCGCCTGCCCAAGATGACCTCAACCCCGCCCCTCAGGCAGCCCGCGCTCCACAAAACGCTGCGGGACGCGGCCGACGCGGCCAAGCACTGCCTGCCCTCACTCCGCGGCAGGTGCAATCAGCAGCAAGGGCCTCAAGCCACACCGTGGCCACAACACTGCACACCCGACAGGAGCAGGCAAACATGAAGGCCGCGCTGACGGTGGCACGAGAACTGCTGCGGTGCAGACTGCAAGAAAGCGGCCACGATGTGCTGCTGGAGCGAGTCGCTGAGCTCCTGGATGCCACTGCTTCAGGGGCACCTCCGTTCTGCGTCTAGCTTTCACTCCAGGCCCCGGACGGATCACACTGCGGGCCTATACATGGCCACGCGCCCCTGGGCGCACCTCAAGGCTTCATCAACACCAGCCTGGCAGTCAGCGCTGGGCGATAAGCTGTGCCGACACCGCCCCTGGTAAGCGAGGGCATGCGCATCACTTCCTACGGCCCGGGCGGGCCGCCACCCTACCGCCCCCAAGATGGAGCTTCAAGCCAGACTACATGGCGCGTGGGGCACTACGGCGAGGCCTTTGGGGCGATGACCCTGGAGGCTTATGTGCCCCACATGGTGGATCGAGAGTACGCCCTAGAAGAAGACCATGACTTGTTCCTCGGGCCAGGCTGGGAGGAAGAGGTGCCAGAAGCAGAGCCCTTTCAGGAACCTCACGGAAGCCTCAACAACCGTGCCAGCGGCAGCAGCTATCGGGTATGGCTAATTCCTCAGGAGCAAGCTTATGCTAACCATGGGTCGAAGGAAGTTCAGGTCGTTGCAGCAGATGACTGCCCTAGTGCAGCAGCCTCCCTCCCCTCAGGAGGAGGGTACTGGGGGCTGCAAGAGAGGGGCCGGGAGCCAGGCTCCTCCCCATAGACGCGGAGCAAGGTGTTCCTCGGAGGTAGGCCCTCTGCCGGGGAGGTGCCGCAAGGCCTGCCCCCGGCAGATGACCCATGGTCATCGGGGGAACCATTGGCGTCCCCTTTTCCCCATTGGCGTCGTCCTGGTTTTTGGTCACCTTCAATGGTGGTCAAGGGTGGCGCAAGGTGGGCCCCTCATCTGGCGATATGAAGCAAGGCCGGTACCTGTGAAGAACGTCCAGTGCCTGTGAAGCTCGCCGACCGTGACACTCTCACGTAATAATGAGTTGGGGTTGTACACGCCCCGGAGTCTCCGGAGAGCCGCCCTCGGGCCTTGAGGGCTCCCTCCCACGTCCAGTGGCAGCAATTAGCTCCGCGCTGGTGAGAAGATGTCGAAGACTAGACTAGGTGCTGGACGCGGCCTTTTGTTTTTGCTCCCTTTGGTGTGGTCGAGTTTTCTCGTTTCGGATCTAAGTCGAAGTTGAATTTGTGTTTGTGTATGCGAGGAGGGGTGTATTGTCTTGTTCGTGTGATTTCTCGTGTTCCAGTTTCTGCTCAAGTTGGAATTTGCACTAGCTGCCCCCCTCTCGCGAGCCCCTCGCAAGCAGGGCCAGACCCAGCACGCGCGCCTGCCGGCGCTCGCTCTCGTCAGGCTCTCGCCGCATGGTCAAAAGGTCTCCCGAGGGACCATCGGAAAGTCACCGCGAGCCTACTTGAAGCTCGCCAAGATGAAGGTAAAATCACAGCTGCCAACTCATCACGGAAGCCATGACATCATACGGGCGCCCATCCGGCGCCGACCTCGACAACACATAGACAACAATCTTTTTTTACATGAGGGGCTTCCCCTCCCAAAATGCTCTTACAACCTTCAGGGTCACGCCCGAGTCTTTTCCTGCGCAGGATAAACATCAGGGGGGAGCGTGGTATCAATCGGACATGTCGCTCACCGCATCTCCCTGGACGTCTCCGGAGGCGTCGCTGGCGCCACTGTCGCTGTCGCTGGACTCCCCATCAGCGTCGTTGGTACCATCTTCACAACCGTTCACCACGTCGCCTTCGTTAGCAACAAGGATCACCCCGTCATCGTCAGAAGTGAAGGCCCGGACGAGTGCATCCACGTTGTCCTCCACCCACCGCGCCAGGTTGCCCCGAATGGCCTCGGGCACCGGGGCGATGACGGCGTCGAAGTCAAAGAGGGGGTCAGCGTCCTGAAGATGGCTGAAGACATGGGAGAATGCCCGTGCGAGCAGGCCGCGGCTCCGTTCCTCGACAAGCTGGCGAGCCCTATCAGAGCGATTCTCCAGGTGGGTCACCACGTCAGTAAAGAACTGGAGATTGCCAGCAAAGTTGGTCACGTGAGGCTCCTCAGCGACTGCTTTGCAGATGTTGCCCAAGGCTGCGTTGGCCCTTTCCCTGAGTGTTCGGAGCATGGGGCCATGCATGTGCTCCAGCGTCTGCCGCTGGCGAATCTCATCCTCGTTCCGCTGCGCAACGGCCTCGGCATCATCAACCCGTTGTTGAAGAATAAGCAGCTCGGCGCAGGAGGAGGCCAGCTCAGCCTGCGCCGTGCCTAGGGCAGCTGCGGTGGCCTCAGCACACTGTGTTACCTCATTCAACTTGGTCCTGAGAGCAGCAGTCGTGCCCGCAGCCTCGGCCCTGATCAGCTCCAGCCTCTCTTCATACTCGCGCTCAAGACCCGCGCGAGCTTCCACCACGCGGCGGTCAATCTCTTCTTAGATCCGGGCCTCCCGCACACCGACGTCGTCCTCCGCCTGGGTGACCTGGCGCTCCCTCGTTTCCAACCGCTCAAGATCGAGGTTGCACTCGGCAGTCTCTAGCGTCAGTGCTTCCTCGCAGCTCTGGAGCTCCTCCCTTTCGACGGGTGCCCCTTTCAGTGACGCAAGGGCAGCTCGGTGCAGCTCCGCTTGCTGCTCCAGGGAATTGCACCAGTCTTGGAGCTCCCACATGCGCTCCTCCATGGCTTCGCGTCGCCAGTCTGCCTCCTAAGCCTCTTTGATGGCTCGGGAGCAGGCCTCCCGTGAGGCCACCAGAGATGCCTCGGCCTTGGCGTTGTCGAGATCACGCTGGTGGCGTGCGAGACCAACAGCCGCCTTCAGCTTGCGTCGCTCCTCGATCAACCGCAGGCCTTAAGCTTCAAGACGCGCGTCCTCGCCCGCAAGCTCTGCACCAAGCTAGCTCACTGCATCTGTTGCCTTCTGGAGGAACTCTCGGGGGACAGCGCTGCGCTCCCGCGCACGCCTGAGCACGTCGTCAACGTCATCCTTCGCCATCGGTGCCGACGGAGGACCCTGGAGTGGATCGCCCCCTCTTGGCAGGGGGCTGTGGGCTGGTGCCCCCATGATCGCAGGACGGCCCCTGCGAGGGACCCAGCCCGGCGTCGACCCACCCCCTGAGGAGGAACCAAAGATCGACTTCAACCACTCGCCGCCTATGATCAACGGAGGAGCCCGAGGCAAGCTGGTTGTGCCCGGGGAGAGCTCACGAAGGAAGAGCAGCGTGCCCACGGGCTCAAGGCACGCTGCGGGTCGGCCTACCTCTCCAGCCGAACTCGTGCCAAGGGTAGCGCACAGCCTCGGGGCGATCAAGGTTGGTGGTGAAGGCGAAGCCTGAGGACGCGGCTCCTTGGCTGGCTCCGCGGGATCGACAGGAGGGATCCTGAAAGGCCATGATCAGCGAAGGGAATGGCAAACAAGGAATTATAAGAAGGAGGGACTTACTCGTCCACGACGAAGTACTTCCTGTGCTTTAATGGGCGGCAAGGGCGATCATCACCACTCGAAGCCTCCTTCCTCTTGCGAAAGGCCTCGAAATCTATGTGGAACCGGCCCAAGCTCTCGACGTGAGGGCCGGCGCGCGGCATGGGAGCAGAAGCATCAGGACGACCTACATCAAGGGCGCCAGGCTGAGAGGAGCGATCGGGTGCCACCTCTTGGTGGCCTGCCGAGGCCTCGGGGGCTTCGGCCTCGGGAGCCGCAGGTCGCGCCCCCTCATCAGCCACCACCTCGGGATGGGCTCCGCAAGCTCCGGAGGATGATGCCTCAGGAGCCCCGCGCGACATCAGCACCTCAACATCAGCCCCCCCAGCTCCTGGCGATGCTTGCCTCCCTGCACCGACTCCTGAGGCAGGATCGGCGTGGGCGACCGGGGGAGGAGTCACGGCAATCAGATTCTCACGGGGCCCCACAAGGCCAGCTGGCCGCAGCCCCCATTCGTCGAAGCGAGGCATCTGCCTCACGAACTCGACCCTGCTTGAGCAGAGATACAAGAGGGCACCTCCATGCCGGACACTGCCTGGAGAGGGGTTGCCAGTCAGGATTCTCAGCACCTTCCTCAGCATTTCAGGCACATAATTCCCTTCCTGGAGCCTCATGCGGTCCTGGCGCCCGGAAAAGGTCCACATCGGACGGGAGTGGCACTGGAGAGGAGTGATGCGGCGCTGGAGAGGAGCGATGCGGCGCTGAAGGAACTCCTTCACCACCTGGGGCGCCATCACGCCTAGCGTCCTCAACCTCTCGAAGCGACGCCAGACAAAAGCAAGCTGGGGGCTCGTGAGCTCATCGTGACCCCAGCCTGGATTGGGAATAGCAGGCAATGTTGGATGTGCGGCAGGGGGCTGGGCACCCCAACGTCCACATACATCCACCGCTCCCGGAACCCGCTCGCAGAAGATGGGAGACCAAAGTCGATCCCCGAGGCGGCCATCTCCGGCACGACCTGGAAGCTCACGCATCTCGAGCATTGGGAAGGGTCAGTCAGGCGCAGAGAGAAGAAGTGGCGCAGAAGAGCAACAGAAGGAGGAACCTCCCCCATGGCCTCGTAGACAAAGGCGAAGACAACAAGAAGAGTGATGGATTGGGGACAGATATGCATCATATGGATCTGGTAATGGGAAAGCACCGTGTTGAAGAAAGCGGAGAAGGGGGGAACCAGGCCCGCCCACAGAGCATCGGCAAAGAATCGGACCTCAGTGACGATCCTGTCAAAGGAGGCATGGGACACAGGCCAGGCCGTCATCCTCCCGCACTCGTTGAAGCTGGAGGCAAGAGCAGAGCGGACCTTGTCCAAGGCTTCCAGATTGAGTATGAGCGACTGGTCGACGGCGGGCGTAGCTGCCGGAGGCAAGCGGGACGAAGGCGTAGGTTTCTTTTCCTTTTTTGTTGGTGCCATGGCAATGGAAAGGGGGGAGAACTCAAGATGGATTGGAGGCAGAAGCAGAGGCTCTAGGAGGAAAGGGGAACAAGAAGCGCGCGGGCAGCAAGGGGAGAATAATTGTGTACAAGTCTCATGGCCGCCTAGCTAGGCGCATAATGAGGGAGCGTGGGGAAGCGGAGGCACCCACGTCCAATCAACTGCCACGCGACACCCAAGGCCGCCGGCTATTGGGGCCCGCGGCGCTCCGCACTTGCCCCTTCGCTTCTCCGCTAAGCCAAGTCCGAGCGTGCCTTGGGCCCGGGGGCTACTGTCAGTGTTATGGGAACAGGGGTCTCCAGACTTGCCTGCCTGCGGCATGGCTCAAGTGGTGGCCCAGTACAACCCATCTTCATCAACGCAAGCTCAAGACCCTCGTGAGGGGCCAAGCCTCGCAGGGTGGACGACGCAAGGCTTCCTCAGGAGCGGCCTCGCCAGGCAGGCTCGCGAGGAGGTGGAGAGATCAAGGCAAGGGTACCTCGTGAGGTGCCCGTGACGCAAGCCATGACGACCGAGACCAGGCGGGCACTGGCCTGCGCAGTGTCCTTGTTTCCTCTTTGGTGCAAAGGGGGCAAGCACAGGCGTGGAGTATCGAGGCATCAGGCAAAGGTTACCATTTCGGTGCAACGAGACCAAGACCAGCAGAGCGGCAGGATGGAGGTCACCGTGGAGCCCAAGACAGCGTCATCGCCAGTGCCTTTGGCAGCCGAAGACCAACTTTAGTCAGGATAATTTATACCAGATGTTCCCCTTCAAAATGGCCATTGTTGGCTCCCTTCCCGCTCAATATTTGGGAAGAGGGCCAGGGCCTCTATAAATAGGGATAGCCACCACCGTAGAAGGCGATCCGACCGGACCGAGAACCAACGAGAGCTTAGAGAATCCCTCTCAAGCATCCAGCCCAAGAACACCTCTCGCGAGGCGGTTCTTCCCCTTGTACTGTTCATCATCAGCCCCTGAGGCAATCCACCACACCATACACTGGAGTAGGGTATTACACCACAACGGTGGCCCGAACCAGTATAAATCTTGTGTCCCCCGTGTTGCTCATCGTAGTTTAGATTCTTAGCGAGGCGTTCGGACGTGTATTGGTAGGGGAAGATCTTCGCGCGCACCCCAAAGTTCGAACCTTAAGGGTTTGCCGGAACCCCACATCCGACAATATTGCCGCTAGTAATTGAAAGCCTATCGATCACGTACATGCCAGCTCTGTCAGCTGTTGACTGCAGATGTCCGTGCTCCCCTTCCTGACAAGGAACATACTGTACTTACTAAATACATAATAACAAAAGGGGAACTATCAGCGTTCTGGGAACGGGGGTCCCCAGACTTGCCTGCCTGCGGCCTACGGCGTGGCTCAAGCAGTGGCCCAGTATGGCCCGTCTTCATCAGCCCAAGTTCAAGACCCTCGCGAGGGGCCAAGCCTCGCGGGGCGGACAATACAAGGATTCCTCAGGGGCGGCCTCATCAGGCAGGCTCGCGAGGAGGCGGAGAGATCAAGGCAAGGAGTACCTCGCGAGGTGCTCATGACGCAAGCCATGACGATCGAGACCAGGCGGGTGCCAGCCTGTGCAGTGTCCTTGTTTCCTCTTTGGTGCAAAGGGGGCAAGCGGAGGCACGGATTACCGAGGCATCAAGCAAAGGTTTCCATATTGGTGCAACGAGACCAAGACCAGCAGGACGGCAGGAAGGAGATCACCGTGGAGCCCAAGACAACGTCATCGCCAGTGCCTTTGGCAGTCGAAGACCAACTTTAGTCAGGATAGCTTGTAATAGCTGTCCCCCTTCAAAATGGCCGGTTGTTGGCTCCCTTCCCGCTCAATATTTGGGAAGAGGACCAGGGCCTTTATAAATAGATATAGCGACCACAGTGGGAGGAAATCGAATCCTTCCCTAGCAGAATACCGCACCAGCTCAAGAACACCCCTCGCGAGGCTGTTCTTCCTCTGTACTGTTCATCATCAGCCCCAGAGGCAATCGACCACACCACACACTGGATTAGGGTATTACACCACAACGGTGGCACGAACCAGTATAAACCTCATGTCCCTTGTGTTGTTCATCATGTAGCTTAGATTCGCGGCGAGGCTTTGGGGCGTGGATCGGTAGGGAGAAGATCTTCATGCGCACCCCAGAGTTTGAACCTTAAGGGTTTTGCCGGAACCCGATATCCGACAGGAACATGTTAAAGAACAGAAGAGGAAGCATATTCTTGAGGTTCCGCTTCATTGCATACAATGTTGGTTGCCCACTCATGATGAATCATAGCACCCAAAGAAATGTAATTCAATGCTGTCTCTCTATATGTGGCAATTTTGAACAAGAGTCATTAGGATCATATTCTGAACAAGAGTCAACAGGTGGGGAGCGTATGAGTTTCATTGCATCCAGAATGGCACTCATTGCCTTGGTGCCAATTTTGTAAGTCATTGCAGTGTTTAGCTTCAAGTGTGGACTGCTACTAGTGCGACTGAAATCAGCTACACAGATCATAGTGTAGATATGACGGGAAAACCGTAAGCATCATAGTAAAATCAGCAAAGTGGAACTTGCTGGAATATATGTGCTAGTATTGCCGGTACGGCTAGAAAGGCGTCGGATACCAGCTCTCTTCAACTAAAGGTGCGGTACTGTTAATATCAGTGTAACTCTCAAAGGTGACACAACTCCCCGCATTTCCTTGCTATTCTTATAGGATTCCAGTGGGCAGGCCACTAAAAATCCTATTCCTATGTTTACAAAATCCTACGAATCAAAGAGGCCCGAAGAGTTCAAAGTGTCCATCACAACCGACCGTATAGACCTCTGCACTGCAAATGTCCCTACCGTACTACTACCATACTCCCTCTGTTCCAAAATATAAGTCTTGGTAGAGATTTCCACTATGGATCACATACAGATGTATCCAGATACATTTTAGAGTGTAGATTCACTCATTTTGCTCCATATGTAGTCCATGGTGGAATCTATACAAAGACTTGTATTTAGGAACGGAGAGAGTACTTATTAAAGAAGAACGGAAGAGGAACATGCTAAAGAAGAGCAAGTAGATTTTGGATAACAAAATGTTCGTTGCGCAGTGCCCACACATGATGGTCCAGAGCGCATTAAGAATGCAACTCCCTGCTGTCTCTCGACCATTTCAGGCGGTTGGATGAAGATCCTATCTCTCCTAACCCTTCTTATTCCTCGTCTCTGATTCTTCCCATACAGAACACCACACGGGCCGCCGACCGGACCACCGGCCCCCACCGCCTGTGTTCCTCCGCCACCCCCACCCGCATCGAGTTTTCTTCGTTCGGCGAGGCCCCACCACCGCCCCCACAACACCATCCCCACCTGAGCCCCTTAGTTCGCACCGGCGAACTCCGGCGAGCTCTGAAAAATCGACTGACCCAATTTTGAAATTTAGTCTACTGTGATTTAACTAGTGTGGAATATGAAAGGGGAAAACCATAAGCATTGGGAGTATAGTGTTGAGCATGCCATGGCCAATGTGAAGGTGCAAACCGGACAAAGGAAACTTCACAACCAATGTTTGCTTTCAACTAGCAAGTAAGTGATGGACAAGAAATCAGAGTAAAGCAGTGGCGATCTATTTTCTTGCTGCGATAAATAAGTTGAGCAGATACGAAAGAGCACTGCCTCTGGTGCGGCGCCATGTATGCATCTGCTGAGAATTTGACGGTGCTGCGGTAGCGATGGCTGTTGGCGGCGTGGAAGCAGATCTAGGAGGGTAGACGGTGGCGGCAGGGTGCGGTGGACGAGACGGTCGTAGGAGCGGCACCGACAAGGTGGACGACGGCGGGGATGAAGCGAGAGGACGGGATGCAAGGATCCTGATCCGAAGCCGTGGATTAGAGAGGTTGATCTCTTGTAATGGACAGCGGCATCGGGGTATCAGCTTTGGCATGGTGGAGGAGGACGGCGGTGGATGGGGTGGCGAACGGAGGAGGCTGGGGTGGAGAGGGTGTTTTGGCACCCATGGAGTACGAATGGGGAAAGGGAGGTAGAGAGGAAGGGGGGAACCATGTCTTCAGGGCGCGCTTGTCTCAAATGCGAGGAAATTTACAAACTTGGCCCCCATTTCAAATTTCCTACATCACAGCAATATTAGTTGGTTGGGGATAAGGCGACAATCTCGCATACACCGAATATTTGCCGACGAGAGTTTGTTTTTGGCGCCCACCATGTATGAATTGGGGAGGGAGTCGATTTCGGCCGAGGACACACTGTGTATTGGCGCCCACCGTGTATGAATCTAGGTGAGAGGCGATTATGTCATGTTTGAGTGAAATTACAAACCTACCCCTGTCGAAACCTATAAAAATCGAGCAGATAAGCTTTGCATGGCAGGGATAGGCAGTAGTAATTTCCATCTCGCAGATTTTGGTTTCGGGCGGTTACTGCGACTTTCCCCGCTTCGTTCAAATTTTGCAGAGTGCACGTTTACCATGCCAACTCTATTCGAACCCCGTTTGTATTCTATTTTCTTTCGGGCGGGATCCATTTTCGATTGGAATAAAATTCTATATACATCATTTTTTTATATATACTTTCAAAAGCACAACGCCCTTTATACATAAATATGGTTTACAAATGGCGTGATCTCAGATTCATAAGGTTGTATCCATCAATTTGGATTTCCAAATATTTGAAACCACTTTATGTTGAAATCCAATGTATGCATTCCTCGCTAACTGTCTCCAATTAATGTGTGTTTCATGCGGGTTTTTTTTACTTCTCAAACATGTATAATGTGTTTCACACACGCAACATATAGTGCAATCCCGTTTAGACATTAATTGCATATAAACCGTGCATTGTTTCTAATTAAATAATCTATGGATCACCAATATTGATAAACTATATAACATTACAGTGTCCCCAAATTCAAATGAATATGCATGTTTGATACACCAATTTGTGTTATGATATTATCGATGTCGTGATCTCCAGTTTAAATATTTGAATCCCCTTTAATCCAGATATTCGTCTCATATAGCTATCACTCATGCTTATATAGGACTATCTCTCTAGACCTATACGCGTTCATCGTCTCTCGGGTATCTCTCGTGCTACCTGTATGTCGACAATGATCTTTTATCTTCGTAACACACTGACGGTACTCTCTCCCTCGACCTACATCACTCTATCTCTCTCTAAGTATATCTCGCTCCCTGCTATGTGTCTCTAACTATGATTCTCCATGTGGAATCTCTTTCTCTCACACAAACACAAAACTTTGTCTCCCGGGGTCTCATTTCTCTCTACTATCCCCCTGTGTGCCACTCGCACACCCCTCATACAGAGATGTCTTTCGCTCCTTAGGTATGAGAACCTATGGCTCTTCCTCTTAAATATCTCTTTCTCACACACAAACACAAACTCTGTCTCCCAGGGTCTCATATTTCTCCACTGTTCTCTTGTATGTCACTCACACACACTCTCTCTCCCTAGAGATATCTTGCGTTCCCTCATATGTCTCTCTAGCTATCACTCTCGTTGTGAAATATCTTTCTCTCTCGCAGACACAAAACTCTGTCTCTCGGGATCTCATTTCTCTCTGATATTTGTTCGTATGTGACTCACATGCACCCTCTCTCTACCTCTCTCACACCCACACACATAACTCAGCCTTCTAATCCACTCGACTCCTATCTCTAATGCACACTAGCTAGCATCTTTATCTTTCTATTTATCTGTTTCTCCATCAACCTTCTTTCTCGCCCTCACTCTTGCTTCCTATCACGCACACTACATATGTTTCTCTCTACATGCAGTCAAGTGCCCTCTTTGTATGTTTCTCTCTCATACACATAACTTCACCCTCTGAACCACCCGACGGTCATCTCCAACACTCAAACTAGCGGATGTCCCTCTAGATAGCATCTCCATCTCTGTATCTATCTGTAGTTTCTCCGTCAACATTTCTTTCTCGAACGCAGTCTTGCTTCCTATCACCCGCACTATATATGTCTCTCCATACATATGCATTTATAGGTTGATCTCTTTTGCACAATCGTTGTGCCTCACTCCCTCTACTCGCCATAGATGCATGCTCCAGCCCACACCACTATCTCTTAAAGACAAAAACACATGCTCAATTGTCGGGCCTTCTTCCCTGCATTCTCACATGCATGCATATTGTCATACTGATCCGTCTCTCCCATGTCGTTGATCTTATGACTTATGTCTTCTTTCTTTTATCTCGATCATGCACGCGTGCACACACACACATCCCACGTATACATGTATACCTCTCACACATGCACGTTCAAGGTCTCTATGTCTCCATACGTAGTTAATTACCCTCAACCCTAACGCCACATCGAATCGTTCTCTTCTTGTGTGCACATAACTTCCGCCTGGATGGGTAAAACACACACTCACACTTAACAATCTCCTTCTAGCTACCCCCTCTCACTCTTCCCCTATATCACCGAAACCAATAACACCATCCCTTCGTTTAATTCCCGCCTACATGCACCATCGATATATAGTAGTCTTCCTCGGTGTCTGTCGAACAAACACGTTCTCTCGATGTCGACTCCTCTCACGCGCACGCACACCTTCTCTTCCCACTCTATAGGCATTTTCTCTCTCGCACCCCATCGTTGGTGGCCTCTGCCATACACATCACCTCTCTATGATGAAACCATGCACACTTAAATTACATCCGCCACCGAGAACCCCGCGACACACACACGCGCGCGCGCGCACCCACCCCCACCCCCACACACAAGCACACACACACACACAAACACACACTAAGACTCCATCACGCACACACTAAGACTCCATCTCTCTCTCTCTCTCTCTCAAACACACACCCACACCCACACACAAACACACACACACACACACACACTAAGACTCCATCTCACACACACATGCTCTAGGTGGAGCATTTGTTCCTACCACCCTTCATCCAACCTTACCCTATGATAAACAATCACCTTAATTTACTTGTATAACATGGACAAATTCCACTTTACTTTAGTAGTTAGCAAACTTATCATCCGTAGCCTTATAAAAAACCGAGTTGGCGATGATGGTGTGCCTGCCATCTTCTAATATAGACCGTATAATCTATATCTGATGGATAGAAAGCAAACTATGATAATTTTACAAAAGATACCCGCACCTCTCTCCACATCCTTATCTCCCACAATCTCATTGCTGAGCAATTAAAAAAGGAAGTCTCTGGAACAATCTAGCATGGTGGCCGCTGCAGCCTGCCGGCGCCGTCCATCCCCATGCCTCCTCCCATTCCGACCACCAGTCACCACCACGCTCCACTCCTCCTCACCTTATCTCTCATATTTCAATTTTTCGATGACATTCTCGAGATACCGATTTTCCGATAAAATTCTCGAGATATCATTAGTTTTTACACATGGGATTACTCCTGCATGGGTCAATCACAATAGGTGTTTTGTAAAGAAATGAATATTGATGTTCCGTGCAATGCACGAGCATCTTGCTTGTAATTATATAACGCAAATGACGAGCATAAAGGGACATTTTTTTACACAACCACGTTAACACGGCCACGTAAATCACTAGCTAAAGTAAATACCATTATACTTATATCCCGATGGAAAAGGTTGAGTACATGTCTGAAGAGTAGAGTCACACACACGCACTCTGTCTCTCAGAATCTCTCTCTCTCTCTCACACACACACACACACACCAGTTACGTGACACCCACTTAAGCAGACACGTATGTTACAATTTGTGCACCCGTGGGTACACGTGATGCTGCGCATTTATTTAAGCCGGACGGCGAACCCAAACAGTAGCTGCATTCATTCCCCTCCCGCCTCCTCTTCTCTGGTCGCCGTTGCCCGGTAGCCATGGCCTGGCCGAAGGTAACAACATATGCCATACTCCCACCGGAGCAGCGCTTTAATCTGGAAATTTTAGTGGTCATGCATGCATCTTTTTGTGCTAGCACACCTATACAAGGGTTGAACAGTCGCTTCCCGTGGACGTGCGCGGGCAGTGGAAGAGGAAGGAGAAGGGAAGCGGGCTGTGGAGTAATGCTTTTTACCACAATTTCTTAGGAAACTGAGTGCAATAATTGAGTAGTTTTGCAAACTACCAGTACTACACCTGAAATGGTTCAAAACCTATACTCCCTTGCCAGCGCGCGCTTCCCACATGAAACGGTCAGCATCGCCCTGGAGCGTCAGTGCCGCATTAATGCCCGGCCAGAGCGGAGGCAACCTCTCACTGGCGCCGGCTTTGAAGCGGCGCAACGACCGAGAGAGCGCCGCTTCCAGGTGCACGCGACTGCTTCGCATCGAGGCTGGCCATAGGCCCTGTATGGATGCATGGGTTAGAGTTAGTTTGAGCTAGTTGGGACTCAAATAGCCCTAAAGTATCCAAGCATGAGGGTTTAAATTGGAGCAAGTTGCACCGAACCCACCCAAAAAAAACTGTCCCACCCAAGAGGTGCTAACTGGAGATAGTTCTCATTAGGACCACTGAAAAATCACTTTTCTCTCTCCATCAGGTGCATTTATTGTCAATCTAACCCTGTCACCCAAACACCTCTTTGGCTATAGTTAGTTCATGGTTAGTCATGAGTTAGTCTAACCTCTAGCTAAGTTAGAGTATCCAAACAGGAGCAGTATAGGACATGCAAGTTGCTCAAAGCATACAGTTAAATTCGTATGTGAAAGGATTTTTTTTTTCTTTTTGAAAATGGAACATGAAAGGAATTTTTTTAGAATGCTCTTGGCATGTCACTAACATGTGATGAGTTAACCGACCTCGATAGACGGCAAAAACGCCAGCCCGCCGCACTTTGAGAGAGACGAGGAGGGAGAAGCGATATGGGCTATTGGATTACTAGAGATAGGTGTCGCACAGAAGCCAAGAAATATGGTGATAGCGTGGGTTAGCCATGTACTAGTATGATGTAACTACACTGGGCTGCCGTGTTTCATACTCTTCCAGTCCACTGTGGAGATGATTGGTTGATTTTGTATCGCTGAATAATATAAAATATTATGAGTGTAGACGCTCCACCACGAGGTTCCTTGCTCCTTCTCGGTCGTCGGGAATCTATGTTCTTCCACTCTATTTTTTTACGTGAGTTTTGTTCATCCTTTTGCCAACACGCGAGACATCTAGCATCAAGGTGCACATGTCATGCAAGGATCGTTCCATCTATATGAAGAACACGTGGGACTGGAACTACGAGACGGACTTGTACCCAGGAGTGGACGTACGAACCTAAGTAATGTAGCGCAGTGAGTGAAGTAGAAAGGCACAAATGGTATGAACATGCGTGGCATATAGGGTGTGTTTGGTTGCGTTCTCGTCTCAACATAGTTGTTCCCTCTTCATGCATGCTCAACTCAACACCCCTCTTCATGCATGCTCTCTTCATGCACGCTTCTAGTGTATTTGTGCTAAACTAGTGTGGACTCATGCACCCTCCATACACTCTACCAAACACCCAAAAGTGGGTCGAGAAGGGAACTCTTGGGCGGCATTTGTCTCTTACTATGTAGTACCACTAAATGTTGTACGTGCAATGCATGGTGATCTTATGGAGTACGTGCCTAAGTACTTTACTACCACTATATTAGTTGGAGGCACATATTAGCTTTTATATTTGTTTACGTGTATGCCCCGAGACCTTCCAACTAGACGTGTCTTTCTCTCCAGGCCGCACTTTGTATCGTTCATACCACTAGTACTACTACGTGTGGTCTCCGACCCAGAAGTGGAAGAAGTGGAGATGCTCTACCACACTATTTTTTTGCGCTGGGCTCTACCACGCTGTTCATGTCCCACTCCTTTCGCTGACGTGTGGGACATCCAGCACGTGCCGTGTTTGGCACTCTTCGTTGTAAGAGTTGAAACGCTAGCATTCATCAGAAATAAAAAATAAATATAAATCAGTAGTGATACTATTTTTTGAGAACCAATCAGCAGTGATACTATACCACGCAGTTTCCTTGCTCCTCGATATCAGAAAGAATGCTTCCGTTCGCCAACATGTGGGATGTTGACCATCCTGGTCCACTTGCCATGCACGCGGAACTCCAAGGGAGAGTCACCCCGGTCGGTGCGCCGCAGTAATAATGACTAATGAGCCGTCAAATCACAGGCCCAACCTTTCCCACTTTGAAGTTGCTCGAACGAAGGAACCATCATGACTTCGTTGAATTCCGCTTCTTGAAGAAAACTACTGTACCAGCAGTACTGCTAGCTACAGTAGTTACTCCAGCAGAGGCCTCTTTTTGTTCATAGGATAGGAATTTTATAGGAATATGAAAATCATAGGAAGTGAGATGACATGCATCTCAATTCCTATAGAGAAAGAGATGCCATTTGATGCATGGGATAGGAATTTTTCCATTGAGTCTAGGCTAATGTACTCGTAATTTGCTCTAAAAACTACAGTAGTAACTAGTAGTACTGGTACATGCTCGTACTCAGACACAGACACACACACTAACTACTAGTACTACTACTTCTCACATGCTGGCCAGATACCATCGTTCTCCTTCCCGGCTTTGTCGGCGACACCTCACCGTGCTTGGATCTCCGTCGACCTCTCCGCAGCAACGCGTGCGTCCTCTTCTTTCTTGCAGCGGCGGGCCTCTCTTTTCTTGAGTGCTTTCTGACTTTTCTGCTCCCTCTGTGCGGCTTTGGCCGCCTCTTGCTCTACCGTCCATTCAGCCTTGGCAGCTTCAAATTCCTCCCACATAGGTGTGAGGTCGTGAGCGGCAATGAACTCGGCACGGCGAGATGCCATCGGTTCCCTACCATTTTGTGTGCGGTCGTGGGCGGCGAGGAACTCGGCGCGGCGGGATGCCATCGCTTCCTTACCGGTTAGTGTGCGGCACGGTGGCATGAACGACGCTTGGTGAGAGCTCTGGGTGGAGTGGCCGGACAACCGTATAGTGCATTGGTTTGTCAAGAGCTCAAGGATAGAAGACAAAGGAAATTTGGATTCCCCTTCAATACTGGTCATTTAGTACCGAGTAAAATGCATTGGCGGTCATCGAACTTGTCTTGATAGCTCACTTTGATCATTGTATACGAGATATGGTGATTGTACAGTCACTGGCTATCGTATAGCTCCGTATTCGTCTGGTTGACCAATCAAACAGTCCACATGCGCCTCATCAGCTCGTGTTCTTTATCTATCTACGCGGGCCTACCTGTCAGTGGAGAAAGAAATAAAAACCAAAATTATGCGTATGTGGGGAATCAAACCACGGACTCGTCGCTGCAACGCACACTCGTCAGCCAAATGAAAATGAAATACTTTGCGTCAAACACTCACGCTCTGTCAGGACCCCGACTCAATGCCACATCGATCTAGCATGTAACACCTCATATCACTTTGCGGCCTCACGCACGGTATTCCCACAGGTGTCGCCTTACCTTTGCCCGGGACCGTTTGCGTCTTTTGGCACACGTATATGATAGTGTCGCTAGCATCCATATGATAAGGAGCCCGGGCTGACATGGCTAGTCGTAAACCGAAAGTGGCACTAACTTACAGGGACAGGCATACATGACCCAACAACGAACGTGTCGGTCATCAACGAGTGAATCCAGGCTGTAGCACTGGGCTAGCAGGACTCCGATGAACCGGGCTGTAGCGGGCTAACTGTAGGATCGAAAGTATGTCTAGAGGGGGGGTGATTAGACTACTTGACAATATAAAAATTCAGCCTTTTGATAAAGACAAGTTTTTGGCAAGTTCACAATGATGATCAAGTCAAGTATCACCCTACACATGCAATTCTAGAGTATAGGCAGCGGAAAGTAAATTGCACATGTAGTAAAGAGAGGTGGAGAAGAGCAAACACAATTTCGAGACACGGAGATTTTTTCTCGTGGTTCCGATAGGTGGTGCTATCGTCAATCCACGTTGATGGAGACTTCAACCCACGGAGGGTAACGGCTGCGAGAGTCCACGGAGGGCTCCACCCACGAAGGGTCCACGAAGAAGCAACCTTGTCTATGCCATCATGGCCTACGCCCACGGAGGGCTAGCCTTACTCGGGGTAGATCTTCACGAAGTAGGCGATCTCCTTGCCCTTACAAACTTCTTGGTTCAACTCCACATCTTGACGGAGGCTCCCAAGCGACACCTAACCAATCTAGGAGGCACCACCCTCCAAAAGGTAATAGATGGTGTTGATGATGATGAACTCCTTGCTCTTGTGCTTCAAATGATAATCTCCCCAACACTCAACTCTCCTCACTGATTTGGCTGTGGTGGAAGAAAGGATTGAGTGGAAAGCAACTTGGGAAGGCTAGAGATCAAGTTTCATATGGTGGGAGTGGAGCTACTTGATCTCAACACAAGGGTAGGTAGTTTTCTTCTCAGAAATGTAAGGTAGGAGTGGTAGTTCTTTCTGATGGCTCTCTCCACGAATGAAGAGGGGGTGGAGGGGTATTTATAGCCTCCACACAAAATCCAACCGTTACACACATTTGACCAATCTCTGTCAGACCAAAGTTGACAACTCGGTGAGACCGAAAGTTCAAATCATGTGAACGTTGGGATTTTCGGTGGGACCGAAAATACAAACTCGGTGAGTCCGATTCGTCCAAAGACAAGAGCTTGCCAATCTCGGTGGGACCGACTTCATCATCTCGGTGACACCGATTTGATGACAGAAGGTTACAGAAGCTTGGCAACTCAAGTTTCGGTGAGACCGAGTTCAGAATCGGAAAATCCGAGAATTCTAGGGTTTGGCTATATGGCTGAGGTGGTTCATCTCGGTGTGACTGGGTTTGGAAAATCGGTGGGACCGAGATTACTTATGAGTGTATTATGGAAGTGAGAGTTGCTGATAGTTTAGGAGATGTATCACTAAGCACTTTGAGCAACCAGATCATTATCATAACCTCATCCCCTTTTAATAGTATTGGCTTTCCTATAGACTCAATGTGATCTTGGATCACTAAACCAAAAATGGAGTCTTGAGCTTTTGCCAATGCTTGCCTTAGCATTTTGAGGGGTCCACCTCTTCAGTCCTTGCCATACCCATATCACTGAACTTTCTGAAATGATTCTCAAGAAACTATTAGTTCAATGATATATATGTTGTTATTAATTACCAAAACCACCCGGGGATTAGTTGCACTTTCAATCTCCCCCTTTTTGGTAATTGATGACAACATATAGATCAAAGCTTCGACAAAGGATATAATCAATGAATAATATCGTCGCTTTGAGAAGTATGTGATAAGCAAGAGCTCCCCCTAAATTTGTGCATTATTTAAGATTTGCGTTTGAATGCAAATGCACAGTCGATTAGGATCATGGGTCACTCTTCCATGTCACATACATCTTGGTGGAGCGCACAAAATGATAAGAATGAATAGCATGCACCCAATCACCAAGACATGAGTAAATGGTCATACAAGATAGGAATAGCATATGATAAGCATTAAGCACACATTAAGGCATAGTATGACCAAGCACTCATCAAACGTAGTATCAAACACACAGAATGTCACGAAAACCAAAAAAAAAACAACAGCACTCTCTCTCTCGAAGTCCTATGATCTATACAATTTCTCCCCCTTTGGCAACAAGTTACCAAAAAGTTCAAAAAGTATAGAGCTAAACGTCACTAGGGACTCTGCTGGCGGCTCCTGTCTGGGTTGATGTTGGAGTTGAGATGGCTGCATCAGCGAAGACTTCTGCTGATGTCTGTGGAGCTGGAGGAGTGGTCACTGGAGCTGGAGCTGGAGCAACTGATGGAGCTGTGGGAGGTGCTGAGGCTGTAGTCCTGGTGTCTGTCACTGGAATAGCAGTTGATCGGGGTCCTGTGGGAACCGGAGCAGTCTGTTCATAAGCATCCTGGACTAGGTCATCCTGCATCTCACGCATGAGCTCTTCCTTCTCCCTCTTTGCTTCCTCGATATCTGCCTCAAGCTTGTTGACAGTTACTTGCACTTCAGTCAGCTTCACATCCAGAGCATGGATCTTGTCTTCAGCAATCCTCTCAAGGCTCTCCTGAGACTGTACAATGCTGGCCAGGCGTTGTTCAATCCTTTGGGTAGCTTCAAGGAGCTGCTCTCCAACACTCTTTGGTTTAGCTGCTGCTGCTGCTGCTTCCTTCTCAGCTTTGGCTTTCTTGGCAGCTTCAATCTTTGCTTGACCTTCAACAGAAGTTGGATCCTCCTCATCCATCACAACATCATTGTCCTCATGCTCAGGCTGCAGTGGTAGGTGTTCTCTATCCAACAAGAATGTGCCCGTGCCAAACTTGGCATTGATAAGCATCTGAATATGCGGGGCAAATCCACACGACCTTTTCTGGTCAGCTGCAGTCCTCTTAATAGTCTCAACTATCAAGTCCATCACCTTGAACGGTGCCTTCTCATCAAGTATATGCAGCATGTTGATAGAGTACCCTCTGATCATGCGATGATCTCCAGACTTGGGCATCAAGGTATGCCTCAGAATAGTGTTTGTGGTAGGTAGACCTGCCTGGAGATAATACACCGAGCCAAGCTTCCAGATTGCTAAATCCTTAGCTGGAACCTCCTTGTACATATTCTTCATAGATTCATGGTTCTTCTTGGGAATGCCATAGACATCAACATCATCCTCTCTCTGCACTGGAGCATTCAGCAGTTCTGCCCATTCTTCTACAGTTGAAGAGAATCTTTGGCCTTCAGTCATCCATGTGATCTTTCCATCTGGATAGAAATGAGCTGTGGCATAGAATTGCATAATCATTTCATCATTCCAACTTGTCAGCTTTTGACCTACGAAGTCTGCAACACCACATGCAGTGAAGCTCTCATGCACATGTGGAAAGAAGTCTCTGTGCTCTTCACTGTCAATGTATTTCCAATCAACAAATCTGGTGTCTGCCACTATGGGCTTCTTGTCCATCAGCACAGTCTCATAGAAGTCCTGCTGCTCTCTGGTGTGAAATCTAGGATCAACAGCAGTTCTTCTCCTCACAGCATATGGATCAGCTTGTCTCCATAGCCTGAGACCTCTATCCTTCCTTTCCTTCATGTTTTCAGCTTGAGGATGAGCATCATTGTGAAGTGGCAGTTTTGGACGAAGTTTCAGCAAAACTGGTGCCTCATCATCTGACACAGCTGGTGGCACATCATCCTTGTTCTTTTCAGACGCTGGAATGTTTCTGACGGTCTTCTTGGGCTTGGCAGCAGGCTTTGCTGGAGCTGCCTTGACTGGAGCAGATGGCTTGGACTTTGAAGTGGCTCCAGCCCTGATGGCATCACCCATGAGCTTAGGCTTCTGAGGAGGCTGGGGGTGCTTCCTCATCCTCATCCTCTTCTGCTGCATCATCACGCACAATCCTCTTCCTCTTGGAAGTTTTCTTCACCTTGCTTGTAGTTTCCTCTTCCATACTCAGCTTTTTGGCAACAGTGGACTGCTTCACTTTTCTGGTGCCTTTCTTGGTTTGCTGCCCTTGATGCTCTTTGGCAACAACCTTTCTCTTTGGCTTGGAGGAGACCTCTTCCTCAACAATGAAATCAGAATCTTCTTCATCAGAGTTCCTCTTCTTTCTGGCCCTGGTGGCTGCAGGAGGCAAACCACTTGGTGTGCTCCTCTCACCATCATCTGATGAGCTGCTGGGTTCAGGACTAGTGCCTGCCTCTGGAATATCAGCAATAGGTGACTCAGACCTTTTCTGGCTGTCACTGGCATCTGACATGGCTGACAACCTGTGAATAGATAAGGTGTAGGCAGAGTAGAAGAGTTATCACAAACTGCAGAAGATTTTGCAAACAGAATGAGTTCAAATTCTAGTATTAGGTTTTCACAGAAGACATTTCGGTCAGTCCGAGTTTAAAATTCGGTGAATCCGAAGTGTTCAAACAGAAGCATTCACACCACTTTCGGTTGGACCGAAGTGGGTTTCGGTCCTGCCGAAAACACTAGGGTTTCACTAAATCCTCATTTCGGTCACACCGATTTGCACAACTCGGTTGGTCCGAAAGGTGCAGTGCAATGGCCAGAGGCCAAATCGGTCATACCGAGAATGTAAAATCGGTCTCACCGAGATGTGTTCGGCGGAAACCTAACCCTAAAACTTTTACTCGAATTTCGTTCAAAGGAACTAATCTTGTGTTCAGGAAGATTTCAATCGTGGCAAGATTACAGGCAAACCAAACGTGCATTGAATCGGAGATGAGAGCACGAGTGGGATCGAAACTCACCCTAACTTGGTGGAGTTCCTCTACGGCGGCAACGGCGCGGAGAAGATGTCCGTTGACGGCGACGGAGACCTGCGGCGAGGGCGCACAGGTGACGACGGAGACGATCCGGAGACCAGGCGACGACAGCAAGGGGTGTGGGGGTGAAGCGTTTTGAAGTAGAAATCAACGCGCGGCCCTCGGAGTATATATACCCCTTAGCTGTCGGTGGGACCGAGTTGTAAAACTCGGTGGCACCGAGATGGATAACTGCAGGGCAGTTATGCACTTCGGTCACGCCGAAATTCACAACTCGGTTTCACCGAGGTGAAAACCTAGATCAATTCAAATGCTTTCGGTTTGACCGAGTTTGAGTGGGTTGGTCTGACCGAAATCACTTAGAAGGTTTTGGAAGTTAGCCCTTGACGGATCGGTGGCTCCGAGTGCTCCTCACTCGGAGGGTCCGAAAATGACTTGTTCAAAGTTTGTGATGTAAGCATGAATAGAATTTGAGACAAGAAAGCATAGATAGCTAGGGGAGGTACTTAGGCATTCTTGTCCATCCATTTGGTCGAAAAAAAAATCAAAAAGACCAAAGCAACAAATGGATGTCCTCGAATGGATTAAATCATGCATCCAACATGCTCACACAATAAGATAGCAAATGAAATATGTGTCAAACATGCACAATCAAAACTCTAGCTACTATCACACAATTTGTCGATGACTAGGTCATCTATATATGAGTATATTGACTTAGGAGTCAAATGAGAAAATTTGATCATAGGTCATACTCATCGTTTAAGCACAAGTGGGGTTACCACTTTTACATAAAGAATTGATGTGTTCACATCATTTGAGGATGCTTTAGCTCAATTCTTTAGAGCAAAGCTCCCCCTAGATGTGAGAACCCCTTTTAAAGGGTCAAACTAACCTTGGGTTGTCGTAGAAGACTTCATGTAGATGTTGAAGATGTGGATGCTCAATGTTGATGAAGATCATCAAGAGTTGGGAGCAATCCTTTGGATTCGGGCACTTTCAATACCTACATGGGTTAGTCCCACAAGGAACAAACAAGGATATCCATGGACATAGATTGAAGTACACAATGGATGATGTCCATGAGAGCTATGATTACCTTGTCCCTTGACTTACCAACAAGAGGGTTTGTGACTCCATGAACTAGTGCAAGATGTGGAAGTTGATTGCACAAGTTCTTGCCAAAATGAATATGAGTGAAGTATGTTGGCGGAGTCACCCTCAAGAACTCTCTAGTTCTTCTTCTTCGGGATCCACATCATCTTGATGGGAATCCTTGGGGTTGTAGTTGAGCTTGACGAAGTAGAACTTGACGTTTCCTTGGGAACCCACTTGACCATGGCTTTAGGTGCTTCAATAAATGCATCAATCTCCTCTTGAAGCTTGTCCTTGTCTTTTAGCTTGTGGTCTTGTGGTGGAAGATCATCTTGAGCTTGTTCCACATTGGAAGAAGTAGGATTGTACTTCTCCTTTTGAGAAACAAACTTTGGAGTGGGATATTGACCTTCTTCCCATTCAACACCCTCGGCGTTGAACTTTCGCTCAAAACCAATTCCTTGATTCTTCCGGTGCCTCCCTTGCTTGCGAATAATTTCCTCAAAGTTCTTGCTTCCGGCAAGGCTCTTGTAGACACCTTTCTCTATAATCCCTTTCAATAAACTATTTTCTTGCTCAAGTGTAACTTGGCTTGAAACATTGTTAGTGGAATCAAGAGAACTACTAGAACCAATATTGTTGCTTCTAGATGAAGAATTTTTCTTATGCTTGTCATGCTTAGTTTTAATAGGTGGCAAGAAATTAGACAAGAGAAGTCATTTGGCAAGATATGAAGAACTCTTCTTTCGAAGATCGTCATTGATTGCTTTTAGGAACTCATGTTCTTGCTCTAGATTGAGCTTCTCGAAGCGTAGCTTCTCATGAGATCTTAGGAGCTCTCTATGATCTTCTTGAGTTGTTTCATGAGCTAACTTAAGAGTGTTTAGTTCTTTAGTTAGACGCTCAATCTCCTTCATAGCATTGTCATTCGACTCTTCTTGACTATAAAGACTACTAGCATGTTCATCATTACTAGTCTCACTAGATTTGTCATGTAAAAGCTCATCTTCACCAAGCAAGTCATCCTCATCACTATCAAAGTCAATGAATTCAGGGTGTGATACCTTGGGGCCTTTAGCCATGAAGCATCTTCCAATTCCCTCATTTGGTGAATCAAATAAGTCATAGGAGTTGGAGTTGGAGGACACGAGAGCAAGACCGGCAACACCTTCATCTTGACTATAGTCGGAGTTGGAGTGATAGCTTCTTTCGGAATGATTGTCGGAGTCGGAGCCGGAGACCCATTCACCTACATGAGCTTGATGTTTTCTTCTTGTGTAGCTCCTTGATGACTTGTCTTTCCTCTCCGAATCCTTGCTTCTCCGAGAGGGTCTTCGTTCATAACGATCATCTCTACTCCTTCTCTCTTTTCGAGGTGACTCATCTCTTGAGCTTCTTCTTCTTGGAGATTCTTCTCTTCTCTTGTGGGGAGCCGTACACTCATTTGAGTAGTGTCCGGGTCTTCCACAATTGTAGCAGTTTCGGTCACGACTAGAAGATCTCTTTTCATCATATGATCTAGACTTTGAGCTTCTCTCTTTGCCTCTATTCTTGTAGAATTTGTTGAAGTTCTTGACCATTAGGCTTATCTCTTCATTGGAAACTAACTTGTCACATGAGGTTGTGGGAGCATCACTTGTAGCTTTGTAAGCACCACTTGACTTGTTGTGAAGCTCTTCCTTATCCTTAAGTGTCATCTCATGAGCAACAATTCTTCCAATGACTTCGGTTGGCTTGAGATTCTTGTAGTTTGGCATCATTTGGATCAAAGTGCACACGGTGTCATACTTTCCATCCAAAGCTCTGAGAATCTTTTTGATGATGAATCGGTCGGTCATTTCTTCGCTTCCTAAGCTGGCAATCTCATTTGTGATGAGAGCAAGCCTAGAGTACATTTCAGCGACTCCTTCACCATCCTTCATCTTGAACTTGTCAAGTTGACCTTGAAGAATATCTAGCTTTGATTCCTTCACGGACTCGGTACCTTCGTGCATTTCAACCAAAGTATCCCAAATCTCTTTTGCATTCTCAAGACGGCTGATTTTGTTGAACTCCTCGGGACACAAAGCATTGAATAGAATGTCACAAGCTTGAGCATTGTTTTGCAACATCCGCAATTCATCCGTTGTAGCTTCGCGATCCGGAACTTTTCCTTCCTCGAGGAACTCACCTTGCAAACCAACACA
This sequence comes from Triticum timopheevii, assembly GCA_963921465.1. Classification (NCBI taxonomy): domain Eukaryota; kingdom Viridiplantae; phylum Streptophyta; class Magnoliopsida; order Poales; family Poaceae; genus Triticum; species Triticum timopheevii. Next base: position 209,149,394 of record OY997270.1, read on the forward strand.
AATAATGCCCCATGCGGCTGGGTTATGACCAAGAATATGCATTTTCATTTTATGCTTCCAACTAGCAAAATTTGTACCATCAAAGTAAGGGCCTCTACGAAAATTACCCTCACTAGACGCCATACTCTCCTAGGTTGTGAAACCAAGCTTATGGAGTCCAATGCAATGGAAACCAATACAATGGAGACCAAAGCTCTGATACCACTTGTAGGATCGAAAGTATGTCTAGAGGGGGGGTGATTAGACTACTTGACAATATAAAAATTCAGCCTTTTGATAAAGACAAGTTTTTGGCAAGTTCACAATGATGATCAAGTCAAGTATCACCCTACACATGCAATTCTAGAGTATAGGCAGCGGAAAGTAAATTGCACATGTAGTAAAGAGAGGTGGAGAAGAGCAAACGCAATTTGGAGACACGGAGATTTTTTCTCGTGGTTCCGATAGGTGGTGCTATCGTCAATCCACGTTGATGGAGACTTCAACCCACGGAGGGTAACGGCTGCGAGAGTCCACGGAGGGCTCCACCCACGAAGGGTCCACGAAGAAGCAACCTTGTCTATGCCATCATGGCCTACGCCCACGGAGGGCTAGCCTTACTCGGGGTAGATCTTCACGAAGTAGGCGATCTCCTTGCCCTTACAAACTTCTTGGTTCAACTCCACATCTTGACGGAGGCTCCCAAGCGACACCTAACCAATCTAGGAGGCACCACCCTCCAAAAGGTAATAGATGGTGTTGATGATGATGAACTCCTTGCTCTTGTGCTTCAAATGATAATCTCCCCAACACTCAACTCTCCTCACTGATTTGGCTGTGGTGGAAGAAAGGATTGAGTGGAAAGCAACTTGGGAAGGCTAGAGATCAAGTTTCATATGGTGGGAGTGGAGCTACTTGATCTCAACACAAGGGTAGGTAGTTTTCTTCTCAGAAATGTAAGGTAGGAGTGGTAGTTCTTTCTGATGGCTCTCTCCACGAATGAAGAGGGGGTGGAGGGGTATTTATAGCCTCCACACAAAATCCAACCGTTACACACATTTGACCAATCTCGGTCAGACCGAAGTTGACAACTCGGTGAGACCGAAAGTTCAAATCATGTGAACGTTGGGATTTTCGGTGGGACCAAAAATACAAACTCGGTGAGTCCGATTCGTCCAAAGACAAGAGCTTGCCAATCTCGGTGGGACCGACTTCATCATCTCGGTGACACCGATTTGATGACAGAAGGTTACAGAAGCTTGGCAACTCAAGTTTCGGTGAGACCGAGTTCAGAATCGGAAAATCCGAGAATTCTAGGGTTTGGCTATATGGCTGAGGTGGTTCATCTCGATGTGACTGGGTTTGGAAAATCGGTGGGACCGAGATTACTTATGAGTGTATTATGGAAGTGAGAGTTGCTGATAGTTTAGGAGATGTATCACTAAGCACTTTGAGCAACCAGATCATTATCATAACCTCATCCCCTTTTAATAGTATTGGCTTTCCTATAGACTCAATGTGATCTTGGATCACTAAACCAAAAATGGAGTCTTGAGCTTTTGCCAATGCTTGCCTTAGCATTTTGAGGGGTCCACCTCTTCAGTCCTTGCCATACCCATATCACTGAACTTTCTGAAATGATTCTCAAGAAACTATTAGTTCAATGATATATATGTTGTTATTAATTACCAAAACCACCCGGGGATTAGTTGCACTTTCACTAACAGGACTCCGGTAGACACCGCGTGACATTTCCCCGAAGGGACAGACACAGGAACGAAGAAGGACACATGCCGGCCAGCCTAAGTGTTCCGGAGCAGTAGCAAGCTACCATGGCTCAGTGGAAGCACTAGGAGACATTTCCCGGTAAGAGAGGCTACCAAGGATAAACAACTAGGTTGTCAGATCCCACACATACCAAGCATTTCAATAACATACACACAATATGCTCGATATGTGCAAATACAACATGGCAACACAACATGACTCTACAACTCTAAGTATTTATTCAATAGGCTCCGAGGAGCGAGATATTGCAAACATGGGTCTCATGACCCAACACTCAGAGCATACAAGTCAAAGCACATGCGGAAGCTCAACATGTCTGAGTACATACATCTATAAATGAAGAAGGCTGAGAAGCCTGACTATCTACCAGATCCTGCCGAGGGCACATGATCGTAGCTGATGTAACAAGCTAAACGTCGAAGTCCATGTGGAACTACTAATGAGACTGAAGTCTCTCTGCAAAACATAAAATAGGCAAACATGAGTACAAATGTACCCAACAAGACTTACATCAGAACTATCTACATATGCATCATTATCAACAAAGGGATGGTGGGGTTTAACTGCAGCAAGCCAGCTTTGACTCGGTGGCTATCCTGAACTACGACTGCAAGTAACTCTTTCGAGGTGGCGCACACGAGTCCACATATTCACCATATCAAAACACTACTATGGTTCCGCTCCCGTCTCCCTACGAGAACGCCATCCATAGCACTCACGCTTATCTTGCATATTTTAGAGTATCCACTTTCACTTGTCTATGAACTGTACAGGCAACCCAGAAGTCCTTTACCGCGGACACGGCTATTCGAATAGATGGTGTTAACCCTGCAGGGGTGTACTTCTTCACACACGCTCTCGCCACTTACCGCCATGTACACGTCATGTATATCGGCAACCTTCAACCGAAAGCCTGGCGAGGTGTCGGCCACGACCTGACTAACCACACAAGTCTCTCGTCCAGGTTTATTTCCTATTCGGGTTCCATCCACAAGGAGATCCGGCCGGGGTGTCGCTCACGGCCCCAAACGATGTGAGCAGGGTTCCCAAGCCCACCTCGACGGGTGGATCTACGCTTGGTACACCATGCCACGGTGCCTAGTCTGTCCCAAGACCACCTGTACCAGGTGCCACTTGGTAGACTACTAACACTACCTACAAACACCAGAAACTAGTTGCAACTCCTGGACAGAGATCATGTTGATTAATATGTCGAGAGGGGTCGAGTTACCGGAACCCAATGTGTGGTAGTAACTGTTCATGGATCACAAACACAGAACTCAGTTCCTGAGGACGGTTTCAATGAGACAACCCACCATGTACTCCTATATGGCCTCTCACCGCTACCTTTACCAAATCGTGTTCACACACTTAGCTCACACACAGTAGGACATGTTCACACACCTCCGATTCATCCCCGATGAATCAGACCTGACTCAACTCTAAGCAGTAGCAGGCATGACAGCAAGCATGAATGAGTAGGCACATCAGGGCTCAATCAACTCCTACTCATGCTATTGGGTTTCATCTATTTACTATGGCAATGACAGGTCATGCAGAGGAAAGGGGTTCAACTACCGCAGCATGTAATAGTAGAATCGTTGTTGTCCTAATGCAGTAAAAGAGAGCAGGAGCGAGAGAGTGGGATTGTATCAGAATGAACAAGGGGGTTTTGCTTGCCTGGCACTTCTGAAGATAATATAGCTCTTCATCAGTGTCATCGAACTCATCGTCGGTACCAAGTCTATCGAGAGGGGACAAATACCGGCAACACAGAGAAAACACAATCAATGCAATGCAACAATATGATGCATGAATATGACATGGCAAAATGAGTGTGTTTTGAGCTAGTGCAACTAGCAGCAGGTTAAATGGAGTTGGTTTGAACCCAAGGTTCAAATTCAAACTCCACATGTGGTTATTTAAATGCTATTCATTTGATTTGTCCTAAACAGTAGCCATAAGTTGTTCTAACATGCATGAAAATAGTACAGATGGATAAATTGGATTTTTCTGATCATTTTTCATATATAATTTGTTTGATTTGGAGTTACGGATTAATTTCTATGAATTTTTGAAGTTAGCATTATTTTCTGAAATTTCCTAAATAAAAATAACTCCAGAAAATAATTAACTGCGTCAGCACTACGTCACCGTGACGTCAGCGGTCAATAGGTGTCGACCAGGTCAAACCTGACCAGTGGGACCCACTGGTCAGTGACCCAGTCAACTAACTAAGTTAGTTAGCCCTAACTAACTTGGCAGGGCCCACTAGTTAGTGACTGTAGTAGCTAACCTAACTAGTTAATTAGTGCTAACTAGAGTAATTAGTCGGGCGGGGCCCGCAAGTCAGTGAGAGAGAGGGGGAAGTCAAACCGGGCAGTGGGGTCAACCCACGCCGGTCAATGGGTCAGCGGTCGCCGGCGTTTAGCCGTCGGCGAGTCCAGACGCGGCAGAGGGGCTCGAGAAACGCCCTTCGGCGACCAAAATAGCGGCAGCGATCATCTACACGTAGCTGGCGCTCAGCCGCATCCAGCTAAGCAAGCGGGAGGGGCTGAGGTCGACCGGGCTCGCCGGAATCAAGCTCGCGGTAGCGGCCGGAGCTCGGGGCTGGTGCGGGTTGGCGCTAGGGGGAACGGTAGGTCGAACGGGTGGGCGCGCCCGGCTCCTGGGAGCGTGCTGAGCACGGGGCAACACTCGGACGCGAGTGGAAGCAGCTGTGGCCGCGGCGGTGATGAGGTACGGTGTCAGCGAGCTTCGGCGTCTACGCAACTACGACCTAGAGGAGGCGGCGAGCAACGGGGTTCGGGGGAGGAGGAAGAGAAGCTCACCGCGAGCACGATGGGAAGGTCACTGGGCGCGGGGAAGATCCGGAGCGAGCAGGGCGACGGTGGCGATCTCGGCGACCCGAGGAGGAAGAGGAGGTCAGGGCCGGCGCTTCGGGGCGTTTGGTGTCGCGTGAGTCGACAGAGAGGCGTAGGAGACGATGGCGGAGCTTCTGGGCATGTAGGAGAGGCGAGGGGGAGGCGGTGGCCGCGGTGGTGGCGAACAACGGCGACGAACCCGTTCGGGTAGGATGGAGAACGACGAGGGAGAGAGCAGGTGGGAGAGTGAGAGAGTTCCAGGGGCTGGCGTGGCATTGCGGGAGACGTCCAGGGGGAGGAGGAGGCAGCCAGGCAGGAAGGAGGTGGCCAGCGTGTGGCCACACGCGCCGGGCACGCGCCCCTGCCTACTGGCGCGAGGAGGAAGGCGACAGGGAGCCATGCGGTGGTGGGCTGGGCCGGAACAAGAGCTGGGCCGGTGCGGCTGTAGGTAGGTGGCCCAGGTAGTTTCCTTTCTCTCTCACCCTTTTATCTCTTTCTGTTTTTCTATTTTTCTATAGTTGTTTGGGCTTTATTAAAAACACCAGAGCACTTCTAAACATCCTGAAAATAATTGTGGGCACCTTCTGAAATATATGCAACAGCCCACATTTAGTTTCAGAATTATTTGAGCATTTAAATTATTTATAGCATTCAAATGCCCAAATTCAAATACTTTATGAGTTAATTCAAAAATGCATAAGTGGCCAAGAAATATGCTCATCATTTTTGGCAGAGGTTTTCACCTTTATCAAAAATCATGAACATTTCCAAAGGCATTTTGGGTTCATTGAAGATTATTTTAGGTTGAACCTATTTGATTTGATCTGGTGCTAGGGTTTGAACAATCCCCATTTCAGGTTTAAATGAAATTTAAACATGATGCAGCAACCAAGCTAGTCCAAGTGCATAGCAAGGCTAGGGACGTGACAACTCACCCCCACTAAACAAGAATCTCGACCCGAGATTCAAGACGGAGGTAAGAAGACAGAGGGGACACAAAGCTAGCACAATCTTCACGATCCAGGTTGCACTTCCTAAGAACCTTGATTCGATCATCATCTTTGTCTCAACGTCTTGCTCTGAGAACTCCAACTAACATGACAACAAGAGGGAAAGAAAGACTCCGGAAGGATCGATCTTCTCGAAGATCGAACAACTCAGGATCAACTCATGGAATGAGACATTGAAACATCTCTCGAGCTGAGACATGAAGCATACATCTGAAGGAATGGAGTGAGATAGATCACGAGGGTTCACTAGGTAGACAACAATTCTACACTTAAGAGGGTGGTGAATTGTTGTCAACGTAGCAAGGAGTTGAGTTGCCATGATACCATAACGAGACATCCTACATGAGGTGACTCGCAGAATCATCCCTTAAGTGGCAAAAAGAATTACCTTTGATTCAAAGATCATTGGAGCTCTTTATACCAGCTTAAGGCAAATCACAATCGATTATTTGAAGGAGTTCGAAGGAATGACATACCCAGACTGCAAAGGAAACTAGAGTTATAAAACAACTCGGCACACGGAAGGCACATTCCAATAGATACCGAGAATATAACCTAGTGCCTGAGCATGCTCTCAAGAACTTGAGCATTTCCATATCCATCAAGGCTTGCCAACATCTATGCCAAGATGTTGGTGACACCTCGTACTACCATGATGACTAGTGATGGACGATGTAGATGCAAAGGAAGATAACACCTTCTCAGATTTCACCTTAGCAAGGCCAAGGAAACAAAATCTGGATGACCAACCGAGAAACATTTAGCACTCCGCTTTTAATGTTCTCCTTGATGTTCTACATACCACAGTCGTACTTAAGGCATTAACGTGGCCATCAAGTATAGGTTGGACTTCGGGAGCTCAAGAATCCATAAGGAATAACTATGGAAGTAAATCCTACGAAATCCTTATGGGGAGGTGGCCAACTTCCTCAATCAAGATACTACAATAATGGATCTTCCGGCTGGGTGTGTTGGCCACGACATCCACTTTACCGGGTTACAGAGAGACCAACATTATAGTTCTTGGGAAACGTTCCAGCCATCAAGTCTGCCTGAGATTCAGATCTGGTTGTTGTCAGAATATTCCAGACTCGTCAAGTCCAGAAAAATGAAAGTTTGCAACACAAATTGACGAGATGGCGTTGCGAGATTCCCGGGAGATGAACTACGATAGCAAGCTCCAAAACATGAGCTGGTTCTGCCACACACATGTGGACACACTGTCACAGACAAGCATGACCACATAGTAGTCTTATGATGAAACACTACCAAGTTCAGGTGGGGAGCCATCATTAAAGATATCAAAGTCTAGTGCATGTCCGTCTGGGCCCTTCAGGATTAGCACTTGAACTCCTTATCCTTGAACAAGTCAATCAGTGGCTTAGTGTGCTACGGGGTTCATATGGAACGAAGATGATCAGTCTAATAGACCACAGAATACTTTGCACGTGCATGACTGACTTGAGATGGTTCCAGAGGAGGCAACATTGACTTTCTCGAATTCACGGCGGCAACTTTCATCAAATGCACATGAATTAGAGGAGGTCACTTCTTTCATCCGGACATATGCTCCATGAGCGGGTCATGAAGATAATGCTTATAAAAGTTTCCAATACTAGCTGGATGTTCAGCACAATCACGGAGAAGATAAAAATGTTGCTGATGGGCTCAACAACAATTCATCCAGGTTTCCATGAAGATGGAATCCCATAATTGTGTGAACAAGTGATAGCATTGGTCAGACCCAAAAGATATAATGGTGTATGCTCGAAGAAACAACCACGAGTAAGACAACATTACAAATATCGTTGGTTCTAACTCGATTTGATGATAGCCCACACTCAAATCAAGGTTTGGACAAGACGATAGATTCAACAACCGATCACGAGGAACAATCAATGAAGATATCATCTCTCTTCAACACACACACACACAAGGATATCCCCTAGTGATGAACTAAGCTAGGCAAGCTTTTATCTTCCAACTCTCCAAGTTGTTGTTTGGCTTAACCAACTAGCTCAGGGGTATCCAACATAGATTCTTGGAGAAGGGGGTGATTACAAGAAACCAATTTGATCACGAACTCAACATAGTAGTCAGGTAACAACCTAATAACACTTCCGAGAAGACATTCGGAAAATCACGAACCACTGAAATTTTATTAAGCTCGGGAGCAATCTTGCTTTTCAGGCAAGACGATATGATCGAAAGAGCGAGAGATTGACACAATCCTAACTCATTGATCGAAGAGTGCACCAGGAAATATGGACTAGGTAGCACGATCAACCTTAGGATGATGATTCAATAACCAACATGCTAAGAATGAAATTATTGTCCATTAGCTACCAAGCAACAGAGTTGCTAGGAGTATTAATTTCACGCATCACAGTTCATTTGTTGGCATTCCGGTTACAATAACACGGAACCAAGGAATGAAACAATGATGGCGAGAAGTATCACTGCGTCAAGAATTCATAAGAGATGGTGCAATTCTCATGACAATCCTGACATAAAGGGGGTAATACTCCAGGGTAGAACAGATCAAAAGCTGGATTGGCATTTGATCTGTAGAGCACAGCTACTTTGACCCAATCCTGGATATGGATGAGGTACTGGAGTTTGTTTCTCCTAGTCATTCCGGAATAGAATGGCTTGACGGACCACAAGAATAATAGGCATCGATGAACAAATGCACGCATACTCTTGACTATCAATTGATAGATGAAGGTCAGAATATAACTTAAGGGGGACAACTCAAAGGAACATACGATTTTTTGAGTTGTGGGTGCATAGATTAGCATGTCGAACGAGTTCAACATATTTCTTCCGGATAACCCGTGCATAATGGTGGAACTGGCATAATCACAACATAGAATCGAGAACTCGACAAGAGCACACTGATTGTGATCTTTCGGTTCAGCGAGGAACTTCTGCCATAAGCAGTACATGGTATTTGGAAGAAGGAAATACCACGAACCTTGAGGACTATCACAAAGTTCACTAATAACCTAAAGGAATGAGCAAACACTATCAACATGAAGTGAGTAGGGTGAGTTTCGGGTTTAGAACCCGGAAATAGAATACCTACTAACCAAATGGCATCACAAGATGCTTTCAAGAATAACGGCCAGAATCATCACACTAGGAACAGAAAACATGGCTAAATTACTAGGTGATACTCTAGACAGCTACGATCATAATAATAGCTCCAACATAGATGTTGAGGCAATAGATTACCTCAACTCAACAATTAGTGTGATTAACCTGGCCTAAAGGAACATCGAAACCAGAGAGAAAGGATTTGCAAGTGCATCAGATTGTTTAGAAACCTGGGATGATTCGAACAGCATAACGGCTGTAAATGCTCCAAAGGATTTAAGACATCCTACAAAATGGTGGCATAGCCCTACTCAGAAGCACAATATCAAGGTTTCGAGATCAACAGTTAAAAACGGAAGTAGTAGGAACTGAACTGAGACTTAAATCCAACAATCTTATAAGTCTACGGATTAGTAACACGTGATCCTGATAGAAAGAAGAGAAAGCCTAGTTCCTTAACCCTGTAGGAAAGATAAGGTGACTCAGATCAGAAGGCATAAGGTATAAGGAGTAAAAAGAGCCTTACGTTCCATCCCACAATCAATTCCCTTATATAACTAGAGAATTTCTAGACTCAACTTCGACCAGTTTGGCTTGGTAATCCTACAGGCAGTCAAGCTCTGATACCAAAGCTGTCAGGACCCCGACTCAATGCCACATCGATCTAGCATGTAACACCTCATATCACTTTGCGGCCTCACGCACGGTATTCCCACGGGTGTTGCCTTACCTTTGCCCGGGACCGTTTGCGCCTTTTGGCACACGTATATGATAGTGTCGCTAGCATCCATATGATAAGGAGCCCGGGCTGACATGGCTAGTCGTAAACCCAAAGTGGCACTAACTTACAGGGACAGGCATACATGACCCAACAACGAACGTGTCGGTCATCAGCGAGTGAATCCAGGCTATAGCACTGGGCTAGCAGGACTCCGGTGAACCGGGCTGTAGCGGGCTAACAGGACTCCGGTAGACACCGCGTGACATTTCCTCGAAGGGACAGACACAGGAACGAAGAAGGACACATGCCGGCCAGCCTAAGTGTTCTGGAGCAGTAGCAAGCTACATGGCTCAGTGGAAGCACTAGGAGACATTTCCCAGTAAGAGAGGCTACCAAGGATAAACAACTAGGTTGTCAGATCCCACACATACCAAGCATTTCAATAACATACACACAATATGCTCGATATGTGCAAATACAACATGGCATCACAACATGACTCTACAACTCAAGTATTTATTCAATAGGCTCCGAGGAGCAAGATATTGCAAACATGGGTCTCATGACCCAACACTCAGAGCATACAAGTCAAAGCACATGCGGAAGCTCAACATGTCTAAGTACATACATCTATAAATGAAGAAGGCTGAGAAGCCTGACTATCTACCAGATCCTGCTGAGGGCACATGATCGTAGCTGAGGTAACAAGCTAAACGTCGTAGTCCATGTGGAACTACTAATGAGACTGAAGTCTCTCTGCAAAACATAAAATAGGCAAACGTGAGTACAAATGTACCCAACAAGACTTACATCAGAACTATCTACATATGCATCATTATCAACAAAGGGATGGTGGGGGTTTAACTACAGCAAGCCAGCTTTGACTCAGTGGCTATCCTGAACTACAACTGCAAGTAACTCTTTTGAGGTGGTGCACACGAGTCCACATATTCACCATATCAAAGCACCACTATGGATCCGCTCCCGTCTCCCTACGAGAACGCCATCCATAGCACTCATGCTTATCTTGCATATTTCAGAGTATCCACTTTCACTTGTCTATGAACTATACAGGCAACCCAGAAGTCCTTTACCGCGGACACGGCTATTCGAATAGATGGTGTTAACCCTGCAGGGGTGTACTTCTTCACACACGCTCTCGCCACTTACCGCCATGTACACGTCATGTATCTCGACAACCTTCAACTGGAAGCCTGGCGAGGGTGTCGGCCACGACCTGACTAACCACACAAGTCTCTCGTCCAGGTTTATTGCCTATTCGGGTTCCATCTGCAAGGAGATCCGGCCGGGATGTTGCTCATGGCCCCAAACGATGTGAGCAGGGTTCCCAAGCCCACCTCGACGGGTGGATCTATGCTTGGTACACCGTGCCACGGTGCCTAGTCTGTCCCAAGCCCACCTGTACCGGGTGCCACTTGGTAGACTACTAACACTAGCTACAAACACCAGAAACTAGTTGCAACTCCTGGACAGAGATCATGTTGATTAATATGTCGAGAGGGGTCGAGTTACCGGAACCCAATGTGTGGTAGTAACTGTTCATGGATCACAAACACAGAACTCAGTTCCTGAGGACGGTTTCAATGAGACAACCCACCATGTACTCCTATATGGCCTCTCACCGCTACCTTTACCAAATCGTGTTCACACACTTAGCTCACACACAGTAGGACATGTTCACACACCTCCGATTCATCCCCGATGAATCAGACCTGACTCAACTCTAAGCAGTAGCAGGCATGACAGCAAGCATGAATGAGTAGGCACATCAGGGCTCAATCAACTCCTACTCATGCTATTGGGTTTCATCTATTTACTATGGCAATGACAGGTCATGCAGAGGAAAGGGGTTCAACTACCGCAGCATGTAATAGTAGAATCGTTGTTGTCCTAATGCAATAAAAGAGAGCAGGAGCGAGAGAGTGGGATTGTATCAAAATGAACAAGGGGGTTTTGCTTGCCTGGCACTTCTGAAGATAATATAGCTCTTCATCAGTGTCATCGAACTCATCGTCGGTACCAAGTCTATCGAGAGGGGACAAATACCGGCAACACAGAGAAAACACAATCAATGCAATGCAACAATATGATGCATGAATATGACATGGCAAAATGAGTGTGTTTTGAGCTAGTGCAACTAGCAGCAGGTTAAATGGAGTTGGTTTGAACCCAAGGTTCAAATTCAAACTCCACATGTGGTTATTTAAATGCTATTCATTTGATTTGTCCTAAACAGTAGCCATAAGTTGTTCTAACATGCATGCAAATAGTACAAATGGATAGATTGGATTTTTCTGATCATTTTTCATATATAATTTGTTTGATTTGGAGTTACGGATTAATTTCTATGAATTTTTGAAGTTAGCATTATTTTCTGAAATTTCCTGAATAAAAATAACTCTAGAAAATAATTAACTGCGTCAGCACTACGTCACCATGACATCAGCGGTCAACAGGCGTCGACCAGGTCAAACCTGACCAGTGGGACCCACTAGTCAGTGACCCAGTCAACTAACTAAGTTAGTTAGCCCTAACTAACTTGGCAGGGCCCACTAGTTATTGACTGTAGTAGCTAACCTAACTAGTTAATTAGTGCTAACTGGAATAATTAGTCGGGCGGGGCCCGCAAGTCAGTGAGAGAGAGGGGGAAGTCAAACCGGGCGGTGGGGTTAACCCACGCCGGTCAATGGATCAGCGGTCGCCGGCGTTTAGCCGCCGGCGAGTCCAGACGCGACGGAGGGGCTCGGGAAACGCCCTTCGGCGACCAAAATAGCGGCAGCGATCATCTACGCGTAGCTGGCGCTCAGCCGCATCCAGCTAAGCAAGCGGGAGGGGCTGAGGTCGACCGGGCTCGCCGGAATCAAGCTTGCGGCGGCGGCCGGAGCTAGGGGCTGGTGCGGGTTGGCGCTGGGGGCACGGTAGGTCGAACGGGTGGGCGCGCCCGGCTCCTGGGAGCGTGCTGAGCACAGGGCAACACTCGGACACGAGTGGCAGCAGTTGTGGCCGCGGCGGCGATGAGGTACGGCGTCGGCAAGCTTCAGCGTCCGCGCAACTACGGCCTAGAGGAGGCGGCGAGCAACGGGGTTCGGGGAAGGAGGAAGAGAAGCTCACCGCGAGCAAGATGGGAAGGTCAGTGGGCGCGGGGAAGGTCTGGAGCGAGCAGGGCGACGGTAGCGATCTCGGCGACCCGAGGAGGAAGAGGAGGTCAGGGCCGGCGCTTTGGGGCGTTTGGCTTCGCGTGAGTCGACAGAGAGGCATAGGAGATGGTGGCGGAGCTTCTGGGCATGTAGGAGAGGCGAGGGGGAGGCGGTGGCCGCGGTGGTGGCGAACGACGGCGACGAACCCGTTCGGGTAGGATGGGGAACGGCGAGGGAGAGAGCAGGGGGGAGAGTGAGAGAGTTCCAGGGGCTGGCGTGGCGTTGCGGGAGACGTCCAGGGGGAGGAGGAGGCAGCCAGGCAGGGAGGAGGTGGCCAGCGTGTGGCCACGCGCGCCGGGCACGCGCCCCTGCCTACTGGCGCGAGGAGGAAGGCGACAGGGAACCAGCGGTGGTGGGCTGGGCCGGAACAGGAGCTGGGCTGGTGCGGCTGCAGGTAGGTGGCCCAGGTAGTTTCCTTTCTCTCTCACCCTTTTATCTCTTTCTGTTTTTCTATTTTTCTGCAGTTTTTTGGGCTTTATTAAAAATACGAGAGCACTTCTAAAAATCCTGAAAATAATTGTGGGCACCTTCTAAAATATATGCAACAACCCACATTTAGTTTCAGAATTATTTGAGCATTTAAATTATTTATAGCATTCAAATGCCCAAATTCAAATACTTTATGAGTTAATTCAAAAATACATAAATGGCCAAGAAATATGCTCATCATTTTTGGCAGAGGTTTTCACCTTTATCAAAAATCATGAACATTTCCAAAGGCATTTTGGGTTCATTGAATATTATTTTAGGTTGAACCTATTTGATTTGATCTGGTACTAGGGTTTGAACAATCCCCATTTCAGGTTTAAATGAAATTTAAACATGATGCAGCAACCAAGCTAGTCCAAGTGCATAGCAAGGCTAGGGACGTGACACGCTCACACTGTCAAAGCATGATAATGCATGCACATCGCCCTCTCAATCAAAGTCCTGCTCATGGCGCAACGCAATCGGCGAGCCCATCACCTGTGCGCCCCGGCGGTGCCTGGAATTACTTAGACGTTTGATGGAGGCCTACGTGAACGCCGAGCATGTATTCACCTGGATCAACACCAATGGTCATACTCGGAGCGCCTTGCTCATGTATATCGTCCATCACAACGACAATCTATAAAACAACCTAGCTAGAGAGGGTACTATGGTACGGAGTATGTACTATTGTGAGCGACCGATCTTAGTTGCCACTGCACACGAGTGTGTGTTTGATCGATTCGTCCATTATTCGTAAGTTATGCATGGTTGTGTGGTGTCTAATGGTGGTCGTCAAAGGCTAGCTGGCGACAAGAGGATTGCATGGACGCCTGGTTGTCAATACGTGTCGCATATGCTTCAAAGACTCATCATCCATGAGTTCACACTTTACCACCATGCCAGCGTCTGACCACCCTGGCGTACCAAAAGCCCTTCCATTGCTAGCGTGCGCTTCCCGCCTGAAACAGTCACCGTCTCTCCAGAACATCAATGCCGCATTCACTGGACTTAACTGCAGGTGCAGTTGGTGTGTCACTGACATGCGGGCTAGATGCCCGTTGGGCCCACATGTCAATAACCCGACGCACCTGCAGCTAAGTCACTGAAGCAGCGTCCGCATTCATGCCTGACGAACCTACTCCGGCGCCAGCCGTCCATCCATCTGTCGCAGCTCATTGCCATTCGCCCGCTATATTAACTTGAGCCCCAGCTCCTAGCCATAGCCAAAGACCCACACTCATTCTCCTACGGTCCCTTCCTTCTGCCGGCACCACTCCAACCATGGCCTCCTGGCGCTTTGAAGCTCTCTTGGACATACTGTCGCAGGAGCAGACGAGGGACATCGGCGGCTCCACTTCGGGCATGCTCCAAAGCTCTCTTCGACGTACCGTCGCAGGAGCAGACGAAGGAGATCGTCGGCACCCCCAGGCCGCCATCCGCTGCCACAACCACGAAGCCGATGTGCGTGCGCGGGCGCAGCCGGCAGCGAGGAAGAGTTGTACATGGTAGGTCGCCGCCGCTCTGGTCCCAGGAAGACCACCACTACTCCACTCAGTCGTTGCCAAGCTTGGTGGGGTAAACATAGGCGGCCGATTAGCCGCTTGATGGCGACATGGAGGTGGAAATCTTCAGAACCTTGTGCTCCGGAGGAGGAGGTTATCGAGGTGGATGAGGAGGAGGCAAAGGCAATGGCTGACTTTCTTGGGTTCATGGCCGGAAATGGTGGTCGGGCGCCGGCGATCATTTAGATTAGGTTTACAGTAGGTTTTAGTACGTTTTGTGCGAAATATGTAATGAATTTCGTCCAGTTTGTAGGAAAAGTTTTTGAAATGTAATGAATTTCATCCGGTTAATTTGAAATTTGCTTTGTTTGCACGAATTTCGTCCGGCTAGTTCATATAGTTGTCGAAAGGTATGCGGGCAGCATCGGATGGCATCCATCACTGTCCTCGGACAGATGCCGGTGTAAATTTGTGGGCCAGCGCTGGAGATGCCCTAACTATCATGCTATAATCGCTAATAGTGCTCCATTATTTGGCAGGGAACACTTATCCCTCGATCAAAATCAGATCCACGGTGTTTCGCACTCCTCACACGTAGGAGTGTAAACTCTTGCTTACATAAAATGGAGCAAGTGGACGACACTGTAGCACGTCATATCACTCAAACTAGGACGCCTAACGAGCGAGAAAGCACCGCCCTCATCATTTTGTTCTGGATTTCTATCGATCGATCGCGCGAAAATGTTACGCTTTGCAAGTTCTAAAGAAAGGCGGCACACTTACGACTCGTACGCGTTGCACCCCCGACTGTCCAGCTCGCACGCTGCTCACCAGAGGGGACACGCATTGTCTTGCAATTTCACTGACATGTGGGACTGCAATTGAATAAACCGTCGATAACCGAAATCTAATAGCTTGGCGGGCGTCGGCTAAGAAGAGAGAGACGGGGGAGGGAGAGGAGATCGCCCGCCCGCCGCGCCCGGACTCCAAGAAATATATGGTGATAATGTGAGGTGGGCCATGTGGGAGTCCGGACCGCTTCCAAGCCCACTTCTGACCGCCCTGCCCCCTCAGACGCCAGCTGCCCACTGCATGCATGCATAGCAAGTAGTACCAGTAAAATACTGGGCTATAAGCCCGCTTTTGTGGAGGAGAGAGAGGCATTGACAAATTCAAGGAGTGGGCTGCAAGAGCCCGTCTCTACACGTGCTCCTAGGTATAAAAAAATAATTCTAAAAAAAGAGGCATAAAAAACAATTGTGTCTAAAAAAGAAAGGTAAAAAACATTTGAGAGGAAATGGATAGAGAGAAAGTGAGAAAAAGTTGTAAGCTTATAGCCAACCTTATAGTTAACAGTATGGTAGTATTACATGAGGAAGGAGGGAGTGGTGCACATGCCAAGTTCACTGGGCTGCCGTGTTTCACACTCCTCCGTCATAACAGTGGAGACAATAGCTTTCATCAAAAATAAGCAATGAATACTTGTTGCCCGTCCTCTGTATCGGAAAGAATACTTTCTTTCACCGACATGTGGGACGTCGACCATCCTGGTCCACCTGCCATGCAAAAAATAATCCTGGTCTACCCCGGTCGTATCACAGGCCCAACCTTTCCCACTGTAAGTTGGTCGGACGAAGGAACCATCATGACTTCATTGAATTCCGCTTCTTCAAGAAAACTTACTATACCCGCAATACTGCTACCACACGCGAAGACTGGACGACACTGTACCACGTCATATCACTGAAACCCACTAGGCCATCCTAAAAAAACCACTAGGCCAAACTAGCCCGCCTATAGGTCATCTATTTTGGAACGGAGGGAGTACGTCTTTATACTGCTATGATTTTGTGTTGTACGTCTCTGTACTTTTGCTATGATTTTCCTACCCTATGAACCAAATCAGGCCTGAATGTATCCATGTCAACTAAGCCTATAATTTTAGGAGCTTGGGCTATTGGCCGATCGACGACGGATAAGTATAAGCGTACCACGAGCTCATCAGCCCCAATGCTTCTCTTCGGTGATTGTTTTGCAAGTACTATAGCTCGCATAGTAGCTAGCCTATTGACACCAAGAATCATCAAACAAGCCCTGCTGATATGATAAACAGTTCAAACTTACATCTAAGCATGCCATATATTACATCAAAAGCTGGCGAGGATACATCTGTTTCCATAACTCGGAGAGGGTTCGCATGATTCACTATCAAACAAAAGTAGCAAGTACCGTCGACACAAGATGGTGCACTAGCCCTAAGATGGTTTCATAACATGCATTGTTCTGGTAATTAAACACAGGGCAATGCAAACTACCCTGAAGGATTAGCGCGACCAACTATTTCTTGTCATCGATCTCTCGGGCAATGACCACAACACGGACAACGGCATGGGAATCGATCTCTGGGGCGATGTCCACAGGACTGACCGCGACATCGGAATCGATCTCTGGGGCGATGTCCACAGGATGGACAGCAGCATCGGAATCGATCTCCGGGGCGGTGCCAACAGGACGGACCGCGACATCAAAAGCGATCTCTGGGGCGTTGTCCATAGGACGGACCGCGACATCGGAATCATCAAGGACGTCCACCGGCACCTGCACAACCCTAACATATTAGCAAGCACATTGCAAATAATCAAAAACCACAACTATGGTAATAAACCATTATTTTTTACCTTGTGCAGCTCACCGGGGGATCCCATCCCTCCGAGGGCCATCTCCTCGTCCTCGATGGGGGCCATCACCTTGCCAGGGGAATACTGCTTCTCAAAGGCGACTATCTCCTCAAACTCGGCCTTGAGCCTTGCATAGGTGGCCATCAGAGTTTCTGGGGTAGGCACGGTGGGACCCTTGCTGTTCTTCCAACTTTCTTTGAGGAGTTCGTCTGCCAATGTCGTCAACTCTTTGGCCAGTGCTTGTTTCTTGGAGTTCTTCATCTCCATGGGTTGGCCTGCCAACATGGTCAACTCGTTGGTCGGTGCTCGCTTCCTAGAGATCGCTGTCTCCAGTGGGTTGTCCACCGGCAACTCTTTGCCTAGTGGTCCAGGATCAATCAATGAACTGACAAACAAAAAGCAATCGGAAGGAAACCACAATCGCAATGAAAACGGGAAAAGAATAGGCTGTGAGAATCGGTGGGTGCTTCAGTAAAAGAAGATTCTTGGAATGAAAATATAGCAGCATCACTGATTCGCCCACCTTTCCTTCATCGGTACAAAAGAAAAATGGCAGAAGTGAGCAGCATGGAGTGAGGTTTTCTTCAAGAAAGGGGGGAAGGGGCTTCAACGAGCGTTCTATTGAAATGATGGTTGCTTCGTCCAGTCCAACTTCGAGGCCACTTTACCACTGTTGGTAAAGGTGTGGGTTTTGTGATATGACGGGTCATGACGGCCACACCGGGGTGACCGGTGAGTCTCGACTGTAGCACCTCGCTGTGATTTCGTGGATGGCACGCGGGCCCGGATGCTTTGATGTCCCACATGTAGATAGAGCGGCTAGTCATATAGGAGTGCTCAATATTGTGCACCGCAACCAAGGCGGAGAGGAAAATGAGTGAACTACGCAATTAATGCATGAGTTTAATTAGGGTAGTTTTGTAAAGTATACGAGATACATTCTTCAAATCGCAAAATGCCTTGGTTGATGAGATTTGAGATCTGAGGCCTATAAACCGGAAGGGAGGGAGTACTGCACGCGGTGTAGTCTAGTCACTTGTTGAAATCTCTAGAAAGGAAAATACTCCTTTCCGGTTTACAGGGCTATACTAGCAAGTACTAATACTACAATAGTGGGCTCAAATAGCAATTTTGTCTCATGCAAGAGCCTGGCTATATGCGTGCTCCAGGGCACCTCACGACGCCCCACCCCTACACAAAGACTGCCACACGAGGGTTCGCAACTGCCACGTTTGGGTTGCGCTTGGATCTTCGCCTCTTCGAGAAGACGAACAATGATGTTACTCCTACTTCTACAATATTGAATCCACTGCTGCATGTCCATCCACCTCGTGCGGGAGGGATAGCGTGTAGCGAAAGCTTCTACTAGTCCTGCCAGCCACCACGCTCATGCGCGAGGCACGGATGCAGCTTCATTGACTTACTGCTCCTGCCTTTGCGTCTATGACAGGTGGGCCCAACATGTGGTTGGCCCACCTATCATGCAGCCAAAGGCAGGTGCAGTTAAGGCACTGAAGCTCAGTCGCGAGGGAGAGGGCGTTGTAGTAATCAAACTTCTCGGTCTTGTACGAGTTGACGCGACACATCAAAGCACTGCACTCGATATAAGTCTTTTTACACATTTGAAATGGACTACAACATAGGGATGTGTGTAGACTTATTTTGCTTCGTATGTAGTCACTTCTTGCAATCTCTAAAAAGACTTATATTTGGAAACGGAGGGAGTACAATGCATGCATGCATGCCGTGACTTTCCTTTTGATACTTGCATGTGTTGATTTGATGCACCTTGCCAAATTTTGACTATAAATTTAACTAGGGTCTTTTACATTTGTGTCCTTAACTCGAACCCACTACTCGGATTTATCCCTAATTTTAAAGTGTGCTCAAATTTGCCCCTCTGCCGTTAGGTGACCTTATAGAAATGTCCTTTGGTGCCGTTTCTGTCTGGTCAAAGGGCTTTAACGGTTTTCTTGACGTTTGATAGACAGTTTTGCCCCTAAAAAAATAAAAAAGAGAAGAGATAGGGCGCACTTACCTTTTTGGCCAGGGACGGCCCAACCAGCCTAGCTCTCTGGCTGGTCATCATCTTCCTCTCCTGAGGGCATGTCGCCCGCACGCTCACCCGAGCACCACCGTTCTCATGGACAACGGCATAGAGAAGCCGCACTGGCATGTCTCCGAGCCCCGCCGTCAAGCATAGCATCACCACACCGTGGATCATGACCTCAGGTTCCCTGCAACTCCGCCATCGAAGCAATCTCGGTCGCCTCTGCCCGCCGGCCACCGGCCTAGATTCGCCGTCGTGTGACCTTCCCCGAGCCTTCTGTTCATTCCAGCGAGATCGTTGTGCGCTCCTGCTCCCTCCTTGTGTTTAAGCCCGTCGATTTCTTCTGCTAGCTGCATCCCCACAAGCCCGAGCGCCGCTAGCCGCCATGGCCGTTGCACGCATCGATCCAAGCCCCCAGTGTCCTTGTGTTGTTATAGAGTGATCCCAAAGACCACTGGAAGCCACCAAGACGCATAGTTTGCTTGTTTTCATCACACGGGAACGTGCACGACCAAACTGTAGCTCAATCGCCGCTCCGCTCGTCACTGTCCTTGATTCCGGCGACCATTTGGATCAACTCCGCCACCAATAGATGTGCCTAGTTTCCAGCTATGCGTAGGTGCTAGCGGTACGTCCAGTCGTCCTCTGTAGAGCGAATCCGATGTGCCTCGGTCGTGATTTGTGGTCGCCGATGGTGAAATCGCCGGGATGAGGTACGACCAAGTGGGCCGGACAGGTCAGGTAATTTTCACCTGTGAGTCCTCCATAATTAATAGTGCTAAATATCCAGCTAAAAACAAAGCTAATTATCATAGTAATAAATAAATAATGAGGTCCTGACATGTGGGCCCATGTCCTTTGTTGACCTAGTCAATGTTGACTAGTTTGACTTAGAATAGGAGAGTATTTTTTTTCTCCGGATGGGTCCCACATGTAAGTGACACATGGAGGCAGGGGCAAAATGTCCAGGAAACGTCCGATAGACGGTCAAAGGCCTTTGACCTAACGGAAACGGCACGGAAGGGCATTTATGTAAGGTCACCTAACGGCAGAGGGGCAAATTTGAGCACACTTTGGAATTAGGGATAAATCTGAGTAGTGGGTTCGAGTTAGGGACAGAAATGCAAATGGCCCATTTAACTAACCAAATTTTCATGCATGTCACAAAAAATTACGGGGCTATTTGGATTGTGACTATGTTTATCTTATGTTGCCACATTATTTTTCCCACACTTGCCACACTTGCCTAACTTGAGTTGCTCAAATTGTTAGACACACTTTGGCTTGCCTAAGGGAATCTTGCCACACTTTTTGTGTTTATCACATGTGGGGTTCACTGCTAATAAAAAAAATCTTGTCGTAGGTGTGGCTAATAAAAAAAGACTTATATTTAGGAACGGAGGGAGTAGAAAATATAAATAATAATGCATGTTGGGGCAACCCATGTTTCCGATAATTTTAGCCGTGGGCTTGTTCACAATTTTTACAAGGGGGTGGTTGTTCATTTAATGGAGGGACTTGTACCGGACTTGAACGATACAAAGCGCGACCTGGCACACCGTAACACCGCTTGGAACAAGCGGGTAGCTATCTCAAAATGCAATCAACAACTAAAAAACGGCGACCTAGCACGTAGTACACAATTTTAAACGATTGTTTTAATGGAGTGAAAAAGGAAAACTACCCCACTACGTATATATAGGCCGGAGCCTCCGCGCTTGCTTGCTAGGGCTGCTCTATTCACACACTCTCATCCTCTCCAGATCTAAACAAGATAGGGGTGGTAACACTGTCTTTCTTCCTTCAAAAAACATTATCTTTCTATCCTCACCGCTGGTTACAGATCCAGACGTATCCCCCTCCGCCGGTGAAGGGGAGGAGGGGCAGCATTTAGGCCGTCATCGACAGTGAGGGAGGAGACCCACTACCGGCCCCACCGTTATCTCTGGCCGAGTGGTACGTCTCCAACGTATCTATAATTTTTTATTGTTCCATGCTATTATATTACCCGTTTTGGATGTTTATGGGCTTTACTATACACTTTTATATCATTTTTGGGACTAACCTATTAACTGGAGGCCCAGCCCAAATTGCAGTTTTTTTGCCTATTTCACTATTTTGTAGAAAAGGAATATCAAACGGAGTCCAAACGGAATGAAACCTTCAGGAGAGTTATTTTTGGACCAGAAGCAATCCAGGAGACTTGGAGTAGACGTCAGGGAAGCTTCGAGGAAACCACGAGGGTCCAGGGCGCGCCCTACCCCCTAGGCATGCCCCCACCCTCGTGGGCCCCTCATGGCTCCTCTGACCGACTTCTTTCACCTATATATACCCATATACCCCGAAAACATCCAGGAGCACAATAGATCGGGAGTTCCGCCGCCGCAAGCCTCTGTAGCCACCAAATACCAATCAGGACCCTGTTCCGGCACCCTGCCGGAGGGGGGATCCATCACCGGTGTCCATCTTCATCATCCCGGCGCTCTCCATGACGAGGAGGGAGTAGTTCACCCTCGGGGCTGAGGGTATGTACCAGTAGCTATGTGTTTGATCTCTCTCTCTCTCGTGTTCTTGAGGTGATACGATCTTGATGTATCGCGAGCTTTGCTATTATAGTTGGATCTTATGATGTTTCTCCCCCTCTACTCTCTTGTAATGGATTGACTTTTCCCTTTGAAGTTATCTTATCGGATTGAGTCTTTAAGGATTTGAGAACACTTGATGTATGTCTTGCATGTGCTTATCTGTGGTGACAATGGGATATTCATGTGATCTACTTGATGTATATTTTGGTGATCAACTTGCGGGTTCAGTGTCCTTGTGAACTTATGCATAGGGGTTGGCACACGTTTTCGTCTTGACTCTCCGGTAGAAACTTTGGGGCACTCTTTGAAGTACTTTGTGTTGGTTGAATAGATGAATCTGAGATTGTGTGATGCATATCGTATAATCATACCCACAGATACTTGAGGTGTCATTGAAGTATCTAGGTGACATTAGGGTTTTGGTTGATTTGTGTCTTAAGGTGTTATTCTAGTACGAACTCTATGATAGATCAATCAGAAAGGATAACTTTGAGGTGGTTTCGTACCCTACCATAATCTCTTCGTTTGTTCTCCGCTATTAGTGACTTTGGAGTGACTCTTTGTTGCATGTCGAGGGATAGTTATACGATCCAATTATGTTATTATTGTTGAGACAACTTGCACTAGTGAAAGTATGAACCTTAGGCCTTGTTTCCTAGCATTGCAAAACCGTTTACTCTCACTTTTATCATTAGTTACCTTGATGTTTTTATATTTTCAGATTACAAAAACCTATATCTACCATCCATATTGCACTTGTATCACAATCTCTTTGACGAACTAGTGCACCTATACAATTTGCCATTGTATTGGGTGTGTTGGGGACACAAGAGACTCTTTGTTATTTGGTTGCAGGGTTATTTGAGAGAGACCATGTTCATCCTACGCCTCCCACGGATTGATAAACCTTAGGTCATCCACTTGAGGGAAATTTGCTACTATCCTACAAACCTCTGCACTTGGAGGCCCAACAACGTCTACAAGAAGAAGGTTGTGTAGTAGACATCACCGAGCGCCGATGCGGGAGGTCCTCTCATCCCTTCGTCGTTGCCCTAGTGTGGGCGGATCCGGCCTCCCGCCGCCCACCTATCCACATCCCGACGACCTTCAGGTATATCTTCCTTCGAAACCGCCTTAGATCTACTTCCCCAACTCGCTACGTCACTGCATGTGCATCATTTTCTACCTCTCAGCCTCTCTCGATCGGATGGTCCAACGTCACCTATTTTTTCTATTGTTAGAGGTAAAGCTACTTCATGGAGTCGAATCTTGTACTTGGTTCAAACAAGAAATAAAGTGGGGGTGGGGGAATTTAGTATGTACATCGGACTTGGTACAAACAGGAAGGAAAGGGGGTGAAAGTAGTACAGACTGGTCATCCAACTGGTCTCTTGGTCGAAAAGGGAAATATAGGGGTAACGTTGTACACAGTGGTATGACCAGGACTAGATTTGCTATCCACACATAGGAGTAGGTGGCTAGAGTGAACAAAAATGGGACCAACCCATATATGTTTCTTGGATGTTTATTTCTCGGGGCAACAAACTATGAATCACCACTTTATGCCCCAGTTTAGGTACATGGTGCTGGACTGCTGGTGCACCCACTGTCCCATGCCCTTATACCAAATATTTAGCAGTTCTTAATCTAATGCCCCAGGTAAAATGAAGCCATGCCAAGCCATGACAAGTTTAGCCAAATGTTTTTGCCTGTAATTGTTTGAGACTCTGACTGTTTCCTCTGTAGCTTTTTGTGCAAACAGGGATATCCATTTCACCTAGTTACTGTTGTGACCTTTTGGTGCACTGCACAAAATTCTTCTTAAAAGAAGTGACTTTTGTGCTGTTTAACTGGAATGTCAGAGTGGAACAGTTGGTTCATTTCGGTGGAACTGCACAAAGGGAGATCTGTGTTCCAATCCTCAACATCCATATTGGCGCCATAACCTTCCTTTAGGTAAGAATGATATTAATGCATGTGTTCATCTCTATTTTGCGACTGTCATGAGAAAATAATGCTATTTTTTACTAGTACACTTGTACTCTCTCACTGACAAAACCAATTCTGAAATAGAAGGCCAATCATGGACTAGGTTTCACCAACTGGTGAGGAGAAAGAGAAACATAGCATGAAGAGGAAGAAGAAGAAGAATAAACAGTGCCAAGGCGATTTGCTGAAGCCAGAGGCCTCAGTCGAGGCCATTCAAGGGCTCCGGCAATGACTACCTTAAATGTGAGACGATCCTCCAGGAGCCCTTCCACTTCTGCTGTCTCACTTATTAATTAGGAGTACTTAAGTACCACTAATTTATCGCTGCCTAATTTTCCTGTTGGAGTTAAACAAATCTTTAGTAGCACCCTATGCTGAATCATGTACGTGTGTATGTTTGCCTATGGAGGTGAATCATGTGGTGGAGCAGGGAGGGAATATTATTAGTGTCATGACATAATAGTTCTATTGTTTTGCATGTCAATTTATTGCCATTGGTTCAACGAGGCAATGTTTTGCATATTGTCCATCATGAATTTGATGCTACTGTTAGAGTAATATGCTAATGTCTTTCTATCCTTTCTCACTAAGCTAATGAAGGTTTCACCTTGTTCCTTGCTACGTCTTGAGCTTGCGTTGGTTTTACTTGAAGAGGAAAGGGTGATGCAACAGAGTAGCGTAAGTATTTCGCTCAGTTTTTGAGAACCAAGGTATCAATCCAGTAGGAGGCTCCTCAAAAGTCCCACGCACCTACACAAACAAACAAAGAACTCGCAACCAACGCAAAAAGGGGTTGTCAATCCCTTCATGGCCACTTGCGAAAGTGAGATCTGATAGAGATAATATGATAAGATAAATATATTTTTGGTATTTTATGATATAGATTGGAAAAGTAAAGATGCAAATAAAAGTAGATTGAAAGCTTATATAATAAAAGATAGACCCGGGGGCCATAGGTTTCACTAGTGGCTTCTCTCAAGATAGCATAAGTATTACGGTGGGTGAACAAATTACTGTCAAGCAATTGATAGAAAAGAGAATAATTATGAGATTATCTAGGCATGATCATGTATATAGGCATCACGTCCGCAACAAGTAGACCGACTCCTGCCTGCATCTACTACTATTACTCCACACATGGAGCGACTCCTGCCTACATCTAGAGTATTAAGTTCATAAGAACAGAGTAACGCATTAAGAAAGATGACATGATGTAGAGGGATAAACTCAAGCAATATGATATAAACCCCATCTTTTTATCCTCGATGGCAACAATACAATACGTGCCTTGCAACCCTTTCTGTCACTGGGTAAGGACAAGGCAAGATTGAACCCAAAGCTAAGCACTTATCCCATGGCAAGAAAGATCAATCTAGTAGGCCAAACCAAACTGATAATTCGAAGAGACTTGCAAAGATAACTCAATCATACATAAAAGAATTCAGAGGAGATTCAAATATTTCTCATAGATAAACTTGATCATAAACCCACAATTCATCGGATCTCGACAAACACACCGCAAAAAGAGTTTACATCGAATAGATCTCCACAAGAGAGGGGGAGAACATTGTATTGAGATCCAAAAAGAGAGAAGAAGCCATCTAGATAATAACTGTGGACCCGAAGGTCTGTGGTAAACTACTCACAACTCATTGGAGGGGCTATGGTGTTGATGTAGAAGCCCTCCGTGGTCGATTCCCCCTCCAGCAGAGCGCCAGCGAAGGCTCCAAGATGGGATCTCGCGGATACAGAAGGTTACGGTGGTGGAAATTGTGTTTCGTTGGCTCCCTGGATGTTTTCGGGGTACGTAGGTATATACAGGAGGAAGAAGTACGTCGGTGGCCGTCTATGGGGCCCAGGAGCTAGGGGCGCGCCCAAAGGGGGTGGGCGCGCCCTCCTGTCTCCTGGCCGCCTCGCAAGCTTCTTGACTTGCACTCCAAGATCTTCGGATCACGTTCGTTCCAAAAATCACGCTCCCGAAGGTTTCATTCCGTTTGGACTCCGTTTGATATTCCTTTTCTTTGAAATACCGAAATAGGCAAAAAAAACAACAATACGGGCTGGGCCTCCGGTTAGTAGGTTAGTCCCAAAAATGATATAACTGTGTAAAATAAAGCCCATAAACATCCAAAATGGGTAATATAATAGGATGGAACAATAAAAAATTATACATATGTTGGAGACGTATCAAGCATCCCCAAGCTTAATTCCTGCTCGTCCTCGAGTAGGTAAATGATAAAAACAGAATTTTTGATGTGAAATGCTACCTAGCATAATTCTCAATGTAATTTTCTTTATTGTGGCATGAATGTTCAGATCCAAATGATTCAAAATAAAAGTTCATATTGACATAAGAAATAGTAACACTTCAAGCATACTAATAAAAGCAATCATGTCTTCTCAAAATAACATGGCTAAAGAAAGTTCATCCCTACAAAATCATATAGTTAGGCTATGCTTCATTTTCGTCACACAAAAATGTTACCAAATTCTACATCCCCAATGACAAGCCAAGCAATTGTTTCGTACTTAAATAATCTCAATTTTTTTCAACTTTCACGCAATACATGAGCGTGAGCCATGGATATAGCACTATGGGTGGAATAGAATATGATAATGGGGATTGTGTGGAGAAGACAAAAAAGGAGAAAGTCTCACATTGACGAGGATAATCAACGGGCTATGGAGATGCCCATCAATTGATGTCAACATGAGGAGTAGGGATTGCCATGCAACGGATGCACTAGAGCTATAAATGAATGAAATCTCAACAAAAGAAAACTAGTGGGTGTGCATCCAACTTCCTTGCTCACGAAGACCTAGGGCATTTGAGGAAGCCCGTCGTAGGAATATACAAGCCAAGTTCTATAATGAAAAATTCCCACTAGTATATGAAAGTGACAACATATGAGACTCTCTATATGAAAAACATGGTGCTACTTTGAAGCACAATATATGAGACTCACTACATGAAGAACATGGTGCTACTTTGAAGCACAAGTGTGGAAAAAGAGATAGTAACATTGCCCTTTTTATTTATTTTCTTTTTTTCTTCTTTTTCTTCTTTTTTCTTTTTTTTGGCCTTCCTTTTTTTTTCTTTTGGCCTTTCTTTTTTTTCTTTCTTTTTTTTTCTTTTTGGGCAATGCTCTCATAATGATGATCATCACAGTTTTATTGATTACAACATATGAATTACAACTCGAAACTAGAACAAGATATGACTCTATATGAATGCCTCCGGCGGTGTACCGGGATGGTGCAATGAATCAAGAGTGACATGTATGAAAAATTATGCATGGTGGCTTTGCCACAAATATGATGTCAACTACATGATCATGCAATGGCAATATGACAAAAGTAATGTATGTCATGATGGTGATGAATGGAACGGTGGAAAGTTGCATGGCAATATATCTCGGAATGGCTATGGAAATGCCATAATAGGTCGGTATGGTGGTTGTTTTGAGGAAGATATAAGGAGGTTTATGTGTGATAGAGCGTATCATATCATGGGGTTTGGATGCACCGACGAAGTTTGCACCAACTCTCAAGGTGAGAAAGGGCAATGCATGGTACCGAAGAGGCTAGCAATGGTGGAAAGGTAAAAGTGTGTATAATCCATGGACTCAACATTAGTCAAAAGAACTCATATACTTATTGCAAAAATTTAGAAGTCATCAAAAATCAAGCACTACATGCGTGCTCCTAGAGGGATAGATTGGTAGGAAAAGACCATCGCTCGTCCCCGACCGCCACTCATAAGGATGCACAAGCCAGGTACACTTCATGTTTCAAATTTGTTACACAACTTTAACCATACGTGCATGCTACAGGACTTGCTAACTTCAACACAGGCATTCTTTAAATTCATAATCACCCAACTATCATGACTTTAATATCACTACCTCTATATCTCAAAACAATTATCAAGTATCAAATTGATCATAGCATCCAATTCACTTCCTATGATAGTTTCTATTATACCCAACTTGGATGCCTACCATTCTAGGACCAATTTTATAACCATAGCAAATACCATCCTATGTGGGTGCTTCTATTTGTTAGTGTATGTTTCATCAACGAGTCCCACTATTACAGTAATCTCACTCTCTCAATATATGTGCCAACAAGGATGCTCAATTTTTGTGGAACTGCACAAAAACTTTGGGTGCTTCATTGCCTCGACAGCTTCCGTACTTTCCTGCCAGTTGCTAATCTGGGCCTCTTTCTTCCTTTGCTGTCAGTCGCTTCGCTTATCTCGGCTTCCAGTCAAAGGAAATAGTAATTGATATGCTACCTCACACAGGTTGGTGCTGGTCTTTATCCTGATTATTGTACTTGTCATGTATTGGTAATCTGGTATTGTGCTACTATTTGCCGATTTTATAAAGGAGTGACTTGGAGCCTGAACTCGCAGGCAAATCATTGCATTGGGTGATTTCAGTAGAACTGCACAAAAAGATCAGATGGACATATACTTAATTATGTTGCTGCTATGTACTCCAAAGTTCACTCAGACAAGCATTGATGTTGACAAGAAGTGCCTATATTCATTCGAGTATCAACCGGTTTCAACAAGTTGTCAAACTCCAAGTATTAGGAGAGTGGACGCTAGAAATATTGCTTGGCTCATAGCCCAAAAAACACAGTCCAGTCTTTGGTCCCAACTTGTGCCTTTTGGTTATCGGCAGATATGGTAGCGAACTATATGGCATGGAGTCTAAAGATTCCAGACAAGTTGGTTGACGCGTATATTCATATGGCACTTAATTAGTCTGCACACCAGGGATGCTCCATTTCAGTTGAACTGCACAAAAAATTTGGGTGGTTCATTTTCTCAACCGCCTCCTTTCTCGTCTGCAATGTAGAATTTTGGCGAGCTACAGGACCAAGATGAGCTAGTAAACTAGTTGGATGAAAGTAGTGGCCAAGTTGCTCAAACCTCCCTCGTCACGAGGTCACTATTTGAGGATAAATCTACAAGCAAAGTTCAGATTGTCTGTGCTGCCTCTTATGTACTCGATAGTTTACTCGTACAAGCATTAATTTTAGCAAGAAGTACCTCCGACTGAACACCATTTACCAGTCTATACCCTAGTAATTAAAGTTCGTCCATGGATCATATTGGCTGTGATCTCAATCATTTGGATGCATAAACATACTGAACATGTGTATATCTGAATCTTTTTTGTGAATTATCTATGAATATTGTCGTGCGATCTATCAATCATTTGGATGCATAGACATGCTGAACTTGTGTATATATGAATCTTTTGAGTTGTTGATAGTGAATGTTGGCTATGAATATGAACGTGTCCTGTGAACCTGAGTTTGATACAAACGTTTACCTTTTCTGTTGTACTTGTGTGTGAACTTGTTAGTATGCCTACTGTGGGGTATGTGATGTGTGGGTGTCAACGACACACCTTCTTCCTAAGAAGAATTGCACCTACTTTGTTAGGGTAGCAACGGTGCATCAGCTCTTTTTAATCTTTTTGCTCTGTCTTCCCCCCTCCCCCGCTCAACCCTTGCTGTAATGTTTTCTGCCTCAAAACAAACATAGTACTGCGTTGTTTTTGGGGCTTGATGAAAAATCAAGTGCTGGTTTCTGTAGGTTGGCCCGCCCAGCAAATGGGCTGCTGGTCCACAACAGACTGGGAGGCTAAAAATACAAGTTGTATGATGCAGAGGCAAGTAAAAAAACGCCATCGAGAGCCATCCACTGAAGAAAAAAAATCACTCCCGATGTGCTTCTTCAGTCGTGCCGCCTGCCCCCTCTTTTAATCAAGTTCGCTCGGGGATCTGGTATTATTTTTTCTGGAGGGCGAACAAGTATCAGCTAGGCCTAGGTCTTGTATTTTAACATGCGTAGCCCACAACATACGGAGACAGTGGCTTCAACTTATTTTTTGAGGTCCATACCAACCTATGGGTTTTTTCTTAAAGATCGGCAGCCCAATGTATTTTTTTAATAAAATGCATGTCTCTGTTCTATTTATCTATATATAAGAATAATAATGTTGTGTCCAATTTATGTTTTCCCTTCTAACCACATTATATATATTTAAATTATTACTATTATTGTATATTTTATAGACTTATATGTACATTATAAAAACATCCCACGTGTTATTAACTTATAAA
Source organism: Triticum timopheevii (assembly GCA_963921465.1). NCBI lineage: Eukaryota > Viridiplantae > Streptophyta > Magnoliopsida > Poales > Poaceae > Triticum > Triticum timopheevii. The sequence goes on from OY997270.1 coordinate 209,179,492, forward strand.
GTAAATGTTTAACAAAAGTTGTCAAGGAAAATCCTGGTTGTTTTTGACTCACAGGCAAGGAAAATCCTGGTGATTGCGTACAAAAGCTTGCGAAGATTTTAAGGACCAATGTAATAATAACGCGCTCATTTTTATTTTGAGCAATAACTCGCTAATTTGTTAATTATATATATTTCTATAAAACTTGTGCCTCTCCGGTTTATTTTTTGATATTAATTGCTCCTTCTAACATAACATTATATATATAACAAGCCCAGCTAATTCGTGTATTTTAAGGAAGTGCAAATGGGCTAGGATTTCTTAGAAAATATAAATGGGCCGCATTGACACGAAATTATTTGTTCACCCAACCCAGCAAATGGACTGTACATTCTAGAAAACATGGGTTAAATATATGCCACATTTTTGCAGGCTGACATGTGGGCCAATAGGTCGAAGCCTACACAGGGCGTTGTCAACTTGGTCAACAAATGATTATGACATTCACATCCATTGGATTTATATCAACGACCGACATGTACCTTCAATCTCTCGTCTTCTTCCTCCAGCATCGCCGGGAATGCCTGGTCCGGCCTCTGGCGGCTAGCGGCTGTGCTTAGCACGCATCGTTGCGAAGCGCTACCCCACCGCCGGCCAGGCTATCCCTCCACCCATCCACACCTCCTGTTATTCTCCACCGACTGCAGCCACACGCCGCACCAGAACCAGTTATAACCCTTCTCCTCCTCTCAATCTGCGACTCCACTGCCGTGTCTTCCCATCTCCGAGTCATCCCGTCCGGGGCCTCGCCGTCGTCCACCGCCTCGCTGCGCTCAGTGCGGCGTGGTCAACAAACGAGAGTCATCGGAAGAGGACTGTACGTGGAGAGCCTAACGGCTGGGACCCACGAGGTCCATGGTCGCACGCAAGGAAAGTTCCTCCTTATTAAGCTGAAAAAAGTGTTTCCTCCACCTGACAGCTGGGACCCACCAGCTATATCTTCGCATGGAAGGAAGTGCCTCCTTGTTATGCGAAAAAATTATTCCTCCCGTTGACAGCTGGGACCCGTCAGATTTGGTGGCTGACTTGTGGGCCTACTAAGCGGACGTGTACGCAGGGCTTTGTCAACTTAATCAACAAATGATTCTAGCAGCTCGACCATTGAATGCTAATCCAATAGCCGTGCTCCTTCTTCAACCTCTGTTCTTGCTCCTGCCTCCCGTGGGCGGCACCACGGCTGTGCTGCCGCACACCCGAACCAGTTAAGTTTCCCACTCCTCTCCATCTGCGACTCCACGGCCCCGTCTTCCCCATCTCCGGGTCATTCCAGTCTAGGGCCTCGCCGTCGTCCACCGGCCTTGGTGAGCTCGACACGGTGTGGTCAACGTGGTCAACAACCGAGAGTAATCGGAAGATGACTGTACGTGAGAGGCTGACAGTGGGGACGCACCACGCCCATGGACGCATGCATGCAACGGAACACGGCGTGGTCAACGTGGTCAAGGAACGACTTCCATCGGAAGTGTACTGTACATGGAGAGGCTGAGAGTTGGGTCCACGGCCGCAGCAAGGAAGTGTCTCCATATTACGCGAAAAATAATGATTCCTCCACCTGACAGCAGGGACCTACCAGACAGGCCACCGTATTTTTCGAAAAAAACGTTTCCCCCCTAACAGCTGGGACCCACCGAACGGGCCACCGTATTTCGCGAAAAACGTTCCCCCCGCTGTTAGCTCGGACCCACCGTAAGTGCCTCCTTATTACGCAGAAAAAATGAATACTCCCCCAGCTAGCTGGGACCCACCTTGGTGGGAGGCTTACTTGTGGGTCTACTAAGTTGACGGGGATGGAGGGCTTTGTCAACTTAGTCAATATGAATGATTCTAGCTCCAGTGACCGTACAATGTCCATCCAACGGCTGTAGTGCTTCTTCAACCTCTGGTCTTCTTGTTCCAGCCGCCCAAACCAGCGCCGGTCGTGCCACGTGCTCCTGCCTCCCATGGCCGGCTGTGATGCCGCAGAGGCCTCACCGCCCCCTACTAATCCCACTGCTGGCCAGGCCATCCCTCTACTCACCCACACCCCCTGTTATTCTGCGACGACGACAGGCTCACACCGCAGCCGAACCAGTGAACCCTCGTACTCCTCTCTGCGCGGGCTTCCACTACCACGTCTTTCCCGGTTCTGCGTCGTCCCCTTCCTAGGCCTCGCCATCGTCCACCGCCGTGGTGCTCTCGCCGCGGCGTGGTCAATGTGGTCAATGACCGACTTCCATCGGAACAGTACTGTACGTGGAGAGGCTGACAACTGGGTCCACGGCAGCCGCAAGGAAGTGCCTCCTTATTACGCGCAAAATAATTATTCCTCCACCTGACAGCGGGGACCCACCGGACAGGCCACCATATTTTGCAAAAAAATGTTCCCCCATGACTACTGGGACCCACCGCTACATCTTCGCACGCAAGGAAGTGCATCTGGGCAAAAAAATGATTCGCCCCCCTGACTGCTGGGATCCACCAGCTACATCTTCGCACGCAAGGAAGTGCCTGACAGTCGGGACCCACCTGGTCGAAGCGTACGTAGCATTGTCATTCTGGTCGCGAACATGTACGTACATACTGTTCGATGTAGAGGGGCGCACGTGCTGTAGTAGAGGCGCGCACGTAGCATATACACGTACGTACAATGACCAGGGTGCAAGAAAGTAAATACGGGCACATAAGTACATACGGGCGGGGTCTTGAATGCCTAATCACGCATACGTACGGCCAGGGCTCGTGTACATGGCTGGGTCGGAACAGAGAAACTGCGTCGTCGTCGTGTTCATGGGGAGGCAACGGAATGCGTCATGTTCATCGGGAGGCAACGGAATGCGTCGTGTTCATCGGGAGGCAACGAAACGCGTGGGAGCCAACTGGCTTGGACGGAACAGCCGATGGAAATGAGGCATGGCGTACCGCAGAACGGAGGAAACGGCCTTGTGTTCAACCGGCCACGTTCGAAACGGGATCCTGTTCATTGGCAGGGGTCTAGCGTACCGCAAAACGGAGGAAACAGACTTGTGTTGGACCTCCTACGATCGAAACTGGGTCCTGTTGATCGGGAGGGGTGTGGCGTACCGCAAAACAGAGGAAACAGACTTGTTTTGGAGCCCTACGGTCGAAACGGGAGTCCTGTTCATTGGGAGGGGTGTGGTGTACCGCAAAACGGGACTCCACGGGATACTGTTCATCTCCACCATCTACCTCCTCCAGCTTCCACGGGCTACTGTTCATCCATCATCGACCTCCTCCAACCTCCACCTGCGACTGTTCATCCACGGTCTCCTGTTCATCCAGCCTCCACCGGGCGCTACTTGATACGTCTCCAACGTATCTATAATTTATGAAGTATTCATGCTATTATATTATCCATCATAGATGTTTTATATGCTATTTTATATGATTTTTGGGACTAACCTATTAACCTAGAGCCCAGTGCCAGTTTCTATTTTTTCCTTGTTTTTGAGTTTTACAGAAAAGGAATACCAAACGGAGTCCAGTTGATGTGCCAATTTTTGATGAATTTTTATGGACCAAAAGAAGCCCCAAGAGTAAAAGAGTTGGGCCAGAAGAGTCTTGGGCTATCCACGAGGGTGGGGGGCGTGCCCACCCCCCCTGGGCGTGGGCCCCTATCTCGTGGACGATTCAGAGACCCCCCCCTGACGTGAGACCGAAGCCAAAAATTCCTATAAATATAGAAACCTCTAGAAAATAACCTAGATCAGAAGTTCCACCATTGCAAGCCTGTGTAGCCACGAGAAATCAATATAGGCCCTCTCTGGCACCCCGCCGGAGGGGGCCATCACCACTGGAGGCCATGGAGGAGGCTCCCGGAGGGGCCATCATTGCCATGAAGGCCAAGGACCAGAGGGAGAACCTCTCCACATCCAGGGGGGAGGCCATGGAGGAGGAAGTACAAGGGGGAGGACCTCTCATCCTCTCTCTTGGTGGCGCCGGAGTGCCATAAGGAGGGGAATCATCGCCGCGGTGATCTTCTTCATCAACATCACCATCATCATCACCATCCTCATCTCTTTTAGGCGGTCCACTCTCCCGCACCCTGCTGTAATCCTTACTTGAACATGGTGCTTTATGCCACATATTATGATCCAATGATGTGTTGCCATCCTATGATGTTTTGAGTAGATATCTTTTGTCTTTGGGTTGATTGATGATCTAGATTGGTACGAGTTGTATGTTTTATTTTGGTGCCGTCCTATTGTGCCCTCCGTGTCACGCAAGCGTGAGGGATTCCCATTGTAGGGTGTTGCAATACATTCATGATTCGCTTATAGTGGGTTGCTTGAGTGACAGAAGCATAAACCCGAGTAAGGGGGTTGTGGCGTATGGGATAAAGGGGACTTGATGCTTTAATGCTATGGTTGGGTTTTACCTTAATGATCTTTAGTTGTTGCGGATGCTTGCTAGAGTTCCAATCATAAGTGCATATGATCCAAGAAGAGAAAGTATGTTAGCTTATGCCTCTCCCTCATATGAAATTGCAATGACGACTACCGGTCTTGTTAACAATTGCCTAGGATAATTCCGCACACCGACCCATCATTATTCCACACTCGCTATTTATAATATTTAGTAATATATTCTAAATTTATGATAACAGCACCTACTTTTATATTTTAGCTCTCCGATATCATGCAAAGTTATCCTCTTCATACCCACAACGTAGTTTTATTTCTCGTATCTAGTTGGAAGCAAACGTTCGGTGTACGTAGAGTCGTATCAGTGGCAGATAGGACTTGAGAGAATATTGATCTTACTTTTAGCTCCTTGTGGGTTCGACACTCCATACTTATCACTTCCACCTTTGGATATTGCTACGATGATTCCCTGCACTTGGGGGTTATCAAGCTCTTTTCTGGCGCCATTGCCGGGGAGCAATAGCGTGGGGTTGATATTCTCGTGTGTGCTTGTTTGCTTTCTTCACTAAGTAGATTTTGTTTCTCCTTTTTGTTTCTGTTTAGTTGTGGGTTAAAAATACAAAAAAACATTTTAAATAATGAAAATAAAAAAAATACTTGCCTCTCATGCCTAAAAAAGTTTTTCAAAAAGAGAGTGATTGGAAAGTTACGCATTGAAGAAGTGAGGGTCAACCCTGAGCACTTGTGTTCATGCTCACGGAAAAAATGTAGAATTTTTCATGGAAGTTTCTCTGTAAATAATTATCCCCTTGTATATATCCATAGTATTATAAAAATAATGTGCCAAGCTTTGGTTTTAGGATGATTAGATTGCTTGTTTACTATGTGCAGAACAAAAACAGAAACTTTGGCTGTAGCGCGTGATTTTACATTTTTTACTGGAAGGTAAAATGGGTCTGAAATTTTTTGCACATTACTTCTTTACAAAATTTTCAAATTTTTATATTTATTTCTAGAGTTACAGAAGTTTACTAATCTTCCAGATTACTACAGACTGTCCTGTTTTTGACAGATTCTGTTTTTCACGTGTTGTTTGCTTATTTTGATGAATCTATGGCTAGTATCGGGGGGTATGAACCATAGAGAAGTTGGAATACAGTAGGTTTAACACCAATATAAATAAAGAATGAGTTCATTGCAGTACCTTAAAGTGGTAGTTTGCTTTATTACACTGACGGATCTCACAAAGTTTTTGTTAAAGTTTTGTGTGGATGAAGTGTTCGAAGATCGAGGAGCTATCAATATGAGAAGAATAAAGAGAGGCAAGAGTTCAATATTGGGGATTCCCAAGGCACCCCAAGTAAATATTTCAAAGGATACTCAAGCATCTAAGCTTGGGGATGCCCCGGTTGGCATCCCATCTTTCTTCTTCAACAAATATCGGTATACCTCGGTTTTTGTTTTGTTCACATGATTTGTGTCCTTTGTGTTTTTGTTTTTTTCCTTTAAGAACCATGCTAGTATGAGTTAGACCTTCATTTATTTATAGAATACTTCATGTGCTTCACTCATATCTTTTAAGTATGATATTATAGAATTGCTCTTTGTGCTTCACTTAAATCTTTTGGGTATGGGTTTATAGAATGCTTCGTGTGCTTCACTTACATATTTTGAGCTTGGATATTGGTTAGTCTATATTAATTGTAGAATGATCCATGAAATTAACTTATATCTTTTGGAGTATTAATAATAATATCATCTAAACTGGGTTTGGAGGAGTGTCAACTTTAGGAATTAGTGATCCCACTATTCCGAATGAGAAGAATTTTGCTTATGTGGAGAGTAGAAAAATTTCTATGCTTGTAGATCATGAAAAGAATGCTTTATGTGATGGTTATATTGTTGAATTCATTCATGATGCTATCGAAAATTATTATGAGGGAGTAATTTATGCTTGTAGGAGTTGCAATAATACCAAGTTTCCTCTCTATGTGCTTAAAGTTTTGAAGTTATACTTGTTTTGCCTTCCTATGCTAGTTGATTCTTGTTCCTATAAATTATGTGCTCACAAAATCCCTAGGCATAGGAAGTGGGTTAGATTTAAATGTGCTAGTCATATTCTTCATGATACTCTCTCTATGTTTCAATTCTTTCTTTTATGTGAGCATCATTGAAATCATCATGCCTAGCTAAAAGGCATTAAAGAAAAGCGCTTGTTGGGAGACAACCGAATATCTACCCTTGCTGTCTTTGTGTGTTTACATGATTAAACTACTGTAGTAATCATGTTTTATAGCTTTTGTTTCAATAAATTGCCAAGTAATACCTTTGGGAAGACTTGGGTGAAAGTTAATGTGATCTTGCTGTAAAAAACAGAAACTTTGCACTCACGGGATTAGCTGCCATTTTTTTTACAGAAGAGTGCTTTTGAGTTGATTCTTTTTGAAGAAGATTAATAGATGAACTCCCCACGTCCGACAGTTTATTTAATAATTTTTGGATTAGAATAAGTATGGTTGTTATTCAGATCATTACAGACTGTTCTGTTTCTGACAGATTCTGTTTTCATTGCATAGTTTGCTTGTTTTCTAGATTCTATGGATTATATTTCTCAATATAAATTGTAGAAATGATATAGTATAGTAGGCATTGTGTGATAACAATTATGAACCTTGTCTTTGACAGTACCAAAGTGAATGGTTTACTCTTTATCATACTAACCTATCTCACGAAGTTCCGTTAAGTTTTGTGTGATTGAAGTTTTCAAGCTTTGGGTGAGATATTGATATGAGGAGAATAAGGAGAGGAAAGACCCTAAGCTTGGGGATGCCCAAGGCACCCCAAGGTAATATTCAAGGAATACTCAAGCGCCTAAGCTTGGGGATGCCCCGGAAGGCATCCCCTCTTTCGTCTTCAAAACTATCGGTATACTTACTTGGAGCTATATTTTTTTTCGTCAAATGATATGTGTTTTGCTTGGAGTGTATTTTCAATTTTACTTTCTGTTTGAATAAAATAATTGGATCTGAAATCTTGAATGAAAAAGAATTCTCCCATCGCTATTTAATTATTTGACTACTCAGTGTTCTTCACTTATATCTTTTTGGAGTAGTTTGTCATTTACTCACGCGCTTCACGTATATCCTGTGAGTAAATGGTTGAATGAATTGAATATCATAAATCTAAATTTATATATGTTTCGTATGCTTATACCATGGGGAGTAATGACTTCACACAGAAAAAGTATAGGTAGTAAACTTATTGAAAGTTAGCAAACGCAGAATTGGTCACTTGAACAATTCATGAAAGAATATTGAAGGAAGAGAGATTTCACATATAAATACACTATCTTGGACATATTTTGTAATTATGAGCACTCATTAAAATATGACATGCTAAAAGGTTGATGTTGGACAAGGAAGACAACTTAATGGGATATGTTTTCCTATATCCAAAATGTTATATTGTCTTGGATCATTCAACATGTTGAGCTTGCCTTCCCCTCTCATGCTAGCCAAATTCTTTACACCAAGCAGAAATACTACTTGTGCTTCCAAACATCCCGTAAACTAGTTTTGTCATGAGAGTCCACCATACCTACCTATGGATTGAGTGAGATCCTTCAAGTAAGTTGTCATTGGTGCATGCAATAAAAATTGCTCTCTTAATATGTATGATCTATTAGTGCAAAGAAAATAAGCTTTATACGAACTTGTGATAGGGAAGAAATAAGAGCGACGGAATGCATAATAAAGGTCTCTATCACAAGAGGCCATATAAAGTGACGTTCTTTTGCATTAAGATTTTGTGCATCCAACCTTAAAATTGCATGACAACCTCTGCTTCCCTCTGCGAAGGGCCTATATTTTACTTTTATCTTCTATCCTTATACAAGAGTCATGGTGATCATCACCTTTCCTTTTTACACTTTTTCCTTTGGCAAGCACTTTGTGTTGGAGCGATCCGGATATATATATCCACTTGGATGTAGGTTTTCATAAAGTATTATTGTTGACATTACCCTTGAGGTAAAAGGTTGGGAGGCAAAACTATAAGCCCCTATCTTTCTCTGTGTCCGATTAAAACTTTGAAGCCATAAATATCACATGAGTGTTAGCAATTGTGAAAGACTATATGATAGTTGAGTATGTGGGATTTGCTAAATGAAAGCTCCTACATAGACCCTTCCTGAAAATAAGATGAATTGCAACTGTTTGATGACTAAGAGCACTGTTTGTTAGTTTTCAAGAAAGTTTATGATCTATACTTTAACATGTGAATAGCTTGTTACTTGATCATGAAAAGTTTTATGAGATGAGCTACTGTTATGACATATAATGATGCTAGAAAAGGTGATTGAAATTATCATTGATCAAACTTGTGCACCTGCTAGCATTCACACTTCATAAATTATTTCTTTTATCATTTGCCTACTCGAGGACGAGCAGGAATTAAGCTTGGGTATGCTGATACGTCTCCAACGTATCTATAATTTATGAAGTATTCATGCTATTATATTATCCATCATAGATGTTTTATATGCTATTTTATATGATTTTTGGGACTAACCTATTAACCTAGAGCCCAGTGCCAGTTTCTGTTTTTTCCTTGTTTTTGAGTTTTACAGAAAAGGAATACCAAACGGAGTCCAATTGATGTGCCAATTTTTGATGAATTTTTATGGACCAAAAGAAGCCCCAAGAGTAAAAGAGTTGGGCCAGAAGAGTCTCGGGCTATCCACGAGGGTGGGGGGGCCACCCCCAGGGCGTGGGCCCCTATCTCATGGACGATTCGGAGACCCCCCTGACATGAGACCGACGCCAAAAATTCCTATAAATACAGAAACCTCTAGAAAATAACCTAGATAGGAAGTTCCGCTGCCGCAAGCCTCTGTAGCCATGAGAAATCAATATAGGCCCTCTCTGGCACCCCGCCGGAGGGGGCCATCATCACCGGAGGCCATGGAGGAGGCTCCCAGAGGGGCCATTATCACCATGAAGGCCAAGGACCAGAGGGAGAACCTCTCCACATCCAGTGGGAGGCCATGGAGGAGGAAGTACAAGGGGGAGGACCTCTCATCCTTTGGTGGCGCCGGAGTGCCATCGAGAGTGGAATCATCGCCGCGGTGATCATCTTCATCAACATCACCATCATCATCACCATCCTCATCTCTTTTACGCGGTCCAATCTCCCGCACCCTGCTATAATCCCTACTTGAACATGGTGCTTTATTCCACATATTATGATCCAATGATGTGTTGCCATCCTATGATGTTTTTAGTAGATATCTTTTGTCTTTGGGTTGATTGATGATCTAGATTGGTACGAGTTGTATGTTTTATTTTGGTGCTGTCCTATTGTTCCCTCCGTATCACGCAAGCGTGAGGGATTCCCACTGTAGGGTGTTGCAATACATTCATGATTCGCTTATAGTGGGTTGCTTGAGTGACAGAAGCATAAACCCGAGTAAGGGGGTTGCGGCGTATGGGATAAAGGGGACTTGATGCTTTAATGCTATGGTTGGGTTTTACCTTAATGATCTTTAGTAGTTGCGGATGCTTGCTAGAGTTCTAATCATAAGTGCATATCATCCAAGGAGAGAAAGTATGTTAGCTTATGCCTCTCCCTCATATGAAATTGCAATGACGACTACCGGTCTTGTTAACAATTGCCTAGGATAATTCCGCACACCGATCCATCATTATTCCACACTCGCTATTTATAATATTTAGTAAGATATTCTAACTTTCTGATAACAACACCTACTTTTATATTTTATCTCTCCGATATCATGCAAAGTTATCCTCTTCATACCCACAATGTAGTTTTATTTATCGTATCTAGTTGGAAGCAAATGTTCGGTGTACGTAGAGTCTCGTATCAGTGGCAGATAGGACTTGAGAGAATATTGATCTTACTTTTAGCTCCTTGTGGGTTCGATACTCCATACTTATCACTTCCACCTTTGGAAATTGCTACGATGATTCCTTGCACTTGGGGATTATCACTACTCCACTGGCTACTGTTCAACCAGCCCTCTCCACGGGCTGCTGTTCAACCACCCCTCCATGGGCTACTGTTCATCCACCCCTCCACCATCTACTGTTCATCCAGCCTTCCACACGGTTGTCCTATTCATCCGGCCCCAACCGGCTCGATCAATCGGGGTCCTATTCATCCAGCCCCAACCGGCTCGATCGATCGGGGTCCTATTCATCCAGAGGCAACACCACGGGGTCCTGTTTGAGGGAGTCTTGGATTAGGGGGTATCCGGACAGCCGGACTATATACTTAGGCCGGACTATTGGAGCGTGAAGGTACAAGACTCAAGACTTCGTCCCGTGTTCGGATGGGACTCTCCTTTGCGTGGAAGGCAAGCTTGGCGATCCGGATATTATATTTCCTTCCTTGTAACCGACTCCATGTAAACCCTAGCTCTCTCTGGTGTCTATATAAACCGGAGGGGTTTAGTCCTTAGAGGGACGATCACAATCATAATCATCATAGGCTAGCTTCTAGGGTTTAGCCTCTACGATCTCATGGTAGATCAACTCTTGTACTACTCATATCATCATTATCAATCAAGCAGGAAGTAGGGTTTTACTTCCATCGAGAGGGCCCGAATCTGGGTAAACATTGTGTCCCTTGCTTCCTGTTACCATTAGCCTAAGACGCACCGATCCGGACCCCCTACCCGAGATCTGCCGGTTTTGACACCGACATTGGTGCTTTCATTGAGAGTTCCTCTGTGTCGTTGCTACTAGGCTTGATGGCCCGTCTCGTTGTCAAGGACAACATCACCTCTGGGGGAGCGCTGGCTGTAGGCCAAACTCTCCGACTAGGCGGCTTCATCATGGCTGCCCCATCGGCTGTCGTGCCGATGATGACCTCTCGGGTCATCACGCATAGCCTCCACGTCGATTTGGAACTCGCCGAACAGATGGATTCGATGGAGCTATCCTCCCTTAATGAGCTCTTGGATTGCATCACCGCTTTGGGAGTCGCCATAGACTATGACCAGATCGGGCTTAAACCCGACCAAAGGGATATTAAATCCCTGCCGGTCACCCACGAGATAGCGGTAGTGGAGGAGCCACATACGGATTACCCCTCTATTTTGAGGACGAGTTATGTCCGGATCACCGAGCTCCCTAAGCCGGACACCCGCTCAAGGGAAGACATGACCCAAACCCCGGACTTAGAATCGGGTATTGGGCCGGAGAAATTGGGTAGCACCCCGGATCCCGAGCCGTCAAGCCCGGAAGCTCCCCTGCCCCAGGGTGTTAGATCGGATCAGAATCCAGACTCAGCTACACCCACCCACCCGTACTTAAACCCTCTCTCCCATATCAGAAAAGAGCCCCAAGAGACAGTACATCGCTACTTCCTCCTTGTGCTAAACAAGGTGAAGGACTGTCGTGAGGAGGACGCATTCTCACTTTTCTGCAAAAACTGCACGAACAAAGGAATCCTTAATGCTATAAGTCGCCGTGACATAGCACACTTTGCTGACTTGGCAACCATAGTACAGAAGTACTGTGCGATGGAAAGTGCCTGGAAAACCCAAACAGAATTTTGGGATAGTCCGGCTCTCACTAAGACCTCTGTCCGAGCTAAACGGGCGAACTCTCGTAAGTCAGCCGATCCAATCCCCAAAAAACCAAAGCCCACCCTAGGGCGTGGAACCGTGGTGGTGGAATGGCTCAATGGGCCATGCAAACTCCACAGCACGCCGGACACTACACCAACACATAGCCTTAGAGCATGTTGGATACTCCGGCAGGTAGCAAAAAAGTGGCGAGGATATTCTTGTAAGCCATAAAGCAGAACAACATCCCGCCAAAGAAAACAATGCGGTACTAACAGTTTTGAGACTTTCGCCTCAAATAATAGGCGCAAGCGAGCTCATCGAAGCTCCGTTGAAATCTGCCACATGGCAAAAATAAATCTGTGGAACGACACTGCTATAACTTTCAGCGCCAGCGATGAACCTCAATTCCACACAGTCCGGGCACCAGCCGCTTTGTTCCTTAGCCCAATCGTGGATGACTTTCGTCTCACTAAAGTACTCATGGATGGTGGAAGAGAATTAAACTTGATCTACAAAGAAACACTCAGCAAGATGGAAATTGATAAAAGCCGCATTGAGCAAAGCGGCACAACCTTCAGGGGAATCATCCCTAGTCGGGAAGCATGGTGTGCGGGAAAAATCACACTCGATGTGGTATTCGGCACTCTAGAGAATTACAGGTCCGAAGAAATCACATTCCAAGTGGCTCCTTTCAGCAGCGGATACCACGCCCTTTTAGGACGGGACGCGTTTACAAGCTTTCAAGCCATACCCCATTACGGGTACATGAAGCTTAAAATGCCCGGACCCAATGGAATCATCACTTTAGCCTATGATCCGGACGTCGCACTTCGCGCTGAAAACAAAACCGTAGCACTAGCCTTGGAAGCATTATCCGAAGCCCTAGCAGCCGAAGAACTAACAACGTTGCGTGCCACCGTGGACAGGGATGACGTGATACTTGACAAGCGACCCAAGTCCACCTCATTTAAACCCGCAGACGAGATAGTCAAATTCCAGGTCCATCCAATGGACCCCGCGAAGACAGCTTCCATTGGGACATAGTTGAGCCCCACAATGGACGCTGCACTGCGAGAAGTCCTACGCGAGAATTGGGACATTTTCGCCTGGCACCCCTCGGACATGCCGGGCATCCCACGCAGACTGGCCGAACACAGCCTCAATATACTAAAAGGATACAAACCTGTCAAGCAGACTCTAAGGCGGTCTTCAGAGCCCAAACGGCAAGCCATGGGGGAAGAGCTAGCCAAGATACTCGAGGCCGGATTCATTAGAGATATCAAGCATCCGGATTGGCTGGCAAATCTAGTAATGGTACCAAAGAAGGACAAATCCTAGCGCCTATGCGTCGACTTCAAAGACCTCAACAAGGCTTGCCCCAAGGATCCCTTCCCCTCCCTCGCATTGACCAAATCACCGACACCACTGCAAGACATGACTCGCTGTGTCTCCTCGATGCATACTCTAGATACCATCAAATAAAGATGGCAGAGTCCAACCAAGCTGCAACGGCCTTCATAACGCCACATGGTCCTTTCTGCTTCAACACTATGCCTTTTGGGCTTAAAAATGCCGGCGCAACCTATCAACGCATGATTCAAACATGCCTAGAAAAGCAAATCGGCAAGACAATGGAGGCATATGTGGACGACGTGGTCATAAAAACAAGACACATCGAAACCCTAATAGACGACTTGAGGCTTACGTTCGACAACCTCCAAACATACGACATCAAGCTAAACCCGGAAAAATGCGTTTTCTGCGTGCCCTCTGGGAAGCTACTCGGCTTCATTGTTTCCAATAGAGGAATTGAGGCGAATCCGGCAAAAATCCAAGCTCTATCGCAGTTGGCTATCCCAACTAACCTCAAGAATATCCAGAAACTAGCTGGATGCGTGGCCGCCTTAAGCCGCTTTATCTCCCGGTTAGGAGAAAAGGCATTACCTCTTTACCACCTTCTTCGGTGCACCGAACACTTCGTGTGGACGGATGCAGCCGCGGCTGGACTGGACGAAATAAAGACCTTATTGGCCAGTAATCCAGTCCTAACAGCGCCAAATATTGGCGAACCTATGCTGCTGTACATAGCTGCAACACATCAAGTTGTAACACGGTGCTCGTTGTCGAACGAGAGGCTGACGGATACAAATTCCTGCTCCAGAAGCCGGTATATTACGTATCCACGGTCCTCACCCCATGCAAATTCCGATACCCACACTATCAAAAAATAGCATACGCGGTCTTCATGGCATCCCGGAAGCTACGACACTACTTTCAAGAGTGTTCGATTACGGTGGCCTCTGAAGTACCACTCAATGACATAATAAATAACCGCGACGCTACGGGCCGGATTGCTAAATGGGCCATCGAGCTCCTTCCGTTCGACATAACAAATAAGCCACGGCGGGCCATCAAGTCGCAAGTACTGGCTGACTTTGTCGCCGAATGGATAGTAGCCGAACTCCTAAATAGTACGGCGCGTACTCTAACTGGATCATGCACTTCGACGGCTCTAAAATGCTGGCCGGATTGGGAGCAGGTGTAGTCCTGATGTCTCCCACCGGAGACCCGGTCCAATACGTACTCCAAATATTATACACAGACTCCAACAATGCAGCCGAATACGAGGCTCTGTTGCACGGTCTTCGGATGGCAGTCTCTATTGGGCATTCAACGCCTGGAGGTGTGCGGGGATTCAAACCTCACAATATCACAATTAAACGGAGACTTTGATGCCAAGGATCCAAAAATGGCGGCCTACCGTAATGCCGTCCTCAAAATGTTAGCTCGGTTCAAGGGGCTCGAATTCCACCATGTGGCTTGAGAAAACAATCAAGCGGCGGATATCCTCGCCCGCATCGGCGCTAAACGCGACCCTATCCCACCTAACATATTCCTGGAAAGGCTGGTCAAGCCATCTGTGGTATGGGAAGGGGAGTCCGGTAGCAGTAGCATGGATCCGAATACATCCCCAGATTCCAAACCATCAGACATAATCGGAGGCTCCACCACCGAAATAACATCTTCGGCCCATGAAATCATGGCTATAATTGCCTCGTGGACCGAGCCTTTCTTGGCCTACCTAAATAGGTAGGAGCTCCTCGAAGACCAGAATGAAGCATGTTGTATCATGCGCGTTCTAAAGCTTACAAAGTCCATGAAGGGGAACTCTATAAGAAAAGTGCGACCGGAGTGCTCCAAAGGTGCATCTCCGAAGAGGAAGGGCGGCAGCTCTTGGCTGAAATCCATGCCGGACTAGGCGGGCACCACGCCGCGGCTCGAGCACTAGTCAGCAAGGCCTTCCGTACATGATTTTATTGGCCAACAGCCCGAGCAGACGTAGAGGACCTTGTCCAACACTGCATCGGTTGCCAGCTCTTTGCCAATCAGAGTCATATGCCCCCTACCGCTCTCCAAACAATCCCCATCACTTGGCCCTTCGCGGTCTGGGGGCTGGATATGGTCGGACCCCTTAAAGGGGGAAGCCATAAGAAAAAATACTTATTGGTCATGGTGGACAAGTTCACCAAATGGATAGAAGCTAAACCAATCAAAATAGCCGAATCCAGACCAGTGATAGACTTCATATCCGGGGTTGTACACCGATACGGCGTCCCCCACAGCATCATCACTGATAATGGCTCAAACTTCACAGCCGATGAGGTGAAAACTTGGTGCGGCAACATGGGCATAACGCTTGATTACGCCTCTGTCTACCATCCCCAAACAAACGGCCAGGTCGAACATGCAAACGGTCTCATCATGAGTGGCATCAAACCCAGACTAGTGCGATCCTTGATAGAATCGAACACGCACTGGGTCGAAGAGCTCGACTCCGTACTCTGGGGGCTGCGGACCACGCCGAATCGCACCACCGGATATACACGATTTTTATGGTGTACGGCGCAGAAGCAGTACTACCCTGCGATATAATACATGATTCGCATCGCATACGCATGAAGCAAGAGAAGGAAGCCGAGTTAGATCGGCAGGATAACTTAGATGCCCTGGAGGAGGAGCACGACGTCGCAAAAGCCCGTTCCGCATTCTATCAGCAGCAGGCTTGACGGTACCAAAGCAGAGAAGTGCGGGCCAAAACTTATAATATTGGCGAACTCGTTCTACGCCTACCGGAGAAGAAGAAAGACAAGCTCAAACCTAAGTGGGAGGGTCCCTTCATCATTGATAAAGTTCTCACCGGAGGAGCGTACCGCTTATGTAATGCATCCGACAATAGACTCGAGCCGAACCCATGGAACACGGCCAGACTCCGGAGATTCTACACCTAGCGCCAAACTCACTGTTTGTCTCCTTACCCCCTCCTTTTTAATTATGTTCCCTCCCTTTTCCTTTCTCGACCTTTTTCCTATTCACACAAAGTACTTAATACAGTACAGACGCCCGGATCATTCCGGTCGCACTATGTGTGTAAGCAATACCTAGGGGCTTCCTATACGAAAGCTAAATATAATTACTTTAATGGCTTTTTGCCCATCACATATGCGTTCTTTTCCCATATGTGCCTTTTCTTCACCATTATATGCATCGATATGACTTAAGATGTGGCCATGCTGGGTTGCCTGGCTCTTCTGTTTATGCCCTACGTTCCCGTTAATTCAGCTAGGGCATAAGGGGAGCACCTCTGCGATTGTTACTGCCGGTTCAGCCAGATGTGTACCTCAGACTGGGTGAAGCCGAAAGCTAGCGTTCTTAAGGGAATATACGCTCGGTGAACAAAAGATGTTTTTTGTTTATTACAACGTAAATCCCCAGAAGTTTTGTATCCTGCGTCCTTGTTCGCAGTCCGGACATGTGCATCGTCGCATGCGTACCCATGGAAAGGAACCCCTAACGGAACTATTCTCCCTGGAAGATGTTTCTTACTATCCATGTAATATAACATAACTAGT
Source organism: Triticum timopheevii (assembly GCA_963921465.1). Lineage (NCBI taxonomy): Eukaryota > Viridiplantae > Streptophyta > Magnoliopsida > Poales > Poaceae > Triticum > Triticum timopheevii. The sequence goes on from OY997270.1 coordinate 209,196,393, forward strand.
TGGGTACTTGTCTGTTCAAGCACTTATGACCCCTACGCCTGGTTTCCATGCATACCCTGGTTCTGTATAACTGAGCGGGTATTCGGATACACCCCGGACTGTCGGATCCGGGGGCTGAAGCGAAAAGGTCCACCATGACAAATGATTTTAATCCGGCTAGGGACTACTTATGTCCATTGAATTACATAGTCACTTGGACTGACTATATTCCTCCTCTATACCATCCAACAGGCTATCTAGCTTACAATCCTATTGGGAATACTTTGCGGCTAACGCTACCTGGTCATACACCAGACTCACGGGAATTTCTTGCCCATCTGGCCCCGCCGGTCCGACTTCGGCCATATGGTTCGGGTCAAGATTGGCGTAGAGCGTCTGCACCATAGCCCAGGCTTCTCTTGCACCTTGTCAGCAGGCTGACATCTTCCACAATCGGAAGCGCCGCCGTGCTCCTTGGAGCATATCCACAAGCTCCCCCATACCCTTCGGCAGGAAGCTTGATGGCCACAAGGCCTGAGCAATGCCCTACATCACCTGCTGAGCTTGCTTGTGCAGTTGTGAGAGGTCTTGCAACAAATGCCTGCAGACGCAGGCATCTCCTCTTCAGGGCGGCCCGTCAACATACCTACAAATAAAAAATCTTTTAATATGCTTCCTCACCGAGCTGTACTATAGTTCGTCTAGGCACTTACTATAAATGTCGCGACGAAGCCTTTTGTTCTCCTTCACGGAGTCGCTAGCTGAGCGCGAACATCTTTTAATTCGACGTCCAGCCGGACATTGGCATCTTGAATATTGTTCTTCTCCTGCCTAACTTGTGTAAGAACGCGATCGCCAGCTTTTAGCTGCCTTTGGAGATGCGAATCGTCATCTCTTACGACCTCTGGATTTACCCCGGGATTGTCTGCAGAATTTTCTGTTAGACTTATCATACAAGCCACTTACTAACTGGTACATCTCCGTACAATTGAGACAAATGTTACCAGATGAGGCCTTCTGGGATTCCTCTAACTTGGCAACCGTGGCCCTCATCTGGGTCTTGCACTCCTCCAGCTCTCGAGACAATTGCTCATTCTTATCTACAAGGATCTATGAATAAATTGATCCTTAAAACAGTTGATCCAACCGTTTCGAGTCTCAGGGGCTACTTTTATACATGCTTATCAAATTTTCTTACCCGTATATCTTTGGTGTACTGGTCCGTCACTCGGGAAAGCCCTCCTTGAGCAGCTCGGATGTATGCGTCTCCCGAATTGAAAGCATTAAATGCCTCTTCGGAAAAGATGTTGTTGCGAAGTACGGCCCATCGGCACCGGTGATCATGGCGCTCTCCACTTCGGAATTCGTGGCGGAGAGCATATCCGCATCCTCTATCGGAGGACAATGCGGCATCGGCCCCACGTCCGCCTCCTCTCTCGAAGTCGATCCTGGAATCCGGCTGGTAGAGGCGTGATTGGCAGGATCCCCGGATATAGTCCAGCTACTCCTCTTTCTGCCAGGACACGAAGGGCGCTGTTACATTTCAAACGTAATAATCACAGAGCAGCTTTTTACCATACCTCTGTAGCAGCGTTTCGGCCCTAACCGCCTTCCTCTTAAGCCTGCCCGATCAGGACACCCTTTGCCGACGGGTCCCTAGGGGTTCGGCCCCGCGCTCTGGCCGTCGTCTCTGCAAAACACGACACTTCAGGTGTAAGGCATGGCATCAGAAAGGAGTCCTGTTCGGAGGATAGGGTTTTTGGTTTGGCTTACACACGATGTAGGTAGCAGTCCGGGATAGTCGGCGATAATAGCCACTGAGGGCCATCGCAGCTCGCCTGATAAAATATCCCGTTGGCGAGCTCCACAGTAATATTCGGATCTTCTTCGAGTCCTGAATCGAAGGCCCTTCCGGGGTCCTCTGGCTGTGGGGAGGGGCTGGAGATTCCTTCTACGGCCCTCCTCAGTTCCTGCTTGGAAATATCGAGGTAAATATTCTTGGCGAAGAACGCCATAATAAGTGAAGCGGGGGAAAGAATGACGACTTACCCAGCTTGGGGGGTTGTACATAGAAAACCCATCCCGCGGTTTAATATGAAGGAATTCTTCTTCTTCTCCTTTATACAAATCGGACAATATCCTCGCCAGAGCAGTGGCAGAGTCCGGACCTTTACGGCCACAGCGGGTGGCATCATCTTCCCCGTTGTAGTGCCACATGGGCTTCCCCCGGTATTGAGGCGGCTGCACTCCCCGCATTATGCATATTTCCATAACCTCGACTATCGTCAGCCCGGATTTGGCTAGTAACTTTACCCTGCTCATCAGGAAGTGTATTTCTCTGGTATCCTCCTCTTGGGGGCCCCGAGGGCGCCAGCTTCGACGTGCCTTCGGCGGAGCGTTATTGAACATAAGGAGACCTGTCCGGACTAGATCCAGAAGGGGAACGTCGTCGACATAAAACCACTCCGAAGGCCAGTTCTCCGGTGCCTTCTTGGGAGTGCCGGATAGGTATTCGGTCTCGGCGATGCGCCATACTTCTTCCATAACCCAAAGTGAGCCTCGCAGCCTAGAAATAGCTCACAAAGGGCAACGTATCCTGCTATATGCAGCACGGAGGCAGGGGTGAAGTTGTGCAACTGGAGGCCGTAGAACTCTAGGAGCCCGCGAAGAAATGGGTGTATAGGAAACCCGACGCCCCTTAGCAGATCCGGGATGAGGCATATTCGCTCCTCTGGAGATGGATTAGGAGATCTCTCCGCTTGCTCCCCGCCATTATAGGTGGCTATTCCGGCTCGGATGGGGACCATGAATGCCGGTGGGAGAAACCCTTGGGTCTGTAACTCTATCAAACGGCCGTGAGGAACTGAACACTCTTCCCAGTCACCCGGCTTGGAGCGAGGGGAGCGAGAAGAAGAGCTGCAACGATTGGCCATGTTGGAGTTGTTTTTCCGGAGCACTCTGTTAGATGCTTGCTCGAGGGAAGAGGGTGAGGTTTGGATCTGAGAATCCCCGTCTCTTCAAATAGACGGTTAGCTTGCCGGACTGGGGGTGGCAAATGCAAAAAGGCCTCGGCTCCTTGTATTCGCTCGACACATGGAGATGGTCATTATTGAGGCACAAAAGCCGAGGAGTACAACATTGATGGGAAGCCGGACACTATTCGTCGTAATAGGTACTTTGGAGTATTCGGAGATGGAACCCGCCTTGCAATGCCGAAGACAAAACTGCACGTCGGACTCATCGTCATTGAAGCCTGGTTCAGGGGCTACTGAGGGAGTCTTGGATTAGGGGGTATCCGGACAGCCGGACTATATACTTTGACCGGACTATTGGAGCGTGAAGGTACAAGACTCAAGACTTCGTCCCGTGTTCGGATGGGACTCTCCTTTGCGTGGAAGGCAAGCTTGGCGATCCGGATATTATATTTCCTTCCTTGTAACCGACTCCATGTAAACCCTAGCCCTCTCCGGTGTCTATATAAACTGAAGGGGTTTAGTCCTTAGAGGGACGATCACAATCATAATCATCATAGGCTAGCTTCTAGGGTTTAGCCTCTACGATCTCGTGGTAGATCAACTCCTGTACTACTCATATCATCAATATCAATCAAGTAGGAAGTAGGGTTTTACCTCCATCGAGAGGGCCCGAACCTGGGTAAACATTGTGTCCCTTGCTTCCTATTATCATTAGCCTAAGATGCACAGATCGGGACCCCCTACCCGAGATCTGCCAGTTTTGACACCGACACTGTTCATCCACCCCCACCGGGAACTATTTATCCAAACCCCCCAGCAACGCTCACTGTTCATCCAGAGGCAGCATCGATTGGCTTCAGTTAGCAGCAGTAGCGAAGGAATCGCTCGATCGGGTTTAGTTAACAGCCATCGATCGATCGCTCGGGTTTAGTAACGCGTAGCCTGCAGTGCAATCGCTTAGGTTCAGCAGGCGAACGCCTCGCTCGGGTTCAGTTAGAGCCCAAGGCCTCACACCCATGCACGTGCGTGTACGAGAGAAACGCGCAAACCTCCATGCATCGCTCGACCCCGACCACCCACCGTAACCGGGAACACACCGATTTTTTCCTCGCCCTTGCTTCTACCATGGTTTTTCCCGTCATGGACGGCCCAAAGAATGTCATGCAGCTGCGTCTCCCCGGCCCGCCCAGGATGAAAAGCCCATTTTTTGTCATGATTTTTTGTCATAGAAGTAGGAGCCCACCACATCTATGATGATACCGGGTTTTGCCACAATTATCGTCATAGCAGTGTCATAAGTATGATAGAAAAAATTCGTTCGGCCCAAAATGTCACGGATGTGTCTTTTTTTTGTAGTGCTCCTAGGTGTCTCCGTATCAAACCCATCCTTGGTCCTTTCATCCTGATTGGTCCTAGGTTGCTCCAAAACACATGTAGACACAAGAAAACAAGGAAACTAATAAAAACAAATAAAATACTAAATGTGCAATGCTCCCAATAGAAAGTGTAAATATTGGTAAACATGCATAATGGAAAATTATTTGGTTCAATGAGACATGATATATAAAGAGAACATGCAACAAATGAGCACTAAATATGCATAAAATATAGAGCCATCAACCTTCCCATGCTTAAACCTTGCTCGTCCTTGAGTAAGAAGGTTGACTACCAAAAATCTCCATGCTACCAGCTCTAAAGCATACATTGAACCAAACCCTAAAAGTGATATCCATGTTTATCATGCAAGCATGCAAAAGTTAACCAGCAAAGGAGTAATACAAGCTATCCTCCTAGTTCCATTGCCATGGAGGTTAAGAAAGAGGAAATGTTTTTGTGGAGCCTAAATTCCCATTGCCAAAGGTTTAGAAAGAAGGTCAATATTATGTTAGGACAGAATAGTGACAATCATAGACAAAATTAATCAAGCATTAGCGATTGCTTCAAAAACACCAACCCAAGGCATACCAGGTACACTAGCAAGACCATTTTTTTGCGTTATTCCACCGCTCAACTACATGTGTAGCACTGAACGCAAGCCTATGCCTCACACTTAAGGGAATGATATAAAATGGTTGGGTTTGAAGAAGTAAAAAATAAAGAAAGTCTTGCATCACGCAGCTAACCATTAGGCAATGGAGAAGGCCCTATGATCTATGTCAACATAAAGAGTAGTGATCGCCATGCAACTAGGATGCACATAGAGCTATGAATATATGAAAGCTGTCCTATGGGCTAAGTGGGGGTGCATACAACTTGCTTGCTCATGAAGACCTCGAGCTTTTAAGGATGCTCGTCATCGGAAAATACAAGCCAAGTTCTATAATGTAGGTTCCCTGCTAGTATGAAACTTATGAAATTTTCTTCTTTATAATGCATGAAGTGGTGCTACTTTGAAGCACAAGTGTACACTAAAAAGGATAATGGTGCTGGTCCTTCTCTCTTCCTCTCCTTTTTCTTTTTCTTTTTCTATTTCTTCTTTCTTTCCTTTCTTTTGTGGCACCTCGATGGTGCATCTTTTATTTTGTCTCTCTCATTTTCTTTTTTTCTTCTCTCTCTTTTTTTGGTAGGAGCAACACCTTACAATGATGAACAATACACTTTACAATGACTCACTTCAACTAAATGTAATCATAACTTAAAACTGAAATCATGAGAGAAACTCTATATGATGAATGCCTCCAGCAGTGTACCAATATGTGCAATGATCCGGCGTAGCATATATATCAAAAAACGGACAAGCCATGAAAATATCGAGCTAGCCATACTATGACATGCAAGGCAAATGAAAACACGTCTCTAATCATGTAATGTAAAATGTTGGTAGTGCATTGTAAGTGCATCTAGTGCCCCTTAGTGATTTTGGTGCATTGAAGACTTATAGGTTAAGGGACTAATATGTTTGTGAGTGTACACAGGCTCTATAAGTCGATGAGGAGTTTGATATTTATAGTGAAAGTCGACCCCTAAAAATGAATGTCTTCAGCTGAAGACTTTGGTTCTACGAAGACTTTGAAAGTGAAGAAATTGGTGTGGCCTTGAAGACTTGGATATTCATGCGAGGATTATGAAGCGTGAAGACTTTTGTTTTCGTAGTTTCATCTTCTCTTTATTGAGCCATAGGAAACACCATACTGTTAAAGGGGGTCGAGGTAATACTAAGGAAACTGATTTCCAAGTGATGCTCATCTCAAAATCCTACACCTACCCAATCTTTTCGAGTGAAGCCACTGGAAGTCTCATATCAGTTTAGTCAATTTCTTCAGTGACAGAGATGAAGATCTTCTGGTCTCTGGGGAATTTGTTCTGACTGAGGAGTTAGGAATTCGCCAGTGCCGATTGCCTACAAAGTGAGGAACATGATAGCCCTGAGGAATTTGAACCTAAAATCCGACCGTTGCTGAGCCACACGCCAGCTTTCCAAAATATCCTACCACCTAACGGTCATATCCCTGAAGGGCATTTATGTCTTATCATGTCGGGCTGCTCCCTAGGCTATAAATAGCTGCCTCCTACAACCAATAGCTGGTTGGCTGCTCTGAGAGAAACTAACACTTGCCAATTGAGAGCATCCCATCCTCCGAGGACTTTGAGCGAAAATCATCAAGTGAGGAAAACACAAATCCCAAACCCAAACCTACAAACCCAAAGTGATTGAGCATCACTGAAGAGATTGTTCCTGTGTGGAACTGACGCTTGTTACCTTCGAGGACTCTGTATCCTCCAGACGGTTAGGCGTCATGGTTTGAGCATCCAAGAGGAATTGTGGATTGCCGAGTGACCGAGTCTGTGAAGGTTTGGAGGTCACCTGTGAAGACTTACCATGAGTGTTGGGCGAGGTCTGCGTGATCTTAGCTCAAGGAGAATACGGTGAGGATTGTGTGTCCTCGAGTTTAAATACTCAGCCGCTCCAACCAGACGTACAACTGTCAAAGCAGTTGGAACTGGTCTACCAAATCATTGTCTTCACCAAGCCTAATGGTTCTATTTCCTCAACCCTTTCATTTCCTCATTCATGTGTTGATGAACCTGATCATTACTGTTTGAAGACTTTGACTGAAGACTTTCTCTATTTCCTCAATCCATTTTCTTTAGTCACATTGTCTTCAGCCTACTTATCCTGTGTTTATGCTTTCTGTACTCTGTGTCTGTCTTTCATTTCATCATGATGACTATGATATTGCTCTAGTATGCTTATACCCAAGTACTTATTCCGCTACTAGTTGTTCGTGACTTAGGAATTTCCTCACCCTAAAATTCCTCAGTGACAAATTTGTAAAAATCGCCTATTCACCCCCCTCTAGTCGACTTAACGCACTTTCAATTGGTATCAGAGCAAGGTACTCCCTTGTTCTGTGTGATTTTGGTTTAACCGCCTGGAGTTTTAGTTATGTTGACTGCAGGTATGATCAAGGTCTCAGCTGGGTGTCCTACCTTTGATGGGACGGACTACCCCTACTGGAAGAACAAGATGCGCATGCATCTTGAGGCAATTGATAATGATCTCTGGTATGTTGTGGATAATGGTGTTCCCTCAGTCACTCCGTCTTTGAATGCTATTGATGTGAAGAGATTCAAGCAACTCGATTCTCAAGCGAAGAACATCATATGTGGCCATCTGAGAAAAGGACAGTACGGCAAAGTGAGTGCCCTGGAAACTGCCAAGCTGATTTGGGATAGGCTGTCCAAGGTCAACGAAGGAGTCCCAACTCAACGTGACTCCCGAGTTGATGTTCTTCGCAATCTCTTCAACCGCTTCAAAAGACTCAACAACAAAAATGTTCAGCAAACCTTCGATCGCCTCACTGACATCTCTAATGAGCTTCAGGCACTTGGTGCCACTGACATCTCTAATGAGCTTCAAGCACTTGGTGCCACTAACATCACCGACCATGAGGTGGTGAAGAAATTGCTGAGATCACTTGATTCCTCATTCGATACTCTTGCACTGATGATTCAAGAGCAAGCTGATTACAAGTCACTTGATCCCGCTAATATCCTTGAGAGGCTAAACACTCATGAGGTCCAGCTTGCTGAGAAGAGAGATCTCCATGGACCGAGCTATGGAAGATCAGGTGCACTGAAGGCCAAGGCAGTCTCTGAGTCTGAAGCTGAAGATTCTGGTAGCAGCCTTGGTGATCCTGAAGAAATGACCCAGGTGCTAGCAATGCTCGTGAAGAAATTCCAGAAGTTCTCTCACCGCGGTCGCTTTGGAAAGTCTTCAAGAAATGATGATTCCTCATCTCGTGACTATAAAAAGAGAACTTGCCACAAATGCAAGAAACCTGGTCACCACATGTCTGATTGTCCTCTGTGGGAAAAGGAATCAAAGAAGAAGAAGTACAAAGATGAAAATTCTGATGACTCAAAGAAGAAGAAATCTTCAAAGTCTTCATCATCAAAATCTTCAAGGTCTTCATCTCACAAGAAGAGCAGTTCCAAGAAGGCCCGGGCATTCATTGGAAAGGAAATGGACTCTGAAGCTGAATCTTAGGATAGTGTGGAAGAGGAGGAATCTTAGGAGTCAGACTCTGGTGTGGTGAGCTTAGCCCTCGCTACTACTTACGTCAGCAAGTCCATCTTCAACACTAAAGAAAATGACCTCCCCAACTCTGCTGACAAGAGCGTCGATGACTATGCTCCCACCTACTGCTTCATGGCAAAAGGAGCCAAGGTACTCAAACATTCCCCCTCTGACTCTAGTGAGGATGAATCTGATGGCAATCTCAAGCCTAGCTATTCCGAACTTGCTAAAATTGCTGTTAAACAACAGAAGGCTTTAGAAAAGATTCAAAATCTACTAGACAGAAGCGATGGCCTGTTGGGCGAGGAATTGAATCGAACTAATACTTTGACTAATAATCTTCAGAGACTTCAAACTAGGTTTGACAACCTTCAAAATCATCATAACACTCTCTTAACTAATCATGAGAAGCTTTCTTATGAATTTCTTCAAAGAAAAGCAAGATCTTGAGAAGTTAAAAGTGAGTTATGAAGATCTTCAGAAGGAAAATGATTCATTGCTTGCTCAACAGATCAGTTTCGCTCAGGAAGAATTTATTCCACCATGTCTAAAATTTATTGAGCGTGAATCTGCTAATTCATCACCTGAATGTTCAAATGCTTCTATTGCTGCAAATTCTTCAACTGTCTCTGTGGTCACAAATTCCTCATCTGTGGATACCACAAGAATTATTGACGATAATGCATGGCTGAAGGAATTGTATATGACAGGAATTACAAAAGCCTCAAAGGACATCAGACTCTTTGTGATGTGCTCAAATAGTAGATCTTGAACGGGAACCCTAGGAAAGAGGGTATTGCCTTTGAGAGGAAACTCAATGCTGATGGGACCTATTGGAAACCTGAGCAGTATCCCAAAACCTCATGGGTTGCAGCAAAAGGACCCCATGTAGATCCATGCACTCTATCTGGCTTTACTTGTGATTCTTCATATTGCTCTGATGAGTCATTTGACTCCAACTATAAATTGTTCAAGAATCAAAATGGTGAAGTATTTGCTCGATATGTTGGAACTAACTGCAGGAACGGTCCCCTTATGAAGAAAATCTAGGTTCCCAAAAGGTGCCTTGAAAATCTTCAAGTGAATGTCATCATGACACCACTTGTGAAGAATAGGAACCCCAGATCAAATTCTTCATATGGGTCAAAATCTTCATATGGATCCAAGTCCCCATTTGGACCAAATTCTTCATCTGGATCAAATTCCTCACGTGGATCAAAATCCTCATATGAACATCATCGTGCTAACACTTTTGTTTCGCAGGGAAAGACTAAAGGCTATGAATATGTGCATTATTCTTCCAACCATTATGTTCATAAGTCCTCAAAGAATTTCTCTGCTTATTCATATGCTTATCCTAACCACTCTTCTGTGAAACGAAGTGCACTGGCTTCAATGCCATCTTTTTCTTATGGAGCTCGCAGAATGATGAACTCTTTGCCACTCCTCCAGATGTGGTTCGTGAAGAAAAATAACTAATCTCTTATGCAGGGTCAGGTCTCCAGACGAACTTAATCGTCTGAAGAATTTGCTGGAGATCTGAATGTGCTTGAATGGACGCAAGCTAATCATGAAGAAATGAATCACTCATTTCTCTTGTCCTCATATTGCTATATCTGTTACTTTTGATGAATCGATATCATATTCTTCACTGATGAAGTATATGGGTTCGTAAGTCACACTAATTCATCTGCAGGATGAACAACCTAAAGCTACTGAGTGGGTCCTCGACAGTGGATGTACAAACCACATGACCGGTGACATGAACTTGTTGATGGACACTGATTTGTCACCATCTCATCTCAAGCATATCACCTACGCTGACAAAGGCAAAAGCAAGGTATTGGGTCTAGGTAAGGTTGCGATATCAAAGGATAAACACATGGACAAAGTCATGCTTGTCGAGTCCTTAGGATTCAACCTCATGTCTGTCTCAATGCTTTGTGATCTTGATATGGTTGTCGTCTTTGGCAAATATCGTTGCATTGTGCTGATGGAATCTGACAATTCCAAAGTCTTCGAAGGCTTTAGGAAAGGAGACTTGTATATTGTTGATTTCTTTGCAGGACCACAACTTGTCACATGTCTACTTGCAAAAGCTTCAGAATGCTGGCTATGGCATCGACGTCTTGGTCATGCTAGGATGAGGAACTTGCATACAGTCGCTAAGAAGAAACATGTCATTGGAATCGAGGGTGTCAAATTCCTCAAAGATCATCTTTGTGGGGCTTGTGAGGCTGGAAAGATCACAAGAGCCAAGCATCCCTCGAAGACTATCATGACCACTTCTCGTCCCTTTGAATTACTTCATATGGATCTCTTTGGCCCTACTCATTATGCTATGTTCTCTAGTTCTGCATCATTATATGGCTTTGTCATAGTTGATGACTATTCTCGTTACACATGGGTGCATATTATCACTTACAAAAATGAAGTGCAGGAAGTCTTCAGACGATTTTCCTCACGAGCTTCTACTAACTTCAGTGTGAAGATCAAGCATATCAGGAGTGATAATGGAACTGAGTTCAAGAACACTAGTCTCGATGAATATCTTGATATACTTGGTATTACTCACGAGTTATCTGCTCCCTATACTCCTCAGCAGAATGGCATCGTGGAGCGCAAGAACAGAACTCTTGTTGAGCTAGCTCGCACCATGCTTGATGAATACAAGACACCTCAGCGCTTTTGGTCTGAAGCTATTGATACTGCGTGCCACATCATCAACAGGGTATATCTTCACAAATTCTTCTAAATGACCTCATATGAACTCCTCACTAACAAGAAACCCAATGTAAGTTATTTCAAAGTCTTCGGTGCTAAATGCTGGATTAGAGATCCTCACCATCACTCTAAATTTGCACCGAAAGCACATGAGGGTTTTATGCTTGGTTACGGAAAGGACTTGAACACCTACAGAGTCTTCAACATCAATCATCACAAGATTGTTGAAACTATTAATGTGAGGTTCGATGAAACTAATGGCTCGCAAAGAGAGCACCTGCCTCCTGTGCTAGATGAAATGTTACCTGAGGAATCCATCAAGTTCAAAGCTACTGAGGATATCATCCCTACCGAAGAATCTGCTGAAGAAGTCATTCCGGATCGTGAAGAAAATCACACTGGTGCTGCTGAAGAAAATGGTCCTGAAGAAATTGTTGGGCCTAAGCAAAGTCATCAACCCGCACATCCTCGCATTGCAAACAAAGTCCAGATTGAGAAAATCATCGATGACATCAACGCACCAGGTCCTCTCACGCGCTCAAAAGCTTCACGCTTATCTAACTTTTGTGGGTATTTTGTGTTTGTCTCTATCATAGAGGCCACTAAATTTGATGAAGCATTCATGGAATCTGAGTGGATTCAAGCTATGCAAGATGAATTGCATCAATTCGAGCTCAACAATGTGTGGGAGCTTGTCAAGCGACCATACTCACGCAAGCACAACATCATCGGTACAAAATGGATCTACCGCAACAAACAAGATGAAAATGGCCTTGTGGTGAGGAATAAGGCACGTCTTGTAGCTCAAGGCTACACACAGGTTGAAGGAATTGATTTCAATGAAACTTTTGCACCTTTTGCTAGACTTGAGGCTATTTGCATATTGCTTGCTTACGCTAACCATCATAATATCATCTTACATCAAATGGACGTGAAAAGTGCATTCCTGTAGCGACTAGACCTCAAACGGTCAAGTCTCTGTGCATCAGTGTCAACCCTGGATCGGTAATGCTGACATGCACAGTACTCGAGGATTTATAACAGAGTTTCAATCACACACTTATTACATCGAAATGTCTCAAAAGAGAACTTATTACAAAAATATGGCTTAAGACCATCTAAATAAGATAACAATGGAAGACTTGGAAGATAAAGTGAGTCCATCAACTCCAACGGCATAGCTGAGTGAACAACAACGACCTATCGCACCTTACTCGTTGTTCGAAAAGTCTGCAACATGATATGTTGCAGCCCGAAACGCGTCAGCACACTGAATATGCTGGCAATGTAACACAAGAGAGTAATGAACAGAATAAATACTATCACTACATGCATATATGGCTGGTGGAAAGCTCTATGGTTAATATTTTGCATAAAGCCAATTTTTTCCTACAACAAAGGAATACATTTTATTTAACTATCATGGTGGTTGTTAAACATTGAGAAGGTTCCTCCAACTCAATCCCAAATTAAGCAATATCAATTAACCCAACAAATTAATTTAGAGTGATGAGATCAACATGATAATCCAAGAACCAGATACTCAAGATGTCCATAACCGGGGACACGGCTAACCATGATTAGTTTGTACACTCTGCATAGGTTTGTGCACTTTTCCCCACCAGACTCGATCTCCTCCGTTGGATTTCTCGCACTACATTGTGTTTGAGAAACAGATGACCGAGACATAGTCTTTCAAAAACATTAACTCTTTACTCTGGATGGACAGTTACACCTACTTCCCCCTACATCTGCTAGCCCACCACTGAAAGAGGTCATGCAACCTACTCAACTATGCTAGAGTCCATAATAGCTTGTGGCTGCACACGGAAGTTTCGTGCATGAATAATCTTATGATCCCTTTGAGCCTGGGTGGTGAACCATAGGATGATCACACGGGTACTCCGGGATATCCTAGGACAACACTGGATTCTCCGGGTTAACCATTAGTTATTATTCTCACATCTGTCATGGATACACTCACCCAATCCACGTCTATGAACATAGCATAGCAATCCTGAGCATAACGTAGAAGTAACTCCCAAAGGTTTGATAATAAAAGGACAATAGGTTCTACCTCACCATCTACTTCCCAAACCCACATGTTAATCAGCTCCTAATCGTGCAATGTCTGACGATTGGAACTAATGCATAAAAACTGGGTAATTAAGGGTTATGATCAAAGTGTTACTTGCCTTGCTGACGATCTGCAAAACCTAGAGACTCGTAGTAGCACGCTTCACACTCCGGGAATTCTATCGCAAACAAACAATAGCATATATAAGCACTCAAGCAAGAAGCACGGGTAAAACTCAAATAAGAAGATCCAAATAGAAAGCTCTACTGAAGGGCTTCGACTTGCAAAAAGAATCAACTCAAACGGAGCAACGAAATTCAAGATACGAATAAAACAAGATTCGTTTACTAATCTGGACAAAAGTCAAATTTTACAGTACCTAAATCATGTTCAAGTTGGTTAAACAGAATGAGGGCTTCGAGATGAAGATTTAGGCACTGGTTTCATCTTATTTGGATAAACGAGCAAAAAGTTATACTAGAACAAAGATCAGGGCAGAAATCGCGATCGAAAATAATCACAGATAAACCCTAGAAAAAAGGAATGAACAGACTAACGAAGGAACGTTCGCTGTCTGAGCCTAACCAAAGAACAACGTTCGTTAAAATGAATGAACGGCCAATGGTCCGCTAAATAAGTAAACCAACGAAAAACCGAACTGATCTATCTAAAAAACAGATCTAGTTTTTTTTCAAAAGAACGGTTTTTACTTAACCGAAAAAAAGACGACGGTGATGGCGGCTACCTCCGGCGGGGCGGGGCGGCGTCGGCGGCGTGCGACGACGACGGCGGTGTCTGGCGACAGCGGCGGCGGCTTCGGGCGCGGGGCGGCGGTGGTGCGGTTGCGGCAGCGGGGCTATGTGGGGGCAAGGGACGGCGGCGGGGGCGGTATTTAAGGGGGGCGGGGTGGCGGCCGACTTGGGGAAGGGTGCGCCGGGTCGGGGTAGGCCTCGGGAGGCGTCTCCCGGCCGGACTCAGTCACGGCGGCAACGGGGACTCTACCGCACGGGGAGGCGGCAACGGATCAGGCGCAGCTCGCTCGGCTGGGCCTTCAGCCCAGTCGGGCTACGAATAGATTTTTTTAATAAATTCCGCCGAAACAAAAAATTTCTAATAAACAAAAAAATCTAAAAATGCCAAAAACAATTTTAACCGTCTAAATAAAATATGTAGAACAAAGTGAAAATTTTTCTGGCCTAAAAATGCAATTTTGAAAACATGCATATTTTTCTAATTCAAATAAAATAGCAATAAAAAATCCTAATAAAATAATTATTGGATTTTAACATTTTTCCTCCAATATTTCTTTTATTTTGGAGAAGTCATTTTATCTCCTCTCTTTTATGTTAATATTGGAAATATTTTTTGAGAGAAAATGATTAAAACCAAAATGATCCTCTTTTCAAATTTGAGAAAATTCAAATATGAAAATAAACGAAATCCCCAACTCTCTTCGTGGGTCCATGAGTTGCTTAGAATTTCTAGGATCAAACCAAAATGCAATTAAAATATGATATGCATATGATGACCTATGTATAACATTCCAGATTGAAAATTTTGGGATGTTACAAACCTACCCCCCCCCCCCCCCTAAGATGAATCTCGCCCTCAAGATTCGGGTTGGCTAGAAAATAGGTGTGGGTGGTCCTTCCGTAGGTCTTCCTCTCGTTCCCAGGTGGCTTCATCCTCGGTATGGTGGCTCCACTGAACTTTTCAAAACCTGTTAACCATGTTGCGTGTGACTCGGCTGGCAAACTCGAGAATCTTAACTGGTTTCTCCTCGTAGGTCAAATCACTATCCAGCTGAATCGCTTCTAGTGGCACTGTATCTCTTAGAGGAATATCGGCCATCTCTGCGTGGCACTTCTTTAACTGGGAAACGTGAAACACATCGTGAACTCTTGACAATCCCTCTGGCAAATCCAACTTGTAAGCAACTTCTCCCATACGTTCCAAGACTTTGTATGGTCCCACAAAACGGGGTGCTAGCTTTCCTTAACTCCAAAACGCTTAACTCCTCGAAGTGGGGACACTCGAAGGTGTACTTTGTCTCCGACTTCGTAAACTGTCTCCTTGCGTTTAGAATCTGCATAACTCTTCTGCCTGGACTGAGCTACCTTGAGTCTGCCACAAATCAGCTTAACCTTCTATTCAGACTCTTTAATCAAATATGGTCCAAACAACTGATGGTCTCCAACTTCATCCCACAATAACGGTGTCCTGCACCTCCTTCCGTACAAGGCTTCGAAAGGGGCCATCTTCAAACTGTCTTGATAACTGTTGTTATAAGAGAACTCTGCATACGGCAAGTTGTTGTCCCAACTAGATCCATAATCTCGCGCACAAGCTCTCAACATGTCGTCCAGAATCTGATTAACTCTCTCGGTCTGTCCATCTATCTGTGGATGAAAGGCTGTACTGAACTCTAGCCTAGTACCCAAAGTCTCATGCAACTGATTCCAGAACTTTGAGGTAAACTGGGTTCCTCTATCTGATACAATGGTCCTCGGAACTCCATGTAGACATACGATCATGGCCATGTATATCTTTGCCAACTTAACACTTGTATAAGTGGTCTTTACCGGGATGAAATGAGCTACTTTTGTCAATCGGTCGACTACAATCCATATAGAGTCATAGCCAGAACGAGTCCTAGGCAACCCAGTGATAAAATCCATGCCAAGCTTGTCCCACTTCTATTCGGGTATCGGCAATGGCTGTAGCAATCCTGCTGGCTTCTGATGCTCTGCCTTCACTCTCTGACATACATTACATACTGTTACATACTCGGCAATATCCTTCTTCATTCCTGTCCACCAGAAACTTTCCTTTAAATCTAGATACATCTTAGTGTTTCCTGGGTGAATCGAATACGGCGAATTGTGGGCCTCCTGCAGAATCAACTTCCTGATCTCGGGGTCATTAGGCACATATACGCGATCCTCAAATCATAAGGTATCGTGCTCATCCTCACGAAATCCTTTAGGTTTTCCTTTGCTCATCCTTTCCTTTATCTCGGCAATCTCCTTGTTAGTCTTCTGGGCTTCTCTGATCTTATCCATCAAAGTAGACTGAATTTCCAATGCTGCTACATAACCTCTCAGAACTATTTCCAAACATAGCTCGCGAAGATCTTCTGCTAACTCCTTGGGTAATCCTCCGGTCATGAGCATATTAACATAACTCTTGCGACTCAATGCATCGGTTACTACATTAGCCTTTTCGGGATGATAGTGCAATTTCATATCATAACCCTTCATGAGCTCCAACCATCTCCTTTTCCTGAGGTTCAACTCCTTCTGCGTGAAGATATATTTCAAACTCTTATGATCCGTGTATACCTCACAATGGTTTCCGATGAGAAAATGTCTAAATGTCTTCAACGCATGCACTACGGCTGCTAACTCCAAATCATGTGTAGCATAATTCAGCTCGTGGGGTTTAAGCTGTCATGAGGCATATGAAACAACTCTTCCCTCCTGCATAAGCACTGCTCCAAGTCCTCGACGAGAAGTGTCGCAATACACTTGATAATCCTTTCGTTGATCTGGAAGAATCAACATTGGGGCTGTAACCAAACATTTCTTCAACTCCTGAAAACTGGCTTCACACTCCTCAGTCCATTTGAACTTGGTGTACTTCTTCAACAACTCTGTCATCGGTTTTGCAATCCTGGAGAAATTCTATATGAACCTCCGATAATATCCCGCGAGTCCAAGAAAACTCTTGATCTCTCCAAGTGATGTGGGTGCCACCCATTTAGTCACAGAAACAACCTTAGTGGGGTCTACTGCTATTCCTTCTCCGGATATAACATGTCCAAGAAATCCGACTTCCTTCAACCAAAACTCACACTTGCTGAACTTGGCATATAACTGGTGTTCCCTGAGTTTCTTAAGAACCAAACACAAATGCTCCTTATGCTCCTCTTCATTCTTCGAGTAGACCAATATATCATCAATGAACACCATGACGAACTTATCCAAAAAGTCCATAAACACTTTGTTCATCATGTTCATGAAATAGGAAGGCGCGTTAGTCAGACCAAATGACATAACAGTATACTCGTATAGCCCGTACCTTGTGGTAAAAGCTGTCTTGGGTATGTCCTGCTCTCGAATCTTCAGCTAGTGGTATCCTGATCGCAGATCGGTCTTAGAGAAAACTTTAGCTCCTTGCAACTGGTCAAATAAATCATTGATCATCGGCAGTGGGTACTTATTCTTGATCGTCACTTCATCCAACTCATGATAATCAACAACCATCCTTAATGATCCATCCTTCTTCTCCACTAGAAGTACTAGGGCTCCCCAAGGTGACGAACTTGGTTGAATATAACCTTAATCCAATAACTCCTTAATTTGCTTCTTAATTTCTTCCAAATCCTTTGCGGGCATCCGACACGGTCTCTTTGATATTGGCCCGGTGCCTGGCAAAAGCTCAATCGAAAACTCAATGTCACTATCTGGTGGCATGCCTGTTAACTCCTCCGGGAATACGTCGGGATAATCCTTCACCACTGGTAGTTCCTCTTGTACAACTCCTGATAAGGAATTCACTTGAGTCCTCTTCGGCACATGCCGGGATACATACTTGATCCTTCTTCCTTCTGGGGTGGTGAGCATAATTGACTTACTGGCGCAATTGATGTTTCCTCCATACATCGATAACCAATCCATACCCAAAATCACATCCAATCCTTGCGACTCCAGAATTATCAGATCTGAGGGGAAAACATGCCTACCTATGGTCAATGGCATCTAAAAACATCCTTGGCTTGCCATATGCTCCGCTCATGGTGAGCTTACTAACATAGGTGTCCTAAGAACTTTGGTGGGCAACTTATACTTATCCACAAATCCCCTTGATATGTATGAATGTGATGCACCAGTATCAAAAAGAACGATTGCAGTAAATGACTTAACCAAAAAACTTACCTATAACTGCATCTGGCTGCTCCTCAACCTCCTCCGCGCTAACGTGGTTCACTTGTCCCCTGTTGAAAAGGTTGGGCTTCTTCCCAGAGCTTCCATTGCCATTTCCATTCTTTGCTTCAGAACACTCGGTGGCGTAGTGTCCATTCTTCCCGCACTTGAAACAAGTAATGTGACTTAGATCCTTCTTGGCGGGCGTTGCTGGGTTGGAACGGTTCTAGCTGCTACTTCCTCCATTCCCATTCCCATTCTTGGGGCCACTATGGTTATGCGAACTTCCTCCATTGGAATTATGACCTCCATGGTTATGGTGAATGTGTCCTCCCGAGTTCGGGGTAAAATGAGGTCTCTGCTGAGCTCCTGAATTGTACTTCCCCTGTCCATACTTCCTCTTGCGGCTCTCTATCTGCTGCTACTTACCTTCAATCATAAGAGCTCTATCTACCAACTCCTGGTAGTTGTTGAATGTTGCCACCATCAACTGCATGCTCAGCTCATCATTCAGTCCTTCCAGAAACTTCTCCTGCTTAGCAGCATCTGTAGCTACGTCATCAGGGGCATAACATGCTAACTTACTAAACTCATCCACATACTGGCCCACTGTGCGTCCTCCTTGGCACAAGTTGTGAAAATCGCACTTCTTCATGTTCATAGCTCCTGCTGAAACATGGGCAGTGCAAAAAGCCTACTAAAACTGATCCCGTGTAACAGTGTCAATGGGGTAAGTGGCCGTGAAATTCTCCCACCATGATGCTGCGGGTCCATCAAGCTGATGTGTGGCAAAACGCACTCTCTCCACATCTGTGCATCCTGCAGTGGTCAGCTCCCTTCCAGTCTTGCGGAGCCAATCATCTGCAACAATTGGCTCAGTACTACTAGAGAACACCGACGGATTCAGCCTTAGGAAATGGGCTCAGTGATCAACAGGTGGTGGTGGTGGTGGGTTGTTGTTGTTGTTGCATTGGTTCTGATTCTGAACTAGTAGCTGCATCAAGGTATTCTGTTGTTGATCAATTTAATGAGCTCCGGTGGGAAAGCAAATCCATTGTCACGTCTCGGAGGCAACTGATGTGTTTAGAAAAGGGGAGAAAACAGAATAGAATGAGGTCTAAAGGGGAAAACACTACCCATATGCTCATGAGACAAACACAATCATATCACTCCAATCAATTCAAACAAGGGCATACAATCGATCTAACTATCGTTACAAAAGTGCTCGGACTATTCTATATACATGGGGGAATACTACTACTGATAATATGGTGGTTGTCGTGGAATTAACATGACAGATGTCCTTAGTGTGAGGACTTAGTCGCGAGGCCAACGCATCTATATGGTAGCTTGAGAGGGGTTGAGCAGAATCGAGAGGCGCAACACAAGACAAGGGTTTAGACAGCTTCGGGCCCCGGGAAACATCATCCGGTAAAAGCCCTACATGCTGTTTGAGGCTAGATCTCATTATCATCACGAGGGTGTCGCCGTAAACCGGCTCTCCTCTAGTTGTGTCTAGCCCTAGAGATTGTTTCTTGCCTGTCCCTCTTTGGGGAGCCCTGCCCCTCCTTATATATGTTGAAGGGGCGGGTTACATGACTAGTCCTAGTAGGATTAGGATTACTCTATTACAAGTGGAGTCCTAGTCTTGCTTCCTTCGTAGAAAAATATTCCTTGTGCTTTCCTCATAAACCGGGCCACCATAGCATGATCCGACCTTCCATAAACCGCCCGTTGGGCCATCGGGTCTTGTTGCTCCTCTGACCCGCCTGCCGGATTACCAATGAATCTTAAACCGCCAGGTCCAAGTGGGTCGCCGGTGAATCACCAAACTCTAGCCGGGCCATCCATCCGGCGGTTTATACCGCGGGGTATATCCCCGACATTAGCCCCCAGTTTAATTTGGATTCATCCATGTTAAACTTATCTGCAACATAAACACAAGAAAAAATTTGTCGGGTTGTGCTCTGGTTTAAATATTCTTGTAAACCGGCACTTGATCATCCTTAAATCCTTGTCATTTCTTCCTTCTAAAAAATCCGAGTCAATAGACCAGTTTCACAATCGATTTGCTTGCAGATGATATTTTGTAAATAAAGAATCAATTTGAATTGGCCTTCAATGCTCTGACTTGACAAAAATATTAGTCTCTGAAATATTCAACTGATATCCAGCCGGCTTGAAGATGTAAAACTTGCCGGTTTATGATTACCACCATTGTTGAGTTATAAAAAACTAATAATTCCGGGTCATGATTTTTGCCAACGCCAGTTCATGCTTATTGATGACACCAGGTTGCAGACACAGGGTCGTAATGATTGGTGACGCCGGGTCAATCCGGTTTGCTCAAAACAGAGAATTTGAAAATAGTTCTTTGATAATAATATAATACCTGTAACCCCCAAGTCTTGAGCAGAATAAAGTGATGGCTTAAGACTTGCTTCAATATAAATACTGCCACTTAAGAAGAAATCCATGTTGTTCATCCTAGTCACTTAGTAAAAACTGAATAATCCATATTATGTATGTTGGAAATATGCCCTAGAGGCAATAATAAATTAGTTATTATTACCATATTTCCTTGTTCATGATAATCGTTTATTATCCATGCTATAATTGTATTGATAGGAAACTCAGATACATGTGTGGATACATAGACAACACTATGTCCCTAGTAAGCCTCTAGTTGACTAGCTCGTTGATCAATAGATGGTTACGGTTTCCTGACCATGGACATTGGATGTCGTTGAGAATGACGTGATGGACAAGACCCAATCCTAAGCCTAGCACAAAGATCGTGTAGTTCATATGCTAAAGCTTTTCTAATGTCAAGTATCATTTCCTTAGACCATGAGATTGTGCAACTCCCGGATACTGTAGGATTGCTTTGGGTGTACCAAACGTCACAACGTAACTGGGTGGCTATAAAGGTGCACTACGGGTATCTCCGAAAGTGTCTATTGGGTTGGCATGAATCAAGACTGGGATTTGTCACTCCGTGTGACGGAGAGGTATCTCTGGGCCCACTCGGTAGGACATCATCATAATGTGCACAATGTGACCAAGGGGTTGATCACGAGATGATGTGTTACGGAAGGAGTAAAGAGACTTGCCGGTAACGAGATTGAACAAGGTATCGGCATACCGACGATCGAATCTCGGGCAAGTACAATACCGCTAGACAAAGGGAATTGTATACGGGATTGATTCAGTCCTTGACATCGTGGTTCATCCGATGAGATCATCGTGGAACATGTGGGAGCCAACATGGGTATCCAGATCCCGCTGTTGGTTATTGACCGGAGAACGTCTCGGTCATATCTGCATGGTTCCCGAACCCGTAGGGTCTACACACTTAAGGTTTGATGATGCTAGGGTTATAAAGGAAGTTTGTATGTGGTTACCGAATGTTGTTCGGAGTCCCGGATGAGATCCTGGACGTCATGAGGAGTTCCGGAATGGTTCGGAGGTAAAGATTTATATATGGGAAGTCCTGTTTTGGTCACCGGAAAAGTTTCGGGTTTTATCGGTAACGTACCGGGACCACCGGGAGGGTCCCGGGGGTCCACCAAGTGGGGCCACCATCCCCGGAGGGCAGCGTGGGCCAAGTGTGGGAGGGGACCAGCCCCAGGTGGGCTGGTGCACCCCCCCCACAAGGGCCCAAGGCGCCTAGGGTTTGGGGAGGGGGCGCACCCACCTAACTTGGGGGGCAAGTTTCCCCTCTCCCCCCCCCCTTGGCCGCCCCCCAGATGGGATCTTGGGCTGGCCGCCGCCCCTAGGGTGGAACCCTAGGTGGGGGCGCAGCCCCCCCTCTTCCCCTATATATAGTGGAGGCAAAGGAGCAGCCCAACACACGAAGTTTCTTCTCCTGTTGGCGCAGCCCTACCTCTCTTTCTCCTCTTCCGCGGTGCTTGGTGAAGCCCTGCAACACGCTCCTCCACCACCACCACGCTGTCGTGCTGCTGCTAGACAGAGTCTTCCTCAACCTCTCCCTCTCTCCTTGCTGGATCAAGGCATGGGAGACGTCACCGGGCTGTACGTGTGTTGAACGCGGAGGTGCCGTCCGTTCGGCACTAGGATCTCCGGTGATTTGGATCAGGATGAGTACGACTCCTTCAACCTGTTCTCTTGAACGCTTCCGCTTAGCGATCTACAAGGGTATGTAGATGCACTCCCCTTTCCCTCGTTGCTAGATTACTCCGTTGATTGATCTTGGTGATGTGTAGAAAATTTTGAATTTCTGCTACGTTCCCCTACAGTGGTATCAGAGCCAGGTCTATGCATAGTTACTATGCACGAGTAGAACACAAAGCAGTTGTGGGCGTAGATGTTGTCAATTTTCTTGCCACTACTAATCTTATCTTGCTTCGGCGACATCGTGGGATGAAGCGGCCCGGACCAACCTTACATGTATTCTTACGTGAGACTGGTTCAACCGACTGACATGCACTAGTTGCATAAGGTGGCTAGCGGGTGTCTGTCTCTCCCACTTTAGTTGGAGCGGATTCGATGAAAAGGGTCCTTATGAAGGGTAAATAGAAATTGGCATATCACGTTGTGGTTTTACATAGGTAAGAAACGTTCTTGCTAGAACACCTATAGAAGCCACGTAAAAACTTGCAACAACAATTAGAGGACATCTAACTTGTTTTTGCAGCAAGTGTTTTGTGATGTGATATGGCCAAAGGATGTGATGAATGATATATGTGATGTATGAGATGATCATGTTCTTGTAATAGGAATCACGACTTGCATGTCGATGAGTATGACAACCGGCAGGAGCCATAGGAGTTGTCTTTATTTTTTGTATGACCTGCGTGTCATTGAAGAACGCCATGTAAATTACTTTACTTTATTGCTAAATGTGTTAGCCATAGAAGTAGAAGTAGTCGTTGGCATGACAACTTCATGAAGACACGATGATGGAGATCATGGTGTCATGCCGGTGATGATGATGATCATGGAGCCCCGAAGATGGAGATCAAAAGGAGCAATATGATATTGGCCATATCATGTCACTATTTGATTGCATGTGATGTTTATCATGTTTTACATCTTATTTGCTTAGAACGACAGTAGCTTAAATAAGATGATCCCTCGAAATAATTTCAAGAAAAGTGTTCCCCCTAACTGTGCACCGTTGCGAAGGTTTGTTGTTTCGAAGCACCACGTGATGATCGGGTGTGATAGATTCTAATGTTTGAATACAACGGGTGTAAGCCAGATTTACACACGCAATACACTTAGGTTGACTTGACGAGCCTAGCATGTACAGACATGGCCTTGGAACATGGAAGACCGAAAGGTCGAGCATGAGTCGTATAGAAGATACGATCAACATGAAGATGTTCACCGACGTTGACTAGTCCGTCTCACACGATGATCGGACACGGCCTAGTTGACTCGGATCATGTAATCACTTAGATGACTAGAGGGATGTCTATCTGAGTGGGAGTTCATAAGATGAACTCAATTATCCTGAACATAGTCAAAATGTCTTTGCAAATTATGTCGTTATGCTCGCGCTTTAGTTCTACTGTTTAGATATGTTCCTAGAGAAAATTCAGTTGAAAGTTAATAGTAACGATTATGCGGACTAGGTCCGTAAACTGAGGATTGTCCTTGTTGTTTCGAAGAAGGCTTATGTCCTTAATGCACCGCTCAGTGTGCTGAATCTCGAACGTCGTCTGTGGATGTTGCGAACATCTGACACACACGTTTTGATAACTACGTGATAGTTCAGTAATGTTAAGCGGTTTAGAGTTGAGGCACCGAAGATGATTTCGAAACGTCGCGAAACATATGAGATGTTTTGAGGGCTGAAATTGGGATTTCAGGCTCGTGCCCACGTCAAGAGGTATAAGACCTCCGACGAGTTTCTTAGCCTGCAAACTAAGGGAGAAAAGCTCAATCGTTGAGCTTGTGCTTAGATTGTCTGAGTATAACAATCACTTGAATCAAGTGGGAGTTAATCTTCCAGATGAGATGGTGATGTTTCTCCAATGTCATTTCCACCAAGCTGCTAGAACTTCGTGATGAACTATAACATATCAGGGATAGATATGATGATCCTTGAGATATTCATGATGTTTGACACCTCGAAAGTAGAAATCAAGAAGGAGCATCAATTGTTGATGGTTGGTGAAACCACTAGTTTCAATAAGGGCAAGGGCAAGAAGGGATACTTCATGAAACGGCAAATCAGCTGCTGCTCTAGTGAAGAAACCCAAGGTTGAATCCAAACCCGAGACTAAGTGCTTCTGTGATAAGGGGAACAGTCACTAGAGCGGAATTACCCTAGATACTTGGTAGATGAGAAGGCTGGCAAGGTCGATAGAAGTATATTGGATATACATTATGTTAATGTGTACTTTACTAGTACTCCTAGTAGCACTAGGGTATTAGATACCGGTTCGGTTGCTAAGTGTTAGTAACTCGAAATAAAAGGCTGCGGAATAAACGGAGACTAGCTAAAGGTGAACTGGCGATATGTGTTGGAAGTTTTTCCAAGCTTGATGTGATCAAGC
This sequence comes from Triticum timopheevii, assembly GCA_963921465.1. Classification (NCBI taxonomy): domain Eukaryota; kingdom Viridiplantae; phylum Streptophyta; class Magnoliopsida; order Poales; family Poaceae; genus Triticum; species Triticum timopheevii. The sequence goes on from OY997270.1 coordinate 209,221,121, forward strand.
ATCGCACGCTCCCTCTACCATCGAGATTGGTGTTAAACCTAAATAATTGTTATTTGGTGTTTGCGTTGAGCATAGACATGATTGGATTATGTCTATCGCAATACGATTATTCATTTAAGGAGAATAATGGTTACTCTGTTTATTTGAATAATACCTTCAATGGTCTTGCACCTAAAATGAATGGTTTATTGAATCTCGATCATAGTGATACACATGTTCATGCCAAAAGATATAAGATAGTAATGATAGTACCACCTACTTGTGGCACTGCCATGTAAGTCATATTGGTATAAAACGCATGAAGAAGCTCCATGTTGATGGATCTTTGGACTCACTCGTTTTTGAAAAGTTTGAGACATGCGAACCATGTCTATTGGTGTATATGCATGAAGAAACTCCATGCAAATGGACCATTTGGACTCACTTGATTTTGAATCACTTGAGACATGCAAATCATACCACATGGGCAAGATGACTGAAAGCCTCGTTTTCAGTAAAATGGAACAAGAAAGCAACTTGTTGGAAGTAATACATTTTGATGTGTGCAGTCCAATGAGTGCTGAGGCACGCAGTGGATATCGTTATGTTCTTACTTCACGGATGATTTGAGTAGATACTGAGTATATTTACTTGATAAAACACAAGTCTGAATTATTGAATGGTTCAAGTAATTTCAGAGTGAAGTTGAAGATCATCGTGACAATAGGATAAAATGTCTATGATATGATCATAGAGATGAGTATCAGAGTTACGAGCTTTGGCACACAATTAAGACACTGTGGAAATTGTTTCACAATTAATACCGCCTGGAACACCATAGTGTGATGGTGTGTCCGAACATCATAGTTGCACCCTATTGGATATGGTGCGTACCATGATGTCTCTTATCGAATTACCACTATCATTCATGGTTTAGGCATTAGAGACAACTGCACTCATTTTAATAGGGCACCACGTAATTCCGTTGAGACGACGCCGTTTGAACTATGGTTTGGAGAAACCTAAGTTGTCGTTTCTTAAAAGTTTGGGGCTGCGAAGCTTATGTGAAAAAGTTTCAGGTTGATAAGCTCGAACCCAAAGCGGATAAAATGCATCTTCATAAGACACCCAAAACAGTTGGGTATACCTCCTAATTCAAATCCGAAAGAAATAGGGATTGTTTCTTGAATCGGGTCCTTTCTCGAGGAAAAGTTTTTCTTGGAAAGTTGAGTGGGAGCATGGTGGAGACTTGATGAGGTTATTGAACTGTCACTTCAACTAGTGTGTAGCAGGGCACATGAAGTTGTTCCTGTGGCGCCCATACTAATTGAAGTAGAAGCTTATGATAGTGATCATGAAGTTTCGGATCAAGTCACTACCGTACCTCGTAGGGTGACAAGGATGCGTACTACTTCAGAGTGGTACAGTAATCCTGTCTTGAAGGTCATGTTGCTAGACAACAATGAACCTGCGAGCTATGGAGAAGCGTTGGTGGGCCCATATTCCGACAAATGGTTAGAAGCCATGAAATCTGAGATAGGATCCATGTATCAGAACAAAGCATAGAGTTTGGTGGACTTGCCCAATGATCGGCAAGCCATTGAGATAAATGGATCTTTAAGAAGAAGACGGACATGGACGGTAATGTCACCGTCTATGAAGCTCGACTTGTGGCGAAGAGTTTTTCACAAGTTCAAGGAGTTGACTACGATGAGATTTTCTCATCCGTAGCGATGCTTAAGTCCGTCGGAATCATGTTAGCATTAGCTGCATTTATGAAATCTGGCAGATGGATGTCAAAATGAGTTTCCTTACCAGTTTTCGTAAGGAAAGGTTGTATGTGATACAATCAGAAAGGTTTTGTCGATCCTAAGGATGATAAAAGGTATGCTAGCTCCAGTGATCCTTCCATGGACTAGAGCAAGCATCTCGGAGTCAGAATATGCGCTTTGATGAGATGATCAAAGATTTTGGGTTTATACAAAGTTTATGAGAAACTTGTATCTCCAAAGTGAGTGGGAGCACTATAGAATTTCTGATGAGTATATGTTGTTGACATATTGTGGATCAGAAATGATGTATAATTTATGGAAAGCAAATAGGGTTATTTGAATAGTGTTTTTCAATAGAAAGCCTGGATTAAGCTGCTTGAACATTGAGCATCAAGATCTGTGAGGATAGATCAAAAACGCTTAATGGTACTTTCAAATGAGCACGTACCTTGACATGATCTTGAAGCTGTTCAAGATGGATCAGTCAAAGAAGGAGTTCTTGCCTGAGTTGTAAGGTATGAAGTTAAGACTTAAAGCTCGACCACGGCAGAAGAAAGAGGAAGGACGAAGGTCGTCCCCTATGCTTTTGTCATAGGCTCTGTACGGTATGCCATGCTGAGTACCGCACCTGATGTGTGCCTTGCCACATGTCTGGCAAGAGGGTACAAAGGTGATCAAGGAGTGGATCACCGGACAGTGGTCAAAATTGTCCTTGGAGTAATAAGGACATGTTTCTCAATTGTGGAGGTGATAAAGAGTTCGCTGTAAAGGGTTACGTCGATGCAAGCTTTAACACCTATCCAAATGACTCTGAGTAGCAAACCGGATACGTATAGTAGAGCAACCATTTGGAATAGCTCCAAGTGGAGCGTGGAAGCAGCATTTACAATATGACCTAGAGATTTGCAAAGTACATACAGATCTGAATGTTGCAGACCCGTTGACAAAAACCTCTCTCACAAGCAAAACATGATCAAACCCCAGAACTCATTGAGTCTTAATCACATTATGATGTGAGCTAGTTTAGACACTAGTAAACTCTTTGGATGTTGGTCACATGGCGATGTGACCAGTGAGTGTTAATCACATGGCGAGGTGAACTATATTATTGACTCTAGTACAAGTGGGAGACTGTTGGAAATATTCCCTAGAGGCAATAATAAATTAGTTATTATTACTATATTTCCTTGTTCATGATAATAGTTTATTATCCATGCTATAATTGTATTGATAGGAAACTCAGATACATGTGTGGATACATAGACAACACTATGTCCCTAGTAAGCCTCTAGTTGACTAGCTCGTTGATCAATAGATGGTTACGGTTTCCTGACCATGTACATTGGATGTCGTTGATAACGGGATCACATCATTTGGAGAATGATGTGATGGACAAGACCCAATCCTAAGCCTAGCACAAAGATCGTGTAGTTTGTATGCTAAAGCTTTTCTAATGTCAAGTATCATTTCCTTAGACCATGAGATTGTGCAACTCCCGGATACCGTAGGAATGCTTTGGGTGTACCAAACATCACAACGTAACTGGGTGGCTATAAAGGTGCACTACGGGTATCTCCGAAAGTGTCTGTTGGGTTGGCATGAATCAAGACTGGGATTTGTCACTCTGTGTGACGGAGAGGTATCTCTGGGACCACTCGGTAGGACATCATCATAATGTGCACAATGTGACCAAGGGGTTGATCACGGGATGATGTGTTACAGAATGAGTAAAGAGACTTGCCGGTAACGAGATTGAACAAGGTATCGGCATACCGACGATCGAATCTCGGGCAAGTACAATACCGCTAGACAAAGGGAATTGTATACGGGATTGATTGAGTCCTTGACGTCGTGGTTCATCCGATGAGATCATCGTGGAACATGTGGGAGCCAACATGGGTATCCAGATCCCGCTGTTAGTTATTGACCGGAGAACGTCTCGGTTATGTCTGCATGGTTCCCGAACCCGTAGGGTCTACACACTTAAGGTTCGATGATGCTAGGGTTATAAAGGAAGTTTGTATGTGGTTACCGAATGTTTTCCAGAGTCCCGGATGAGATCTCGGACGTCACGAGGAGTTCTGGAATAGTCCGGAGGTAAAGATTTATATATGGGAAGTCCTGTTTTGGTCACTGGAAAAGTTTTGGGTTTTATCGATAACGTACCGGGACCACCGGGAGGGTGCCGGGGGTCCACCAAGTGGGGCCACCATCCCCGGAGGGCAGCATGGGCCAAGTGTGGGAGGGGACCAGCCCCAGGTGGGCTGGTGCACCCCCCACAAGGGCCCAAGGCGCCTAGGGATTGGGGAGGGGGCGCACCCACCTAACTTGGGGGGCAAGTTTCCCCTCTCCCCCCTTGGCCGCCCCCCAGATGGGATCTTGGGCTGGCCGCTGCCCCTAGGGTGGAACCCTAGGTGGGGGCGCAGCCCCCTCTTCCCCTATATATAGTGGAGGCAAAGGAGCAGCCCTACACACGAAGTTTCTTCTCCTGTTGGCGCAGCCCTACCTCTCTTTCTCCTCTTCCGCGGTGCTTGGCGAAGCCCTGCAGGATTGCCATGCTCCTCCACCACCACCATGCCATCGTGCTGCTGCTAGATGGAGTCTTCCTCAACCTCTCCCTCTCTCCTTGCTGGATCAAGGCATGGGAGACTTCACCGGGCTGTACGTGTGTTGAACGCGGAGGTGCCGTCCGTTCGGCACTAGGATATCCGGTGATTTGGATCAGGACGAGTACGACTCCTTCAACCTGTTCTCTTGAACGCTTCCGCTTAGCGATCTACAAGGGTATGTAGATGCACTCCCCTTTCCCTCGTTGCTAGATTACTCCGTAGATTTATCTTGGTGATGCATAGAAAATTTTGAATTTCTGCTATGTTCCCCTACAATGTAGCCCCCAAGTGCCGGGTTGTCATGCTTGCAGCAACCTGGGACTTGTAATTGTCTTATACTCATAAAAACTTCAACCAGTGTAGCCCCCAAGGGCCGAGTCATTATGCAATAATGAGCAGGGACTTTGTAGGTATAATCATGTAGATTTGAGCAATGATGTGTATCCCCCAAGGGTCGGCTCAGTAAGATAATATTGAGGTGGGACTTGATATATACTTTAATGAAAATAACATCATATGATGTAACCCCCATCATGGGGCTTGAATCCACGTCTGCAAGGTTAAGAGCCTTGTGCTTTACCAACTAAGCAGTGGACCCTTCAATATAATGAATAACAAGCTTTGTACCTTGAATTGTTGATAGGAGCAATTGGTAGCCCCCAAGGGCTAGCTCATTATGATGTGATGAGTCGGGTCTTCAATAAGGTGAGCAAACAATGACTTTGCATTAGCCCCCAAGTGTCATCGTGCATGCTTGCAGCGAGATGAGACTTGCATATTTGACATAATCTCAACTTAAATAATGTAGCTCCCAAGTGCCGGGTCGTAAGCCTGCAGCGACTCGGGACTATTCCTTCAATTGTAGAATAAATCATATCCATTGATAATATGATAGCCATTGCGCTAAAGCGACTTTGAAAACCTTAATCATAATACTGGTTTTTGATAACCATAATAAAAATCCAGCCATGTTGGCTATTAAAGATTTGAATAATATACCCAATGATTTATAAGCGCATGATTCCAATGGCGCAATCCAAATATATACTGGCGACTTATAGTCCAAAGCCAGGCCGGTTTAATAAACGCCGGACAATTTCTCATCATATACTGGGGACTTATCGTCTTAAAGCCAAGCCGGTTTAATAAATACCAGCGATTTACAATCATTCTTTACTCAACCTATTTCTGCATACAACAAGTTTAAAGTGTCCTGGCGGTTTACCACCGGACGGGTCATAATGCCCAACATATAACCCAGGTTTACAACCAAGGCTGCACTTAAGAATAATCAAATAATAAATATAGCATACCTGTGACATTGAATCACATCATTGGTTTACCAACTTTTGTAGTAAGGGAGATAACCCAAATTTCGAGTACTGATAACTCGTCTCATATTTTGCTGGTTTGTAATAAAACCGTGCCGGGTTGTAAATAAACACCAGATGATCATCCTGGCGACTTATAGTCAATGCCAGGCCGGATTGAAAGATGTCGGTTCACCATTGATTATATGCTTAACAGCTGATAACTGTAAGCCATACCGGGTTAAGAAACACCGGTTTGAGATGAAGACATATAGTCTGGCCGGGTCGAGAGACGCCGGTTCAACATAAAATTTTCAGAAGAGAAAAATCTTGACAAGGCAAATAAAACCGTGTAGTCGAGGCTTTTCAAGGGCTGCCAGGCCCAAATTCGAGGCTTTTCATGGGCTGCCAGGCCGCTGAGTTAAACCATTTGACAAAGCCTTTTAAGATGGACCTCCAACTAACCAATCACCTTTTAACTTTGACAAGTTCAGGGTCTCAATGAGAGTAACTGTAAAACGTTCGGAGGGTCATGCCAGGATTACCTGGATAGGAGTGTCTTACTTGATGAAGGCAGGTTAACCCGGGGTTTTAGGTGAATAAACCAGGCTTCCAAGCCGTGGGTCGATACCCAGCTACAAGGGTCCATTCAAACTCCTTAGTATTTGACACAAGGAGCCCCCAAGTAACGTGATGAGCTATGCTCACTGGGTGCCTATGTTTGAGTTGTGCATAGCATCCAGACTCTCTTTGGCCCCATGGGTGTGAAGCTCCCAAGCTCTGTTGTGGCGTGATAGCCGGATTAATGGACAGGACTCCGCTTTGCAAGCAGAAGCCCCCATGTGATATATTTCTGAGCTGTGCTCGCCGGGTGCCTATGTTTGAGTTGTGCTGTGCAACAAACTCTCTTTGGCCCCTTATGATAATATTGGCTTGATAGTTGCATCAAGAGGGTAACAACGCCATGTTCTCTTTGGTGAATACACCTACGTTTGAACAGGAAGCCCCCAAGTGATCATATGAAGATTATCCCATAAGGCAGGATACCCATGTTTGAACCGCGCGTCAGGGTAACAGGTCCTCTTTGACAACCTTTAACTTTTTGCAAGAGATAAATTCTTCTTGAACCGGAAATTCTTAAACCGGATATTGAGAGCTTTAAAGCTTTGTGGGAGATAACTTTTCCTTAAGCCGGATATTAAACCGGAATCTTCATTTTCAGCCGGAAATTTTCTGACGGCCTTTCAACTCGAACTTGCGAGAAATTAATTCCTTTTTGAACCGGACATTTTTAAACCGGATTTGAACGCTTCAGAGCTTTGTGGGAGAATATATTTCCCTTGAACCGGATTGTAAACCGGATCCTTTCTGATGACTTGGAACTTCTTCATTGAACCGGGATTTTGTAACTGTTATATGCTTTCTAAGCCGGAAATTTTCTGGCGGCCTTTAAATTTTCATCAATATAGCAGTAGCCTCCGGGACCGGGTTATCTTTTCCTCCATCATCATGGGGTTCTTAAATTTGCTGAAAACCGGCAACCCTTGCTTGAGTCATATCATTGTAGCCTCCGAGTCTCAAGGCGACTCGAGGAGTTGGCTTGAGATTCTCCATATTTTGACCGTGATATAAACCGGCATAACTTGTATATCATTGGTGTTGATAGCATGATGTGAATCCACAAAATGTTGAGGTGACTACGGCAGGTTGTAAATGATCCCGTATGAGCCGTGTCAGCAACTCGGCCAATGGTTCCTTCCAACTGGTGATTTGAGTTTCACCAAACTGTAGTGGCGGCGACTTGTGCGCCCGCCCATTGAGCCACCCAGTGCAGACGGCGGTTGATAGTATATGATAATTTGCCTTCATTTTGTTGAAAGAAAAACCGGGCTACCCAAGCTGTGACTTGCTCATACTCAATAAACAGCTCATGCAGATAGGTGCGGCCCGGTATGCTGATGTAGACCAGGCCGCGAGAGACGGACGGTAAAAACGACCGCAACATCAGAGGTGGCTCAAACAGATGAACCGGCCGCAGTGTTGTAAACCGGCGCGGACAGGCGAGTTAACCACGTCGTTTTGATGTACTGAACGATTGTCCTGCATCAACAATGTTGCAGACCAAGACAAAGATAAACTGTTCTTTGAAAAAAACATATGTTAATAAAATAAAGTTAGACAAATATCACCTGATGCATCTGAACGCCAGTCATGGATGGGCATATCATTACTGCCAGTGACAATAAATGACCCTGAACCGAAACTTTTTGATAATCCGGAACTTTTTGATCTGGAACCTCTGGATAATCCAGTCGGGACTTTTTGATAATCCAGAACTTTTGAACCGGAACCTCTTGATAACCCGACCGAAACTTTTTGAGCCGGAACTTCTTGATCCGGAACTTTTTGATAATCCGGCCGGAATTTGTTTTTTCAACCTAAGTCAGAACCCTTTGGCGACTCGGATGGAACCTTTTGGTGATTCGGCTGGAACTTTTGGGTGATTCAGACAGAACCTTTCGTCGAGGCGGTCAGAAATTTTCGCCGATTCAAACGGAACCTTTCGTCGAGGCGGTCGGAACTTTTTCGATGAGCCAGCTGGAACTCTCCGACAAGCCGACCGGAACTTCTTCAATAAGCTGGGCGGAGCTTCTCGATCCCTGGGATAGCGCCCTCCAAGAACTCAACACCACCGTGCGCGATCTCCATGGTGGGCGCCAACTATCGTGGAATTAACACGGCATATGTCCTTAGTGTGAGGACTTAGTCGCGAGGCCAATGCATCTATATGGTAGCTTGAGAGGGGTTGAGCGGAATCGAGAGACGCAACACAAGACAAGGGTTTAGACAGCTTCGGGCCCCGGGAAACATCATCCGGTAAAAGCCCTACATGCTGTTTGAGGCTAGATCTCATTATCATCACGAGTTGTGCCTAGCCCTAGAGATTGTTTCTTGCCTGTCCCTCTTTGGGGAGCCCTGCCCCTCCTTATATATGTTGAAGGGGTGGGTTACATGACTAGTCCTAGTAGGATTAGGATTACTCTATTACAAGTGGAGTCCTAGTCTTGCTTCCTTTGTAGAAAAATATTCCTTATTGCTTTCCTCATAAACTGGGCCACCATAGCGTGATCCGGCCTTCTAGAAACCGCCCGTTGGGCCACCGGGTCTTGTTGCTCCTCTGACCCGCCTGCCGGATTACCAATGAATCTTAAACCGCCAGGTCCAAGTGGGTCGTCGGTGAATCTCCAAACTCTAGCCGGGCCATCCATCCGGCGGTTTATACCGCGGGGTATATCCCCGACAGTGGTCGACTAGAAGTTTTGATCGGTGGAAGACTCCATGATATCTGCTCCAGGTTCATCAACGTAGTCATCATCGCTATCACCGGGGTCAGAATCGGTGTCGTTGATGATGATGTAGTCCTCCAAACGAATGTCCTTGGAATGGTCGTCATATCCTCCCGGCGCAGGGTCTCCCATGAATACTCCTAGCTTCCTTGTCAGGTCGTCATTCTTCTCCATTAGTATCGTCATTTCCTCCTCATATCCATCGTGTGTAGACTTGAGTTCCTCTTCTAGCTCTGTGATCCTGGTCATTGCCTTCTTCAGATCTATCATGCTTGCACACATTTGGTTCTCCTGGCGACGAATGTACTGGTCTAATTCCTGGATGAAAGCTGCAATGGACCTGTCCCTCCTGGTACTAATCATCTCCCATTTCTCATCTCGGCGCCCACATATCTGGTAGATAGTGTCCTTAAGATCCTTGTGATAAACTTCTCCTATGTGTCCCATGGCGATGTGGGTTGCCCTACTCTTTCCTAGACTCCAGGTTGGTGCATCAAAGGAAAACTCTATGGGCTCAGTAACTGGCTGGAATGTCCATCCTGGAACTTGAACTGGAATCATCCAACACTCCTCTTCTGGTAAAGTGGCGATGTAGGTCCCGGTGAAGCTTGGTATTCCGATGTTTAAGTACCTAGTAACTTCCTTCAAGTGTCGCCCAAAAGGTGTGTCTTCATCCAGTTGTGTAAACTTGTTCCTTGATTCCTCCATCCTATAGAGTGGAAAAGGGAGAGGAGTCAGAAATGAGTAGAGAAGAGTGACCTATGGTTCAACTTAGTGGTCGTGTTCTATAGTCAGCGTGTGCTCTGATACCATGTTGTAGCGACCAGACCTCAGACGGTCAAGTCTCTGTGCATCAGTGTCATCCCTGGATCCGTAATGCTGACACGCACAGTACTCGAGGATTTATAACAGAGTTTCAATCACACACTTATTACATCGAAATGTCTCAAAAGAGAACTTATTACAAAAATATGTCTTAAGGCCATCTAAATAAGATAACATTGGAAGGCTTGGAAGATAAAGTGAGTCCATCAACTCCAACGGCATAACTGAGTGAACGACAATGACCTATCGCACCTTACTCGTCGTCTGAAAAGTCTGCAACATGATATGTTGCAGCCGAAACACGTCAGCACATGGAATATGCTGGCAATGTAACACAAGAGAGTAATGAACAGAATAAATGCTATCACTACATGCATATATGGCTGGTGGAAAGCTCTATGGCTAATATTTTGCATAAAGCCAATTTTTCCCTACAACAAAGGAATAAATTTTATTTAACTATCATGGTGGTTGTTAAACATTGAGAAGGTTCCTCCAACTCAATCCCAAATTAAGCAATATCAATTAACCCAACAAATTAATTTAGAGTGATGAGATCAACATGTTAATCCAAGAACCAGATACTCAAGATGTCCATAACCGGGGACATGGCTAATCATGATTAGTTTGTACACTCTGCAGAGGTTTGCGCACTTTTCCCCACAAGACTCGATCTCCTCCATTGGATTTCTTGCACTACATGGTGTTTGAGAAACAGATGACCGAGACATAGTCTTTCAGAAACATTAACTCTTTACTCTGGATGGACAGTTACACCTACTTTCCCCTACATCTGCTAGCCCACCACTGAAAGAGGTCATGCAACCTACTCAACTATTCTAGAGCCCATAATAGCTTATGGCTGCACATGGAAGTTTCTAGCATGAATAATCTTATGATCCCTTTGAGCCTGGGTGGCGAACCGTAGGATGATCACACGGGTACTCCGGGATATCCTAGGACAACACTGGATTCTCTAGTTGCCCGCAACCAATCCACCCAGATGTGTATTTAAGTAGCCACCTTAAGTTATCCATTAGTTAACAATTCTCACATCTGTCATGGTCTCATGGATACACTCACCCAATCCACGTCTACGAGCATAGCATAGCAATCTTGAGCATTGATGAGGACATCAATACCATTGTTACACCCACAGCCCCTACTGCTACATATACTGGACCAATTACTAGAGCTCGCGCACGCCAATTAAATTATCAGGTACTTTCGTTTCTTGGTAATGATTCTAATGTTCATGAGAATATGATGCTGCCTAAATTGGATACATTTGTTTTGCTTACAAATGAAGGGCCTAGCTTGGAGAAGGACGGACATTGGAGCAAGAGCAAGCATGGAGATGATGCCATGCGCAAGGGGAACCAGAACGGAGTTACAAGTGATGATTTCAGGACTTTGAAGCCACCATAAGAGTGCATGAAGCCTTGGACGAAATATACAAGATGCCACTTCATAAATTTCGTCCAGAGGCTATTATAGGTGCTGCGTCACCTTATTATCGGGCCAGGCCCATGTAATTTCGAAATACATAAGTATAGGCTATTTTTAGAGTCCGTATGTGTGGGGAAACAAGAGATAGGGTTGATTTCGGACCCCTCCACCAAGGGCCACGAAATTCCCCCCCTCTTCCTCCATATATACAGCCCTTAGGGCGCCGTTTAGACTTTGGGTTTTGTTTAGATTAAAAGTTCGCCATAGCTGCAACTTCGCGTACTTCGTTTGTGTTCAACGACCAGACAAAGGCGTCACAGAACCCCACCTTGATCAATAAAGCTTCCATCTTATATTCGCAATATCCAGATTGCAATCTTAGTTTCTTGCTTGTTCTTCGTTTGCTCGCAGGAAACAGACCCTCGTGGTCAGGTTGATCGTGCTCTGGCGTGGTCAATAACCTCTCGGAGTTGGTTTAGCGATTGCTAAGGAGCGACGTCCTCGCACGTTCGTAGTCGGATCGTCAAAGTCGACTTCCACCAAAGCGATATCCATCATCTCATCGAAAGACGGGACACCTTTGCCTCTATCAAGTGGTATCAGATTTCCAGGTTGCTCGGTGAGATTTTACAGTTTTTCGTAGTTTAGATCGAGTCTGTTCTTCATACCTATAGTCCACGAAAAAGCCAAAAAAAATTAGGGTTAGTTCATCCCATCCGAACCAATCTGAGCCTTTGCATAATCTTTTCTGTATTTGCTTTGTTGAATTTGTGGTTGCATCGTCGTGTCAAGTTGCTGGTCTTAGAGTCTAGTCTTTTAGAGTTTCGAGTTCTGGTCATAAGTTGTCACGCCGCCGCCGCACCATCATCATCGCCCCTGCCATCTACCACCACCGCTCCGAATCCGTATCCATATACCACCACCAATCCGTGTCCATATACCACCACCGATCCATATCCATATACTACCACCGCTACCACCGCCGCTGCCATATACCACCACCATATATCCACCACCAATTCGAGTTCCTTGCTTATTAGGTTTGTTTTCGGGATCCATCTAGTTTCCGATTCGTGTTTCCTTGCCGGAGTAGGTTTCGGAAAAAAAAAGAGTCCGGAAACCACGCTCCGTTTAGGCCCAAAATTTTTCGAAAACGCATTTTTCGAAAAATTTTCTGGCTATCCTATTTTTAGGTGTTTCTGAGTGTTTTGAGATAGGTGCCATTATAGGAAGTTTTTTTTTGACCCGTTTCCAGTTTTTGGGTCCGGGCAGTCGAAAAAACGAAAAAAAAATTGGTCGAAAAACTTTCGTGCCCATCCTGTCAGTTTGATCTAGGAAGAGTTTTGAGACACTCGCCATTATAGTGATTTTTCGCAAAAAAAAGCAGCGCAAAAAAAAGAGCAAAAAAAAAAAGAATCCAGAGTGTGCTTTTCCCTTGTTTACGTGCAGCGCCGTGATTTTGTTAGTGTTCTAGGCTCGCGTCTCTAGCACGGTCTAGCCTAGGACCAGCACAGTACCGTCGTTGAGCGTTTATTCAACTTTGCATCTCTGAATTGATTATTGCTTACCCCTTTTGCTACCATATTATAAGCCTTCCCAGCTCCACATACATCTACGTCGTGCGTTTGATTCTCCCTGGTAATCGCTATATCCAAGCTTTGAGAGTTTTGACTACAACGGTTGCTGATCACCACCTGCTGCTGGGTAAGAACTGGTAAGAATTTGAGATTTGCTTGACGGATTTGTGATACACCACCACCACTTCTTAATACTCTGTAGGATCATATTCTTCTGTGTTTCTATTTGCTGCTAACCATGGTAGGATCACAAGCCGATGAGACTAATTGGGAGAACCTAACGAACAAACAGCTACATGATAAATTTCAGCAAATGATGAGTGGACAGGTGCAAGATGTGCTAAACAGATTTGACGAGGCCATGGAGAAGATAGATGGCATTGAGAAGACGTTTGAAACAAAGCTTGATAGCAAGTTTGATGAATTGCTCGCGCGTTTTCCACAACCACCGCCGGCTGCACCTATCGCACCTCTGCAACGACAACAACTACGCCCCCTTCCGAATCAGTATGGACGAGCTCAGCGTGTTCCTATCGAGCTAGGACAAAATTCTGGTGCCGCTGCTACTGCTGTTGGTGCTTCTTTGGCTCCTGCTCCTACTGCTACTGGTACCGAGGAGGATGATTATGTGGGAGATTACGAGGATGAGGTTGATCAACATCAGAACTACGTGCAACCGCCAGCACCACAACCACCAGGTCGTCCACATGCAAATAATGGCAATGTTAGGGCTCCCCCTCAGGTACGAGATCATGACCATCTCCCTAAACTGAAATTGAATATTCCACCATTTGAGGGTAGATATGTTCCTGATATATATCTTACTTGGGAGTTAGAAACTGAACAACGATTTACATGTTTACAATATCCTGAGGAGAGACGTGTTCCTGCTGCTGTTTGTGCTTTCACTAGCTTTGCATGTGTTTGGTGGTCTGAACATTGTAGATTATATCCTGTTCCAGCTACTTGGGCTGCTTTGAAAACTGCTATGCGTACTCGTTGGGTTCCACCATATTATCAACGTGAATTACTTCAAAAATTGCAGCGCTTAAGACAAGGAAAAAATTCTGTAGAAGAATATTATCAGGAATTACAAACTGGCATGATTAGATGTGGTATTGTTGAGGAGAATGAAGCTATGCTTGCACGTTTTCTGGGTGGATTAAATAGAGAGATTCAGACCATTCTAGACTATAAGGAGTATACTAATATCACTCGTTTATTCCATCTTGCTTGTAAAGCTGAACGTGAAGTGCAGGATCGACAGGCATTGGCACGGACTAACTTTTCTGCAGGTCGACCTTCATCATGGACACCACGTGCATCATCTACTTCCACTGCACCATCACCTCCTTCAGGTGCCACCTCCAACCGTGATACAAGAAAGCAGGCACAACCACCACTATCTGCCAAGAGCACACCTGCCGGGCCTGCACAGAGCTCTTCTTCTTCCATGGTGTCAATAGGGCACACAAGTGATATTATTTGTCGTCGTTGTAAGGGAAGAGGACATTTTGCGAGAGAATGCAAATCTCAGCGTGTGATGATTGCTACTGAGGATGGTGGATATGAGTCCGCTAGTGACTATGATGAGGAGACTTTGGCTCTTATTACACATGAAGAACATGGTGGAGATGATTCTGATCATGAGACGCAATACATGGCTCCTGAAGATGCTGACAGGTATGAATGTTTAGTTGCTCAACGTGTTTTGAGTGTGCAGGTCACACAAGCTGAGCAAAATCAGAGGCACAATTTGTTCCATACCAAGGGAGTTGTGAAGGAACGTTCTATGCGCGTCATCATAGACAGAGGGAGCTGCAACAACTTGGCTAGCATGGAGATGGTGGAGAAGCTTTCTCTCACCACAAGACCACATCCACATCCTTACTACATCCAATGGTTCAACAACAGCGGCAAGGTTAAGGTAACACGTACTGTTCGTGTGCATTTTAGTATCTCTACATATGCTGATTATGTTGATTGTGATGTGGTACCTATGCAAGCATGTTCCTTATTACTTGGTAGACCATGGCAATTTGATAAAAATGCTGTACACCATGGTAGAAACAATCATTATACTCTTGTTCATAAGGATAAAAATATTACTTTGCTTCCTATGACTCCTGATTCTATTTTGAAAGATGATATTAATAGAGCTAATAAAGCAAAACAGGAGAAGAATAAGAGTGAAAATCAGATTGTGGCAAAAGAATTTGAGCAACAAATGAAGCCTAACAATAAACCATCTAGTGTTGTTTCTGAAATTAAATTGAAAAGTGCATGTTTATTTGCCACCAAATCTGATATTGATGAGCTAGATTTCAGCAAATCTGTTTGCTATGCTTTTGTGTGCAAAGAGGCATTATTTTCATTCGAGGACGTTCCTTCCTCTTTGCCCCCTGCTGTCACTAACATTATGCAGGAGTTCGCTGACGTCTTTCCACAAGACGTGCCACCGGGATTACCACCCATTCGAGGGATTGAGCATCAAATTGACTTAATTCCCGGTGCATCGCTACCCAACCGTGCACCATACCGTACCAATCCAGAGGAGACGAAGGAGATTATGCGTCAAGTACAGGAGCTACTCGACAAAGGTTATATACGCGAATCTCTTAGTCCTTGTGCTGTTCCTATTATACTAGTGCCTAAAAAGGATGGTACGTCACGTATGTGTGTTGATTGTAGAGGCATTAATAATATTACTATTCGTTATCGTCATCCTATTCCTAGGCTAGATGATATGCTTGATGAATTGAGTGGCTCTACAATATTCTCCAAAGTTGATTTGCGTAGTGGATACCATCAAATTCGTATGAAATTGGGTGATGAATGGAAAACAGCGTTTAAAACTAAGTTTGGTTTATATGAGTGGTTAGTCATGCCGTTTGGGTTAACTAATGCACCTAGTACTTTCATGAGATTAATGAACGAAGTTTTACGTGCTTTCATTGGACGATTTGTGGTAGTCTATTTTGATGATATTCTGATTTATAGCAAATCTTTGGAAGAACATTTGGAACATTTACGTGCTATTTTTATTGCTCTACGTGATGCACGTTTGTTTGGTAACCTTGGGAAGTGCACCTTTTGCACCGACCGAGTATCTTTTCTTGGCTATGTTGTTACTCCACAGGGAATTGAAGTTGATAAAGCCAAGATTGAAGCTATTGAGAGTTGGCCGCAGCCCAAAACGGTCACACAAGTGAGGAGTTTTCTTGGCCTCGCTGGATTCTATAGGCGTTTTGTGAGAGATTTCAGCACCATTGCTGCACCTCTCAATGAGCTTACAAAGAAAGATGTGCCTTTTATTTGGGGTACCGCACAGGAAGAAGCCTTCACGGTATTGAAAGATAAGTTGACACATGCTCCTTTACTCTAACTTCCTGATTTTAATAAGACTTTTGAGCTTGAATGTGATGCTAGTGGAATTGGATTAGGAGGTGTGTTATTACAAGATGGCAAACCTGTTGCATACTTTTCTGAAAAATTGAGTGGGCCTAGTCTGAATTATTCTACTTATGATAAAGAATTATATGCTCTTGTTCGGACTTTAGAAACATGGCAACATTATTTATGGCCCAAAGAATTTGTTATACATTCTGATCATGAATCTTTGAAACATATTAAAAGTCAAGCTAAACTGAATCATAGACATGCTAAATGGGTTGAATTTATTGAGACTTTCCCTTATGTCATTAAACACAAGAAGGGAAAAGAAAATGTTATTGCTGATGCATTGTCTCGTCGCTATACTATGCTTTCACAACTTGACTTCAAAATATTTGGTTTGGAGACCATCAAAGATCAATATGTGCATGATGCTGATTTTAAAGATGTAATGCAGAATTTTAAAGAAGGAAGAATGTGGAACAAGTTTGTCGTTAACGATGGATTTGTGTTTCGTACTAACAAGCTATGCATTCCAGCTAGCTCCGTTCGTCTTTTGTTGTTGCAGGAGGCGCATGGAGGAGGATTAATGGGACACTTTGGCGTGAAGAAGACGGAGGACGTACTTGCTACACATTTCTTTTGGCCAAAGATGAGACGGGATGTTGAGCGTTTTATTGCTCGCTGCAATACATGTCAAAAAGCTAAGTCACGAATCAATCCTCATGGTTTATATATGCCTTTGCCTGTACCTAGTGTTCCTTGGGAGGATATATCTATGGACTTTGTTTTAGGTTTACCTCGAACAAAGAAGGGGAGGGATAGCATATTTGTTGTCGTGGATAGATTCTCGAAAATGGCACACTTTATACCATGTCATAAAAGCGATGATGCTGTTAATGTTGCTGATTTGTTCTTTCGTGAAATTATTCGCTTGCATGGTGTGCCAAATACTATAGTTTCAGATCGTGATACTAAATTTCTTAGCCACTTTTGGAGATGTTTATGGGCTAAGTTGGGGACTAAACTGCTTTTTAGTACTACTTGTCACCCCCAAACTGATGGACAAACTGAAGTAGTCAATAGAACATTGTCTACTATGCTTAGGGCTGTTTTGAAGACTAATAAGAAAATGTGGGAGGAATGCTTGCCTCATATTGAATTTGCTTATAATCGTTCATTGCATTCTACTACTAAGATGTGCCCTTTTGAAGTTGTGTATGGTTTCCTACCTCGTGCACCTATTGATTTGTTGCCTCTTCCATCTTCGGAGAAGGTTAATTTTGATGCTAAAGAACGTGCTAAATTGATTTTAAAAATGCATGAGTTAACTAAGGAAAACATTGAGCGTATGAATGCTAAATATAAACTTGCTGGAGATAAGGGTAGAAAACATGTTGTGTTTGCACCTGGAGATCTTGTTTGGTTACATTTGCGTAAGGATAGATTTCCTGATTTGCGCAAATCAAAGCTAATGCCACGTGCTGCTGGTCCCTTTAAGGTGTTGGAGAAAGTAAATGATAATGCATATAAACTTGAGCTGCCTGCAGATTTTGGGGTTAGTCCCACTTTTAACATTGCAGATTTGAAGCCTTATTTGGCTGAGGAAGATGAGCTTTCGTCGAGGACGACTTCATTTCAAGAAGGGGAGGATGATGAGGACATCAATACCATTGTTACACCCACAGCCCCTACTGCTACATATACTGGACCAATTACTAGAGCTCGCGCACGCCAATTAAATTATCAGGTACTTTCGTTTCTTGGTAATGATTCTAATGTTCATGAGAATATGATGCTGCCTAAATTGGATACATTTGTTTTGCTTACAAATGAAGGGCCTAGCTTGGAGAAGGATGGACATTGGAGCAAGAGCAAGCATGGAGATGATGCCATGCGCAAGGGGAACCAGAACGGAGTTACAAGTGATGATTTCAGGACTTTGAAGCCACCATAAGAGTGCATGAAGCCTTGGACGAAATATACAAGATGCCACTTCATAAATTTCGTCCAGAGGCTATTATAGGTGCTGCGTCACCTTATTATCGGGCCAGGCCCATGTAATTTCGAAATACATAAGTATAGGCTATTTTTAGAGTCCGTATGTGTGGGGAAACAAGAGATAGGGTTGATTTCGGACCCCTCCACCAAGGGCCACGAAATTCCCCCCCTCTTCCTCCATATATACAGCCCTTAGGGCGCCGTTTAGACTTTGGGTTTTGTTTAGATTAAAAGTTCGCCATAGCTGCAACTTCGCGTACTTCGTTTGTGTTCAATGACCAGACAAAGGCGTCACAGAACCCCACCTTGATCAATAAAGCTTTCATCTTATATTCGCAATATCCAGATTGCAATCTTAGTTTCTTGCTTGTTCTTCGTTTGCTCGCAGGAAACAGACCCTCGTGGTCAGGTTGATCGTGCTCCGGCGTGGTCAATAACCTCTCGGAGTTGGTTTAGCGATTGCTAAGGCGCGACGTCCTCGCACGTTCGTAGTCGGATCGTCAAAGTCGACTTCCACCAAAGCGATATCCATCATCTCATCGAAAGACGGGACACCTTTGCCTCTATCAAGCATCTCGTAGAAGTAACTCCCAAAGGTTTGATAATAAAAGGACAATAGGTTCTACCTCATCATCTACTTCCCAAACCCACATGTTAATCAGCTCCTATTCATGCAATGTTTGTGGATTGGAACTAATGCATAAAAATTGGGTAATAAAGGGTTAGATCAAAGTGTTACTTGCCTTGCTGACGATCTGCAAAACCTAGAGACTCGTAGTAGCACGCTTTGCACTCCGGGAATTCTATCAAAAACAAACAATAGCATACATAAGCACTCAAGCAAGAAGCACGGGTAAAACTCAAATAAGAAGATCCAAACAGAAATCTCTACTCAAGGGCTTCGACCTGCAAAAAGAATCAACTCAAACGGAGCAACGAAACTCAAGAAATGAACGAAACAAGATTCATTTACTAATCTGGACGAAAGTCAAATTTTACAGTACCAAAATCATGTACAAGTTGGTTAAACATAAAGAGGGCTTCGAGACGAAGATTTAGGCGCTGGTTTCATCTAATTTGGATAAATGAGCAAAAAGTTATACTAGAACGAAGATCAGGGCAGAAATCGCGATCGAAAATAATCATAGATAAACCCTGGAAAAAAGGAACGAGCAGACTAACGAACAAATGTTCGCTGTTGAGCCTAACCGAAGAACAATGTTCGCTAAAACAAACGAACGGACGAACATCCGCTAAATAACTATACCGATGAAAAACCGAACCAATCTTTCTAAAAAAACAGATCGAGGTTTTATTTTAAAACTGAACGGTTTTTACTCAACCGAAAAACCGACTACGGCTACCTCCGGCGGGATTCCGGCGGAACGGGGCGGCGTCGGCGGTGTGGGACGACGGCGGCACGGTGTCGGTGTCAGGCAGCGGCGGCGGCTTGCGGCGACGGGCGGCGCAGGCGGCGGTGGCTTTGGGCACGGGGCGGCGGTGGTGCGGCTGCGGCGGGGCAATGTGGGGCAAGGGGTGGCGGCGGGGCCGGTATTTAGGGGGGGTGGCGGCCGACTTGGGGAAGGGGGCGCCGTGTCGGGGTCGGCCTCGGGAGGCATGCCCCGGTCGGACTCAGTCGCGGTGGCGGCGGGGACTCTCCCGCACGAGGGGGGGGGGGGGCGGCGGTGGCGCAGGCGCGGCCCGGCTCGGCTGGGCCTTCGGCCCAGTCAGGCGGCGAAGAGATTTTTTTAATAAATTCCGCCGAAACAAAAAAATCCTAATAAATAAAAAAAATTCTAAAAATGCCCAAAACAATTTTCACCGTCTAAATAAAATATTTAGAACAAAGTGAACATTTTTCTGGCCTAAAAATGCAATTTTGAAAACATGCATATTTTTCTAATTTAAATAAAATAGCAATAAAAATCCAAATAAAATAATTATTGGATTTTAACATTTTTCCTCCAATATTTCTTTTATTTTGGAGAAGTCATTTTATCTCCTCTCTTTTATTTTAATATTGGAAATATTTTTTGGTGAGAAAATGATGAAAACCAAAATGATCCTCTTTTCAAATTTGAGAAAATTCAAATATGAAAATAAACGAAATCCCCAACTCTCTCCGTGGCTCCTTGAGTTGCTTAGAATTTCTAGGATCAAACCAAAATACAATTAAAATATGATATGCATATGACGACCTATGTATAACATTCCAAATTGAAAATTTGGGATGTTACAATTCCTCAATGGTAAGCTTGAGGAAGAAGTATATGTTGCTCAACCACCAGGTTTTGAGGATCCAAAATTTCCAGATCACGTCTACAGACTCAGCAAGGCCCTCTATGGCCTCAAGCAAGCACCTCGGGCGTGGTATGACACACTAAAGGAATTCCTCATGAAGAAAGGCTTCAATCCTGGTTCACTTGACCCAACTCTTTTCACCAAAGCATATGATGATGAATTATTCGTGTGCCAAATATATGTTGATGATATTATCTTTGGCTGTACTAACCAACGTTACAGTGACGAATTTGCCTATATGGTGAGTGAGGAATATCAAATGTCTATGATGGGTGAACTGAAATTCTTCTTAGGTCTTCAAATTCGTCAACAATACAATGGCATATTCATTACTCAGGAGAAATACCTCAAGGATGTGTTGAGGAAATTCGGCATGCAAGATTGCAAAGGCGTCAAAATCCCTATGCCCACAAATGGCCATCTATGCATTGATGAAAATGGTAAAGACTTCGATCAAAAGGTATACCGCTCCATGATTGGCTCTTTATTGTACCTATGTGCATCTAGGCCGGATATTATGCTTAGTGTTTGCATGTGTGCCCGATTTCAAGCTACACCGAAGGAATCACACCATAAGGCTATGAAGCATATTCTTCGATATCTAGCTCACACACCAACACTTGGATTATGGTATCCCAAGGGCTCTTCCTTTGATATCATTGGATATTCAGACTCTAACTATGCTGGTGATCGGGTGGACCACAAGACAATGTCAGGCACATGTCATTTCCTCGGACGATCCTAGGTATGTTGGTCCTCGAAGAAGCAGAACTGCGTATCACTCTCTACTGCTGAAGCTGAGTACATTGCTGCTGGATCTTGCTGTGCTCAATTGCTATGGATGAAGCAAACCCTCAAGGACTATGGCATCAATGTGAAGAAAGTGCCACTCTACTGCGACAATGAGAGTTCTATCAAGATTGCTCACAACCTAGTTCAGCACTCAAAGACAAAGCACATCCAGATTCATCATCATTTTCTTCGTGACCATGTGCTGGAGGGCGACATCTTCATCGACCACGCAAATACTGAAGACCAGCTAGACGATATATTCACAAAGCCCTTGGATGAGAAGAGATTTAGCAAGTTGCGATGTGAGCTAAATATCTTAGAATCTTCGAATGTACTTTGAAAAGGAAACACATCCTAACACTTATGCAAACTTGGGGACTTAGATGAGCAACACACGAAGTAACATTTTTCTTCAATCAATGAAGAGTAACCCTCTAAGTGTGAAGAAATTAATGAAGAATTTGATTCTCAGAATCCTACCAAAATTGTACGCAGTGTCTGAAATCATCATTCTTATACGGTGGGTTATGCCACCAACCAAAGTTGAAAATCTTCAATTTGAGTTTTTCTTCATTTTTGAAATTCCTCAGTTGTTCAATTTCATCAACTTTGCATTGTCTTCACTCTTTCTGTCGTTGTTCTTCATTGACTGTATATATACGTGAGTTTTTATGTCCTCTACAGCATTCATTTATTGTTAATTCTTCAAGTTGCCTTTTCTGCTAAGTGAATGTGATCGGACGCTTTCCCCCTCTATGGTAAACTCAACCCAGTCTGTTCACAAATTCTTCATGTGCGTTCTATTTGAAACCCGTTCAAAATCTTCACCATGTCCTTGTCAGCTGAAGAAATTGCGAACGAAACTTTAAAATATTCTTATCTGAATTTTCGGCTTTTACCGCTCAAACCGTTACACATCCCACGATAAGAGTTATCTATTCACCCATGATCTTACACGATCTCCACCACACTATACGTGGGTGTCACATGTCGCTAGGATGAGAAGGGTCAGGGGCACGTTCGTCCATTTTCCTCGGGCAAGCAGTTTTTCACTGCGGCTATAAATACCCCTCACCCTCCTCAGACTGCATTTACCCTGCTCGATCTCACTCCCCTCGCTCGAGCTCTCAAGCCCTAGCGCCGTTGCTACCTTCATCGTCGCCGGTGAGGAAGAGCTTCACTGCCTTGACCTCGTTGCCGCCGTACTCGCGCGGGCCGCAGACATCTTCTCTCCGCCGCCGCCATAGCTGTCTTCCTCTGCCAAGTTAGGGCGTGGAAGATCTGGACAGACGAACTTCTCAATCTACACTCCCAGTTCATCATGTTCTTTGTCAAGGGTAATTAAAAGTTACTTTTACTACCTTTGTTGATACTGATGATTTCCATAAAATCTTCAAAAGGTGTTTATTCTTCAACTTCCACACTCTAAACACCTCGCACAATCATCCGTTCTTGATCTTTTTCTCTAAGTGATGTTTTTCCTCAAGATTCCTTAATTGTCTGAATTTCACAATCCACACAACTCTGGAACCTATGTCAAAGAACGCATAGTGAAATTCTTCAAGACATATCTGGTCAATTTCCTCAAACTTGTTCCGTTTTGCAAAAACTTCTGAGAACGCATATGACCTCTCCAAATTCTTCGCACCTATACTCTATTCACAGGTACACATGTCTGCTGCTGAATCACTAGGTTCTCATCAACTTAACTCATTTGCAGCGTTCCTCGAAGAAAAGCTGCACACTTCTTCAGAGAACTCAATAGTTCAAATTCCTCAGCTAAAGAAAATGGCAGATGGTAAAAGACCTCAGAAGGGAGGAAAGAAACTGGAAGTCCACACTGCTTTTGAGATCCCTGCTGACATCTATGCAGGGTATTGCACACCTGATGAGGCAACTCATGGGAAGGGAACAAAGAATGAGCGCAAGGTGCGCATTCAGAAAATCGAACAAAGATGGGCACGGGAATGGAGGGAGTACAGATATGTTACTCCAGAATATATGAAGAAATTCGCTCTTAACCTTCCTTTCCCAAGACCTCCATTGGCACCTGGCCAACTTGCTGATCCCACTAGCATCAAACATGGTGAGGATTATGCTGATGAATGGGCCAAGCGGCAAGCCAAGATAGCCGAACAGGCCAAAGAAGCAGTGAGGAAATTCAATGAAGACTCTGCTGATGCCGCCGCTGAGGCCTCCACAAGTAAGAAGGCTATGCCAAAGAAGCCTGCTTGCAAACCACCAACCTCAGCAATGCCCTCACGGCCAGGCTCATCTATGCCCTCATGGCAAATTCCTCAAGCTGCTCAAGTTCCTCGGGTTGCAAAACCATTAGCTCCTCTGGCAAAATCCTCGTCACCTGTGTATCATGCCTCTTGCCAGAGGACCACAGGCATCTCAATTGCCTCAGGAGCTTCTGCAAGTTCTTCAGCTCCTCCTTCTTCAACCGGCCCCACTTTACTGAAGACCAAGGCTACTGCTGGACGAGGCACTAGACCAAGTCCTCACAAGAAGCAGGTAGTCTTCCAAATACCATCAGATGATGACGAAGTGAAGAATTGGCAAATATCATCAAAGACAGACAACAGAGGGCCGCTAGAGCCAAGGGAAGTGTTGTGCCCCTTCTATTGGATCCGAAGAAGATCCTGGATTTCATTGACCTCTGGCACAAAGACCCAAATACTCCTTTGCCAGAGTTAGACCTCACTCCTGGTCAAAGTCACATGTTGACGGCTTTCATCTCTGAGGAGAAATGGAAATATGATCAAGCCAAATCTGTGAAGAAAGCCTAGTACAAGAAACAACACTTTCTGAAGGACAACGTTCTAACGCTATCACCTGAACAACTCATCGCTATGCAATCTGAGATCAAGAAGCTCAGTGATGAATTTGACGCCTACAAGGCAGAATGGCTGGGAGCCAAAGTCAGATTCGCCAAAATGGCGAAAGAACTCACTTCCAATGTTGCTGACCCAATGCACATTGAGATTCCTCTGGCTGAAGCATCTGCATAGCCGACTGAAGAACATGCCAGCACCGCTGATGAAAATCAGGCTGTGATGAAACTGCAAGCACCAGGGCTAATGAAGCAATTCCAGCCGCTGAAGAAACTGCCAAGGCAACCACTAGTGTTGCGCCTGAAGAACATGTCAGGCCAGCTGAAGCATCTGAAGCTGTGGCTGAAGAAGCTGAACAAGTCAGGACAACTGCATCAGTTGTGCCTGATGAAATTGCTCCAATTTCTCTGCATCTCCTGCACCCACACCAAGTCCAATTCTTCCTTCTGCTTTGGAAGTGAAGAAAACAAAGGCTGCAGAGCGAGTTGCACTGAAGAAAAGGAAAGCATCAACTTCCTCAGAATCTTCTGCTCCCAAGAAGGCGAAGATTTTGACAAGCTCACTTGAGAATTCAATAGATGTTGTTCCTCTCTCAAGCATGCCATCAAAGGAAATCATTCCTTTTGGTGAAGATTATGTGATTTCAAGTGAATCTAATGAAGAAAATCCTTCTGATGCTTCGACAGAGCAGATGGATGAAGAAACTGAAGTGGACACTATCACTTCAACTTCTCTGGTATCATCGCCAATGCCTCAGTTCACAGCTGAAGAGGTAGGCATTGAAGAAATGGAAGAAGAAGATGAAGACGTGGACATTAGGAGCACCACACCTGTGATGAATGATGACTTTTGCGAAAGTCAGCACCCAAACTCTCCTTTGTTCACGCCACTTCAACAAATTCCCCAGTCCCCAATACCTACTGAAGTTCTAATGGGCTCTGAAGAAATTCACACTGCTCCTTCCATTCCTGAAGAAATTCCAGCCACTAGTGCTAATGACAAAGCTGCTGAAGAAATGGAGACCCAGGCTGCAACTGAAGCAGGGAGTGAAATTCCTTGGCCTGCGGGTCCCGAGATTGTGATTCCTGAGGTTGTGCTGCAATTGACTGATACTCCTCAGCCGAAGCCGAAGAATCCATTCTCAAAGACGCCAAAATTCAAGGCTGATGACTTCTTCCATGAGCATGTGTTCTTCACCGACTACAACCCTTATGACTCTGCTCATCTTAGAAGGAAGCATTTCTGGGCTGCCAGCCAAACAAACTTCTATTCTTCACTGCTTTTCGATAAGGACAAAGTCTTCGATCATGTGCATATTCCTCATGTGGACATGGAATCGCTGCCGTGCTACGCACCAGTCCTTAGTGTTCTTCATGACGCTGGATTGCTCAACTTCTGCACAAATATATGTGATTGGAATGAAGAACTCATTCTTCAGTTCTACGTGACGCTGCACATCACCGAAAATGTTGACCGAAAATGTTGAAGATGTCAACTCTTGAGTGTTGGACTGGATGATAGAGAACACTCACTTCAAAGCACTGGCCTCTGAATTTCTTCATGCCCTGCCTGTCAGTCCTTCTCTTGAAGGTGCCCGTCATATATATCATGAACCTGAGCTGTTGATCACTTCATGCAAGTGTTGATAAAGCCACTGAAGCCCGGTCAAGCCCCAAGGACCAAATTCCTCGTGAAGGAATTGTTATATGTGCCATGGACTGTCTATCGCATTCTGACCAAGACATTGAGTCCAATCAAAGGCCATGACTCGAATGACGAAGAAGTCATTGGCATCACGAAGAATCTGCTGTTCAATGTCATGCATGGTATCCCAATAAACTACCATGACTTCTTCATGCAGACTATGGAAAATGTTGCATTGTCTCCCTTTGAATTGAAGCCTTACACTCCCTAGATTATGAGATTCCTCAGATCAAGGTCTTCAATCAATTACAAGGCTGACACACTCAACCATGGTAGTTACTTGCCCCCTATTGAAGTCCTCAAGCGGACATTTTCCTCAACTGATGAAAAGGGCAAGGCCACTGCAATTGTTGATGAGGACATTCATCAATTGGATGTATAGTTCCACAAAGCTGCATCGTATTCCACCTACAATGACTCTGCCACTCATGATTCTGCCGCCAATGCATCAAAGCAAAGTCTTCAAGCCATAGCTCCAAGGGCGATGACTGATCGTGAGATTCTCCTCAGTCTTCATCAGAAGGTCGATCGTAACCATAAATGGTTCAAGCGTCAGTTTGTCTTAATTCTTCACAACATGACTGCTACACATAATTTAGTGAAGAAGAACCAATACTACCTCCATGAAGTTTTTGATCGCACCTGGGCTATTCTGACTCATCTCTACAGTAATGAAGATCTCAAGCAGATGGGCTTCAAGCAGGACTTCAGCTCGTCTAAGCCTCCAACGAAGAAATTCAAGAAAGTCAAAGTTCCTCCCTTGGTGCCCAGCTCATATTCTTCATCACGCGTGACCGATGAAAATGAAGACTTGGACGACACTGCGGTAGGCCCTACTCCAACAACTGACCCCAACAATGCTGGCGCTCCTCCATCAACTTCATGGTGATATTCTTCAGGGGCGTTAGTCCTCACTTTTCGTCCCTTTTGGTCATTTGATGACAAAGGGGGAGAAATATGAGTTAGTCTTCAAGCAGGTCTATCTATATGGGCATTTTTTTTGTTAAGTTGCAACTCTCGCTCTTCTGAAGTGTTTGTTGATTGAGTTGTAAACTTAAGTCCGGTTGTGACCTGATACTTTTGCTCTATTTTTATGCATGCTATTTCCTCATATAAGTTATGCACACATGCTGAATTACATCAGTCACCATATTTCATCATGCATTTCAAATTCTTCATTCATATGTTAAATGCGTGTATGAATTACAAGATATAGGGGGGATCTCCATGATTCTACTCTTCAAATGTGCATTGCTTCAAAAGCAAATTCCTCACTATGCACATCTTCAGGGGGAGTTCTTCTATATGTTGCAATCAAATTCCTCAATATTGAGCACTTTCAATACATATGTTTATCCACGTTGAAAACTTAACCTATATTGTCATGAATCACCAAAAAGGGGGGGATTGTAAGTGCATCTAGTGCCCCTTAGTGATTTTGGTGTATTGAAGACTTATAGGTTAAGGGACTAATATGTTTGTGAGTGTGCACAGGCTCTTAAGTCGACGAGGAGTTTGATATTTACAGTGAAAGTCGACCCCTAAAATGAATTTCTTTAGCTGAAGACTTTGGTTCTCCTGAAGACTTTGAAAGTGAAGAAATTGGTGTGACCTTAAAGACTTGGATATTCATGCGAGGATTATGAAGCGTGAAGACTTTTGTTTTCGTAGTTTCGTTTTCTCTTTCTTGAGTCATAGGAAACACCGTACTGTTAAAGGGGGTCGAGGTAATACTAAGGAAATTGATTTCCAAGTGATGCTCATCTCAAAATCCTACACCTACCCAATCCTTTCGAGTGAAGCCATTGGAAATCTCATATCAGTTTAGTCAATTTCTTCAGTGACAGAGACAAAGATCTTCTGGTCTTTGAGGAATTTGTTCTGCCTGAGGAGTTAGGAATTCACCAGTGCGGATTGCCTACACAGTGAGGAACATGATAGCCCTGAGGAATTCGAACCAAGAATCTGACCGTTGCTGAGCCACGCGCCAGCTGTCCAAAATATCCTACCACCTAACGGTCATATCCCTGAAGGGCATTTACCTCTTATCATGTCGGGCAGCTCCCTAGCCTATAAATAGCCGCCCCTACAACCACTAGCTGGTTGGCTGCTCCAAGAGAAACTGACACTTGTCAATTGAGAGCATCCCATCCTCCGAGGACTTTGAGCGAAAATTATCAAGTGAAGAAAACCCAAATCCCAAACCCAAACCTACAAACCCAAAGTGATTGAGCATCATTGGAGAGATTGTTCCTGTGGGGAATCGATGCTTGTTACCTTTGAGGACTGTGTATCCTCCAGACGGTTAGGCGTCATGGTCTGAGCATCCAAGAGGAATTGTGGATTGCCGAGTGACCGAGTCTGTGAAGGTTTGGAAGTCACCTGTGAAGACTTACCACGAGTGTTGGGCGAGGTCTGTGTGATCTTAGCTCAAGGAGAGTACGGTGAGGACTGTGTGTCCTTGAGTTTCAGTACTCGGCCGCTCCAACCAGACGTACAACTGTCACAACAGTTGGAACTGGTATACCAAATCATTATCTTCACCAAGCCTACTGGTTCTATTTCCTCAACCCTTTCATTTCCTCATTCATGTGTTGATGAACCTGATCATTACTGTTTGAAGACTTTGACTGAAGAATTTCTCTATTTCCTCAATCCAATTTCTTCAGTCACATTGTCTTCAGCCTGCTTATCATGTGTTTACGCTTGGTGTACTTTGTGTCTGTCTTTCATTTCATCATGATGACTATGCTATTGCTCTGTTATGCTTATACCTGAGTACTTATTTCGCTGCTAGTTGTTCGTGACTTAGGAATTTCCTCACCCTGGAATTCCTCAGTGACGAATTTGTAAAAATCACCTATTCACCCCCCTATAGTCGACTTAACGCACTTTCATGCATGGCGATATGCTCAGAATAGCTATGAAAATGCCATGTAGGTAGATATGGTGGCCATTTTGTGGAGATGAGGTATTTTACATGTAGGCGAACAAGAGAAAGTTCTCCCACGGGTTTGGATGTACCTGCGAAGTTTGATCCAAGTCCCAATGTGAGAGTGGACAATTGATGTCTACTATGCAACTTTTATTCTTGTAGACGTTGTTGGGCCTCCAAGTGCAGAGTTTTGTAGGACAACAACAAATTTCCCTCAAGTGGATGACCTAAGGTTTATCAATCCGTGGGAGGCATAGGATGAAGATGGTGTCTCTCAAACAACCCTGCAATCAAATACAAAGAATCTCTTGTGTCCCCAACACACCCAATACAATGGTAAATTGTATAGGAGCACTAGTTCGGCGAAGAAATGGTGATACAAGTGTTTTATGGAGAGTAGATACAGGTTTTTGTAATCTGAAAATATAAAAATAGAAAGGTAACAGGAAATAAAATGGAGCACAAATGGTATTGCAATGCTTATAAAAAAGGCTTAGGGTTCATACTTTCACTATTGCAATCTCTCAGTAGTGCTAACATAACTAAACCATGAGAAGATCTCCAGATGAGATCGCTTACGTACAGAGGCTTGCGGCAGTGGGGCGGAAGTTCTAGGTTTCTTTCTAGGGTTTTCTATATTTATAGGTATTTTTGGTATTGATTTCACGTCGGGGGGGGGGGGGGGGGGTCCACGAGGGACTGACAAGCTCAATAGGCACACCCCTAATGACCCACAAGTATAGGGGATCAATCGGAGTCCTTTTGATAAGTAAGAGTGTCAAACCCAACGAGGAGCAGAAGGAAATGACTAGTGGTTTTCAGCAAGGTATTTAGTCGGTAACAGGGTAGTTTGATAGCAAAATAATTTGTAACGAGCAAGTAATGGTAACGGTAAATAAAGTGCAGTAAGGTAGCCCAATCCTTTTGTGGCAAAGGGCAGGCCAAAACGGTCTCTTATAATAAGCAAAGCGTTCTTGAGGGTACACGAGAATTTCATCTAGTCAGTTTATCATGTTGGTTTGATTCATGTTCGCTACTTTGATAATTTGATATGTGGTTGGAACGGTGCATAGGTGTTGTTCTTACTTGAACAAACCTCCTACTTATGATCGCAAGCATCCGAAACTGCGAGAAAAGTATTAAGATAAAATCTAACCATAGCATTAAACTTTTGGATCCAAATCGATCCCTTAGGAAGTAGCACATAAACTAGGGTTTAAGCTTCTGTCAATCTAGCAACCCATCATCTAATAACTACTCCAAAATGCATTCCCTTAGTCCCAAATATGGTGAAGTGTCATGTAGTTGGCGTTCACATGACACCACTAAGGGAATCACAACATACATATCATCAAAATATTGAACACATATCAAGTCCACATGATCACTTGCAACAAGATTTCTCCCGTGACCTCAAGCACAAAAGTAACTACTTCATAATCCCCAAGTGCAAGGAATCATCGTAGCAATTTCCAAAGATGGAAGTGATAAGTATGGAGTGTCGAACCCACAAGGAGCTAACGGTAAGATCAGTATTCTGTCTCAAGTCCTATCTGCCGCGGATGTGACTCGAACATTTGCTTCCATCTAGAAACGAGAAATAAAAAAATGTTGTGGGTATGAAGAGGATAACTTTGCATGATATTGGAGAGCTAAAATACAAAAATAGGTTTTGTTGACATAAAGTTAGAATATATTATAATATATTACAAATAGCGAGTATGGAATAATGATGGGTCGGTGTGCGGAATTGTCCTAGGCAATTGTTAACAAGATCTGTAATCATTATTGCAATTTCATATAAGGAAGAGGCATAAGCTAACATACTTTCTCTACTTGGATCATATGCACTTATGATTGGAACTCTAGCAAGCATCCGCAACTACTAAAGATCATTAAGGTAAAACCCAACCATATCATTAAAGTATCAAGTCCCCTTTATCCCCATACGCAGCAACCCCCTTACTCGGGTTTAAGCTTCTATCACTCTAGCAACCCACTATAAGCAAATCATGAACACATTGCAACACCCTACATTGGGAATCCTTCACATGTGCGTGATACGTCTCCAAAATATCTATAATTTTTTATTGTTCCATGATATTATATCACCCGTTTTGGATGTTTATGGGCTTTACTTTACATTTTTATATCATTTTTGGGACTAACCTACTAACCATAGGCCCAGCCCGAATTGCTCTTTTTTCCCCTATTTCAGTGTTTCGAAGAAAAGGAATATCAAACGGAGTCCAAACGGAATGAAACCTTCGGGAGCGATCTTTTTGGAACAAATGTGATCCAGGGGACTTCGAGTGGACGTCAAGCAATCGAGGAGGCGACCACGAGGGTGCCCGGCGCGCCCCCTGGAGGTGGGCGTGCCCCCCACCCTCGTGGGCCCCTCGAGCATCCACCGACCTACTTCTTCCTCCTATATATACCCATGTACCCCAAAACCATTGAGGAGCACCACGAAAAACTATTTCCACCGCCATAACCTTCTGTATCCGTGAGATCCCATCTTGGAGCCTTCACTGGCGCTTCGCCGGAGGGGGAATCGACCATGGAAGGCCTCTACATCATCTCCAAGGTCCTTCCGATGAGTTGTGAGTAGTTTACCATAGCCTTCGGGTCCTTAGTTATTAGCTAGATGGCTTCTTCTCTCTCTTTGAATCTCAATACAAAGTTCTCGTTGATCTTCTTGGAGATCTATTCGATGTAACTCTTTTTGCGGTGTGTTTGTCGAGATCCGATGAATTGTGGGTTTATGATCAAGTTTATTTATGAGAAATATTTGAATCTCCTCTAAATTCTTTTATGTGTGATTAAGTTATCTTTGCAAGTCTCTTCGAATTATCAGTTTGGTTTGGCCTACTAGATTGATTTTTCTTGCAATGGGAGAAGTGCTTAGCTTTGGGTTCAATCTTGCGGTGTCCTTTCCCAGTGACAGTAGGGGCATCAAGGCACATATTGTATTGTTGCCATCGAGGATAAAAAGATGGGTCTTATATCATATTGCATGAGTTTATCCCTCTACATCATGTCATCTTTCTTAATGCGTTACTCTATTCTTTATGAACTTAATACTCTGGACGCATGCTGGATATCGGTCGATGTGTGGAGTAATAGTAGTAGAAGCAGGCAAGAGTCGGTCTACTTTTCAAGGACGTGATGCCTATATACATGATCATGCCTAGATAATCTCATAATTATTCACTTTTCTATCAATTGCTCGACAGTAATTCGTTCACCCACCGTAATACTTATGCTATCTTGAGAGAAGCCACTAGTGAAACCTATGGCCCCCGAGTCTATCTTTTATCAGATAAGCTTTCAATCTACTTTTATTTGCATCTTTACTTTGCCAATCTATATCATAAAAATACCAAAAATATTTATCTTATCATATTATCTCTATCAGATCTCACTTTTTCAAGTGGCCTTGAAGGGATTGACAACCCCTTTATTGTGTTGGTTGCGAGGTTCTTGTTTGTTTGTGTAGGTGCGTGGGACTTTTGAGGAGCCTCCTACTGGATTGATACCTTGGTTCTCAAAAACTGAGGGAAATACTTACGCTACTTTGCTGCATCACCCTTTCCTCTTGAAGGAAAACCAACGCAAGCTCAAGACGTAGCAAGGAGGAGTTTTGGCGCCGTTGCCGGGGAGGTCTTCGCTCAAGTCAATACATACCAAGTACCCATCACAAACTTATCTCCCTCGCATTACATTATTTGCCATTTGCCTCTCGTTGTCCTCTCCCTCACTTCACCCTTGCCGTTTTATTCGCCCTCTCTTTCCCAATCTCCTCTCTCTTTCGCTTGTCTTTTATTTGCCCGTCGTAATGGCTAGTCCTCCTATCCTTGTTATCACCCCCAAACATGATGTTCTCAATTTTAAACAAAGGGAGGGAGAAAACTTAAAAGATGCTTGGCATAGAATTTGTAATGCTCAAAATAGATCTACAAGGAAGCAATCTACTTCCGTTCTTCTTCGCAATTTTTATGTAGGCATTACTCCTTGGTATAGATGCATTCTTGATACCATTACCGGAGGGGATTTCTTGAGTGCCATACTTTTGATGCTTATAATGCTATGTTAGATTTGTTTGGCCCACCACCTCTTTTGGTTAATGGAACTGTTTTAACTTTGGAACATGTAATGAAAAGGCTTGAAATCATTGAAAATAAAGTTTCCACTGTTGAGTTGATTGAAAATTTGGATAAAAAGATCCATAACCAAATTACCCATATGGATCTAGGGTTGGATTTACTTTGAATTTTTTTAAAGAGAAATAACCTATAGTTAATGAAAGAATAGATTTAGATTCTACGAGAATCGGTAAACTTGAGGATATTATTACCAACTTAGGGTCAGCCTTTTCATCTGTGAAAAATAATCCAATTCCTCCTACTAAAACTGCCAAATTTATTTATGTTCCTAAAAATAAAGGTGAATCTTCTAGTAAGGAAAATGCGGATCTCAAATCAATTAGTGTTAACCCCAATTGTCTCTCTATCATTAAGGAACCTTTTGCTACAAATGAATTTCTTGAATTCTTGCCTAGGAGCTTAATCATTGCTAAAAAGGGAGAAACCCCTAAAGACTATAAGTGCTCTATTGAGGAATTGAGTACCAAATATGGCACTATTTAGATCGATCCTCGCTTTTATGCCTAGCTTGGGGCGTTAAACAATAGCGCTAGTTGGGAGGCAACCCAATTTTATCTTTGTTTTTTTGTTTTTGCTTCTGTTTAGTAATAACTATTTCATCTAGATTCTGTTTAGATGTGTTTTCATGTTTTAATTAGTGTTTGTGCCAAGTAGAACCTATAGGATAACCTATGGTGATAGTTAATTTGATTCTACTGAAAAACAGAAACTTTGCACACACAAAAATAATTGTAGTAATTCACAGAAACGTGATTTTGCATTGATTCTTTTTGCTGTAGATCAATAGACAAATTTCCCATGACTTACTATTTTGGTAGGATTTTTAGAGTTCCATAAGTATTTTAGAGTTACAGATTGCTACAGACTGTTCTATTTTTGACAGATTCTGTTTTCGTGTGTTGTTTGCTTATTTTGATGCATCTATGGCTAGTATTGTAGGGTATGAACCATAGAGAAGTTGGAATACAGTAGGTTTAACACCAATATAAATAAATAATGAGTTCATTGCAGTACCTTATTTGGTGGTTTTTCTTTCTTGCACTAACGGAGCTTATGAGATTCCCTGTTGAGTTTTGTGTTGTGAAGTTTTCAAGTTTTGGGTAAAGATTTGATGGACTATGGAATAAGGAGTGGCAAGATCCTAAGATTGGGGATGCCCATGGCACCCCAAGATATTCAAGTATAACCAAAATCCTAAGCTTGGGAATGCCCCGGAAGGCATCCCCTCTTTCGTCTTCGTCTATTGGTAACTTTACTTGGAGCTATATTTTTATTCGCCACATGATATGTGTTTTGCTTGGAGCGTCTTGTATGATATTAGTCTTTGCTTTTTAGTTTACCACAATCATCCTTGCTGTACACACCTTTTGGGAGAAGCCCACTTGATTAGAATTTATTAGAATACTCTATGTGCTTCACTTATATCTTTTGAGCTACATAGTTTTTGCTCTAGTACTTCACTTATATCTTTTAGAGCATGGTGGTTGCTTAATTTTGTAGAAATTGTTGATCTATCATGCTTCACTTATATTATTTTGAAAGTCTTTTAGAACAGCATGGTATTTGCTATGGTTATAAAATTGGTCCTAGAATGATGGGCATCCAAATTGGGTATAATAAAAACTATCATAGGAAGTGAATTGGATGCTATGATCAATTTGATACTTGATAATTGTTTTGAGATATGGAGGTGGTGATATTAGAGTCATGCTAGTTGGGTGATTATGAATTTAAAGAATGCTTGTGTTGAAGTTGGCAAGTCCCGTAGCATGCACGTATGGCAAAAGTTGTGTAACAAATTTGAAACATGAGGTGTTCTTAGATTGTGCATCCTTATGAGTGGCGGTCGGGGACGAGCGATGGTCTTTTCCTACCAATCTATCCCCCTAGGAGCATGTGCGTAGTGCTTGTTTTTGATGACTTGTAGATTTTTGCAATAAGTATATGAGTTCTTTATGACTAATGTTGAGTCCATGGATCATACGCACTCTCACCCTTCCATCATTGCTAGCCTCTTCGGTACCGTGCATTGCCCTTTCTCACCTTGAGAGTTGGTGCAAACTTTGCTGGTGCATCCAAACCCCATGATACGATACACTCTATCACACATAAACCTCCTTATATCTTCCTCAAAACAGGCACCATACCTACCTATTATGGCATTTCCATAGCCATTCCTAGATATATTGCCATGCAACTTTCCACCGTTCCGTTCATCATCATGACACGCATCATCATTGTCATATTGCCTTGCATGATCATGTAGTTAACATCGTATTTGTGGCAAAGCCACCATGCATAATTTTTCATACATGTCACTCTTGATTCATTCCCCATCCCGATACACCGCTGGAGGCATTCATATAGAGTCATATCTTGTTCTAATTTTGAGTTTTAACTCATGAGTTGTAAATAAATAGAAGTGTGATGATCATCATTATTAGAGCATTGTCCCCAAAGAAAAAAAAGGCCAAAGAAAAAAAGGAAAAAAAGAAAAGAAAGAAAGGCCAAAAGAAAAAAAGAAAGGCCCCCCAAAAGAGGAAAATAAAAAGGGGGCAATGTTACTATCCTTTTCCACACTTGTGCTTCAAAGTAGCACCATGTTCTTCATATAGAGAGTCTCATATGTTGTCACTTTCATATACTAGTGGGAAATTTTCATTATAGAACTTGGCTTGTATATTCCTACGATGGGCTTCCTCAAATGCCCTAGGTCTTCATGAGCAAGCAAGTTGGATGCACTCCCACTTAGTTTCTTTTGTTGAGCTTGTCACGCCCAATATGCGACCCTATCCTAAAGGAACCCGAAGGTCCCACTAAGGATAGAAGCGCATATTGGAGACGCTTTTGCAAGGTGGATATCATTACATCAACATTACATAAATAGATAGGGATACATACATAAGGCATACAATGCCACACGAATACAACATCATCTTACATAAGAGCACCATCCGACTACGGATGAAACACAAATAGAAACTCAAATGACATCCACCCTGCTAGCCCAGGCTGCCGACCTGGAACCTATCCCCTGATCGAAGAAGAAGCAGAAGAATAACTCCAAAACAAACAACATCGCTCTCGCGTCATGATCATCACATAACCTGTACCTGCAACTGTTGGTGTAGTAATCTGTGAGCCACGAGGACTCAGCAATCCCATTACCATGGGTATCAAGACTAGCAAAGCTTAATGGGAAAGGAAGGGGTAAAGTGGTGAGGTTGCAGCAGCGACTAAGCAAGTATGGTGGCTAACATACGCAAATGAGAGCGAGAAGAGAAACAAAGGAACGGTCGTCAACTAGCAATGATCAAGAGGTGATCCTGAACTCCTACTTACGTCAAACATAACCCAAAAACCGTGTTCACTTCCCGGACTCCGCCGAGAAGAGACCATCACGGCTACACACACGGTTGATGTGTTTTAATTCGGATCTGGTGTCAAGTTATCTACAACCGGACATTAACAAATTCCCATCTGCCACATAACCGCGGGCACGGCTCTCGAAAGTTTATACCCTGCAGGGGTGTCCCAACTTAGCCCATGATAAGCTCTCGCGATCAACGAAGGATATTCCTTCTCCCCGGGAAGACCCGATCAGTCTCGGAATCCCGGCTACAAGACATTTCGACAGTAATAAAACAAGACCAGCAAGACCTCCCGGCGTGCCGACATCCTGATAGTAGCCGCGCGTATCTCGTCTCAGGCCACGACCGGATGAGCACTATGTACAACTAGAACCAGCCCTCAAGTTTCCCCGAGGTGGCGCTGCAAGTGGCTCTAGTTTGGACCAACACTTAGACAAGCATTGGCCCGGGGGGGCTAAAATAAAGATGACCCTTGGGATGCGCGACTCCCAAGGGAAAAAGGTAATAGGTGAGGCAAATGGTAAAACCAATGTTGGGCCTTGCTGGAGGAGTCTTATTCAAAGCGAACTGTCAAGGGGGTCCCATAAATCACCCGACCGCGTTAGGAACGCAAAATCCGGGAACATAACACCGGTTTGACGGAAACTAGGGCGGCAAGAGTGGAACACAACACCAGGCATAAGGCCGAGCCTTCCACCCTTTACCAAATATATAGATGCATTAATAATATAAGAGATATTGTGATATCCCAACATAACCCTGTCCACCATGGAGCAATCTTCAACTTCACCTGCAACTAACAACGCTATAAGAGGGGCTGAGCAAAGCAGTAACATAGCCAAACAACGGTTTGCTAGGAAGGGTGTCAAAGGTTAGAGGTTCATGGCAATTTGGGAGGCTTGAAGAGCAAATGATAGGTAGCACAGGAAAGCGATAGAACGAAGCAACTAGCATAGCAATGATAGTAGTGAGATCCAGGGTAGCGGTCATCTTGCCTGAAATCCCGCAAGGAAGAAGAACGAGTCCATGAAGAAGACGAACGGGCGTAGTCGAACGAATCCTCGCAACTCCGGAACGAAACCGTAACTAACGAGAGAAGCAAACCGGAAAGAAGCAAACAACATGGTAAATGCATAAGCATAAACATGTCATGATGGACAAACAAGTATGATGCATGTCCGGTTTAAAAGCATGGCGAAGCATGGCAAAGTGCAACAAACAATACTACAAGTTAAGTGGAGCTCAATATGCAACGAGTTGCATATTGACGAAACACCACATTCGAGTTATTTAGTTCGCTCTCGTTTAGGTACACAACAATATTAAATGTTGTTAAACATGGCAAAAGGTGAAACATAATTGAGCTAACTATTTAGGCAAGTTTAAGTGAGGCCGGAAACAAGAAACAACAATCCCGGTAAATCCCCACATGTTATTTAGCAATTTAATGCAACAACAATGACAAAATGCAATAGCACATCATGAAGCATATGACAAAGCAAGATGATCATGGCAACAACAAGGATGGCAAAATACAATTAATAAATAGCATGATGCAAGAAGCAAAATATGACAAGCACTCAACATGAACATAGCAAAAAACATAATAAACACACGACAACAACTAAAATAAATGGAAGGCAACTAGAGCATCAGTCTTGGGGCGTTACAGAGCTTTCATACATTTATAGCTCTAGTGCATCCGTTGCATGGAAATCCCTACTCCTCATGTTGACATCAATTGATGGGCATCTCCATAGCCCCGTTGATTATCCTTGTTAACATGAGACTTTCTCTTTTTTCTTCTCCACACAACCTCCATCATCATATTCTATTCCACCCATAGTGCTATATCATGGCTCACGCTCATGTATTGCGTGAAAGTTGAAAAAAGTTTGAGATTACTAAAGTATGAAATAATTGTTTGGCTTGTCATCGGGGGTGTGCAAGATGAGTGCATTTTTGTGTGATGAAAATGAAGCCTAACCTAACTATATGATTTTTTCGGGATGAACTTTCTTTAGCCATGTTATTTTGAGAAGACATGATTGCTTTGATTAGTATGCTTGAAGGATTACTATTTCTTATGTCAATATGAACTTTTATTTTGAAACATTTGGATCTGAACATTCATGCCACAATAAAGAAAATTACATTGAGAATTATGCTAGGTAGCATTCCACATCAAAAATTCTATTTTTATCATTTACCTACTCGAGGACGAGCAGGAATTAAGCTTGGGGATGCTTGATATGTCTCCAACGTATCTATAATTTTTTATTGTTCCATGCTATTGTATTACCCATTTTGGATGTTTATGGGCTTTACTTTACACTTCTATATCATTTTTGGGACTAACCTACTAACCGGAGGCCCAGCCCGAATTGCTATTTTTTTTGCCTATTTCAGTGTTTCGAAGAAAAGGAATATCAAATGGAGTCCAAACGGAATGAAACATTCGGGAGCGATCTTTTTGGA
This sequence comes from Triticum timopheevii, assembly GCA_963921465.1. Taxonomy (NCBI): domain Eukaryota; kingdom Viridiplantae; phylum Streptophyta; class Magnoliopsida; order Poales; family Poaceae; genus Triticum; species Triticum timopheevii. Next base: position 209,259,967 of record OY997270.1, read on the forward strand.
ACAAACGTGATCCAGGGGACTTGGAGTGGACGTCAAGCAACAGAGGAGGCGGCCACGAGGCTGCTCGGCATGCCCCCTGGAGGTGGGTGCGCCCCCACCCTCGTGGGCCCCTCGAGCATCCACCGACCTGCTTCTTACTCCTATATATACCCATATACCCCAACACCATGGAGGAGCACCATGAAAAACTATTTCCACCGTCGTAACCTTCTGTATCCGCGAGATCCCATCTTGGAGCCTTCGCTGGGGCTCCGCCGGAGGGGGAATCGACCATGGAGGGCCTCTCGATCATCTCCAAGGCCCTTCAGATGAGTTGTGAGTAGTTTACCACAGACCTTCGGGTCCACAGTTATTAGCTAGATGGCTTCTTCTCTCTCTTTGAATCTCAATAAAAGTTCTCCTTGATCTTCTTGGAGATCTATTAGATGTAACTCTTTTTGCAGTGTGTTTGTCGAGATCTGATGAATTGTGGGTTTATGATCAAGTTTATCTATGAGAAATATTTGAATCTCCTCTGAATTATTTTATGTGTGATTAAGTTATCTTTGCAAGTCTCTTCGAATTATCAGTTTGGTTTGGCCTACTAGATTGATTTTTCTTGCAATGGGAGAAGTGCTTAGCTTTGGGTTCAATCTTGCGGTGTCCTTTCCCAGTGACAGCAGGGGCAGCAAGGCACGTATTGTATTGTTGCCATCGAGGATAAAAAGATAGGGTTTATATCATATTGCATGAGTTTATCCCTCTACATCATGTTATCTTTCTTAATGTGTTACTCTGTTCTTTATGAACTTAATACTCTAGATGCATGCTGGATAGCGGTCGATTTGTGGAGTAATAGTAGTAGATGCAGGCAAGAGTCGGTCTACTTGTCACGGACGTGATGCCTATATACATGATCATGCCTAGATAATCTCATAATTATTCTCTTTTCTATCAATTGCTCGACAGTAATTTGTTCACCCACCGTAATACTTATGCTATCTTGAGAGAAGCCACTAGTGAAACCTATGGCCCCTGGGTCTATCTTTTATCATATAAGCTTTCAATCTACTTTTATTTGCATATTTACTTTTCCAATCTATATCATGAAAGTACCAAAAATATTTATCTTATCATATTATCTCTATCAGATCTCACTTTCGCAAGTGGCTGTGAAGGGATTGACAACCCATTTATTGCGTTGGTTGTGAGGTTCTTGTTTGTTTGTGTAGGTGCATGGGACTTTTGAGGAGCCTCCTACTGGATTGATACCTTGGTTCTCAAAAATTGAGGGAAATACTTATGCTACTTTGCTGCATCACCCTTTCCTCTTCAAGGAAAACCAACGCAAGCTCAAGATGTAGTAGCGCGCAGCATAGAAGGCACCATAGAACAGCTCCAAAATAAAACATACAGCTCAAACCAATCTAGATCATCAATCAACCCAAAAGACAAAAGAAATCTACTGAAAACATCATAGGATGGAAACACATCATTGGACCATAATATGTGGCATAAAGCACCATGTTCAAGTAGGGGATTACAGCAGGGTGCGGGAGAGTGGACCACTTAAAAGAGATGAGGAAGGTGATGAACATGGTGATGTTGATGAAGACGATCACCGTGGCGATGGTTCCCCCGGCAGCACTCCGGCGCCACCAAGAGAGAGGGGGAGAGGGTCTCCCCCTTGTGCTTCCTCCTCCATGGCCTCTCTCCTAGATGGGGAGAGGTTCTCCCTCTAGTCTTTGGCATCCATGGCGATGATGTCCCCCTCCGGCTTCCTCCTCCATGGCTTCTGGTGATGATGGCCCCCTCCGACAGGGTGCTAGAGAGGGCCTAGATTGATTTTTCATGGCTGCAGAGGCTTGCGGCGGTGGAACTTCCGATCTAGGGCTCTTTCTGGGTTTTTTCGTATTTATAGGAATTTTTTGTGTCGGTCTCATGTCAAGGGGGTCCACGAGGAAGCGACAAGCCGGGAGCACCCTCCCTAGGGGTAGGGTGCGCCCCCGGCTTGTGGCTTCCTCATGAATCTTCTGGACCTTCCTCGATGCTACAAGGGTCCCTTTTGGTCCACAAAAAATTACCATAAATTTTCAGCCCATTCCGAGAACTTTTCTTTCTGCACAAAAAATGACACCACGGTAGTTCTGCTGAAAACAATGTCAGTCTGCATTAGTTCTTATCAAATCATACCAAAACCATATAAAGTTGTTGTAAACATGGCATGAATACTTCATAAATTCTAGATATGTTGGAGACATAGCAGCATCCCCAAGCTTAATTCCTGCTCATCCTCGAGTAGGTAAATGATAAAACAAATAATTTATGAAGTGTGAATGCTAGCATAGTGCATAAGTTAGATCAATGACAGTCCCAAACACTTTCTCTAGCATCATTATATATCATAAACAGTAGCTCATCTCATAAGACTTCTCATGATCAAGTAACAAGCTATTCACATGTTAGAGTATAGACCATAAAGTTTCTTGAAAACTAACAAACTATGCTTTCAATCACCAAACAATTGCAATTCATCTTATTTTCAGGAAGGGTCTATGTAAGAGCTTTGATTTAGCAAATTCCACATACTCAACTATCATATAGTCTTCCGTGATTGCTAACATTCAAAGCATATTTTTAGAACAAATATAATCCGCGAACACAGAGAAAGATAGGGGCTTAATGTTTCGCCTCCCAACTTATTTATCATATAGATAATTGTCAACAATAATAATTCATGATCAAATATAATTTAATGGCCATATATGCTTGGATCTTTCCCCACCACATGATGCTTGCCAACTAAAGAATAATTGAGTTTGAAATAAGAAGGAAAATTATTGACCCTTTCATAAAATTAAATACATGAAAGTTAAAGATAGGCCCTTCGCAGAGGGAAGCAGAGATTGTCATGCACTTTCTTAATTTTGTATGCGCAAACCCTTAATGCAAAGGAATGTCACATTGTATTGCCCTTTGTGATAGCAACCTTTATTATGCAGTCCGTCGCTTTTATTTCTTTACCATCACAAGTTCGTACAACGCTTATTTTCCCTTACAATAAAAGATCATACATATTTAGGAGCAATTTTTATTGCTTCCTGCACCGATGATAACTTACTTGAAGGATCTTATTCAATCCATAGGTAGATATGGTGGATACTCATGGCATGAAACAGGGTTTAAGCGTTTTTGATTCACAAGTAGTATCTCTACTTAGTATAAAATTTTGGCTAGCAAAAGATTCTAAGCAAGCACCACATGTTGAAGGATCCATAAAAATATAACTTCCATACAAATATACCCAAACATAACTCATTACGTTGTCTTCCTTGTCCAACTTCAACTAATTTGCTCAAGTTTGAAAATAATTAATGGGGCTCACAATCATAGAAGATGTCCAAGATAGTATATTTATATGTGAATTCTCTCTTCCTTCAATATTCTTTCATGAATTGTTCAAGTGACCAATGTTGTGTTTGCTAACTTTCAATACAGTTTACCACCTATACTTCTTATATGTGAAGTCATTACTCCCCATGGGATAAGCAAACGAAACATATATAATTTCATATTTATCATATTCAATTCATTCAACCATTTACTCATAGAATATAAGTGAAGCACGAGAGTAAATGACAAACTACTTCAAAAGGATATAAGTGAAGATCAATGAGTAGTCAAATAATTAACTACCCATGGGAGGACTCTCTCTCATTCAAGATTTTAGATCCAATGATTTTATTCAAACATCAAGTAAAATGAAAATACGCTCCAAGCAAAACACATATCATGTGACGAATAAAAATATAGCTCTGAGTAAGGTATAGCGATAGTTTTGAAGACGAAAGAGGGGATGCCTTCCGGGCATCCCCAGATTAGGTGCTTGGGTCTTCCTTTAATATTACCTTGGGGTGCCATGGCCATCCCTAAGCTTAGGGTCTTTCCACTCCTTATTCTCCTCATATCGATAACTCACCCAAAACTTGAAAACTTCAATCACACAAAACTTAACGGAACTTTGTGAGATAGGTTAGTATGATAAATAGAAAATCATTCACTTTGGTACTGTCAAGATAAGATTCATAATTGTTCTCACACAATGCCTACTGTACAATATCATTTCTACAATTTATATTGAGCAATATAAGCCATAGAAACTATTAAACAAGCAAACTATGCATTGAAAATATAACCTGTGAAAAACAGAATAGTCTATAATGATCTGAACCACAACCATACTTCTGTTACCCCAAAATTTCTTAACAATTAGGAAAACCTAGGAAATTTGGGTATAACTCTTTTGTAAAAAAATTCAGATCAAAAGCACACTTCTGTGATTTTTGAAAATTATTTTACTGGTTGCAAAAGTTTCTATTTTTCAGCAAGATCAAATCAACTAACACTGTAAGCCATCCCAAAGATCTTATTTGGCCCAAACACTAATTAAAACACAAAAAAACAATTACTATAGAGGTAATAATGTGTATTTATTGAAAAAGGAACCAAAAACATAAAAATAAAATTGGGTTGCCTCCCAACAAGCGCTATTGTTTAACGCCCCTAGCTAGGCATGATATTTTAATGATACTCTTCCAAGCCCAATTTCGATGATAGTCTTATTCATACACCAAAAGATATAAGTGAAGTTCATGGAGCATTATACATTTAATATAGATTTACCAACATCCAATCTCAAAATATATAAGTGAAGCACACGAAGCATTCTGTAAAGCCATACTCAAAAGATTTAAGTGAAGCACAAAGAGCATTCTATAAAGCCATACTCAAAAGATTTAAGTGAAGCGCATGAAGCATTCTATAAATAAATTAAGTACTATCTCATACTAGCATGGTGCATAAATAAAAATAAACGAAAAATAAACTCAAAAGACACATATCATGTGAACAAAACAAAAAACCTAGGTATACCAATAATTGTTGAGGAATAAAGATGGGATGCTAACCGGGGCATCCCCAAGTTTAGATGCTTGAGTATCCTTGAAATATTTACTTGGGGTGCCTTGGGCATCCCCAAGCTTGAACTCTTACCTCTCCTTGTTCTTCTCATATTGATAACTCCTCGATCTTCGAACACTTCATCCACACAAAACTTAACAAAAAACCTTGTGAGGTCCGTTAGTATAATAAAGCAAATCACTACTTTTAGGTAATGTTGTAAACTTATTCAAATTTAATATTAGCATTATATATATTGTATTCCAACTTCACAATGGTTCATACCCCCCAATACAATCCATACATTCATCAAAATAAGCGAACAACACATAGAAAACAGAATCTGTCAAAAACAGGACAGTCTGTAGCAATCTGGAAACTTTGTATACTTCTGTAACTCCAAAAATTCTAAAAAATCAGGAAAAAAACAAACAATTTGCATAGCAATGCCATGTAAAAATTTCATAAACTTTTGACGTTCCAGTAAAATATGTAATCATGCACTACAGCCAAAGTTTCTGTTTTTGCACCGCACATAGAAAACAAGCAATCTAATCATCCTAAAACCGAAAGTTGGCACATTATTTTTTTAATATAATGTATATATACAAGGGGATAATTATTTTTGAGAAAATTCCGTGAAAAATTCGGCATTGTTTCCATGAGCATGAACACAGGTGTTCAAGGTCGACCCTCACTTCTCCAATGCATAATCTTACAATCACTTCTCTTTTTTAAAAAAAATTAGGCATAAGAGGCAAGTATTTTTTTTGTATTTTGCATTCTTTTAATTTTTTTGTTTGTTTCACCCACAACTAAGGAAAACAAAAACAAAAGGGAAAACAAAATCTACTTGGTGAAAAAGCAAACAAGCACACACAAGAATATCAACCCCACGCTATTGCTCCCCGGCAACGGTGCCAGAAAAAGAGCTTGATAATCCCCAAATGCAAGGAATCATCGTAGAAATTTCCAAAGATGGAAGTGATAAGTATGGAGTGTGATACGTCCATTTTGCATCATGCTATTGCATTATGGGCTGTTATTACACGTTATGTCATAATACTTATGGCTATTCTCGCTTATTTTACAAGGTTTACATAAAGAGGGAGAATGCCGGCAGCTGGGATTCTGGGCCGGAAAAGGAGCAAATATTGGAGACCTATTCTGCACAGCTCCAAAAGTTCTGAAACTCCACGAAAGTCATTTTGGTAATTAATAAAAAATATTCAGTGGAAGAAATACCTGAGGGGGGCCACCCACCACCCATGAGGGTGGGGGGAGCCCTACCCCCTGGGCGCGCCCTACCCCCCTGGGTGCGCCCCCTACCTCGTGGGCCACTTGGCAGCCCTCCGGTGGCCATCTTCTGCTATATGAAGTATTTTACCCTGAAAAAATCATAAGCAAGCTTTTTTTAGGGACGAAACTCCGCCACCATGAGGTGGAACCTTGGCGGAACCAATCTAGGGCTCCGGCGGAGCTGTTCTGCCGGGGAAACTTCCCTCCAGGAGGGGGAAATCATCACCAACAATCCTCTCATCCGGAGGGGGTCAATCTCCATCAACATATTCACCAGCACCATCTCCTCTCAAGCCCTAGTTCATCTCTTGTATCCAATCTTTGTACCAAAACTTCAGATTGGTACATGTGGGTTGCTAGTTGTGTTGATTACTCCTTGTAGTTGATCCTAGTTGGTTTATTTGGTGGAAGATCATATGTTCAGGTCCTTAATGCATATTAATACCCCTCTGATTATGGACATGAATATGCTTTGTGAGTAGTTACATTTGTTCCTGAGGACATGGGTGAAGTCTTGCCATTAGTAGTCATGTGAATTTGGTATTCGTTCGATATTTTGATGAGATGTATGTTGTCTCTCCTCTAGTGGTGTTATGTGAACGTCGACTACATGACACCTCACCATTATTTGGGCCTAGAGGAAGGCATTGGGAAGTAATAAGTAGATGATGGATTGCTAGAGTGACAGAAGCTTAAACCCTAGTTTATGAGTTGCTTCGTAAGGGGATGATTTGGATCCATATGTTTCATGCTATGGTTATGTTTACCTTAATACTTCTTTTGTAGTTGCAGATGCTTGCAATAGGGGTTAATCATAAGTGGGATGCTTGTCCAAGAAAGGGCAGTACCAAAGCACCGGTCCACCCACATATCAAATTATCAAAGTAACAAACGTGAATCATATGAACGTGATGAAAACTAGCTTGACGATAATTCCCATGTGTCCTCAGGAGCGATTTTCTCATTATAAGAACTTGTCCAGGCTTGTCCTTTGCTACAAAAAGTATTGGGCCAATTTTCTGCATTTTATTTACTTTCATTGCTTGTTACACATTACAAATTATCTTATCACAAAACTATCTGTTACCTACAATTTCAGTGCTTGCAGAGAATACCTTACTGAAAACCGCTTGTCATTTCCTTCCACTCCTTGTTGGGTTCGACAATCTTACTTATCGAAAGGACTACGATAGATCTCGTACACTTGTGGGTCATCAGAGTGTCGAACCCACAGGAGCTAAAGGTTAGATCAATATTCTCTCAAGTCCTATCTGCCAATGATACGACTCTACATACACCGAACGTTTGCTTCTATCTAGAAACGACAAATAAAACTATGTTGTGGGTATGAAGAGGATAACTTTGCATGATATAGGAAAGATAAAATATAGAAATAGATGTTGTTAACATAAAGTTAGAATATATTATAATATATTACAAATAGTGAGCATGGAATAATGATGGGCCGGTGTGCGGAATTGTCCTAGGCAATTGTTAACAAGATCGGTAATCATTATTGCAATTTCATATGAGGAGAGGCATACGCTAACATACTTTCTCTACTTGGATCATATGCACTTATGATTGGAACTCTAGCAAGCATCCACAACTACTAAAGATCATTAAGGTAAAACCCAACCATAGCATTAAAGTATCATGCCCCCTTTATCCCATACACAACAACCCCTTACTCGGGTTTAAGCTTCTGTCACTCTAGCAACCCACTATAATCAAATCATGAACGTATTGCAACACCCTACAGCGGGAATCATTCACGTGTGCGCAGCATGGAAGGCACCATAGGACAACACCAAAATAAAACATACAACTCAAACCAATCTAGATCATCAATCAACCGAAAAGACAAAAGAAATCTACTCAAAACATCATAGGATGGCAACACATCATTGGATCATAATATGTGGCATAAAGCACCATGTTCAAGTAGGGGGTTACAGCAGGGTGCGGGAGAGTGGACCGCTTAAAAGAGATGAGGAAGGTGATGAAGATGGTGATGTTGATGAAGACGATCACCGCGGCGATGGTTCCCCTGGTGGCAGTTCGGCGCCATCGAGAGAGAGCGGGAGAGGGTCTCCCCTTGTGCTTCCTCCTCCACGGCCTCCCCCTAGATGGGGAGAGGTTATCCCTCTGGTCCTTGGCCTCCATGGCGATGATAGCCCCCTCCGGCTTCCTCCTCCATGGCCTCTGGTGATGTGGCCCCCTCCGACAGGGCCCAGAGAGGGCCTAGATTGATTTTTCATGGCTACAGAGGCTTGCAGCGGCAGAAATTCCAATCTAGGGTTCTTTCTGGTGGTTTTGGAATTTATAGGAATATTTGGCTTTGGTCTCACGTCAAGGGGGTCCACAAGGCAGCGACAAGCCGGGAGCACCCTCCCTGGGGGTCGGGCTTGCCCCCCGGGCTTTTGGCTTCCTCATGAAGCTTCTGGACCTTCCTCCATGCTTCAGGAGTCTTTTTGGTCCACAATAAATCACCACAAATTTTTAGCCCATTCTGAGAACTTTTATTTCTACACAAAAAATGATACCACAGTAGTCCTGCTGAAAACAACATCGGTTCGGTTTAGTTCTAATCAAATCATACCAAAACAATATAAAATTGTTGTAAACATGGCATGAATACTTCATAAATTATAGATACGTTGGAGACATATCACCACTCACCAATAATAATCATGCTCAAGATCAGAGGGGTATTAAATAGCATAGTGGATCTGAACATATAATCTTCCACCAAATAAACCATGTAGTAATCAACTACAAGATGTAATCAACACTACTAGTCACCCACAAGTACCAATCTGAAGTTCAGGTACAAAGATTGAACACAAGATATGAACTAGGGTTTGAGAGGAGATGGTGCTGTTGAAGATGTTGATGGAGATAGCCCTCCCAAACATGGGAGAGTTTTTGGTGATGACGATGACAATGATTTCCCCCTCCGGGCGGGAAGTTCCCCCGGCGGAATCGGTCTGCCGGAGGGCAAATGTGCTCCTGCCCAAGTTCCGCCTCGAGATGGCGGCGCTTTGTCCCGAAAGTCCTCTCCTTATTTTTTTTCTAGGTCAAAATGACTTATATACCAGAAGAGGGGCACCGGAGGTGGGCCGAGGAGGGCACAACCTACCAGGGCGCGCCTGGGCTCCCTGGCACGCCCAGGTGGGTTGTGCCCACCTGGTGGGGGCCCTCTGGTAGTTATTTGCTCCAATATTCTTCATATATTTTAAAAAATTCTCCTTAAATTTTCAGCTCATTTGGAGATGTGCAGAATAGGTAACTCTGACGTAGCTTTTTCAGGTCCAGAATTCCAGCTGCCGGCATTCTCCTACTTCGTGCAAACCTTGCATATTATGAGAGAAAAGGCATTAGAATTACTACGTAAAACATTATTATACAAAAAACATTATAAATAACAGTATGAAAACATGATGCAAAATGGACGTATCAACTCCCCCAAACTTAGACCTCGATTGTCCTCAAGCAAAAACCAAAATCGAAAAACATGTCCACGTGCTTAGGGAGAGAGAGGTGTCGATAAAAACAAAATACGAACATAGAAGCATCATGCATATTATTATAACAACAACAAACTTTAACATAAAACTTTATCATAGAACTTTCATCATATAACTTCTCATGAACAAGTAACAATTCATCACAACATCAAAGTAAAAGCATAGACTCTATTCAAAACCAACAAACTATGTTCTCAGTCAACTTTGCAACTACAATTCATCATCTTTTCAGGAAGGGTCACATATCGTAGCCTTTTGGTAAGTCCACATACTCAACCATCATATAGTCTTCTATGATTGCTAACACTCACCACATACACATGAGCAAAAAGTTTCAACCGGACACATAGAAAGATAGGGGCTTATAGTTTCGCCTACCAACGTATTCACCTCGAGGGTTATGTCAACAATAATAACTCATGCTCACCCATATCCAACTGGATATATGTGCCTAGATCTTTCCTCTACATGATGCTTGCAAAAGAAAAAAATAAAAAAGAATAAGGAAGAATACTTTGACTCTTGCATAAAAAGTAAGTACAAAAAAGTAAAAGATATGCCCTTCGCAGAGGGAAGCAGAGGTTGCCATGCGCTTTTTGGTTGTATGCTCAATCTCTTAGTGCAAAAGAACATCATGTTGTATTGCCCCTTGTGATATCAACCTTTATTATGCAGTCTGTCGCTTCTATTATTTTGCCATCATAAGTCTGTAAAACGCTCAATTTTCTCTTACACTAAATGCTCTAATACATTTAGAAGCAATTTTTATTGCCTTTTTGCACCGATGACAACTTACTTGAAGGGTCTTACCCAACCTATAGGTAGGTATGGTGGACTCTCAAAATTAGATTTTGGTTGAGGGTTTTTGGATGCACAAGTAGTATCACTTAGTGCGGAATTTTTGGCTAGAAAAGATATTGAGCAAGCACCACATGTTAAAGGATCTATGACAATATAACTTCTATGTGAATATGAACAAACGTAAATCATTCGTTCTCTTCCAACATCAACAATTTTCGCATATAATATTTTTATGGGGGCTCACAATCATAGAAGATGTCCAAGATAGTGTATTTCCATGTGAATATTCTCCTCCCTTATTAATTCTTTAATGAATTGCATCGTTGACAAATGCTATGTTTGTCAATCTCTAATAAATTTTACCACTTATAGTTTTCCTTATGTGATCTCATTACTTACCATAAGATTAGCATATGATCTTTTTCATTTATTTCCTTCCTTTTTTATTGAAACATAAAAGTAAAGAAACAAAACTCGAACTAATCTTTATTATATATCTCGCACACGATTACATCGATAGATCATTAAGCAAGCACTCGAAAAGAAAGGATCGAACTAAACTTTTATTCAACTAGATCAAAGGGTAACTAAAGATCGAACTAAAATAGATAAAAGCAAAGATAGTGGTGGTGATACGGTACCGGGACGCCTCACCCAAGCTTGGCACAAGCCAAGGGAGTGTCCATACCATGAACTCAATTCTCCTTTGGTGATGAAGAAGGTGGTGGCGGTAATGAGGTAGTAGCGGACTTATCCTTTTTCTCCAGCTTGCGCCGGAGGGTAAAGTTATCTATCCTCAACTCATCGTTCTCCATCTCAAGCTTTATTATCCTCTTGCATAATGCCTCCTTGCTTTCTTGCTTGAACCGAGGAGGGACCGGTTCATCTTCATCTTCCTCATCGGTGAACCATTTATAGGGATAGGTGTCCTTGAAGATATTTTTATCCAAAGGCTGATAAGAAACTGGGCAATCCTCTTCCGAATCTTGAGATGACATATTTCAGATCTACCAGGAAAATAGCAAGAAAGAAGAACAAAAGATTTCTCCGTGATACGGTGGTCAGTACGTTCGGGGGGTATATAAAGATTTTTTATCTTGGGAAACAAGAAAATGGGAGGAAAAAGGAGTTGGGAAGGTTCCCGAGGTGGGCACAACCCACCTAGGCACGCCATGGGGCCCAAGCGCGCCCTGGTATCTTGTGCCCCCTCGGGTGCCTTCTTGGTTGTTTCTTATTTTCCTAATTTTTGTGATATTCCAAAACAGAAAAAAAATATTTTTGCGGATTTTTTGGAGTCCATTTACTTACCGTATCACGTACATCATCTTTTTTTAGTATTCTGGAGTGTTTCGGAAGGTCTCTTTTATTTGTTCCTCCGGTGTCATGGTTTGAATAATATTGAACATTAATAGGCGTACCTGAGATATAGTGTTTAATTCTTTGCCCACTGACCAACTTCGGATTAGTACCTTCAGCATTATTTATTTTGATACCTCCAAAGCGGTAAACCTCCTGGATGATATATATGGTCCTTCCCATTTAGAGAGAAGTTTTCGTGCAAAGAATCTAAAACGAGAGTTGTACAAAAGAACTTATTCTCCAACTTTGAATTCCCGCTTTTGGATTCTTTTGTCATGCCATCTTTTAACTCTTTATATAACTTGGCATTTTCATAGGCTTTGGTTCTCCATTCATCTAATGAGCTAATATCAAATAGCCTCTTTTCACGGGCATTCATATAGAGTCATATATTTGTTCTAGAATTGAGTTGTAATTCTTGAGTTGTAACTAAATTAAAGTGTGATGATCATCATTATTAGAGCATTCTCCCATGTGAGGAAAGGATGATGGAAGCTATGATTCCCTCACAAGTTGGGATGAGTCTCCGGACTTTATAAAAATAAAAGAAGCCAAAGAAGCCCACCCAAAAAATGAGAGAAAAGAGAGAAGGGGCAATGTTACTATCCTTTTTCCACACTTGTGCTTCAAAGTAGCACCATGACCTTCATGATAGATAGTCTCCTATGTTGTCACTTTCATATACTAGTGGGAATTTTTCATTATAGACCTTGTCTTGTATATTCCAATGATGGGCTTCCTCAAATTGCCCTAGGTCTTCGTGAGCAAGCGAGTTGGATGCACACCCACTTAGTTTATTTGAGCTCTCATAAACTTATAGCTCTAGTGCATCTGTTGCGTGGCAATCCCTACTCACTCACATAGATATCTATTGATGGGCATCTCCATGGCCCGTTGATACACCTAGTTGATGTGAGACTATCTTCGTCTTTTGGTCTTCTCCACAACCACCATATTCTATTGCACCTATAGTGCTATATCCATGGCTCACGCTCATGTAATGGGTGAAAGTTGAAAAAGTTTGAGAACATCAAAAGTATGAAACAATTTCTTGTCTTGTCATCGGGGTTGTGCCTGATTTAATACTTTGTGTGATGAAGATGGAGCATAGACAGCCTATATGATTTTGTAGGGATAACTTTCTTTGGCCATGTTATTTGGAGAACACATGACTGCTTTATTAGTATGCTTGAAGTATTATTGTTTTTATGTCAATATTAAACTTTTGTTTTGAATCTTATGGATCTGAACATTCATGCCATAATAAAATGAATTACATGGATAAATATGTTAGGTAGCATTCCACATCAAAAATTCTGTTTTTATCATTTACCTACTCGAGGACGAGCAGGAATTAAGCTTGCGGATGCTTGATATGTCTCCAACGTATCTATAATTTTTGATTGTCCCATGCTATTATATTATCTGTTTTGGATGTTTTATATACATTATTATGCTATTTTATATTATTTTTGGGACTAACTTATTAACCTAGAGCCCAATGCCAGTTTCTGTTTTTCCTTGTTTTTGAGTTTCGTAGAAAAGGAATATCAAATGGAGTCCAAACGGAATAAAACTTTATGATGATTTTTCTTGGACCAGAAGACACCCATAGGACTTGGAGTCCAAGCCAAAAGAGCCACAAGGCAGCGGCAAGGGTGGAAGGCACGCCCTAGGGGGTGGAGGTGCCCCCTACCTTGTGGCCCCCTCGGGGATCCCTTGACCTACTTCTTCGTCCTATATATTCACATATATTCCAAAACCCTCAGAGGGAGCCACAAAAATACTTTTTCACTGCCGCAACCTTCTGTTCTCGTGAGAGCCCATCTTGGGGCCTTTTCCGGCATCCTGTTGGTGGGGGATTCGATCATGGAGGGCATCTACATGAACCCTATTGCCCTTCCGATGAAGCGTGAGTAGTTTACCTCAGACCTATGGGTCCATAGCTAGTATCTAGATGTATTCTTCTCTCGCTTTGATTCTCAATACCATGTTCTCCTCAATGTTCTTGGAGATCTATCCGATGCAATCTTCTTTTGCGGTGGGTTTTGCCGAGATCCGATGAATTGTGGATTTATGATCAGCTTATCTATGAATATTATTTGAATCTTCTCAGAATTCTTATATGCATTATTTGATATCTTTGTATTTCTCTTAGAATTATCGGTTTGGTTTGGCCAACTAGATTGGTTTTTCTTGCAATGGGAGAGGTGCTTAGCTTTGGGTTCAATCTTGCGTGATTTCACCCAGTGACAAAGTAGGGGTAGCGAGACACGTCTTGATTTGTTGCCATCGAGGATAAAAAGATGGGGTTTTCATCATATTGCTTGAGTTTATTCCTTTACATCATGTCATCTTACTTGAGGCGTTACTCCGTTCTTTATGAACTTAATACTCTAGATGCATGCTGGATAGAGGTCGATGTGTGGAGTAATAGTAGTAGATGCAGGCAGGAGTCGGTCTACTTGACACGGACGTGATGCCTATATGCATAATCATTGCCTTGGATATCGTCATTACTTTGTGCTTTTCTATCAATTGCTTGACAGTAATTTATTCACTCACCGTATTATTTGCCTTCAAGAGAGAAGCCTCTAGTGAAACCTATGGCCCCCAGGTCTATTCTCCATCATATTTGTTTCTGATCTACTATTGTGCAACCTTTTATTTTCAGATCTATAAACCAAAATACCCAAAAATATTTAGTAATCTTTTATTTAGTTTTATCAATCTCTATCAGATCTCACCTTTGCAAGTGACCGTGAAGGGATTGACAACCCCTTTATCGCGTTGGGTGCAACTGTTTGATTGTTTGTGTAGGTGCATCTATTGGGGACTTGCACGTTTCTCCTACTGGATTGATACCTTGGTTCTTAACTGAGGAAAATACTTATCTCTATTGTGTTGCATCACCATTTCCTCTTAAAGGGAAAAAACAACGCAAGCTCAAGAAGTAGCAGGAAGAATTTCTGGCGCTGTTGCCAGGGAGATCTATGTCAAGCCTACCAAGTACCCATCGTAAACTCTCATCTCTCGTATTACATTATTTGACATTTGCCTCTCGTTTTCCTCTCCCCACTTCAAAAACGTTTTCAGAAAAACACAAAAAGATTTGCCTTTTTTTTGCCCTTCTTCCATTCGTCTTTTTGTTTGCTTTTTATTTGCTCGTTTGCTAGATCGGTTTGTTGCCATCATGTCTGCATCTGAGGAGGTTTACATCGAAATAGATAGTAGTAATCTTGAGGAAAATTTTGATGACTTTGCTAATAATGATCCTTGTGAAGAACCCACCATCATGCATACAAAAAAAACTATATTGGTAGTGGTAATATTATTGTAAAAGGTGTTCTTCAAGATTTATTTACTTGTGTTGGCACGCTACCTATGCTAGCAGGATATATTCTTCACAAAACAAATATTCTTGTGGATGCTATAACTTTGCTCATAATTGAACTCGAAAGAAAATTTGTTCATATGCATCCTTGCATACAAAGGATTTTCCTAGAGTTTTCTAATATTCAGCACTCTCAAGTTAAGCATGCTGTCACTATATTTTTAGCTCATGAATTTAGATTTATCAGGAAAGAAGCTAGAGAAATTTTTGCTCATTATAAAATAAATGTTGGTTGTCCTCCCATAGAGGATATCCTTTTTAATCAAGAGGAAATAATAAGATTGCAAACTCCTAATTATGTTGCCTATACTGAAAATTTGAGAAAAAGAGTCCCTACCAAAGTTTTGGTTGATAAGATCTCTGAACTTAATGATAATTTTGCTATACAAAACAACAGATTAGGGTTCGTACTAGGAGATAAGCTTATGACGTTTTACTAAAGGAAAGCTTATAATGATTTGATTATAAACTATAAGGGGCCAAAGGAGGAACCTATTCCTCCCGCACTTGATCTTAGGGATCCCTATCTTATTAAATTTAGCCATTTTGATTACTTTTGCTTACCACAAAGAAACTTACCACTGAAAGAAGGAAGTATGAGATGAGCTTGGATGGTCTCCCTTACTATTATGCCAATACCTAGATCTATGTTTTTATGCCTAGCTAAGGGTGTTAACAATAGCCCTTGTTGGGAGGTGAGGGAGTCCCGGATTAGGGGGTGTCCGGATAGCCGAACTATCTCCTTTGGCCGGATTCCCGAACTATGAAGATACAAGATTGAAGACTTCGTCCCGTGTCCGGATGGGACTTTCCTTGGCGTGGAGGGCAAGCTTGGCGATATGGATATGTGGATCTCCTACCATTGTAACCGACTCTGTGTAACCCTAACCCTCTTCGGTGCCTATATAAGTCGGAGGGTTTTAGTCCGTAGGAAGAACAACAATCATACCATAGGCTAGCTTCTAGGGTTTAGCCTCTCTGATCTCGTGGTAGATCTACTCTTGTACTACCCATATCATCAATATTAATCAAGAAGGAGAAGGGTTTTACCTCCATCGAGAGGGACCGAACCTGGGTAAAAACATCGTGTCCCTTGTCTCCAGTTACCATCCGCCTAGACGCACAGTTCGGGACCCCCTACCCGAGATCCGCCGGTTTTGACATCGACATTGGTGCTTTCATTGAGAGTTCCTCTGTGCCGTCGCCATCAGGAAGGATGCCTCATCCCGTCTTTAAAGACGACACTGTTGCTAAAGGAGCTTTGGCTATCGGCCAAACTCTCCGGCTAGGCGGTTTCCTTATGACTGCCTGTCCAGCCGCCGCGCCGACGATGACTTCTCGGGTCATCGAAAGCAATATTCACGTTAGCTCGAAACTCGCCGGGCAGTTGGATCCGATGGCGCTCTCTTCCTTAAATTAGCTCTTGGATCGCATCGCCGCCCTGGGAGTCGCTACAGACTATGATCAGATTGGGCCTAAACCCGATCTGAGAGATATTAACTCTCCCCAGGGTACCCACCACGTTGAAGTGGTAGAGAAACAATAGGGCGACCCTTCTTCTATCTTAAAGACTAGCTATGTCCGGATTCCCGATCCCTCCATGTCGGATTCCCGCGGAGGGGAGGATGTTACTCAAGCTCTGAACCTAAAGTCAGGCGGCGGGCTAGATTCATTGGACAAAATCCAAGAACCCAAGCTTCCAAGTTCGGAAACTACTTGGCCCCAGAGTCTTAAGGTGGACGGGGTTCCGAATTTAATTCCACCTGCCCACCCAAACATAAGCGATCTATCCCAAATCCGGCAAGAGCCCGTGGAAACAGTACACCATTACTGGGCTAGATTCCTCCTGGTTATGAACAGGATAAAGGACTGCCGCGAGGAGGACGCAATTTCATTCTTCTGCCATAATTGCACAGACAAGGGAATCCTCAACGCCGTAAGTCGTCGTGAAATTACACGCTTCGCTGACTTGGCGTCCATAGTACAAAAGTACTGTGCAATGGAAAGCGCCTGGAAAACCGAAATTAAATTTTGGGACAATCCGGCCCTGAATACAACCCCAGTCCTAAATAAAAGGGTGCATTATTGCCAGGCACCTGGGTTAAACACCAAAAAGCAAAAACCCTCTATAGGGCATGGAACCGTACTGGAAGGATGGCTCAATGGACCCTGCAAAATTCATAGTACAGAGGGCGCCACTCCAACTCATAGCCTTAGAGCATGTTGGATACTACGGCAGGTGGCAAAAAGTGGCGAAGAGCTTCTAAATCCAGAGCACTAGCCCAAGGATACCAGTACGGTATTAACAGTCTTCGAGACTTTCGCATCAAATAATATGCGGAAACGAACACTCCGCAGCCTTGCCGAAGTCTACCAAGTAGCAACAATAAACCCATGGAGTGACACGGCTATTACCTTTAATGCCAGTGATGAACCTAAATTCCGAACAGCCCGAGCACCAGCCGCATTGGTCCTCAGTCCAATAGTGGACGGCTTTCGCCTTACCAAGGTACTCATGGACGGTGGCAGCGGATTGAACCTCATTTACGAGGAAACCCTCAGAAAAATGGAAATAGACTGGAGCTGCATTGAGCGAAGCAGCACAACCTTTAGAGGAATAATCCCCAATCGGGAAGCATGCTGTACTGGAAAAATCACACTGGATGTGGTGTTCGGCACGCCAGATAATTACAGGTCCGAGGAGGTCACGTTCCAAGTGGCCCCGTTCAGCAGCGGATATCACGCTCTACTAGGGCGAGAGGCATTCACAATTTTTCAAGCTATACCCCATTACGGGTACATGAAGCTCAAAATGCCGGGCCCAACGGAATCATCACTCTTGCTAGTGACCCGGACATAGCACTCTGCGCCGAAAACAAGACAGCCACACTAGCCCTTGAGGCACTATCCGAAGCCCTAGCGGCCGAGGAACTCACTGCGCTGCGCTCCACGGTGAACAGTGTCGGTGTACTAAAGTAGGGGTACCTTAGTATCCCGAACTTGTGCACGGGCAGTCGCAGCACCCAGTGGCAGGTCTTGCCGGGCGTCCGCCAAGATCCTCCGTAGCTCATATTGATGCCATTCAATAACAAAGTGTTTTGACTAAGAAGACAAGACTCCGGCAAGAGTAGCTCGCCGGGAAGGACAAGGCCCCGGCAAGAGGAGCTTGCCGGGAAGGCCAACCAAGGCACTGGGAAGAACTTGACGCGGCGCGCCACGCGTCCCGGCAGGGCCCGACGAGCGGCAAGCTCTCGGGTGCGGCAAGACAACGACCGCGGCAAGGCGCTTGCCGCGGCGAAGCCACCACTCTGCGCCCATGCTCCAGTGCATCCGACGACGTGTCGCCACAGGATCGTTCCAGGCACACGTGGTGGGGAGCTGTGCAGCCAAGCGGTGCGAGGTGGCAAGTAGAGATGACGAGAAGGCCATCATGGCAGGCGGTGGCGTCCCTAACGGTCGCTTCTCTGCACTGTTTGGGCGACCGGACGGGCATTAAATGCCCTTGTCCCCTGCCGTCAGAGTTAGGTAGGGGGCACTGTAGATAGCGGTTGTACCAACCCCTCTTTTTACTTTTATACCCCTGTCTGCATTGCCACCTGTCGGTGACCCCTTTAGCCTATAAAAGGAGGCCCATGCGCAACGTAGAGGAGGGGGGACTCCTTCGAAAACACAGAACACTCGCGCCTTTGAGCAAGAACATAATACCACCACAAAGTAGCAGTAGGAGTTTTATCTCTCCGGAGAGCTCCGAAGCTGGGTAAAATCCCTCGCGTGCTTCGCCTCGATCTGCTCTTCGTGCGCCCTCCGCTCCCTTGCCGGACCGAAAAGGGGCCCTGCCCCATAGGTGTTCGTTCCCCACGACATCTTTGGCGCGCCAGGTAGGGGGGCGTCGAGGTTGTGCGAACCTGATCCGGTGTTCGTGCGTGCTACATCAACATCTTCATCGACATGCCACCGAAGAAGAAGGCTTCGGAGGTGGCCGCTCCATCCACGTCGATCCCACCGCCACCGGAGCAAACGGGCGGTAGGGTAGACGCCGGCGGAGGAACGGGCGCCGACGGGGGGACTCACATCGTCACCAGGTCCAAGGACAAGGTCCCGCAAGCTTCGGCGTCTGTACATACACCGCACCCCTCCCAGGAGGTGCAGGATCGACAATGCCATGGTGCTCCTAGCACTGTACTCGCGTTGGAACAAGGCCGAGCTGGTGGATCGCGGGACGCTCAAGGCCAACATGCACGTCAACATGTTGGCACGAGTGCGGTACGGTCGCCTGGACGAGATGTTGCTCCTTCTAACACTGTTAGAAGTTTGAGCATATCCCGCTCCTCGCGTCGTTCGCCACCGCCGCCCAAGACTCCAGAGGAAGCGCTGGCCCGAGCCCAACTGCTTCTAGATTACCCTCCAGCGCCAGACAAGATCGACGACTGGAGGGCCACCATTCAGAGCCTCATCGGCTTCGCGCAACGGCGACAAGCCCCGGCAACCGAGTACATCGAAGCCCCGGCAAGACGCCCAGGCGCAAGCCGACCCCACAAGACCGCTGGGGGTGCCACCACCGTGCACTCCCCGCCCCAAAGGCCAAGATCGCCGACTCGCCGGGCTAACCTCGACACCGATTCCACCGCGTCGTCGGACCCGCGAGCTCGTCGCGATCAGCGCCAAGTTCTCCAAGAACGACGACAAGAAGACGCTCGTACTCGCATCGAGCATCGAAGAGAAGCGCGGCGTCAGTCAGACCAGCGCGCTGGGCCCGCTGTTGATATACATGCGCCAGGGGAACCAGGCGACTTGCCGTACGCGGTAGGTTGCCCTGCGTTCACTCGTGAGCTGCGGCGGGTCCAGTGGCCCAGTACCAAGAACTTCAAGCCAGATGTACCCGAGAAGTACGATGGCAGGATACATCCGTCAGAGTTCCTCAGCGTCTACACCATCGCGGTGCAGGCTGCCGGGGGGCACGACAAGAAGATCCTCGCCAACTACTTCCCGTTGGTGCTCAAGCCAACGTCAGATCTTGGCTCATGCACTTGCCGGACAACTCCATCTCTTCATGGGCAGATCTGTGCCATCAGTTTGTCGGCGCCTTCACAGGCGGCCACAAGCCCCATGGCCAGGAGAGTGATCTTCATCTGCTCGCCCAAAAAGAAGGAGAACCCCTACGCAAGTACATTCAAAGATTCAGCCAAGTGCAGCGCAACATCCCAGACATCCACCCTGCCGCGGTTATCAGCGCGTTCCATCAGAACGTGCGTAACCGCAGGATGAGGGAGGAGATGGCGATGTGCAAAATCAGAGATGTCAGCGAGCTATATGCTCTGGCCGACAAATGTGCACGTGCTGAGGAGGGGAGGAAACTCCCCGGAGAGAACGCAGGAGCAGAAGGATCTGGCAGTGAGGATGCCGCCCTGGCAAAGAAGAACCGGAGGCGAAATAACAGAAAGAGGAAAGCTAAGGATGTGCTAGTTGTCGAGCAGTCCGGCAACGGAGGTGGCGCCGAGAAGGCCAAAGCTGGCGACTCCGGCGAGGCTGTGGTGGCCGCCGACAAGCAGGACAGCTCCGACAAGCAGTACTGCAAGATCCACCGCACCAAGGGCCATGATCTCCAGACTTGCAAGAAGGTTGAGCAGCTCGTTGAGCTACAGAAAGCTGAATACGAGCGGCGAGACAAGGAGAAGGCCCAGGAGGGCGGCGGAGGATCCGGCAAGAAGCGTCCCGGCCGGGGAGGACGCCGCGGCAAGGCCAAGCAGCGGCAAGGAGATAGGCCTCCCCGCGGCCGCGACAAGGACGAAGGCAAAGACTAAGATGAAGAGATGGATGAGGATGAGACCGACGAGCAGGAGTTTCAGAAGGCAACAGAGGTTTTGTGCGTCGACGGCGGTGCTTCTCTGCATACTTCGCACCGCCAACTCAAACAGTGGGTGCGTGAAGTTAATGCGGCAGAACCATCGGTTGAGTCGCGCAAGCCTCTGAAGTGGTCCAGCACGCCCATCATCTTTGACGTTGAGGATCACCCTGATCGCATAACTGCGGTCGGGTGCTTGCCGATGTTGGTTTCACCAACTATCCGCAACCTCAAGGTTACAAAGATGCTGGTTGACGGCGGGGCCGGCTTGAATATGATCTCCTCCGCGGTGCTCAAGAAGCTCCAGATCCCCGACAGCGAGCTCAAAGAGACTGGTACCTTTCAAGGAATCAATCCGGGAAGGAGCAAGCCAAAGGGGAAGATTACACTGCCAGTGACATTTGGCAGCGAGCTGAACTTCAGGACATAGAAGGTCACCTTTGACGTTGCTGATTTCCCATTGCCCTACAATGGGATACTTGGCCGTCCAGCGCTCGCCAAGTTCATGGCAGCCTCTCATTACGCTTACAACATCCTCAAGATGCCCGGTCCGATAAGTGTCATTTCTGTCCCAGGCGACAAGAAAGATGCCCTTATTTGTACCGACAAGATCTACCGGGAAGCAGCAGCCGCAGCAGATCGCAAGACACTTGCCGCTGAAGCTCCCGGGGGGAAGAAGAAGACCAAGTCCGGCAAGAACAGCACTGATACCCACTCCGGCAAGCGCACCTCTTTGGAGTGCTGCGCTACCATCGAGGACGCACCATCGAGCTCCACCGGCAAGTGCAAGAAGGCAAAGACAGCTTCACCAGAGACAAAGAAAGTGGGCGCCAAGGAGGATGGCACTGGTGGTACCTTCACCATCAGTGCCACGCTTGACCCTAAATAGGAAAGCGTGCTCGTTGCTTTCCTGCGGGCGAATGTCGATATGTTTGCATGGCAACCATCTGACATCCCTGGTGTTCCCAGGAAAGTAATTGAGCACCACCTTGCCGTCTGCCCTCACGCGCGGCCCGTCAAGCAGAGAGTTAGGAAGCAAGCAGTGGAGCGACAAGAATTCATTGCTGAAGAGATCAAGAAGTTGGAAGCAGCAGGCCTGGTCAGAGGAGTGCTCCATCCGACGTGGCTAGCCAATCCTGTAGTCGTGCGCAAAGCAAATGTCGTCGGATGTGCTGGAGTGTGGGCGCAGAGTGGTGGCTTCGCCGCGGCAAGCGCCTTGCCGCGGTCGTTGTCTTGCCGCACCCGAGAGCTTGCCGCTCGTCGGGCCCTGCCGGGACGCGTGGCGCGCCGCGGCAAGTTCTTCGCGGTGCCTTGGTTGGCCTTCCCGGCAAGCTCCTCTTGCCGGGGCCTTGTCCTTCCCGGCGAGCTACTCTTTCCGGAGTCTTGTCTTCTTAGTCAAAACACTTTGTTCTTGAATGGCATCAACATGAGCTACGGAGGATCTTGGCGGACGCCCGGCAAGCCCTGCCACTGGGTGCTGCGACTGCCCGTGCACAAGTTCGGGATACTAAGGTACCCCTACTTTAGTACACCGACAGGAGCCCCCGGGCCTGGGCCACACACGGTGCCGAGCGCTGTTGGGCCAGGCCCAAAACAGGGCACGGGCACTCGCAGCCTGGGTCCATACCAAATCTAACTCCGTATCCACCGCGCCCTCCCGTAACGGCACGCGTCAAACGCGGCGTCGTGGGAGAGATCGTGGGCAATTCTTTAATCAAGAAAGGCGTAACGTTCGCCTCTCCTCTTTATAAGCAGGGGAAACAGGGGCCGTTCCCCCACCTTCGCCACTTGCGGTTCCTTCCTCAGAAAGCTCCGCCGCTCCCCTCCGCTTCCCAAGCCGAAAGAGAGCAGCGCTCCGCCCTCGCTGCCGCCGTCACCGCCGTCGCTGCCAACCTCCTCCACCGCTTCCGCCATGGCTCCGAAGACCGGGAAGAGCGTGAAGTCGGCCGAGGCGCTACGGCTTGAGGCGCTGCGCAAGGAACAAGCACTTTTCCCCTTCGAGCTTACCCCGAAGGCGCTGCGGGAGGAGTTCTATCTCTTCTGGTCGACGGAGACGCGGGCGCATCCACGCACGCAGGTACTCTCCGCCGAAGCTTCTACTTTGAAAAAGTGTCCCTGAGGATACTATTTCTTCCCTCTGTTCTTCTATTGCGGGCTTTGCCCACCTTTTTCCGATTTCTTCTGTGATATCATGAATACCTACAGGTTTCATCTTCTTGACTTCACCCCCAACACCGTTCTGACAATGGCGGTTTTCGCACACCTCTGCGAGAAATTCATTGGAATCCACCCAAATGTCGCCCTCTTTCGCCACTACTTCATACCCCGGGCCGAGAAGGGAGAGCCCTTAGCCGGCGGGATCTCCTGGATCTCGAGGGTCGGCATGAAGGAGGTTTATCTGGAGGGCGACTTCCGCAGCAAGTGGGATGAGTGGAGGGCAGAGTGGTGCTGGATTGTTGACGCGGAGCCGCAGCCATTCACCAGCCTGCGTCAAGCCCGAGTGGTGTGCGGCGGCGACTGGAGCGCCCTGGCGGCGGACGACGCCAGATTGAAGATCGCCACCACGCGGATTCTGCGGCTCAGGCTTGCCGGGCTTACTGTAGGGGCCGTTGGCGTGGACTTCCTTCGCCGCCGCTTCGCCCCTCTGCAGGAGAGGAAGGGGCCTGCCTGGCTATTCGGGGGCCTGGCAGATATCATGAGGCTGCGTCCAGGCCTCAATTTTAATTTCACAGTCTTGGAGTTGGATGGGATGCTCAAGGAGTTGTTCAAGCACGACTCCAACCATCCGGAGTGGTTCAGGCTGCCACGGGGTGTCGTGCCGTTGTGCAATAACTCCGAACTCGATCGCATCTGTGCAATGATGCCGGAGTGCGACTCGCATGGGATTATCCCAACGTGGCAGGAGCCTGCCGACGACGTCGTGCAGAACTTCTTCGACAACTTGGTGGAGGTGGCGAACCGTGCTGACGAGCAGAGGCTCCTCACCCGCGACACCACTGATGACGAGATGCGGTACATTGCCACCAGGGCGGAAGAGGCGGCGGCGGCCGCCGCCGCGGGTGAGTTTGGTTTTACGCTGGAGGAGGCAGAGGCGGCCGAGGCGGCAAGCCTTGCCGACCGGGAGGACCTTGGCGGGGAGGTCGTTGGCGAGCGGGAGCCTGAGTCCGAGGCGAGCGAGCCTGCCAGGGGCGCAAGTGGCCAGCCATCTTCAAGCAGCTTGCCGCAGACGGGGACCTCAGTGCAGCCCCCAGCTCAACCAAGGAGGCGCCTCCGCAAGACTGGAGACACGGCAGGGCGGCGGGCAGGCCAACAGGCGCAGCGCCGCGGGACACGCTCTACCGCGACAAGCACCGTTGCCGCGGGAGCGTCTCATGCCACGCCGGCAACTGGAGCGGGATCTTCTCGAGCCGCTACTCCTGATCCTGCCGCAGCTCCCGCCAAGCGTCCAAGGGAGCCTACTCCTCCGCCTCGTCGCGCTGAGAGGGTGCCGGACTTCAACCTCTCCGCGCTGAGCTCCGACGAGGAGGAAGAAGAAGAGGAGGAGGAGTAAGACTTTCTTCTTGTTGTACTTATGTTTCTTCGATTCTTACTGTTTCTTGTCTTGTATCTGATCTGCTTCCCTCTGAACCTCGTTCCATTTCAGGACTCTGGCCGAGAGAGCAGTGAAGAGGGCCAAGGTGCCCATAGTTGTCATCGAGGATGATCCTGCTGTGATGGCGGAGGACACGTCCGAGACTACCTTGACGGACCCGGCACCCTCCCCCGAAGCAGCCCCCAGCGCAACCCCCAGCGTAAGTATTTGTTCACTTCTTGTTGTGGGGTGCGCATGGGTGCTTTCTCCTTGCTGATATCTTGGTTGTTAACTTGCTTGTGCAGGAGCAGAACAGGCCCATCAGGAGCAACCAGAAGCTGCTCCGGAGGTGCAATCCGCTTCAACTACGCCGCCAAGGGGCGACTCTCCGACAAGGGAGCGCTCTCCGGCAAGGGAGTGGTCCCCGGCAAGGGGAAGTTCCCCGGCAAGGGACGAGACCAGCGAGCCTTCGGTGGTGGAACCCATGGTCACAGAGCCCAGCACAGGTAACCCTCCTTGTCGGAAATTTTCCCTTGGGTTCTTCTTTTTGGATATTTGCTTGACTTTTTCTCCCCCCTTTTCCTGCCTTCAGATCCTCCCTCTGCGGAGCCAATGGAGACCGAGGCCACCGGCGAGGAGAACTTGCCTCCGCCGACGCTGATGACCCCGCCGACGAAGAGACCGCCAAGGCTGCTGGCGCTGGAGCTGGCGAGGGATCCGGCGATCGTACTGACGACCCGGGGGCCGCAGGAGTGCAGGGCGCTACACCAAACGCCGATCCCTCCGCCGCTGACGCAGCGCCAGGCCCCGAAGAGTCCCAGCCGGCCGCCTACTTGAAGGCCGGCGAAGGTATTTTCATCAGGCTCCCCTGGGCGTCGAGTTCCAGGGAGCCGGTCGAGGGAGAGGCTTTCGACGGAGAAGTACTTGCCTCCACTGGGCTGGCGGTGGTTGACGCGCCAAGCAGCAGAAGTGGCGAATCTGAAGAGGAGCAGCTGCTCCGGAAGTTGGTGTCGCTCTACCGCGCCCGACAAGCAAAGCTGGAGTACCGGGAAGCGCTTGTCGCTCGGGCGGGAGTTGACATAGAGAAGCATGCGGAGGAGCTCCAGAGCCGCAACCAAGAGGCCCTCCGGTCCATCGCGGAGGAGAGGGCGCAGCTTGTCGAGGCGAAGAAGGCGTTCATCCTTGAGAAGGCTGAAGCCGAGGAGCAGCAGAGGCTTGCCGCTGAAGAGCTGTCCACCCGGGAAGGTGAACTGACACAGCGGAAAGTCAATCTGGACAGCTACGAGGAGGAGCTCGTCGCACGCGAGCAATCACTTGGCGTGGCACTCAAAGAAGCGAAGGACGCTGCCGCAGCTGCCGAGGCCGCCAAGAAGGAATTAGAGATGAAGATGACGCAGCTGGAGGCTGATCTGAAAGGGAAAGATGAAGAGCTTGCCGCGCTCCAGCGCGAACGCGAGAAGGATGCTCTTGCTCATGGTGATCTGCAAGTCCAACTCGCCGACAAGGGCAAGGAACTGAACGCCGCCAAGGACTCAAATGCCGATTTGGAGCTGAAGCTGGCTACACTGACAGAGACGCTGGGCGGCGCCAAGAAGCGAGAGGAGGATTTGAAGAAAGAGATCAAGGCCAACGAGGAGCTGCTAACGAGGGCTGCCGAGACTCAAAACACCTTCAAGGCTACGGTGGAGCTCTGGACGGAGGGCCTTGTCAACATCGCTGCAGTCATCGACGAAGAGCTGGCAAAAACCTCCTCGTAGCTGTCCAGATTGACTTTCCGCTGTGTCAGTTCACCTTCCCGGGTGGACAGCTCTTCAGCAGCAAGCCTCTGCTGCTCCTCGGCTTCAGCCTTCTCAAGGATGAACGCCTTCTTCACCTCGACAAGCTGCGCCCTCTCCTCCGCGATGGACCAGAGGGCCTCTTGGTTGCGGCTCTGGAGCTCCTCCGCATGCTTCTCTATGTCAACTCCCGCCCGAGCGACAAGCGCTTCCCGGGACTCCAGCTTCGCTTGTCGGGCGCGGTAGAGCGACACCAACTTCCGGAGCAGCTGCTCCTCTTCAGATTCGCCACTGACGACCAGAAGAGTTCAGCAGACTCATTCCAAGTCAGCAGGTTGTTCAGCAGACTTGGAAATGAACCTGCTAAGAGCAGCAACGCAGCCAGCAAGCCTTCGTACATCCTTGACGCGCTTCGGTGCTTCGATCTGCTCAATGGCCTTGATCTTGTCGGGATTGGCTTCAATCCCCCTCTGGGATATAAAGAACCCGAGAAGCTTGCCGGAAGGGACTCCAAACACACACTTCTCGGGGTTCAACTTGAGATTGATCTTGCGCAGATTTGCAAAGGTCTCGTCCAAGTCTTGGATCAAAGTTTCTTTGTCCTTGCTCTTGACCACTATGTCATCCATGTAAGCTTCCACATTTCTGTGCAATTGTGGCTCAAAAGCATGACTGACTACTCTTGCAAATGTTGAACCAGCATTCTTTAGTCCGAAAGGCATCCGTACAAAGCAGTACGTGCCACATGGAGTAATGAATGCGGTTTTTTCTTCATCCTCTTCTGCCATGAAGATCTGATGATATCCTGAGTATGCATCAAGAAATGAAAGCAAATCACATCCTGCCGTGGAGTCAACAATCTGGTCTATGCGCGGCAAGGGAAATGGATCCTTGGGACAAGCTTTATTAACATCAGTGAAGTCAATACAAAGCCTCCATTTCCCATTTGCTTTGCGCACGACTACAGGATTGGCCAGCCACGTCGGATGGAGCACTCCTCTGACCAGGCCTGCTGCTTCCAACTTCTTGATCTCTTCAGCAATGAATTCTTGTCGCTCCACTGCTTGCTTCCTAACTCTCTGCTTGACGGGCCGCGCATGAGGGCAGACGGCAAGGTGGTGCTCAGTTACTTTCCTGGGAACACCGGGGATGTCAGATGGTGGCCATGCAAACACATCGACATTCTCCCGCAGGAAAGCAACGAGCGCGCTTTCCTATTTAGGGTCAAGCGTGGCACTGATGGTGAAGGTACGACCAGTGCCGTCCTCCTTGGCGGCCACTTTCTTGGTCTCTGGTGAAGCTGTCTTTGCCTTCTTGCACTTGTCGGTGGAGCTCGATGGTGCGTCCTCGACGGTAGCGCAGCACTCCGAAGAGGTGCGCTTGCCGGAGTGGGCATCAGAGCTGTTCTTGCCAGACTTGGTCTTCTTCTTTCCCCCGGGAGCTTCAGCGGCAAGTGTCTTGCGATCTACTGCGGCTGCTGCTTCCCGGTAGATCTTGTCGGTACAGATAAGGGCATCTTTCTTGTCGCCAGGGATAGAAATGACACTTATCGGACCGGGCATCTTGAGCACGTTGTAAGCGTAATGAGAGGCTGCCATGAACTTGGCGAGCGCTGGACGGCCAAGTATCCCATTGTAGGGCAATGGGAAATCAACAACGTCAAAGGTGACCTTCTCTGTCCTGAAGTTCAGCTCGCTACCAAATGTCACTGGTAGTGTAATCTTCCCCTTCGGCTTGCTCCTTCCCGGGTTGATTCCTTGAAAGGTACCAGTCTCTTCGAGCTCGCTGTCGGGGATCTGGAGCTTCTTGAGCACCGCGGAGGAGATCAGATTCAAGCCGGCCCCGCCGTCAACCAGCATCTTTGTAACCTTGAGGTTGCGGATAGTTGGTGAAACCAACATCGGCAAGCACCCGACTACAGTTATGCGATCAGGGTGATCCTCAACGTCAAAGATGATGGGCGTGCTGGACCACTTCAGAGGCTTGCGCGACTCAACCGATGGTTCTGCCGCATTAACTTCACGCACCCACTGTTTGAGTTGGCGGTGCGAAGTATGCAGAGAAGCACCGCCGTCGACGCACAAAACCTCTATTGCCTTCTGAAACTCCTGCTCGTCGGTCTCATCCTCATCCATCTCTTCATCTTCGTCTTCGCCTTCGTCCTTGTCGCGGCCGCGGGGAGGCCTATCTCCTTGCCGCTGCTTGGCCTTGCCGCGGTGTCCTCCCCGGCCGGGACGCTTCTTGCCGGATCCTCCGCCGCCCTCCTGGGCCTTCTCCTTGTCTCGCCGCTCGTATTCAGCTTTCTGTAGCTCAACGAGCTGCTCAACCTTCTTGCAAGTCTGGAGATCATGGCCCTTGGTGCGGTGGATCTTGCAGTACTGCTTGCCGGAGCTGTCCTGCTTGTTGGCGGCCACCACAGCCTCGCCGGAGTCGCCAGCTTTGGCCTTCTCGGTGCAACCTCCGTTGTCGGACTACTCGACAACTAGCACATCCTTAGCTTTCCTCTTTCTGTTATTTCGCCTCCGGTTCTTCTTTGCCGGGGCGGCATCCTCACTGTTAGATCCTTCTGCTCCTGCGTTCTCTCCGGGGAGTTTCCTCCCCTCCTCAGCACGTGCACATTTGTCGGCCAGAGCATATAGCTCGCTGACATCTCTGATTTTGCACATCGCCATCTCCTCCCTCATCCTGCGGTTATGCATGTTCTGATGGAACGCGCTGATAACCGCGGCAGGGTGGACGTCTGGGATGTTGCGCTGCACTTGGCTGAATCTTTGAATGTACTTGCGCAGGGGTTCTCCTTCTTTCTGCGCAGCGGTCTTGTCGGGGTCGGCTTGCGCCTGGGAGTCTTGCCGGGGCTTCGATGTACTCGGTTGCCGGGGCTTGTCGCCGTTGGCGAAGCCGATGAGGCTCTGAATGGTGGCCCTCCAGTCGACGATCTTATCTGGCGCTGGAGGGTAATCTAGAAGCAGTTGGGCTCGGGCCAGCGCTTCCTCTGGAGTCTTGGGCGGCGGTGGCAAACGACGCGAGGAGCGGGATATGCTCAAACTTCTAACAGTGTTAGAAGGAGCAACATCTCGTCCAGGCGACCGTACCGCGCTCATGCCAACATGTTGACGCGCATGTTGGCCTTGAGCGTCCCGCGATCCACCAGCTCGGCCTTGTTCCAACACGAGTACGGTGCTAGGAGCACCATGGCGTTGTCGATCCTGCACCTCCTGGGAGGGGTGCGGTGTATGTACAGACGCCGAAGCTTGCGGGGCCTTGTCCTTGGACCTGGTGATGATGTGAGTCCCCCCGTCGGCGCCCGTTCCTCCGCCGGCGTCTACCCCACAGCCCGTTTGCCCCGGTGGCGGTGGGATCGACGTGGACGTAGCGGCCACCTCCGAAGCCTTCTTCTTCGGTGGCATGCCGATGAAGATGTTGATGTAGCGCGCACGAACACCGGATCAGGTTCGCACAACCTCGACGCCCCCCTACCTGGCGCTCTGATGCCCACTCCGGCAAGCGCACCTCTTCGGAGTGCTGCACTACCGTCGAGGACGCACCATCGAGCTCCACCGGCAAGTGCAAGAAGGCAAAGATAGCTTCACCAGAGACCAAGAAAGTGGCCGCCAAGGAGGACGGCACTGGTGGTACCTTCACCATCAGTGCCACGCTTGACCCTAAATAGGAAAGCGCGCTCGTTGCTTTCCTGCGGGCGAATGTCGATGTGTTTGCATGGCAACCATTTGACATCCCCGGTGTTCCCAGGAAAGTAATTGAGCACCACCTTGCCGTCTGCCCTCACGCACGGCCCGTCAAGCAGAGAGTTAGGAAGCAAGCGGTGGAGCGACAAGAATTCATTGCTGAAGAGATCAAGAAGTTGGAAGCAGCAGGCCTGGTCAGATGAGTGCTCCATCCGACGTGGCTGGCCAATCCTGTAGTCGTGCGCAAAGCAAATGGGAAATGGAGGCTTTGTATTGACTTCACTGATGTTAATAAAGCTTGTCCCAAGGATCCATTTCCCTTGCCGCGCATAGACCAGATTGTTGACTCCACGGCAGGATGTGATTTGCTTTCATTTCTTGATGCATACTCAGGATATCATCAGATCTTCATGGCAGAAGAGGATGAAGAAAAAACCGTATTCATTACTCCATGTGGCACGTACTGCTTTGTACGGATGCCTTTCGGACTAAAGAATGCTGGTTCAACATTTGCAAGAGTAGTCAGTCATGCTTTTGAGCCACAATTGCACAGAAATGTGGAAGCTTACATGGATGACATAGTGGTCAAGAGCAAGGACAAAGAAACTTTGATCCAAGACTTGGACGAGACCTTTGCAAATCTGCGCAAGATCAATCTCAAGTTGAACCCCGAGAAGTGTGTGTTTGGAGTCCCTTCCGGCAAGCTTCTCGGGTTCTTTATATCCCAGAGGGGGATTGAAGCCAATCCCGACAAGATCAAGGCCATTGAGCAGATCGAAGCACCGAAGCGCGTCAAGGATGTACGAAGGCTTGCCGGCTGCGTTGCTGCTCTCAGCAGGTTCATTTCCAAGTCTGCTGAACGCGCCCTGCCATTTTTCAAAATTTTGAAAAAGGCAGGTCCAATGAAATGGACTCCAGAAGCGGAGGCTGCGCTGCAAGACTTGAAGAAATATTTGTCCTCCACTTCAATACTTGTCGCACCTAAGCCACAAGAGAAGTTGCTGCTATACCTAGCGGCAACCAATCAAGTGGTTAGTGCTGCGTTGGTAGCGGAGAGGGAGGCAGATGATGAGCCAGCGGCCGCGGCAAGCACATCCAGCGACAAGCAGGGGGCTTCCCCGACAAGCTCTGGTCCCGACAAGGATAGATCTGTGCAGCCAGAGGAAGAGAAGCAGAAGAAGATGGTGCAGCGCCCAGTTTATTTTGTCAGTTCCCTTCTACAGGGGGCTAGGTCAAGGTACTCTGGAGTGCAGAAGTTGCTTTTCGGCCTTCTCATGGCCTCGAGTAAGCTGCGCCATTACTTTCAAGCACATAAGATCACAGTTGTCACTCGCTTTCCGTTGAAGAGGATATTGCAGAATCCAGAAGCAACAGGCAGGATTGTCGAGTGGGCACTAGAACTGTCGAGCTTTGGCCTCAAATTTGAGAGTACCTCAACTATCCAGAGCCGAGCATTGGCAGAATTCATAGCAGAGTGGACGCCAATACCTGATGAAGGAACTCCGGAGACGAGCATCCCCGTCAAGGAAGCAAACAAGGAATGGGTCATGTACTTTGATGGTGCCCTCTCGCTGCAAGGCGCCGGTGCGGGCGTACTACTTGTCGCACCCACCAGAGAGCACCTCAAGTACGTGGTCCTGATGCACTTTCCCAAGGAGCAAGCGACAAACAATACTGCAGAGTATGAGGGCTTGCTTGCCGGACTCAGGATCGCGGCAGACCTTGGGATCAAGAAGCTTATTGTCAGGGGTGACTCGCAGCTTGTCGTCCGCCAAGTTAACAAAGATTATCAGAGTCCGTTGATGGAAGCCTACATTGATGAAGTGAGAAAACTAGAAGAGCATTTTGACGGCCTACAGATGGAACATGTTCCGAGAGCTCAGAATGACATTGCAGATGGCCTGTCAAAATGCGTCGCACTCAAGTTGCCTGTGGAACCAGGGATCTTTGTGCTCAAGTTGACTCAACCATCTGTAACACCATCAACTGGACAGAGCAAGAAGATGAAGTTGATTTCTGGTGACTACTTTCCGGCTGACCTCCCCGAAGCCGCCGCCAAGAAGGTCACCAAGATCAACACCAAGAGTGCTGAGGGGCAGTCTGCTCCGACAAGCCCTAGGGTTTGTTTCGTTGAAGCAGACGCTCCCGACAAGTTTTGCTCCGGCGAGCTTGCCGGGGAACATCAAGCTCCCGCTGAACCTCAGGTTCTTGCCGTAGAAGCTGATGTTCCCGCAGCAGCATTTGTGCCTTTAATCCTTGTCGTCGAGCCGCAGGCTGCGGCATGGGCGCAGCAGATTGTCCGTTTCCTTCAAAGAGAAGAACTTCCCGAGGAGCAAGAAGAAGTCGAGAGAGTAGCCCGGCAATCAAGTATGTACCAGTTTGTCAATGACATACTGTACAGAAGAAGATTCAACGGAGTGAAATTGAAGTGCATTTCCCGGGAAGAAGGACAAGAGCTGTTGGCGGAGATACATGGACGCATATGTGGTCACCACATTGGCGCAAGAGCACTTGCCGGCAAAGCCTTCCGGCAAGGTTTCTTTTGGCAGACAGCCCTCCAGGATGCAACTGCACAAGTAACCAAGTGTGAAGCGTGCCAGTTCCACTCCAAGCAGATACATCAACCAGCTCAAGCTCTCCAAACAATCCCTTTATCCTGGCCATTTTCGGTCTGGGGGCTCGACATCCTCGGCCCCTTTCCCCGAGCTGTCGGGAGCTTCGAGTACTTGTACGTGGCGATCGACAAGTTCACGAAGTGGCCGGAGGTGGAAGCAGTGAGGAAGGTGACAGCACAATCAGCAGTCAAGTTCTTCAGGTCAATTGTTTGCCGCTTCGGAGTCCCTAACAGGATCATCACCGACAATGGCACACAATTCACGAGCCGCACCTTCATGCAGTACGTCCAAGATCTTGGCGCCAAGATCTGCTTCGCTTCTGTTGCTCACCTGAGAAGCAACGGTCAAGCGGAGAGGGCGAATGCTGAAGTGCTGTGCGGGCTCAAGACCAGGACTTTCGACAGGCTGCACAAGTGCGGAAGAAATTGGATCGAGGAGCTGCCAGTGGTTCTTTGGTCGATCAGGACGACGCCAAATCGAGCCACTGGCCAGACACCTTTTGCTCTAGTCTATGGAGTAGAAGCAGTTCTCCCCACGGAACTCGTATACGGATCGCATCGAGTGCTCGCTTATGATGAGCTTGAGCAAGAGAAGCTGCGGCAAGATGACGCGCTGCTCCTCGAGGAAGATCGTCTTCAGGCTGCTGTACGAGCTGCTCGATACCAGCAAGCTTTGCGTCGCTACCATAGCCGCAAAGTTAATGCCAGAAGTTTCGAGGAAGGCGACCTTGTTCTTCAGCGCGTTCAATCTGCCAAGAATTCCAACAAGTTGACACCGAAGTGGGAAGGCCCTTATCGGGTAAAGCGAGTCACTAGGCCCGGCGCTGTCCGCCTTGAGACCGAAGATGGCTTTCCGGTGAGCAATTCCTGGAACATAGAGCATCTTCGTAAGTTTTACCCATAAGGCGCGGTTGCCGGAACCTGTTCCGGCAACCACCTTTTGTACAAGCCTTGCCGCTGTTGCATGTAACCCTTTGTACAAAGCCGGGCGCAGATCCCGTGCATAAATAAAGTTCATGTGCTTCGCACATCTTGTCAAATTTCATGCATTCTTTCTTTTTTCATGCTTTATCTGACACTTTGTGCAGCACTCGTCCCGGTAAGCAATAACAAGCCTTAAGGCTCCATATCGTTATTTTCTCTTCTTTTTCTCAAAGAGAAGGTTCCTTCACCCGCAAGTTCACCGGGGGGGGGGGGGGGAGGAGAAGATAAGAAGATAATGGTGTGGACTAGGCGTCGCTCAAAGAAGTTTGGCCTTGCCGGGACACAGACGACAAAAAGAAAAAGCTAAGTAGCCAAAGTCTGAGCATGATCAGTTTTTAAAATTTTAAGTTATCTTCCTTGAACGACCGTGCTTTGTATGGAAAACCTGTGCGCGGAGGAACCTCCTCGTAGCTAGTTGCGCCCTTACTTTGTTTCGAGTCCGCTCAACAACTTAAGTGTGCTGCAACTAGTTGCGGCAAGGTTTCTTGCCGGAGGCGGCACCGCCAGCGGGCTGCTGATGTTCCGCACTCAGCACTCACGGCAAGCGTGCCTGCGCCGGCAAGTTCCCTAAAAGCGTAGGGTAAAAACATACAAAGAAGAGAATCAAGTAAAGGAGATAACGTAGCAAGCATTGCCCAGAATAAAGTTATATTACAAAAGTGACTTGTTGCAGCACTGACTAAATTGTTCTCATAACTTAAATAACAGCGACAAGGAAGGCAGAAGAAGGGTGGCCTAATCCACGCGCTCGCCGTCGATCCTCCTGACTTCATTCACCTTGTCCACAATGGGTGCGACAATGGCTTTGAGCTCTTCAAGATCAGCACCCGCCGGCAGCTTCTTGAGGACGCGGGTGAGGTCGAGGCCCGGATTGCGGAAGAGTATCTTCACCAACACCTTCTCCAAGACCTTGGCGCAGATTGCGCGCGACTCGTCAGCCAGCCTCTTTGGGATCCTTTCCCGGAGCTGCTGGAGAGCCGTCGCCACACCCTTGAAGAAAAGAGTAACCTTGGCGCTGGGCTGGAGGTTCTCGTCGGAGGAGTACCCGAAGCCCGCCAAGTCCAGTTCCGCCAGCTCTTCGTCGATGACTGCAGCGATGTTGACAAGGCCCTCCATCCAGAGCTCCACCGTAGCCTTGAAGGTGTTTTGAGTCTCGGCGGCCCTCGTTAGCAGCTCCTCATTGGCCTTGATCTCTTTCTTCAAATCCTCCTCTCGCTTCTTGGCGCCGCCCAGCGTCTCCGTCAGTGTAGCCAGCTTCAGCTCCAAATCGGCATTTGAGTCCTTGGCGGCGTTCAGTTCCTTGCCCTTGTCGGCGAGTTGGACTTGCAGATCACCATGAGCAAGAGCATCCTTCTCGCGTTCGCGTTGGAGCGCGGCAAGCTCTTCATCTTTCCCTTTCAGATCAGCCTCCAGCTGTGTCATCTTCATCCCTAATTCCTTCTTGGCGGCCTCGGCAGCTGCGGCAGCGTCCTTCGCTTCTTTGAGTCCCCCGCCAAGTGATTGCTCGCGTGCGACGAGCTCCTCCTCATAGCTGTCCAGATTGACTTTCCGCTGTGTCAGTTCACCTTCCCGGGTGGACAGCTCTTCAGCGGCAAGCCTCTGCTGCTCCTCGGCTTCAGCCTTCTCAAGGATGAACGCCTTCTTCGCCTCGACAAGCTGCGCCCTCTCCTCCGCGATGGACTGGAGGGCCTCTTGGTTGCGGCTCTGGAGCTCCTCCGCATGCTTCTCTATGTCAACTCCCGCCCGAGCGACAAGCGCTTCCCGGGACTCCAGCTTCGCTTGTCGGGCGCAGTAGAGCGACACCAACTTCTGAAGCAGCTGCTCCTCTTCAGATTCGCCACTGCTGCTGCTTGGCGCGTCAACCACCGCCAGCCCAGCGGAGGCAAGTACTTCTCCGTCGAAAGCCTCTCCCTCGACCGGCGCCCTGGAACTCGACGCCCAGGGGAGCCTGATGAAAATACCTTCGCCGGCCTTCAAGTAGGCGCCGGGCTGGGACTCTTCGGGGCCTGGCGCTGCGTCAGCGGCAGAGGGGTCGGCGTTCGGTGTAGTGCCCTGCGCTCCTGCGGCCCCCGGGTCGTCAGTACGATCGTCGGATCCCTCGCCAGCTCCAGCGCCAGTAGCCTTGGCGGTCTCTTCGTCGGCGGGGTCATCAGCGCCGGCCTCCTCTTCAGTAGCAGCGGCATCACCAGTATCGCCGCGCAAGTTCTCCTCGCCGGTGGCCTCGGTCTCCATTGGCTCCGCAGAGGGAGGATCTAAAGGCAGGAAAAGGGGGGAGAAAAAGTCAAGCAAATATCCAAAAAGAAGAACCCAAGGGAAAATTTCCGACAAGGAGGGTTGCCTGTGCTGGGCTCTGTGACCATGGGTTCCACCACCGAAGGCTCGCTGGTCCCGTCCCTTGCCGGGGAACTGCCCCTTGCCGGGGACCGCTCCCTTGCCGGAGAGCGCTCCCTTGTCGGAGAGTCGCCCCTTGGCGGCGTAGTTGAAGCGGATTGCACCTCCGGAGCGGCTTCTGGTTGCTCCTGATGGGCCTGTTCTGCTCCTGCACAAGCAAGTTAACAACCAAGATATCAGCAAGGAGAAAGCACCCATGCGCGCCCCACAACAAGAAGTGAACAAATACTTACGCTGGGGGCTGCGCTGGGGGCTGCTTCGGGGAGAGGGTGCCGGGTCCGTCAAGGTAGTCTCGGACGTGTCCTCCAACATCACAGCAGGATCATCCTCGATGACAACTACGGGCACCTTGGCCCTCTTCGCCGCTCTCTCGGCCAGAGTCCTGAAATGGAACGAGGTTCAGAGGGAAGCAGATCAGATACAAGACAAGAAACAGCAACAATCGAAGAAACATAAGTACAACAAGAAGAAAGTCTTACTCCTCCTCCTCTTCTTCTTCCTCCTCGTCGGAGCTCAGCGCGGAGAAGTCGAAGTTCGGCACCCTCTCAGCGCGACGAGGCGGAGGAGTAGGCTCCCTTGGACGCTTGGCGGGAGCCGCGGCAGGATCAGGAGTAGCGACTCGAGAAGATCCCGCTCCAGTTGTCGGCGCGGCATGAGACGCTCCCGCGGCAACGGTGCTTGTTGCGGTAGAGCGTGTCCCGCGGCGCTGCGCCTGTTGGCCTGCCCGCCGCCCTGCCGTGTCTCCAGTCTTGCGGAGGCGCCTCCTTGGTTGAGCTGGGGCCTGCATTGAGGTCCCCGTCTACGGCAAGCTGCTTGAAGATGGCTGGCCACTTGCGCCCCCGGCAGGCTCGCTCGCCTCGGACTCGGGCTCCCCCTCACCAACGACCTCCCCGCCAAGGTCCTCCCGGTCAGCAAGGCTTGCCGCCTCGGCCGCCTCTGCCTCCTCCAGCGTAAAACCAAACTCACCCACGGCGGCGGCCGCCGCCGCCTCTTCCGCCCTTGTGGCGATGTACCGCATATCGTCATCAGTGGTGTCGCGGGTGAGGAGCCTCTGCTCGTCAGCACGGTTCGCCACCTCCACCGAGTTGTCGAAGAAGTTCTGCACGACGTCGTCGGCAGGCTCCTGCCACGTTGGGATAATCCCATGCGAGTCGCACTCCGGCATCATTGCGCGGATGCGATTGAGCTGGGAGTTATTGCACAACGGCACGACACCCCGCGGCAGCCTGAACCACTCCGGATGGTTGAGGTCATGCTTGAACAACTCCTTGAGCATCCCATCCAACTCCAAGACTGTGAAATTAAAATTGAGGCCTGGACGCAGCCTCATGATATCTTCCGGGCCCCCGAGCAGCCAGGCGGGCCTCTTCCTCTCCTACAGAGGGGCGATGCGGCGGCGAAGGAAGTCCGCGCCAACGGCCCCTATAGTAAGCCCGGCAAGCCTGAGCCGCAGAATCCGCGTGGTGGCAATCTTCAATCTGGCATCGTCCGCCGCCAGGGCGCTCCAGTCGCCGCCGCGCACCACTCGGGCTTGACGCAGGCTGGTGAATGGCTGCGGGTCCGCGTCAACAATCCAGCACCACTCCACCCTCCACTCATCCCACTTGCTGCGGAGCTTGCCCTCCAGATAAACCTCCTTCATGCCGACCCTCGAGATCCAGGTGATCCCGCCGGCTAAGGGCTCTCCCTTCTCGGCCCGGGGTATGAAGTAGTGGCGAAAGAGGGCGACATTTGGGTGGATTCCAACGAAGTTCTCACAGAGGTGTGCGAAAACCGCCATTGTCAGAACGGCGTTGGGGGTGAAGTCAAGAAGATGAAACCCGTAGGTATTCATGATATCACAGAAGAAATCGGAAAAAGGTGGGCAAAGCCCGCAATAGAAGAACAGAGGGAAGAAATAGTATCCTCTGGGACACTTTTTCGAAGTAGAAGCTTCGGCGGAGAGTACCTGCGTGCGCGGATGCGCCCGCGTCTCCGTCGACCAGAAGAGATAGAACTCCTCCCGTAGCGCCTTCGGCGTAAGCTCGGGGGGGGGGGGGGGGAGTGCTCGTTCCTTGCGCAGCGCCTCAAGCCGTAGCGCCTCGGCCGACTTCACGCTCTTCCCGGTCTTCGGAGCCATGGCGGAAGCGGTGGAGGAGGTTGGCGGCGACGGCGACGACGGCGGCGGCGAGGGCGGAGTGCTGCTCTCTTTCGTCTTGGGAAGCGGAGGGGAGCGGCGGAGCTTTCTGAGGAAGGAACCGCAAGTGGCGAAGGTGGGGGAACGGCCCCTGTTTCCCCTGCTTATAAAGAGGAGAGGCGAACGTTACGCCTTTCTTGATTAAAGAATTGCCCACGATCTCTCCCACGACGCCGCGTTTGACGCGTGCCTTTACGGGAGGGCGCGGTGGATACGGAGTTAGATTTGGTATGGACCCAGGCTGCGAGTGCCCGTGCCCTCTTTTGGGCCTGGCCCAACAGCGCTCGGCACCGTGTGTGGCCCAGGCCCGGGGGCTCCTGTCAGTGTACTAAAGTAGGGGTACCTTAGTATCCCGAACTTGTGCACGGGCAGTCGCAGCACCCAGTGGCAGGGCTTGCCGGGCGTCCGCCAAGATCCTCCGTAGCTCATATTGATGCCATTCAAGAACAAAGTGTTTTGACTAAGAAGACAAGACTCCGGCAAGAGTAGCTCGCCGGGAAGGACAAGGCCCCGGCAAGAGGAGCTTGCCGGGAAGGCCAACCAAGGCACTGCGAAGAACTTGCCGCGGTGCGCCACGCGTCCCGGCAGGGCCCGACGAGCGGCAAGCTCTCGGGTGCGGCAAGACAACGACCGCGGCAAGGCGCTTGCCGCGGCGAAGCCACCACTCTGCACCCACGCTCCAGCGCATCCGACGACGTGTCTCCACAGGATCGTTCCAGGCACACGTGGCGGGGAGCTGTGCAGCCAAGCGGTGTGAGGTGGCAAGTAGAGATG
Organism: Triticum timopheevii; assembly: GCA_963921465.1. Lineage (NCBI taxonomy): Eukaryota > Viridiplantae > Streptophyta > Magnoliopsida > Poales > Poaceae > Triticum > Triticum timopheevii. The sequence goes on from OY997270.1 coordinate 209,299,101, forward strand.
ACGAGAAGGCCATCGTGGCAGGCGGTGGCGTCCCTAAAGGTCGCTTCTCTGCACTGTTTGGGCGACCGGACGGGCATTAAATGCCCTTGTCCCCTGCCGTCAGAGTTAGGTAGGGGGCACTGTAGATAGCGGTTGTACCAACCGCTCTTTTTACTTTTATACCCATGTCTGCGTTGCCACCTGTCGGTGACCCCTTTAGCCTACAAAAGGAGGCCCATGCGCAACATAGAGGAGGGGGGACTCCTTCGAAAACACAGAACGCTCGCGCCTTTGAGCAAGAACATAATACCACCACAAAGCAGCAGTAGGAGTTTTATCTCTCCGGAGAGCTCCGAAGCTAGGTAAAATCCCTCGCGTGCTTCACCTCGATCTGCTCTTCGTGCGCCCTCCGCTCCCTTGCCGGACCGAAAAGGGGCCCTGCCCCATAGGTGTTCGTTCCCCACGACAAACATGGACGATGTGATACTCGATAAGAGATCCAAGTCCACCTCCTTTAAATCGGCAGACAAAATAGTCAAATTCCAAGTCCATCCAACGGACCCTACAAAAACGGCCTCCATCGGGGCATAATTAAACCCTGATGTAGACGCTGCACTACGAGAATTCCTACGCGAAAATTGGGACATTTTTTCCTGGCACCCTTCAAACATGCCAGGAATCCCACGCCGGCTGGCCGAGCACAGCCTAAACATCCAAAAAGGATTCAAGGCAGTCAAACAAGCTCTTCGGCGTTTCTCCGAACCCAAGAGATAAGCCATGGGAGAGGAGCTAGCCAAACTATTGGAGGCCGGATTCATCAGAGATATAAAACATCCGGACTGGCTAGCAAACCTGGTGATTGTACCAAAGAAGGACAAATCCTGGTGCCTATGCGTTGATTTCAAGGACCTTAACAAGGCTTGCCCAAAGGATCCCTTCCCCCTCCCCCACATCGATCAAATTATTGACGCTACCGCAGGACATGATTCATTGTGCTTCCTCGACGCATACTCCGGCTACAACCAAATTAACATGGCAGAGCCCGACCAAGCCGCAACGGCATTCATCACCCCATACGGTCCATTCCGCTTCAACACAATGCCCTTTGGGCTCAAAACCGCCGGCGCAACATATCAGCGCATGATTCAGACATGTCTGGCAAACCAGATCGGCGAAACAGTGGAGGCATACGTAGACGATGTGGTCGTCAAAACCAAGCACGTCGAAACTCTAGTAGACGATTTGAGGCTCACGTTCGATAATCTTCGAACATATGACATTAAGCTTAACTCGGAAAAATGTGTTTTCGGTGTACCAGCCGGAAAGCTCTTGGGCTTCATTGTATCCGGTAGAGGAATTGAAGCAAACCCAGCCAAGATCCGAGCTCTGTCACAATTGGATATCCCAAAGGACCTCAAACAAATACAAAAATTGACGGGATGCGTGGCGGCTCTAAGCCGCTTTATCTCCCATTTGGGAGAAAAGGCATTACCCCTTTATCGCCTCCTCCGATGCACCGAACACTTTGAGTGGACGGATGCCGCCACGGCCGGACTCGAAGAAATAAAATCCATATTGGCAACATACCCGGTCCTGGCCACTCCCAACATGGGCGAACCAATGCTATTATATATTACGGCAACTCATCAAGTTGTGAGCGCGGTGCTCGTTGTCGAATGAGAAACGGACGGACACACGTTCCCCCTTCAAAAACCAGTTTACTACGTGTCCACTGTCCTAACTCCATGCAAGTCACGGTACCCGCATTATCAAAAGATAGCATACGCGATGTTCATGGCATCCCGGAAGCCGCGACACTACTCTCAAGAGTGTTCGATAACAGTAGCCTCCGAAGTACCCCTTAATGACATTATAAACAACCGCAACGCGACGGGCCTAATTGCCAAATGGGCCATTGAGCTCCTCCCGTTCGACATAACCTATAAGCCACGGCGAGCTATTAAGACGCAAGTTTTGGCCGACTTCGTCGCCGAATGGACTGAAGTCGAACTCCCTAAAGAGTACGGCGCATATTCCAACTAGATCATGCAGTTCGACGGCTCCAAAATGTTGGCTGGTATGGGGGCTGGCGTCGTTCTGACATCCCCAATCGGAGATACAGTTCAATATGTACTCCAGATAATGTATACGGACTCCAACAACGCAGCCAAATACGAGGCCCTTCTACATGGCCTCCGGATGGCAGTCTCCATGGGCATTCAACGCCTAGAGGTGCGCGGGGATGCGAACCTCGCGATATCCCAAATAAATGGAGACTTCGATGCCAAGGATCCGAAAATGGCAGCTTATCGCAACGCCGTCCTAAAAATTTCAGCTCGGTTTGAGGGGCTCGAATTTCATCATATAGCCTGGGATAACAACCAGGAAGCAGACGTATTGGCACGCATTGGCGCAAAGCGCGATGCCGTCCCTCCCAACATCTTCCTAGAGAGGTTGTTCAAGCCATCCGTACTATGGGAGGGGGAGTCCAGAAATAACAACCCGGACCCAACCGCACTGGCCTACACCGAACATTCTGACACAATTGGTGGTTCTGCCAACGAAGTAACATCCTCAGCCCACGTAATAATGGCAGTCATTGCCCCATGGACGGTACCATTCCTAGCCAACCTATCCAGGCAGGAACTTTCCGAGGACAAGAACGAGGCCCACTGCATAGTGCGGCGATCTAAAGCCTATAAGGTCCATGAGGGAGAGCTTTACAAGAAAAGTACACCGGAGTCCTTCAAAGGTGTATCTCCGAAGAGGAAGGGCGGAATCTTCTGGCTGAAATTCATGCCGGACTCGGCGGGCACAACGCCGCAGCCCGGGCCCTTATAGGCAAGGCCTTCCGTACAGGATTTTAATGGCCGACGGCCCGGGCAGATGCTCAAGACTTAGTACAATGATGCATCAGTTGCCAGCTCTTTGGTAACCAAAGCCACATGCCACCCACCGCCCTCAAAACTATACCCATAACCTGGCCCTTCGCGGTCTGGGGGCTTGACATGGTTGGACCCCTTAAAGGAGGAACCCACAAGCAAAAATACCTACTGGTCATGGTGGATAAATTCACCAAATCGATAGAGGCCAAACCTGTTAAGACGGCCGAATCCGGACCGGTGATAGACTTCATATCAGGGGTTGTACACCATTATGGCGTCCCCCATAGCATCATCACTAATAATGGCACGAACTTTGCGGCCGACGAGGTCAAACTCTGGTGCAAAAACATGGGCATCAAGCTCGACTATGCTTCAGTCTATCACCCTCAAACTAACGGTCAAGTCGAGCGAGAAAATGGTCTAATCATGAGCGGCATCAAACCCAGATTAGTGCGGTCCCTCAAGGAATCTAACACGCACTGGGTAGAGGAGCTCGACTCCGTACTCTGGGGGCTGCGGACCACTCCGAATCGCACCACCGGATTTACACCATTCTTTATGGTATACGGCACAGAGGCAGTTCTGCCCTGCAACATAATTCATGACTCACCTTGCATGCGCATGTACGAAGAAAGAGAAGCTGAGCTCGATCGGCAGGACAGTTTGGACGCCCTGGAGGAGGAGCATGACATGGTGAAAGCCCGTTCCGCATTCTATCAACAGCAAGCTCGAAGATATCAAAGCAGAGAAGTACGGGCCAAAACTTACAATGTTGGCGAGTTAGTTCTACGCCTGTCGGGCAAGAAAAAGGACAAACTCAAGCCCAAATGGGAAGGTCCCTTTATCATCGACCAAGTCCTGACCGGTGGAGCATACCGTCTGCGAGATGCATCGGATAACTGACTCGAGCCGAACCCATGGAACGCAGCCCATCTCCGAAGATTCTACGCCTAGCGCCGGATTTTGAGTTTGTCTCCTTCCTCCGTCTATATTTTACATATTAGCTGTCTTCTGTTTCTCTCCTTCTCCCTCCTTTTCTCTTACAGCCTTTGAAGGCTTGTTTGCGCATTGTTCGCACACAGTTGACGCGCTATCCGCGCTCATTATACCTGGGGGCTTCTTTAACAGAAGCTTATTTATACGGGCTTCATGCCCAACACATGTGTCACACTTCCGCGTGTACCTTTTATTCACCATTATATGCATCGATATGACTTAAGTTTTGGCCAAGCTGGGTTGCCTGGCTCCTGTGCTTACCCCTACGTTCCCGATTGTTCGGCTAGGTGGTAAAGGGAGCACCTCTGCGATTGTTACTGCCGGATCGGCCGGATGTGTACCTCAGACTGGGTGAAGCCGAAAGCTAGCGTTCTTAAGGGAATATTCGGTCGGTGAACTAAAAGACGATTTCTTTCCTATTTGTTTATTTGCCCCCAGATGTTTTTCTGCTTTTTTTGCAGTCCGTACATGCACTTTAGGGCATGCCTCCCAGGGAAAGGAACCCCTAACGGTACTATTCTCCCTGGAAGATGTTTCTTACTAACCATGTAATATAACATAACTAGTTGGGCACTTGTTTGATAAAGCACTAATGACCCCTACGCCTGGTCTCCACGCATGCCCCGGTTCTTATATAACCGCAAGGGTATTCGGACACACTCCAGACTATTGGGTCCCGAGGTTGAAGGGAAAGGGTCCGCTATGACAAACGATCTACAATCCGGCTAGAAGGCATTTTACATGTCATCTTAAATTACATAGTCAATTTGACTGAGTGTATTCCTCTTCAATGCCATCTAATAGGCTGTCTAGTTTATAGTCCTGCTGGGAATACTTTGCGGCCAACTCTACTTGGCCGTACACTAAGCTCACAGGGATCTCCTTCCCATCGGGCCCCACAGGTCCGACCTCGGCCACATGGTTTGGGTCAGCCTTCGTGTACCGCGTCTTCACCATGGCCTAGGCCTCCCTGGCGCTTTGACGGCAGGCCGATATCTTCCATAATCGGAAGCACCGCCGCGCTCCCTGAAGCCTCTCTGCAAGCTCTCCAAGGCCTTCGGGCAGGGAGACAGATGGCCACAAGGCCTGGGCGACGCCTTTCATCGCCTGCCGAACTCGTTCGTGCAGTTGCAAGAGCTCGGGAAGAAGGTCACCCGTAGAACCGGGCATTTCCGCGGCATGACGGCCTGTGAGCATACCTACAGACATAACTCTGTTAGTCGACTTCCTCGCCGAACTCTTTTTCAAAGTTCGTTCAAGCACTTACTAAAAATGTCGCGTCGAAGCCGCCGATTCTCCTTAACGGAGTCAGACAGCTGGGCACGAACATCTTTTAGTTCCTCACCCAGCTGGGTGTTGGCATCTTGGAGATTATTTTTCTCTTGCCTCACCCTTGTAAGCACATTCTCGCCGGCCTTTAACCGGCGCAAGAGCTGTTGCTTGTCCGGATCTATCCCAGCGCCATCTGCAATATTATTGTCAAACTTATACACACGCTGCACCTCACAAATTACTCATCTTTTGAAGCATATATTACCAGAGGGGGTCTCTTTGGCTTCCCCCGTTGCGGCTAGTGCGGCCTCAAGTTGGGCCTTGCACTCCTCCAGCTCCTGGGACAGCTGGGTATTCTTTTCTGTAAGATCCTGCACAATAAATGATCCTTAAATCAGTTATTCTAACTATTTCAAGTCTTGGGGGCTACTGGCATATATAACTATCAAATTTTCTCACCCGTATGTCTTTTACATACTGCTCCGTGTCTCTGGCTAGACCATTTTGAGCGGAACGGAGGTGCGCATCTCCTGAATTGAAGGCATCCAATGCCTCTTGGGAGAAACATGCGTCATGAAGAACTGTCGGGCGACGCCTGTGATTCATGGCATTCTCCACCTCGGAATTGGTGGCAGATAACCTGTCGGCTTCCTCTATTGGAGGAGCGTCCGACGCACGCCTCGTGTCAGCCTCCGCTTCTGGACCTGGCGTTGGAGCCTGGTTGACGGAGGCTCGATGGGCAACCTCACCGGATACAGTCCGGCGAGCGCTCTTTTTCCTGAAAAGAGCACAAGTGTTAGTATGCCCTCCGGGAATAAAACCTGGGAGTAAGATGACATGCCATACCGTTGCACCGGCGTCTCAATCCAGACCGCACTCCTTTTCAGCCTGCTAGGCCTTGTTGTCCCTTGTTGACTAGCCGCCGCAGGCTCGGCCTTCCACCTCAAGGACTTCCCCTGCAAAACACCATTGGTATACGGTGATAAAAAATAAGCACGGATGGGTCATTATCAAAGTATTGGGACTTCAGTCTCAGTTACCTGCGAGGCTGGAAGTATTCCGGGGTAATCGGCCATAATGGCGACCAAGGCATTATCGATGCTCAGTTGGTGAAATACCCCGTCGATCAGCTCCACCGATATGTCCCGATCCTCTCGGGAGGTCGGATCGAGGAACCGTTCCAGATCCTCGGGTTGTGGAGGCGGGCTATTTATATCCCTTACGGCCTGGCGCAGTTCCTGCGTCGAAATCATAATATGAGATACTTGACTACGGGAATATGGATCGGATAGGCAAAAAGAAATGTCCGCTTACCCAGCTTGGAGGATTGTTCATAGAAAATCCGTCCTACGGATTGACGCGGAGAAATTCCTCCTCTTCTCCCTTGTACAATGCGGACAAGATCTTCATTAGATCGGCGAACGATCCCGGCCCCTTACGGCCGTAGCGGGTGGCATCATCCTCCCCGTTGAAATCCCACATGGGGTGGCCTCTATACTGGAGCGGCTGCACCCCTCGCATAATGCATGTGGCCATGACCCCAATCATGGTCAGTCCGGAATGAGCTAACAACCTAATTTGGCTCATCAAGTAAAGGACGTCCCTGTCAATTTCCTTCTGAGGGCTCCGTGGACACCAACTTAGGCGTTTCTTCAAAGGAGCATCTTTGAGCTCAGGGAGGCCGACCCGAACAGGGTCCGGCAGGGGGACATCTTCTATACAAAACCATTCCGAAGGCCAGTCGTCGGACGCCTTCTTTGGGGTTCCGGATAGATATCCGGTCCCAGCGATGCGCCATAGTTCAGCTCCGCCCACTTGATATATTGACCCTTCTTGAGAACGGGGCACAAGGCAGAACAGCTTCTTCCACAGCGCAAAATGAGCCTCGATGCCCAAAAACAGCTCGCAAAGGCCACGAAGCCCGCAATATGCAAAATGGAGGCAGGCGTAAGGTTGTGTAACTGGAGGCCGTAGAACTCCAGAGCCCCCGGAGAAACGGATGAATTGGAAATCCGAGCCCTCTTATCAAATAAGGGACAAGGCATACGCGCTGTCCTTTGGAGGGGCTGGGGACGTTCTCCGCTTGCTTTCTGCCTTTATAGGTGGCGAGTCCGGCTCGAACCGGAACCATGAAGGCTGGGGGAAGAAATCCCTTGGTTTGGAGCATCACTAGCTCGCTGTGCGGGACGGAGCATCTCTCCCAATCTCCAGGCTGAGGGCTGGGAGGGCGAGAGGAGGAGCCACGTCGACTGTCCATGATGGAATGGATTTCTGTCAGATGCGCTCTGGTGAATGCTCGCGAAGGGAGGATGGTGTGATTCGGATCTAGATCCTCGTCTCTTTTATAGGCAGCTCATTTGTGCAGCTAGGGGGGTTAATGTAAAAATACCCTGGCTTTTCACATTCGTTCAACACGTGGAAGATGGCCATTACTGGGCGTAGAAGCCGAGGAGCGCAATATTTATAAGGAGACGGACGCTATTCAACAGGTACATAGGATTTGGAGAAGAACCCGCCTTGCAATGCCGAAGACGATCTACGCGCCGGACTCGTCGTCATTGAAGCCTGGTTTGGGGGCTACTGAGGGAGTCCCGGATTAGGGGGCATCCGGATAGCCGAACTATCTCCTTTGCCCGGATTCCTGGACTATGAAGATACAAGATTGAAGACTTCGTCCCGTGTCCGGATGGGACTTTCCTTGGCGTGGAGGGCAAGCTTGGCGATATGGATATGTGGATCTCCTACCATTGTAACCGACTCTGTGTAACCCTAACCCTCTTCGGTGCCTATATAAACCGGAGGGTTTTAGTCCGTAGGAAGAACAACAATCATACCATAGGCTAGCTTCTAGGGTTTAGCCTCTCTGATCTCGTGGTAGATCTACTCTTGTACTACCCATATCATCAATATTAATCAAGCAGGAGTAGGGTTTTACCTCCATCGAGAGGGCCCGAACCTGGGTAAAAACATCGTGTCCCTTGTCTCCTGTTACCATCCGTCTAGACGCACAGTTCGGGACCCCCTACCCGAGGTTTTGACACCGACAAGAGGCAACCCAATTTTATTTTTGTTGCTTTTTTGGTTCTGTTTTCAATAATTTTTTCATCTTGCCTCTGGTTAGATGTGTTTTTATGTTTTAATTAGTGTTTGAGCCAAGTAAGACCTTTGGTATGGCTTATGGTGATAGTTGATTTGATTTTGCTGAAAAATAGAAACTTTTGCGCCTAGTAAAATAATTCTCATTTTTAACAGAAGCGCGATAAAATACTGATTATTTTTTCACAAGATTGATATACAAATTTCCTCTATGTTCCTAGTTCTTCAGAATTTTTTGAGTTACAGAAGTATTCGAAGTTTACAGATTACTACAGACTGTTCTGTTTTCTATGTGTTGTTTGCTTATTTTGATGAATTTATGGGTAGTATCGGGGGGTATGAACCATGGAGAAGTTGGAATAAATTAGATATTACACCAATATAAATAAAGAATGAGTTCACAACAGTACAAAATGAAGGAAATGTGCCCTAGAGGCAATAATAAAGTTATTATTTATTTCCTTAATTTATGATAAATACTTATTATTCATGCTAGAATTGTATTAATCGGAAACTTAGTACATGTGTGAATACATAGACAAAACCTATAGTCCCAAGTATGCCTCTACTTGACTAGCTCGCTAATAAAAGATGGTTATGTTTCCTAACCATAGACATGTGTTGTCATTTGATGAACGGGATCACATCATTAGGAGAATGATGTGATGGACATGACCCATCCGTTAGCTTAGCATTATGATCGTGTCAGTTTCATTACTACTGCTTTATTCATGAGTTATACAAGTTCCTCAGACTATGAGATTATGCAACTCCTGAATAACGGAGGAACACTTTGTGTGCTACCAAACATCACAACATAAAAGGGTGATTATAAAGGTGCTCTACAGGTGTCTCTGAAGGTGTTTGTTGGGTTGGCATATATCGAGATTAGGATTTGTCACTCCGTGTTTCAGAGAGGTATCTCTAGGCCCTCTCGGTAATACTCATCACTATAAGCCTTGCAAGCATTGTAATTAATGAGTTAGTTGCGGGATGAAGTATTATGGAACGAGTAAAGAGACTTGCCGGTCACGAGATTGAACTAGGTATGATGATACCGACGATCAAATCTCGGGCAAGTAACATACCGATGACAAAGGGAACAACGTATGTTGTTATGCGGTTTGACCGATAAAGATCTTCGTAGAATATGTAGGAACCAATATGAGCATCCAGGTTCCGCTATTGGTGATTGACCGGAGACGTGTCTCGGTCATGTCTACATAGTTCTCGAACCCATAGGGTGTGCACGCTTAATGTTCGATGACGATTTGTATTATGAGTTTATGTGTTTTGATGACCGAAGGTTGTTTGGAGTCCCGGATGAGATCATGGACATGACGAGGAGTCTCGAAATTGTCGAGACATAAAGATTGATATATTGGAAGGTTATATTCGGACACCGGAAGGGTTCTGAAGTGTATCGGGAGGTTACCGGAACCCCCAGGGGAGTCAATGGGCCTTAATGGGCCATAGTAGAGATAGGAGGCAGCGGGCAAGTGGTGGGGCGCGCCCCCTAGGCCCAAACCGAATTGGTTTAGGGTTTGGGGGGCCGCCCCCTTTCCTTCTTCTCTCCTCCTCCTTCCTCCTTCTCCTAATAGGAATAGGAAAGGGGGGAGCCAAACCTACTTGGAGTAGGACTCCCCCCTTTGGGCGTGCCACCCCTTGGCCGGCCTCCTCCTCCCTCCCTCCTTTATATATGTGGGAGGGGGGCACCCCATAGACACACAAGTTGATCAAGTTGATCTTTTAGCCGTGTGCGGTGCCCCCCTCCACAGTTACACACCTCGGTCATATCGTCGTAGTGCATAGGCGAAGCCCTGCGCCGGCAACTTCATCATCACCGTCACCATGCCATCGTGCTGACAAAACTCTCCCTCGGCCTAAACTGGTTCAAGAGTATGAGGGACGTCATCGAGCTGAACGTGTGCTGAACGCGGAGGTGTTGTACGTTCGGTACTTGGATCAGTTGGATCACGAAGACGTTCGACTACATCAATCGTGTTAACTAACGCTTCCGCTTTTGGTCTACGAGGATACGTGGACACACTCTCCCCTCTCGTTGATATGCATCACATAGATAGATCTTGCGTGATCGTAGGAATTTTTTTGAAATTACCACGTTCCCCAACAGTGGCATCCGAGCCAGGTCTATGCGTAGATGTTATATGCATGAGTAGAACACAAAGAGTTGTGGGCGATAATAGTCATACTGCTTACCAGCATGTCATACTTTGATTTGGAGGTATTGTTGGATGAAGCGGCTCAGACCGACATTACGCGTACGCTTACGCGTGACTGGTTCTACCGACGTGCTTTGCACATAGGTGGCTGGTGAGTGTATGTTTCTCCAACTTTAGTTGAATCTAGTGTGGTTACGCCCGGTCCTTGTTGATGGTTAAAACAGCAGACTTGATGAAAAATCGTTGTGGTTTTGATGTGTAGGTAAGAACGGTTCTTGCTAGAAGCCCGTAGCAGCCACGTAAAACTTGCAACAACAAAGTAGAGGACGTCTAACTTGTTTTTGCAGGGCTTGCTGTGATGTGATATGGTCAAGCATGATGTGATATAAATTGTTGTATGATATGATCATGTTTTGTAACAAAGTTATCGACAACTGGCAGGAGGCATATGGTTGTCGCTTTATTGTTTGCAATGCAATCGCCATGTAATTGCTTTACTTTATCACTAAGCGGTAGCGATAGTCGTAGTAACAATAGGTAGCGAAACGACAATGATGCTACGATGGAGATCAAGGTGTCGCGCCGGTGACGTTGGAGATCATGACGATGCTTTGGTGATGGAGATCATGAGCACAAGATGATGATGGCCATATCATGTCACATATTTTGATTGCATGTGATGTTTATCCTTTATGCATCTTATTTTCTTAGAACGTTGGTAGCATTATAAGATGATCCATTACTAAATTTCAAGGTACAAGTGTTCTCCCTGAGTATGCACCGTTGCTACAGTTTGTCGTGCCGAGACACCACATGATGATCGGGTGTGATAAGCTCTACGTTCAACTATAACGGGTACAAGCCAGTTTTGCACACGCAGAATACTCGGGTTAAACTTGACGAGCCTAGCATATGCATATATGGCCTCGGAACACTGGAGACCGGAAGGTCGAGCGTGAATCATATAGTAGATATGATCAACATAGTGATGTTCACCATTGAAAACTACTCCATCTCACGTGATTATCGGACATGGTTTAGTTGATTTGGATCACGTGATCACTTAGATGATTAGAGGGATGTCTATCTAAGTGGGAGTTCTTAAGTAATATGATTAATTAAACTTTAATTTATCATGAACTTAGTCCTGATAGTATTTTGCAAATTATGTTGTAGATCAATAGCTCGCATTGTAGCTTCCCTATGTTTTTATATGTTCCTAGAGAAAACTAAGTTGAAGGATGATAGTAACAATGATGCGGGCTGAGTCCGTGATCTGAGGTTTATCCTCATTGCTGCATAGAAGTATTATGTCCTTGATGCATCATTAGGTGACAAAACTATTGCAGGAGTAGATGCAAATGTTATGAACGTTTGGCTAGCTTAATATGATGACTACTTGATAGTTTAGTCCACCATGCTTTACGGCTTAGTATTGGGACTTCAAAGACGTTTTGAACATCATGGACCATATGAGATGTTCCAGGAAATGAAGTTAATATTTCAAGCGAAGACCCAATTGAGAGATATTAAGTCTCCAACAAGTTCTATAGCTAAAAGATGGAGGAGAATAGCTCAAGCAGTGAGCATGTGCTTAGATTGTCTGGGTACTACAATCGCTTGAATCAAGTGGGAGTTAATCTTCCAGATAAGATAGTGATTGACAGAGTTCTCTAGTCACCATCACCAAGTTACTGGAACTTCGTGATGAACTATACTATGCAAGGGATGACGAAAACGATTCCCGAGCTCTTCGTGATGCTGAAATCAACGAAGGTAGAAATCAAGAAAGAGCATCAAGTGTTGATGATTGACAAGACCACTAGTTTCAAGAAAAGGGCAAAGGGAAAGAAAGGGAACTTCAAGTAGAATGGCAAGCAAGTTGTCACTCTCGTGAAAGAAGCCCAAAGCTAGACCAAAGCCTGAAACTGAGTGATTCTACTGCAAAGGAAATGGTCACTGGATGAGGAAATGCCCTGAATATTTGGTGGATAAGAAGGATGGCAAAAATGAACAAGGGTATATTTGATATACAGGTTATTGATGTGTACCTTACTAGTGTTTATAGTAGCCCCTGGGTATTTGATACTTGTTCGATTGCTAAGATTAGTAACTCGAAATAGGAGTTACAGAATAAACAGAGACTAGTTGAGAGTGAAGTGACGATGTGTGTTGGAAGTGGTTCCAAGATTGATATGATCATCATCGCATACTCCCTATACTTTTGAGATTAGTGTTGAACCTAAATAAATGTTATTTGGTGTTTGCGTTGAGCATAAATATGATTAGATCATGTTTATTGCAATACGATTATTCATCTAAAACAGAGAATAAATTGTTATTGTATTTACATGAATAAAACCTTCTATGGTCATACACCCAATGTTGATAGTTTTATTGAATCTTGATCGTAGTGATATTGATGCCAAAAGATGCAAAGTTGATAATGATAGTGCAACATATTTGTGGCACTGCCGTTTGGGTCATATCGATATAAAGCGCATGAAGAAACTCCATAAATATGGACTTTTGGAATCACTTGATTATGAATCATTTGATGCTTGCGAACCGTGCCTTATGGGCAAGATGACTAAAACTCCGTTCTTCGGAACAATGGAACGAGCTAGTGACTTATTGGAAATAATACATACCGATGTATGCGGTCCAATGAGTGTTGATGCTCGTGGCGGGTATCATTATTTCTTGACCTTCACAGATGAGTTGAGCAGATATCGGTATATCTACTTAATGAAACACAAGTCTAAAACATCTGAAAAGTTCAAAGAATTTCAGAGTGAAGTGAAGAATCATCGTAATAAGAAAATAAAGTTTCTACAATCTAATCATAGCGGAGAATATTTGAGTTACGAGTTTGGCCTTCATTTAAAACAATGTGGAATAGTTTCACAGCACATGCCACATGGAACACCACAGCGTAATGGTGTATCCGAACGTCGTAACCGCACTTTATTGGATATGGTGCGATCTATGATGTCTCTTACTAGGTTACCACTATTGTTTTGGGGTTACGCATTAGAGACAGCTGCATTCACTTTAAATAGGGCACCATTAAAATCTGTTGAGACGACGCCTTATGAGCTGTGGTTTGGCAAGAAACTAAAGTTGTCATTTCTTAAAGGTTGAGCTGCGATGCTTATGTGAAAAAGCTTCAACCTGATAAGCTTGAACCCAAATCGGAGAAGTGCGTCTTCATAGGATACCAAAAGGAAACTGTTGGGTACACCTTCTATCACAGATTCGAAGGCAAAATCTTTGTTGCTAAGAATGGATCCTTTCTAGAGAAGGAATTTCTCTCGAAAGAAGTGAGTGGGAGGAAAGTAGAACTTGATGAGGTAACTGTACCTTCTCCCTTATTGGAAAGTAGTTCATCACAGAAATCAGTTCCCGTGATTCCTACACCAAATAGTGAGGAAGCTAATGATGATGATCATGAAGCTTCAGATCAAGTTACTACCGAACTTCGTAGGTCTTCAAAAGTAAGATCTGCACCAGAGTGGTACGGAAATCCTGTTCTGGAAGTCATGTTACTAGACCATGATGAACCTACAAACTATGAGGAAGCCATGATGAGCCCAGATTCCGTGAAATGGCTTGAGGCCATGAAATCTGAGATGGGATCCATGTATGAGAACCAAGTGTGGACTTTGGTGGATTTGCCCGATGATCGGCAGACCATAGAAAATAAATGGATCTTCAAGAGGAAGACGGATGATGTTAGTAGTGTTACTATTTACAAAGCTCGACTTGTTGCAAAAGGTTTTTGACAAGTTCAAGGAGTTGACTACGATGAGACTTTCTCACCCGTAGCGATGCTTAAGTCTGTCCGAATCATGCTAGCAATTGCTGCATTTTATGATTATGAAATTTAGCAAATGGATGTCAAAACTGCATTCCTGAATGGATTTCTGGAAGAAGAGTTATATATGATGCAACCGGAAGGTTTTGTCGATCCAAAAGAGGCTAACAAAGTGTGCAAGCTCCAGCGATCCATTTATGGACTGGTGCAAGCCTCTCGGAGTTGGAATAAACGCTTTGATAGTGTGATCAAAGCATATGGTTTTATATAGACTTTTAGAGAAGACTGTATTTACAAGAAAGTGAGTGGGAGCTCTGTAGCATTTCTAATATTATATGTGGATGACATATTGTTGATTGGAAATGATATAGAATTTCTGGATAGCATAAAGAGATACTTGAATAAGAGTTTTTCAATGAAAGACCTCGGTGAAGCTGCTTACATATTGGGCATCAAGATCTATAGAGATAGATCAAGAAGCTTAATTGGACTTTCACAAAAACACATACCTGATACGTCCATTTTGCATCGTGCTTGTATATCAATATTTATTACATTATGGGCTGTTATTACACGTTATGTCACAATACTTATGGCTATTCTCTCTTATTTTGCAAGGCTTACCATGAAGAGGGAGGATGCCGGCAGCTGGAATTCTGGCTGGAAAAGGAGCAAATATTGGAAACCTATCCTGCATAGCTCCAAAAATCCTGAAACTCCACGGAAGTCACTTTTGGAATTAATAAGAATTATTGAGCGAAGAAAATACCAGAGGGGGCCCACACCCTGGCCAGGAGGGTGGGGGCGCGCCCATCCCTACTGGGCGCGCCCCCTGTCTCCTGGGCCCCCTGGTGGCCCTCCGGTGCCCATCTTCTCCTATATGAAGGCTTTTACCCCGGAAAAAAATCATAAGCAAGCTTACGGGACGAAACTCCGCCGCCACGAGGCGGAACCTTGGCGGAACCAATCTAGGGCTCCGGCGGAGCTGTTCTGCCAGGGAAACTTCCCTCCGGGAGGGGGAAATCATCACCATCGTCATCACCAACGATCCTCTCATTGGGAGGGGCCAATCTCCATCATCATCTTCACCAGCACCATCTCCTCTCAAAACCCTAGTTCATCTCTTGTATCCAATCTTGTATCAAAACCACAAATTAGTACTTGTGGGTTGCTAGTAGTGTTGATTACTCCTTGTAGTTGATGCTAATTGGTTTACTTGGTGGAAGATCATATGTTCAGATCCTTAATGCATATTAATACTCCTCTGATCATGAACATGAATATGCTTTGTGAGTAGTTACGTTTGTTCCTGAGGACATGGGTGAAGCCTTGCTATTAGTAGTCATGTGAATTTGGTACTCGCTCAATATTTTGATGAGATGTATGTTGTCTCTCCTCTAGTGGTGTTATGTGAACGTCGACTACATGACAATTTACCATTATTTGGGCCTAGAGGAAGGCACTGGGAAGTAATAAGTAGATGATGGGTTGCTAGAGTGACAGAAGCTTAAACCCTAGTTTATGCGTTGCTTCGTTAGGGGCTGATTTGGATCCACTAGTTTCATGCTATGGTTAGGTTTGCCTTAATACTTCTTTTGTAATTGCGGATGCTTGCAATAGGGGTTAATCATAAGTGGGATGCTTGTCCAATAAAGGGCAGTACCCAAGCACCGGTCCACCCACATATCAAATTATCAAAGTACCAAACGCGAATCATGTGAGCGTGATGAAAACTAGCTTGACGATAATTCCCATGTGTCCTCGGGAGCGCTTTTCTCATTATAAGAAATTGTCCAGGCTTGTCCTTTGCTACAAAAAGGATTGGGCCACCTTTCTGCACTTTATTTACTTTCATTGCTTGTTACCTGTTACAAATTATGTTATCACAAAACTATCTGTTACGTACAATTTCAGTGCTTGCAGAGAATACCTTACTGAAAACTGCTTGTCATTTCCTTCTGCTCCTCATTGGGTTCGACACTCTTACTAATCGAAAGGACTACGATAAATCCCCTACCCTTGTGGGTCATCAAGACTCTTTTATGGCGCCATTGCCGGGGAGTGAAGCGCCTTTGGTGAGTGGAACTTGGTAAGGAAACATTTATATAGTGTGCTGGAATTTTCTGTCACTTGTTACTATGGAAACTAATCCTTTGAGGGGCTTGTTCGGGGTATCTTCACCTCGACCAGTAGAGCAAAGAGTTGCTCCTCAACCTACTGAACCTACTGAAAATGTTTACTTTGAGATTCCTTCGGGTATGATAGAGAAACTGCTAGCTAATCCCTTTGCAGGAGATGGAACATTGCATCCCGATTTACACCTTATCTTTGTGGATGAAGTTTGTGGATTATTTAAGCTTGCGGGTATTCCTAATGATGTTGTCAAAAGGAAGGTCTTCCCTTTATCTTTGAAGGGATATGCATTGACATGGTATAGGCTATGTGATGATACGAGATCTTGGAATTATAAATGATTGAATTTGGAATTTGACCAGAAGTTCTATCCTATGCATCTTGTTCATCGTGATCGTAATTACATATATAATTTCTGGCCTCGCGAAGGAGAAAGTATCACTCAAGCTTGGGGGAGGCTTAAGTCAATGTTATATTCATGCCCCAATCATGAGCTCTCAAGAGATATGATTATTCAAAAAATTTATGCTCGGCTTTCTCTCAATGATCGCACCATGCTTGATACTTCCTGTGCTGGTTCTTATATGCTGAAGACTACTGAATTCTAGTGGGATTTATTGGAAAGAATTGAACGCAACTCTGAAGATTGGGGTTCCGACGATGCTAAGGAGTCAGGTATAACACCTAAGTTTGATTGTGTTAAATCTTTTATGGATACCGATGCTTTTCGTGGATTTAGCGCTAAGTATGGGTTGACTCTGAGATAGTAGCTGCTTTTTGTGAATCTTTTTCTACTCACGTTGATCTCCCTAAGGAGAAGTGGTTTAAATATAATCCTCCCATTGAAGTAAAAGTAGTTGCACCTATTACAGTTGAAGAAAAGACTATCACTTATAATGATCCTATTGTTCCTACTACTTATGTTGAGAAACCACCTTTTCCTGTTAGGATAAAGGATCATGCTAAAACTTCAACTGTCATTCGTAAAAGTAATACTAGAACTTATACACCTCCTGAGCAAATCAAAGTTGAGCCTAGTATTGCTATGGTTAAAGATCTCTTGAATGATAATTTAGATGGGCATGTTATTTACTTCTGTGAACAGGCTGCTAATATTGCGAGACCAGATGCTAAGATACATGGACCTTTTGTAGGCATGCCTGTTATTTCTGTTAAAATAGGAGATGATTGTTATCATGGCTTATGTGATATGGGTGCTAGTGCTAGTGCAATACTCTTTGACTTATATACAGAAATTATGCATGATGTTGCACCTGCTGAAATAGAAGGTATTGATGTTACTATTAAGTTTGCCAATAGGGACACCATTAAGCCAGTTGGGATTGTTAGAGATGTTGACGTCTTCTGTGGGAAGGTTAAATATCCTGCTGATTTTCTTGTTCTTGGTTCCCCACAAGATGACTTTTGTCCCAATTTTTGGTAGACCCTTCTTGAATACAGTTAATGCTAGGATTGATTGCAAAAAGGATGTTGTTACAATTGGCTTAGGGGATATGTCTCATGAGTTTAATTTTGCTAAGTTTCGTAGACAACCCCGTGATAAAGAATCACCTAGTAAGGATGAGATTATTGGTCTTGCTTCTATTGTCGTGCCTCCTACCGATCTATTAGAACAATATTTGGTAGACCATGAACATGATATGTTTATGAATGAAAGAAGGGAAATAAATGAAGTGTTCCTTCAAAAAGGTCCTATTCTGAAACACAACTTGCTTGTTGAAATCCTACGGGATCCCCCTCCACCCAAGGGTGATCCCGTGTTTGAGCTCAAACCATTACCTGATAATCTTAAGTATGCTTATCTTGATGAAAAGAAAATATATCATGTTATTATTAGTGCTAACCTTTCAGAGCAAGAAGAAGAAAGATTATTGAAAACTCTGAAAAAGCACCGTGCTGCTATTGGATATACTCTGGATGATCTTAAGGGCATTAGTCCCACTCTATGCCAACACAAAATTAAAGTGGAGAAAGATGCCAAACCAGTTAGAGATCCTTAACGACGACTAAATCCTAAGATGAAAGAAGTGGTAAGAAAGGGGATACTAAAGCTCCTTGAGGCAGGTATAATTTATCTCGTTGCTGATAGTGATTGGGTAAGTCCCGTCCATTGCGTTCCTAAAAAGGGAGGTATTACTGTCGTTCATAATGATAAAGATGAATTGATCCCGTAAAGAATTATTATAGGTTATAGGATGGTAATTGATTTCCGTAAATTAAATAAAGCTACTAAGAAAGATCATTACCCTTTACCTTTTATTGATCAAATGCTAGAAAGACTATCCAAACACACACATTTCTGCTTTCTAGATGGTTATTCTGGTTTCTCTCAAATACCTGTGTCAGCGGAGGATCAATCAAAAACTACTTTTACTTGCCCTTTCCGTACTTTTGCTTATAGACGTATGCCTTTTGGTTTATGTAATGCACCTGCTACCTTTCAAAGATGCATGATGGCTATATTCTCTAACTTTTGTGAAAAGATTTGTGAGGTATTCATGGATGATTTCTCCATTTATGGATCCTCTTTTGATGATTGCTTGAGCAACCTTGATCGAGTTTTGCAGAGATGTGAAGACACTAGTCTCGTCTTGAATTGGGAAAAGTGCCACTTTATGGTTAATGAAGGCATTGTCTTGGGGCATAAGATTTCCGAGAGAGGTATTGAAGTTGATAAAGCTAAAGTTGATGCTATTGAAAAGATGCCATGTCCCAAGGACATAAAAGGTATAAGAAGTTTCCTTGGTCATGCCAGTTTTTATAGGAGGTTCATTAAGGACTTTTCTAAAATCTCTAAGCCTCTGACTAATTTATTGCAAAAAGATATTCCTTTTGTCTTTGATGATGATTGTGTAGAAGCATTTGAAATACTTAAGAAAGCTTTGATCACTACACCTATTGTTCAACCTCCTGATTGGAATTTACCTTTTGAAATTATGTGTGATGCTAGTGATTATGTTGTAGGCGCTGTTCTAGGGCAAAGAGTTGATAAGAAATTGAATGTTATCCAGTATGCTGGTAAAACTCTTGATACTGCCCAGAGAAATTATGCTACTACTGAAAAGGAGTTCTTAGCAGTCGTATTTGCTTGTGATAAGTTTAGACCTTACATTGTTGATTCCAAAGTTACTATTCACACTGATCATGCTGCTATTAAATATCTTATGGAAAAGAAAGATGTTAAGCCTAGACTTATTAGATGGGTTCTCTTGCTCCAAGAATTTGATTTGCATATTATTGATAGAAAGGGAGCTGAGAAACCCGTTGCAGACAACTTGTCTAGGCTAGAGAATGTTCTTGATGACCCACTACCTATTGATGATAGCTTTCCTGATGAACAATTAGTGGTCATTAATGCTTCTCGTACTGCTCCTTGGTATGCTGATTATGGTAATTACATTGTTGCTAAATTTATACCACCTAGTTTCACATACCAGCAAAAGAAAAAGTTCTTTTATGATTTAAGACATTACTTCTGGGATGACCCACACCTTTATAAAGAAGGAGTAGATGGTGTTATTACATGTTGTGTACCTGGGCATGAACAAGAACAGCTCCTATGCAAGTGTCACTCTGAACCATATGGAGGACACTACGCTGGAGATAGAACTGCACATAAGGTATTGCAATCCGGTTTTTATTGGCCTACTCTCTTCAAAGATGCTCGTAAGTTTGTCTTGTCTTGAGATGAATGTCAAAGAATTGGTAATATTAGTAGACGTCAAGAAATGCCTATGAACTATTCTCTTGTTATTGAACCATTTGATGTTTGGGGCTTTGAATATATGGGACCTTTTCCTGCCTCTAATGGTTACACACATATTTTAGTTGTTGTTGATTACGTTACTAAGTGGGTAGAAGCTATTCCAACTAGTAGTGCTGATCATAACACCTCTATTAAGATGCTTAAAGAAGTTATTTTTTTCCGAGGTTTGGAGTCCCTAGATATCTTATGACTGATGGTGGTTCACATTTTATTCATGGTGCTTTTCGTAAGATGCTTGATAACTATGATGTTAACCATAGAATTGCATCTCCTTATCACCCGCGGTCTAGTGGTCAAGTAGAGTTGAGCAACAGAGAGCTCAAATTAATTTTGCAAAAGACTGTGAATAGATCTAGAAAGAACTGGTCCAACAAACTTGATGATGCATTATGGGCCTATATAAAAATCCTATGGGTATGTCTCCGTATAAGATGGTTTATGGAAAAGCATGTCACTTACCTCTTGAACTTGAACATAAAGCATATTGGGCTATTAAAGAGCTCAGCTATGACTTCAAACTTGCCGGTGAGAAGAGGTTGTTTGACATTAGCTCACCTGATGAATGTAGAACCCAAGCCTATGAGAATGCCGAGCTGTTCAAAGAAAAAGTTAAATGATGGCATGACAAAAGGATACAAAAGCGTGAGTTTAACGTAGGTGATCATGTGTTGCTATTCAACTCTCGTTTAAGATTTTTTGCAGGAAAACTTATCTCTAAGTGGGAAGGTCCTTACGTTATCGAGGAGGTCTATCGTTCCGATGCCATAAAAATCAACAACTTCTAAGGCACAAGTCCGAGGGTGGTGAACAGTCAAAGAATCAAACATTATATCTCAGGTAATCCTATCAATGTTGAAACTAATATTATTGAAACCGTAACCCCGGAGGAATACATAAGGGACACTTTCCAGAATGTTTCAGACTCCGAAAAGGATTAGGTATGTGATACGGTAATTAAACCGACTCCAAAACAATTATAATGGCAATTTTTCTCTGTTTTGGAATATTTAAGAATTTTGGAAAGCAAGAAGTAACCCGGGAAGGACACAAGGCCTCCACGAGGGTGGAGGGCGCGCCCACCCTTAACGGGCGCGCCCCCTGTCTCGTGGGCACCTCGTGTGCCTCCCGGACTCTGTTTTCTTGCATGTTACGTATTTTGGTCAGTAAAAATTCATTATATAATCTCCTGAAGGTTTTGACCACCGTATCACGCAAAACTTCTCTGTTTTTGTTTCGAGCTGTTTTTCTGATAGGTCTAGAGCACCATGACGTCACCCTACTTCAAGAATGAAGACAAGGATGCTTGTCTATTGAAGATAGAGCTGAAAAGAGAAGAACCGGAGGAGATCAACAAGGATGAAGGGATCAAGAAGGCCACGGAGGATCAAGCTCCGTCGGTGGAAGAAGAAGACACCCCTCAACCTATACCTAACCTCTTTACTCCAACTGAGATTGAAGCTTTCAAGATGATTGAGTTAGCTTACATACAAAACAATTATCTCACGTAGGAAAATATTTTGTTGAAGGATCATATTGTCGGACTCAAGGGCATCATCCGCAAGTTGGAGGAGCTTTTATGCTTGATGTGCGATTATCCACCATCATCACACCACCTCCATCACCTCCAAGGACATAATTACATGGGTATGGGCACTCCCCTTGGCAACTGCCAAGCTTGGGGGAGGTGCCCCGGTATCATATCACCATCACACTCCTATCTTTACCGTTTTACTTAGTTCGATCCTTTTAGTAATATCTTGATTTAGTAGATTGAAGTTTTGGTATCAAGTAGTTTTGAGTTTTGATTTGTGATCTCTTTATGTAATCGAGTCTGTGAGATATCTACAATAAAGATTAGTGTTGAGTCAAGGGCTTTGCTATCTTGCTATGATCTTGAGGAAGTAGAAAGAATAAAAAGAATAAAAGAGTTCATATTGATTTTATGGATAGTAATGACTTCACATATAAAGAGTACGAGGCATAAAAGTTGTTGAGAGTTGACAAAACATAGTTTTGGTCATCGTTGCAATTAATAGGAAGTAATAAGGAAAGAGAGTTTTTCACATATGAATATACTATCTTGGACATCTTTTATGACTGTGAGCACTCATTAAGTATGACATGCTAAAAGAGTTGATGTTGGACAAGGAAGACAACGTAATGGTTTATGTTTTCTCACATCTCAGTTAAAGTATATTGTCATTGATCTTCCCAACATGTTGAGCTTGCCTTTCCCCCTCATGCTAGCCAAAACTCCTTGCACCAAGTAGAGATACTACTTGTGCTTCCAAATATCCTTAAACCCAGTTTTGCCATGAGAGTCCACCATACCTACCTATGGATTGAGTAAGATCCTTCAAGTAAGTTGTCATGTTGCAAGCAATAAAAATTGCTCTCTAAATATGTATGACTTATTAGTGCGGAGGAAATAAGCTTTATACGATCGTGTGATATGGAAGTAATAAAAGCGACGGACTGCATAATAAAGGTTCATATCACAAGTGGCAATATAAAGTGACGTTCTTTTGCATTAACATTTTGTGCATCCAACCCTAAAAGCACATGACAACCTCTGCTTCCCTCTATGAAGGGCCTATCTTTTACCTTATGTCTTTACATTATGCAAGAGTCAAGGTGATCTTCACCATTCCCTTTTTCATTTTATCCTTTGGCAAGCACCTCGTGTGTGTGTGTCTATATATATATATATATATATATATATATATATATATATATATATATATATATATATATATATATATATATATATATATATATGTATAGACACACACACACATTTGGGCTATTCGATTACGCGTAACAGAATATTATTCTATTACCCTTTTTGAACTGAGGGTTTCAGGTGGTTGTACTGATGTTTTCGAAGCGGTTGAACTGATGCTTTCAGTTGTGTTTAACATATCATCTTCTTTAGTTCAAAAACTTTTTGTAATTTTTTTGTCGGAACGTGGCGTGTAATATATCGTTGGACAGCTCTTGGCAACCATATTTCAAGTATATTGAACGTTTTTGCAAAATCATTATGGTTTAAGAGCAGTTTTGAAAAAAAACGTTTTTTTCAAAACCGAAAACGCAAATCATATTTTGGACTCAATTTTCAAACGGTTTGTCAAAATTGAGCAAATAAGATGGCGTTGTAAAGCTAGTGAAAATCCGCATCTTCCATATGTGTATTGTTTTTCCTAATTCTATATGATTTAAAAGTAATTTGAGAAACGGTGAAATTCTAGGCGAAACGTATTTTCACGATTTTTTGCAAATGGTTTGTCGGATTGACGCAGATGATACGACGTTGAAAAGCTATGGAAAATGCGCAACATTTTTGTATATAAATGTTTTTCTAATTCCTTACGGTTTAAAAACGAATTCGAATACGGTCAAATTTGATTTTGAACGCGATTTTTTTTAAAAGTTTGTCGAAATATGGCAAATAATATACCGTTGGATAGCTATCAAAAATGCGAAACTTAGTCATGTTGAACGTTTTCTCTACTTCACAACTGTTTAAGAGTAATTTTGAATACGGCATGACGGATCCTGCTATTTTTTCGTCTGAAAAACAAAGTAGTCGTACTGATTTATGTGTATGTTTGTACTGAGCTATTTTTTGTAGAGTAATTTTGAATGGTTCTGAAAAAGGGTACTTGTACTGATGCTTGCATGGGTTTGTACTAAGCATGTTTTCATTAACTAGACTTTGCTCTGTTTTTTGGGTAATATTTTTCTCGTAAATTTTCAACGTTTACTATATCGTCGCCCCTGTACTTGTATGGTTTGTATCATCGAACTGAATAATTTTTTATTCAAAAAGAAAATGTGTTTGTTTTGTTTCTTTTTTTTAACTTAACATTTTTTTGACAATGTTGTTATGAACTTCTCTCATTTTGCGAATTGTACTGAGGTACTTACCAAGCAGGATTTTCATGGGGTTTCTTTTTTTTGCTTGAACTTTACAATTTGATTTTCTGCCATTTCTTTTATTTCGAACGGATCACCGTTTTTAACTCGTACTGAGGTACTTACTACGCCCGAACTGGGTGGCTGTCGCGTGACTCGGCGTGTTTTGAACTCGATGATATTTTTTCATCAATTTACTGCCCATTTTTTTCATCACACTTGAGAGGGTGATTAATAGGCTTACTTACTGCCCAGTAACACATGAACTCCTCGGGCAATAATACATGAACTACTAGGAACATAAATTTTCATCGAGCACTTGAAAACATAAAACATTACATAAAGAGAAGCACCGAACAGTGAATGTAAAAATAACTCCCACATCCATCATATATTGGGAGCTTCCACTTGAATAGGAAAATTTGTTTATCCCGTAACTTCGTCAATAGTTTGAGCTTGCATGTTTTATATCATTGAACTGAATGATATTTTTTTAAAAAAATAAATCATGTGTGTTTGCTTTTTTTTGTTGAACTCAATATTTTTTGCAACAATGTTTTGAACTTCTCTCATTTTGCGACAGGAACTTTTACCATTGAATTTATGTGTTTTCTTTTCTTCTGAGCTTTTTCCCCAAAGTTATCTGGTACGCCGTGTTTGAACTTACAACTTTTTTAGTTGTGAACTTGTCATGTTTTTACAATCCCAAGCTAGCAAATAGTAGGAGATTAAGCCAGCGAAGGGGCTACAGTAATACAACAGTCAGATCGATAGCTAGCAGCAATAACAGTGGTTACCAACATATAAATGAACTTGTAACAAACTTGCACACGACCTGACAACACAATACACATATGGATGACCACACAGCGAGTAGCTCCAAATAAAAACGGACAACCACGCAGGAGGTTGCATATGGATGAAGTGACGACACATTTTTTCTCGTACCGAAGCTTCTCTGTACTGAAGCTTGTTTCCAGAAATCATATTAGTGGGTTATTAAACACCTGCAACAACATCAAAAGAGGAACACTAGAAAAAGAGGACGCTGCTATAGAGGAACTATAGTGGACAGACCAACATAAATCCTCAAGCAATAATCGAGAGAGCTTACAATATCCATGGCAGATGCCTATGAATTCACCATGGAAGGACCTCCCACTCCCCTGCATTATCTCCTTCCACTCCCTGCACACACACACACACACACACGGAGTAGAGAGAGGATGAGAGGGAGATGACTGTGCCGGATCAAGGACGGAGCAGAGGGTGGCCTGCATGCAACTCTTCTCCTGACCGGCTGTGGAGCGTGTTGTTGTACTGATGAGGCAAGGGTCCAAATATATCACCTAAATCAGTTCAAAGAATTTTACAAAAACAAGCAGGGAACAAAGACAAAAGTCATGTATGGCTATCAAGCACAACTTCTCTATATAGAAGGATTATTAAGGGTCTCAGGAATCGACTACATTATTTCAGTCAACTCGATCTTCATCAGTACTAGAATGACTGGACAAGAAGTTTAGATTTGTAGCAGCACACGCACCAAACTTGCACAGCTTTTCTTCAACATTTTTAGGTGATTGCATCAATAGTATGATTGGAAAAATATTTCAGATTTGTAACAGCACACACACGATACTTACAGAATTTTATGGAAATGCACGAGTTCTGATTTATTAGTACATAGTTTTATGGAAATCATGAGTTAACTTCTTCTAGGCACTATCTGGACATGGTGAAGACTAGATAATGTAAGGATAGGCAGAGAACACTTAGTATTGAACTTTTTTCCAAGTATGTATTGAACTTATTTTTTTCAATGAGCTGTTGTAGTATAGGTACTAGAGCTACCAGCATCTTTTTATATATCATGATAAAAAGCAAACAAACATGCATCATCTCCACCAGACCATTCTCTCATCATCTTCAAAACATACATACTAGAGAAAATTGAACTGACAATAGAAGAAATTTATACTTTTTTGAGACTGTATCATGTAATACCACATCCAGAAAGCATGCCAAGCGAAATGTATATTTATTTTTAGTTGAAGAACTAGTAGTCTTGCAGCACAATAGGCACATCATGGTGCTATTAACTAACTTACAGAGATCCTTTCTGCTTTGTAGTAGTACCTAAGGTTACAAGGGTCGGAAATTTACCATTTGATGGCCTTCACGCCACCGACAGCGCCAGAGGCGACCTCGTATCTCCTTTAGTTTAGAACACCGTTCTCCTTTAGACGGTTGATTAATGCCACACACATGCACAAGACACTGTGCCAAGAAATCAAACTGCACAAGTCAGAAGGCACAAACACCACGATGGCTGCTCTAGACCACAGAATGGATGGAAGCACAAGACGATAAAATAAAATAAGAAGTGACTTGAACTTAAACCAAAATGATAATTGAACTGAACTAAAAATAGATATTGGGCTGAATCAAAATAAGAAACATATAGCGAAATTATCTATAAACACAAGCATTTTCAGCAATCAATTTTTCCTCTTGAATATGTAGAGGGACACACCTTGTTTTTTCTATCAGATTCCTACATCTAGGCAAAGAAGTGGCTATAGGAGCTTCAGGACAAGGTACTTCAGCCCATGTTTTTGTACTTTCTCGTTGCATTGCTTCAGTTTGGTTCCAAGAACACTATGCTTCAGTTTCGGTTGTAGACCTGGTCGTCACGGCGGGCGGGCACCATGGAGGAAGAGGATCTGGAGCAGAAGCTCTCACACGATGAAGTTGTGGACGGCGCCGAGAACGTCGGTGGAGACATGTTCGGAGAGGTTGTAACATATCTACAGAACTGAATGATATGCTTTTTGTATTATCCCTGATCATAATGAACAAAGTATTTAGGACTGACGCATACATGATACTCAATCAAGACTAAAATTGACAATATTTGTTAAGTTTCTATCTACGAACCTACCAACTTTCTCAACATGAACTTCTCGCTAAGGTTGTTCTTCGGTATTAAAAACTATTTTCTGCATTAACAACAAACACCTAAAGAGCGTCATGCTTGCAACTAGAAAACATGTCTTCTTTTCCCCTTTTTCACACAAACTACTTTTGCAAAAAATCATGACACAGTTTTTGCAGTACAAGAACAAATTAAACACAATAATTCTCTGCAAACGAATTTTTGAAAGCACAGTTTATTTATTGTCACTACATTTTCTCCACAACTGGAGCAACAAATGACATCTGTTTTTTGTAAAATGGAAGTACGAAAACATTTGTAACATGAATTTTGCTAATAGACATGTACTGATAAACTACTGAAGCTATTTGTTGACGAACTCTACTTAGTTTGGACAGGCAGCTCAGCCTCTTTTGGCACATGGGCACATGTATTAACATATCTAGTTGACAAGAGGTACCAAATGTCTGAAACAAGAAAAAGTACAGAAGCTGAATCAACACCGTACAAGTTTTTGCTCCATGAACTAATGAATCCTTACCCAGCCGCAGTTTTTTTCTATTTGCATTCTATTGAACTAAAAAAGCCCACAACGTGTACCGAAAAAATACCTACGATGTCAACTAAAAAAAGCGTACAAGTGTAGATGGGGGCATCGATCCCGTGCAGGGAGATGGCGGCGCCGTCAGCTGGGCTGCGGGCGGTGGCGGGATCCAGGGTGCCGAGGGGTCTTGGGCAGGGCGGCGGTCACTGTCGGAGATCGGGCAGCGACGCAGCGTCCGCGACGGGAGATGGTGGCGGTGTCTGCGACAGGAGATGAGGGCGGCGGCCGCGGCGAGAGGTGAGGGGACGGCGGCAGCACCGAGAGGAGTTGGACGGCGGCCACGGCGAGAGGTGGGGGGCAGCGGCCACGGTGAGAGGTGGGGGACGGCGGCCGCGGCGAGAGGTGGGAGACCGCGGTCAGGAGATGAAGGCACAGGGGCGCCGCGGGCGGGAGATGAAGGTACAGGGGCACCGCGGCCGGGAGATGAAGCCACAGGGGCGCCGTGGCCGGGACGTGGAGGCGACCGGCGACCTACGCGGGGAAGGAAGCAGCCGGCGGCCGGTTGGCGTCGTTCTCGGTCGAGAAGAGCGAGGAACGAGGGGAGTGCAAGGTTTGGATAAGGCAGGGGCGGTACCTTTTTATATTTTTGTTAGCCTATCGTTTAATACAAATCATGACGCGCTCGTATATAGGACGAGAGGGTAACAAAATAATATTCTGTTACTGGTAACAGAATAGTCCAGCCCTATATATATATATATATATATATATATATATATATATATATATATATATATATATATATATATATATATCCAATTGGATGTAAGTTAGCATGAATTATTATTGTTGACATCGCCCAAAGGTGAATACGTTGGGAGGCAACATTATGAGCGCGTATCTTTCTGAGTGTCCGATTAAAACTCCATAACCACAAGTATTGCGTGAGTGTTAGCAATTGTAGAAGACTATATGATAGTTGAGTATGTGGACTTGCTGAAAAGCTCTATTCTTGACTCTTTCTGATGTTATGATAAATTGCAATTGCTTCAATGACTGAGATTATAGTTTGTTAGTTCCCAATGAAGTCTATTAACCATACTTGACATTGTGAATCGATTGTTACTTGAGCATAAGAAATCATATGACAAAATCTATATATGTTGCTGTTATAAGAATGATCATGATGCCCTCATGTCCGTATTTTATTTTTATCGACACCTCTATCTCTAAACATGTGGACATATTTTTCGATTTCGGCTTCTGCTTGAGGACAAGGGAGGTCTAAGCTTGGGGGAGTTGATACGTCCATTTTGCATCATGCTTTTATATCAATATTTATTGCATTATGGGCTGTTATTACACGTTATGTCACAATACTTATGGCTATTCTCTCTTATTTTACAAGGTTTACCATGAAGAGGGAGGATGCCGGCAGCTGGAATTCTGGCTGGAAAAGGAGCAAATATTGGAAACCTATCCTGCACAGCTCCAAAAATCCTAAAAATCCACGGAAGTCACTTTTGGAATTAATAAGAATTATTGAGCGAATAAAATACCAGAGGGGGGCCACACCCTGGCCAGGATGGGTGGGGGCGCGCCCACCCCTACTTGGCGCGCCCCCCTGTCTCCTGGGCCCCCTGGTGGCCCTCCGGTGCCCATCTTCTACTATATGAAGGCTTTTACCCTAGAAAAAATCATAAGCAAGCTTACGGGATGAAACTCTACCGCCACGAGGCGGAACCTTGGCGGAACCAATCTAGGGCTCCGGCGGAGCTATTCTGCCAGGGAAACTTCCCTCCGGGAGGGGGAAATCATCACCATCATCATCACCAATGATCCTCTCATTGGGAGGGGGTCAATCTCCATCAACATCTTCACCAGCACCATCTCCTCTCAAAACCCTAATTCATCTCTTGTATCCAATCTTGTATCAAAACCACAAATTGGTACTTGTGGGTTGCTAGTAGTGTTGATTACTCCTTGTAGTTGATGCTAATTGGTTTACTTGGTGGAAGATCATATGTTCAAATCCTTAATGCATATTAATACTCCTCTGATCATGAACATGAATATGCTTTGTGAGTAGTTACGTTTGTTCCTGAGGACATGGGTGAAGTCTTTCTATTAGTAGTCATGTGAATTTGGTATATCGTTCGATATTTTGATGAGATGTATGTTGTCTCTCCTCTAGTGGTGTTATGTGATCGTCGACTACATGACACTTCATCATTATTTGGGCCTAGAGGAAGGCATTGGGAAGTAATAAGTAGATGATGGGTTGCTAGAGTGACAAAAGCTTAAACCCTAGTTTATGCGTTGCTTCGTAAGGGGCTGATTTGGATCCACTAGTTTCATGCTATGGTTAGGTTTACCTTAATACTTCTTTTGTAGTTGCGGATGCTTGCAATAGGGGTTAATCATAAGTGGGATGCTTGTCCAAGAAAGGGCAGTACCCAAGCACCGGTCCACCCACATATCAAATTATCAAAGTACCGAACGCGAATCATGTGAGTGTGATGAAAGCTATCTTGACGATAATTCCCATGTGTCCTCAGGAGCGCTTTTCTCATTATAAGAAATTTTCCAGGCTTGTCCTTTGCTACCAAAAGGATTGGGCCACCTTGCTGCACTTTATTTACTTTCATTGCTTGTTACCCGTTACAAATTATCTTATCACAAAACTATCTATTACCTACAATTTCAATGCTTGCAGAGAATACCTTACTAAAAACCGCTTGTCATTTCCTTCTGCTCCTCGTTGGGTTCGATACTCTTACTTATCGAAAGGACTACGATAGATCCCCTACACTTGTGGGTCATCAATACCTTGATAAAAGTTTTGAAAAGTTCAAAAGTGGATCAGTCAAAGAAAGGGTTCTTGCATGTATTACAAGGTGTAAAGTTGAGTAAGACACAAAGCCCGACCACGGAAAAAAATAGAAAGAGAATGAAAGTCATTCCCTATGCCACAATCATAGGTTCTATAAAGTATGTTGTGCTGTGTACCAGACCTATTGTGTACCTTGTCATGAGTTTTGACTAGGGGGTACAATAGTGATCTAAGAGTAGATCACTGGACAACGGTCAAAATTATCCTTAGTGAGGACTAAGGAAATATTTCTCGATTATGGAGGTGATAAAAGAGCTCGTCATAAAGAGTTACGTCGATGCAAGATTTTGCACCAATCCAGATGACTCTAAGTCTCAATCTGCATAAATATTGAAAGTGGGAGCAATTAGCTAGAGTAGCTCCGTGCAGAGCATTGTAAACTTAGAATATTCGCACAATACATACGGCTCTGAATGTGACAGACCCGTTGACTAAACTTCTCTCACGAGCAAAACATGATCACACCTTAGTACTCTTTGGGTGTTAATAACATAGCGATGTGAACTAAAAATTGACTCTAGTAAACCCTTTGAGTGTTGGTCACATGACAAGGTGAGCCATGGGTGTTAATCACATACAGATCTGAATATTTGTGTTAAATCACATGGTGATGTGAACTAGGTTATTGACTCTAATGCAAGTGGGAGACTGAAGGAAATATGCCCTAGAGGCAATAATAAAGTTATTATTATTTCCTTAATTTATGATAAATGTTTATTATTCATGCTAAAGTTGTATTAACCGGAAACTTAGTACATGTGTGAATACATAGACAAAACATATAGTCCCTAGTATGCCTCTACTGACTAGCTCGTTAATCAAAGATGGTTATGTTTCCTAACCATAGACATGTGTTGTCATTTGATGAATG
The DNA here is from genome assembly GCA_963921465.1 of Triticum timopheevii. Taxonomy (NCBI): domain Eukaryota; kingdom Viridiplantae; phylum Streptophyta; class Magnoliopsida; order Poales; family Poaceae; genus Triticum; species Triticum timopheevii. The sequence goes on from OY997270.1 coordinate 209,330,413, forward strand.
GGATCACATCATTAGGAGAATGATGTGATGGACATGACCCATTCGTTAGCTTAGCATTATGATCGTGTCAGTTTCATTGCTACTGCTTTCTTCATGACTTATACAAGTTCATCAGACTATGAGATTATGCAACTCTCGAATACCCGAGGAACACTTTGTGTTACACCAAACATCACAATGTAAAATGGTGATTATAAAGGTGCTCTACAGGTGTCTCTGAAGGTGTTTGTTGGGTTGGCATATATCGAGATTAGGATTTGTCACTCTGTGTTTCGGAGAGGTATCTCTGGGCCCTCTCGGTAATACTCATCACTATAAGCCTTGCAAGCATTCTAACTAGTGAGTTAGTTGCGGGATGAAGTATTACAGAATGAGTAAAGAGACTTGCCGGTAACGAGATTGAACTAGGTATGATGATACCGACGATCAAATCTTGGGCAAGTAACATACCGATGACAAAGGGAACAACGTATGTTGTTATGCGGTTTGACCGATATAGATCTTCGTAGAATATGTAGGAACCAATATGAGCATCCAGGTTCCACTATTGGCTATTGACCGGAGACGTGTCTCGGTCATGTCTACATAGTTCTCGAACCCGTAGGGTCCGCACGCTTAACATTCGATGACGATTTGTATTACGAGTTTATGTATTTTGATGACCGAAGGTTGTTCGGAGTCCCGAATGAGATCATGGACATGACGAGGAGTCTTGAAATGGTCAAGACATAAAGATTGATATATTGGAATGTTATATTCGGACACCGGAAGGGTTCTGAAGTGTATCGGATATTTTTTGGAGTATCGGAAGGTTACCTGAACCCCCCGGGGTGTCAATGGGCCTTAATGGGCCCTAGTGGAGATAGGAGGCAGCGGGCAAGTGGTGGGGCACGCCCCCCTTGGCCCAAACCGAATTGGTTTAGGGTTTTGGGGGCCGCCCCCTTTCCTTCTTCTCTCCTCCTCCTTCCTCCTTCTCCTAATAGGAATAGGAAAGGGGGGAGCCAAACCTACTTGGAGTAGGACTCCCCCCTTTGGGCGCGCCACCCCTTGGCCGGCCTCCTCCTCCCTCTGTCCTTTATATACGTGAGAGGGGACACCTCATAGACACACAAGTTGATCAAGTTGATCTTTTAGCCGTGTGTGGTGCCCCCCTCCACAGTTACACACCTCGGTCATATCGTCGTAGTGATTAGGCGAAGCCCTGCGCTGGTAACTTCATCATCACCGTCACCACGCCGTCATGCTGACGAAACTCTCCCTCAGCCTCAACTAGATCAAGAGTACGAGGGACATCATCGAGCTGAATGTGTGCTGAACGAGGAGGTGTCTTATGTTCGGTACTTGGATCAGTTGGATCGCTAAGACGTTCGACTACATCAACCGCGTTAACTAATGCTTCCGCTTTCGGTCTACGAGGGTACGTGGACACACTCTCTCCTCCTCATTGCTATGCATCACATAGATAGATCTTGTGTGATCGTAGGATTTTTTTTGAAATTACCGCGTTCCCCAACACCAAAAGTGGTGATTTATTTTCCTACACTAACGGATCTCATGAGTTTTCTATTGAGTTTTGTGTTGTGAAGTTTTCAAGTTTTGGGTAAAGATTTGATAGATTATGGAATAAGGAGTGGCAATTTCCTAACCTTGGGGATGCCCAAGGCACCCCAAGGTAATATTAAAGGACAACCAAGAGCCTAAGCTTGGGGATGCCCCGGATGGCATCCCCTCTTTCGTCTTCGTCTGTAAATTTAGTTGAGTCTATATTTTTATTCACCACATGGTATGTGTTTTGCTTGGATCGTCTTGTATGATATGAGTCTTTGCTTTTTAGTTTGCCACAAGCATCCTTTCTGTACACACCTTTTGAGAGGGACACACATGAATCGTGATTTATTAGAATACTCTATATGCTTCACTTATATCTTTTGAGCTAGGCAATTTTGCTCTAGTGCTTCACTTATATCTTTTTAGAGCACGGTGGTGGCTTTATTTTATATAAATTGTTGAACTCTCTTGCTTCACTTATATTGTTTTGAGAGTCTCTCTAAACAACATGGTAATTTTCTTTAGTTATGAATTTGGTCCTAATATGATGAGCATCCAAGAGGGATATAATAAAAACTTTCATATAAAGTGCATTGAATACTATGTGAAGTTTGATTCCTTATGATTGTTTCGAGATATAAAGATGGTGATATTAGAGTCATACTAGTGAGTAATTGTGGATTGGTAGAAATACTTGTGTTAAAGTTTGTGATTCCCGTAGCATGCATGTATGGTGAACTGTTATGTCATGAAGTCGGAGCATGATTTATTTATTGATTGTCTTCCTTATGAGTGGTGGTCGGGGACGAGCAATGGTCATTTCCTACCAAACTATCCCACTTGGAGCATGCGCGTAGTACTTTGTTTCAATGACTAATAGATTTTAGCAATAAGTATGTGAGTTCTTTATGACTAATATTGAGTCCATAGATTATACACACTCTCACACTTCCACCATTGCTAGCCTCTCTAGTACCGCACAACTTTCGCCGGTGCCTTACACCCACCTTATACCTTCCTCAAAAAAGTCACCATACCTACCTATTATGGCATTTCCATAGCCATTCGAGATATATTGCCATGCAACTTCCACTGTTCCGTTTATTATGACACGCTTCATCATTGTCATATTGCTTTGCATGATCATGTAGTTGGCATGGTATTTGTGGCAAAGCCACCATTCATATTTTTTATACAGGTCACTCTTGAGTCATTGCACATCCCGGTAAACCGTCGGAGGCATTCATATAGAGTCATATATTTTTTCTAGAATCGAGTTGTGATCTTGAGTTGTAACTAAATTGAAGTGTGATGATCATCATTATTAGAGCATTCTCCCATGTGAGGAAAGAATGATGGAAGCTATGATTCCCTCACAAGTTGGGATGAGTCTTCGGACTTTATAAAAATAAAATAGGCCAAAGAATCCCACCAAAAAATGAGAGAATAGAGAGAAGGGGAAATGTTACTATCCTTTTTCCACACTTGTGCTTCAAAGTAGCACCATGATCCTCATGACTGTAGTCTCCTATGTTGTCACATTCATATACTAGTGGGAATTTTTCATTATAGAAGGCTTGTATATTCCAATGATGGGTTTCCTCAAATTGCCCTAGGTCTTCGTGAGCAACCGAGTTGGATGCACACCCACTTAGTTTCTTTTTGAGCTCTCATAAACTAGTTCTAGTGCATCCGTTGCATGGCAATCCCTACTCACTCACATTGATATCTATTGATGGGCATCTCCATAGCCCTTTGATACGCCCAGTTGATGTGAGACTATCTCCTTCTTTTTGTCTTCGCCACAACCACCATATTCTATTCCACCTATAGTGCTATATCCATGGCTCACGCTCATGTATTGCATGAAAGTTGAAAAAGTTTGAGAACATCAAAAGTATGAAATAATTGCTTGGCTTGTCATCGAGGTTGTGCATGATTTAATACTTTGTGTGATGAATATGGAACATAGCCAGACTATATGATTTAATAGGGATAACTTTCTTTGGCCATGTTATTTTGAGAAGACATGATTGCTTTATTAGTATGCTTGAAGTATTATTGTTTTTATGTCAATATTAAATGTTTGTTTTGAATCTTATGGATATGAACATTCATGCCATAATAAAGGAAATTACATGGATAAATATGTTAGGTAGCATTCCGCATTCAAAATTCTATTTTTATCATTTACCTACTCAAGGACGAGCAGGAATTAAGCTTGGGGATGCTTGATACGTCTCCAATGTATCTATAATTTTTATTGTTCCATGCTATTTTATTATCTTTTTTGATGTTTTATATGCATTATTATGCTATTTTATATTATTTTTGGGACTAACTTGTAATAGAGCCCAATGCCAGTTTCTGTTTTTTTTCATGTTTTTGAGTTTCACAGAAAAGGAATATTAAACGGAGTCCAAACAAAATAAAACTTTATGATGATTTTTCTTGGACCAGAAGACGCCCGTAGGACTTGGAGACCAAGCCAGAAGGGCCACGAGGCGGCGACAAGGGTGGAGGGCGCGCCCTGGGGGGCGGCCCCCTACCTTGTGGCCCCCTCAGGGATCCCCTGACCTACTTCTTCGTCCTATATATTCACATATATTCCAAAACCCTCAGAGTGAGCCACAAAAATACTTTTTCGCTACCGCAACCTTATGTTCCCGTGAGATCCCAACTTGGGGCCTTTTCCGGCATCCTGTCGGAGGGGGATTCGATTACGGAGGGCATCTACATCAACCCTATTGACCTTCCGATGAAGTGTGAGTAGTTTACCTCAGACCTATGGGTCCATAGCTAGTATCTAGATGGCTTCTTCTCTCTCTTTGATTCTCAATACCATGTTCTCCTCGATGTTCTTGGAGATCTCTCCGATGTAATCTTCTTTTGCGGTGTATTTGTCAAGATCGGATGAATTGTGGATTTGTGATCAGCTTATCTATGAATATTATTTGAATCTTCTCTAATTTCTAATATGCATTATTTGATATCTTTGTATTTGTCTTAGAATTATCGGTTTGGTTTGGCCAACTAGATTGGTTTTTCTTGCAATGGGAGAGGTTCTTAGCTTTGGGTTCCATCTTGCATGATTTCACCTAATGACAAAGTACGGGTAGCGAGACACGTATTGATTTGTTGCCATCAAGAATAGAAAGATGGGGTTTTAATCCTATTGCTTGAGTTTACTCCTCTACATCATGTCATCTTACTTAAGGCGTTACTTCGTTCTTTATGAACTTAATACTCTAGATGCCTACTGGATAGCGGTCGATGTGTGGAGTAATAGTAGTAGATGCAGGCAGGAGTCGGTCTACTTGACACAGACGTGATGCCTATATGCATAATCATTTCCTTGGATATCGTCATAACTTTGCACTTTTCTATCTTTTGTTCACCCACCGTATTATTTGCCTTCAGGAGAGAAGCCTCTGGTGAAACCTATGGTCACCAGGTCTATTCTCCATCATATTTGTTTCTGATCTCCTATTTTGCAATCTTTTATTTTCAGATCTACACACCAAAAAACCCAAAACTATCTAGTTATCCTTTATTTAGTTTTATCTATCTCTATCAGATCTCACCTTTGCAAGTGACCGTGAAGGGATTGACAACCCCTTTATCGTGTTGGGTGCAAGTGTTTGATTGTTTTTGTAGGTGCATCTATTGGGGACTTGCACGTTTCTCCTACTGGATTAATACCTTGGTTCTTAACTAAGGGAAATACTTATCTCTATTGTGCTGCATCACCCTTTCCTCTTCAAGGGAAAAACCAACGCAAGTTCAAGAAGTAGCGAGTTTTACTACATAATGGATAACATTTAATTTCTTATCAACTCTTTGTCCTAGAACAACACCAATAGCAATATCACTAGCATCACACATAATTTCAAAATGCAAGTTCCAATCAGGTGGTTGAACAATAGGTGCAATAGTTAAGGCTTTCTTTAGTGTTTCAAAGGCTTCTACGCAATCATCATAAAAAACAAATGGAACAATGTTTTGTACAAGATTTGTAAGAGGCCTAGAAATTTTAGAGAAGTCTTTAATAAACCTCCTACAGAAATGAGCATGACCCAGTAAACTACGAATACCTTTAATATCCCTAGGACATGGCATTTTCTCAATTGCATCAACTTTAGCTTGGTCCACCTCAATACCTCGTTTAGAAATTTTATGCCCCAAAACAATACCTTCATTAACCATAAAGTGGCACTTCTCCCAATTCAAGACAAGATTAGTTTGCTCACATCTCTGCAAAACTTGATCAAGGTTGCTCAAGCAATCATCAAAAGAAGTTCCATATACAGAAAAATCATCCATGAAAACCTCAACAATCTTTTCACAAAAATATGAGAATATAGCAGTCATACATCTTCGAAAGGTAGCAGGTGCATTGCATAAACTTAATTTTCTAAAATCAATAACCATTCTATAGCCAGTACCAATTCTTTGTGGGATAAGTTCATTTTTATCATTAGGAACCAAAGTAATACCTCCCTACTTAGGGACACAATGAATGGGGCTTACCCATCTACTATCAGCTACGGGATAGATTATACCTGCTTCCAGAAGCTTTAATATTTTAGTTCTTACCACTTCTTTCATTTTAGGATTCAAACATCGTTGATGATCAACAATGGGTTTAGCATCAGGTTCCATATTAATCTTGTGCTGACAGAGAGTGGGACTAATGCCCTTAAGATCATTAAGAGTATAGCCAATAGCAGCTCGGTGCTTCTTCAGAATTTTCAATAATCTGTCTTCTTCATGTTCTGAAAGGTTAGCACTAATAATAACATGATATATCTTTTTATCATCGAGATAAGCATATTTCAAAGTGTCAGGCAATTGTTTTAATTCAAACACAGGATCACCTTTAGGTGGAGGAGTACCTCCTAGAGTTTTAGTAGGCAAATTATGTTTGGGCAGAGGTCGTTGTTCGAAGAAATTTTTATCTATTTCATTTCTTTCATGCATATGCATATCATTTTCATGGTCTAGCAAATATTGTTCTAGTGGATCAGTAGGAGGCACGACAATATAAGCAAGACAAATTATTTCATCCTTACTAGGTAATTATTTCTTATGAGGTTGTCTATTAAATTTGGAGAAATTAAATTAATGAGACTCATCACCAAAGCTAACACTGACAGTTTGTTTATGACAACCTATAGTAGCATTGACAGTGTTCAAGAAAGGTATACCAAAGATAATGGGACAAAATTCATCTTGTGGGGAAACAAGAAAAAGAATATCAGTAGGATATTTTATTTTCCCACACAAGACTTCGACATCTCTTACAATTCCAAGTGGTGTGATGGTCTCTCTATTAGCAAGTTTAATAGTAACATCTATATCTTCTATTTCAGCGGGTGCTATGTCATTCATAATTTGTTGGTATAAGGTAAAAGGAATAGCACCCACGCTAGCACCTAAATCACATAAACCATGATAACAATGATCTCCTATTTTAACTGAGACAACAGGCATGCCAACAACGGGTCTATGTTTATCTTTTTCATCAGGTTTGGCAATTCTAGTAGCTTCATCACAGAAGTAAATAATATGCCCATCAATATTTTCTACCCGGAGTGTCGGGGGGAAACTGATCCACGGACACCTATGGGACCGGCGGACCAAGCCCCTTTCGGTTCGGCGAGGGGCGGAGGTCGCGCGAAGAGCGGATTGAGGTGAAGCACACGAGCAGTTTACCCAGCTTCGGAGCTCTCCAGAGAGATAATACTCCTACTGCTGCATGTCTGAGTGTATTGAGTTCTTGCTCAGGAGCGTTGAGTGCTACAATACACACTAGCTGCTAACGAGACCGAGCGTGAGTGTTTTCTGCCTTCGAACCCCCCTCTACGTTGCGCATGGGCCTCCTTTTATATGCTCAAGGGGTCACCGACAGGTGGCAACGTAGACAAGGGTAAAAATGGAAAGGTGTTGCGGTTGGTACAACTACCTGTACAGTGTATCATACCTAACCCTGACGGCAGGGGACAAAGGCATTAAATGCCTGTCTGCGTCGCCCAAATAGTGCAAAAAGGGACCGTCAGGGGCGCCACCGCTTGCCATGATGGCAATCTTGTCAGCGTCGCTTGCCACCGCGCACCGCTGGCTGCACAGCCTCTTGCCACGCGCGCCTGGAAAGGTCCCAGGGCGACACGTTGGTGGATGTGCTGGAGCGCGGGTACAGAGTGGTAGCTTGCCGCGGCAAGCGCCTTGCCGCGGTCGTTGTCTTGTCGCGTCCGTAAGCTTGTCGCTCACCGGGCCTCGCCGGGACGAGTGGCGCGTCGCGGCAAGTTCCTTGAGATGCCTTGGTTGGCCTTCCCGGCAAGCTCCACTTGCCGGGGCCTTGTCTCCTTGGCTTGAATAATTTGTTCTTGAATGGCTCCAAAGGAACCACGGAGGATCTTGGCGGTCACCCAGCAAGCCTTGCCGCGGGGTGCTGCGACTGCCCGTGCACAAGTTTGGGATACTAGGGTACCCCTATTCTAGTACACCGACAGGAGCCCCCCGGCCTGGGCCACACACGGTGCCAAGCGCTGTTGGGCCAGGCCCAAAACAGGGCACGGGCACGCGCGGCCTGGGTTACGCCGTATCTTACTCCGTATCCACCGCGCCCTCCCCGAGCGGCACGCGTCGAATGCGGCGTCGTGGGAGAGATCTGTTGGAAATATGCCCTAGAGGCAATAATAAAAGCATTATTATTATATTTCTTTGTTCATGATAATTGTCTTTATTCATGCTATAATTGTATTATCCGGAAATCGTAATACATGTGTGAATAACAGACACCAACATGTCCCTAGTAAGCCTCTAGTTGACTAGCTCGTTGATCAATAGATAGTCATGGTTTCCTGGCTATGGACATTGGATGTCATTGATAATGGGATCACATCATTAGGATAATGATGTGATGGACAAGACCCAATCTTAAGCATAGCGTGAGATCGTGTAGTTCGTTTGCTAGAGCTTTTCTAATGTCAAGTATCTTTTCCTTTGACCATGAGATTGTGTAACTCCCGGATACCGTAGGAGTGCTTTGGGTGTATCAAACGTCACAACGTAACTGGGTGACTATAAAGGTGCATTACAGGTATCTCCGAAAGTGTCTGTTGGGTTGACACGGATCGAGACTGGGATTTGTCACTCCGTATGACGGAGAGATATCACTGGGCCCACTCGGTAATGCATCATCATAATGAGCTCAAAGTGACCAAGTGTCTGGTCGCGGGATCATGCATTATGGTACGAGTAAAGTGACTTGCCGATAACGAGATTGAACGAGGTATTGGGATACCGACGATCGAATCTCGGGCAAGTAACATATCGATTGACAAAGGGAATTGCATACGGGGTTGATTAAATCCTCGACAACGTGGTTCATCCGATGAGATCATCGTGGAGCATGTGGGAGCCAACATGGGTATCCAGATCCCGCTGTTGGTTATTGACCGGAGAGCGATCTCGGTCATGTCTACATGTCTCCCGAACCCGTAGGGTCTACACACTTAAGGTTCGGTTACGCTAGGGTTGTAGGGATATGTATATGCAGTAACCCGAATGTTGTTCGGAGTCCCGGATGAGATCCCGGACGTCACGAGGAGTTCCAGAATGGTCCGGAGGTAAAGATTTATATATGGGAAGTCCTGTTTCGGGCATCGGGACAAGTTTCGGGGTTATCGGTATTGTACCGGGACCACCGGAAGGGTCCCGGGGGTCCACCGGGTGGGGCCACCTGTCCCGGGGGGGCACATGGGCTGTAGGGGGTGCGCCTTGGCCTACATGGGCCAAGGGCACCAGCCCCAAGAGGCCCATGCGCCAAGAGAAGGAAAAAAGGGGAGAGTCCTAAAGGGGGAAGGCACCTCCGAGGTGCCTTGGGGAGGATGGACTCCTCCCCCCCCTTGGCCGCACCCTTCCTTGGAGGAAGGGGCAAGGGCTGCGCCTCCCCCTCTCCCTTGGCCCTATATATAGTGGGGAAAAGGAGGAGCAAACATACCTTGGCCTTTGGTTGCCTCCTTCTCCCTCTCCAACACCTCCTCCTCCATAGCGCTTAGCGAAGCTCTGCCGGAGTACTGCAGCTCCATCAACACCACGCCGTCGTGCTGCTGCTGGTGCCATCTCCCTCAACCTCTCCTCCCCCCTTGCTGGATCAAGAAGGAGGAGACGTGGCTGTTCCGTACGTGTGTTGAACGCGGAGGTGCCGTCCGTTCGGTGCTAGGATCTCCGGTGATTTGGATCACGTCGTGTTCGACTACATCATCCCCGTTCTTTGAGCGCTTCCACTCGCGATCTACAAGGTACGTAGATGCATCTAATGACTCGTTGCTAGATGAACTCATAGATGGATCTTGGTGAAACCGTAGGAAAATTTTTGTTTTCTGCAACGTTCCCCAACAGTGGCATCATGAGCTAGGTCTATGCGTAGTTCTTCTTGCACGAGTAGAACTCAATTTGTTGTGGGCGTAGATGTTGTCAACTTTCTTGCCGCTACTAGTCTTATCTTGCTTCAACGGTATTGTGGGATGAAGCGGCCCGGACCAACCTTACACGTACGCTTACGTGAGACCGGTTCCATCGACTAACATGCACTAGTTGCATAAGGTGGCTGGCGGGTGTCTGTCTCTCCTACTTTAGTTGAAGCGGATTCGATGAAAAGGGTCCTTATGAAGGGTAAATAGAAGTTGACAAATCACGTTGTGGTTTCACGTAGGTAAGAAAACGTTCTTGCTAGAACCGTACTTCAACCACGTAAAACATGCAACAACAATTAGAGGACGTCTAACTTGTTTTTGCAGCAAGTGCTTTGTGATATGATATGGCCAAAGTTGTGATGAATGATGAATGATCTATATGTCATGTATGAGATGTTCATGCTATTGTAATAGGAATCACGACTTGCATGTCGATGAGTATGACAACCGGCAGGAGCCATAGGAGTTGTCTTTATTTTTTGTATGACCTGCGTGTCATTGAAGAACGCCATGTAAACTACTTTACTTTATTACTAAACGCGTTAGTCATAGACGTTAGTCATAGAAGTAGAAGTAGTCGTTGGCGTGACAACTTCATGAAGACACGATGATGGAGATCATGATGATGGAGATCATGGTGTCATGCCGGTGACAAGATGATCATGGAGCCCCGAAGATGAAGATCAAAGGAGCTATATGATATTGTCCATATCATGTCACTACTTTATATAATTGCATGTGATGTTTATTATGTTTTATGCATCTTGTTTACTTAGGACGACGGTAGTAAATAAGATGATCCCTTACAAAATTTCAAGAAGTGTTCTCCCCTAACTGTGCACCGTTGCTACAGTTCGTCGTTTCGAAGCACCACGTGATGATTGGGTGTGATAGATTCTTACGTTCACATACAACGGGTGTAAGACAGTTTTACACAGCGAAAACACTTAGGGTTAACTTGACGAGCCTAGCATGTACAGACATGGCCTCGGAACACGGAGACCGAAAGGTCGAACACGAGTCGTATGGAAGATACGATCAACATGAGAATGTTCACCAACGATGACTAGTCCGTCTCACGTGATGATCGGACACGGCCTAGTCGACTCGGATCATGTAACACTTGGATGACCAAAGGGATGTCAAATCTGAGTGGGAGTTCATTATATGAACTTAATTATCATGAACTTAGTCCAAATGTTTTACAATATGTCTTGTAGATCAAATGGCCAACGTAGTCCTCAACTTCAACGCGTTCCTAGAGAAAACCAAGCTGAAAGACGATGGCAGCAACTATACGGACTGGGTCCGGAACCTGAGGATCATCCTCATAGCTGCCAAGAAAGATTATGTCCTACAAGCACTGCTGGGTGACGCACCTGTTCTCCCTGCAGAACAAGACGTTATGAACGCTTGGCAGGCACGTTCCGTTGACTACTCCCTCGTTTAGTGCGGCATGCTTTACAGCCTAGAGCCGGGGCTCCAAAAGCGTTTTGAGAGACATGGAGCATATGAGATGTTCGAAGAGCTGAAAATGGTTTTCCAAGCTCATGCCCGGGTCGAGAGATATGAAGTCTCCGACAAATTCTTCAGCTGTAAGATGGAGGAAAATAGTTCTGTCAGTGAGCACATACTCACTATGTCTGGGTTACATAACCGCTTGACTCAGCTGGGAGTTAATCTCCCGGATGATGCGGTCATTGACAGAATCCTCCAGTCGCTTCCACCAAGCTACAAGAGCTTTGTGATGAACTTCAATATGCAGGGGATGGAAAAGACCATTCCTGAAGTATTTGCTATGCTGAAATCAGCAGAGGTAGAAGTCAAGAAGGAACATCAAGTGTTGATGGTCAATAAAACCACTAAGTACAAGAAGGGCAAGGGTAAAAAGAACTTCAAGAAGGACGGCAAGGTAGTTGCCGCGCCCAGCAAGCAAGCTGCCGGGAAGAAGCCAAAGAATGGACCCAAGCCCGAGACTGAGTGCTTTTATTGCAAGGAAAGTGGTCACTAGAAGCGGAACTGCCCCAAATACTTGGCGGACAAGAAGGCCGGCAAAACCAAAGGTATATTTGATATACATGTAATTGATGTGTACCTTACCAGTAATCGTAGTGACTCCTGGGTATTTGATACCGGTGCCGTTGCTCATATTTGTAACACACAGTAGGAGCTGCGGAATAAACGGAGACTGGAGAAGGACGAGGTGACGATGCGTGTCGGGAATGGTTCCAAGGTCGATGTGATCGCCGTCGGCACGCTACCTCTACATTTACCTACGGGATTAGTTTTGAACCTCAATAATTGTTATTTTGTGCCAAGTTTGAGCATGAACATTGTATCAGGATCTCGTTTAATTCGAGATGGCTACTCATTTAAATCCGAGAATAATGGTTGTTCTATTTATATGAGAGATATGTTTTATGGTCATGCTCCGATGGTGAATGGTTTATTCTTTATGAATCTCGAGCGTAATGCTACACATATTCATAGTGTAAGTACCAAAAGATGTAAGATTGATAGTGATAGTCCCACATACTTGTGGCACTGCCGCCTTGGTCACATAGGTATCAAACGCATGAAGAAGCTCCATGCTAATGGACTTTTAGAGTCTCTTGATTACGAATCATTTGACACGTGCGAACCATGCCTCATGGGTAAAATGACCAAGACTCCATTCTCAGGAACAATGGAGCGAGCAACCAACTTATTGGAAATCATACATACTGATGTGTGCGGTCCAATGAGTGTTGAGGCTCGCGGTGGCTATCGTTATGTTCTCACCCTCACTGATGACTTGAGTAGATATGGGTATGTCTACTTAATGAAACACAAGTCTGAGACCTTTGAAAAGTTCAAGGAATTTCAGAGTGAAGTTGAGAATCAACGTGACAGGAAAATCAAGTTTCTACGATCAGATCGTGGAGGAGAATACTTGAGTCACGAGTTTGGTACACACTTAAGAAAATGTGGAATAGTTTCACAACTCACGCCGCCTGGAACACCTCAGCGTAATGGTGTGTCCGAACGTTGTAATCGCACTCTATTAGATATGGTGTGATCTATGATGTCTCTTGCCGATTTACCACTATCTTTTTGGGGCTATGCTTTAGAGACTGCCGCATTCACTTTAAATAGGGCACCGTCGAAATCCGTTGAGACGACACCGTATGAATTGTGGTTTGGGAAGAAACCTAAACTGTCGTTTCTAAAAGTTTGGGGATGCGATGCTTATGTCAGGAAACTTCAACCTGAAAAGCTCGAACCCAAATCGGAAAAATGCGTCTTCATAGGATACCCTAAAGAAACTGTTGGGTATATCTTCTACCTCAGATCCGAAGGCAAGATCTTTGTTGCCAAGAATGGGTCCTTTCTGGAGAAAGAGTTTCTCTCGAAAGAAGTAAGTGGGAGGAAAGTAGAGCTTGATGAAGTATTACCTCTTGAACCGGAAAATGGTGCAACTCAAGAAAATGTTCCTGAGGTGCCTGCACCGACTAGAGAGGAAGTTAATGATGATGATCAAGATACTTCTGATCAAGCTCCTACTGAAATTCGAAGGTCCACAAGGACACGTTCCGCACCAGAGTGGTACGGCAACCCTGTCTTGGAAATCATGTTGTTAGACAACAGTGAACCTTCGAACTATGAAGAAGTGATGGCGGGCCCGGATTCCGACAAATGGCTAGAAGCCATGAAATCCGAGATAGGATCCATGTATGAAAATGAAGTATGGACTTTGACTGACTTGCCCGTAGAACGGCGAGCCATAGAAAATAAATGGATCTTTAAGAAGAAGACAGACGCGGATGGTAATGTGACCATCTATAAAGCTCGGCTTGTCGCTAAGGGTTATCGACAAGTTCAAGGGGTTGACTACGATGAGACTTTCTCACCGGTAGCGAAGCTGAAGTCCGTCCGAATCATGTTAGCAATTGCCGCATTTTATGATTATGAAATTTGGCAAATGGACGTCAAAACGGCATTCCTTAATGGTTTCCTTAAGGAAGAATTGTATATGATGCAGCCGGAAGGTTTTGTCGATCCTAAGAATGCTGACAAGGTGTGCAATCTCCAACACTCGATTTATGGCCTGGTGCAAGCATCTCGGAGTTGGAACATTCGTTTTGATGAGATGATCAAAGCGTTTGGGTTCACACAGACTTATGGAGAAGCCTGTGTTTACAAGAAAGTGAGTGGGAGCTCTGTAGCATTTCTCATACTATATGTAGATGACATACTTTTGATGGGAAATGATATAGAACTTTTGGACAGCATTAAGGCCTACTTGAATAAGAGTTTTTCAATGAAGGACCTTGGAGAAGCTGCTTATATATTAGGCATCAAGATCTATAGGGATAGATCGAGACGCCTCATAGGTCTTTCACAAAGCACATATCTTGATAAGATTTTGAAGAAGTTTAAAATGGATCAGTCCAAGAAAGGGTTCTTGCCTATTTTGCAAGGTGTGAAATTGAGCTCAGCTCAATGTCCGACCACGGCAGAAGATATAGAAGAGATGAGTGTCGTCCCCTATGCCTCAGCCATAGGTTCTATTATGTATGCCATGCTGTGTACCAGACCTGATGTAAACCTTGCCGTAAGTTTGGTAGGAAGATACCAAAGTAATCCCGGCAAGGAACACTGGACAGCGGTCAAGAATATCCTAAAGTACCTGAAAAGGACTAAGGAAATGTTTCTCGTTTATGGAGGTGACGAAGAGCTCGTCGTAAAGGGTTACGTCGACGCTAGCTTCGACACAGATCTGGACGACTCTAAGTCACAAACCGGATACGTGTATATTTTGAATGGTGGGGCAATAAGCTGGTGCAGTTGCAAGCAGAGCGTCGTGGCGGGATCTACATGTGAAGCGGAGTACATGGCAGCCTCGGAGGCAGCACATGAAGCAATTTGGGTGAAGGAGTTCATCACCGACCTAGGAGTCATACCCAATGCGTCGGGGCCGATCAAGCTCTTCTGTGACAACACTGGAGCTATTGCACTTGCCAAGGAGCCCAGGTTTCACAAGAAGACAAGGCACATCAAGCGTCGCTTCAACTCCATTCGTGAAAATGTTCAAGATGGAGACATAGAGATTTGTAAAGTACATACGGACCTGAATGTAGCGGATCCGTTGACTAAACCTCTCCCTAGAGCAAAACATGATCAACACCAGAATTCCATGGGTGTTCGATTCATCACAATGTAACTAGATTATTGACTCTGGTGCAAGTGGGATACTGTTGGAAATATGCCCTAGAGGCAATAATAAAAGCATTATTATTATATTTATTTGTTCATGATAATTGTCTTTATTCATGCTATAATTGTATTATCCGGAAATCGTAATACATGTGTGAATAACAGACACCAACATGTCCCTAGTAAGCCTCTAGTTGACTAGCTCGTTGATCAATAGATAGTCATGGTTTCTTGGCTATGGTCATTGGATGTCATTGATAACGGGATCACATCATTAGGATAATGATGTGATGGACAAGACCCAATCTTAAGCATAGCGTGAGATCGTGTAGTTCGTTTGCTAGAGCTTTTCTAATGTCAAGTATCTTTTCCTTTGACCATGAGATCGTGTAACTCCCGGATACCGTAGGAGTGCTTTGGGTGTATCAAACGTCACAACGTAACTGGGTGACTATAAAGGTGCATTACAGGTATCTCCGAAAGTGTCTGTTGGGTTGACACGGATCGAGACTGGGATTTGTCACTCCGTATGACGGAGAGATATCACTGGGCCCACTCGGTAATGCATCATCATAATGAGCTCAAAGTGACCAAGTGTCTGGTCGCGGGATCATGCATTACGGTACGAGTAAAGTGACTTGCCGGTAACGAGATTGAACGAGGTATTGGGATACCGACGATCGAATCTCGGGCAAGTAACATATCGATTGACAAAGGGAATTGCATACGGGGTTGATTAAATCCTCGACATCGTGGTTCATCCGATGAGATCATCATGGAGCATGTGGGAGCCAACATGGGTATCCAGATCCCGCTGTTGGTTATTGATTGGAGAGCGCTCTCGGTCATGTCTACATGTCTCCCGAACCCGTAGGGTCTACACACTTAAGGTTCGGTTACGCTAGGGTTGTAGGGATATGTATATGCAGTAACCCGAATGTTGTTCGGAGTCCCGGATGAGATCCCGGACGTCACGAGGAGTTCCGGAATGGTCCGGAGGCAAAGATTTATATATGGGAAGTCCTGTTTCGGGCATCGGGACAAGTTTCGGGGTTATCGGTATTGTACCGGGACCACCGGAAGGGTCCCGGGGGTCCACCGGGTGGGGCCACCTGTCCCGGGGGGCCACATGGGCTGTAGGGGGTGCGCCTTGGCCTACATGGGCCAAGGGCACCAGCCCCAAGAGGCCCATGTGCCAAGAGAAGGAAAAAAGGGGAGAGTCCTAAAGGGGGAAGGCACCTCCGAGGTGCCTTGGGGAGGATGGACTCCTCCCCCCCCTTGGCCGCACCCTTCCTTGGAGGAAGGGGCAAGGTCTGCGCCTCCCCCTCTCCCTTGGCCCTATATATAGTGGGGAAAAGGAGGAGCAAACATACCTTGGCCTTTGGTTGCCTCCTTCTCCCTCTCCAACACCTCCTCCTCCATAGCGCTTAGCGAAGCTCTGCCGGAGTACTGCAGCTCCATCAACACCACGCCGTCGTGCTGCTGCTGGTGCCATCTCCCTCAACCTCTCCTCCCCCCTTGCTGGATCAAGAAGGAGGAGACGTGGCTGTTCCGTACGTGTGTTGAACGCGGAGGTGCCGTCCGTTCGGTGCTAGGATCTCCGGTGATTTGGATCACGTCGTGTTCGACTACATCATCCCCGTTCTTTGAGCGCTTCCACTCGCGATCTACAAGGTACGTAGATGCATCTAATGACTCGTTGCTAGATGAACTCATAGATGGATCTTGGTGAAACCGTAGGAAAATTTTTGTTTTCTGCAACATTCCCCAACAGTGGCATCATGAGCTAGGTCTATGCGTAGTTCTTCTTGCACGAGTAGAACACAATTTGTTGTGGGCGTAGATGTTGTCAACTTTCTTGCCGTTACTAGTCTTATCTTGCTTCAACGGTATTGTGGGATGAAGCGGCCCGGACCAACCTTACATGTACGCTTACGTGAGACCGGTTCCACCGACTAACATGCACTAGTTGCATAAGGTGGCTGGCGGGTGTCTGTCTCTCCTACTTTAGTTGAAGCGGATTCGATGAAAAGGGTCCTTATGAAGGGTAAATAGAAGTTGACAAATTACGTTGTGGTTTCACGTAGGTAAGAAAACGTTCTTGCTAGAACCCTACTTCAGCCACGTAAAACATGCAACAACAATTAGAGGACGTCTAACTTGTTTTTGCAGCAAGTGCTTTGTGATATGATATGGCCAAAGTTGTGATGAATGATGAATGATCTATATGTCATGTATGAGATGTTCATGCTATTGTAATAGGAATCACGACTTGCATGTCGATGAGTATGACAACCGGCAGGAGCCATAGGAGTTGTCTTTATTTTTTGTATGACCTGCGTGTCATTGAAGAACGCCATGTAAACTACTTTACTTTATTACTAAACACGTTAGTCATAGACGTTAGTCATAGAAGTAGAAGTAGTCGTTGGCGTGACAACTTCATGAAGACACGATGATGGAGATCATGATGATGGAGATCATGGTGTCATGCCGGTGACAAGATGATCATGGAGCGCCGAAGATGAAGATCAAAGGAGCTATATGATATTGGCCATATCATGTCACTACTTTATATAATTGCATGTGATGTTTATTAGGTTTTATGCATCTTGTTTACTTAGGACGACGGTAGTAAATAAGATGATCCCTTACAAAATTTCAAGAAGTTTTCTCCCCTAACTGTGCACCGTTGCTACAGTTCGTCGTTTCGAAGCACCACGTGATGATTGGGTGTGATAGATTCTTACGTTCACATACAACGGGTGTAAGACAGTTTTACACAGCGAAAACACTTAGGGTTAACTTGACGAGCCTAGCATGTACAGACATGGCCTCGGAACACGGAGACCGAAAGGTCGAACACGAGTTGTATGGAAGATACGATCAACATGAGAAATGTTCACCGACGATGACTAGTCCGTCTCACGTGATGATCGGACACGGCCTAGTCGACTCGGATCGTGTAACACTTAGATGACCAAAGGGATGTCAAATCTGAGTGGGAGTTCATTATATGAACTTAATTATCATGAACTTAGTCTAAATGTTTTACAATATGTCTTGTAGATCAAATGGCCAACGTAGTCCTCAACTTCAACGCGTTCCTAGAGAAAACCAAGCTGAAAGACAATGGCAGCAACTATACGGACTGGGTCCGGAACCTGAGGATCATCCTCATAGCTGCCAAGAAAGATTATGTCCTACAAGCACTGCTGGGTGACGCACCTGTTCTCCCTGCAGAACAAGACGTTATGAACGCTTGGCAGGCACGTTCCGATGACTACTCCCTCGTTTAGTGCGGCATGCTTTACAGCCTAGAGCCGGGGCTCCAAAAGCGTTTTGAGAGACATGGAGCATATGAGATGTTCGAAGAGCTGAAAATGGTTTTCCAAGCTCATGCCCGGGTCGAGAGATATGAAGTCTCCGACAAATTCTTCAGCTGTAAGATGGAGGAAAATAGTTCTGTCAGTGAGCACATACTCACTATGTCTGGGTTACATAACCGCTTGACTCAGCTGGGAGTTAATCTCCCGGATGATGCGGTCATTGACAGAATCCTCCAGTCGCTTCCACCAAGCTACAAGAGCTTTGTGATGAACTTCAATATGCAGGGGATGGAAAAGACCATTCCTGAAGTATTTGCTATGCTGAAATCAGCAGAGGTAGAAGTCAAGAAGGAACATCAAGTGTTGATGGTCAATAAAACCACTAAGTACAAGAAGGGCAAGGGTAAAAAGAACTTCAAGAAGGACGGCAAGGTAGTTGCCGCGCCCAGCAAGCAAGCTGCCGGGAAGAAGCCAAAGAATGGACCCAAGCCCGAGACTGAGTGCTTTTATTGCAAGGAAAGTGGTCACTAGAAGCGGAACTGCCCCAAATACTTGGCGGACAAGAAGGCCGGCAAAACCAAAGGTATATTTGATATACATGTAATTGATGTGTACCTTACCAGTAATCGTAGTGACTCCTGGGTATTTGATACCGGTGCCGTTGCTCATATTTGTAACACACAGTAGGAGCTGCGGAATAAACGGAGACTGGAGAAGGATGAGGTGACGATGCGTGTCGGGAATGGTTCCAAGGTCGATGTGATCGCCGTCGGCACGCTACCTCTACATTTACCTACGGGATTAGTTTTGAACCTCAATAATTGTTATTTTGTGCCAAGTTTGAGCATGAACATTGTATCAGGATCTCGTTTAATTCGAGATGGCTACTCATTTAAATCCGAGAATAATGGTTGTTCTATTTATATGAGAGATATGTTTTATGGTCATGCTCCGATGGTGAATGGTTTATTCTTTATGAATCTCGAGCGTAATGCTACACATATTCATAGTGTAAGTACCAAAAGATGTAAGATTGATAGTGATAGTCCCACATACTTGTGGCACTGCCGCCTTGGTCACATAGGTATCAAACGCATGAAGAAGCTCCATGCTAATGGACTTTTAGAGTCTCTTGATTACGAATCATTTGACACGTGCGAACCATGCCTCATGGGTAAAATGACCAAGACTCCATTCTCAGGAACAATGGAGCGAGCAACCAACTTATTGGAAATCATACATACTGATGTGTGCGGTCCAATGAGTGTTGAGGCTCGCGGTGGCTATCGTTATGTTCTCACCCTCACTGATGACTTGAGTAGATATGGGTATGTCTACTTAATGAAACACAAGTCTGAGACCTTTGAAAAGTTCAAGGAATTTCAGAGTGAAGTTGAGAATCAACGTGACAGGAAAATCAAGTTTCTACGATCAGATCGTGGAGGAGAATACTTGAGTCACGAGTTTGGTACACACTTAAGAAAATGTGGAATAGTTTCACAACTCACGCCGCCTGGAACACCTCAGCGTAATGGTGTGTCCGAACGTTGTAATCGCACTCTATTAGATATGGTGCGATCTATGATGTCTCTTGCCGATTTACCACTATCTTTTTGGGGCTATGCTTTAGAGACTGCCGCATTCACTTTAAATAGGGCACCGTCGAAATCCGTTGAGACGACACCGTATGAATTGTGGTTTGGGAAGAAACCTAAACTGTCGTTTCTAAAAGTTTGGGGATGCGATGCTTATGTCAGGAAACTTCAACCTGAAAAGCTCGAACCCAAATCGGAAAAATGCGTCTTCATAGGATACCCTAAAGAAACTGTTGGGTATATCTTCTACCTCAGATCCGAAGGCAAGATCTTTGTTGCCAAGAATGGGTCCTTTCTGGAGAAAGAGTTTCTCTCGAAAGAAGTAAGTGGGAGGAAAGTAGAGCTTGATGAAGTATTACCTCTTGAACCGGAAAATGGCGCAACTCAAGAAAATGTTCCTGAGGTGCCTGCACCGACTAGAGAGGAAGTTAATGATGATGATCAAGATACTTCTGATCAAGCTCCTACTGAAATTCGAAGGTCCACAAGGACACGTTCCGCACCAGAGTGGTACGGCAACCCTGTCTTGGAAATCATGTTGTTAGACAACAGTGAACCTTCGAACTATGAAGAAGTGATGGCGGGCCCGGATTCCGACAAATGGCTAGAAGCCATGAAATCCGAGATAGGATCCATGTATGAAAACGAAGTATGGACTTTGACTGACTTGCCCGTAGAACGGCGAGCCATAGAAAATAAATGGATCTTTAAGAAGAAGACAGACGCGGATGGTAATGTGACCATCTATAAAGCTCGGCTTGTCGCTAAGGGTTATCGACAAGTTCAAGGGGTTGACTACGATGAGACTTTCTCACCGGTAGCGAAGCTGAAGTCCGTCCGAATCATGTTAGCAATTGCTGCATTTTATGATTATGAAATTTGGCAAATGGACGTCAAAACGGCATTCCTTAATGGTTTCCTTAAGGAAGAATTGTATATGATGCAGCCGGAAGGTTTTGTCGATCCTAAGAATGCTGACAAGGTGTGCAAGCTCCAACGCTCGATTTATGGGCTGGTGCAAGCATCTCGGAGTTGGAACATTCGTTTTGATGAGATGATCAAAGCGTTTGGGTTCACACAGACTTATGGAGAAGCCTGTGTTTACAAGAAAGTGAGTGGGAGCTCTGTAGCATTTCTCATACTATATGTAGATGACATACTTTTGATGGGAAATGATATAGAACTTTTGGACAGCATTAAGGCCTACTTGAATAAGAGTTTTTCAATGAAGGACCTTGGAGAAGCTGCTTATATATTAGGCATCAAGATCTATAGGGATAGATCGAGACGCCTCATAGGTCTTTCACAAAGCACATATCTTGATAAGATTTTGAAGAAGTTTAAAATGGATCAGTCCAAGAAAGGGTTCTTGCCTGTTTTGCAAGGTGTGAAATTGAGCTCAGCTCAATGTCCGACCACGGCAGAAGATATAGAAGAGATGAGTGTCGTCCCCTATGCCTCAGCCATAGGTTCTATTATGTATGCCATGCTGTGTACCAGACCTGATGTAAACCTTGCCGTAAGTTTGGTAGGAAGATACCAAAGTAATCCCAGCAAGGAACACTGGACAGTGGTCAAGAATATCCTGAAGTACCTGAAAAGGACTAAGGAAATGTTTCTCGTTTATGGAGGTGATGAAGAGCTCGTCGTAAAGGGTTACGTCGACGCTAGATTCGACACAGATCTGGATGACTCTAAGTCACAAACCGGATACGTGTATATTTTGAATGGTGGGGCAGTAAGCTGGTGCAGTTGCAAGCAGAGCGTCGTGGCGGGATCTACATGTGAAGCGGAGTACATGGCAGCCTCAGAGGCAGCACATGAAGCAATTTGGGTGAAGGAGTTCATCACCGACCTAGGAGTCATACCCAATGCGTCGGGGCCGATCAAGCTCTTCTGTGACAACACTAGAGCTATTGCACTTGCCAAGGAGCCCAGGTTTCACAAGAAGACAAGGCACATCAAGCGTCGCTTCAACTTCATTCGTGAAAATGTTCAAGATGGAGACATAGAGATTTGTAAAGTACATACGGACCTGAATGTAGCGGATCCGTTGACTAAACCTCTCCCTAGAGCAAAACATGATCAACACCAGAATTCCATGGGTGTTCGATTCATCACAATGTAACTAGATTATTGACTCTAGTGCAAGTGGGAGACTGTTGGAAATATGCCCTAGAGGCAATAATAAAAGCATTATTATTATATTTCTTTGTTCATGATAATTGTCTTTATTCATGCTATAATTGTATTATCCAGAAATCGTAATACATGTGTGAATAACAGACACCAACATGTCCCTAGTAAGCCTCTAGTTGACTAGCTCGTTGATCAATAGATAGTCATGGTTTCCTGGCTATGGACATTGGATGTCATTGATAACGGGATCACATCATTAGGATAATGATGTGATGGATAAGACCCAATCTTAAGCATAGCGTGAGATCGTGTAGTTCGTTTGCTAGAGCTTTTCTAATGTCAAGTATCTTTTCCTTTGACCATGAGATCGTGTAACTCCCGGATACCGTAGGAGTGCTTTGGGTGTACCAAACGTCACAACGTAACTGGGTGACTATAAAGGTGCATTACAGGTATCTCTGAAAGTGTCTGTTGGGTTGACACGGATCGAGACTGGGATTTGTCACTCCGTATGACGGAGAGATATCACTGGGCCCACTCGGTAATGCATCATCATAATGAGCTCAAAGTGACCAAGTGTCTGGTCGCGGGATCATGCATTACGGTACGAGTAAAGTGACTTGCCGGTAACGAGATTGAACGAGGTATTGGGATACCGACGATCGAATCTCGGGCAAGTAACATATCGATTGACAAAGGGAATTGCATACGGGGTTGATTAAATCCTCGACATCGTGGTTCATCCGATGAGATCATCGTGGAGCATGTGGGAGCCAACATGGGTATCCAGATCCCGCTGTTGGTTATTGACCGGAGAGCGATCTCGGTCATGTCTACATGTCTCCCGAACCCGTAGGGTCTGCACACTTAAGGTTCGGTTACGCTAGGGTTGTAGGGATATGTATATGCAGTAACCCGAATGTTGTTCGGAGTCCCGGATGAGATCCCGGATGTCACGAGGAGTTCTGGAATGGTCCGGAG
The DNA here is from genome assembly GCA_963921465.1 of Triticum timopheevii. Lineage (NCBI taxonomy): Eukaryota > Viridiplantae > Streptophyta > Magnoliopsida > Poales > Poaceae > Triticum > Triticum timopheevii. The sequence continues at coordinate 209,353,681 of OY997270.1, forward strand.
GTAAAGATTTATATATGGGAAGTCCTGTTTCGGGCATCGGGACAAGTTTCGGGGTTATCGGTATTATACCGGGACCACCGGAAGGGTCTCGGGGGTCCACCGGGTGGGGCCACCTGTCCCGGGGGGCCACATGGGCTGTAGGGGGTGCGCCTTGGCCTACATGGGCCAAGGGCACCAGCCCCAAGAGGCCCATGTGCCAAGAGAAGGAAAAAAGGGGAGAGTCCTAAAGGGGGAAGGCACCTCCGAGGTGCCTTGGGGAGGATGGACTCCTCCCCCCCTTGGCCGCACCCTTCCTTGGAGGAAGGGGCAAGGGCTGCGCCTCCCCCTCTCCCTTGGCCCTATATATAGTGGGGAAAAGGAGGAGCAAACATACCTTGGCCTTTGGTTGCCTCCTTCTCCCTCTCCAACACCTCCTCCTCCTCCATAGCGCTTAGCGAAGCTCTGCCGGAGTACTGCAGCTCCATCAACACCACGCCGTCGTGCTGCTGCTGGTGCCATCTCCCTCAACCTCTCCTCCCCCCTTGCTGGATCAAGAAGGAGGAGACGTGGCTGTTCCGTACGTGTGTTGAACGCGGAGGTGCCGTCCGTTCGGTGCTAGGATCTCCGGTGATTTGGATCACGTCGTGTTCGACTACATCATCCCCGTTCTTTGAACGCTTCCGCTCGCGATCTACAAGGTACGTAGATGCATCTAATGACTCGTTGCTAGATGAACTCATAGATGGATCTTGGTGAAACCATAGTAAAATTTTTGTTTTCTGCAACATTCCCCAACAAGATCGTGGGTGTTTTCTTTATTCGCAAAGACGGAACGTCCGCCCCCTCCCTCTTTATAAGCAGGGGAAACAGGGGCAGTTCGCCCATCTCGCCGGTTGCTATTCCAATCTCAGAAACTTCCGCCGCTCCCCTCTTCCTTCCCAAAGCTGAAAGAGAGCAGCGCTCCGCCCCCCATCCCACCAGCACCACCAATGCCGTCGATCTCCCCCACCACCTCCGCCATGGCTCCGAAAGCCGACAAGGGGAAGGGCGTGAAGTCGACCGAGGCGTAGCGGCTCGCGGCGCTGTGAAAGGAGCAGGCAACCTTCCCCCCCAAGCTCGCCGTGAAGGAGCTGAGGGAGTATTACTACCTCTTCTGGTCGACGGAGACGCGAGCGCATCTGCGCATGAAGGTACTCTCAGCCGCCGCTTCGGAACTGGCTCCGAATGGGTATCCCTGCTTCGCGTTGTTCTTCTACTGCGGGCTCTGCCCGCCTTTCTCTGAGTTTTTCTGCGACATTATGAACACCTACGGGTTCCGCCTCCTTGACTTCACCCCCAATGTCATTCTGACCATGGCAGTTTTCGCACATCTCTGCGAAAACTTTGTCGGAGTCCATCCAAATGTAGCTCTTTTTTGCCACTTCTTTATGCCCCGAGTTGAGAGAGGGGAGCCTTTATCCGGCGGAATCGCCTGGATCTCGAGAGCCGGCAAGAAGGAAGCTTATCTGGAGGGAGAGCTCTGCGGCAAGTGGGAGGAATGGAGAGCAGACTGGTGATGGATTGTCGAGGAGAACCCGCAGCCATTTACCGCCCAGCGCCAAACCCCAGTAGTGCGCGGCAACGATTGGAGCAACGTGGCCTCGGAAGACGATAGGCTGAAGATTGCCGTTACCCGGATCCTACGCCTCAGGCTTGCCGGGCTCACTGTAGGCGCCGTTGGCGCAAATTTTCTTCGCCGCCGCATCGCCCCCCTGCAGGAGAGGAGGAGACCCGCCTGGGAGTTCCAAAATGCGGCGGATATCATGAGGCTGCGCCCGGGCCTCAACTTCAACTTCACTGTCCTGGAACTGGAGGCGATGCTCCAGGAACTGTTCAAGTACGACCCTCAACATCCTGAAGTGTTCAGGTTGCCGAAGGGTGTCGTTCCGCTGTGCAACAACTCCTCGCTCGACCGCATCCGTGCAATGATGCCGCTGTGCGATTCGCATGGAATTGTCCCAACTTGGCAAGAGCCTGCAGACGATGTCGTGCAGGAGTTCTTTGACGGCTTGGTAGAAGTGGCGGTCCGCTCCGATGAACAGAAAAGCCTTACTCGCGACACCACCGATGCAGAGATGCAGCGCATCGCCACTAGGCTGGAAGAGGCGGCGGCAGCTGCTGCCGCGGGCGAGTTTGGATTCACCGTGGAGGAGGCAGAGGCAGCAGAGGCGGCAAGCCTTGCCGAGCGAGAGGAGCTTGCCGGCAAGGGAGAGCTTGTCGGGCCTGAAGTCGAGTCGAGCGAGCCCACCGAGGGTGCGAGTGGCTCATTGAAGACCAACTCCTCTTCCTCCTCATCTTCAGACAGCTCGCCGCAAGCAGAGCCCCCAGCTCCACCAAGAAGGCGTCTCCGCAAGGCCGGGGACGTAGCGGGGCGGCAGACGAGTCAACAGCCGCCGCGCCGCGTGACACGCTCCACCGTGGCAAGCACTATTGCCGCGGGAGCACCTCACGCCGCTGCGGCAACTGGAGCGGGGTCCTCCCGGACCACCGCTTCTGCTCCTGCCGCTCCTCATGCCGCGGCGGCGCCGGAGCTGGGTCGTCTCAGACCACCGCCACTACCCCCGCCAAGCGGCTAAGGGAAACTACTCCTCCGCCTCGTCACGTCGGAGGTGAGCCGGACTTCGACCTCTCCGCGCTCAGCTCCGACGAGGAAGAAGAAGAGTAAGATTCTTTGCTGTACTTGTAGTTCTTCAATTCTTGCTGTTTTGTCTTGTATCTGATTTACTTTACTCCGAACTCATTCCTTTTCAGGACTCTGGCCCAGAGAGCGGCGAAGAGAGCCAAGGTCCCGGTGATTGTCATCGAGGACGAACCCACCGCGATAGTAGGGGGTGCGTCCGAGACCACCTTGCCGGACCCGGCAACTATTCCCCAAAGCAGCCCCCAGCATAAGTATATGGTTTACTTCCTGCTGTTAGGCACGCATGGGTGCTCTTTCTTTGCTGACATCTGACTATTGGCTTGTGTAGGAGCAGAGCAGCCTAACCAGGAGCGCTCGGAAGCCGCCCCCGACATGCCATCTGCATCGACTACACCGCCAAGGGAGGATTCCCCGGCGAGGGAGCGTTCTCCGGCAAGGGAGAATTTTCCGGAAAGGGAGAAGTCTCCGGCAAGGGAGAGTTCTCCGGCAAGGGACAGCACCAGCGACCCCCCGGTGGCGGAGACCACGACTGTAGAGCCCAGCACAGGTTATCCTCTTGCTTGAAAACTTCCCTTGGGTTCTTCTTCTTCTGATTTTCTTTTGGATATTTGCTTGACTTTTCTCCCTTTTCCGGCCGTCAGATCCCTCTACCACGGAGCCGATGGAGACCGAGGTCGCCGGCGAGGAGAACGCGCACGGCAATACCGACGACGCCGTTGCCACCGAAGAAGCAGCTGGCGCTGGTGATCCCGCCGATGAAGAGGCCGCCAAAGCTGCCGCCGCAAAAGCTGGCGAGGGGTCTGGCAATCGCACTGACGGCCCTGAGGCCGCAGGAGCATCAGGCGCTACGCCGACCGCCGATCCCCCCGCCGCTGCTGCAGCGTCAGGCTCTGAAGAGCCCCAGCCCAGCGCCTATTTGAAGGCCGGCGATGGCGTCTTCATCAAGCTCCCCTGGGCGTCAAGCTCCAGGGCGCCAGTCGAAGGAGAAATCTTGGGATGGAGAGGTGCTCGCCTCCGCTGGGCTGACGCTGGTTGATGCGCTGAGCAGCAGCAGCGGCGAGTCTGAGGAGGAGCGGCTGCTGTGGAAGCTGTTGTCGCTCTACCGCGCTCGACAGGCCAAGCTGGAATCCCGAGAAGCGCTTGTCGCGAAGGCGGGAGTGGACATCGAGAAGCGCGCGGAGGAGCTCCGGGGTCGCAACCAGGAAGCTCTCCGGTCCCTGTCAGAGAAGCGGGAGCAACTCGCCGAGGAGCGGAAAGCCTTCCTCCTCGAGAAGGCCGAAGTTGAAGAGCAACAGCGGCTTGCCGCCGAGGAGCTGTCCGCGCGGGAGGGCGAATTGGCGCAGCGGAAGGTCAACCTTGACAGCCACGAGGAGGAGCTTGCTGCGCGCGAGCAAACATTTGGCGGGGCTCTCAAGGAAGCAGAGGATGCTACCGCAGCTGCCGAGGCCGCCAAGAAGGAGCTGGAGACGAAGGTGGCGCAGCTGGAGGCCGATCTCAAGGCCAGCGGTGAGGAGCTTGCCGCGCTCAAGCGTGAGCGCGAGAAGGACGCCTACACCCTTGGCGAGCTGCAGGGTCGTCTCGTCGAGAAGGGCAAGGAGCTTAGCGCCGCCAAGGACTCCAACGCAGATCTTGAGTTGAAGCTGACTACTTTGACCGAGACGCTGGACGGCGTCAGGGAGCAGGAGGTGGCCTTGAAGGAGAAGATCAAGGCCGACGAAGAGCTGCTGGCGAGTGCTACTGCCGCCAAAAATACTTTTAGAGAGAATGTGGAGCACTGGACGGAGGGTCTCATGGATGTTGCCGCATCCATCGACAGGGAGCTGGCGCAGCTGGGGATGGAAGATCTCGGGTATTCCTCCGATGAGAACCTCCAACCCAGCGCCAAGCTCAGCTTGTTCTTCAAAGGCGTGGCGACGGCCCTCCAGCGACTCCGGGAGAAGATCCCAAAGCAGCTGGCTGACGAGTCGCGCAAGATCTGCGCGGGAGCTCTTCAAAAGGTGTTGGTGAAGGTGGCCTTCCGCAACCCAGGCCTCAACCTCACCAACGTCCTCAGGACCTTGCCGCCGGATGCTGATCTGGAAGCGCTCAAGACCCTTGTCGCACCCATTGTGGACAAGGTGAGCGGGATCAAGAGGGTTGAGGGTGATCGCATAGATTAGGCCGCCCGTTTTCTCCTTTTCTTGTCGCTGCTGGTCATGTTATGAGAACAATCTGTTAGAGCCGCGACAAGCTATCTTGTAATATAACTCTATTTTGGGTATCGATTGCTATGTTATTTCCTTTACTTGATTCCTTCCTTTGCATGTTTTTGCCCTACGCTTTTAGGGAACTTGTCGGCGCACGCGCCTTAGCCGTGAGCGCTGAGTGTGGGACGTCAGCAGCCTGCTGGCGGTGCCGCTACCGACAAGAAACCTTGTCGCAACTAGTCGCAGCTCACTTAAGTTGTTGAGCGGACTCGAAACAAAGTAAGGGCGCAACTAGCTACGAGTTGGTTCCTCCGCGCACAGGTTTTCCATACAAAGCATGGTCATTCGAGGAAGATAACTTAAAAATTTTAAAACTGATTGCTCAAACTTTGGCAACTTAGCTTTTCTGTCGTTTGCGTCCCGGTAAGGCGAAACTTTCTTGAACGACGCCTGGTCCACACCATTATCTTCTCCTTTCCCCCCGACAAACTTGTGGGCGAGGGAACCTTCCTTTCTTTGAGAAAGAGAAAGAAGAGAAAATAAAGATATGGAGCCTTATGGCTCGTTATTGCTTACCGGGGGTAGGCGCTGCACAAAGTGTCAGATAACACGTGCAAAAAATAGAAAACATGAAATTGACAAGATGTGCGGAGCACATGAGCTTTACTTATGCACGGGGTCTGCGCCCGGCTTTGTACAAAGGATTATATGCAACAGCGGCAAGACTTGTACAAAAGGTGGTTGCCCGAAAAGGTTCCGGCAACCGCGCCTTACGGGTAAAACTTATGAAGATGCTCAATGTTCCAGGAGTTGCTCACCGGAGTGCCATCTTCGGTCTCAAGGCGGACAGCGCCAGGCCTAGTGACTCGTTTCACCCGGTAAGGGCCTTCCCACTTCGGCGTCAACTTGTTGGAATTCTTGGCGGACTGAACGCACTGAAGAACAAGGTCGCCTTCCTCGAGACTTCTGGCATTAACTTTGCGGCTATGGTAGCGGCGCAAAGCTTGCTGGTATCGAGCAGCTCGTACAGCGGCCTGAAGACGGTCTTCCTCAAGGAGCAGCGCGTCATCTTGTCGCAGCTGCTCTTGCTCAAGCTCATCATAAGCGAGCACTCGAGGTGACCCGTATACAAGTTCCGTGGGGAGAGCTGCCTCTGCTCCATAGACTAGAGCGAAAGGTGTCTGGCCAGTGGCTCGATTTGGCGTCATCCTGATCGACCAAAGAACCACCGGCAGCTCCTCAATCCAGTTCCTTCCGCACTTGCACAGCCTGTCGAAAGTCCTGGTCTTGAGCCCGCGCAGCACTTCAGCATTTTCCCTCTCCGCTTGACCGTTGCTTCTCGGATGAGCAACAGAAGCGAAGCAGAACTTGGCGCCAAGATCTTGGACGTACTGCATGAAGGTGCGGCTCGTGAATTGCGTGCCGTTGTCGGTGATGATCCTGTTAGGGATCCCGAAGCGGCAAACAATCGACCTGAAGAACTTGACTGCTGACTGTGCTGTCACCTTCCTCACTGCTTCCACTTCCGGCCACTTTGTGGACTTGTCGATTGCAACGTACAAGTACTCAAAGCCCCCGACAGCTCGGGGAAAGGGGCCGAGGATGTCGAGCCCCCAGACCGAAAATGGCCAGGATAAAGGGATCGTCTGGAGAGCTTGAGCTGGCTGGTGTGTATCTGCTTGGAATGGAACTGGCACGCTTCACACTTGGTTACTTGTGCAGTTGCATCCTGGAGGGCTGTCGGCCAAAAGAAACCTTGCCGAAATGCTTTGCCGGCAAGCGCTCTTGCGCCAATGTGGTGACCACATATGCCTCCATGTATCTCTGCCAACAGCTTTTGTCCATCTTCCCGGTGAATACACTTCAATTTCACACCGTTGAGTCTTCTTCTGTATAGTGTGTTGTCGACAAACTGGTACATACTTGACTGTCGGGCTACTCTTTCTGCTTCTTCTTGCTCTTCGGGAAGTTCTCCTGTCTGAAGAAAACGGACAATCTGATGTGCCCATTCTGGAGCCTGTGGCTCGACAACAAGGACTAAAGGCACATCTGCTGCTACGGGAACATCCGCTTCTACGGCGAGAACCTGCGGCTCATCCGGAGCTTGACGTTCCCCGGCAAGCTTGCCGGAGCAAAACTTGTTGGGAGCGTCTGCTTCAACGGAACAAACCCTAGGGCTTGCCGGAGCAGACTGCTCCTCAGCACTCTTGGTGTTGATCTTGGGGACCGTCTTGGCGGCGGCCTCGGGGAGCTCTGCCGGAAAATAGTCACCAGAAATCAACTTCCTCTTCTTGTTCTGTCCAGTTGATGACGTTATAGACGGTTGAGTCAGTTTGAGCACAAAGATCCCTGGTTCCACAGGTAACTTAAGTGCGGCGCACTTTGACAGGCCATTGGCAATGTCGTTCTGAGCTCTTGGAACATGTTCCATCTGTAGGCCGTCAAAGTGCTCTTCTAGTTTTCTCACTTCATCAACGTAAGCTTCCATCAACGGACTCTGATAATTCTTGTTCACTTGGCGGACGACAAGCTGCGAGTCACCCCTGACGATGAGCTTCTTGATCCCAAGGTCTGCCGCGATCCTGAGACCGGCAAGCAAACCTTCATACTCTGCGGTATTGTTTGTTGCTTGCTCCTTGGGAAAGTCCATCTGGACTACGTATTTGAGGTGCTCTACGGTGGGCGCAACAAGTAGCACGCCCGCACCGGCGCCTTGCAGCGAGAAGGCACCATCAAAGTACATCAGCCACTCTTTGCTTGCTTCCTTGACGGGGATGCTCGTTTCTGGAATTTCTTCATCTGGTGTTGGCGTCCACTCTGCTATGAATTCTGCCAATGCTCTGCTTTGGATAGTTGAAGTGCTCTCAAACTTGAGGCCAAAGCTTGACAGTTCCAATGCCCACTCGACAATCCTGCCTATTGCTTCTGGATTCTGCACTATCCTCTTCAGCGGAAAATGAGTGACAACTGTGATCTCATGTTCTTGGAAGTAATGGCACAGCTTTCTCGAGGCCATGAGAAGGCCGAAAAGCAATTTCTGCACACCAGAGTACCTTGACCTAGCCCCCTGCAGAAGGGAACTGACAAAGTAAACTGGGCGCTGCACCATTCTCTTCTGTATCTCCTCACGCGCCTGTGCAGATCCATCTTTGTTGGGACCAGAGCTTGTCGGTGAAGTGCCCTGCTTGTCGCTGGATGCATCTGCCGTGGTTGCTGGCTCATCATCTGCCTCCCTCTCCGCTACTAACGCAGCACTAACCACTTGATTGGTTGCCTCTATATACAGTAACAACTTCTCTTGTGGCTTAGGTGCGACAAGTGTTGGAGTAGAGGATAGGTATCTCTTTAAGTCCTGCAGTGCAGCCTCCGCTTCCGGAGTCCATTTCATTGGACCTGCCTTTTTCAATATTTTGAAAAACGGCAGGGCGCGCTCAGCAGACCTAGAGATAAACCTGTTGAGAGCAGCCACGCAACCGGGAAGTCTTCGTACATCCTTGACGCGCTTTGGTGCTTCAATCTGCTCAATGGCCTTGATCTTGTCGGGATTGGCTTCAATTCCCCGCTGAGGCACGAAGAACCCGAGATGCTTGCCGGAGGGGACTCCAAACACACACTTCTCAGGGTTAAGCTTGAGGTTGATCTTGCGCAGATTTGCAAAGGTTTCGTCTAAATCTTGAATCAGAGTTGCCTTGTCCTTGCTCTTGACCACTATGTCATCCATGTAGGCTTCCACATTTCTGTGCATTTGTGGCTCAAAAGCGTCATGGACTACCCTTGCAAATGTTGAACCAGCATTCTTTAAACCGAAAGGCATCCGTATGAAACAGTATGTGCCACATGGAGTGATGAATGCGGTCTTCTCCTCATCCTCTTCTGCCATGAAGATTTGATGGTATCCTGAATATGCATTAAGAAACGAAAGAAAGTCACATCCAGCCCTGGAGTCAACAATCTGGTCAATGCGCGGTAAGGGAAATGGGTCTTTGGGACAAGCTTTATTGACATCGGTAAAGTCGATACAAAGCCTCCATTTCCCGTTTGCCTTGCGCACGACTACAGGATTGGCCAACCACGTAGGATGGAGCACTCCTCTGACAAGGCCTGCTGCTTCCAATTTCTTGATTTCTTCAGCGATGAATTCTTGGCGCTCCACTGCTTGTTTCCTGACCTTCTGCTTGACGGGCCGCACATGAGGACAGACGACAAGATGGTGCTCGATTACTTTCCTGGGAACACCAGGGATGTCAGACGGTTGCCACGCAAACACGTCGACGTTCGCCCGCAGGAAAGCAACGAGCGCGCTTTCCTATTTAGGGTCAAGAGTGGCACTGATGGTGAAGGTACCACCAGTGCTGTCCTCCTTGGCGGACACCTCCTTGGTCTCTGGCGGAGCTACCATTGTCTTCTCACGCTTGCTGGTGGAGCTCGATGGTGCGTCCTCGACGGTAGCGCAGCACTCCGAAGAGGTGCACTTGCCGGAGTGGGCATCAGAACTCTTGCCGAACTTGGTCTTCTTCTTCCCCCCGGGAGCTTCAACGGCAAGTGACTTGCGATCTGTTGCGGCTGTTGCTTCCCGGTAGATCTTGTCGGCGCAGATAAGAGCATCCTTCTTGTCGCCAGGGACAGAGATGACACTTATCGGGCCTGGCATCTTCAGCATGTTGTATGCATAGTGAGAGGCTGCCATGAATTTGGCGAGTGCTGGACAGCCGAGTATCCCATTGTAAGGCAATGGAAAGTCAGCAACGTTAAAAGTGACCCTCTCAGTCCTGAAGTTCAACTCGCTGCCAAATGTCACCGGCAACGTGATCTTTCCCTTCGGCTTGCTCCTTCCCGGATTGATTCCTTGGAATGTGCCGGTCTCTTCGAGCTCGCTGTCAGGGATCTGGAGTTTCTGGAGTACCGCGGAGGAGATCAGGTTCAAGCCGGCCCCGCCGTCAACTAGCATCTTAGTGACCTTGAGGTTGCGGATAGTTGGTGAAACCAACATCGGCAAGCACCCGACCGCAGTTATGCGATCAGGGTGGTCCTCAATATCAAAGATGATAGGCGTGCTGGACCATTTCAGAGGCTTGCGTGTCTCGACGGGTGGTTCTGCCGCGTTGACTTCCCGCACCCACTGCTTGAGCTGGCGGTGTGAAGTATGCAGAGAAGCACCGCCGTTAATGCACATGACCTCTGTGGCTTTCTGGAACTCCTGCTCACCGGTCTCGTCATCATCCATATCTTCATCATCATCGTCATCTTCATCCTTGTCGCGGCCGCGGGGAGGTCTGTCTCCTTGCCGCTGCTTGGCCTTGCCGCGGCGTCCTCCCCGGCCGGGGCGTTTCTTGCCGGATCCTCCAGTACCTTCTTGGGCCTTCTCCTTGTCGCGTCGCTCGTACTCAGCCTTTTGCTGCTCGACAAGCTGCTCGACCTTCTTGCAGCTCTGGAGGTCATGGCCTTTGGTGCGGTGGATCTTGCAGTACTGTTTGTTGGTGCCGTCCTGCTTGTCGGCGACCGCCACAGCCTGGTAGATGGTGCATCCGGAAATCTCCTTGCCGGAGCTACCAGCTCTGGTTTTCTTGGCGCCACCTCCGTTGCCGCACTGCTCAACGACTAGCACATCTTTGCCTTTCTTCTTCCTGTTGTTCCGCCGCCGGTTTCTCTTTGCCGGGGCAACATCCTCGCTATCAGATCCTCCTGCTTCTGTATTCTCTCCGGGGAGTTTCCTCCCTTCCTCAGCACGTGCACACTTGTCGGCCAGGGCATATAGCTCACTGACGTCTCTGATCTTGCACATCGCCATCTCCTCCCGCATCCTGCGGTTTCGCACGTTCTGATGGAACGCCCTGATGATCGCGGCAGGGTGGACATCTGGGATATTGTGCTGTTGTCATGGGAAACGAACACCTATGGGGCAGGGCCCCTTTTTGGTCCGGCAAGGGAGCGGAGGGCGCACGAAGAGCAGATCGAGGCGAAGCACGCGAGGGATTTTACCCAGCTTCGGAGCTCTCCGTAGAGATAAAACTCCTACTGCTGCTTTGTGTTTCTATTATGTTCTTGCTTGAGAGCGTGGGTGTGTTGTAGTTTCGAATGAGTCCAACCCCTTCTACGTGCGCATGGGCCTCCTTTTTATAGTCTAAAGGGGTCACCGACAGGTGGCAGCGTAGAGGGAGGGGTAAAAAAGTAAAAACAGGGGTTGGTACAACCGCTACCAACAGTGCCCCCTACCTAACTCTGATGGCAGGGGACAAGGGCATTTAATGCCCGTCCGGTCGCCCAAACAGTGTAAGAAACGACCGTTAAGAGCGCCACCGATCGCCACGATGGCCTTCTAGTCATCTTCACTTGCCACCTCGCACCGCTTGGCTGCACAGCTACCCGCCACGTGCACCAGGAGCGATCCTGCGGCGACACGTCGTCGGATGTGCTGGAGCGTGGGCGCAGAGTGGTGGCTTTGCCGCGGCAAGCGCCTTGCCGCGGTTGCTGCCTTGTCGCACCCGCAAGCTTGCCTCTCGCCGGGTCTAGGTTGGCCTTCCCAGCAAGCTCCTCTTGCCGGGGTCTTGTCCTTCCCGGCAAGCTCCTCTTGCCGGGGCCTTGTCTTCACAGTTAAACACTTTGTTCTTGAATGGCAGTAATAGGAATAGCGAAGGATCTTGGCGGACGCCCGGCAAGCCTTGCCGCGGGGCGCTGCGACTGCCCGTGCACAAGTTCGGGATACTAAGGTACCCCTACTTTAGTACACCGACAGGAGCCCCCGGGCCTGGGCCATACACGGTGCCGAGCGCTGTTGGGCCAGGCCCAAAATAGGGCACGGGCACATGCGGCCTGGGTCCACACTAAATCTGACTCCGTATCCACCGCGCCCTCCCGTAACGGCACGCGTCAAACGCGGCGTCGTGGGAGAGATCATGGGCAATTCTTTAATCAGGAAAGGCGTAACGTTCGCCTCCCCTGTTTATAAGCAGAGGAAACAGGGCCATTCCCCCACCTTCGCCACTTGCAGTATCTTCCTCTGAAAGCTCCGCCGCTCCCTCCGCTTCCCAAGCCGAAAGAGAGCAGCGCTCCGCCGCCCGTCGCCGTCGTCGCCCCCAACACTTTCGCGCTCCCCCGCCGCTTCCGCCATGGCTCCGAAGACCGGCAAGAGCTCAAAGTCGAGCACAAACTCGGCCGAGGCGTTGCGGCTTGAGGCGCTGCGCAAGGAGCGAGTGCTTTTCCCTCCCGAGCTCACCCCGAAGGCGCTGCGGGAGGAATTTTACCTCTTCTGGTCGACGCAGACGCGGGCGCATCCGCGCACGCCGGTGCTCTCTGCCGAAGCTTCCACCTCGAAGCGGTGCCCAAAAGGGTACTATTTCTTTCCGGTGTTCTTCTATTGCGGGCTCTGCCCACCTTTTTCTGATTTCTTCTCCGACATCATGAATACCTACGGGTTTCATCTTCTTGATTTCACCTCCAACGTCGTTCTGACAATGGCGGTTTTCGCACACCTTTGTGAGAACTTCATTGGCATCCACCCAAATGTTGCTCTTTTTCGCCACTATTTCACCCCCCGAGCCGAGAAAGGAGAGCCATTGGCCAGCGGAATCGCCTGGACCTCACGAATCAGCATGAACGAGGTGTATCTGGGGGGCGAGCTCCGCAGCAAGTGGGATGAGTGGAGGGTGGAGTGGTGCTGGATCGCTGATGCCAATCCGCAGCCATTCACCAACCTGCGCCAGACCCGGGTAGTGCGCGGCGGCGACTGGAGCGCTCTGTCGCCGGACGACGCCAGGCTGAAGATTGCCACCACCCGAATCCTCCGGCTCAGGCTTGCCGGGCTCACAACAGGGGCAGTTGGCGCGGATTTCCTTCCCCGTTGCATTGCCCCTCTGCAGAAGAGGGGGAGGCCCACCTGGCTGTTTGGCGGCCCGGCGGATATCATGAGGCTGCGTCCAGGCCTCAACTTCAACTTCACAGTTCTGGAGCTTGACGGGATGCTGAAGGAGCTGTTCAAGCATGACGCCAACCATCCAGAGTGGTTTAGGCTGCCGCAGGGCGTCATCCCATTGTGCAACAACTCCCAGCGCGATCGCATCTGCGCAATGATGCCAGAGTGCGACTCACACGGGATAAGCCCAACTTGGATGGAGCCCGCCGCCGACGTCGTGCGGCAATTCTTCGATGGCTTGACAGAGGTAGCAGTCAATGCCGACGAGCAGAGGCTCCTCACCCGCGACACCACCGACGACGAGATGCAGTACATCACCACCAGGGCCGAAGAGGCGGCGGCAGCCGCCGCCGCGGGCGAGTTTGGCTTCACGTTGGAGGAGGCAGAGGCGGCCGAGGCGGCAAGCCTTGCCGACCGGGAGGACCTTGCCGGAGGGGTCGTTGGCGAGGGGGAGCCCGAGGCTGAAGCGAGCGAGCCCGCCAGGGGCGCGAGCGGCCAGCCGTCTTCGAGCAGCTTGCCGCAGGCGGAGCCCCCAGTGCAGCCCCAATTCCAACCAAGAAGGCGCCTCCGTCGAGTTGGAGATACAGCAGGGCGGCAGGCAGGCCAACAGCAGCAGCGTCGTGGGACGCGCTCCACCGCGGCAAGTACCGTTGCCGCGGGAGCATCTCAGGCCGTGCCGACAACTGAGGCGGGGTTTTCCCGGGCTGCCACGAACGATCCTGCCGCAGCTCTCGGCAAACGTCCAAGGGAGCCTACTCCTCCGCCTCGCCGCGCAGAAAGGGTACCAGACTTCAACCTCTCTGCGCTGAGCTCCGACGAGGAGGAAGAAGAGGAGGAGGAGTAAGGCTTTCTTCTCACTGTACTTGTTTTTCTTTGATCTTTGTTGTTGCTTTTCTTGTGTCTGATATGCTTCTCTCTGAATCCCTGTTCTATTTCAGGACTCTGGCCGAGAGAGCGGCGAAGAGGGCCAAGGTCCCCGTGGTTGTCATCGAGGACGATCCTGCTGTGATGGCAGAAGACACGTCCGAGACCACCCTGACGGACCCGGTTCCTTCTCCTCGCAGCAGCCCCCAGCACAGCCCCCAGCGTAAGTGTTTGGTTCACATCCTGTTGTGGGGCGCGCATGGGTGCTTTTTCTTTTGCTGACATCTTGATTATTGATTTACTTGTGTAGGAGCAGAGCAGGTCCATCAGGAGCAACCAGAAGCCGCTCCAGAGGTGTTGTCTGCTTCGACTACGCCGCCAAGGGGCGATTCTCTGACAAGGGAGCGCTCTCCGGCAAGGGAGCGGTCCCCGGCAAGGGGTAGTTCCCCGGCGAGGGACGTGACCAGCGATCCTTCGGTGGTGGAGCCCATGGTCACGGAGCCCAGCACAGGTAACCCTTCTTGTTGGAAATTTTCCCTTGGGTTTTTCTTCTGATCTTCTTTTTGGATCTTTGCTTGACTTTTTCTTCCTCTTCCTGCCTTCTGATCCCTCTCTCATAGACCCGATGGAGACTGAGGCCACCGGTGAAGAAGGCGCACGCGGCAATACTGAAGATGCCGCCGCTGACGAGGAAGAGGCCGGCGCTGATGAACCCGCCGACGAAGAAGCCGCCAAGGCTGCTGGCGCAGGAGCTGGCGAGGGGTCCGGCAATCATACTGGCGACCCTAAGGGTGCAGGAGCGCAAGGCGCTACACCGACTGCCGACCCCTCCGCCGCTGATGCAGCGCCAGGCTCCGAGGAGCCCCAGCCAGGCGCCTACTTGAAGGTCGGCGAGGGCGTATACATCAAGCTTCCCTGGGCGTCAAGCTCCAGGGCGCCGGTTGAAGGAGGGGAGTTTGATGGGGAAATACTCGCCTCTGCTGGGCTGGCAGTGGTTGACGCGCCAAGCAGCAGCAGCGGTGAGTCCAAGGAGGAGCAGTTGCTCCGAAAGTTGGTGTCACTCTACCGCGCCCGGCAAGCGAAGCTTGAGTCCCGGGAAGCGCTGGTCGCGCGGGCGGGAGTTGACATAGAGAAACATGCGGAGGAGCTCAAGAGCCGCAACCAGGAGGCCCTCCGATCCATTGCGGAGGAAAGGGCGCAACTTGACGAGGCGAAGAAGGCGTTCATCCTGGAAAAGGCTGAAGCCGAGGAGCAGCAGAGGCTCGCCGCCGAGGAGCTGTCCAGGCGGGAAGGTGAACTGACACAGAAGAAGGTTAATCTGGACAGCCACGAGGAGGAGCTCGAGGCCCGGGAGCAATCACTTGGCGGGGCACTCAAGGAGGCGAAGGATGCCGCCGCGGCTGCTGAGGCCGCCAAGAAGGAGTTAGAGGTAAAGGTGACGCAGCTGGAGGCGGACATGAAAGGGAAGAACAAAGAGCTTGCCGCACTCCAGCGCGAACGCGAGAAGGATGCCCTTGCCCATGGCGATCTGCAAGTTCAACTTGCCGACAAGATCAAGGAACTGAATGCCGCCAAGGACTCGAGCACTGATCTGGAGCTGAAACTGGCCACATTGACGGAGACGCTGGACGCCGCCAAGAGGCGAGAGGATGACTTGAAGAAAGAGGTCAAGGGCAACGAGGAGCTGCTGACGAGGGCTGCCGAGACTCAGAACACCTTCAAGGCCACGGTGGAGCTCTGGACGGAGGGCCTCGTCAACATCGCTGCAGCCATCGACGAGGAGCTGGCGGAACTGGACTTGGCGGGCTTCGGGTACTCCACCGACGAAAATCTCCATCCCAGCGCCAAGCTTACTCTTTTCTTCAAGGGCATGGTGATGGCCCTCCAGCAACTCCGGGAAAGGATCCCGAAGAAGCTGGCGGACGAGTCGCGCGCAATCTGCGCCAAGGTCTTGGAGAAGGTGTTGGTGAAAATACTCTTCCGCAATCCGGGCCTTGACCTCACCCGCGTCCTCAAGAAGCTGCCGGCGGGTGCTGATCTTGAAGAGCTCAAAGCCATTGTCGCACCCATTGTGGACAAGGTGAATGAGGTCAGGAAGGTTGACGGCGAGCGCATGGATTAGGCCACCCTTTTTCTCCCTTCCTTCTTCTTGCCGCTGCTAGATATGTCATAGGAACAATCTATTAGAGCGCGGCAAGTTATTTATTGTAATATAACTTTATTCTGGGTACTATCTGCTATGTTACTTCCTTTATTTGGTTCCATCCCTTGTATGTTTTTACCCTACGCTTTTAGGGAACTTGCCGGCGCAAGCACGCTTGCCGCGAGCGCTGAGTGCGGAACATCAGCAGCCTGTTGGCGGTGTTGCCTCCGGCAAGAAACCTTGTCGGGACTAATCGCAGCACACTTTCATTGTTGAGCGGACTCGAAACAAAGTAAGGGCGCAACTTAGCCACGAGCCGGTTCCTCCGCGCACAGGTTTTCCATACAAGGCACGGTCGTTCAAGGAATATAACTTAAAAATTTAAAACTGACTGTGCTCAAACTTTGGCAACTTAGCTTTTCTGTCGTCTGCGTCCCGGCAAGGCTGTATTTTTTGAACGACGCCTGGTCCACACCTTTATCCTTTCCTCCCCCCCCCGGTGAACTTGTGGGCGAAGGAACCTTCTTTTTGAACAAAAGAAAGAAGAGAAAATAAAGATATGGAACCTTAAGGCTCATTATTGCTTACCGGGGGCGAGTGCTGCACAAAGTGTCAGATAATACATGCAAAAAAGAAAAAGGCATGAAATTTGACAACATGTGCTGAGCATACGAACTTTATTTATGCACGGGATCTGCGCCCGGCTTTGTACAAAGGGTTACATGCAACAGCGGCAAGGCTTGTACAAAAGGTGGTTGCCGGAACAGATTCCGGCAACCGCGCCTTATGGGTAAAACTTGCGAAGATGCTCTATGTTCCAGGAATTGCTCACCGGAAAGCCATCCTCGGTCTCAAGGCAGACAGCGCCGGGCCTAGTGACTCGTTTCACCCGGTAAGGGCCTTCCCACTTCGGCGTCAACTTGTTGGAATTCTTGGCGGTTTGAACGCGCCGGAGAACAAGGTCGCCTTCCTCGAAGCTTCTGGCATTAACTTTGCGGCTATGGTAGCGACGCAAAGCTTGCTAGTAGCGAGCAGCTCATACAGCAGCCTGAAGATGATCTTCCTCGAGGAGCAGCGCGTCATCTTGCCGCAGCTGCTCTTGCTCAAGCTCATCATAAGCGAGCACTCGAGGCGATCCGTATACAAGTTCCGTGGGGAGAACTGCTTCTGCTCCATAGACTAGAGCAAAAGGTGTCTGGCCAGTGGCTCGATTTGGCGTCGTCCTGATCGACCAAAGAACCACCGGCAGCTCCTCGATCCAATTTCTTCCGCACTTGTGCAGCCTGTCGAAAGTTCTGGTCTTGAGCCCGTGTAGCACTTCAGCGTTTGCCCTCTCCGCTTGACCGTTGCTCCTCGGGTGAGCAACAGAAGTGAAGCAGATCTTGGCGCCAAGATCTTGGACGTATTGCATGAAGGTGCGGCTCGTGAATTGTGTGCCATTGTCGGTGATGATCCTGTTGGGGACTCCGAAACGGCAAACAATTGACCTGAAGAACTTGACCGCTGATTGTGCTGTCACCTTCCTCACTGCTTCCACTTCAGGCCACTTTGTGAACTTTTCGATTGCAACGTACAAGTACTCAAAGCCCCCGACAGCTCGGGGAAAGGGGCCGAGGATGTCGAGCCCCCAGACCGAAAATGGCCAGGATAAAGGGATTGTTTGGAGAGTTTGAGTTGGTTGATGTATCTGCTTGGAGTGGAACTGGCACGCTTCACACTTGGTTACTTGTGCAGTTGCATCCTGGAGGGCTGTCGGCCAGAAGAAACCTTGCCGGAAGGCTTTGCCGGCAAGTGCTCTTGCGCCAATGTGGTGACCACATATGCCTCCATGTATCTCTGCCAACAGCTCCTGTCCATCTTCCCGGGAAATGCACTTCAATTTCACTCCGTTGAATCTTCTTCTGTACAGTATGTCATCGACAAACTGGTACATACTTGATTGCCGGGCTACTTTTTCCGCTTCTTCCTGCTCTTCGGGAAGTTCTCCTGTCTAAAGGAAATGGACGATCTGATGTGCCCATGCCGGAGCTTGTGGCTCAACGACAAGGACTAAAGGCGCAAATGCTGCTGCGGGAACATCTGCTTCCATGGCAAGAATCTGTGATTCAGCCGGAGCGTGATGCTCCCTGGCAAGCGTGTCGGGACACAGCTTGGCGGGAGCGTCTGCTTCAACGAAACAAGCCCTAGGGCTTGTCGGAGCAGACTGCTCCTCAGCACTCTTTGTGTTGATCTTGGGGACCTTATTGACGGCGGCTTCGGGGAGCTCTGCCGGAAAGTAGTCACCAGTAACCAACTTCCTCTTCTTGCTCTGTCCAGTTGATGGTGTTACAGAAGGTTGAGTCAGTTTGAGCACAAAAATCCCTGGTTCCACAGGTAACTTGAGTGCGGCGCACTTTGACAGGCCGTCTGCAATGTCATTTTGAGTTCTTG
Source organism: Triticum timopheevii (assembly GCA_963921465.1). Taxonomy (NCBI): domain Eukaryota; kingdom Viridiplantae; phylum Streptophyta; class Magnoliopsida; order Poales; family Poaceae; genus Triticum; species Triticum timopheevii. The sequence goes on from OY997270.1 coordinate 209,371,872, forward strand.
GAACATGTTCCATTTGCAGGCCGTCAAAATGCTCTTCCAACTTCCTCACTTCATCAATGTATGCTTCCATCAACGGACTCTGATAATCTTTGTTAACTTGACGGACAACAAGCTGCGAGTCACCCCTGACAATAAGCTTCTTGATCCCAAGGTCTGCCGCGATTCTGAGTCCGGCAAGCAAGCCTTCATACTCTGCAGTATTGTTTGTTGCTTGCTCCTTGGGAAAGTGCATTTGGACCACGTACTTGAGGTGCTCTCCGGTGGGTGCGACAAGTAGCACACCCGCACCGGCGCCTTGCAGCGAGAAAGCACCATCAAAGTACATGATCCATACTTTGCTCGCTTCCTTGACGGGGATGCTCCTCTCCGGAGTTTCTTCATCAGGTGTTGGCATCCATTTTGCTATGAATTCTGCCAATGCTCGACTCTGGATAGTTGAGGTACTCTCAAACTTGAGGCCAAAGCTTGACAATTCCAGTGCCCACTCGACAATCCTGCCTGTTGCTTCTGGATTTTGCAGTATCCTCTTCAACGGAAAACGAGTGACAACTGTGATCTCATGTGCTTGAAAGTAATGGCGCAGCTTCCTCGAGGCCATGAGAAGGCCGAAAAGCAACTTCTGCACTCCATAGTACCTTGATCTAGCCCCCTGCAGAAGGGAACTGACAAAATACACTGGGCGCTGCACCATCTTCTTTTGTTTTTCTTCCTGCGGCTGCACAGATTCATCCTTGTCGGGACCAGAGCTTGTCGGGGGAGCCCCCTGCTTGTCGCTGGATTCGCTTGTCGTGGTTGTTGGCTCATCATCCGCCTCCCTCTCCGCTACTAACACAGCACTAACCACTTGATTGGTTGCCGCTAGGTATAGCAGCAACTTCTCTTGTGCTTAGGTGTGACAAGTATTGGAGTGGAGGACAGGTATCTCTTCAAGTCCTGCAATGCAGCCTCCGCTTCCGGAGTCCATTTCATTGGAGCCGCCTTTTTCAAAATTTTGAAAAATGGCAGGGCGCGCTCAGCAGACTTAGAGATGAACCTACTGAGAGCAGCAACGCAGCCAGCAAGCCTTCGCACATCCTTGACGCGCTTCGGTGCTTCGATCTGCTCAATGGCCTTGATCTTGTCGGGATTGGCCTCAATCCCCCTCTGGGACACAAAGAACCCGAGAAGCTTGCCGGAAGGAACTCCAAACATGCACTTCTCGGGGTTCAACTTGAGATTGATCTTGCGCAGATTTGCAAAAGTCTCGTCCAAATCTTGGATTAGAGTTTCTTTGTCCTTGCTCTTGACCACTATGTCATCCATGTAAGCTTCTACATTTCTGTGTAGCTGTGGCTCAAAAGCATGACTGACTACCCTTGCAAATGTTGAACCAGCATTCTTTAGTCTGAAAGGCATCCGTACAAAGCAGTACGTGCCACATGGAGTAATGAATGCGGTTTTCTCTTCATCCTCTTCCGCCATGAAGATCTGATGATATCCTGAATATGCATCAAGGAACGAAAGCAGATCACATCCTGCCGTGGAGTCAACAATCTGGTCAATGCGCGGCAAGGGAAATGGATCCTTGGGACAAGCTTTATTAACATCAGTGAAGTCAATACAAAGCCTCCACTTCTCGTTCGCTTTGCGCACGACTACTGGATTGGCTAACCACGTTGGATGGAGTACTCCTCGGACCTGGCCTGCTGCTTCCAACTTCTTGATCTCCTCTGCAATGAACTCTTGGCGTTCTACTGCTTGTTTTCTGACTCTCTTCTTGATGGGCCGCGCGTGAGGGCAGACGGCAAGGTGGTGCTCAATTACTTTCCTGGGAACATCGGGGATGTCAGATGGTTGCCATGCAAACACATCGACATTCGCCCGCAGGAAAGCAACGAGTGCTCTTTCCTATTTAGGGTCAAGCGTGGCACTGATGGTGAAGGTACCACCAGTGCCGTCCTCCTTGGTGGCCACTTTCTTGGTCTCTGGTGAAGCTGTCTTTGCCTTCTTGCACTTGCCGGTGGAGCTCGATGGTGCGTCCTCGACGTGAGCGCAGCACTCCGAAGAGGTGCGCTTGCCGGAGTGGGCATCAGAGCTACTCTTGCCGGACTTGGTCTTCTTCTTCCCCCCGGGAGCTTCAGCGGTAAGTGGTTTGCGTTCTGCTGCGGCTGCTGCTTCCCGGTAGATCTTGTCGGTACAGATAAGTGCATCTTTCTTGTCGCCATGGACATAAATGACACTTATCGGACCGGGCATCTTGAGCACGTTGTAGGCGTAATGAGAGGCTGCCATGAACTTGGCGAGCGCTGGACGGCCAAGTATCCCATTGTAGGGCAATGGGAAATCAGCAACGTCAAATGTAACTCTCTCTGTCCTGAAATTCAGCTCGCTGCCAAACGTTACTGGCAGTGTGATCTTCTCCTTCGGCTTGCTCCTTCCCGGGTTGATTCCTTGAAAGGTGCCGGTCTCTTCGAGCTCGCTGTCGGGGATCTGGAGCTTCTTGAGCACCGCGGAAGAGATCAGATTCAGGCCGGCCCCACCGTCAACCAGCATCTTCGTGACCTTGAGGTTGCGGATTGTTGGCGAAACCAACATCGGCAATCACCCGACCGCAGTTATGCGATCAGGGTGATCCTCAACGTCGAAGATGATGGGCGTGCTGGACCACTTCAGGGGCTTGCGCGACTCAACGGACGCTTCTGCTGCGTTCACTTCCCGCACCCACTGTTTGAGTTGGCGGTGCGAGGTGTGCAGAGAAGCACCGCCGTCAACACACAAAACCTCCGTCGCCTTCTGAAACTCCTGCTCGTCGGCCTCATCCATCTCTTCATCTTCGTCCTCATCTTCGTCCTTGACGCGGCCGCGGGGAGGCCTGTCTCCTTGCCGCTGCTTGGCCTTGCCGCGGCGCCCTCCCCGGGCGGGATGCTTCTTGCCGGATCCTCCGCCACCTTCCTGGGCCTTCTCCTTGTCGCGGCGCTCGTATTCAGCTTTCTGCAGCTCTACGAGCTGTTCAACCTTCTTGCAGGCCTGGAGGTCATGGCCCTTGGTGCGGTGGATCTTGCAATACTGCTTGCCGGAACCGTCCTGCTTGTCGGCGGCCACCACAGCCTCGCCGGAATCACCAGCTTTGGCCTTCTCGGCGCCACCTCCATTGCCGGACTGCTCGACAACTAGCACATCCTTAGCTTTTCTCTTTCTATTGTTCCGCCTCCGGTTCTTCTTTGCCGGGGCGGCATCCTCACTGTCAGATCCTTCTGCTCCCGCGTTCTCTCCGGGGAGTTTCCTCCCCTCCTCAGCACGTGCACACTTGTCGGCCAGAGCATATAGCTCGCTGACATCTCTGATTTTGCACATCGCCATCTCCTCCCTCATCCTGCGGTTACGCACGTTCTGATGGAACGCGCTGATAACCGCGGCAGGGTGGACGTCTGGGATGTTGCGCTGCACCTGACTGAATCTCCGTATGTACTTGCGCAAGGGTTCTCCTTCCTTCTGGGCGAGCAGATGAAGGTCGCTCTCCTGGCCATGGGGTTTGTGGCCGCCTGTGAAGGCGCCGACAAACTGATGGCACTGGTCCGCCCACGAAGAGATGGAGTTGTCCGACAAGTGCATGAGCCAAGATCTGACGTTGGGCTTGAGCACCAGCGGGAAATAGTTGGCGAGGATCTTCTCGTCGCGCCCCCCGGCAGCCTGCACCGCGATGGTGTAGACGCTGAGGAACTCTGACGGATGTATCCTGCCATCGTACTTCTCGGGCACGTCTGGCTTGAAGTTCTTGGTACTAGGCCACTGGACCTGCCGCAGCTCACGGGTGAACGCAGGGCAACCTACCGCGTACGGCAAGTCGCCTGGTTCCCCTGGCGCATGCATATTGACAGTGGGCCCGGCGCGCTGGTCTGATTGACGCCGCGCTTCTCTTTGGCGCTCGATGCGAGTACGAGCGTCTTCGTGTCGTCGTTCTTGGAGAACTTGGCGTTGATCGCGGCGAGCTCGCGGGTCCGACGACGCGGTGGAGTCGGTGTCGAGGTTGGCCCGGCGAGTCGGCGATCTTGGCCTTCGGGGCGAGGAGTGCACGGTGGTGGCACCCCCAGCGGTCTTGTCGGCGTCTGCTTGCGCCTGGGCGTCTTGCCGGGGCTTCGATGTGCTCGGTTGCCGGGGCTTGTCGCCGTTGGCGAAGCCGATGAGGCTCTGAATGGTGGCCCTCCAGTCGTCGATCTTGTCTGGCGCTGGAGGGTAATCTAGAAGCAGCTGGGCTCGGGCCAGCGCTTCCTCTGGAGTCTTGGGCGGCGGCGGCGAACGACGCGAGGAGCGAGATATGCTCAGACTTCTAACAGTGTTAGAAGGAGCAACATCACGTCCAGGCGACCGTCCCGCGCTCGTGCCAACGTGTTGACGTGCATGTTGTCCTTGAGCGTCCCGCGACCCACCAGCTTGGCCTTGCTCCAACGCGAGTACGGTGCTAGGAGCACCATGGCGTTGTCGATCTTGCACTCCCTGGGAGGGGTGCGGTGTATGTACAGACGCTGAAGCTTGCGGGGCCTTGTCCTTGGACCTGGTGACGACGTGAGTCCCACCGTCGGCGCCCGCTCCTCCGCCGGCGTCCACCCCACCGCCCGTTTGCTCCGGTGACGGTAGGATCGACGTGGACGGAGCGGCCACCTTCGAAGTCTTCTTCTTCGGCGGCATGTCGATGAAGATGTTGATGTAGCGCGCGCAAACGCCGGATCAGGTTCGCACAACCTTGACGCACCCCTACCTGGCGCGCCAAAGATGTCGTGGGAAACGAACACCTATGGGGCAGGGCCCCTTTTTGGTCCGGCAAGGGAGCGGAGGGCGCACGAAGAGCAGATCGAGGCGAAGCACGCGAGGGATTTTACCCAGCTTCGGAGCTCTCCGGAGAGATAAAACTCCTACTGCTGCTTTGTGTTTCTATTCTGTTCTTTCTTGAGAGCGTGGGTGTGTTGTAGTTTCGAATGAGTCCAACCCCTTCTACATGCGCATGGGCATCCTTTTTATAGTCTAAAGGGGTCACCGACAGGTGGCAGCGTAGAGGGAGGGGTAAAAAAGTAAAAACAGGGGTTGGTACAACCGCTACCAACAGTGCCCCCTACCTAACTCTGACGGCAGGGGACAAGGGCATTTAATGCCCGTCCGGTCGCCCAAACAGTGTAAGAAACGACCGTTAAGAGCGCCACCGATCGCCACGATGGCCTTCTAGTCATCTTCACTTGCCACCTCGCACCGCTTGGCTGCACAGCTACCCGCCACGTGCACCAGGAGCGATCCTGCGGCGACACGTCGTCGGATGTGCTGGAGCGTGGGCACAGAGTGGTGGCTTTGCCGCGGCAAGCGCCTTGCCGCGGTTGCTACCTTGTCGCACCCGCAAGCTTGCCTCTCGCCGGGTCTAGGTTGGCCTTCCCGGCAAGCTTCTCTTGCCGGGGTCTTGTCCTTCCCGGCAAGCTCCTCTTGCCGGGGCCTTGTCTTCGCAGTTAAACACTTTGTTCTTGAATGGCAGTAATAGGAATAGCGAAGGATCTTGGCGGACGCCCGGCAAGCCTTGCCGCGGGGCGCTGCGACTGCCCGTGCACAAGTTCGGGATACTAAGGTACCCCTACTTTAGTACACCGACTGCTGTACACGGCTGAATCTCTGAATGTACTTGCGCAGGGGCTCTCCTTCCTTCTGGGCGAGCAGATGAAGGTCGCTCTCTTGGCCATGAGGTTTGTGGCCGCCTGTAAAGGCGCCGACAAACTGATGGCATAGGTCTGCCCAAGAGGATATGGAGTTATCCGGCAAGTGCATGAGCTAGGACCTGACATTGGGCTTGAGCACCAGCGGGAAGTAGTTGGCAAGGATCTTGTCGTCCCGCCCCCCGGCAGCTTGCACCGCGATGGTGTATATGCTGAGGAACTCCGACGGATGCGACTTGCCGTCGTACTTCTCTGATACGTCTGGCTTGAAATTCTTCGTGCTGGGCCACTGGACTTGCCGCAGCTCCCGAGTGAACGCAGGGCAACCTACCGCGTACGGCAAGTCGCCTAGTTCCCCTGGCGCATGCATGTCGACAGAGGGCCCAGCGCGCTGGTCCGATTGACGACGCGCTTCTCTTCAGCGCTCGATGCGAGTACGAGCGTCTTCTTGCTGTCGTTCGTGAAGAACTTGGCGCTGATCGTGACGAGCTCGTGGATCTGATGATGCGGTGGAGTCGCTGTCGAGGTAGATCCGGCGAGTCGGCGATCTTGGCCTTCGGGGCGGAGAGTGCACGGTGATTGCACCTCCACCAGTTTGGTCGCCATCGGCTCGTGCCTGGCAATCTTGTCGCGGCTGCGATGTACTCGGCTGCCGTGGGGTGTCGCCGTTGGCGAAGCCGATGAGACTCTGAATGGTGGCCCTCCATTCGTCGATCTTGTCTGCCATTGGAGGGTAATCCAGGAGCAGTTGAGCTCGCGCTAAAGCTTCTACTGGAGTGGTGGGTGGCAGTGGTGAACGGTGCGAGGAGCGGGATATGCTCGGACTTCGAACTATGTTAGAAGGAGCAGTATTCCATCCAGGCGACCGTGTCTCGCTCGTGCCAGCATGTTGGCGTGCATGCTGGTCTTGAGCACCCCGAGATCCACCGGCTCGATCGTGGTCCAACGAATGTATGGTACCGCGAGTACCATGACGCTGTCGGTCCCGCGCCTCCTAGGATGGGCGCGGTGCATGTACGGACGCCGAGGTCTGCGCAGCCTTGTCCTTGGACCTGGCAGCACCGTGAGCTCCCTCGTCGACGCCCGTTCTTCCGCCGGCGTCTACCCCACCACCCGTTTGCTCCGGTGGTGGTGGGATCGACGTGGACGGAGCAGCCACCTCTGAAGGCTTCTTCTTCGGTGGCATGTTGATGAAGAAGATGAAGATCTAGCTCGTGTGAACGCCGGATCAGGTTCACACAACCTCGACGCCCCCTACCTGGCGCGCCAAAGATGTCGGGGGGAAACTGATCCACGGACACCTATGGGACCGGCGGACCGAGCCCCTTTCGGTTCGGCGGGGGGCGGAGGTCGCACGAAGAGCGGATCGAGGCGAAGCACACGAGCAGTTTACCCAGCTTCCGAGCTCTCCGGAGAGATAATACTCCTACTGCTGCATGTCTGAGTGTATTGAGTTCTTGCTCAGGAGCGCTGAGTGCTACAGTACACACTAGCTGCTAACGAGACCGAGCGTGAGTGTTTTCTGCCTTCGAACCCCCCTCTACGTTGCGCATGGGCCTCCTTTTATATGCTCAAGGGGTCACCGACAGGTGGCAACGTAGACAAGGGTAAAAATGGAAAGGTGTTGCGGTTGGTACAACTACCTGTACAGTGTATCATACCTAACCCTGACGGCAGGGGACAAAGGCATTAAATGCCCGTCTGCGTCACCCAAATAGTGCAAAAAGGGACCGTCAGGGGCGCCACCGCTTGCCACGATGGCAATCTTGTCAGCGTCGCTTGCCACCGCGCACCGCTGGCTGCACAGCCTCTTGCCACGCGCGCCTGGAAAGGTCCCAGGGCGACACGTTGGTGGATGTGCTGGAGCGCGGGTACAGAGTGGTAGCTTGCCGCGGCAAGCGCCTTGCCGCGGTCGTTGTCTTGTCGCGTCCGGAAGCTTGTCGCTCACCGGGCCTCGCCGGGACGCGTGGCGCGTCGCGGCAAGTTCCTTGAGATGCCTTGGTTGGCCTTCCCGGCAAGCTCCTCTTGCCGGGGCCTTGTCTCCTTGGCTTGAATACTTTGTTCTTGAATGGCTCCAAAGGAACCACGGAGGATCTTGGCGGTCACCCGGCAAGCCTTGCCACGGGGTGCTGCGACTGCCCGTGCACAAGTTCGGGATACTAGGGTACCCCTACTTTAGTACACCGACACGGAGATCTTTAACCATAGCAACACTAGGTTCTACTTTAATTTGTTTAGTAGGTTTAGATGCTCTAATATTACTTTTGCGAACCACAGTTGAAACCTTAGCATGTTCCTTTATCGTAACAGGGAAATGTAGTTCTTCAATATAAGTAGTAGGAACAACTGGGTCAACATTGTAAATAATAGTTTCATTTTTAGCTATGACCGGTTCTTTAGTTTCTTCTTTAATAGGGGGATGATATTTGAACCACTTCTCCTTAGGGAGGTCAATGTGAGTAGCAAATGATTAACAAAAATAGGCTACTACCTCAGAGTCAAGCCCATATTTAGTGCTAAACTTTTGAAATGCATCGGTATTCATAAAAGATTTAACATAATCAAACTCAAGCTTAATACCTGACTCTTTACCTTCATCAAGTTCCCAATCTTCAGAGTTGCGTTTAATTCTTTCTAAAAGATCCCACCTGAATTCAATAGTCTTCTTCATTAAGAACTAGTAAAAGAAGTATCGAGCATGGATTGATCATCACGAGAAAGCCGAGCATAAAAGTTCCGAATGATAATTTCTCTCGAGGTCTCATGCTTGGGGCATGAATATAACATTGACTTAAGCCTCCCCCAAGCTAGAGCGATACTTTCTCCTTCACAAGGCCAAAAATTATATATGTAATTCTGATCACGATGAACTAGATGCATAGGATAATTTTTTTGGTGAAATTCCAATTTCAATCGATTCCAGTTCCAAGATCCAATATCATCGCATAGCCTATACCATGCCAATGCTTTTAACTTCAAAGAGAAAGGGGAAACCTTCTTCTTAGCTTCATCTCTGGGCAAACCTGCAAGCTTAAATAATCCACAAATTTCATCCACATATATCAAGTGCATATCAGGAAGTTCGGTTCAATCTCCTCAATAAGGATTAACTAGCAGTTGTTCTATCATACCCGAAGGAATTCATAACCAATATTTTCAGTAGGTGTAGTAGGTTGAGGGGAAACTAATTGTGGTTTCGGTCGAGGTGAAGATACCATGAACAAACCCCTCAAAGGATGATTCTCCATAGTAATGAGTAACAATAAATTTCAACATGTAGTATAACTTTTCCTTACCAATTTCCACTTACCAAGAGCGCTTCACTCCCCGGCAACGGCACCAGAAAAGAGCCTTGACGACCCACAAGTATACGGGATCAATCGTAGTCCTTTCGGTAAGTAAGAGTGTCAAACCCAACAAGGAGCAGAAGGAAATGACAAGTGGTTTTCAGCTAGCTATTTTCCGCAAGCACTGAAATAGTCGGTAACAGGTAGTTTGATAGCAAGATAATTTGTAATGAGCAAGTAACGGTAAGTAAAGTGCAGCAAGGTAGCCCAATCCTTTTGTAGAAAAGGACATGCCAAAACGGTCTCTTACAATAAGCAAAGCGTTCTTGAGGGTACACGGGAATTTCATCTAGTCACTTTCTTCATGTGGTTTGATTCATGTTCGCTACTTTGATAATTTGATATGTGGGTGGACCAGTGCTTAGGTGTTGTTCTTACTTGAACAAACCACCTACTTATGATTAACCCCCTCGCAAGCATCCGCAACTACAAGAAAAGTATGAAGACAAAATCTAACCATAGCATTAGACTTTTGGATCCAAATCGATCCCTTATGAAGTAGCGCATAAACTAGGGTATAAGCTTCTGTCACTCTAGCAACCCATCATCTAATAACTACTCCACAATGCATTCCCTTGGGCCCAAATATGGTGCAGTGTCATGTAGTTGACGTTCACATGACACCACTAAGGGAATCACAACATACATATCATCAAAATATAGAACACATATCAAGCTCACTACTTGCAACAAGATTTCTCCGTGACCTCAAGAACAAAAGTAACTACTCACAAATAATAATCATGCTCAAGATCAGAGGGGTATTAAATAGCATAATGGATCTGAACATATAAGCTTCCACCAAATAAAACATATAGTAATCAACTACAAGATGTAATCAACACTACTAGTCACCCACAAGTACCAATTTGAGGTTCCGGTACAAAGATTGAACACAGTAGATGAACTAGGGTTTGAGAGGAGATGGTGTTGTTGAAGATGTTGATGGACATAGCCCTCCCAAAGATGGGAGAGTTGTTGGTGATGACGATGGCGATGATTTCCCCCTCCGGGAGGGAAGTTCCCCGGCAGAATCGATTCACCGGAGGGCAAAAGTGCTCCTACCCAAGTTCTGCCTCGAGACGGTGGCGCTTCGTCCCGAAAGTCCTCTCCTTATTTTTGTAGGTCAAAATGACTTATATACCAGAAGAGTGGCACCGTATGTGGGCCGAGGAGGGCGCAACCCACCAGGGCGCGCCTAGGCTCCCTGGCACGCCCAAGTGGGTTGTGCCCACATGGTGGGCTCCCTCTGGTAGTTATTTGCTCCAATATTCTTCATATATTCCTAGACATTTCTCCGTAAATTTCCAACTCATTTGGAGATGTGCAGAATAGGTAACTCTGACATAACTTTTTCAGGTCTAGAATTCCAGTTGTCGGCATTCTCCCTCTTTGTGCAAACCTTGCATATTATGAGAGAAAAGGCATTAGAATTACTCCATAAAGCATTATTGTATATAAAAACATTATAAATAATAGCAGGAAAACATGATGCAAAATGGACGTATCAACCCCCTGAGCTTGTCACTCCCCTGGACTTTGTTTGTCCCATCTCCGGTACATGGGGGGTGTCTTTTGGTTCATAAAAAATCACCGTAAATTTTCAGCCCAATCCGAGAACTTTTATTTCTGCACAAAAAAAGAACACCATGGCAGTTCTACTAACAAAAGCGTCAGACCGGGTTAGTTTCATTCAAATCATATATGGATAATTAGTTTTGTGCCCCTAGTTGTGTCCCACTCGTCTGTTTTACCCCTAGTTTCAGAAACTCACCTGTTCTCTCCAGGTCACTTTCTAGTTCTTTCATTTTTGCCCTTCCGTCACGGTTCCGCTTGGTCAGCGACATTTGACCATATAAGACGCTCCATTTTGGACACCGCTTGCCCTCGCTAGGACAGAACCCACTCGGGCCCATCTCACTCTCATCCCCACTCTATCTCGTTTCCCACTCTTGTGACGCCTCGAGACTGACGCTCCAGATGCCTTCCATGGATCCCGAGTTTCGCCGTCGGTTGTATTTGTTTGTTGCATTCTTCTTAGCATCTTTTGCATTGCAGCTTGTCATCATGCCATCATGTCTTTTAATTTTAAAAAATCATCTAAATAAACTTGTATGGATCTTCGGTCCATTTAAATCGAGGGATATTCACAATGGTGATTTCTCTTTATAACATACCCTCCCAATATAAAGGAGCTATAACAAAATATTCCATTTATTTGGAAGCCATCGAAACAAACTTGCATTTTAAATCTCTCTCGTTTTCAAATATTCTGTGTCTTGATCATTCTCCAAATACTTAAATTCCAGTTGTGGCACTTTGAAATATGTCAAAGTAGCTCCATGCCAGTTTTCAACTCAATTTGTATTTATTTAGCCTTCCAAATAGATATTTTGCTTCTATCTCTTTTCTGTAAATAGAAAAGGATGTTCCCCTTCTTTTCTTTTAATCCAGCCTGCTAGGCCTCCTGGCCTTCTCCCCCCACCACCGAAATGGCTCAAGGCCCACCTAAACCCTTCCTAACCCTAGCCCGATGCCCTCACCCGATCTCCTCCTCTCCCTCTCGTCCTCCCACACCGCCGCCACTCACACACGCAGCGCCCGAACCCGTCGCTCGCTAGCCCTCTCCCTCCTCTCGATCTCTCCCTCTCGCTTCCCCACAGCGCCGCCATCTCTCTCCGACCCCTCGCTCTCACCCTCTCGTGCCCTACCATGCCGTCAAGAAGATATACGGAGCGCTCACACCCGATCGCCGCCGTGCTCGTCCCCTGGCGTATATGAGCAAAGATTTTCATCCGGACAGATAGAAAGATAGGGGCTTATATTTTCGCCTCCCAACTTATTCACCTCAAGGGTGATGTCAACAATAATAACTTATGATCACTCATATTCAACTGGATATATGTGCCTAGATCTTTCCCCACCACATGGTGCTTGCAAAACAGAAAATAAAAAGTAATAGAGAAGAATACTATGACTCTTGCATAAAAAGTAAATACATAAAAGTAAAAGATAGGCCCTTCACAGAGGGAAGCAGAGGTTGTCATGCGATTTTTGGTTTTGTATGCACAAACCCTTAATGCAAAAGAACATCATGTTATATTGCCCCTTATGATAGCAACCTTTATTATGCAGTCTGTCACTTTTATTACTTTGCCATCACAAGTTTGTACAACACTTATTTTCGTTTACACTAAAAGATCAAACACTTTTAGGAGCAATTTTTATTGCCTTTTGGCACCAATGACAACTTACTTGAAGGATCTTACTCAACCCATAGGTAGGTATGGTGGACTCTCAAAACATGGATTTGGGCTTAAGGGTTTTGGATGCACAAGTACTATCTCTACTTAGTGCGGATTTTTGGCTAGCAAGGGTATTGAGAAAGCACCACATGTTGAAGGATCTATGACAATATAATTTCTATGTGAATATGAACAAACATAAATCATTATGTTGTCTTCCTTGTCCAACGTCAACAATTTGGCATAAGATGTTTAATGGGGGCTCATAAAAGATGTCCAAGATAGTGTATTTGCATGTGAATCTTCTCTTCCCTTATTAATTTTTTCATGAATTGCATCATTGACCAATGCTATATTTGACAACTTTCAATAAATTTTACCACTTATACTTTTCCTTATGTGATGTCATTACTTACGATAAGATTAGCATATGATATTTTTCAGTATTTTCCTTTATTTTGATTGAAACATAAAAGTAAAGAAGCAAAAACTCAAACTAAACTTTATTATATAACTCTCACTCGATTACATGGATAGATAGATCACGAAACTAGCACTCAAAAATAGATCATACTAAACTTTTATTCAACTAAATCACGAAATAGCTAAGGATCAAACTAAGATAAGTAAAGGTAATAAAAGTGATGGTTATACGATACCGGGGCATCTCCCCCGAGCTTGGCACAAGCCAAGGGGAGTGCCCATACCTGTGTACTCAAGTCTCCTTCTTTGGTGATAAAGATGATGGTGGTCGTGATGGAGTAGTCTTTTTCTCCAGCTTGCGTCTGAGGCTAAAGTTTTCCTCCCTTACATCATCATTCTCTAGAGCTTTAATACCCTTTTGCATAATGTCGCCTTGCTCTCCTGTAGAAAACGGGATGGAATAAATTGAACCATAGGTTTGTTTACTTTGTTAGGAAGGCTTGACTTCTTGAATTCCACGTGCATATCTCCAGGTTGAGGTAGTGGATCTTCCTCTTCCTCAGAGCTATCATCCCTTGTTTCCTCCATATCGACGTCTTCCTCATCATCCGTGGTCCAACCATAATGATACACATCTCCATAGACCTTGGGGTTTGCGATATAATCAGCGACATAGCTCTCTTCCTCCGAATCTTGAGACGACATATTTTCATATCTGCTAGAAAAGCAGAGCAAAACAAGAACAGAGTTTTCTCCGCGATACGGAGGTTAAATCGTCCGGGGGTATATATAAAGATTTTTTTATCTTGGGAAACAAGTATATGGAAGGAAAACGGAGTCGGGAATGTACCCAAGGGGCCCACTCCTACCAGGGGGCGCCAGGTGGGGCAGGCATGCCCTGGTGCCTTATGGGCACTTGGGTTGCCATCCCATTGTACTTTTTTCTAATATTCCAAAACTGATAGAAATATTTTTGCGGATTTTTTGGAGTCCGTTTACTTACCGTATCACGTACCTCTTCCTTTCCAGGGTTCTGGAGTGTTCTAGAAGGTTTCTTTTATGTGTTCCTCCAGTGTCATGGTTTGGATAATGTTAGTTTCAACATTAATAGGCGTACCTGAAATATAGTGTTTAATTCTTTGTCCATTGACCACCTTCGGATTGGTACCTTCGCCATTATTAATCTTGATAGCTCCAGAGCGATAAACTTCTTCGATGATATATGGCCCTTAACATTTAGAGAGAAGTTTTCCTGCAAAAAAACTAAAACGAGAATTGTACAATAGAATATATTCACCAACTTTGAATTCCCACTTTTGGATTCTTTTGTCATGCCATCTTTTAACTTTTTCTTTGAATAGTTTGGCATTTCATAAGCTTGGGTTCTCCATTCATCTAGTGAGCTAATATCAAATAACCTCTTTTCACCGGCAAGTTTGAAATCATAATTTCATTTCTTAATTTCTCAATATGCTTTATGTTCTAACTCAAGAGGCAAATGACAAGCTTTCACGTAAACCATTTTATATGGAGACATACCCATAGGATTTTTATAAGTTGTTCTATAGGCCCAAAGTGCATCATCTAGTTTCTTAGACCAATTCTTTTGGGACCTATTGACAGGTTTTTGTAATATTAATTTGATTTCTCTATTGCTAAGTTCAACCTGACAACTAGATTGAGGATGATAGGGTGATGCAATTCTATGGTTAACATCATATTTATCAAGCATTTTTACAAAAAGCACCATGAATAAAGTGTGAACCACCATTAGTCATTAAATATCTAGGGACTCCAAACCTTGGGAAAATAACTTCTTTAAGCATTTTGATGGAGGTGTTATGATCAGCACTACTAGTTGGAATAGCTTCTACCCACTTAGTGACATAATTAACAACAACCAAAATATGTGTATACCCATTAGAGGAAGGAAAAGGTCCCATATAATCAAAGCCCCAAACATCAAATGGTTCAACAACAAGTGAATAATTCATAGGGATTTCCTCACGCTTACCAATATTACCAATTCTTTGGTATTCATCACAAGATAAGACAAACTTATGGGCGTCTTTGAAAAGAGTAGGCCAATAAAAACCAGATTGTAATACCTTATGCGTAGTTCTATCTCCTGCATGATGTCCGCTGTAGGCTTCGGAGTGACACTTCTGTGCGATTTGTTCTTGTTAATGCTTAGGTACACAACGTCCAATAATACCATCTACTCCTTCTTTATAAAGATGTGGGTCATCCCAAAAGTAATGGCTTAAGTCATAGAAGAATTTTTTTCTTTTGTTGGTATGTGAAACTAGGTGGTATAAATTTAGCAACCATATAATTAGCATAGTCAGCATACCAAAGAGTATTATGAGAAGCATTTATGATAGATTGTTCATCAGGAAAGCTAACATCAATAGGTAGTGGGTCATCAAGAATATTTTCTAACCTAGACAAGTTATCAGCTATGGGGTTCTCAGCTCCTTTCCTATTAGTAATATGCAAAACAAATGCTTGTAGCAAAAGAACCCACCTAATGAGTCTAGGTTTAGCATCTTTCTTTTCCATAAGATATTTTATAGCAGCATGATCGGTGTGAACAATTACTTTGGAATCAACAATATAAGATCTGAATTTATCACAAGCAAACACAGCTGCTAAAAATTCTTTCTTACTAGTAGCATAATTTCTTTGGGCATTGTCTAGAGTTTTACTAGCATAATGGACAACATTTAATTTCTTATCAACTCTTTGTCCTAGAATAGCACCAACAACATAATCACTAGCATCATACATAATTTCAAAAGGCAAGTTCCAATCAGGTGGTTGAACAATAGGTGCATAAGTTAAGGCTTTTAAGTGTTTCAAATGCTTCTACATAATCATCATCAAAGACAAATTGGACATCCTTTTGTAAAAGATTTCTAAGAGGCTTCGAAATTTTAGAGAAGTCTTTAATAAACCTCCTATAGAAACCAGCATGACCAAGGAAACTACAAATACCTTTAATGTCTTTGGGAGATGGCATTTTCTCAATTGCATCAACTTTAGCTTTATCCACCTCAATACCTCGCTCAAAAATTTTATGCCCCAAGCCAATACCTTCATTCACCATAAAGTGGCACTTCTCTTGATACAAGACAAGATCAGTTTGTTCACATCTCTGCAAAACTCGATCATGGTTGCTTAAGCAATCATCAAAAGAATTTTTGTAAACGGAGAAATCATTAATCACCCATGAAAAAACCTCAACAATCTTTTCACAAAAGTTAGAGAATATAGTAGTCATACATCTTTGAAAGGTAGAAGGTGCATTAAATAACCAAAAGGCATACGTCTATAAGCATAAGTCCCAAAAGGGCAAGTAAAGGTGGTTTTCTCTTGATCAAGTTGTGCAACAGTTGTTTGAGAGAAACCAAAATATCCATCAAGAAAACAAAAGTGTGTGTGCTTTGACAATCTTTCAAGCATTTTGTCAATGAAAGTCAGAGGGTAATGATCTTTTCTAGTAGCTTTATTTAACTTTGTGAAATCAATTACCATTCTATAGCCCGTCACTATTCTTTGTGGGATAAGTTCATTTTCATCATTACAAACAACAGTAATACCTCCTTTCTTAGGGACACAATGAACAGGACTTATCCATCTACTATTAGCTATAGGATAAATTATACCTGCTTCTAGAAGCTTTAGGTCTCAGTTCTTACCACTTCTTTCATCTTAGGATTTAATCGTTGTTGATGATCAACAACAAGTTTAGCATCAGGCTCCAAATTAATCTTGTCTTGACAGAGAGTAGGACTAATGCTCTTAAGATTATCAAGAGTACATCCAATAGCAGCACGGTGCTTCCTCGGAATTTTTAATAATCTCTCTTCTTCGTATTTTGAAAGGTTAGCACTAATAATAACATGATATATCATTTTCTCATCAAGATAAGCATATTTCAAAGTGTCAGGCAATTGCTTTAATTCAAACACAGAATCACCTTTAGGTTGAGGAGGACCTCCTAGAGTTTCAATAGGCAAATTGTGTTTAGGGAGAGGTTGTTGTTCAAACAAAATTTTATCTATTTCATTTCTTTCACGGAAGTGCTTATCATTTTCATTGTCTAGCAAATATTGTTCTAAAGGACCAATTATTTCATCCTTACTAGGTAATTATTTATCATGAGGTTGTCTACAACAGTTAGACAAATTAAACACATGAGACACATCACCAAAATTGACAATGAATGTTTCTTTATTATGAAAATCTATCTTAGCATTGATAGTCTTCAAGAAAGGCCTACGAAAAATTATGGGACAAAAATCATCTTGTGGGGAACCAAGAACTAGAAAATCAGTGGGGTGTTTTATTTTCCCACACAAGACTTCAACATCTCTAACAATCCCAACTAGTGTGATGGCATCTCTATTGGCAGGTTTAATAGTGACATCCATGTCTTCTATTTCAGCGGATACTATATCATTCATAATTTCTTGGTATAAGGTAAAAGGAATAGAACTCACACTAGCACCCAAATCACATAAACCATGATAGCAATAATCTCGTATTTTAACTGAGACAATAGGCATGCCAACGACACGCTTATTCTTATCTTTAGTGTCGGGTTTGGCAATTCTAGCAGCTTCATCACAGTAGTAAATAACATGTCCATCAATATTTTTGACCAAGAGATCTTTAACCATAGAAACACTAGGTTCTACTTTAATTAGTTCATAGGGTTTAGGTGCTTTAATATTACTTTTGTGAACCACTGATGACACTTTAGCATGTTCCTGTATCCTAACAGGGAAAGGTGGTTTTGCAATATAAGAAGTAGGAACTACTGGATCAACATTGTAAATGATAGTTTCATCTTTAACTATAACCGGTCCTTTAATTTCTTATTTAATAGGGGGATGATATTTAAACCACTTCTCCTTAGGGAGATCAACATGAGTAGCAAATGATTCACAAAAAGAGGCTAGCTACTATCTCAGAGTCAAGTCCATATTTAGTGCTAAACTTGTGAAAAGCATTGGTATTCATAAAAGATTTTACACAATCAAACTCAAGCTTAATACCTAACTCTATACCTTCATCGAGTTCCCAATATTTAGAGTCGTGTTTAATTCTTTCTAAAAGATCCCACCTGAATTCAATAGTTTCTTCATAAAGGAACCAACACAAGAAGTATCGAGCATGGATTGATCATTACGAGAAAGCTGAGCATAAAAATTCTGAATAATAATTTCTCTTGAGAGCTCATGATTGAGGCATGAATGTAACATTGACTTAAGCCTCCCCCAAGCTAGAGTGATACTTTCTCCTTCATGAGGCCAAAAATCATATATATAACTTCGATCACGATGAACTAGATGCATAGGATAAAACTTTTGGTGAAATTCCAATTTCAATCGATTCCAATTCCAAGATCCAATATCATCGCATAGCCTATACCATGTCAATGCTTTTCCCCCAAAGATAAAGGGAAGGCCTTCTTCTTAACTTCATCTCCGGGTAACAAGCTTAAATAATCCACACATTTCATCCACATGTATCAAATGCATATCGGAATGCTTCATTTCGTCTCCTGCATAAGGATTAGCTAACAGTTGCTCTATCATAGCCGAAGGAATTTCATAACTAATATTTTCAGTAGGTGCAGTATGTTGAGGGAAAAGTCTTTGTGTTTTTGGTCGAGGTGAAGATACCCCAAACAAACTCCTTAAAGGATTTTTTTCCCCTAGTAACAAGTGACAGTAAATTTCAGCACGTAGTATAACTTTTTCCTTACCAATTTCCACTTACCAAGAGCTCTTCACTCCCCGGCAACGATGCCAGAAAAGAGTCTTGATGACCCACAAGTATAGGGGATCAATCGTAGTCCTTTTGATAAATAAGAGTGTCGAACCCAACGAGGAGCAGAAGGAAATGACAAGTGGTTTTCAGCAAGGTAATTTCTGCAAGCATTCAAATTGTCGGTAACAAGTAGTTTGATAGAAAGATAATTCGTAACAAGTAACAAGTAATAATAGTAACAATAAGTGCAGCAGGGTAGCCCAATCCTTTTTGTAGCAAAGGACAGGCTGGAACGCTCTCAAATAATAACTAAAACGTTCTTGAGGGTACACGGGAATTTCATCTAGTCACTTTTTCATCATGTTGGTTTGATCCGCGTTCGCTACTTCGATAATTTGATATGTGGGTGGACCGGTGCTTAGGTGTTGTTCTTACTTGAACAAGCCTCCCACTTATGATTAACCCCCTCGCAAGCATCCGCAACTATGAGAAGATTATTAAGTTAAAATCTAACCATAGTTAAACATTTGGATCCAAATCGGTCCCTTACGAAGTAGCGCATAAACTAGGGTTTAAGCTTCTGTCACTCTAGAAACCCATAATCTAATAACTACTCCACAATACATTCCCTTAGGCCCAAATATGGTGAAGTGTTATGTAGTCGACATTCAGATAACACCCTAAGGGAATCACAACATACATATCATCAAAATATCGAACGAATACCAAATTCACATGATTACTTGCAACATAACTTCTCTGGTGGCCTCAAGAATAAGGGAAATTACTCAAAAATAATATTCATGCTCAAGATCAGAGGGATATTAAATAGCATAATGGATCTGAAAATATGATCTTCCACCAAATAAAACATCTAGCATCAACTACGAGATGTAATCAACACTACTAGTCAGCCACGGGTACCAATCTGAGGTTTTGATACAAAGATTGCACACAAGAGATGAACTAAGGTTTGAGGTGAGATTGTGTTGTTGAAGATATTGATGAAGATTGGACTCCCAAAGATGAGAGGGTTGTTGGTGATGACGATGGCTTCAATACCCCCCCCACCCCCACCCCCATAGGGACTTTCCCTCAATGGAATAGCTCCGCCGGAGGGAAAAAGTGCTCGTGCCCAAGTTTCGCATCGAGACGGCGGCGCTCCATCCCGAAAGTCCTCTCCTTATTTTTTAGGTCAAAAGACCTTATGTACCTGAAGATGAGCACCGGAGGTGGCCCAGGTGGCCCACTACCCACCAGCGCGCTGATACGTCTCCAACGTATCTATAATTTTCGATTGTTCCATGCTATTATATTACCCTTTTGGATGTTTATGGGCTTTATTTTACACATTTATATCATTTTTGGGACTAACCTACTAACCGGAGGCCCAACCCATATTGTTGTTTTTTGCCTATTTCAGTATTTCGAAGAAAAGGAATATCAAACGGAGTCCAAACGGAATGAAACCTTCGGGAGCGTGATTTTTGGAACGAACATGATCTGGAGAGCTTGGAGTGCAAGTCAAGAAGCTTCCGAGGGCCCCACGAGATAGGGCCCCCCCCTGTAGGGTGCGCCCCCTGTCTCGTGGGCCCCTCGGGCAGCCACCGACGTACTTCTTCCTCCTATATATACCTACGTACCCCGAAAACATCCAGGAGCACCATGAAACACAGTTTCCACCGCCGTAACCTTCTGTATCCGTGAGATCCCATCTTGGAGCCTTCGCTGGCACTCTGCCGGAGGGGGAATCAACCATGGAGGGACTCTACATCAACATCCTTGCCTCTCCGATGAGTTGTGAGTAGTTTACCATAGACCTACAGATCCATAGTTATTAGCTAGATGGCTTCTTCTCTCTTTTTGGATCTCAATACAATGTTCTCCCCCTCTCTTGTGGAGATCTATTCGATGTAAACTCCTTTTGTAGTGTGTTTGTCGAGATCCGATGAATTGTGGGTTTATGATCAAGTTTATCTATGAATAATATTTGAATCTTCTCTGAATTGTTTTATGTATGATTGAGTTACCTTTGCAAGTCTCTTCGAATTATTAGTTTGGTTTGGCCTACTAGATTGGTCTTTCTTGCCATGGAAGAAGTGCTTAGCTTTGGGTTCAATGTTGCGGTGTCCTTACCCACGGACAGAAAGGGTTGCAAGGCATGTATTGTATTGTTGCCATCAAGGATAACAAGATGGGGTTTATATCATATTGCATGTGTTTATCCCTCTACATCATGTCATCTTGCTTAATGCGTTGCTTTGTTCTTACGAACTTAATACACTAGATGCAGGCAGGAGTCGGTCGATGTGTGGAGTAATAGTAGTAGATGCAGGCAGGAGTCGGTCTACTTGTTATGGATGTGATGCCTATATACATGATCATGCCTAGATAATCTCATAACTATGCGCTTTTCTATCAATTGCTCGACAGTAATTTGTTCACCCACCGTAATACTTATGCTATCTTGAGAGAAGCCTCTAGTGAAACCTATGGCCCCCGTGTCTATCCCTTATCATATTTGCTTTCAATCTACCTTTATTTGCATCTTTAATTTTTGCATCTATATTACAAAATACCAAAAATATATTTATCTTATCTTACTATCTTTATTAGATCTCACTTTCGCAAGTGGCCGTGAAGGGATTGACAACCCCTTTATTGTGTTGGTTGCGAGTTCTCAGTTTGTTTGTGTAGGTGCGTGGGACTTTTGAGGAGCCTCCTACTGGATTGATACCTTGGTTCTCAAAACTGAGGGAAATACTTACGCTACACTTTGCTGCATCACCCTCTCCTCTTCGAGGAAAACCAACGCAAGCTCAAGAAGTAGCAAGAAGGATTTCTGGCGCCGTTGCCGAGGAGGTCTTTGCTCAAGTCATGACATACCAAGTACCCATCACAAACCCATCTCCCTCGCATTTACATTATTTGCCATTTGCCTCTCGTTTTCCTCTCCCCCACTTCTCCCTTGCCATTTTATTCGCCCTCTCTTTCCCAATCTCCTCCTCTCTTTTCGCTTGCCGTTTTTCTGTTTGCTTGTATGTTGG
The DNA here is from genome assembly GCA_963921465.1 of Triticum timopheevii. Classification (NCBI taxonomy): domain Eukaryota; kingdom Viridiplantae; phylum Streptophyta; class Magnoliopsida; order Poales; family Poaceae; genus Triticum; species Triticum timopheevii. Next base: position 209,393,384 of record OY997270.1, read on the forward strand.
ATTACTTGTTACCACCGCACAAGATAATACCAAATTGTGTGATTTATTGAATACCAATAATAATGATTTCCTTAGTACTCAGATTGCTCCTCTTAATGATGTTGAGTCTTGTGAAATCAATACCGCTTTACTGAATCTTGTTCTGAAAGATCAATTCTCCGGCCTTCCTAGTGAAGATGCCGCTACTCATCTAAACAATTTTGTTGATTTGTGCGATATGCAAAAGAAGAAAGATACGGATAACAATATTGTCAAACTGAAGTTATTTCCATTTTCACTTAGAGATCGTGCTAAAGTTTGGTTTTCGTCTTTGCCTAAAAATAGTATTGATTCTTCGAACAAGTGCAAAGATGCTTTTATGTCTAAGTATTTTCCTCCCACTAAGATCATCACTCTTAGGAACGATATTATGAATTTTAAACAACTTGATCATGAGCATGTTGCCCAATCTTGGGAAAGAATGAAATTGATGCTTCGCAATTGCCCTACTCATGGTTTGAATTTATGGATGATCATACAAAAAATTTATGCCGGTTTGAACTTTGCTTCTAGAAATCTCTTAGATTCGGCCGCGGGAGGCACGTTTATGGAAATCACGTTAGGAGATGCTACAAAATTGCTTGATAATATTATGGCTAATTATTCTCAATGGCACACCAAAAGATCTTCTAGTAAAAAAGTGCATGCTATAGAAGAAATCAATGTTTTGAGTGGAAAGATGGATGAACTTATGAAGATGTTTGCTACTAAAAATAGTCCTCTTGATCCCAATGATATGCCTTTGTCTTCCTTGATTGAGAATAATAATGAATCTATGGATGTGAATTTTGTTGGTAGGAATAGTTTTGAAACAATGCTTACAGACGAAATTTTAATGCTAGACCGTTCCCTAGTAATCCCTCTAATAATTATGGAAATTCCTACAATAATTCTTATGGTAATTTTAATAAGATGCCCTCTGATTTTTGAGAATAGTGTGAAAGAATTTATTATTTCTGAAAAGAATTTTAATGCTTTGCTTGAAGAAAAATTGCTCAAAGTTGATGATTTGGCTAGGAACTTTGATAGACTTTCGCTTGATGTTGATTCTCTTAAAATTAGATCTTCTCCTCCTAAGCATGATATCAATGACTCTCTCAAAGTAATGAGAATTTCCATTGACGAGTGCAAGGAAAGAACCGCTAGATTGCATGCTAAAATAGAAAGCTTTATAAAAGCGTGTTATTCTAGTTTCCGTGAAAATGATGATGAGGATCTTAAAGTTATTGATGCGTCTCCGATTAGATCTATGTTTTGCAATATGAACTTTGATGATTATGGGAGTGATGATGAATCAACTTTGCCTAGAAGGCGTCCCAAAAATTCGGAGTCTTTAGATCTTAATGTTAAATTTGGTAAAAGTGAGATTGGAGAATCTTCAACTTCTAATAATATTGAACCTACTATCTTGGATTTCAAGGAATTTGATTATGATAATTGTTCTTTAAAAGGTTGTATTTCCTTGTTGCAATCCGTTGTTAATTCTCCTCATGCATATAGTAAAAACAAAGCTTTTACCAAACATATTGTTGATGCCTTGATGCAATCTTATGATGAAAAAATTAATTTGGAAGTTTCTATACCTAGAAAACTTAATGATGAGTGGGAACCTACTATAAAGATTAGAATTAAAGATTATGAATGTTTTGCTTTGTGTGATTTTGGTGCTAGTGTTTCCACGATTCCGAAAACTTTATGTGATATTCTAGGTTTCCATGATCTTGATGATTGCTCTTTAAATTTGCACCTTGTGGATTCCACCATTAAAAAACCTATGGGAAGGATAAATGATGTTCTTATTGTTGCAAATAGAAATTTGGTGCCCGTGGATTTTATCGTTCTTGATATAGATTGCAATCTTTCTTGCCCTATTATTCTTGGTAGACCTTTCCTTAGAACGATTGGTGCGATTATTGATATGAAGGAAGGGATATTAGATAACAATTTCCATTAAAGAAAGGCATGGAGCACTTTCCAAGAAAGAAAGTCAAATTACCTTATGAATCTATCATGCGTGCTACTTATGAATTTAGTGCCAAAGATGGCACTCGTTAGATCTATCTTTGTTTTTATGCCTAGCTAGGGGCGTTAAACGATAGCGCTAGTTGGGAGGCAACCCAATTTTCTTTATGTTTTTTGTTTTTGCTCCTGTTTAGTAATAAATCTTGCATATACCTTCTGTTTAGATGTGTTTTTATCTTTTAGTTAGTGTTTGTGCCAAGTAGAACCTATAGGATAACCTACGATAATAGTTGATTTGATTCTGCTGAAAAACAGAAACTTTGCATGCACGAATATAAGTTTGTTAAATCATAGGAATGTGCTTTTGCGTTGATTGTTTCTGCTTCTGTTCAATAAACAAATTTTACAGGACTTCCTATTTTCATAGGATTTTTAGAGTTCCATAAGTTTGCGTTAGTTACAGATTGCTACAGATTGTTCTGTTTTTGACAGATTCTGTTTTTCATGTGTTGTTTGCTTATTTCAATGCATCTATGGCTAGTAAATTAGTCGATGAACCATAAAGAAGTTGGAATACAGTAGGTTTAACACCAAAATAAATAAATAATGAGTTCATTGCAGTAAATTATGTGGTGGTTTTGTTTTCTTTCACTAACGGAGCTTGTAAGATTTCCTGTTGAGTTTTGTGTTGTTTTCAAGTTTTGGGTAAAGCTTTTATGGACTATGGAATAAGGAGTGGCAAGAGCCTAAGCTTGGGGATGACCATGGCACCCCAAGTTATTCAAGGATAGCCAAAATCCTAAGCTTGGGGATGCCCCGGGAAGGCATCCCCTCTTTCGTCTTCGTTCATTGGTAACTTTACTTGGAGCTATATTTTTATTCGCCACATGATATGTGTTTTGCTTGGAGCGTCGTGTATTATATTAGTCTTTGCTTTTTAGTTCACCACAATCATCCTTGCTGTACACACCTTTTGGGAGAAGCCTATTTGATTATAGTTTGCTAGAATACTCTATGTGCTTCACTTATATCTTTTGAGCTTGATTGTTTTTGCTCTAGTGCTTCACTTATATCTTTTAGAGCACGGTGGTGTCTTAATTTTGAAGAAATTACTAGTCTCTCATGCTTCACTTATATTATTTGGAGAGTCCTTTAGAACAGCATGGTATTTGCTATGATCATAAAGTTGGTCCTAGAATGATGAGCATCCAAGTTGGGTATAATAAAAACTATCATAGAAAGTGAATTGGATGCTATGATCATTTTGATGCTTGATAATTGTTTTGAGATATGGAGGTAGTGATGTTAAAGTCATGCTAGTTGGGTGATTATGAATTTAAAGAATGCTTGTGTTGAAGTTTGTGATTCCCGTAGCATGCACGTATGGTGAACCGCTTTGTGATGAAGTTGGAGCACAATTTTATTTATTGATTGTCTTCCTTATGAGCGACAGTCGGGGACAAGCGATGGTCTTTTCCTACCAATCTACCCCCCTAGGAGCATGCGCGTAGTGCTTTGGTTTTTGATGACTTCTAAATTTTTGCAACAAGTATATGAGTTCTTTTGATTAATGTTGAGTCCATGGATTATACGCACTCTTTCACCCTTCCACCATTGCTAGCCTCTCTTGTACCGTGCAACTTTCGCCGGTACCATACACCCACCATTTACCTTCCTCAAAACAGCCACCATACCTACCTATTATGGCATTCCCATAGCCATTCCAAGATATATTGCCATGCAACTTTCCACCGTTCCGTTCATATGACACGCATTACTTTTGTCATATTGCTTTTTGCATGGTCATGTAGTTGACATTGTATTTGTGGCAAGGCCACCTTCATAATTTTCATACATGTCGCTCTTGATTCATTGCATATCCCGGTACACCGTAGGAGGCATTCATATAGAGTCATATCTTGTTCTAGCTTTGAGTTGTAAATCCATAAAAGTGTGATGATCTTCATTATTAGAGCATTGTCCTAGTGAGGAAATGATGATGAAGACTATGATTCCCCCACAAGTCGGGATGAGACTTCGGACTTTACAAAAAGAAAAATCAGAAAAAAATAGAGAGGCCAAAAAGAAAAGAAAAAAAGAAAGGCCAAAGAAAAAGAAAAGAAAAAAATATAAAATGAGAGAAAAAGAGAGAAGGGACAATGCTACTATTTCTTTTTCCACACTTGTGCTTCAAAATAGCACCATGATCTTCATGATAGAGAGTCTCATATGTTGTCACTTTCATATACTAGTGGGAATTTTTCATTATAGAACTTGGATTTTATATTCCACTGATGGGCTTCCTCAAAAGTGCCCTAGGTCTTCGTGAGCAAGCAAGTTGGATGCACCCCACTTAGTTTCTTTTGTCGAGCTTTCATATATTTATAGCTCTAGTGCATCCGTTGCATGGCAATCCCTACTCACTCACATTGATATCTATTAATGGGAATCTCCATAGCCCGTTGATACGCCTAGTTGATGTGAGACTATCTTCTCTTTTTTTGTCTTCTCCACAACCACCATTCTATTCCACATATAGTGCTATGTCCATGGCTCACGCTCATGTATTGCGTGAAAGTTGAAAAAGTTTGAGATTATTAAAGTATGAAACAATTGCTTGGCTTGTCATCGGGGTTGTGCATGATTAAATACTTTGTGTGATGAAGATAGAGCATAGCCATACTATATGATTTTGTAGGGATAACTTTCTTTAGCCATGTTATTTTGAGAAGACATGATTACTTTGATTAGTATGCTTGAAGTATTACTATTTCTTATGTCAATATGAACTTTTATTTTGTATTCATTTGGATCTGAACATTCATGCCACAATAAAGAAAATTACATTATGAATTATGCTAGGTAGCACTTCCCATCAAAAATTTCTTTTTTACCTACTCGAGGACGAGTAGGAATTAAGCTTGGGGATGCTTGATACGTCTCCAACGTATCTATAATTTTTTATTGTTCCATGCTATTATATTACCCCTTTTGGATGTTTATGGGCTTTATTTTACACATTTATATCATTTTTTGGACTAACCTACTAACCGGAGGCCCGGCCCATATTGCTGTTTTTTTGCCTATTTCAGTATTTCGAAGAAAAGGAATATCAAACGGAGTCCAAACGGAATGAAACCTTTGGGAGCGTGATTTTTGGAACGAACATGATCTGGAGAGCTTGGAGTTCAAGTCAAGAGGCTTCCGAGGGCCCCACGAGATAGGGGCCCACGCCCCCTCGTAGGGCGCGCCCCCTGTCTCATGGGCCCCTTGGGCGACCACCGACGTACTTCTTCCTCCTATATATACCTACGTACCCCGAAAACATCCAGGAGCACCACAAAACACAATTTCCACCGCCCTAACCTTCTGTATCCGCAAGATCCCATCTTGGAGCCTTCGCCGACACTCTGCCGGAGGGGGAATCAACCACGGAGGGCCTCTACATCAACATCCTTGCCCCTCCGATGAGTTGTGAGTAGTTTACCACAGACCTACGGGTCCATAGTTATTAGCTAGATGGCTTCTTCTCTCTTTTTGGATCTCAATACAATGTTCTCCCCCTCTCTTGTGGATATCTATTCGATGTAAACTCTTTTTGCGGTGTGTTTGTCGAGATCCGATGAATTGTGGGTTTATGATCAAGTTTATCTTTGCAAGTCTCTGAATTCTTTTATGTATGATTGAGTTATCTTTGAAAGTCTCTTTGAATTATCAGTTTGGTTTGGCCTACTAGATTGGTCTTTCTTGCCATGGGAGAAGTGCTTAGCTTTGGGTTCAATCTTGCGGTGTCCTTACCCAGTGACAGAAAGGGTTGCAAGGCACGTATTGTATTGTTGCCATCGAGGATAACAAGATGGGTTTTATATCATATTGCATGTGTTTATCCCTCTACATCATGTCATCTTGCTTAATGTGTTTCTCTGTTCTTATGAACTTAATACAGTAGATGCAGGCAGGAGTCGGTCGATGTGTGGAGTAATAGTAGTAGATGCAGGCAGGAGTCGGTCTACTTGTTATGGACGTGATGCCTATATACATGACCATGCCTAGATAATCTCATAACTATGCATTTTCTATCAATTGCTCGACAGTAATTTGTTCACCCACTGTAATACTTATGCTATCTTGAGAGAAGCCTCTAGTGAAACCTATGGCCCCCGGGTCTATCTCTTATCATATTTGCTTTAAATCTACCAAAAATATATTTATCTTATCTTACTATCTTTATTAGATCTCACTTTTGCAAGTGGCCGTGAAGGGATTGACAACCCCTTTATTGCGTTGGTTGCAAGTTCTCAGTTTGTTTGTGTAGGTGCATGGGACTTTTGAGGAGCCTCCTACTGGATTGATACCTTGGTTCTCAAAACTGAGGGAAATACTTACACTACACTTTGCTGCATCACCCTCTCCTCTTCGAGGAAAACCAATGCAAGCTCAAGACGTAGCACGCGCGCCTGGAGGGGCTGGCGTGCCCTGGTGCCTTGTGGTTACCTGGGTGGCCCCTGTGGTAGTTATTTTCTCCAATATTTATTATATATTCCAAAATAATTATCCGTAAAATTTCAACTCATTTTGAGATGTGCAGAATAGGTATATCTGACATAGCTTTTTTTAGGTCCAGAATTCCAACTGCCGGTATTCTCCCTCTTTGTGTAAACCTTGCATATTATTAGATAAAAGGAATTAGAATTACTCCACAAAGTCTTATAATACATAAAAACACTACAAATAACAGCAGGAAAACATGATGCAAAATGACGTATCATTGGCTCATGATACCATATGATACAGGGCTAGACCCGGTTTCGGCCGATCTTTCACAATTGGAGTGGATTCCCGCGAAGAACACGATGAACACATGGAAGAACGGAGATAAATCACAAGGGTAAGCACTCAAGAACAAGTCCAATAACACATCCACTAGACAATCAGACACACAAGATCCACAAAGGTACATGAACAACAAAGAGGAAGATACAAGGTAGAGTTCATCCCAAAACCAAAGGAGATGGGGTCTTGATGATCTAGGTAGATCCTTCCCACAAGGGGGTCTTGAATCCCTTAGGATCTTCTCACATGCTCACATGGAGGTCTTAAACTCCATGGGAGAGGCCTATCTCTCTCAAGAAGAGAAGGTAGGAGCCAAGCTCAACTAAGATGAGCTATCATATTTGTTAACCCTAGAAACAAGGAGGGGGTGTCTATATATAGTGCTAGGGGCAAATGGGTAGGTAGGAGAGGGATATATGGGCATTTGGCTCGGCTGTGCACGCACAGGTGCCGGATGTCCAGGCTAGGGGCCGGATGTCTGGGGCTTCAGGGGGCGTCGGATGTCTAGGGCTCGGGCCAATTGTCTAGCCATTTGATGGCCATAGCTGCTATACTCCTCTGTTAGATTTCCGGGTGGGATGTCGGATATCTAGGTGTTGGTGAGGAGCCGGATGTCTGGGCTAGCGCCGGATGTCCGGCCACTAATACTTTTGGTCGTCTATTGGTGCAGCTCCTCCGTGGCTGCACAGGCGCCGGATGTTCGGCCCATGGCCCGGATGTCCGGCTGCTGTAGCTTTCAGCGGCATCATCTTCATCCATCGTCGCTTCCAATCTTCCCTCGCGGATGGTGTAGTTGTATACTTGCGCTCGCACTCCTCCTCGTCGTCCCTAGTGCTCTGACCATGCCTATGTATGCACACGAGTGGAGTGTCAAGTAGTATACCATCCTCGAAGGGGTCAAGTAAACACGCATAAAGGAGATGATTCACCTTTGTGTATGTGAAGTAGATGTCACACGTGTCACTTGACGAATGGACTCTTGACATGGTGATGTTCGTAGGATGCTCTGCATCACTACCTTTAGAGGTGCACGGGCTACCCGGCAATGTAAGTGCATCTAGTGCCCCTTAGTGATTTTGGTGTATTGAAGACTTATAGGTTAAGGGACTGATGCGTTTGTGAGTGTACACAGGTCTATAAGTCTATGAGGAGTTTGATATTTACAAAGAAATTCGACCCCTAAAAATGAAGTTCTTCAACTGAAGACTTTGGATTTCTGAAGACTTTCTGAAGACTTTGAAAGTGAAGAAATTGGTGTGACCTTGAAGACTTGGCAATCATTCGAGGAACATGAAGCATGAAGACTTTTGTTTTCGTAGTTTCATTTTCTCTTTCTGGAGTCATAGGAAACACCGTACTATTAAAGGGGGTCGAGGAAATACTAGGGAAAATTTTCCATGTGATGCTCAACTCAAAATCCTACACCTACCAATCCCTTCAAGTGAAGCCATTGGAAATCTCATACAGTTCAGTCATATTCTTCAGTGACAGAGACGAAGTTCTTCTGGTCTCTGAGGAATTTTTTTTTGACTGAGGAGTTAGGAATTCGCCAGTGCGAATTGCCTACACAGTGAGGAACATGATAGCCCTTAGGATTTTGATAGTCAAAATTCCGACCGTTGCTGTGCTATGCGCCAGTTGTTCCAAAATATCTACCCACCTAACGGTCATATCAGACAAGGGAATTTATGCCTTATCATGTCAGGCTACTCCCTAGGCTATAAATAGCTGCCCCCTACAACCACTAGCTGGCTGGCTGCTCCGAGAGAAACTGACACTTGTCATTTGAGAGCATCCCATCCTCCGAGGACTTTGAGCGAAAATCATCAAATGAGGAAAACCCAAACCTAACACCTACAAACCCAAACTGATTGAGCATCACTGAAGAGATTGATCCTATGTGGATCCGACGCTTGTTTCCTTTGAAGACTGTGCTTCTTCCAGACGGTTAGGCGTCAAGGTCTAGAGCATCCAAGAGGAATTGTGGATCGCCGAGTGACCAAGTTTCTGAAGGTTCAGAAGTCACCTGAAGACTTACCACGAGTTATTGGGCATGGTCTGTGTGACCTTAGCTCAAGGAGAATACGGTGAGGATTATGTGTCCGGGACTGGGTGTCCTCGAGTTTAAATACTCAGCCACTCCAACCAGATGTACAACTGAGACAGCAGTTGGAACTAGTCTACCAAATCATTGTCTTCACCGAGCTTACTAGTTCTATCTCCTCAACTCTTTCATTTCCTCATGTCTGTTATTGTGTGCCTATTCATATCTGTTTGAAGACTTTGACTGAAGACTTTCTCAATTTCCTCAGTTCAATTTCTTTAGTCTGCCCGTCTTCTTTCTTGTGTTATCCTGTGTTTACGCTTTCTGTACTCTGTGTTGTCTTCATCTTGTCATGATGACTATGCTTGTACTATGTTATGTTTACTTCTGAGTACTTATTCCGCAGCAAGTAGTTCTTCATTTAGGAATTTCCTCACCAGCAAATTCCTCAATGAAGAATTCATAAAAATCACCTATTCACCCCCCTCCAATCGATATAACGCACTGTCAATTGGTATCAGAGCAAGGTACTCCCTTGTTCTGTGTGATTTTGGTTTAACCGCCTGGAGTTTTAGTTATGTCGACTGCAGGATTGAGGAATGTGTCCTGCCCCATCTTTGACGGTCATAAGTATCCTCGTTGGAAGGCCATGATGAAGAAGCGACTCATGGCTATGGAGAGCGAATTGTGGACCGTCACTGAGATTGGTCTTACCGATCTATGCAAGATGGCGGAGGCTGATGACATTCGCAAGTACACTCTACTCAACCTCACAGCGAAGGATGTCATCTGCTCCTGTCTCTCCCGAAATCAGTTCAGGAACGTCATGCACCTCAATCACGCGAAGCTAATCTGGGACCGGCTCTCTGAGGTCTACGAAGGTCATTGTACTCGTCATGATCCTTGGTTTGAGGATTACAAGGATTCTCTCAAGGAGATGACTTTCGCACCTGAATCGTCATCCTCTTCACCGTGCCTTATGGCAGAGGGTGCCAAGGTAACTGAATGCTACCTTTCCGAGTCTAGTGATGATGAATCAGGTGATGAATTTGGCCCCAGCTATGTCAAACTTGCTTCCCTTGCCACTAAACAACAAAGAGCTTTGGAAAAAGTTCAATACATGCTAAATAAGAGCGATGATATGTTGGGTGAAGAAATGGATCAGTCAAAAGCATGGCTGAAAGTCTTCAGAGACTTCAGTCCAAGTTTGACGCCCTTCAAGATCATCATAACACTCTCTTATCTAATCACGAGAAGCTTTCTTCTGAATCTCTTCAAAGAAATCAAGATCTTGAAAAGCTAAGAGTGGATTATGAAGATCTTCAGAAGGAGCACGATTCATTACTTGCTCAACAAATTAGCGCTACTCAGGAAGAATTTGTTCCTCCATGTCTGAAATGCATTGAACGTGAAACTGCAAATTCTTCACCTGAATGTTCAAATGCTTCTAATGCTACAAATTCTTCATATGTCTCTGCTATCACTAATTCCTCATCTGAGGACAATGCAAGTATCACTGATGATGCAGGGCTGAAGGAATTGTACATGACAGGCATGTAGAAAAGCCTCAAAGGGCATCAGACTCTTTGTGATGTGCTCAAAAAGCAGATCCTCAACAGAAACCCTAGGAAAGAGGCTATTGCCTTTGAGAGGAAACTCAATGCTGATGGAACATATTGGAAGCCTGAGCAGTACCCCAAAACCTCATGGGTTGCTGCAAAGGGACCTCTAGTTGATCCATCCAACTTATCTGGCTTTACATGTGAATCTCCTCATTCTTCTGATGAGTCATTTGACTCTAACTATAAACTGTTCAAAAATCAGAATGGTGAAGTATTTGCTAGATATGTTGGGACTAACTGCAGGAACGGTTCCCCTATGAAGAAAATCTGGGTTCCCAAAAGTTGCCTTGAAAGTCTTCAGGTGAATGTCCTCATGACACCACCTGTGAAGAATAGGAACCCCAGATCAACTTATTCATATGAACTAAATTCTTCCTATGGATCCAAGTCCTCAAGTGGACCAAATTCCTCATGTGGATCAAATTCCTCAAAAGGATCAAAGTCCTCATATGATCATCATTGTGCTAACCCTTCTGTTTCGCAGGGTAGAGCTAAGTGCTATGAATATGTGCATTATTCTTCAAATCATTATGTTCATAAGTCCTCGAAGAATTTCTCTGCTTATTCATATGCTTACCCTAACCCCTCTTATGTGAAACGAAGTGGACTGGCGTCTATGCCACCTTTCTCATATGGTGCTCGTAGAGTGATGAATTCTTTGCCACCCCTTCAGATGTGGGTGGTGAAGAAAAAGAACTAATCTCTTATGCAGGGTCAGGTCTCCAGACGTGCTCAAAAAGTCTGGAGAATTTGCTAGAGACCTGAACAGTGCCTGATAGGACGCAGGCTAATCATGATTAAATGAACTTTCATTTCACACGTCCTCCTACCAATTTATCTGTTCTATTGCTTGACGAAATTGATATGATGATATTGATGTCATATTCTTCACTAATGAAGTATATGAGTTCGTAAGCTGCACTAATTCATCTGTAGGATGATCAACCCAAAGCCAATGAGTGGGTCCTCGATAGTGGATGTACAAATCACATGACTGGTGACAAGAATCTATTGATGGATGATCCCTTATCACTGTCACATCTGAAGCATGTCATCTTCGCTGACAAAGGCAAAAGTCAGGTATTGGGTCTAGGTAAGGTTGCGATCTCTAAGGACATACACATGGACAAAGTCATGCTTGTCGAGTCCTTAGGATACAACCTCATGTCTGTCTCAATGCTTTGTGATCTTGATATGGTTGTTGTCTTTGGCAAGTATCGTTGTGTTGTGATCATGGAAGCTGACAATTCCAAAGTCTTCGAATGCTTTAGGAGAGGAGACTTGTACATTGTTGATTTCTCTACAGGACCACAATCGGCCGTATGCTTACTTTGTAAGTGCATCTAGTGCCCCTTAGTGATTTTGGTGTATTGAAGACTTATAGGTTAAGTGACTGATGCGTTTGTGAGTGTACACAGGTCTATAAGTCTATGAGGAGTTTGATATTTACAGAGAAAGTCGACCCCTAAAAATGAAGTTCTTCGACTGAAGACTTTGATATTCTGAAGACTTTCTGAAGACTTTGAAAGTGAAGAAATTGGTGTGACCTTGAAGACTTGGTATTCATTCGAGGAATATGAAGCGTGAAGACTTTTGTTTTCGTAGTTTCATTTTCTCTTTCTTGAGTCATAGGAAACACCGTACAGTTAAAGGGGGTCGAGGAAATACTAAGGAAAAATTTCCATGTGATGCTCAACTCAAAATCCTACACCTACCAATCCCTTCGAGTGAAGCCATTGGAAATCTCATACAGTTCAGTCAATTTCTTCAGTGACAGAGACGCAGTTCTTCTGGTCACTGAGGACTTTGCTCTGACTGAGGAGTTAGGAATTCGCCAGTGCGAATTGCCTACACAGTGAGGAACATGATAGCCCTGAGGAATTTGAGAGTCAAATTTCCGACCGTTGCTGTGCTGCGCGCCGGCTGTCCAAAATATCTTATCCACCTAACGGTCATATCATTGAAGGGCATTTATGTCTTATCATGTCGGGCTGCTCCCTAGGCTATAAATAGCCGCCCCCTACAACCACTAGTTGGTTGGCTGCTCCGAGAGAACTTGACACTTGTCATTTGAGAGCAACCCATCCTCCGAGGACTTTGAGCGAAAATCATCAAGTGAGGAAAATCCCAAAACCAAACCCCCAAAAACCCAAAGTGATTGAGCATCACTGAAGAAATTGATCCTGCGTGGATCCGACGCTTGTTACCTGTGAAGACTGTGCTTCTTCCAGACGGTTAGGCGTCAAGGTCTAGAGCATCCAAGAGGAATTGTGGATCGCCGAGTGACCAAGTCTGTGAAGGTTTGGAAGTCACCTGAAGACTTACCACGAGTGATTGGACGAGACCTGTGTGGTCTTAGTTCAAGGAGAATACGGTGAGGACTGGGTGTCCTGAGTTGCGGCTCAGAGACTGGGTGTCCGGGACTGCATGTCCTCGAGTTTAAATACTCAGCCTCTCCAACCAGACGTACAACTGAGACAGCAGTTGGAACTGGTTTACCAAATCATTGTCTTCACCAACCAACTGGTTCTATTTCCTCAACTCTTTCATTTCCTCATGACTGTGTTGTATGTTGTTCATATCTGTGCTTGAAGACTTTGACTGAAGACTTTCACAAATTCCTCAGTTCAATTTCTTCAGTCTGTTTGTCTTCATCTTGTTATCCTGTGTTTACGCTTTCTATACTCTGTGCTAGTCTTCATTTCATCATGATGACTATGTTTGTATCCTGTTATGTTTACTTCTGAGTACGTATTCCGCTGCAAGTAGTTCTTCGCTAAGGAATTTCCTCACCAGCAAATTCCTCAGTGAAGAATTCATAAAAATCGCCTATTCACCCCCCCTCTAGTCGATATAACGCACTTTCAATTGGTATCAGAGCAAGGTACTCCCTTGTTCTGTGTGATTTTGGTTTAACTGCCTGGAGTTTTAGTTATGTCGACCGCAGGTATGATCAAGGTCTCGGCTGGGTTTCCTACCTTTGATGGAACAGACTACCCCTACTGGAAGAACAAGATGCGAATGCATCTTGAGGCAATTGATAACGATCTCTGGTATGTTGTGGAAAATGGTGTCCCCTCTGTCACTCCCTCACTGAACGCTACCGATGTGAAGAGATTCAAACAACTCGATTCTCAAGCGAAGAATATCATATGTGGTCATCTGAGCAAAGGACAGTATGGAAGAGTGAGTGCTTTGGAAACTGCTAAGCTTATCTGGGATAGGCTGTCCAAAGTAAATGAAGGAGTTTCAACTCAGCGTGACTCTCGAGTCGATGTTCTTCGGAATCTCTTCAACCGCTTCAAAAGACTCGACAATGAGAATGTCCAACAAACCTTTGATCGCCTCACTGACATCTCAAATGAGCTTCAAGCCCTCGGTGCCACTAACATCACTGATCATGAAGTTGTGAAGAAACTGTTGAGATCGCTTGATTCCTCATTTGATACTCTGGGACTGATGATACAAGAACGTGCTGACTACAAGTCGCTTGATCCTGCTGATATCCTTGAAAGGCTAAACACTCACGAGTTCCAGCTTGCTGAAAAGATAGATCTCTATGGTTCAAACTATGGCAAACCACGTGCCCTGAAGGCCAAGGCTGTGTCTGACTCTGAATATGAGGATTCTGGTAGTAGCCTTGGTGACCCTGAAGAACTGAGCCAGGATCTAGCACTGCTTGTGAAGAAATTCCAGAAGTTCACAAGACGTGGTCGCTTTGGAAAATCCTCAATAGGCAATGATTCCTCATCCAGTGACTATAAGAGAAGGCTTTGCCACAAATGCAAGAAGCCTGGTCACTATATTCAAGATTGTCCTCAGTAGGAAAAGGAAATGAAGAAGAAGAAATACAAGGATTACAGTTCTGATGATGCGAAGAAGAAGAAGAAATCGTCAAAATCTTCGTCATCAAAATCCTCGAAGTCTTCATCTCACAAGAAGAGCAGCTCCAAGAAGGCTCGGGCATTCATTGGCAAGGAGATGGACTCTGAAGCTGAATCTGAGGAAAATGATGAAGAGGAGGCGTCTGAAGAATCTGAGTCTGGTGTGGCGAGTCTGGCCGTTGCTACTGCCTTCGTCAGCAAGTCCATCTTCAACACTGAAGAAACTCACTCCACCAACAAACCTGTTGAAGATAATGATGGCTATGCTCCCACCTATTGCTTCATGGCGAAAGGTGCTAAGGTACTCAAATACAACTCCTCTGAATCTAGTGAAAATGAATCTGATGAGGATCTCAAGCCCAGCTACTCTAAACTTGCTAAGATTGCTGTGAAACAACAACGGGCTCTTGAAAAGGTTCAAAACATGCTAGATAAAAGTGACGATATGTTGGGTGAAGAAATGGATCGCACTAAAGCCTTGACTGAAAATCTTCAGAGACTTCAGTCTAGGTTTGATAACCTTCAAGGTCATCATAACTCTCTCTTGTCTGATCATGAGAAACTTTCTTATGAATTTCTTCAAGAAAAGCAAGATCACGAAAAGCTTTCTCTTGAATCTCTTCAAAGAAAGGAAGATCTTGAAAAGCTAAGAGTGTGTTATGAAGATCTTTAGAAGGAGCGCGATTCATTACTAGCTCAACAAATCAGCGCTTCTCAGGAAGAATTTGTTCCCCCATGCTTAAAGTGCATTGAACGTGAATCTGCTAATTCTTCACCTGAATGTTCAAATGCTTCAACTGTTACAAATTCTTCATCTGCCCCTGCTATCACTAATTCCTCGTCTGAGGACATTGCTAGTATCACTGACAATGCAGGGCTGAAGGAACTCTACATGACAGGCATGTACAAAAGCCTCAAAGGGCATCAGACACTTTGTGATGTGCTCAAAAAGCAGATCCTCAACAGAAACCCTAGGAAAGAGGGTATTGCCTTTGAGAGGAAACTCAATGCTGATGGAACATATTGGAAGCCTGAGCAGTACCCCAAAACCTCATGGGTGGCTACAAAGGGACCTCCAGTTGATCCATCTAACTTGTCTGGCTTTACATGTGAATCTCCTCATTCTTCTGATGAGTCTTTTGACTCCAACTATAAACTGTTCAAAAATCAGAATGGTGAAGTATTTGCTAGATATGTTGGCACTAACTGCAGGAACGGTTCCCCTATGAAGAAAATCTGGGTTCCCAAAAGTTGTGTTAAAAGTCTTCAGGTGAATGTCCTCATGACACCACCTGTGAAGATCAGGAACCCCAGGTCAAATTCTTCATATGGACCAAATTCTTCATATGGATCCAAGTCCTCTTATGGACCAAATTCTTCACATGGATCGAATTCCTCAAATGGATCAAAGTCCTCATATGATTATCATCGTGCTAACAACTCTGTCTCACAGGGTAGAGCTAAGGGCTATGAATATGTGCATTATTCTTCAAACCATTATGTTCATAAGTCCTCGAAGAATTACTCTGCTTATTCATATTCTTACCCTAACCCCTCTTATGTGAAACGAAATGTTTTGGCATCTTTGCCACCTTTCTCATATGGTGCTCGCAGAATGATGAACTCTTTGCCACCCCTCCAGATGTGGGTGGTGAAGAAAAAGAACTAATCTCTTCTGCAGGGTCAGGTCTCCAGACGTGCTTTAACGTCTAAAGAATTTGCTGGGGACCTGACAAAAATGCTTGAAAGGACGCAGGCAAATCATGATGAAATGAACTTTCATTTCACACGTCCTCATACTGCTATATCTATTTACTGCTTGATGAAATTCATCTGATGAACTTGATATCATATTCTTCACTGATGAAGCATATGAGATTGTAAGTTACACTAATTCATCTACAGGATGATCAACCCAAAACCACTGAGTGGGTCCTCGATAGTGGATGTACAAATCACATGACTGGTGACAAGAATCTATTGATGGATGCTCCCTTATCACCGTCACCTCTGAAGCATATCATCTTTGCTGACAAAGGCAAAAGTCAGGTATTGGGTCTTGGACCACAACCAGCCATGTGTCTACTTGCAAAAGCTTCAGAAGGCTGGCTATGGCATCGACGACTTGGTCACGCAGGCATGAGGAATTTGAACACGCTTGCAAAGAAGAAGCATGTCATTGGCATTGAAAATGTCAAATTTCTCAAGGATCACTTATGCGGAGCCTGTGAAGCTGGAAAAATGACCAAGGCCAAGCATCCAGTGAAGACTATCATGACCACTACCCGTCCATTCGAATTGCTTCACATGGACCTCTTCGGACCTAATCATTACTCAGCAGTCACTAATGATGCATCTCTATATGGTTTTGTCATTGTTGATGATTATTCTCGATATACATGGGTACACATTGTTACTTACAAACATGAAGTGCAGGAAGTCTTCAAACGATTTTCCTCGAGGGCTTCAACCAACTTTGGTGTGAAGATCAAGCATATCAGAAGTGACAATGGAACTGAGTTCAAGAATTCTGGTCTTGATGCCTATCTTGATGAACTTGGTATTACTCATGAGTTATCTACTCCCTATACTCCTCAGCAGAATGGCATCGTGGAGCGCAAGAACAGAACTCTTGTTTAGATGGCTCGCACTATGCTTGATGAATACAAAACGCCTCAGCGTTTTTGGATTGATGCAATTGATACTGCTTGCCACATCATCAACAGAGTATATCTTCACAAATTCTTCAAGAAGACTGCCTATGAACTCCTCACTGACAAGAAACCCAATGTGAGTTATTTCAAAGTCTTCGGTGCAAAATGTTGGATTAGAGATCCACACCACAACTCTAAATTTGCACCGAAAGCACATGAAGGTTTTATGCTTGGTTACGGAAAGGACTCGCACACCTACAGAGTCTTCAACATTGTTCTTCACAAGATTGTTGACACTGTAGATGTGCGGTTCGATGAAACTAATGGCTCGCAAAGAGAGCACCTACCTTCTGTGTTAGATGAACCAGCACCTGAAGATGCTATCAAGCTCAAGGCAACTGAGGATGTCATTCCGACTGAAGAATCTACTGAAGAATTCATTCCTGTTCATGAAGAACGTCGAGCTGATGCACCTGAAGAACATGATGAGGAAAATGGTGCTGAAGAAAATGCTGATCAAAATCCTCAGCGACAGCCAACTCATCCACGCGTTGCAAAAGAAGTGCAAGTGGAGAAGATCATCGATGACATTAGCGCACCAGGTCCTCTCACACGCTCAAAAGCTTCACATTTATCTAACTTTTGTGGGCACTATGCTTTTGTCTCTATCACAGAGCCCACTAAGGTAGATGAAGCATTTCTGGAGCCGGAGTGGATTCAGGCTATGCAAGAAGAATTACATCAGTTCGAGCTGAACAATGTCTGGGAATTGGTCAATCGCCCAGATCCTCGCAAGCATAATATCATTGGCACAAAGTGGATCTACCGCAACAAGCAAGATGAAAATGGCCTTGTGGTGAGGAATAAGGCATGACTAGAGCTCAAGGCTACACACAGGTTGAAGGAATTGATTTCGATGAAACTTTTGCACCTGTTGCTAGACTTGAGGCTATTCGCATATTACTTGCTTACGCCAACCATCATGATATCATCCTATATCAAATGGATGTGAAAAGTGCATTCCTCAATGGTAAGCTTGAGGAAGAAGTATATGTTGCTCAACCCCCAGGTTTTGAAGATCCCAAAAATTCTGACAAAGTCTTCAGACTCAATAAGGCTCTCTACGGCCTCAAGCAAGCCCCTCGGGCGTGGTATGACACATTGAAGGAATTCTTCGTGAAGAATGGCTTCACACCCGGTTCACTCGACCCTACTCTCTTTACTAAATCATATGATGGTGAACTGTTTGTGTGCCAAATATATGTTGATGATATTATCTTTGGCTGTACTGACCAACGTTATAGTGATGAATTTGCCTATATGATGAGTGAAGAATATCAAATGTCTATGATGGGAGAGTTGAAATTCTTCTTAGGTCTTCAAATTTGTCAGCAGCGCAATGGCATATTCATATCTCAGGAGAAATACCTCAAAGATGTACTGAGGAAATTCGGCATGCAAGATTGCAAAGGCGTCAAAATTCCTATGCCCACAAATGGCCATCTATGCACTGATGAAAATGGTATTGACTTCGATCACAAGGTATACCGCTCCATGATTGGTTCCTTATTGTACTTATGTGCATCTAGGCCAGATATAATGCTTAGTGTTTGCATGTGTGCCCGATTTCAAGCTGCACCGAAGGAATCACACCATAAGGCTGTGAAGCATATTCTTCGATATCTAGCTCACACACCAACACTAGGATTATGGTACCCAAAGGGCTCCGCTTTTGATCTCATCGGATATTCTGACTCTGACTATGCTGGTGATCGTGTGGACCGCAAGTCAACATCTGGCACTTGTCATTTCCTCGGACGATCTTTGGTCTGTTGGTCCTCGAAGAAACAGAACTGCGTATCACTGTCTACTGCTGAAGCTAAATACATTGCTGCTGGCTCATGCTGTGCTCAACTGCTTTGGATGAAGCAAACCCTCAAGGACTATGGCGTCAGCGTGAAGAATGTGCCTCTCCTCTGCGACAATGAGAGTGCCATCAAGATTGCTCACAACCCAGTTCAGCACTCGAAGACAAAGCACATCCAGATTCGTCATCATTTTCTTCGTGATCATGTGTTGAAGGGCGACATCTCCATCGAGCATGTGAAGACTAAAGAACAGCTAGCTGATATCTTCACTAAGCCCTTGGATGAGAAGAGTTTTAGCAAGTTGCGGTGTGAGCTAAATATCTTAGAATCTTCGAATGTTCTTTGAAAAGGACACACATCCTAACCCTTATGCAGAATTGATGACTTAGATGTGCAACACATGAAGAAACGTTTTTCTTCAATCAATGAAGAATAACACTCTAAGTGTGAAGAAATTAATGAAGAATTTGATTCTCAGAACCCTACGACAATTGTACGCGGTGTCTAAAATCATCATTCTTATACGGTGGGTCACGCCACCACAAAAAGTTGAAAATCTTCAATTTGAGTTTTTCCTCATTTTTTAAATTCTTCAGTTTTTCAAATTCTTCAACTTTGCAAAATCTTCACTGTTTCCGACGTTTGTCTTCATTATATATATATATATATATAGGATGGCAGTTTGGGAGACCTAGGTGCCCAGGCTCCTTGCCTTTTCACCATTTGATTGCATTTAGATGCGTGCTATTGTGATAGGTATATAAGGTAATCGGTCAATTCATTAGTAACTGCCAATTCTGAAATAATTAGATTTGGAAACAATTATGACGTGTATCATTTAATGGATATCATTAAACACGCCATGCGACCATATCTGTAGAAGGAAAAAAATACTAAACATTAGGTATACGGATATTTATTTCATACATGTATGAATTCATTTACCTGTTAGATTTTTATACATATATACTCAGAATATTTTGTACGTACATATTAGATTTTTATCTATATATTAGATTTTTATCTATGTATATACCCTGAATATTTATTACGTACCAATTAGATTAGGTCTGTACGGATTCGTTTATTTGGTACACACTCATTAGAATTTTTTTAGTATCTATATACCTAGAATATTTAGTATGTAACGCATTATAATTTTTTGTGTAGGTGTACACCTAGAATAATTAGTATGTAACGCATTATATTTTTTGTGTATGTATACACCTAGGATATTTAGAACCTTTCAATTAGATTTTTGTGTATCTATATACCCAAATTACGGAATATATTTTCTTGCGTGGGTATATGTACGTACGGAAAAATCATGCGTGTGTATCATACCCAGTATATTTAGTACGTACGCATTAGATATTTACCTATGTTTATACCCAGAATATTTAGTACGTACGCATTAGTTCTTTTTTCCTATGTATATACCTAGAATATATAGTACATACCAATTAGATTAGGTATCTACGGATTCATTTATTTGACACACACTCATTAGATTTTTTAGTCAGTATATACCTAGAATATTTGGTATGTAAAGCATTATATTTTTTTATATATATAACCAGAAAATTTAGTACGTATCCATTAGATGCTTGTGTATGTACATACCCAGAGTACGCAATATATTTTCTTGCGTGCGTATATGTACGTAGGAAAAAATCATGCGTGGATACCATATATTCCTACGGCTTTGTATATATGTATCCTTTTTGTTTGGAAAGGAATCATATAAGGAAACCAGTAGTATATTAATTTTTTGGAAAGCAATTATCGTTGTAGTGCATGCAAACAAAATTTGGAAGGTTACTATGTCAAATATGACTTGCTATACTAGGACCTAGGTGCCCAGGCACCTAGGTGCCCTACATAATTTACCTATATATATATATATATATATATATATATATATATATATATATATATATATGAGTTTATGTCCTCTACAGCATTCACTTATTGTTATTTCTTCAAGTTGTGATTTCTGTTAAGTGAATGTGATCGGACCCTTCCCCCTCTATGCTATACTCAACCCAATCTATTCACAAATTCTTCATGTGCGTTCTATTTGAAACTCGTTCAAAGTCTTCACTGTGTCCTTGTCAGCTGAAGAAATTGCGAACGAAACTTTAAAACAAATCTTATCCAGATTTTCGGTTTTACCGCTCAAACCGTTCCGCACCCCATGATGCATTATTATAATCACCCACGATCTTACACGATCTCATATGCACAGTACGTGGGTGACACATGTCGCGTGAAGAAGAAAGGGCAGGGGCATGTTCGTCCCAAAATCTTCGGGCGAACAGTTTTTACCGTGGCTATAAATACCCCTCCTCCCTTCCTTACTTCATTTACTCCGCTCGGTCGCTGTCTCTCGCTCGAGCTCTCCTCAAACCCTGCGCCGCCGCTACTCCATCGTCGTCGGTGAGGAAGAGCTTCACTGCCTCGACCTCGTCACCGTCGTACTCGCGCCGGCTGCGGAAATCTTCACTCCGCCGCCGCCGTAGCTATCTCCCTCTGTCAAGTTAGGGCGTGGGAGATCTAACTTGACGAACTTCACCGCGGTTCATCTCTGTTCGTCGTGTTCTTCAGTTCGGGTAATTAAAAGTCACTTTTATTACTCGCTTTGATTCTCAAACTTTTCTGAAAATCTTCAAAGGTGTTTTATTCTTCAAATCTTCACATATGAACACCTCACACACTGTATGCTCTTGATCCATCTCTCTAAGCACTCATTTCTTCAAGATTCCTCAATTGTGCGGATTTTCGATCTGTACAACTCTGGAACCTAAGACAAGAACGCTTAGTCAAATTCCTCAAGGCTCAACTGGTCAAATACCTCAAAACTTGTCTTTTTCGAAAAATCTTCTGATGATGAGGACATCAATACCATTGTTACACCCACAGCCCCTACTGCGACATATACTGGACCAATTACTAGAGCTCGCGCACGCCAATTAAATTATCAGGTACTTTCGTTTCTTGGTAATGATTCTAATGTTCATGAGAATATGATGCTGCCTAAATTGGATACATTTGTTTTGCTTACAAATGAAGGGCCTAGCTTGGAGAAGGATGGACATTGGAGCAAGAGCAAGCATGGAGATGATGCCATGCGCAAGGGGAACCAGAACGGAGTTACAAGTGATGATTTCAGGACTTTGAAGCCACCATATGAGTGCATGAAGCCTTGGACGAAATATACAAGATGCCACTTCATAAATTTCGTCCAGAGGCTATTATAGGTGCTGCGTCACCTTTTTATTGGGCCAGGCCCATGTAATTTCGAAATACATAAGTATAGGCTATTTTTAGAGTCCGTATGTGTGGGGAAACAAGAGATAGGGTTGATTTCGGACCCCTCCACCAAGGGCCACGAAATTCCCCTCTCTTCCTCCATATATACAGCCCTTAGGGCACCGTTTAGACTTTGGGTTTTGTTTAGATTAAAAGTTCGCCATAGCTGCAACTTCGCGTACTTCGTTTGTGTTCAACGACCAGACAAAGGCGTCACAGAACCCCACCTTGATCAATAAAGCTTTCATCTTATATTCGCAATATCCAGATTGCAATCTCAGTTTCTTGCTTGTTCTTCGTTTGCTCGCAGGAAACAGACCCTCGTGGTCAGGTTGATCGTGCTCCGGCGTGGTCAATAACCTCTCGGAGTTGGTTTAGCGATTGCTAAGGCGCGACGTCCCCGCACGTTCGTAGTCGGATCGTCAAAGTCGACTTCCACCAAAGCGATATCCATCATCTCATCGAAAGACGGGACACCTTTGCCTCTATCAAGTGGTATCAGATTTCCAGGTTGCTCGGTGAGATTTTCCAGTTTTTCGTAGTTTAGATCGAGTCTGTTCTTCATACCTATAGTCCACGAAAAAGCCACAAAAAAATTAGGGTTAGTTCATCATATCCGAACCAATCTGAGCCTTTGCATAATCTTTTTAGGGTTTTGCTTGGTTGAATTTGCGGTTGCATCGTCGGTCTAGTTGCTGGTCTTAGAGTCTAGTCTTTTAGAGTTTCGAGTTCTGGTCATAAGTTGTCACGCCGCCGCCGCACCATCATCATCGCCCCTGCCATCTACCACCACCGCTCCGAATCCGTTTCCATATACCACCACCAATCCGTGTCCATATACCACCACCGATCCATATCCATATACTACCACCGCTACCACCACCGCTGCCATATACCACCACCATATATCCACCACCAATCCGAGTTCCTTGCTTATTAGGTTTGTTTTCGGGATCCATCTAGTTTCCGATTCGTGTTTCCTTGCCGGAGTAGGTTTCGGAAAAAAAAAAAGAGTCTGGAAACCACGCTCCGTTTAGGCCCAAAATTTTTCGAAAACGCATTTTTCGAAAAAATTTCTGGCTATCTTATTTTTAGGTGTCTCTGAGTGTTTTGAGACAGGTGCCATTATAGGAAGTTTTTTTTGACCCGTTTCCAGTTTTTGGGTCCGGGCAGTCGAAAAAACGAAAAAAAAAAATTGGTCGAAAAAATTTCGTGCCGTTCCTGTCAGTTTGACCTAGGAAGCGTTTTGAGACACTCGCCATTATAGTGATTTTTCGCCAAAAAAAAAAAAGAGCAGCGCAAAAAAAAAAGAGCAGCGCAAAAAAAAAGAGCGAAAAAAAAACCAGAGTGTGCTTTTCCCTTGTTTACGTGCAGCGCCGTGATTTTGTTAGTGTTCTAGGCTCGCGTCTCTAGCACAGTCTAGCCTAGGACCAGCACAGTACCGTCGTTGAGCGTTTATTCAACTTTGCATCTCTGAATTGATTATTGCTGACCCTTTTTGCTACCATATTATAAGCCTTCCCAGCTCCACATACATCTACGTCGTGCGTTTGACTCTCCCTGGTAATCGCTCTATCCAAGCTTTGAGAGTTTTTGACTACAACGGTTGCCGATCACCGCCTGCTGCTGGGTAAGAACTGGTAAGAATTTGAGATTTGCTTGACGGATTTGTGACACCCACCACCACCTCTTGTTAGTAGTCTGTAGGATCATATTCTTGTGTGTTTCTATTGCTGCTAACCATGCCAGGATCACAAGCCGACGAGACTGACTGGGAGAACATGACGAATAAGGATTTGCATGATAAATTTCAGCAAATGATGAGTGGACAGGTGCAAGATGTGCTAAACAGATTTGAAGAGGCCATGGAGAAGATAGATGGCATGGAGAAGACGTTCGAAACAAAGCTCGATAACAAGTTTAATGAATTGCTCGCGCGTCTTCCACCACCACCACCCGCTGCACCTAACGCACCTCTCCAACGACAACAACAACAACAACAACGCATCCTTTCGAATCAGTATGGACGAGCGAAGCGTGTTCCTATTGAGGATGGCCAAACTTCTGGTGCTGCTGTTCATGTTGTTGATGCTTCTTTGGCCCCTGCTACTGCTGCTGCTGGTACCCAGGAGGATGATGAGTATGTGGGCGATTATGAGGATGAGGTTGATCAAAATCAGCACTACGTGCAGTCACCAGCACCACCACCACCAGGTCGACCTCAGGTATATATTCGTAATGGTAGGCCTGCACCACCACCTCAGGTACGAGATGATGTCCATATTCCTAAACTGAAATTGAATATTCCACCATTTGAGGGTAGATATGTTCCTGATATATATCTTACTTGGGAGTTAGAAACTGAACAACGTTTTACATGTTTACAATATCCCGAGGAGAGACGGGTTGCTGCTGCTGTTTGTGCTTTCACTAGTTTTGCATGTGTATGGTGGTCTGAACATTGTAGATTATATCCTATTCCCGCTACTTGGGCTGCTTTGAAAACTGCTATGCGTACTCGTTGGGTTCCACCATATTATCAACGTGAATTGCTTCAAAAATTACAGCGCTTAAGACAAGGAAAAAATTCTGTAGAAGAATATTATCAGGAATTACAAACTGGCATGATTAGATGTGGTATTGTTGAGGAGAATGAAGCTATGCTTGCACGTTTTCTGGGTGGATTAAATAGAGAGATTCAGACCATTCTAGATTATAAGGAGTATACTAATATCACTCGTTTATTCCATCTTGCTTGTAAAGCTGAACGTGAAGTGCAGGATCGACAGGCATTGGCGCGGACTAACTTTTCTGCAGGTCGACCTTCATCATGGACACCACGTGCATCATCTACTTCCACACGTTCTGCTACACCGGCGCCTCCGTCGGCTGCCACCTCCAACCGTGATACAATAAAGCAGGCACAATCACCACTATCTGCCAAGAGCACATCTTCTGGGCCTGCAAAGAGCTCTTCTTAATCCATGGCATCAACAGGGCAAACACATGATATTATTTGTCGACGTTGCAAGGGTGGAGGTCATTATGCGAGAGAATGCCCCTCTAAGCGTGTGATGATTGTTACTGAGGATGGTGGGTATGAGTCCGCTAGTGACTATGATGAGGAGACTTTGGCTCTTATTACACGTGACGAACACGGTGGAGAAGATTCTGATCATGAGACGCAATACATGGCTCCTGAAGATGCTGACAGGTATGAATGTTTAGTTGCTCAACGTGTTTTGAGTGTGCAGGTTACACAAGCTGAGCAAAATCAGAGGCATAATTTGTTCCATACAAAGGGACTTGTGAAGGAACGTTCTGTTCGCGTGATCATAGATGGAGGGAGTTGCAACAACTTGGCTAGCATGGAGATGGTGGAGAAGCTTTCTCTCACCACAAGACCACATCCACATCCTTACTACATCCAATGGTTCAACAACAGCGGCAAGGTTAAGGTAACACGTACTGTTCGTGTGCATTTTAGTATCTCTACATATGCTGATTATGTTGATTGTGATGTGGTACCTATGCAAGCATGTTCCTTATTACTTGGTAGACCATGGCAATTTGATAAAAATTCTATTCACCATGGTAGAAACAATCAGTATACTCTTGTTCATAAGGATAAAAATATTACTTTGCTTCCTATGACTCCTGATTCCATTTTGAAAGATGATATTAATAGAGCTAATAAAGCAAAACAGGAGAAAACTAAGAGTGAAAATCAGATTGTGGCAAAAGAATTTGAGCAACAAATGCAGCCTAATAATAATAAACAATCTAGTGTTGCTTCTGAAATTAAATTGAAAAGTGCATGTTTACTTGCCACCAAATCTGATATTGATGATCTAGATTTTAGCAAATCTGTATGCTATGCTTTTGTGTGCAAAGAGGCATTATTTTCATTCGAGGACGTGCCTTCCTCTTTGCCTCCTGCTGTCACTAACATTTTGCAGGAGTTCGCTGACGTCTTTCCACAAGACGTGCCACCGGGATTACCACCTATTCGCGGGATTGAGCATCAAATTGACTTAATTCCCGGTGCATCATTACCCAACCGTGCACCATACCGTACCAATCCAGAGGAGACGAAGGAGATTATGCGTCAAGTACAAGAACTGCTCGACAAAGGTTATATACGCGAATCCCTTAGTCCTTGTGCTGTTCCTATCATTTTAGTGCCGAAAAAGGATGGTACATCGCGTATGTGCGTTGATTGTAGAGGTATTAATAATATTACTATTCGTTATCATCATCCTATTCCTAGGCTAGATGATATGCTTGATGAATTGAGTGGCTCTACAATATTCTCCAAAGTTGATTTGCGTAGTGGATACCATCAAATTCGTATGAAATTGGGAGATGAATGGAAAACAGCATTTAAAACTAAGTTTGGATTATATGAGTGGTTAGTCATGCCTTTTGGGTTAACTAATGCACCTAGTACTTTCATGAGGTTAATGAACGAAGTTTTACGTGCTTTCATTGGACGATTTGTGGTAGTTTAGTTTGATGACATATTGATTTATAGCAAATCTTTGGAGGAACATTTGGAACATTTACGTGCTGTTTTTATTGCTCTACGTGATGCACGTTTGTTTGGTAACCTTGGAAAGTGCACCTTTTGCACCGACCGAGTATCTTTTCTTGGCTATGTTGTTACTCCACAGGGAATTGAAGTTGATAAAGCTAAGATTGAAGCTATTGAGAGTTGGCCGCAGCCCAAAACGGTCACACAAGTGAGGAGTTTCCTTGGCCTCGCTGGATTCTATAGGCGTTTTGTGAGAGATTTCAGCACCATTGCTGCACCTCTCAATGAGCTTACAAAGAAAGATGTGCCTTTTCTGTGGGGTACCGCACAGGAAGAAGCCTTCACGGTATTGAAAGATAAGTTGACACATGCTCCTTTACTCCAACTTCCTGATTTTAATAAGACTTTTGAGCTTGAATGTGATGCTAGTGGAATTGGATTAGGAGGTGTGTTATTACAAGATGGCAAACCTGTTGCATACTTTTCTGAAAAATTGAGTGGGCCTAGTCTGAATTATTCTACTTACGATAAAGAATTATATGCTCTTGTTCGGACTTTAGAAACATTGCAACATTATTTATGGCCCAAAGAATTTGTTATACATTCTGATCATGAATCTCTGAAACATATTAAAAGTCAAGCTAAACTGAATCGTAGACATGCTAAATGGGTTGAATTTATTGAGACTTTCCCTTATGTCATTAAACACAAGAAGGGAAAAGAAAATGTTATTGCTGATGCATTGTCTCGTCGCTATACTATGCTTTCACAACTTGACTTCAAAATATTTGGTTTGGAGACCATCAAAGATCAATATGTGCATGATGCTGATTTTAAAGATGTAATGCAGAATTGTAAAGAAGGAAGAATGTGGAACAAGTTTGTCGTTAATGATGGATTTGTGTTTCGTGCTAACAAGCTATGCATTCCAGCTAGCTCCATTCGTCTTTTGTTGTTGCAGGAGGCGCATGGAGGAGGATTAATGGGACACTTTGGCGTGAAGAAGACGGAGGACGTACTTGCTACACATTTCTTTTGGCCAAAGATGAGACGGGATGTTGAGTGTTTTGTTGCTCGCTGCACTACATGTCAAAAAGCTAAGTCACGACTCAATCCTCATGGTTTATATATGCCTTTGCCTGTACCTAGTGTTCCTTGGGAGGATATATCTATGGACTTTGTTTTAGGTTTACCTCGAACAAAGAAGGGGAGGGATAGCATATTTGTTGTCGTGGATAGATTCTCGAAAATGGCACACTTTATACCATGTCATAAAAGCGATGATGCTGTTAATGTTGCTGATTTGTTCTTTCGTGAAATTATTCGCTTGCATGGTGTGCCAAATACTATTGTTTCAGATCGTGATACTAAATTTCTTAGCCACTTTTGGAGATGTTTATGGGCTAAGTTGGGGACTAAACTGCTATTTAGTACTACTTGTCACCCTCAAACTGATGGACAAACTGAAGTAGTCAATAGAACATTGTCTACTATGCTTAGGGCTGTTTTGAAGAATAATAAGAAAATGTGGGAAGAATGCTTGCCTCATATTGAATTTGCTTATAATCGTTCATTGCATTCTACTACTAAGATGTGCCCTTTTGAAATTGTGTATGGTTTCCTACCTCGTGCACCTATTGATTTGTTGCCTCTTCCATCTTCGGAGAAGGTTAATTTTGATGCTAAAGAACGTTCTGAATTGATTTTAAAAATGCATGAGTTAACTAAGGAAAACATTGAGCGTATGAATGCTAAATATAAACTTGCTGGAGATAAGGGTAGAAAACATGTTGTGTTTGCACCTGGAGATCTTGTTTGGTTACATTTGCGTAAAGATAGATTTCCTAATCTGCGCAAATCAAAGCTAATGCCACGTGCTGATGGTCCTTTTAAGGTGTTAGAGAAAATAAATGATAATGCATATAAACTTGAGCTACCTGCAGATTTTGGGGTTAGTCCCACTTTTAACATTGCAGATTTGAAGCCTTATTTGGGTGAGGAAGATGAGCTTCCGTCGAGGACGACTTCATTTCAAGAAGGGGAGGATGATGAGGACATCAATACCATTGTTACACCCACAGCCCCTACTGCTACATATACTGGACCAATTACTAGAGCTCACGCACGCCAATTAAATTATCAGGTACTTTCGTTTCTTGGTAATGATTCTAATGTTCATGAGAATATGATGCTGCCTAAATTGGATACATTTGTTTTGCTTACAAATGAAGGGCCTAGCTTGGAGAAGGATGGACATTGGAGCAAGAGCAAGCATGGAGATGATGCCATGCGCAAGGGGAACCAGAACGGAGTTACAAGTGATGATTTCAGGACTTTGAAGCCACCATATGAGTGCATGAAGCCTTGGACGAAATATACAAGATGCCACTTCATAAATTTCGTCCAGAGGCTATTATAGGTGCTGCGTCACCTTTTTATTGGGCCAGGCCCATGTAATTTCGAAATACATAAGTATAGGCTATTTTTAGAGTCCGTATGTGTGGGGAAACAAGAGATAGGGTTGATTTCGGACCCCTCCACCAAGGGCCACGAAATTCCCCTCTCTTCCTCCATATATACAGCCCTTAGGGCACCGTTTAGACTTTGGGTTTTGTTTAGATTAAAAGTTCGCCATAGCTGCAACTTCGCGTACTTCGTTTGTGTTCAACGACCAGACAAAGGCGTCACAGAACCCCACCTTGATCAATAAAGCTTTCATCTTATATTCGCAATATCCAGATTGCAATCTCAGTTTCTTGCTTGTTCTTCGTTTGCTCGCAGGAAACAGACCCTCGTGGTCAGGTTGATCGTGCTCCGGCGTGGTCAATAACCTCTCGGAGTTGGTTTAGCGATTGCTAAGGCGCGACGTCCCCGCACGTTCGTAGTCGGATCGTCAAAGTCGACTTCCACCAAAGCGATATCCATCATCTCATCGAAAGACGGGACACCTTTGCCTCTATCATCTGAGAACGCATATGACCTCTCCAAATTCCTCGCACCTACACTCTGTTCACAGGTACTCATGTCCGCTGCTGAATCACTAGGTTCTCATCAACTTAACTCATTTTCAGCGTTCCTCGAAAAAAACTGCATACTTCTTCAGAGTGTTCTATTGTTCAAATTCCTCATCTGAAGAAAATGGCTGAAGGAAAGAGACTGCAGAAAGGAGGAAAGAAACCGGAGGTCATGACTGCTTTCGAGATCCCTGATGAAATATACAAGGATTATTGCACACCTGATGAAGCCAAGTTCGGCAAAGAAAACAAGAATCAGCGCAAAGTGCGCATTCAGAGGATTGAACGAAGATGGGCACAAGAATGGAGGGAATATCGATATGTTACTCCTAAGTACATGAAGAAATTCACCTTAAATCCTCCATGCCCAAGAGCTCCATTGGCACCTGGCCAAGTTGCTGATCCCACTAGCATCAAAAGTGGTGAAGACTTTCCTGAAGAATGGGCTAGGCGCCAAGCAAAATTGGCAAGACAAGCCAAGGAGGCAGTGAGGAAATTTAATGAGGATTCTGCTGCTGCTGCCGCCGCTGAGACCTCGGTCAAGCCGAGGAAATCAATGCCGAAGAAGCCTGCTCACAAGCCAAGTGCTTCACCATCAGCGCCCTCACGGCCAAGTTCCTCAGCTGCGCCCTCACGGCAAATTCCTCAGACTACTTCTGCTCCACCAAAGTCCTCAGCAGCTCCCTCCAAGTCCTCAACTCCTGTGCATCTGGCTACATGTCAAAGGACTCAGGGTTTCTCAATTGCTTCTGGTGTCTTAGCGAGTTCCTCAGCTGCACCAATGTCCTCATCAGGCCCCACTCTGCTGAAGACAAAAGCAACAGCTGGACGTGGTCCTCGGCCAAGTCCAAGAAAGAAACAGGTTGCTTTCCAAGTGCCCTCTGATGACGAGGCTTCTGATGAAGAACTTGCAGAAATCATCAGAGATAGACAAGCAAAGGCCGCCAGAGCCAAAGGAACACCTGTGCCTCTGCTTCTGGATCCAAAGAAGATCCTCGACTACATTGACTTATGGCATCAGGATCCAAACACTCCAATGCCCGATCTGCCTCTGACTCCTGGTCAAAGTCATATGCTGACCCATTTCATCTCTCAAGAGAAATGGAAGTTTGAAAAGGCCCGTGAGATAAAAAGAGCTGAAGCTAGAAAGGAGAAGCTTCTGAAGAAGAACGTTGTCAGACTAACTCCTGAAGAACTTCTCAAGGCTCAATCTGAGATCCAAGCCCTCAGCAAGGACTTCGATGCATACAATGCTGATTGGCAAGGAGCCAAAGTGAGATTCGTCAATTTGACGAAGAAAATGACAACTGTTGCAGCCCCATCGCAACAAGAAAATCCTCAGGCTGCAGACTCTGCTCAGCCTGCTGAAGAACATGCCAGCACTGCTGATGACTTTCAGCCTGCTGATGAGAATACAAGTTCCAGGGCTGATGACTCCATTCCAGCCGCTGAAGAAATTCCTAGGGCATCCACTAGTGGTGCGCCTGAAGAAACTGATGAGATTAGGACAACTGCACCAGTTGTGCCTGAAGAAAATGAACCACAGTCCTCAGCTCCTCCCGCGCCAACACCAACTCCAATTCTTCCTTCTGCTTATGAAGTGAAGAAGACCAAGGCTGCAGAGCGAGCTGCAGTGAAGAAAAGGAAGGCATCAGCTGCATCAAATTCTTCGGCCGCGAAGAAAATGAAGCCAATGACCAGCTCGCTTGAAAATCCTATTGATGCCATTCCGATTTCCTCCATGTCGTCTAAGGAAATTGTTCCTTATTGAGAAGACTACAAGATCCCAAGTGGATCTGATGAAGAAAATCATTCTGTTGCTACCTCAGAGCAGTTTGATGAAGAAATTGAACTGGAAACATTCCCTTCAACGCCAGTTGTTTCCTCACCTATGCCTCAGTTCACAGCTGAAGAGGCTGGTGTTGAGGAAATTGAAAAAGAAGATGAAGATGTGGATATTGGATGCACTACACCAGTGATGAACGATGACTTTTGTGAAAGTCAGCATCCCAATACTCCTCTCTTCACTCCTATTCAACAAATTCCTCAGTCCCCGGCTACAACTGTTCAAATGGGCTCTGAAGAAACTCATCCCACATCGTCTGTTCATGAAGAAATTCCAGCCGCTAGTGCTGAAGAACCTGCTACTGATCCCCAAACTGCACAAGAAGAGGAACCAGAAATTTCTCAGCCTGAAGCACCTGAGATCGCGATTCCTGAGGTTGTGCTGCAAATCACTGACACTCCTCTGCCCAAACCGAAGAATCCGTTCTCTAGCAAGCAAAAATTCAAGGCTGAAGCCTTCTTTTTTGAGCATGTGTTCTTCACTGATTACAATCCATATGACTCTGCTCGCATAAGGAAGAGACGTTTCTGGACTGCTACACAAGCCAATTTCTATTCGTCAGTACTCTTTGACAAGGACAAAATCTTCGATCATGAACATATTCCTCATGTGGATATGGAATCTCTGCCGTGCTTCGAGCCAGTTCTCCGAGTTATTCATGATGCAGGACTACTGAACTTCTGCACTGATATCTGTGATTGGAATGAAGAACTCATTCTTCAGTTCTATGCCACTTTGCATATCACCGGAGATGCTGAAGATGTCAATTCATGGGTACTGGATTGGATGACAGAAAACACTCACTATAAGGCACCAGCAACTGAATTGCTTCGTGTCCTTCCTCTTGATCCTCCTCATGCCAGTGCACGTTGCATCTACAATGACCGTGAACTGACAGATCATTATGTGCAAGTGCTCATGAAGCCTTTGAAACCAGGGCAGGCCCCATGAACCAAATTCCTCGTCAAGGAATTGCTATATGTGCCTCGGACTGTCTATCGCATACTGACGAAGACAATGAGTCCTATCAAAGGCCACGACTCTAGTGAAGAAGATGTCGTTGGCATCATGAAGAACATGCTTTTCAACATCATTCATGGCGTTCCCGTCAACTTCCATGATTTCTTCATGAGGACTCTGGCTAATGTTGCTATGTCACCTTTTGAGCTGAAGCCCTATGCGCCTTGGATTATGAGATTCATAAGGGCAAGATCTTCACTGAATTACAAGGCTGACACTCTGAACCATGGTAGCTACTTGCCGCCCATTAAAGTCCTCAAGCGACCAGTTTCATCATCTGATGACAAGGGCAAGGCAGCTGCTGTGATCGATGAAGGCACTCGTCCATTGGATGGTCAATTCCGTCTAGCTACATCTTACTCCACCAATGACGATTCTGCAACACATGACACTGCCGCAAATACATCAGCCAAGCAAAAGCCTCAAGCAACAGCACCCAGGGTGATGACTGACCATGAGTTACTCCTCAGTCTTCATCAGAAGGTTGATCGCAATCAAAAATGGGTGAAGCGTCAGTTTGCTGCAATTCTTCACAACATGACCTCAACCCATAATGCAGTGAAGAAAAATCAGTATCACCTTCATGAAACCCTCAACCGCACCTGGGTTGTTCTCACTCATGTATATTCCGCGGAAGAACTGAAGAGTATGGGTCTCCAGGAAGCCTTTGACTGGTCTGCACCACCTCCGAAGAAATTCAAGACAGTCAAAGTTCCTGATCTGGTGGCCAGCTCTTATTCTTCATTGTGTGAAACTGATGAACATGAAGATTTGGACGACACTGCGGCAGGCCCTACTTCAACGAACAACCCCTATAATGCTGGCGCTCCTCCATCAACTTGAAATTCTTCAGGGGCGTTAGTCCTCAGTTTTGATCCTTTTGGTCATTTGATGACAAAGGGGGAGAAATCTGAGTTAGTCTTCAAGCGGGTTTATATTATGGGCGTTTTGTTAAGTTACAACTCTCGTTCTTCCGAAACTTTTTATTGGATCGAGTTGTAATCTTAAATCCGATGGTGCCCTGATACTTTTGGACGGTGCATGGTGCTCTGACTTTGATGCACTGTGCTCTGATACTTTTAATGTGTTATTCTGCATGCCTATTCCTCGTTAATACTATTGCATGCATGCTGAATCTCATCAGGCACCATATTTCATCATGCATTTCAAATTCTTCATATTATATATCAAATGCGTGTATGAATTACAAGATATAGGGGGAGATCTCCATGATTCAATTCTTCAAATGTGCATTGCCTCAAAAGCAAATTCCTCATCATGCACATATTCAGGGGGAGTTCTTCTATATCTTGCAATCAAATTCCTCAATATCAGTATTTACACTTCATATGTTTATCCCCATTGAAAACTTAACCTATGTTGTCATCAA
Source organism: Triticum timopheevii (assembly GCA_963921465.1). Lineage (NCBI taxonomy): Eukaryota > Viridiplantae > Streptophyta > Magnoliopsida > Poales > Poaceae > Triticum > Triticum timopheevii. The sequence continues at coordinate 209,427,406 of OY997270.1, forward strand.
TCACCAAAAAGGGGGAGATTGTAAGTGCATCTAGTGCCCCTTAGTGATTTTGGTGTATTGAAGACTTATAGGTTAAGTGACTGATGCATTTGTGAGTGTACACAGGTCTATAAGTCTATGAGGAGTTTGATATTTACAGAGAAAGTCGACCCCTAAAAATGAAGTTCTTCGACTGAAGACTTTGATATTCTGAAGACTTTCTGAAGACTTTGAAAGTGAAGAAATTGGTGTGACCTTGAAGACTTGGTATTCATTCGAGGAATATGAAGCGTGAAGACTTTTGTTTTCGTAGTTTCATTTTCTCTTTCTTGAGTCATAGGAAACACCGTACTGTTAAAGGGGGTCGAGGAAATACTAAGGAAAATTTTCCATGTGATGCTCAACTCAAAATCCTACACCTACCAATCCCTTCGAGTGAAGCCATTGGAAATCTCATACAGTTCAGTCAATTTCTTCAGTGACAGAGACACAGTTCTTCTGGTCACTGAGGACTTTGCTCTGACTGAGGAGTTAGGAATTCGCCAGTGCGAATTGCCTACACAGTGAGGAACCTGATAGCCCTGAGGAATTTGAGAGTCAAATTTCCGACCGTTGCTGTGCTGCGCGCCGGCTGTCCAAAATATCTTATCCACCTAACGGTCATATCATTGAAGGGCATTTATGTCTTATCATGTCGGGCTGCTCCCTAGGCTATAAATAGCCGCCCCCTACAACCACTAGTTGGTTGGCTGCTTCGAGAGAACTTGACACTTGTCATTTGAGAGCAAACCATCCTCCGAGGACTTTGAGCGAAAATCATCAAGTGAGGAAAATCCCAAAACCAAACCCCCACAAACCCAAAGTGATTGAGCATCACTGAAGAAATTGATCCTGCGTGGATCCGACGCTTGTTACCTTTGAAGACTGTGCTTCTTCCAGACGGTTAGGCGTCAAGGTCTAGAGCATCCAAGAGGAATTGTGGATCGCCGAGTGACCAAGTCTATGAAGGTTTGGAAGTCACCTGAAGACTTACCACGAGTGATTGGACGAGACCTGTGTGGTCTTAGTTCAAGGAGAATACGGTGAGGACTGGGTGTCCTAAGTTGCAGCTCAGAGACTGGGTGTCCGAGACTGCGTGTCCTCGAGTTTAAATACTCAGCCGCTCCAACCAGACGTACAACTGAGACAGCAGTTGGAACTGGTTTACCAAATCATTGTCTTCACCAACCAACTGGTTCTATTTCCTCAACTCTTTCATTTCCTCATGACTGTGTTGTATGTTGTTCATATCTGTGCTTGAAGACTTTGACTGAAGACTTTCACAAATTCCTCAGTTCAATTTCTTCAGTCTGTTTGTCTTCATCTTGTTATCCTGTCTTTATGCTTTCTGTATTCTGTGCTAGTCTTCATTTCATCATGATGACTATGTTTGTATCCTGTTATGTTTACTTCTGAGTACGTATTCCGCTGCAAGTAGTTCTTCGCTAAGGAATTTCCTCACCAGCAAATTCCTCAGTGAAGAATTCATAAAAATCGCCTATTCACCCCCCCTCTAGTCGATATAACGCACTTTCATACTTGCAAAAGCTTCAGAAGGCTGGCTATGGCATCGACGACTTGGTCATGCTGGCATGAGGAATTTGCACACGCTCTCGAAGAAGAAGCATGTCATTGCCATTGAGAATGTCAAATTCCTCAAGGATCACTTATGCGGAGCCTGGGAAGCTGGGAAGATGACAAAGGCCAAGCATCCAGCGAAGACTATCATGACTATCACTCGACCATTTGAATTGCTTCACATGGATCTCTTTGGTCCTAATCATTATTCTGCTGTTACAAATGATGCATCTTTATATGGCTTTGTTATTGTTGATGATTACTCTCGTTACACATGGGTACACATTGTCACTTACAAACATGAGGTGCAGGAAGTCTTCAAACGATTTTCCTCGAGGGCTTCGACCAACTTTGGTGTGAAGATCAAGCACATCAGGAGTGACAATGGAACTGAGTTCAAGAATTCCAGTCTTGATGACTATCTTGATGAACTTGGTATTACTCATGAGTTATCTGCTCCTTATACTCCTCAACAGAATGGCGTCGTGGAGCGCAAGAACAGAACTCTTGTTGAGATGGCTTGCACTATGCTTGATGAATACAAGACGCCTCGTCATTTCTGGAGTGAGGCAATTGATATTGCGTGCCACATCATCAACAGAGTATATCTTCCCAAATTCTTCAAGAAGACTGCCTATGAACTCCTCACTGACAAGAAACCCAATGTGAGTTACTTCAAAGTCTTCGGTGCTAAATGTTGGATTAGAGATCCTCATCACAATTCTAAATTTGCACCGAAAGCACATGAGGGTTTCATGCTTGGTTACAGAAAGGACTCGCACACCTACAAAGTCTTCAACAACGTTCTTCACAAGGTTGTTGAAACTGTGGATGTGCGGTTCGATGAAACTAATGGCTCGCAAAGAGAGCACCTACCTTCTGTGATAGATGAACCAGCACATGAGGATTCTATCAAGTTCAAAGCCACTGAGGATGTCATTCCTACTGAAGAATCTGCTGAAGAATCCATTCCAGAACGTGATGAACGTCGAGCTGGCGCACCTGAAGAAAATGGTGCTGAGGAAAATGCACCTGAAGAAAATGCAGATCAAATTCCTCGAAGACAACCCGCTCATCCTCGTATTGTAAACGAAGTGCAAATCGAGAAGATCATCGATGACATTGAAGCACCAGGTCCTCTCACATGCTCAAAAGCTTCACATTTGTCTAACTTTTGTGGGCACTTTGCTTTTGTCTCTATCACAGAGCCCACTAAGGTAGATGAAGCATTTCTGGAGCCTGAGTGGATTCAAGCTATGCAAGAAGAACTACATCAATTCGAGCTCAACAACATCTGGGAGCTGGTCAAACGTCCAGATCCTCGCAAGCACAACATTATTGGCACAAAGTGGATCTACCGCAACAAGCAAGATGAAAATGGCCTTGTGGTGAGGAATAAGGCACGGCTTGTAGCTCAAGGCTACACACAGGTTGAAGGAATTGACTTCGATGAAACTTTTGCACCTGTTGCTAGACTTGAGGCTATTCGCATATTACTTGCTTATGCTAACCATCATGATATTATATTACAACAAATGGATGTGAAAAGTGTATTCCTCAATGGTAATCTTGAGGAAGAAGTATATGTTGCTCAACCCCCAGGTTTTGAAGATCCAAAGAATCCTGACAAAGTCTTCAAGCTATACAAGGCCCTGTATGGCCTCAAGCAAGCCCCTCGCGCGTGGTATGATACTTTGAAGGAATTCCTCCTGAAGAAAGGTTTCAAACCCGGTTCACTCAACCCAACTCTTTTCACTAAGTCTTATGATGATGAATTGTTTGTGTGCCAAATATATGTTGATGATATCATTTTTGGCTGTACTGACCAACGATATAGTGATGAATTTGCCTATATGATGAGTGAAGAATATCAAATGTCTATGATGGGAGAATTGAAGTTCTTTTTAGGTCCTCAAATTCGTCAACAGCACAATGGGATATTCATATCTCAGGAGAAATACATCAAGGACATATTGAGGAAATTCGGCATGCAAGATTGCAAAGGGGTCAAAATTCCAATGCCCACAAATGGCCATTTGTGCACTGATGAAAATGGTCAAGACTTCGATCAAAAGGTATACCGCTCCATGATTGGCTCTTTATTGTACCTATGTGCATCTAGGCCGGATATTATGCTTAGTGTTTGCATGTGTGCCCGATTCAAGCTACACCGAAGGAATCACACCATAAGGCTGTGAAGCATATTCTTCGATACTTAGCTCACACACCAACACTTGGATTATGGTATCCCAAGGGCTCTTCTTTTGATCTCATTGGATATTCAGACTCTGAATATGCTAGCGATTGCGTGGACCGCAAGTCAACATCAGGCACATGTCATTTCCTCGGACGATCTTTGGTCTGTTGGTCCTCGAAGAAACAGAACTGCGTATCACTCTCCACTACAGAAGCTGAGTACATTGCTGCTAGATCGTGCTGTGCTCAACTACTATGGATGAAGCAAACACTCAAGGACTATGGCGTCAACGTGAAGAATGTGCCTCTCTACTGTGACAATGAGAGTGCCATCAAGATTGCTCATAACCCAGTTCAGCACTCGAAGACCAAGTACATCCAGATTCGTCATCATTTTCTTTGTGATCATGTGTTGAAGGGCGACATCTCCATCGACCACATTAGCACTGAAGATCAACTGGCCGATATATTCACCAAGCCCTTGGATGAGAAGAGTTTTAGCAAGTTGCGGTGTGAGCTAAATATCCTAGAATCTCCGAATGTTCTCTGAAATGGACACACATCCTAACACTTATGCTGACTTGATGACTTAAATGCGCAACACACGAAGTAATGTTTTTCTTCAATCAATGAAGACTAACCCTCTAAGTGTGAAGAAACTAATGAAGAAATTGATTCTCAGAGCCCTACGACAATTGTACGCGGTGTCTGAAATCAGCTTCCTTATACGGTGGGTTATGCCACCACCCAAAGTTGGAAATCTTCAATTTGAGTTTTTCTTCGTTTTTGAAATTCCTCAGTTCTTCAATTTCTTCAACTTTGCATTGTCTTCACTCTTTCCGGTGTTGTTCTTCATTTGAATATATATATATATATATATATATATATATATATATATATATATATATATATATATATATATATATATATATATATATATATATATATATGAGTTTTATGTCCACTACAGCATTCACTTATTGCTAATTCCTCAAGTTGTTTTTCTTCTGCTAAGTGAATGTGATCGGACCCTTCTCCTCTATGCTAAACTCAACCCAGTCTATTCACAAATTCCTCATGTGCGTTCTAATTGAAACTCGTTTAAAATCTTCATTGTGTCCTTGCAGCTGAAGAAATTGCGAACGGAACTTTTAAACTTATCTTATCTAAATTTTCGGCTTTGCCGCTCAAACCATTCCACTTCTCATGACAATACTTATCTATTCACCCACGATCCTACACGATCACCACCTCTCAGTACATGGGTGACACATGTCAAGCGAATGAGAAGGGCCAGGGGCAAGTTCGTCCGATTTCCTCGGGTGAACAGTTTTTCACTCCCTCTATAAATACCCCTGTCTCTTCCTCACTTCACTTTCACCTCCCTCGCGCTCTCTCCCGCTCGAGCTTCCCGAAACCCTAGCACCACCTCTAATTCATTGTCGCCGGTGAGGAAGAGCTTTACTGCCTCGACGTTGTCACCCTCGTACTCGCGTCAGTTGCGGATTTCTTCACTCCGCCGCCGCCGTAGCCGTCTTCCTCTGCCGAGTTAGGGCATGGAAGATCTGACTTGACGAACTTCACAACTACTCTTCCCTGTTCATCGAGTTCTTCACTTTGGGTAATTAAAATTTATTTTTACTTCCCTCTTTGATTCTCAGGTTTTCTCGAAAATCTTCAAAGGTGTTTATTCTTCAAATCTTCACACACACGAACACCTCACATGTCATCTGCTCTTGATTCGTTTCTCTAAGCAATGATTTTCTTCAAGATTCCTCAATTGTGTGGATTTTCAATCTATACAACTCTGGAACCTAAGACAAAGAACGCTTAGTGAAATTCCTCATGACTCATCTGGTCAAATTCCTCAAAACCTATTCATTTTTGAAAAACCTTCTGAGAACGCATATGACCTCTTCGAATTCCTTGCAACTATACTCTATTCACAGGTACAAATGTCCGCTGCTAAATCACTAGGTTCTCATCAACTTAACTCATTTGCAGTGTTCCTCGAAGAAAATTTGCACACCTCTTCAGAAACTTCAGTTGTTCATATTCCTGAGCTGAATAAAATGGCTGACAAGAAGCCATAGAAGGGAGGAAAGAGGCCTGAGGTCAATACTGCGTTTGAAATTCCTGAGGACATTTATGCTGGATACTCCACTCCTAATGAAGCCAAGTTTGGCAAAGAGGACAAGAATCAGCGCAAGGTGCGCATACAAAGGATAGAGAGGAGATGGGAACGAGAATGGAGGGAGTGCAGATATGTTACTCCCAAGTACATGAAGAAACTCGCACTCAACCCTCCATGCCCAAGACCTCCGTTGGCACCAGGCCAATTGGCAGATCCCACCAGCCTCAAGCGCGGTGAGGACTATGCTGATGAATGGGCAAAGCGCCAGGCCAAATTGGCCAAGAAAGCAAAGGAAGCAGTGAAGAAATTCAACGCAGACTTTGCTGCTGCTGCCTCTGATGAGGCCTCTGCTAGTCAGCCAAAGAAGGCAATGCATAAGAAGCCTGCGCATAAGTCCAGTGCTTCACCTTCAATTCCCTCACGGCCAAGCTCCTCTGCTATGCCCTCAAGGCCTGATTCTTCAAGGCCCTCACGGCAAATTCCTCAGACTGCTCCTTCAAAGTCCTCAGCTCCTCCATCAAAGTCTTCAGCTGCTCCGACCAAATCCTCAGCACCTGTGCATCTCGCCTCGTGCCAAAGGACTCAAGGCTTCTCAATTGCCACGGGAGCATTTGCAAGCTCCTCAGCTACTCGAAATTCCTCAGTTGGTCCCTCTCTGCTGATGAAAAAGGCCACTGCTGGACGAGGCATTCGACCAAGTCCTCACAAGAAGCAGGTCACCTTCCAAGTGCCCTCTGATGATGATGAGGCTGATGATGAAGAACTTGCCGAAATCATCAGAGACAGGCAAGCCAGGGCCACTAGAGCCAAAGGCAGCAATGTGCCGCTGATGTTGGATCCAAAGTTGATCCTCGACTACATTGACCTATGGCACAAGGATCCTAACACACCTTTGCCGGAGATGAACCTCACTCCTGGTCAGAGTCATGTTCTGACTGCCTTTATTGAGGAAGAAAAATGGAAATTTGAACAAGGCAGAAGTTTGAAGAAAGTGCAGTACAAGAAACAGCGCTACCTCAAGGACAATGTCCTCACTCTCACTCCTGATCAGCTCCTTGCCTTGCAAGTTGAAATCAAACAACTAAGTGATGAATTTGATCGCTACCATGCTGATTGGAAGGGCACCAAGGTGCGGTTCGTCAATCTGACAAAGAAATTCACTTCAAGTGCCGCTCCTCCTATGCACGTTGAAGTTACTCAGGCTGAAGCATCTGCTCAGCCTACTGAAGAACATGCCAGCACCGCTGATGACAATCAGGCTGCTGAAGGAAATGAGAGTGCTAGGGCTGATGACTCCATTCCAGCCGCTGAAGATATTGCCAGGGCATCCACTAGTGGTGCACCTGAAGAAAGTGAACAAGTCAGAGCAACTGCACCAGTTGTGCCTGAGGAAAATGAACCAAAGTCCTCTGCACCTCCTACGCCTACACCAACTCCGATCCTTCCATCTGCATCAGATGCAAAGAAGACCAAGGCTGCAGAGTGTGCAGCTGTGAAGAAAAGGAAGGCATCAACTTCATCGAATTCTTCAGCTTCAAAGAAGATGAAGCCTCTGACTAGTTCAATTGATAACCCAATTGATGCCATTCCAGTCTCCTCAATGCCATCAAAGGACCTTGCTCCTTTTGGTGAAGATTATGTGATTCCCAATTAATCTGATGAAGAAACTCCTTCTGCTACTTCGACAAAGTAGTTGGACGAAGAAATTGAAGTGGATGAAATCCCTTAAACCCCAGTCATTTCCTCACCTATGCCTCAGTTCACTGCTGAAGAGGCAGGTGTTGAAGTAATAGAAGATGAGGATGTGGACATTGACTGTACCACTCCTGTGCTCAACGATGAATTTTGGGACAGTCAGCACCCCAACTCTCCAATGTTCACTCCGCTCCAAGCAATTCCTTAGTCCCCTGCTGCTACTGAAGTGCAAATGGGATCTGAAGAACCTCATGCAACCCCAAGTGTTCATGAAGAAATTCCAGCCACTAGTGCTGAAGAAAATGTCAATGAGGAAATGAAGAACGATGCTGAAGCTGCAGAAGAGCCTGAAATTCCTCAGCCAGAGGAACCTGAGATTGCGATTCCTGAGGTGGTGCTGCAATTGACTGACACTCCTCAGCCCAAGCCAAAAGATCCCTTCTCAAAGAAGCAAAAATTCAAGGCTGATGATTTCTTCGGCGAGCACGTGTTCTTCACTGAATTAAAACCCTATGACAATGCTCGTCTTAGAAGGAAGCGTTTTTGGACTGCCAGCTAGGCCAACTTCCATTCCTCACTACTTTTCAACAAGGACAAAGTCTTCAATCACGAGCATATTCCTCATGTGGACATGGAATCAATGAACTGCTTCTCTCAAGTCCTTAGCATGATTCATGATGCAGGCTTGCTAAGTTTCTGCTCTGACATAGTTGATTGGAATGAAGAGCTTATTCTTCAGTTCTACGCAACTCTGCATATCACAGGTGATGCTGCTGACGTCAACTCGTGGGTGTTGGACTGGATGACTGAAAACACTCATTACAAGGCACCTGCCTCTGAATTGCTTCGTGCCTTGCCAATCAGTCCTCCACCTGACGGTGCTTGTCGGTGTCAAAACCGGCGGATCTCGGGTAGGGGGTCCCGAACTGTGTGTCTAGGCGGATGGTAACAGGAGACAAGGGACACGATGTTTTTACCCAGGTTCGGGCCCTCTCGGTGGAGGTAAAACCCTACTCCTGCTTGATTAATATTGATGATATGGGTAGTACAAGAGTAGATCTACCACGAGATCAAGGAGGCTAAACCCTAGAAGCTAGCCTATGGTATGATTGTTGTTCGTCCTATGGACTAAAACCCTCCGGTTTATATAGACATCGGAGAGGGCTAGGGTTACACAGAGTCGGTTACAATGGTAGGAGATCTACATATCCGTATCGCCAAGCTTGCCTTCCACGCCAAGGAAAGTCCCATTCGGACACGGGACGGAGTCTTCAATCTTGTATCTTCATAGCCTTGGAGTCCGGCCGACGGTGATAGTTCGGCTATCCGGACACCCCCTAGTCCAGGACTCCCTCAGTAGCCCCCGAACAGGCTTCAATGACGATGAGTCCGGTGCGTAGATTGTCTTCGGCATTGCGAGGCGGGTTCTTCTCCAAATTCCATGTACTTGTCGAATAGTGTCCGACTTCTTATAAATGCTGCGCTCCTTGGCTTCCATGCCCAATAAGGGCCATCTTCCATGTGTTGAACGAATGCGAAAAGCCAGGGTATTTTTACACTTTCCCCCCTAGCTGCGCAAATGAGCCGCCTATAAAAAGAGACGAGGATCTAGATCTGAATCACACCATCCCCCCGCCGCGAGTATTCATCGGAGCGCCTCTGACAAAAATCCATTCCATCATGGACAATCGACGCGGCTCCTCCTCTCGCGCTCCCAGCCCTCAGCCTGGAGATTGGGAGAGATGCTCAGTCCCGCATAGTGAGTTAGTGACGCTCCAAGCCAAGGGATTTCTTCCCCCAGCCTTTATGGTTCCGGTTCGAGCCAGACTCGCCACCTACAAGGGCGGAAAGCAGGCGGAGAGCGTTCCAAATCCCTCCAAAGGGGAGCGGGTATGCTTTGTCCCTTATCTAATAAGAGGACTCGGATTTCCCATACATCCGTTTCTCCGGGGGCTCCTAGAGTTCTATGGCCTCCAGCTGCACCACCTTACGCCTGCCTCCATGCTGCACATCGCGGGCTTCGTGGCCCTTTGCGAGCTGTTCTTGGGCGTCGAGGCTCATTTTGCACTTTGGAAGAGATTATTCTGCCTCGTACCCCGTTCTCATGAGGGGTCGATATATCAAGTGGGCAGAGCCGAACTTGGCACATCGCCGGGACCGGATATCTATCCAGAACCCCGAAGAAGGCGTTTGAAGACTGGCCTTCGGGATGGTTTTATATAGAAGATGCCCTGCTACCGGATCCAGTTCGGATCGGCCTCCCGGAGTTCAGTAATGCTCCTCTGAAGAAACGCCTAAGTTGGCGTCCGCGGAGCCCTCAACGGGAGAATGACAGGGACGTCCTGTACCTGATGGGCCGAATAAGATTATTGGCTCATTCCGGATTGACCATGATTGGGGTCATGGCCACACGCATCATGCGGGGGGTGCAGCCGCTCCAGTATAGGGGCCACCCCATGTGGGATTTCAACGGGGAGGATGATGCCACCTGTCATGGCCGCAAGGGGCCGGGATCGGTCGCTGATCTGGTGAAGATCCTGTCCGGCCTGTATAAAGGAGAGGAGGACTTCCTCCGTGCCAGTCCATTGAATGGATTTTCCGTGAACAACCCTCGAAGCTGGGTAAGCTGACACTTGTCTATCCGATCCATATTCCCAAAGTTAAGTGTCTCATTTTGTGATTTCGACGCAGGAACTGCGCCGGGCCGTCGAGGATATACACAGCCCGGCTCCACAACCCGAGGATCCGGAATGGTCCCTCGATCCGGCCTTCGAAGAGGATCGGGACATAAAGGTGGAGCTGATCGATGGGGTGTTCCACCAACTTAGCATCGACAATGCTTTGGTCGCCATTATGGCCGACTACCCCGGAATATCTCCAGCTTCCCAGGTAACTGTGACCGAAGTCCTGATACCATTACCCATCCGCGCTTATCTCTGATCACCATATACCAATGGTGTTCCGCAGGAGGTGCCTTTGAGGCGGGAAGCCGAGCCTGCGACGGCTGGCCAACAAGGGGCAGCTCGGCCCAGCAGGCAGAAAAGAAGTGCGGTGCGAATCGAGACGTCGCCGCAACGGTATGGTGCGCCACCGTGTTTCAAGGAAAGATTCCTGGAAGGCATATTAACGCTCGTGATTTTGTCAGGAGAAAGAGCGCTCGCCGGACTGTGTCCGGAGAGGTTGCCAATCGAGCCTCCGCCAGCCAGGCTCCAACGCCAGGTCCGGAGGGGGAGGCGAACACAAGGCGCGCGTCGGATGCTCCTCCAATGGAGGATGCCGACAGGTTGTCCGCCACCAGATCTGAGGTGGAGAGTGCCATGAATCACAGGCGCCGCCGGACAGTTCTTCGTGACGCATGTTTCTCCCCGGAGGCATTGAATGTCTTTAATTCGGGAGATGCGCACCTCCGTGCCGCTCAAGATGGTCTAGCCAGAGCCACGGAGCAGTATGTGAAAGGCATACGGGTGAGGAATTTTGACAGTTATATATGCCAGTAGCCCCCGAGACTTAAAATAGTTAGAATAACTGATTTAAGGATCATTTGTTATGCAGGATCTTACGAAAAAGAATACCCAACTGTCCCAGGAGCTTCAAGAGTGCAAGGCCCAACTTGAGGCCACACTAGCCGCCACAGGGGGAGCCACAGAGACCCCCTCCGGTAATATATTCTTCGAAAGATAAGTAGTTTGTGAAATGCGGCGTGTGTATAAGTCTGACAATAATATTGCAGATGGCGCCGGACTAGATCCGGACAGGCAGCAGCTACTACGCCAGCTAAAGGCCGGCGAGAAGGTGCTTACAAGGGTGCGTCAAGAGAAAAATAATCTCCAAGATGCCAACACCCAGCTGGGCGAGGAACTAAAAGATGTTCGGGCCCAGCTATCTAACTCCGTGAAGGAGAATCGGCGGCTTCGTCGCGGCATTTATAGTAAGTGCTTGAGCGAACTTTTGAAAAGAAGAGTTCGGCGAGGAAGTCGATTAACAAAAATATGTCTGTAGGTATGCTCATAGGTCGTCCTGCAAAGGAAATGCCCGGTTCAACGGGTGACCTACTTCCCGAGCTGCTGCAACTGCACGAACGAGTTTGGCAGGTAATGAGCGGCGTCGCCCAGGCCTTGTGGCCATCCATCTCCCTACCCGAAGGTCTTGGAGAGCTTGCGGAGAAGCTTCAGGGAGCATGGCGGCGCTTCCGGCTATGGAAGATATCGGCCTGCCATCAAGGCACCAGGGAGGCCTGGGCCATGGTGAAGACGCGGTACACGAAGGCTGACCCAAACCACATGGCCGAGGTCGGACCTATGGGGCCCGATGGGAAGGAGATCCCTGTGAGCTTAGTGTACGGCCAAGTAGAGTTGGCCGCAAAGTATTCCCAGCGGGACTGTAAACTAGACAGCCTGTTAGATGGTATTGAAGAGGAATACAATCAGTCAATTTGACTATGTAATTTAAAATGACATGTAAAATGCCTTCTAGGCGGATTGTAGATCGTTTGTCGTTGCGGACCTTTTCGCTTCAACCTCGGGACCCGACAGTCCGGAGTGTGTCCGAATACCCTCGCGGTTATATAAAAATCCAGGGCATGCATGGAGACCAGGCGTAGGGGTCATTAGTGCTTTATCAGGCAAGTGCCCAACTAGTTATGTTATATTACATGGTTAGTAAGAAACATCTTCCAGGGAGAATAGTTCCGTTAGGGGTTCCTTTCCCCGGGAGGCATGCCCTAAAGTGCATGTCCGGACTGCGAAAAAAGCAGGAAAGCATCTGGGGGCAAAGAAATAAATAGGTAAGAAATCATCTTTTAATTCAACGACCGAATATTCCCTTAAGAACGCTAGCTTTCGGCTTCACCCAGTCCGAGGTACACATCCGGCTGACCCGGCAGTAACAATCGCAGAGGTGCTCCCTTTACCTCCTAGCCGAACAATCGGGAACGTAGGGGTAAGCACAGGAGCCAGGCAACCCATCTTGGCCAAAACTTAAGTCATATCGATGTATATAATGGTGAATAAAAGGTACATGCGAAAGTGTGACACATGTGTTGGGCATAAAGCCCGTATAAATAAGCTTCTGTTAAAGAAGCCCCCAGGTATAATGAGTGCGAGTAGCACGTCAAGTGTGTGCGGACAATGCGCAGGAGAGCCTCAAAAGGCTTTGAGAAAAAAGGGGGGAGAAGGAGAGAAATAAAAGACAGCTAAAATATAAAATGTAGACTGAGGAAGGAGACGAACTCAGGGTCCAGCGCTAGGCGTAGAATCTTCGGAGACGGGCTGCGTTCCATGGGTTCGGCTCGAGTCGGTTATCCGATGCGTCTCGCAGACGGTACACTCCGCCGGTCAGGACTTGGTCGATGATGAAGGGACCTTCCCATTTGGGCTTGAGTTTGTCCTTTTTCTTGTCCGGCAGGCGTAGAACTAGTTCGCCAACATTGTAAGTTTTGGCCCGTACTTCTCTGCTTTGATATCTTCGAGCCTGCTGTTGATAGAATGCGGAACGAGCTTTTTCCACGTCACGCTCCTCCTCTAAGGCGTCCAAACTGTCCTGCCGATCCAACTCGACTTCTCTTTCTTCGTACATGCGCACGCGAGGTGAGTCATGAATTATGTCGCAGGGCAAAACTGCCTCTGCGCCGTATACCATAAAAAATGGTGTGAATCCGGTAGTACGATTCGGCGTGGTACACAGCCCCCAGAGTACGGAGTCGAGTTCCTCTACCCAGTGCGTATTAGATTCCTTGAGGGACCGCACTAGTCTGGGTTTAATGCCGCTCATGATTAGACCGTTTGCTCGTTCGACTTGACCGTTAGTTTGAGGGTGATAGACTGAAGCATAGTCGAGCTTGATGCCCATGTTTTTGCACCAGAGTTTAACCTCGTCGACCGTGAAGTTCGTGCCGTTATCAGTGATGATGCTATGGGGGACGCCGTAACGGTGTACTACCCCTGATATGAAGTCTATCACGGGTCCGGATTCGGCCGTCTTAACTGGCTTGGCTTCTATCCATTTGGTGAATTTATCCACCATGACCAATAGGTATTTTTGCTTGTGGGTTCCCCCTTTAAGGGGTCCAACCATGTCAAGCCCCCAGACCGCGAACGGCCAGGTGATGGGTATAGTTTTGAGGGCGGTGGGTGGCATGTGGCTTTGATTAGCAAAGAGCTGGCAATCAACGCATCGTTGGACTAAGTCCTGAGCATCTGCCCGGGCCGTCGGCCAATAAAATCCTGTATGGAAGGCCTTGCCTACAAGGGCCCGGGCTGCGGCGTGGTGCCCACCGAGTCCGGCGTGAATTTCAGCCAGAAGATTTCACCCTTCCTCTTCGAAGATACACCTTTGAAGGACCCCGGTTGTGCTTTTCTTATAAAGCTCTCCCTCATGGACCTTATAGGATTTAGATCGCTGTACTATGCAGCGGGCCTCGTTTTGGTCCTCAGGAAGTTCCTGCCTAGTTAGGTAGGCTAGGAATGGTTCGGTCCACGGGGCAATGACTGCCATTATTTCGTGGGCTGAAGATGTTATTTCATTGGCAGAACCACCGATTGTGTCAGAATGTTCGGTGTCGGGCGGTGCGGTAGGGTCCGGATTGTTGTTTCCGGACTCCCCTTCCCATAGTACGGATGGCTTGAAAAGCCGTTCCAAGAAGATGTTGGGAGGGACGGCATTGCGCTTTGCGCTGATGCGTGCCAATACGTCCACCGCTTGATTATTATCCCGGGCTATATGGTGAAATTCGAGCCCTTCAAACCGAGCTGACATTTTCAGGACGGCGTTACGGTAAGCTGCCATTTTCGGATCCTTGGCGTCGAAGTCTCCATTTATTTGGGATATCGCGAGGTTCGAATCCCCGCGCACCTCTAGGCGTTTAATGCCCATGGAGACCGCCATCCGGAGGCCATGTAGAAGGGCCTCGTATTCGGCTGCGTTGTTGGAGTCCGTGTACATTATCTGGAGTACGTATTGGACTGTGTCTCCGGTTGGGGACGTCAGGACGATGCCAGCCCCCAGGCCGGCCAACATTTTGGAGCCGTCGAAGTGCATAATCCAATTGAAGTATGCGCCGTACTCTTTAGGGAGTTCGGCTTCAGTCCATTCGGCGATGATGTCAGCCAAAACTTGCGACTTGATAGCTCGCCGTGGTTTATAGGTTTATGTCGAATGGGAGGAGCTCGATGGCCCATTTTGCAATCCGGCCAGTCTCGTCGCGGTTGTTTATAATGTCATTAAGAGGTACTTCGGAGGCTACTGTTATCGAACACTCTTGAAAGTAGTGTTGCAGCTTCTGGGATGCCATGAACACCGCGTACGCTATCTTTTGATAGTGTGGATACCGGGACTTGCATGGAGTTAGGACAGTTGACACGTAGTACACTGGTTTTTGAAGAGGGAACTTGTATCCATTCGTTTCTCGTTCGACGACGAGCACCGCGCTTACAACTTGATGTGTTGCCGTGATATATAATAACATTGGTTCGCCCAAGTTGGGCGCGGCCAGGACCGGATTTATTGCCAATATGGCTTTGATTTCTTCGAGTCCGGCCGTGGCGGCATCCGTCCACTCGAAGTGTTCAGTGCGCTGGAGGAGGCGATAAAGGGGTAATGCCTTTTCTCCTAAGCAGGAGATGAAGCGGCTTAGAGCCGCCACGCATCCAGTCAATTTTTTTATTTGCTTGAGGTCTTTTGGGATATCGAATTGTGATAGAGCTTGGATCTTGGCTGGGTTTGCTTCAATTCCTCTATCGGATACGATGAAGCCCAAGAGCTTTCCGGCTGGTACGCCGAAAACGCATTTTTCCGGGTTGAGCTTAATGTCATATGCTCGGAGATTGTCGAATGTGAGCCTCAAGTCGTCTACTAGAGTTTCGACATGCTTGGATTTGACGACCACATCATCTACGTATGCCTCCACTGTTTTGCCGATCTAGTTTGCCAGACATGTCTGAATCATGTGCTGATATGTTGCGCCGGCATTTTTGAGCCCGAAGGGCAATGTGTTGAAGCAAAATGGGCCGTATGGAGTGATGAATGCCGTTGCGGCTTGGTCTGGCTTTGCCATCTTAATTTGGTGTTAGCCGGAGTATGCATCGAGGAAGCACAATGAATCGTGCCCTGCGGTAGCGTCGATAATTTGATTGATGCGGGGAAGGGGGAAGGGATCCTTTGGGGAAGCCTTGTTAAGGTCCTTGAAGTCGACACACAGGCGCCAGGATTTGTCCTTCTTTGGTACCATTACCAGGTTTGCTAGCCAGTCTGGATGTTTTATATCTCTGATGAATCCGGCCTCCAATAGTTTGGCTAGCTCCTCTCCCATTGCCTGTCTCTTGGGTTCGGAAAATCGCCAAAGAGCCTGTTTGACTGGCTTGAATCCTTTTAGGATATTTAGGCTGTGCTCGGCCAGCCGTCGTGGGATTCCTGGCATGTCTGAAGGGTGCCAGGCAAAAATGTCCCAATTTTCCCGTAGGAATTCTCATAGTGCAGCGTCTACATCAGGGTTTAATTGTGCCCCAATGGAGGCCGTCTTTGTAGGGTCCGTTGGATGGACTTGGAATTTGACTATTTCGTCCGCTGGCTTAAAAGAGGTGGACTTGGATCTTTTATCGAGTATCACATCGTCCCTGTTCACCGTGGAGCGCAGCGCAGTGAGTTCCTCGGCCGCTAGGGCTTCGGATAGTGCCTCTAGGGCTAGTGCAGCTGTCTTATTTTCGGCGCGGATTGCTATGTCCGGATCACTGGCAAGAGTGATGATTCCGTTGGGCCCGGGCATTTTGAGCTTCATGTATCCGTAATGGGGTATAGCTTGGAAAATTGTGAATGCCTCTCGCCCTAATAAAGCGTGATATCCGCTACTGAATGGGGCCACTTGGAACGTGACCTCCTCGGACCTATAATTGTCCGGCGAGCCGAACACCACATCCAGTGTGATTTTTCCTGTGCAGCATGCTTCCCGACTAGGGATTATTCCTCTGAAGGTTGTGCTGCTTCGCTCAATGCGGCTCCAGTCTATTTCCATTTTTCGAAGGGTTTCCTCGTAAATGAGGTTTAATCTACTGCCGCCGTGCATGAGTACCTTAGTAAGGCGAAAGCCGTCCACTATTGGACTGAAGACCAATGCGGCTGGTGCTCGGGCTGTTCGGAATTTAGGTTCGTCACTGGCATTAAAGGTAATAGCCGTGTCACTCCATGGCTTTATTGTTGCTACTTGGTAGACTTTGGCAAGGCCGCGAAGTGTTCGTTTCCGCATATTATTTGATTCGAAAGTCTCAAAGACTGTTAATACCGTACTGGTGTTGCTGGGTTGGTTCTCTGGGGCTAGAAGCTCTTCGCCACTTTTGGCCACCTGCCGTAGTATCCAACATGCCCGAAGGCTATGAGTTGGAGTGGTACCCTCAGTACTATGAATTTTGCAGGGTCCATTGAGTCATCCCTCCAGTACGGTTCCGTGCCCTTTAGGGGTTTTTTGCTTTTTGGTATTTAACCCAGGTGCCTGGCGATGATGCACCCCTTTATTTTGGACTAGGGTTGTATTCGGAGCCGGATTATCCCAAAATTTGGTTTCGGTTTTCCAGGCGCTCTCCATCGAACAGTACTTTCGTACTATGGACGCCAAGTCGGCAAAGAGTGTAATTTCACGATGACTTATGGCGTTTAGGATTCCCTTGTCCGTGCAACTATTTCAGAAAAGTGAGATTGCGTCTTCCTCGTGGCAGTCCTTTATCCTGTCCATAACCAGGAGGAATCTGGCCCAGTAATGGTGTACTGTTTCAGTGGGCTCTTGCCGTATTCGGGATAGATCGCTTATGTTTGGGTGGGCGGGTGGAATTAAATTCGGAACCCCGTCCAATCTAAGACTCAGGGGCCGAAAAGTTTCCGAACTTGGAAGCTTGGGTTTTTGGATATTATCCAATGAATCTAGCCCGCTGCCTGACTTTAGGTTCAGGACTTGATCGACGTCCGTCCCTTCGCGGGAATCCGGCTTGGAGGGGTCGGGAATCCGGATGTAACTGGTCCTTAATATTGAAGAAGGGTCGTCGTACTTCTCCTCCACCACAGCAACGTGGTGGGTAGCCTGGGGAGAGTTGATCTCTCTCAGATCGGTTTTAGGCCCAATCTGATCGTAGTCTGTAGCGACTCCCAGGGCGGTGATGCGATCAAGAGCTCGTTTAAGGAGGAGAGCTCCATTGGATCTAGCTGCTCGGCGAGTTCCGAGTTGACGTGAAGATTGCTTCTGATGACCCGAGAAGTCATCATCGGCGCGGGGGCCGAACAGGCGGTCATAAGGAAACCGCCTAGCCGGATAGTTTGGCCGATGGCCAAAGCTCCCTTAACAACGGTGCCGTCTTTAAAGACGGGACGAGGCATCCTTCCTGATGGCGATGGCACAGAGGAACTCTCAATGAAAGCACCAATGTCGGTGTCAAAACCGGCGGATCTCGGGTAGGGGGTCCCGAACTGTGCGTCAGGCGGATGGTAACAGGAGACAAGGGACACGATGTTTTTACCCAGGTTCGGTCCCTCTCGGTGGAGGTAAAACCCTACTCTTGCTTGATTAATATTGATGATATGGGTAGTACAAGAGTAGATCTACCACGAGATCAAGGAGGCTAAACCCTAGAAGCTAGCCTATGGTATGATTGTTGTTCGTCCTATGGACTAAAACCCTCCAGTTTATATAGACACCGAAGAGGGCTAGGGTTACACAGAGTCGGTTACAATGGTAGGAGTGAAGGAAATATTCCCTAGAGGCAATAATAAATTTATTATTTATTTCCTTATTTCATGATAAATGTTTATTATTCATGCTAGAATTGTATTAACCGGAAACATAATACATGTGTGAATATATAGACAAACATAGTGTCACTAGTATGCCTCTACTTGACTAGCTCGTTTATCAGAGATGGTTATGTTTCCTAGCCATGGACAAAAGAGTTGTCATTTGATTAACGGGATCACATCATTAGGAGAATGATGTGATTGACTTGACCCATTCCGTTAGCTTAGCACTTGATCGTTTAGTATGTTGCTATTGCTTTCTTCATGACTTATACATGTTCCTGTAACTATGAGATTATGCAACTCCCGTTTACCGGAGGAACACTTTGGGTACTACCAAACGTCACAACGTAACTGGGTGATTATAAAGGAGTACTACAGGTGTCTCCGAAGGTACATGTTGAGTTGGCGTATTTCGAGATTAGGTTTTGTCACTCTGATTGTCGGAGAGGTATCTCTGGGCCCTCTCGGTAATGCACATCATTATAAGCCTTGCAAGCAATGTAACCAATGAGTTGGTTACGGGATGATGCATTACAGAACGAGTAAAGAGACTTGCCGGTGACGAGATTGAACTAGGTATTGGATACCGACGATCGAATCTCGGGCAAGTAACATACCGATGACAAAGGGAACAACGTATGTTGTTATGCGGTTTGACCGATAAAGATCTTCGTAGAATATGTAGGAGCCAATATGGGCATCCAGGTCCCGCTATTGGTTATTGACCGAGAATAGTTCTAGGTCATGTCTACATAGTTCTCGAACCCGTAGGGTCCGCACGCTTAAGGTTTCGATGATAGTTATATTATGAGTTTATGAGTTTTGATGTACCGAAGGAGTTCGGAGTCCCGGATGAGATCGGGGACATGACGAGGAGTCTCGAAATGGTCGAGACGTAAAGATCGATATATTGGACGACTATATTCGGAGTTCGGAAAGGTTCCGAGTGATTCGGGTATTTTCGGAGTACCGGAGAGCTACGGGAATTCGCCGGGGAGAAGTATTGGGCCTTATTGGGCCTTGCGGGAAAGAGAGAGGGGCTGCCTAGGGCAGGCCGCGCGCCCCCCCATGGCCTAGTCCGAATTGGACTAGGGGGAGGGGCCGCACCCCCTCCTTCCTTCCCTTCTCTCTTCCCCTTCCTAGTCTCCTACTCCTACTACATGGAAGGACTCCTAGTTGGACTAGGAAAGGGGGAATCCTGCTCCCAGTTGGAGTAGGACTCCCCATGGCGCGCCCCTCCTAGGGCCGGCCTCCTTCTCCCTCCCTCCTTTATATACGGGGGCAGGGGGCACCCCATAGACACACAAGTTGATCTACGGATCGTTCCTTAGCCGTGTGCGGTGCCCCCTTCCACCATATTCCACCTCGGTCATATCGTCGCGAAGCTTAGGAGAAGCCCTGTGCCGGTAGAACATCAAGATCGTCACCACGCCGTCGTGCTGACGGAACTCACCCTCGACACTCGGCTGGATCGGAGTTCGAGGGACGTCATCGAGCTGAACGTGTGCTGACCTCGGAGGCTCCGTACGTTCGGTGCTTGGATCGGTTGATCATGAAGACGTACGACTACATCAACCGCGTTGTGCTAACGCTTCCGCTTATGGTCTACGAGGGTACGTGGACATACACTCTTCGCTCTCGTTGCTATATCATCACCATGATCTTGCGTGTGCGTAGGAAAATTTTGAAATTACTACGTTCCCCAACAGTGGCATCCGAGCCTAGGTTTTATGCGTTGATGTTATATGCACGAGTAGAACACAAGTGAGTTGTGGACGA
This sequence comes from Triticum timopheevii, assembly GCA_963921465.1. Taxonomy (NCBI): domain Eukaryota; kingdom Viridiplantae; phylum Streptophyta; class Magnoliopsida; order Poales; family Poaceae; genus Triticum; species Triticum timopheevii. The sequence continues at coordinate 209,447,576 of OY997270.1, forward strand.
TATAAGTCATACTACCTACCAGCATGTCATACTTTGGTTCAGCGGTATTGTGAGATGAAGCGGCCCGGACCGACATTACGCGTACGCTTACGCGAGACTGGTTTCACCGTTACGAGCACTTGTGCTTAAAGGTGGCTGGCGGGTGTCTGTCTCTCTCACTTTAGTTGAACCGAGTGTGGCTACGCCCGGTCCTTGTGAAGGTTAAAACGGAGTCTATTTGACAAACTATCATTGTGGTTTTCATGCGTAGGTGAGATTGGTTCTTGCTTAAGCCCGTAGCAGCCACGTAAAACTTGCAACAACAAAGTAGAGGACGTCTAACTTGTTTTTGCAGGGCATGTTGTGATGTGATATGGTCAAGACGTGATGAGATATAAATTGTTGTATGAGATGATCATGTTTTGTTGAAGTTATCGGCGACTGGCAGAAGCTCTATGGTTGTCTCTTTGTTGCATAAGATGCAAGTGCCAAATAATTGCTTTACTTTATCGCTATGCGATAGCAATAGTTGCAAGAGCAATAGTTGGTGAGACGACCATGTGATGACACATTGATATAGATCAAGATGATGAAGATCATGGTGTCGTGCCGGTGACGATAAAGATCATGACAGTACTTTGGAGATGGAGATCAAAGGCGCAAGATGATCATGGCCATATCATGTCACATATTTTGATTGCATATGATGTTTATCTGTTATACATCTTATTCTTGCTTTGATTGACGGTAGCATTTTAAGATGATCTCTCACTAATTATCAAGAAGTGTTCTCCCTGAGTATGCACCGTTGCCAAAGTTCGTCATGCCCAGACACCACGTGATGATCGGGTGTGATAAGCTCTACGTCCATCTACAACGGGTGCAAGCCAGTTTTGCACATGCGGAATACTCAGGTTAAACTTGACGAGCCTAGCATATGTAGATATGGCCTCAGAGCACGGAGACCGAAAGGTCGAGCGTGAATCATATAGTAGATATGATCAACATAGTGATGTTCACCATTGAAAACTACTCCATCTCACGTGATGATCGGTCATGGTTTAGTTGATTTGGATCACGTGATCACTTAGATGACTAGAGAGATGTCTGTCTAAGTGGGAGTTCTTAAGTAATATGATTAATTGAACTTTAATTTATCATGAACTTAGTCCTAGTAGTATTTTGCAAATTATGTTGTAGATCAATAGCTCGCGTTGTTGCTTTCATAAGTTTATTTTGATATGTTCCTAGAGAAAACTGTGTTGAAAATGTTAGTAGCAATGTTGCGGATTTGATCCGTGATCTGAGGTTAATCCTCATTGCTGCACAGAAGAATTATGTCCTTGATGCACCACTAGGTGGCAGACCTATTGCAAGAGCAGATGTAGACGTTATGAACGTTTGGCTAGCTCAATATGATGACTACTTGATAGTTTAGTGCACCATGCTTAACGGCTTAGAATCGGGACTTCAAAGACGTTTTGAACGTCATGGACCATATGAGATGTTCCAGGAATTGAAGTTAATATTTCAAGCAAATACCCGAGTTGAGAGATATGAAGTCTCCAACAAGTTCTATAGCTAAAAGATGGAGAAGAATCTCTCAACTAGTGAGCATGTGCTCAGATTGTCTGGGTACTTCAATCGCTTGAATCAAGTGGGAGTTAATCTTCCAGATAAGATAGTGATTGACAGAATTCTCTAGTCACCATCACTAAGTTACTAGAACTTCGTGATGAACTATAGTATGCAAGGGATGACGAAAACGATTCCCAAGCTCTTCGTGATGCTGAAATCAACGAAGGTAGAAATCAAGAAAGAGCATCAAGTGTTGATGGTTAACAAGATCACTAGTTTCAAGAAAAGGGCAAAGGGAAAGAAAGGGAACTTCAAGTAGAATGACAAGCAAGTTGTCACTCCCGTGAAGAAGACCAAAGCTGGACCAAAGCCTGAAACTGAGTGCTTACACTGCAAAGGAAATGGTCACTGGAAGCGGAAATGCCCTGAATATTTGGTGGGTTAGAAGGATGGCAAAGTGAACAAGTGTATATTTGATATACAGGTTATTGATGTGTGCCTTACTAGTGTTTATAGTAGCCCCTGAGTATTTGATACTTGTTCGGTTGCTAAGATTAGTAATTCGAAACGGGAGTTGCAGAATAAACAGAGACTAGTTAAGGGTGAAGTGATGATGTTTGTTGGAAGTGGTTCCAAGATTGATATGATCATCATCGCACACTCCCTATACTTTCGGGATTTGAGTTGAACCTAAATAAATGTTATTTGGTGTTTGCGTTGAGCATGAATATGATTTGATCATGTTTATTGCAATACGGTTATTCCTTTAAGTTAGAGAACAATTGTTGTTCTGTTTACATGAATAAAACCTTCTATGGTCATACACACCAACGAAAATAGTTTGTTGGATCTCGATCGTAGTAATACACATATTCATAATATTGAGGCCAAAAGATGCAAAGTTAATAATGATAGTGCAACTTATTTGTGGCACTGCCGTTTAGGTCATATTGGTGTAAAGCGCACGAAGAAACTCCATGCTGATGGGATTTTGGAATCACTTGATTATGAATCATTTGATGCTTGCGAACCATGCCTCATGGGCAAGATGACTAAGACTCCATTCTCTGGAACAATGGAGCGAGCAACTGACTTATTGGAAATAATACATACTGATGTATGCGATCCGATGAGTGTTGAGGCTCGCGGCGGGTATCGTTATTTTCTGACCTTCACAGATGATTTGAGCAGATATGGGTATATCTACTTGATGAAACATAAGTCTGAAATAGTTGAAAGGTCCAAAGAATTTTAGAGTGAAGTGGAAAATTCATCGTAACAAGAAAATAAACTTTCTGCGATCTGATCACGGAGACAAATATTTGAGTTACGAGTTTGGTCTTCAAATAAAACAATGTGGAATAATTTCACAGCTCATGCCACCTGGAACACCACATCGTTATGGTGTGTTCGAACGTCGTAACCGCACTTTATTTGATATGGTGCGATCTATGATGTCTCTTTACCACTATCGTTTTGGGGTTGTGCATTAGAGACAGCTGCATTCACGTTTTAAAATAGGGCACCATCTAAATCCGTTGAGACGACACCGTATGAACTATGGTTTAGCAGTAAACCTAAGCTGTTGTTTCTTAAAGTTTGGGGCTGCGATGCTTATGTGAAAAAGTTTCATCTTGATAAGCTCGAACCCAAATCGGAGAAGTGCGTCCTCATAGAATACCCAAAGGAAATTGTTGGGTACACCTTCTATCATAGATCCGAAGGCAAGATATTCGTTGCTAAAATGGATCCTTTCCAGAGAAGGAGTTTCTCTCGAAAGAAGTGAGTGGGAGGAAAGTAGAACTTGATGAGGTAACAGTACCTGCTCCCTTATTGGAAAGTAGTTTATCACAGAAATTAGTTCCTGTGACAAATACACCAATTAGTGAGGAAGCTAATGATATTGATCATGAAACTTCATATCAAGTTACTACAGAACCTCGTAGGTCTTCCAGAGTAAGATCCGCACCAGAGTGGTGTAGTAATCATGTTCTGGAAGTCATGTTACTAGACCATGATGAACCTACAAACTATGAGGAAGCGATGATGAGCCCAGATTCCGCGAAATGGCTCGAGGCCATAAAATCTGAGATATAATCCATGTATGAGAACAAAGTATGGACTGTGATTGACTTGCTCGATGATCAGCAAGCCATGTTAAATAAATGGATCTTCAAGAGGAAGACGGACACTGATAGTAGTGTTACTATCCACTAAGCTCGACTTGTTGCAAAAGGTTTTCAACAAAGTTCAAAGGTGTTGAATACGATGAGATTTTCTCACTCGTATCGATGCTTAAGTCTGTCTAAATCATGTTAGCAATTGCCACATTTTATGAAATCTGGTAAATGGATGTCAAAACTGCATTCCTTAATGGATTTATTAAAGAAGAGTTGTATATGATGCAACTAGAAGGTTTTGTCAATCCTAAAGGTGCTAACAAAATGTGCAAGCTCCAGCGATCCATCTATGGACTGGTGCAAGCGTCTCCAGCGATCCATCGATGAAGCCTGTATTTTCAATAAAGTGAGTGGGAGCACTACAGCCTTTCTGATTAGTATATGTGAGTGACATATTGTTGATCAGAAATGATGTAGAATTTTTCTGCAAAGCATAAAGGAGTGTTTTAAAGGAGTTCTTTAAAAAGAAAAAAAAACTCAGTAAAAGCTACTTACATATTGAGCATCAAGATCTATTGAGATAGATCAAGACGCTTGATAAGATTTGCAATGAGTACATACCTTGGCAAGATTTTGAAATAGTTCAAAATGGAATAGTCAAAGAAAGAGTTCTTGCCTGTGTTGCAAAGCTATGAAATTGAGTAAGACTCAAATCCCGACCACAGCAGAAAATAGAAAGAGAATGAAAAGTCATTCCCTATGCCTCAATCATAGGTTCTATAAAGTGTGCTATGCTATGTACCAGACCTATTGTATACCTTGCTCTGTATTTGGCAAGGGAGTACAATAGTGATCTAGGAGTAGATCACTGGACATTGGTCAAGAATATCCTTAGTAAGGACTAAGGAGATGTTTCTCGATTATGGAGGTGATAAAAGAGTTTGTTGTAAAAGTTACATCAGTGCAAACTTTTACACTGATCCAGATGACTCTAAGTCTCAACCTGGATACATATTGAAAGTGGGAGCAATTAGCTAGAGTAGCTCCGTGCAGAGCATTGTGGACATAAAATATTTGCAAAATACATACGGCTCTGAATGTGACAGACCCGTTGACTGAGCTTCTCTCACGAGCAAAACATGATCACACCTCAGTACTCTTTGGGTGTTAATCACATAGCGATGTGAACTAGATTATTGACTCTAGTAAACCCTTTAGATGTTGGTCACATGATGATGTGAACTATGGGTGTTAATCATATACAGATATGAATATTGGTGTTAAATCACATGGCGATGTGAACTAGATTATTGACTCTAGTGCAAGTGGGAGACTGAAGGAAATATGCCCTAGAGGCAATAATAAAGTTATTATTTATTTCCTTATTTCATGATAAATTTTTATTATTCATGCTAGAATTGTATTAACCGGAAACATAATACATGTGTGAATACATAGACAAACATAGTGTCACTAGTATGCCTCTACTTGACTAGCTCGTTTATCAGAGATGGTTATGTTTCCTAGCCATGGACAAAAGAGTTGTCATTTGAATAACGGGATCACATCATTAGGAGAATGATGTGATTGACTTGACCCATTCCGTTAGCTTAGCACTTGATCGTTTAGTATGTTGCTATTGCTTTCTTCATGACTTATACATGTTCCTGTAACTATGAGATTATGCAACTCCCGTTTACCGGAGGAACACTTTGGGTACTACCAAACGTCACAACGTAACTAGGTGATTATAAAGGAGTACTACAGGTGTCTCCGAAGGTACATGTTGAGTTGGCGTATTTCGAGATTAGGTTTTGTCACTCCGATTGTCGGAGAGGTATCTCTGGGCCCTCTCGGTAATGCACATCATTATAAGCCTTGCAAGCAATGTAACCAATGAGCTGGTTACGGGTTGATGCATTACAGAACGAGTAAAGAGACTTGCCGGTGACGAGATTGAACTAGGTATTGGATACCGACGATCGAATCTCGGGCAAGTAACATACCGATGACAAAGGGAACAACGTATGTTGTTATGCGGTTTGACCGATAAAGATCTTCGTAGAATATGTAGGAGCCAATATGGGCATCCAGGTCCCGCTATTGGTTATTGACCGATAATAGTTCTAGGTCATGTCTACATAGTTCTCGAACCCGTAGGGTCCGCACGCTTAAGGTTTCGATGACAGTTATATTATGAGTTTATGAGTTTTGATGTACCGAAGGAGTTCGGAGTCCCGGATGAGATCGGGGACATGACGAGGAGTCTCGAAATGGTCGAGACGTAAAGATCGATATATTGGACGACTATATTTGGAGTTCGGAAAGGTTCCGAGTGATTCGGATATTTTTCGGAGTACCGGAGAGTTACGGGAATTCGCCGGGGAGAAGTATTGGGCCTTATTGGGCCCTGCGGGAAAGAGAGAGGGGCTGCCTAGGGCAGGCCGCGTGCCCCCCCATGGCCTAGTCCGAATTGGACTAGGGGGAGGGGCCGCACCCCCTCCTTCCTTCCCTTCTCTCTTCCCCTTCCTAGTCTCCTACTCCTACTACATGGACGGACTCCTAGTTGGACTAGGAAAGGGGGAATCCTACTCCCGGTGGGAGTAGGACTCCCCATGGCGCGCCCCTCCTAGGGCCGGCCTCCTCCTTCCTCCCTCCTTTATATACGGGGGCAGGGGGCACCCCATAGACACACAAGTTGATCTACGGATCGTTCCTTAGCCGTGTGCGGTGCCCCCTTCCACCATATTCCACCTCGGTCATATCATCGCGAAGCTTAGGCGAAGCCCTGCGCCGGTAGAACATCAAGATCGTCACCACGCCGTCGTGCTGACGGAACTCACCCTCGACATTTGGCTGGATCGGAGTTCGAGGGACGTCATTGAGCTGAACGTGTGCTGACCTCGGAGGCTCCGTACGTTCGGTGCTTGGATCGGTTGATCGTGAAGACGTATGACTACATCAACCGCGTTGTGCTAACGCTTCCGCTTACGGTCTACGAGGGTACATGGACATACACTCTTCCCTCTCGTTGCTATATCATCACCATGATCTTGCGTGTGCGTAGGAAAATTTTAAAATTACTACGTTCCCCAACAAGGAGATCTACATATCCGTATCGCCAAGCTTGCCTTCCACGCCAAGGAAAGTCCCATCCGGACACGGGACGGAGTCTTCAATCTTGTATCTTCGTAGCCTTGGAGTCCGGCCGACGGTGATAGTTCGGCTATCCGGACACCCCCTAGTCCAGGACTCCCTCAGTGCTCGTTGTTTGTATAATGAGCCTGAACTCACTGATCACTATATGCAAGTACTCATGAAGCCGCTGAAGCCGGGACAAGCCCCAAGGACCAAATTCCTCATGAAGGAATTGCTCTATGTGCCAAGAACCATCTACCGCATTCTGATGAAGACCATGAGTCCCATCAAAGGCCATGACTCATCTGATGAAGAAATTATCGGAATGATGAAGAACATGCTTTTCAACATCATGCATGGCATCCCCATAAACTATCATGATTTCTTCATGAGGACTCTGGCGAATGTTGCACTTTCACCATTTGAGCTGAAGCCTTACGCGCCGTGGATCATGAGATTCCTCAGATCAAGATCTTCACTCAACTACCAGGCTGATTTTCAGAATCACCTCAGCTACTTGCCTCCTATTGAAGTTCTCAAGCGGACAATTTCCTCATCTGATGAGAAGGGAAAGTCACCAACCGTTATCGATGAAGGCATTCGTCCATTGGATGGACAGTTCTGCAAAGCTGCATCTTACTCTACCAATGATGACTCTGCCACTCATGATTCTGCTACCAAGTCGAGTCCTCAAGCTACTGCTCCTCATGTGATGACTGACCGTGAACTGCTTATAAGTCTTCACCAGAAGGTGGATCAAAATAACAAGTGGGTTAAGCGTCAGTTTGGTTCCATTCTTCACAACATGACTTTCACACATAATGCAGTGAAGAAAAACCATTACTACCTCCATGAAGTATTTGATCGCACCTGGGCTATTCTGTCACATCTATATGGTGAAGAAGATCTGAAGCAAATGGGCTTCAAGGAAGACTTTGACTAGTCTGCTCCTCCACCTAAGAAATACAAGAAGGTTAAGGTTCCTTCCTTGGTGGCTAGCTCATATTCTTCATCACGCGCCACGGATGAGCATGAAGACTTGGACGACACTGCACCAGGCCCTACAACGACTCAAGACCTTGACAACGCTGGCGCTCCTCCATCATCATGATATTCTTCAGGGGCGTTAGTCCTCAGTTTCAACCCTTTTGGTCATTCAATGACAAAGGGGGAGAAATTTGAGTTAGTCTTCAAGAGGGTCTATCCTATATGGGCGGTTTTTTTTGCTAAGTTACAACTCTCGTTCTTCTGATAACTTTGTTGGATCGAGTTGTAATCTTAAACTCTATGGTGGCCTGATACTTTTGCTGTGTTCTTCTGCATGCTTATTCCTCATTAATGTTAATGCACGCATGCTGAATTACATCAGTCACCATATTTCATCATGCATTTCAAATTCTTCATATTATATATCAAATGCGTGTATGGATTACAAGATATAGGGGGAGATCTCCATGATTATACTCTTCAAGTGTGCATTGCTTCAAAAGCAAATTCCTCACTATGCACATCTTCAGGGGGAGTTCTTCTATATCTTGCAATCAAATTCCTCAATATCAGTATTTACACTTCATATGTTTATCCCCATTGAAAACTTAACCTACATTGTCATCAATCACCAAAAAGGGGGAGATTGTAAGTGCATCTAGTGCCCCTTAGTGATTTTGGTGTATTGAAGACTTATAGGTTAAGGGACCAATGCGTTTGTGAGTGTACACAGGTCTATAAGTCTATGAGGAGTTTGATATTTACAAAGAAAGTCGACCCCTAAAAATGAAGTTCTTCAACTGAAGACTTTGGATTTCTGAAGACTTTCTGAAGACTTTGAAAGTGAAGAAATTGGTGCGACCTTGAAGACTTGGCAATCATTCGAGGAACATGAAGCATGAAAACTTTTGTTTTCATAGTTTCATTTTCTCTTTCTTGAGTCATAGGAAACACCGTACTGTTAAAGGGGGTCGAGGAAATACTAAGGAAAATTTTCAATGTGATGCTCAACTCAAAATCCTACACCTACCAATCCCTTCGAGTGAAGCCATTGGAAATCTTATACAGTCCAGTCATATTCTTCAGTGACAGAGACGAAGTTCTTCTGCTCTATGAGGAATTTGTTCTGACTAAGGAGTTAGGAATTCGCTAGTGCGAATTGCCTACACAGTGAGGAACATGATAGCCCTGAGGATTTTCATAGTCAAAATTCCGACCATTGTTGTGCTATGCGCCAGCTGTTCCAAAATATCTACCCACCTAACAGTCATATCAGACAAGGGCATTTATGTCTTATCATGTCGGGCTGCTCCCTAGGTTATAAATAGCCGCCCCCTACAACCACTAGCTGGCTGGCTGCTCCGAGAGAAACTGACACTTGTCATTTGAGAGCATCCCATCCTCCGAGGACTTTGAGCGAAAATCATCAAGTGAGGAAAACCCAAACCCAACACCAACAAACCCAAAGTGATTGAGCATCACTGAAGAGATTGATCCTGCGTGGATCCGACGCTTGTTTCCTTTGAAGACTGTGCTTCTTCCAGACGGTTAGGCATCAAGGTCTAGAGCATCCAAGAGGAATTGTGGATCGCCGAGTGGCCGAGTTTGTGAAGGTTCGGAAGTCACCTGAAGACTTACCACGAGTGATTGGGCGAGGTCTGTGTGACCTTAGCTCAAGGAGAATACGGTGAGGACTGTGTGTCTGGGACTGGGTGTCCTCGAGTTTAAATACTCAGCCGCTCCAACCAGATGTACAACTGAGACAGTAGTTGGAACTGGTCTACCAAATCATTGTCTTCACCGAGCTTACTGGTTCTATCTCCTCAACTCTTTCATTTCCTCATGTCTGTTGTTGTGTGCCCATTCATATCTGTTTGAAGACTTTGACTGAAGACTTTCTCAATTTCCTCAGTTAAATTTCTTCAATATGTCCGTCTTCTTTCTTGTGTTATCCTGTGTTTACACTTTGTGTACTCTGTGCTTGTCTTCATCTTGTCATGATGACTATGCTTGTACTCTGTTATGTTTACTTCTGAGTACTTATTCTGCTGCAAGTAGTTCTTCATTTAGGAATTTCCTCACCAGCAAATTCTTCAGTGAAAGAATTCATAAAAATCGCCTATTCATCCCCCCCCCCTCTAGTTGATATAACGCACTTTCAGGCAATAGTTAGACCGACTCCCAGACTGATCGGTGGCTAGGTCAACCCTGACAGCAGCTATGTGCGGTAGTTCATGATCACTCACTACGGTGTCAGCCTCGCTGCGGATTGCGGTCGCCATCGAAAGATCTTTGTGAGAGTCTCATCATTGTAGATCCAGTGGTTGACTTCCGCGGGATGAGACGCAAACTATAGACGAAGTCTTGACGTGCAGGGATAATTGTGCAGTGGTGGTGGTCGTATGGCATGTAGTTTCTAGGATCATGGAAAAGTTGTGGCGACAACACATGAGTGACTTCAATGGTGGTGGTGCTACTTGAGCACTCGACCTTGAGCTCTGGGGTGAAAGCCCAGGTCTAGCCCGAGTTGTGTATCCCTGCAAATGGCTATGTTTTTACGTCTTTACCATGTTGAAGGCATTGCTCAGAATGCTCGGACTGATTCTTCAGGGTGAAACCCAAGATTCTGTCCTTGGGTGGTTGGATATGGTAACAGCAATGCTTGAGCGTCGCTCCCTTCCTGAAGGTGTTACTACTGAAGAACGTCGTCGTCCTTGTGGTGTCATGACATGGTCGCTGTCGATGTCAAAACCGGCGGATCTCGGGTAGGGGGTCCCGAACTATGCGTCTAAGGCTAATGGTAACAAGAGGCAGGGGACACGATGTTTTACCCAGGTTTGGCCCCTCTCGATGGAGGTAATACCCTACTTCCTGCTTGATTGATCTTGATGATATGAGTATTACAAGAGTTGATCTACCACGAGATCGTAGAGGCTAAACCCTAGAAGCTAGCCTATGATTATGATTGTTGTTCTCCCACGGACTAAACCCTCCGGTTTATATAGACACCGGAGGGGGCTAGGGTTATACAGAGTCAGTTACAAAGAAGGAGATCTAACATCCGGATCGCCAAGCTTGTCTTCCACGCAAAGGAGAGTCCCATCCGGACACGGAACGAAGTCTTGAGTCTTGTATCTTCACGGTCCAACAGTCCGGCCAAAGTATATAGTCCGGCTGTCCAGATACCCCCTTATCCAGGACTCCCTCAGTAGCCCCTGAACCAGGCTTCAATGACGATGAGTCCGGCACACAGATTGTCTTCGGCATTGCAAGGCGGGTTCCATCTCCGAATACTCCAAAGTAAACCTCGAACACTTAAATCGTGTCCGGCTCTGCAAGACAATTTTCACATACCACCGTAGAGAGAACGATATTCCACAAATATAATCTGCTGACAACTTTAGATAACGTGACATCACACCATGGTCGAGTCATTATTCGAACCGTTTTCCCACAACCAGCCACCGCACATATTGCGAGGCGGTTTCCTCGGCACGTCTTGTCGAAGCAGAGATCATGTCCCCTTATCACGGGATCCTCATTAATACGGGTACGGGTAACCCAACCGTGCTATTAACGTGGCGCTTGGAAAATAAGCGATTTCATCAGGCAAGCGGGGAGGCACGCCGTTTTCGCCACCTCTATAAAGGGATAAGGATCTCCCATTTTTACCCACGCCTTCTTCCTCCTTTGCTAATCTATTCTCGCACCCTCGAGCTCCAGCGCCCTAGTTCACGCCTTCTCCGCACAGCCAAACATGTCCGGAGTGGGAGGCAAGTGGGTGGCCTCCACCGTCAAGGAGGAGCACATTACGAAGCTCCGGGCGGCTGGATACTTGGCCGCAGATATCGTGCACCAGCTCCCGGACGCAGGGCAGATTATTCCGACTCCGGGACCCCACGAGAGGGTCGCGTTCCTCGCCCACTTCGTCCGCGGACTGGGATTCCCACTGCACCCATTTGTCTGCGGGCTCCTGTTCTATTATGGGCTGGATTTTCATGATCTGGCCCCTAACTTCATCCTCAACATCTCGGCGTTTATCGTCGTGTGCGAGGCTTTTCTCCGCATCAGGTCCCACTTTGGCCTGTGGCTAAAGATCTTCAATGTGAAGCCAAAGATAGTGGTCGGCCAGCAGGCGGAGTGCGGTGGCGCCATGGTGGGCAAGATGCCCAGCGTCACCTGGCTCGAAGGCTCCTTTGCGGAGGCCGTGAAGGGGTGGCAATCGGGGTGGTTCTACATCACCGAGCCACGCGACGCCAACTGGGTGGCGGCCCCCGAATTCCGATCCGACATCCCTGTGCGGCTCACTTCCTGGAAGAGGAAGGGACAAGCCTAGGGCGCATCCGCGGAGCTGACCGGTCTCCAAAACTGCATCAAAAACATGATAACCAAGAATATCAAGCTGGTCAATGTGGTCCAGGTCATGCTATTTCGCCGGATTCTCCCGTGTCAGAGATGGGCATTGAACCTGTGGGAGTTTGACGCGGCCCAACACCAGACACTGCAAGAGCTCTTTGACACGACGCACAAAGATGCCTGGAAGGCATAGTTAAAGGCCAACGAAGTTCCTTCTCCCACCTCTGACGACCGCGGACTCAGCGCCAGGCGCCAGGCCAATGCGGTAAGCATTCTACATTTCGCAAGATTTGCCCTTCCTCAGTATATTCGTGGGAGAAACTTAGGCCACTGTGCTAATTTTAACAGGAATATGTCGCTACGGTGGAGCGGATCGACTGTCCGGCTCCGTTGCCTGAGGACCCAGCAGATGAACTCCTGACGGAGATGCTGATTCCGGCACCCTATGAGGTGCCGGAGAAGAAGGCCAAGAAAAAGTCCACGGGGACCAGAAGAAGTTCCCGGCGCAACGTGGTGCCGGACTCATCGTCCGAAGACACCGGGGCGCACTCCTCCAATGACAACAAGGAGGAGGAGGAAAACCCTCTCCCCGAAAACGAGGGGGGAAGAAGAGGAAGGCCACCCTTTCCGAGGAGGCTGAAGGGTCCAAGAAGGGACGGACCCTCCCTCCGGACCACTCCACAACCGCCGCCTATAGCGAGGAGGAGTGGCTACCCAAGGGCAAGCCCCTGGCGAGATCGTAAGTATCCGCACTCCGTAATACTTTTAGTGCGACTTAACTTCATAGTTTGTTATAACACCGAACACGCATATGCAGTCCGGCCAGGTCCCATCCCGAGGTATCCTCTTCGGATGGGTCTCTGAGTGATTCGGTAATGAATTCGCTCCCGACGGCCACCTCCCCTCGGCCTGCGGATGACATGAAGGTGTGGTCCCAAAGGGTACCAGAGCAGGGGGAGGCAGCTCTGGAGACGCCCCAAGGTGAAATTCCAGACGTCGGGCACATGGGGAGTAAGATCCCCATAGATTATGCTGATGAGAGCCGCAGCAAGTTGGGCTCCCAGCCGGACACTGCACCGGAACCTCCAAAGGTTCCAGATTCGGGTAGGCAGCCCCTCGCTAGGGAGGGTGAGCCGGCCATGCCGATGACCTCCGTTGCGCCAGAGGCGTCGGATAGTCTGCTGGAAGTGCTTCACGGCGCTTCCATTGATGAAGAGCACCGTACTCTTATGAGTACGGTGATTCAGAAGGTTCGGTCCGCCAAAAGTGGATTGACCGAAGCCTGCACCAGCCTCCTGACAGGCTTTGAGGTAAGTAATCAAAAGCATGAGAAATTATCACCCAATAGACAGTAGCCCCCGATACTCTGTTTGGTGTTCGGAAAGAAAAGCCAAACGGAGGGTCAACTTTAAACCGCAGGAATCTAACAGTATGTGTCTATGTGAATAAGCAGGCGGTGCTTCTTGCCGCTGCTGCCCGCACAACAGAGGTCGCCGGACTCGAACGGGACCTGAAGCAGGCCGGAGAGGAGCTAAGCCTCACGAAGAGGCAGCTCGAAGAGAACCAAGGTGAGTGATACCCCGTTCATGTGTCGTATAGAGGAGAAAAAATTAGTGACGCTAACAAAAAAGCATCATGATTTTTTAATAGGGGCCACGACCGAAGTGGCGGCCCTGAGGAAAGCGCTATCTGAGGCCGAAGACAAGGCGTCCACGGAGCGCATTGAGCGTGAAAAGCAAGATGCTAGGGTGGGCGAGGTACAGCAAGAGCTCCAGGAGCTCGGCAAGAAGTTCGAGTCCTTGGAGCGTGACTTCAAGACGAAAGAGTCTGAGCTTGCGAAGGCCCTTCTGAGCGCGAAAGATGCCAAGGCCGAAGCCCAAAAGGCCCAACAGGAAATCCAGGCGGCCAAGAAGATAGCGGCGGGTAAGGCATTCATTATGCAAATCAAGCATGTGGAGGAGACATTTCTTTTACTTACCCGAATTCGGAGCTCTCCAGGGGCATCCGCAGATTAGCCACGCAGCATATCGGATGCCACGGAGTTCTATCGTGCCGAAGAGGGGAGCTCGACGAAGAAGCTGTTCTGGTCCAAGTATGCTAGAGCCGAACACCCAATGCCTCCGAGTGACCAACTGAAGCAATTGTTTGAACTCCACAGGGCGGCCGAAGTGGCCATGAAGGACTTCATAGTCCGGATGTGGCCTGGTGAGCCCCTGCCCGACAGCTACTTCGGCCTTATAAAGCGGATGGTAAATGCCTGTCCGTGGCTTGAAGTTATCAAGCAATCCATTTGTATTGAGGGTGCCAGCCGGGCCTTTGCCCGTGCAAAAATGCATTGGGCCAAGCTGGATGCAGAGAAGCTGGTGAAGGATGGACCGCCGGAGGGCAAGGCGCATCGCTACCTCGAGAAATATTGTAATGGCGTTATGAAAGGCGCTCGTCTCGTGGCCGATGAATGTACCAAGGACGCAATCTTTGAGTGAATGTACTCATGTCATCTTTGTAATATGAAAACGAATTTGTTTGCGCTATATGGCGCTTTGTTGATTTAAAATATTACCTTCTGTGCGGCTGTTTATAAAATTCTGAAAGTAGGCCAGTCGTCGGCTTCCTCCCCCATGTAATTAGTACTGGGGTGTCCGTGGAAAACCCAAACACTCTTTCTCCAAATTTTTAGTCCTTGAAGGAGGTGTTTGGCGCAGCGAACAAGGCAATCGGACTATGCGGCTCTATAACTCTCACTTAGCCATAGAAGTCTACAATTTTAAATTTCGGCAAAGCCCCTAGAATTCGGAAAGCCGAATTGGGGCGCTATACACGCCTAAATCGGACAAGGCCGATTCCTCGCCTGAAGAGGAAAAATCTTTAAGGATTTAAGACCTCTCGAACAGCCACCAGCTCTCGCCGCATCATGATAGTCAGTTTTCGGCTTTCTCTACTGAGGTGCTCGTCCGGAAGAACCGGGACACAATCGCAGTAGTTCTTCCTGCGCTACGTTAGCCGATATAACGGAACATGAGGTACCAAAATAAGGGAGCCGGGCAAACCCAACTATTGACCCAAGACATGATTCGGAGCGGATGCATATAATGCTATAAGTTCGGGGTTCCGCACTGTCGAAAGTATTCGGACTTATCTTGCCATATTATGGGGCGCCATAAGAAGCCCCTGGCAAACCGAACATACCAAAGTGTACGGATGCAATATTAAATAAACATTTTTAGGGAAAAATGTGAAGATAGGAATGATAAGCTGACGCTATATACTATTTCCTGTTGTTATTTAAATAATACGTCCAAGCATATGTGCACAATTAATGCGTTAAGCAGAAGCAAATAGGACTATTTGACATGTCCTATCCAAGGGCGGGCCGCATGCGGGTATGTAAAACAGGTATAACGATCATTGACAGATACCACCTGGGTATTCCCTTTGTGCGTGATGTCTTTTGCCTCCTTGGATTTTCCCTCCTGTGATGAGTCCGATGATCTGGTTCTCTGAAAGGGATGCCCGAAAGTAGAGTCGTGAAAGAAAAAGAAGGTTATTAAAGTATGCGGGTCTTGTCGCGGTTTAACCGCACTGTGGGCCGCATCACTGTTGCGCCTCCGCCTGTGCCCATGGTATTTTGAGTGCGTAATTGTGTACACGTGGCACAAATGCTGCCTGGATGGGGCTAGGGTGGAGGCCGGACTGCTAGTCATGCTCTTGGCGTGCCTGGCGATCCTGTTGCAGAGTACTCCAGACTCGCTTGACGGAGCTCGGGGTTGTTGTCGCCGAATTGGCGGCTTGCCGGAGAAGGTTGCTTTGTACTTCTGCCGCGAGGGCCGCAGTGTGCTCTTCTGTACGGAGAGAGCGGTCTGTGTTTCCATTGACTGTTATAACCCCGCAAGGTCCTGGCATCTTGAGCTTGAGGTATGCATACTGTGGTACCGCATTGAATCGAGCGAATGTGGTTCGTCCAAGCAGTGCATGATAGCCACTACGGAAAGGGACGATATCAAAGATTAACTCCTCACTTCGGAAGTTATCCGGAGATCCGAAGACCACTTCCAGTGTTATGGAGCCCGTACAACGGGCCTCTACTCCTGGAATTACACCTTTGAAGGTGGTTTTGGTGGGCTTGATCCTTGAAGGATCGATGCCCATTTTGCGCATTGTGTCCTGATAAAGCAGGTTCAGCCTACTGCCACCGTCCATAAGGACTCGCGTGAGGTGGAATCCATCGATGATTGGGTCAAGGACCAATGCGGCTGAACCGCCGTGACGGATGCTGGTAGGGTGATCCCTACGATCAAAAGTGATCGGACAGGCTGACCATGGGTTGAACTTTGGGGCGACTGGCTCCATCGCATAGACGTCCCTTAGTGCTCGCTTTCGTTCCCGTTTTGGGAATGTGGGTGGCATAGATCATGTTTACCGTTTTCACCTGAGGAGGAAATTTCTTCTGTCCCCCAGTGTTCGGACGCCGGGGCTCCTCGTCATCGTCGCTGTGCAGCCCCTTGTCCTTGTTTTCGGTATTTATCTTGCCGGCCTGTTTGAACACCCAGCAATCTCTGTTAGTGTGGTTGGCTAGCTTATCAGGGGTGCTGTGAATTTGGCACGAGCAATCAAGTATTTAGTCTAGACTGGACAATCCCTGATTATTTCTTTTGAACGGCTTTTTCCGTTGACCGGATTTTGAGCCACTGAATCCGGCGTTAACTGCCGTGTCTTTGGTGTTGTCGCTATTGTTCCGACGCTTATGTCTGTTGCGTTGTGGCTTGCCGTTATTGTCGTGGACATCTGAAGTGCCGGAGTTTATTGGCGTGGTGCTACTGCGAGCCAACCAGCTGTCCTTGCCCGCGCAAAAGCGGGTCATGAGTGTCGTGAGGGCCGCCATGGACTTCGGTTTTTCCTGGCCGAGGTGTCGGGCGAGCCACTCGTCACGGATATTATGCTTAAAGGCCGCCAAGGCTTCAGCATCCGGACAGTCGACAATTTGGTTCTTTTTAGTTAGGAACCGAGTCCAGAACTTCCTGGCTGACTCTCCGGGCTGTTGGGTAATGTGACTCAAGTCATCAGCATCCGGTGGTCGCACGTAAGTGCCTTGGAAGTTGTCGAGGAACGCGTCCTCCAGGTTTTCCCAACTGCCGATGGAATTTTCCAGCAGGCTATTTAGCTAGTGTTGAGCCGGTCCTTTGAGTTTAAGGGGAAGATACTTGATGGCATGTAGATCGTCACCGCGGGCCATGTGAATGTGGAGAAGGAAATCTTCGATCCATACCGCGGGGTCTGTTGTGCTGTCGTATGATTCGATGTTTACGGATTTAAACCCTTTTGGGAATTCGTGATCCATTATTTCGTCAGTGAAGCATAGGGGGTGTGCGGCGCCTCTATGCCGGGCTATGTTACTATGCAGTTCAAATAAGTCTGGTCGGCTATGTTCGGCCCGGTCGGACTTGTTGATAGTGTATCCGGCATGACGATCATCGTCATGTGTTGGGGCGCACCCCCGCGATCCGTAGATCGATCTTGGATGACCTGCTTTGTTTTCCAGCATGTCTCGCAGATCCTGCCTATTGCCCCGGGCCGTGGTGTATTGGCGTGGGGGTGCGGGCTGGTATTCGGGCTGATACATCGTTTTATCCCGGCCACGAGGTGGCCGGTCAGCCTCGTCCTGTGCTGTTAGTATGGGCTCCTCCTCGAGTTGAGGTAGCAACTTGTGCTTTGGGTAACCTTTGGTGTGGTGCTCGAGTCCATATTCCTCGGCTGCCAGGACCTCAGTCCATCTGTCTGTGAGCAGATCTTGATTAGTCTGGAGCTGCTGCTGCTTCTTTTTCAGGCTTCTCGCAATGGCTGTAAGCCGACGCTTGAAGCGCTCCTGCTCTACGGGATCCTCAGGCACGCCGAATTCATCGTCGCCGAGGCTCACCTCGTCTTTGGAGGGGGGCATGTAGTTGTCCTCCTCCAAGTATTCGTCCGTCGCTTGTTCATCTGGGCTAACCTACCCGTCTTCCTGTTCGGCCTGCTCGACGGCAGACTGATCGGGATTGTATTCATGTTCGGCACCATCCGGATTGTTTTCGTCTCATGTGCCGGTATTGCTGTGGCGGGGCTTAGAGCGGCGCCGATGACGCCCATGCTTTGATTTCTTCCGTAAGGGGTTATCCTCTGTTGCCTCATTGCCATTGGTTTCTTTGGGAGTGTCCACCATATATATATATTATACGAGGAGGTGGTTGTCCAGCGCCCCGTGGGCGGTGGTTGCTGTTCTTCTCCTGCATCATCGTCCACACCGTCGATGTCTTCGGAGTCGAAGTCGAGCACGTCGGTCAAATCATCGACAGTTTCAATGAAGTGGGTGGTGGGTGGGTAACGAATTTCCTCGTCGCCTGCCTCCCACTCGAGCCGGACATAGTTCGGCCAAGAGTCTCCTGACAAAGAGAGAGACCTTAATGAATTCAGCATGTCGCCGAAGGAAGAGTGCTGAAAGATATCCGCAGCGGTGAACTCCATTACCGGAGCCCAACCGGATTCGGTGGGCTCGGGTGCGCGCAGTCTGGAACCTACAGTCGGACACAAGTCCGGGGGTCCGGTGACACAGGCTTCCTTAGGGATGGAGTCTGTGTTCGGCTCTACCGCCGATGAGTACGCGGCCTCCGGGGCGGGGTCCATCCACCCGTCCTCGGACGATGCGATCTGCCCCGGATTTAGGTCCGGGGCTATTGCAGGCGCGATATCCCGAATATTGTCTGACAGCAGGTCTAAGCCGTGCTCGTCGTGACTGTTCGGCGCTCCTGGCGTAGGCCCGAATCCATTGAAGACCAAGTCTCCGCAGATATCGGCCGTGTAGTTCAAGTTTCCGAACCTGACCTGATAGCCAGGGGCGTAGCTGTCGATCTGCTCCAGATGGCCAAGCGAATTGGCCCGCAGTGCGAAGCCGCCGAACACGGAGATCTGTCCGGGGAGAAAAGTCTCACCCTGGACCGCGTTGTTGTTAACGATTGAAGGAGCCATCGAGCCTTGCTGCGACGACATAGAGGAACTCTCAATGAAAGCACCAATGTCGGTGTCAAAACCGGCAGATCTCGGGTAGGGGGTCCCGAACTATGCGTCTAAGGCTAATGGTAACAGGAGGCAGGGGACACGATGTTTTACCCAGGTTCGGGCCCTACCGATGGAGGTAATACCCTACTTCCTGATTGATTGATCTTGATGATATGTGTATTACAAGAGTTGGTCTACCACGAGATCGTAGAGGCTAAACCCTAGAAGCTAGCCTATGATTATGATTGTTGTTCTCCCACGGACTAAACCCTTCGGCTTATATAGACACTGGAGGGGGCTAGGGTTATACAGAGTTGGTTACAAAGAAGGAGATCTAACATCCGGATCGCCAAGCTTGTCTTCCACGCAAAGGAGAGTCTCATCCAGACACGGGACGAAGTCTTGAGTCTTGTATCTTCACGGTCCAACAGTCCGGCCAAAGTATATAGTCCGGCTGTCCAGATACCCCCTTATCCAGGACTCCCACAGTCGCGGATATGGTCATTGTCATAGTTTTCCGCTCGCAGAATATGGTCGCTTTGGGGCCTTTTTCTATTTTCTTCGCCTATGCATAGCTTTGGCCTTATATGACTTTACTATTTGCCAGCATGGTTTTGTATGGGTGCGTGGGTGTTGACTGTGTGCATCCTAGCTATGCAGAGGTCGGGTGTGTGATCATTGCGATTGTATCATCTTGATGCTTCATTTTGAGTCAATAAAATCAACCTTTTCTAGAGAAAAGTATATCTACTGTTAAAGAGGAGTTGGTAGGTTCGCCTTAGCTTTGGGTTTTCCACCTCCTCCCACGTACGCGTCTTCTAGCTAGTTTTCTCCTCCCCCTCCCACAAAAGAAAACAACTCACCCCACGAGCCGCTCCACTCTCTCCCCTTGAGCAAGACGCTCCTTTCCCCAATAGCATGCAGACTAGGGTCCCTTGCGTCGCCGCCGCACCGGAGCTCCTCAACCAACCCCACCTCCTATCGCTCCACCCCCTACTGACGGTGCAATACACCAGGGGTGGCCTCTCGAGGGGAAGCCCGGTAGCAGGCCTGCCACGGGGCCCAGGTGACCTCGTAGGAGCCCGATGACAGGAGGGAGCCCAGAGGCCTAGATAGAATTCGAAGACCATCTTGACATGCAAGTCAAGAGGGTGGCAGTGTGAGGTTGGTTCAATCCCCTGTAAATCCTAGCCCCTGTCGTTTATATAAGACTATGCTAGGGATGGTTATCATCATCTATAACATAGACCCAACTCTGGGTAGTCATATTCACATCTCCGTTGTAACCCCCTTGCACGAGGTGCTCCATCATGAATACAAATCAGAAGCAGGATGTAGGGTGTATTTCCTCAATACGAGGGCCCAATTGTGAGTAACCCCCTTGTGTGATCTGCCCTTTGGTACTTCCGACCGCATTCTCCATCCTACTGAGGGTACTGACGGTCTCCCGAACCGACAGGTAGCGTGCCAGGCAGGAGCTGCACTGGTCGGATAATGAATCCAAATCGGATCTCTGTTCATGACCGACGACTACATGTTGGGATAAACCTTCGTCTTCAGCTCCTACGAGTTCGCCGTTGATTGCCAGGGGCTGCTCTATGACATAACGTTGTCGGGCTCCATCGACAGTATACGCTTCGGGAGCCTCGCGTTCCACTTCGATCAACACGACGACACCATCTGTTTATTCGCCCCTCCATCACCTCTGGCACGGGAGGCAAGGCTGGTCACGGGCCAACCTCGGGATGGTTGGGCCTCCATTAACCCACCAGCTCACCCGATCTCAAAGCGCCAACATGATCTTCCAAGCCGTCAAAACACGTCGGGCCCAGAAGCTCACTCAACGTGCGGTCTACCTGATCATGCTGGCCTCCACGGAGCCCCTAGCGGTTTGACTCCACGACCGCCTTCGACCTCACCGACCACCCGACCTACATTCCTCATCCGAGAAAATTCGCTTTGGTGGTATATCCGATTGGGGAAGATTGCCGACTTCCCTAGGTTCTGATGGATGGAGGCAACAGAGTTACCATCCCACACCTTGCCTAAGATGGGAATCTCCAAATCTTTCCTGAGCCCCTCGCCATCGGCTTCTATGACTTTGTACCAGGAAGGCCGGTGCATCCTCTCAAGGTCTAGAGGTCGTCTTCGGAAAGGAGGAAAACTTCAGATAAAGGACAATCCGCTTCGAGGTTGCACCGTTCTGCATGGGCTACAACACTACCCTCGGCAGACAGGCCTACACTAAGTTCATGACGCTACACTCCTACACATATCTCTAGCTCAAGATGCCATGGTCACACTACGCGATCAACATCCACGACAGCCCCGAAAGGGCGTTAGAGGCAGAGGTCGCAAATGTCAAAGCCAAAGCCGCCCTAGCTTCTGCAGAGCTCGAGGGAATCAAGAAATCCATTGACCCAACCACTGCAACGCTACCCCGCAAGCCCAAGCCCAGGCCATGGCAGCCTTTCAAGCCGCCAAAAGAAGCAAAAAAGCTCCAAATACACCCCGAGGACCCGACAAAAACCGTGATCATCAGCAGCGACCTTGGCGAAGAACAAGAGGTCGCGCTCCTAAAGTTCCTCAGAGACAACTGGGACATCTCGCCCGGAGGCCTGCAAACATGCCGGGGGTCCCAGCAAAAATCATACATCATAGCCTAGACGTCAAAAAAGACGCCAGGCCCGTCAAGCAAGCCCTAATGTCAAAATCAAGGCACAAAAGCTTTATGCATAGTTGAATGCTCTTTTTAAGTACAAATAAGTGGTACTCCCTCCGTTCGAAATTACTCGTCGTGGTTTTAGTTCAAATTTGAACTAAAACCATGACGAGTAATTTGGAT
Source organism: Triticum timopheevii (assembly GCA_963921465.1). Classification (NCBI taxonomy): domain Eukaryota; kingdom Viridiplantae; phylum Streptophyta; class Magnoliopsida; order Poales; family Poaceae; genus Triticum; species Triticum timopheevii. The sequence goes on from OY997270.1 coordinate 209,469,605, forward strand.
ACTCGTCGTGGTTTTAGTTCAAATTTGAACTAAAACCATGACGAGTAATTTGGAACGGAGGGAGTACATATCATTTAAAAAGAACATACCCCAAGGAAAGAAAAAAGAACGTTAGGTCTGAACTGTAAGAACATGCTCATAAATATGAATTGTCAAGGGCAAGATGAAATGCAAGAACAAGCACTGATGAGTAATGATATACTGAAAATTTCCTTTCTTTGTTGTTGTTAGCCCTTGTTTTTCGAATATACATGGAGGCACTCAGGTTGTACTCATATCTACAACCCAATCTCGTAGTTCTTTTCTCTTTACAACCTACAGACAGATCAAACAAATGGAGATTGCTATATGGTGGACTACCTACAGATTACTAACTTTACAAAATCCCTCACATCCTCTCAATTTCTGATCCTATGGAATTCATTGTCATTAGGCACCTTTTGACCATTATATCCAGAATCGAACAGTTTGAGGTATGCCAGAGGATTTCAGAATCTCCTGAGAAGCACCAAATGCTTTATTTCACTCCAGTTTTCATCATGACCATCAAATCCTGATCATGCAGTCAACAATGCCGTGCCTTTGGTGCCTTTGTTGCACAAAGGCAGAGGATATGCATCCCTCAGTTATGTATGCTAACGCCTAGATCATATTCCATCTTGTTGGCACATGCAATCAGGCATTGGGAAGGTGTATATGGAATCATTAGGTTTCCTGAATGCGATGCCCCTTATGTCACTATGGCGCAGTATTTCCAGCATGTGGTGCTTGAATCGACTCCATCTGCAGTTCAAAGAAACAATTTGAGTTTCATATAGCACTATATCCATTTACACGTTAAGCAAAGATGGGCAAATATTTAGAGCATGTATGTGAAGGTCAACTCGGAGATGTATTTCAATTTGTTAACATGGCTAATGCGTTCCGAAAAGTAGGCAATAGCTACAGTCTTGGATGGTGAAGGAATAACAAGGGCAGCGAACTTCTTCAGCAGTTTGATTTGGTGAAAGATTCCAGCATATACTCAAAACTGAAATTGATTCGGTGTGATTTGTAATACTTTGTTGACGATATAATGGCAGCTCAAACTGACCTGATATTTGGGTCGTCAAAAGATAAGACCAGCTTCCGTTTGTCGGGTTTTATTGTCTTTGCATTCCCTCCTAACAGGTAACGCCTGTGTCCCATCAAAAAGTGAGGGAAGTTCCCCCCTTGAGTCGTCACAAACACTTCGCTCTGAACACAGACGGTGTAATCTAATGCTGCTAACCGAGAAGAGTACCCCTACAGAGAATAGGTTGGTGAGTAACGGTATGAAGATTCAATGTGAATTGATGAACAGTTCAATGCATGCATATTCATCTGACATTCAGAACGACATCCAGCTAGGCTGATGGGCTCGCTGGCGGAAACAATACCTCAAACTCAGCAAGCTCTTCAGACAATGCAAGAGTGTCCTTGGTTTGTAAAAGAGGGAACATCTGGCGAAGGGGAGCCATGTATTTTGCAGCATTGTATATTTTACCGGAGGCAACGTAGAGGAAGGTTGTATTGTCAAACCCCATGCCTCGCAGCATCATACCAACCTGCTCCAATTCAGTCAGTTAACATATTAGCTCTAGTGAGTATATTTACATATTTGAAAGCTTCTAAATTTGTTCTGAATGCTACTAAAGAGACGCAACTGATGGCACTGAACTTAAAGGTTATTATTATTGACCTGAAGCATCACAAACTAAGCAACAAACATCAATTCTAGTATAACAGGCCTATTGTGATGTTAATTAATGTCCTGAAATACGAATGCATCATTGGGTGTACATATATCCACACAAGTGCTTTAACCAGTGAAAAAAATCCTAACCTCTAGAGGAGTAAGTGGGCATTTCCCATCCCTTCTGTTTGCCTCGGGATTGATAACTCGACCAGGTCGGTGAAACTTCCCTCTCCAGCTCCTTTCACGGGCATTTTCCATTTCAATTTTCTCCTTCCGGCCACCATCATATGTACAGCATGAAAAGGCTACCATATCCTAAACAGTGTGCGCAAATTTTAGTATGACGGAAGAACTATGTAATAGTTAACTCACAAGAGAGAGTATATTGAGACCTCTTCGAAACGGAGATGCACCGAGACATATTTCCCACCAGCCAAAGAACTCTTTTTCATCATTCGAACAACCATATCGTCTGCAAGAACCCTTATTGGTTCGGCAAACCGCAAAGCCTCGTAGTTTACCAAACACCTCAAGGCCTGGATATTCGATGGAACTGACTGAGCCAATCTATTCGAGAATGGGGCGATGCGCACAACCCTGCATAGAATAGATATATAATGAAACCCATTCTCAAACAAGGCCTCTCCTATTATTTCTGAGGTGGTGAGCGTTTACCATACCCTAACTCCATTAATTTCGGAAGCACCTTCTGAACATAATGATCTGGGGATGAGTAGGCTTTAGTTCGCATATTTGGTATGCTGCTTATATTATGATTGAAACGCAGCAGAACATCTTTTGGGAGTTCCTTCACAACTCTTACATGTTGTCTGAGTGTCCCGATAAAACGATCTTCATCAAAAATATCACTAAATTTGCTGAGAAACAAAACATCAGGAAGAACCAATAAATATTAGAACAAGAAGTAGAATTTCAAAAATATTCACGGGTTTATAACTAACAGAAGTGAACTTTAGAAGTCAAACAAACTGCTCCAGACACTAAAACAACGAGCAAGAGACAACTGCTCCAGACAGGCATCCATCATATAAAAATGCAATTATCTAATGTTAAGAAACAAAGCAGTGAGCAAACAAAATAGCATTAGTTACCTAGGATCGCGCCAAACGCTATTCAAATGAAATATTGGGATCACAAGAGTTGCATTAAGCAAGCTGGCCACAGCAACTGCATCGCAGATCTGTATTGAGAAAAAAAAAATGGAACTGCACTGTCAATAATTATTACTCAGCATAGTGTGAAGGTTCTAAGGACTTTACAAAGAGACATCCACATCACAGCAAATGGTAGAGACCAGAGTCTAATTCTCAAGCTCTCAGGTCAGAAGAAATATACTCCCTCCGTTCCAAAATAGATGATTCAATTTTGTATTAATTTTAGTACAAAGTTGGGTCATCTATTTTGAAACGGAGGGAGTATCTCTCAACAGAAGATCTGATGGCATGTGACCAAAAAGATGAAAGCAAATATAGGTGATCTTTGGATGAATAATACACCTATGTATGTACAAAGATAGTACTAATGCCTTTCCAGCACAAAGTTATTGATGAAAGCCGTCTCAATCAAGTGATAGTACATGACTTCAAGTTACATAGTGGTGTCAATGGATTCATACGGCACTGGACTTTTGTATAGGTAATAGCAATGGTATTGCTTGCTTGCTGTATCTAACGTGGTCCAGGAACTTACAGAAAGACGCTGTTGATTCAGACCACCATTTGCTTCAACTATGAGATACCCATTTGAAGTCGGCAAATCTGTAAAGAGCCCAAAAACGATCCAGCCAGTCAGGTATTTAGCTTAACCTCCACTTTCAAGTGGGAACAATTAGTTTATTGAAAAATAACAAAAGGTATGAAAGTGGAACCTGATGGAATCAGCCTCCTCTTGACGCATGGCATCCATAGCTCTTCAGAATTTGGATAACGTGATGTCATTAACTGCACCATAAATATTTTTATATGATTATTGATAAGAGCAGTTAGGTTCGATGGACAAAAGTGAATATGCTGGAAGTTCCTAGGACTGATTTAAGAAGTTGGTTCCTCCTTGCGAACATATTTGATACTCCCAACCTGAACTGAACAATACTAGACTCTGGAGTATTTTGGAGCAATGCATAGACTGATTTAACTCTGAGCTGTTAAGTTCAGAGTATTTTGGAGCTATACTAGACTGATTTAACTCTGAACTGAACAGCTCATTTACACTGACTGCATTCACAACCTGCCCAAAAATCTAGTTAATCTTCCGTCGAAATCGTAAGGAGTTAAGGATATTTACTTCTAGACATTACCTTCCTTGTTTGGGAAAGCAGAGATATACTAGAACTACACAGGAGTACATCCAAGATCACGAGTGTAGCCGTACACAACGGAAATGCAGGGGCACATGACCTAGCTCACGGGGAGGGGAAAACTAGGAATCGAGAACTAGACTTTTTGCGCAAATCACTCACACACCAAGAACATCAGCTCACGATGCAATAATGTATTGGGCGTCGTTCCCGTGCTAAATCAGAGAAAAGCACCAAAAGGGTTCCGAAATTATCCCCGAATATTTCGCCTAATGCGTTTAGTGCATTGTGAAACCTGAAGGAGAGGAATCGAACCGAAGAAGCAGGCAACAAGCACGCGAGAACCCCAAATCTCCCCAGGGAGCACGGTAACTGCAAGAACAAAGACCACCCACCATGCTGCGACGCCATGGAGAGGAGGTGGAGACGGAAGCGGAGGTGGCGGTCGAAGCGGACGCGGCGTCGTCGCGTATGTCCGGCCATAGCCGCTTAAACACGATGTGGCTGCGGTAAACCGATCCCGGCGGCGGTGGGGACGGGGCGGGCGCGCGCCGCCGCCGTAACGATGCCACCGTCACGCCCGCGTGGCCGCCGCCGTCGACAGAACCTCCGCCTCCTAAGACGAACATGAGCAGCCCCGCCGCGTATGCCAGCGCGAGGAGGAGGAGGACCACGGCGGCGCGGCGCCTCCCTCCGCCAACGCGCCCCGCCTGGTGGCGCCGCGCGGCCTTGGCGGCACCGCCGCGCGCCGACGGGGCGACGGACATCGCTCGCTCCCTCAGTAGCGGGGCTCTCGCGGGATCATGCGAGCTCTGCTCAGCTCGGCGATGAGCGGGTGGCCTCGTTGGGGGCGCCGAGGTTTAGCGCGGAGGGCACCGGAGGAGCCGAGGAGGAGACCTGTAGTGGAATCGTGTTGGCAACCGCCGGTGCGCGAATGGTCTTCTCCTATTGGTCGAGGTGGATGCTCGCCGACTTATTGACTGTTGACGTCTATGTGTCTTGATTGTTTGTGGCATAAGCGGAAGTCCGGCTATTAAACAGATCTTAAATACAAACAAATATACACTATTCTATGTCTTCTCAACAAGCTTAAAAATTCTACTTCAGTTTCAAAAGGAAAATCTATGAGAGATAGTACGTAGTACTCCCCCTTAAAGAAATATAAGAGCATTTAGATCACGTGATCTAAACTCTCTTATATTTCCTTACGGAAGGAGTTTGCAAACTACTCCCTCCGTTCCCAAATACTTGTCTTTCTAGGTATTTTAAATGGACATAACATACGAATGTATGTAGACATATTTTAAAGTGTAGATTCACTCATTTTGCGTCGTATGTAGTCACTTGTTGAAATCTCTAGAAAGACAAATATTTAGGAACGGAGGGAGTATCTACAGTAGATCAAATTCAAGAAGCGGCAAACACATCTTCCCTCTACCTCTCCTTCCATAACAAACAGCGGTCGCTAGGGCCTTCCCCACGTCCATCCTTGAGCTTCCCTCAGCCGGTGTCAGACATTCGACGAGGTCCCCCACCGTGTCGGCTCCTTCGGCATGCCCCTCACCTCTTATCTTCGTTCTTTTCTCGCCAAGAAAATGCACATCTCAGCTGTCGCACGCCCAGCTCCTCCCTGATTTCGCGGCCAGGTCGTTGTCGAGAGAAGTTAAATCATGTATCGGCATGTCTTCCTTCGTTGCCAAAACAGAGCCCCAAAAAGCCCGATACACCCCACAGACACCAGAAGGCTCGCCATCGCGTCAGGAGGAGGAATACTGCCATATCGCATGTCGGAAGAAGGAAGGACTCTACGAATAAGGAAGAAAAGACAAAGCAATTTAACGGTCGGACTCCACGCTCTACACACCTATGCACCGACATGGATGCCTTCCATAAGTTGTGCTTAATAAGGGGCATTAGGAGCATCGTAGAGGAGGAGCATCTCCTACACTATTGTAGTCTATATCACCTAGAAAGGATCTCTGAAGATTTGTTGGAAATATGCCTAGAGGCAATAATAAAAGTGTTATTATTATATTTCTTTGTTCATGATAATAGTCTTTTATTCATGCTATAATTGTATTGATAGGAAACTCAGATACATGTGTGGATACATAGACAACACCATGTCCCTAGTAAGCCTCTAGTTGACTAGCTCGTTAATCAATAGATGGTTACGGTTTCCTGACCATGGACATTAGATGTCATTGATAACGGGATCACATCATTAGGAGAATGATGTGATGGACAAGACCCAATCCTAAGCCTAGCACAAAGATCGTGTAGTTCGTATGCTAAAGCTTTTCTAATGTCAAGTATCTTTTCCTTAGACCATGAGATTGTGCAACTCCCGGATACCGTAGGAATGCTTTGGGTGTACCAAATGTCACAACGTAACTGGGTGGCTATAAAGGTGCACTACAGGTATCTCCGAAAGTGTCTGTTGGGTTGGCACGAATCGAGAATGGGATTTGTCACTCCGTGTAAACGGAGAGGTATCTCTGGGCCCACTCGGTAGGACATCATCATAATGTGCATAATGTGACCAAGGGGTTGATCACAGGATGATGTGTTACGGAACGAGTAAAGAGACTTGCCGGTAACGAGATTGAACAAGGTATCGGTATACCGACGATCGAATCTCGGGCAAGTACAATACCGTTAGACAAAGGGAATTGTATACGGGATCGATTGAGTCCTTGACATCGTGGTTCATCCGATGAGATCATCGTGGAACATGTGGGAGCCAACATGGGTATCCAGATCCCGCTGTTGGTTATTGACCGGAGAACGTCTCGGTCATGACTACATGTCTCCCGAACCCGTAGGGTCTACACACTTAAGGTTCGATGACGCTAGGGTTATAAAGGAAGTTTGTATGTGGTTACCGAATGTTGTTCGGAGTCCCGGATGAGATCCCAGACGTCACGAGGAGTTCCAGAATGGTCCGGAGGTAAAGATTTATATATGGGAAGTCCTGTTTTGGTCGCCGGAAAAGTTTCGCACTTTATCGGTATTGTACCTGGAGTGCCGAAAGGGGTCCGGGGGTCCACCTGCCCCGGGGGGGGCACATGGGCTGTAGGGGGTGCGCCTTGGCCTATATGGGCCAAGGGCACCAGCCCCAAGAGGCCCATGTGCCAAGGAAACTTGGGGAGGGAAGAGTCCTCAAGGGGGAAGGCACCTCCGAGGTGCCTTGGGGAGGATGGACTCCTCCCCCCCTCTTGGCCGCACCCCTTCCTTGGAGGAAGGGGCAAGGCTGCGCCTCCCCCCTCTCCCTTTCCCCTATATATAGTGGAGGGGAGGGAGGGCATCCATACCTGAAGCCCTGGCGCCTCCCTCCCTCCCGTGACACCTCCTCCTCTCCCGCAGGTGCTTGGCGAAGCCCTGCAGGATTGCCACGCTCCTCCACCACCACCACGCCCTCGTGCTGCTGTTGGATGGAGTCTTCCTCAACCTCTCCCTCTCACCTTGCTGGATCAAGGCATGGGAGATGTCACCGGGCTGTACGTGTGTTGAACGCGGAGGTGCCGTCCGTTCGGCACTAGGATCTCCGGTGATTTGGATCACGACGAGTATGACTCCTTCAACCCCATTCTCTTGAACGCTTCCGCTTAGAGATCTACAAGGGTATGTAGATGCACTCTCCTTCCCCTCGTTGCTGGTTTCTCCATAGATAGATCTTGGTGACACGTAGGAAAATTTTGAATTTCTGCTACGTTCCCCAACAGTGGCATCATGAGCTAGGTTTATGCGTAGTTTCTATGCACGAGTAGAACACAAAGTAGTTGTGGGCGTTGATTTTGTTCAATATGCTTGCCGTTACTAGTCTTATCTTGATTCAGTGGCATCGTGGGATGAAGCGGCCCGGACCGACCTTACACGTATTCTTACGTGAGACTGGTTCCACCGACTGACATGCACTAGTTGCATAAGGTGGCTAGCGGGTGTCTGTCTCTCCTACTTTAGTCGGATCAGATTCGATGAAAAGGGTCCTTATGAAGGGTAAATAGCAATTGGCATATCACGTTGTGGTTTTGCGTAGGTAAGAAACGTTCTTGCTAGAAACCCATAGCAGCCACGTAAAACATGCAAACAACAATTAGAGGACGTCTAACTTGTTTTTGCAGGGTATGCTATGTGATGTGATATGGCCAAAAGGATGTGATGAATGATATATGTGATGTATGAGATTGATCATGTTCTTGTAATAGATGATCATGGAGCCCCAAGATGGAGATCAAAGGAGCTATATGATATTTGCCATATCATGTCACTATTATTTGATTGCATGTGATGTTTATCATGTTTATACATCTTATTTGCTTAGAACGACGGTAGTAAATAAGATGATCCCTCAATAAAATTTCAAGAAGTGTTCTCCCCTAACTGTCCACCGTTGCTACAGTTCGTCGTTTCGAAGCACGCCGTGATGATCGGGTGTGATAGATCCTTACTTCACATACAACGGGTGTAAGACAGTTTTACAAATGCAAAACACTTAGGGTTAACTTGACGAGCCTAGCATGTGCATAGACATGGCCTCGGAATATAGAAGACCGAAAGGTCGAGCATGAGTCGTATAGAAGATACGATCAACATGAAGATGTTCACCGACGTTGACTAGTCCGTCTCACGTGATGATCGGACACGGCCTAGTTGACTCGGATCATGTAATCACTTAGATGACTAGAGGGATGTCTATCTGAGTGGGAGTTCATAAGATGAACTTAATTATCCTGAACATAGTCAAAAAGGTCTTCGCAAATTATGTCATAGCTCGCGCTTCAGTTCTACTGTTTAGATATGTTCCTAGAGAAAATTTAGTTGAAAGTTGATAGTAGCAATTATGCGGACTAGGTCCGTAAACTGAGGATTGTCCTCATTGCTTAATAGAAGGCTTATGTCCTTAATGCACTGCTCAGTGTGCTGAACCTCGAACGTTGTCTGTGGATGTTGCGAACATCTGACATACACATTTTGATAACTACATGATAGTTCAGTGTGTAATGCTAAATGGTTTAGAATTGAGGCACCAAAGATGTTTTTTTTTGAAACGTCGCGGAACATATGAGATGTTTCGAGAGCTGAAATTGGGATTTCAGGCTCGTGCCCACGTCAAGAGGTATAAGACCTCCGACGATTTTATTAGCCTGCAAACTAAGGGAGAAAAGCTCAATTGTTGAGCTTGTGCTCAGATTGTCTGAATACAACAATCGCTTGAATCAAGTGGGAGTTGATCTTCCAAATGAAATGGTGATAGTTCTCCGAAGTCATTACCACCAAGCTGCTAGAGCTTTGTGATGAACTATAATATATCAGGGACATATATGATGATCCTTGAGATATTCGCGATGTTTGACACCACAAAAGTAGAAATCAAGAAGGAGCATCAATTGTTGATGGTTGGTGAAACCACTAGTTTCAAGAAGGGCAAGGGCAAGAAGGGATACTTCATGAAACGGCAATTCAGCTGCTGCTCTAGTGAAGAAACCCAAGGTTGAACCCAAACCCGAGACTAAGTGCTTCTGTAATAATGGGAACAGCCACTGGAGCAGAATTACCCTAGATACTTGGTAGATGAGAAGGCTGGCAAGGTCGATAGAAGTATATTGGATATACATTATGTTGATGTGTACTTTACTAGTACTCCTAGTAGCACCAGGGTATTAGATACCGGTTCGGTTGCTAAGTGTTAGTAACTCGAAATAAAAGCTATGGAATAAACGGAGACTAGCTAAAGGTGAGCTGACAATATGTGTTGGAAGTGTTTCCAATGTTGATATGATCAAGCATCGCACGCTCCCTCTACCATCGAGATTGGTGTTTTGCGTTGAGCATAGACATGATTGGATTATGTATATCGCAACACGGTTATTCATTTAAGGAGAATAATCGTTACTCTGTTTATTTGAATAATACCTTCAAATGGTCTTACACCTGAAATGAATGGTTTATTGAATCTCGATCGTAGTGATATATATGTTCATGCCAAAAGATAGTAATGATAGTACCACCTACTTGTGGCACTGCTACTTAAGTCATATCGGTATAAAACGCATGAAGAAGCTCCATGTTGATGGATCTTTGGACTCACTCATTTTTGAAAGGATTGAGACATGTGAACCATGTTTATTGGTAGATATGCATGAAGAAACTCTATACAGATGGATCGTTTGGACTCACTTGATTTTGAATCACTTAAGACATGCAAATCATACCACATGGGCAAGATGACTGAAAGCCTCATTTTCAGTAAAATGGAACTAGAAAGCAACTTGTTGGAAGTAATACATTTTGATGTGTGCAGTCCAATGAGTGCTGAGGCATGTAGTGGATATCGTTATGTTCTTACTTCACAGATGGTTTGAGTAGATGTTGAGTACATTTACTTGATGAATCACGAGTCTGAATTATTGAAAGGTTCAAGTAATTTCAGGGTGAAGTTGAAAGATCGTCGTGACAAGAGGATAACATATCTATGATATGATCATAGAGATGAATATCTGAATTACGAGTTTGGCATAGAATTAAGACATTGTGGAAATTGTTTCACAACTAATACAGCCTGGAACACCGTAGTGTGATGGTGTGTCCGAACATCATAACTGCATCCTATTGGATATGATGCATACCATGATGTCTCTTATCGAATTACCACGATAGTTTATGGGTTAGGCATTAGAGACAACCACATTCACTTTAAAAGGGGCACCACGTAATGCCGATGAGATGACATCGTATGAACTATGGTTTAGAGAAACCTAAACTGTCATTTCTTAAAAGTTTGGGGCTACGACGCTTATGTGAAAAAGTTTCAGGCTGATAAGCTCGAACCCAAAGCGGATAAATACATCTTCATAGGACACCCAAAACAGTTGGGTATACCTCCTGTCTCAGATCCGAAAGCAATAAAGGATTGTTTCTAGAATCGGGTCCTTTCTCGAGGAAAAGTTTCTCTCGAAAGAATTGAGTGGGAGGATGGAGGAGACTTGATGAGGTTATTGAACCGTCTCTTCAACTAGTGTGTGACAGGGCACAGGGAGTTGTTCCTGTGGCACCTACACCAATTGAAGTGGAAGCTTATGATAGTGATCATGAAACTTCAGATCAAGTCACTACCAAACCTCGTGGGATGACAAGGATGCGTACTACTTCAGAGTGGTACGTAATCCTGTCTTGGAAGTCATGTTGCTAGACAACAATGAACCTACGAGCTATGGAGAAGCGATGGTGGGCCTGGATTCCAAAATGGCTCGAGACCATATAATCCGAGAGAGGATCCATATATGAAAACAAAGTGTAGACTTTGGAAGAACTACTTGATGGTCGTAAGGCTATTAGGTACATATGGATTTTAAAAGGAAGACAGACAATGATGGTAAGTGTCACCTTTGAGAAAGCTCGACTTGTCGTTAAGATGTTTCCCGACAAGTTCAAGGAGTTGACTACGATGAGACTTTATCACACGTAGCGATGCTAAGAGTCTGTTGGAATTATATTAGCGATTACTGCATTATTTATGAAATCTTGCAGATAGGATGTCAAAACATTGTTTCCTCGACGATTTTCTTGAGGAAAGGTTGTATGTGATACAACCGGAAGGTTTTGTCAATTCTGAAAGATGCTAATAAGTATGCAAAGCTCCAGCAATCCTTCTAAGGACTGGAGTAAGCATCTCGGAGTTGGAATATGCGCTTTGATGAGATGATCAAAGATTTTGGGTTTATACAAAGTTTATGAGAAACTTGTATTTCCAAAGAAGTGAGTGGGAGCACTATAGAATTTCTGATGAGTATATGTTGTTGACATATTGTTGATCAGAAATGATGTAGAATTTTTGGAAAGCATATAGGGCTGTTTGAAAAGTGTTTTTCAAGGGAAAACCTGGATTAAGCTACTTGAACATTGAGCATCAAGATCTATGAGGATAGATCAAAACGCTCAATAGTACTTTCAAATGAGCATATACCTTGACATGATCTTGAAGGTGTTCAAGATGGATCAGTCAAAGAAGGAGTTCTTGCCTGAGATGTAAGGTATGAAGTTAAGACTTAAAGCTCGACCACGGCAGAAAAGAGAGAAAGGACGAAGGTCGTCCCCTATGCTTGAGACGTAGGCTCTATAGTATGCTATGCTGTGTACTGCACCAGAAGTGTGCCTTGCCATGAGTCAGTCAAGGGGTACAAGAATGATCCAGGAATGGATCATTGGATAGCGGTCAAAATTGTCCTTGGAAAATAAGGATATGTTTCTCGGTTATGGAGGTGATAAAGAGTTCGACGTAAAGAGTTGCGTCGATGCAAGCTTAACACCTATCCGGATAGCTCTGAGTAGAGAAGCCGGATACGTATAGTGGAACAACCATTTGGAATAGCTCCAAGTGGAGCGTGGAAGCAGCATTTACAATATGACCTAATGATTTGTGAAGTACATACGGATCTGAATGTTGCAGACCCGTTGACTAAAACCTCTCTTACAAGCAAAACATGATCAAACCCCAGAACTCATTGAGTCTTAATCACATGATGATGTGAACTAGTTTAGTGACACTAGTAAACTCTTTGGATGTTGGTCACATGGTGATGTGACCTGTGAATGTTAATCACATGGCGATGTGAACTAGATTATTGACTCTAGTGCAAGTGGGAGACTGTTGGAAATATGCCCTAAAGGAAATAATAAAAGTGTTATTATTATATTTCTTTGTTCATGATAATAGTCTTTTATTCATGCTATAATTGTATTGATAGGAAACTCAGATACATGTGTGGATACATAGACAACACCATGTCCCTAGTAAGCCTCTAGTTGACTAGCTCGTTAATCAATAGATGGTTACGGTTTCCTGACCATGGACATTAGATGTCATTGATAACGGGATCACATCATTAGGAGAATGATGTGATGGACAAGACCCAATCCTAAGCCTAGCACAAAGATCGTGTAGTTCGTATGCTAAAGCTTTTCTAATGTCAAGTATCTTTTCCTTAGACCATGAGATTGTGCAACTCCCGGATACCGTAGGAATGCTTTGGGTGTACCAAACGTCACAACGTAACTGGGTGGCTATAAAGGTGCACTACAGGTATCTCCGAAAGTGTCTGTTGGGTTGGCACGAATCGAGGCTGGGATTTGTCACTCCGTGTAAACGGAGAGGTATCTCTGGGCCCACTCGGTAGGACATCATCATAATGTGCACAATGTGACCAAGGGGTTGATCACGGGATGATGTGTTACGGAGCGAGTAAAGAGACTTGCCGGTAACGAGATTGAACAAGGTATCGGTATACCGACGATCGAATCTCGGGCAAGTACAATACCGTTAGACAAAGGGAATTGTATACGGGATCGATTGAGTCCTTGACATCGTGGTTCATCCGATGAGATCATCGTGGAACATGTGGGAGCCAACATGGGTATCCAGATCCCGCTGTTGGTTATTGACCGGAGAACGTCTCGGTAATGACTACATGCCTCCCGAACCCGTAGGGTCTACACACTTAAGGTTCGATGACGCTAGGGTTATAAAGGAAGTTTGTATGTGGTTACCGAATGTTGTTCGGAGTCCCGGATGAGATCCCAGACGTCACGAGGAGTTCCGGAATGGTCCGGAGGTAAAGATTTATATATGGAAAGTCCTGTTTTGGTCGCCGGAAAAGTTTCGCACTTTATCGGTATTGTACCGGGAGTGCCGAAAGGGGTCCGGGGGTCCACCGGGGGGGTCCACCTGCCTCGGGGGGGGGCACATGGGCTGTAGGGGGTGCGCCTTGGCCTATATGGGCCAAGGGCACCAGCCCCAAGAGGCCCATGCGCCAAGGAAACTTGGGGAGGGAAGAGTCCTCAAGGGGGAAGGCACCTTCGAGGTGCCTTGGGGAGGATGGACTCCTCCCCCCCTCTTGGCCGCACCCCTTCCTTGGAGGAAGGGGCAAGGCTACGCCTCCCCCCTCTCCCTTGCCCCTATATATAGTGGAGGGGAGGGAGGGCATCCATACCTGAAGCCCTGGCGCCTCCCTCCCTCCCGTGACACCTCCTCCTCTCCCGCAGGTGCTTGGCGAAGCCCTGCAGGATTGCCACGCTCCTCCACCACCACCACGCCGTCGTGCTGCTATTGGATGGAGTCTTCCTCAACCTCTCCCTCTCACCTTGTTGGATCAAGGCATGGGAGACGTCACCGGGCTGTACGTGTGTTGAACGCGGAGGTGCCGTCCGTTCGGCACTAGGATCTCCGGTGATTTGGATCACGACGAGTATGACTCCTTCAACCCCGTTCTCTTGAACGCTTCCGCTTAGCGATCTACAAGGGTATGTAGATGCACTCTCCTTCCCCTCGTTGCTGGTTTCTCCATAGATAGATCTTGGTGACACGTAGGAAAATTTTGAATTTCTGCTACGTTCCCCAACAAGATTATCACCTGAATCTCCGCCATCTCACCGAGATACCTGTCTCGTCCAAATCCTCCTCGACATTGTAATCATTTGTATCTCAACATATATCAGAGGAAAAAAAGCAAGGCGGAAAGTAGGGCTTCTACCCACATCAGGGGCCTGAACCTTGGTATATCACTTGTTCGTGTGATCTGCTTCCAAGACCCGATAGTCTCTTAACGTGACATCCCTCAATTAGAAATTCCATGTACTCCCCCTAGTACCGTTGTTAGGATCAATGAAACATCCCTTGACAGTCGTTGTCGTAGCGCTCCTCTCCCACGGGACGTGGACCACGCTTTGCGGCCGCGGTGTCCGCATGCCACGACGGCGGCAACCGGGAGCTGCAATAGCATACCACACATTGCGAACACAGGAGTCTTGTGCTGGAACCAGCGAGGCGAGGTGTCGGAACTTGCGAGGTGTAATGCTAGAGCCATCGGTGGAGGATGCAACGCGGTGCTGCGACCGGCGAAGCACGTTTTTGGGGACCGGCGAGACGCGTTCCTGAGATCGACGAGGCGCGGTGCTTCTACCGGTTACACACATTGTTAGGACCCGTGAGGCGATATTCTGCGATCAGGGACGCACACTCCTAGGACTGGTGAGGCGAGTTGTTGCAACTAGGCGACGAGATGGTTGTGCGGGAGCTGGCGCCAGCGGGGCGCGATGATACCACCAATGAGGAGTGGTGATGCGGCCGGCGATGGTGGCACTATCAAGGTTACAACCGAGGCAACGACTAAAAGCTGCTACCGATGAACAGCTCTGCTACGACTAATGACTAGGAAAGTTGTGACTAGCGATGATGACGAGGCGGAGAGCATCGACGGTGAGGCAAGCGGGCGACGGCGACTGATGAGCAGGCTGGCATCTAGGAGGAAACACATGTTGCGTAATGCGGTAGGCGATCGCAGACTATTTCCCCATGTTGTATTTAGGAAGGGTGTGGAGTTGGATCAAGCGGACACCACTAGAGAGATCAGATGGCGCTCGCGTATGAGCGAGGTGTGACCGATCTCGCTTAGATCGACCGACTGACGACGTAGAGTACCCACCATTGTTTTGTTAAACACTTCATCTTATCCCCTTTTTACTGCTATGAAATGATAACGGGATGTAAACTACTAGGCATTCTATGGCAAAGTTTTTGAGAAACCGGACGCTTAATCGAACTTATGTACTCCCTCCAATAATATGGATAGGAGGGAGTACGTTACTTCTTGAACTAAGCACTTGCTCACAGTAACCAGACTAGTAACCCTCGTCCAGGAAGAGCAAGGTTTGTTCGTCCAAACTTATTAGCCACTTGGCTCTCAGATGCCGCACACCCTTATATGAATATAACATAAAAAGAATACTATGAAATTAAAAAAAATGAAATTTTAGGATATCAAACCTGGGTGCCTATTGTACACCTGTGTTCAGCTTTGTGGGGAATGGGTTCCCGTGGTAATCTCGGTAAAAAAATACCTATTTATAGGAAAAACTATTTTGATGGATCATATGTTGGACCGTATTTCCTTGACCACGGTCACCCATTCCCCAAGAAACTGAACATGGATTTGGTATCTCAAAACATTAGAAATTTTTGAAATTTTCTTGATTTTTAATGCTATATTCATATTTGGGTGTGTGGCACCGGAGCTCCAATGCATTTCCCGACTATTGAGTTTACTTTCCGTTAAAAAGCTTTGCAAAGAAACGCAACAGTCTAGAGGGGTCGAGTGTTAGGAGCTTGGAGTCTAAGCACATACACACGTCCTGATGCTACTGTCACAAAAGATCCACACGTTTCACGATCGCCTGGGGAATAATATTCCCCGATGACCTGCTTTGGTGTAGGTGACGGTGCAACTTTCTATTCTAGGGTCACCTGCAGTCGTGAACCTGTGGTCTCAAGTGCCAAAAAGGATCGAATCCCATTGAGAACCTGTGCACCGTTGGAATCAGCACTTCTCCATTTTTACCTGTTTAGCAAATCAAACATGGTAAGTACTCCCTCCGTCCGGGTGTATAAGTCATTCGCGTAGTTCTAGGTCATCGATTTGAGGAATTAAATATGTGTTATATGTCATGAAAAGTATACCACTAAATTTCCACGCGGATGTAGTTTTTAAATATATATTTTTTGTCACATATAATACATATTTAGATAGTTAAATTATCGACCTAGAACTACGCGAATGACTTATACACGGGGACGGAGGTAGTAACAATGGTCTTTAAGGGCATCTGCAATAAATCGGGCTCACTGTCCGTCTGCGGGTAGTAGCACCATTGGCACAAATGCGGGAGTTGGCCACCTAACCGCATGCCAAAAACATATGCACGTATTTCAAATGTAAATTGAACAAACCGGACAAATTTGATGCAAACCGAACGGTTTTCATGCAAACCGGACTTAACTCATGCAAAGTTCGACATACTACAACTAAAGCGGACGATATTTGACAAGTTCGACTAAAATATAAAGAAAACTACACGAGGTACCGGATGGTAACCTCGTATGCATGCCCTGCCTGGCCGGCGGGACCTCCGTCGCCATCCGCTCTGTCGCCGCCGTCATTGAAGTCGTCGTCGTCGTGGTCAGGACATCCGAGAGGGACTCCAGATGTTTGACGCAGGTAGTTGTGTACATGGGCTGGCCGGACGTCAAAGATGGAGTCTGGAACGTCCGGGCCAGCTTGGATGTGATGGCTCTCTAGGTATCCGGACTGGGTGCACAGGTGACAGCCGAATGATCCAGATAGAGTCTCGGATGATCCGGGTGATGCCTGGACAACTCGACTTCAACACCAACTTTCGCGGTATGTTTTGGAGCTCTATCCAGACGATCCGGAATACTATCCGGATGATCCAGGCGACACCCGGATGATCGGGACGTAGTCCAGACAATCTAGGCAACGCCCAGATGATCCGGATAGCAGTCTGGATGATCCTGCAGAAAGCACTAAGAGTTGTATTTTTTTCCATGAGATTTTTCTTCATTTATTTTTGTAGGATGTTGAAGATGTGATATTGGTAAGGCATATTTGTAGAGCAGTGAGTGTGAAGGATAACAGTGCAAGATGAAGACTCGAGCAAATCTTGAACGAACCCCTTTGATCCCTCTTAATAGTGCGGGATCCATGTAACTCGAGATTAAATGAAAAAGGCTATGCTTGTTTTCTTGTTATCGTCATGCTTGAGTCGTATATCGTTTGATGGGTCCATGATCACTACACAATGATGCCAAGCAAACTAATATCATGTGTATACACTTAGAAAACGTAATTAGTGCCCTATATATATATGGGAAACACTTAGTATCATATGTCTGATACACGTTCACCAGACCATTTGTCGGCCGTCGATCCAATTGATCCCACCGCCAATACGTGCAAGTCAATTAAAATAATGCTTTCTAATTAAACACCCTGATATTGGCAACCCATCCCAATAATTGCTCGCCCGTATCCTATCCCTAATTAATCGCTCCTGCCCCTGACCTCCTCGCCCCACTGGTCTGGACTGCTCCCAACGACCCCATCGCCGAGCTCGCAAGGTCCCTCGCTGCCATGGTTTTCTCTACCGCCATCCCGCCCCGCCCCAGTGCATCGCCTCGCCCCTCGCGCTGGTGTGGTGTTCCCTCGTTAGGTTGCTGCGGGTGCCATTAGACGGCGACCCCTCGCCGCCGAGCTTACAAGCTCCTTATTGCCCTGATTCTCCGCTAGGATCCTGCCCCGCCACCCTCCTATCCTTTGCGCTCGTGTGTCGTCTTGATTTGTCATGGAGGGCTTCATGCGTACAGGACAACCCCATTCGCCCCCTCCTCCATCCTCAATAGACATAGGGTTTGATTCCTCTCATCTTGCTGCAATGGGAGTTGATTTATGTTACTTGTGTCCTGAGGATTGTTTGAAATATGAGTTCATATCTTGGTTCATTGAATTTGTTGGGTGTCAATACATTCTAGATGATGTGTACTTGATCAGATATGTACCTTGCTACAGCGTCGTCGCTGATCTAGGCATATGTGTAGGCCTTCGTCAAGGATATGACATGTGGCTAGGACATTCACCAGCGGTGGAATCTGTTTTTATTTCATGTATTTGCGGAATTTTAGTTGATGTAAGCTCACAAAACGTCCAATTAGTGTAGTTGAGATCCGTTTGTAGATTATATCTGCACCCGATATCAGTGTCAAGCATGCTATTTTTCATCTTCAATTTTTTGTGCTTCCAATATGTCTTCTTTATATAGTCATAGCAAAAGAAAAATTGCTTCAAGCATTCGTGCTTCCTGCGGGCGGTGGAATTTAAATCTATTTCCATGCTTAGCTTCCCATGTATTGCTGCATCTACCATTATTCATATGTATGGTTGGAATTTAATTTATTGGCATGCTTGCTTGGTGTACATATTATTTCTTCATACCGTCAGCATCTATACTTCCTAGGTGTCTTATGTACAGATATTTCTTCCATGCAATGGAACTTCACTCTCTTGCCATGTTTCCTAGATGTACAGATGTAGAGTTCATTGCTTCAGAGCATCCGTGATTTTTATGTACATATAGAAATGCAATAATGCTTCTTGATTTAGTATATGGGTTTCCAGTCTTTGTATATTTTTGTTTTATTTTTAAACAGACATAGTTTATCATATATCTCATCACTTCTATAATTTCCATTTCTTGCATCGGCACTTCAGGCTGTGTAGTTAGTCTTTTCATTCCAGTAATAATGCGTATATATTCAACTGTTAATTGGTACATATTTATATTTCATTGCATATATCTCCTTGAGCGGTGTCTCTATCGTCGTTTGTAACCCTACACTTTAATGCTTAAGACAGTTACAATGATATGATTGCCAATCCATTTGTCGGAGTATGTGATGCTTCCATTTAACTTATTACTGCTTCGAAATGCTAAATTATGCGCTTCGGTGATACATATGTTTTTCCACACTAGTTCAGCAAACATACCTTGCTTATACGCTTCCATTCAAACCTTTTATTGCTTCATTTGTAATGATATTTTGCTTCACGTAATTTGGACAGCATTGTAGCACCGTCTGAAGCACCAGCACATTAACTATTTACTTCTTCAAGCCGGTGGGAGGAAACCGATATGAAGCTCCTAGTGTGTCATGGGCGCCAAGATAATGTGTGCCTTGAGGAACTGCGCCAAAGACCAAGTGGAGGAAGGAACTGTGCCAAAGGCCAGCTTGAGGGACGCATTGTCACATCCCATATAGAAGCAAGTAGTGAAACTAGTAGAAACAATTTCCAATTTTTGAGGAACGATTCGATGTAAATTTTTTTGTCATGGAAGCAAAATTGTTTTCCCATGAAACTATGCAAGCAAAAAAATAGTCGGATTTGTAGCCATTCAAGGAAGCAGTTTTAGGAAACAAATCAGAGATTGTGGGGACAAAGATTAGGAAGCTGATTTAGAAAACAATTCGTAGATTATGTGAACAATTATTAGGAATCAGCAGAATCCACGTTATCAACAAATCAAACATTTACTTCACAAAGGAAACTAGCCCTCTAATCGTACGGCTATCGACCGGTCTGATACGAAGCTAACCATCAATAGTCTGATGCCTAGCGGTGCCCTATATGTATATTGTTATCAACATCAAAATATGATTAAGGACATGATTGCACTTCCAACTACCTAGGCTACTCTCTTTTCTCTTTGTTGTTCTTGTAACTTTGTGGATCTCTTGTGTGTTCGCTTATTTAGTGGATGTGTAAGTGGATCTTGTCTTGAGTGTCTCTCTTGATCCACCTCCAAGTGTGAAAGATTGGGCATGTAGGGTCCCCTACCCTACATTCTCTTGGTATCATGAGCAAGGTTGATCACATCTTGGAGTTCTCCCCCTCACCTTTCTAGCCAAATTTTTTATCTGTTCTTACCTAATTTCTTAAATCCCCAGAAAAATAGCCTCACCCAGTTTCTGGCAATTTGTTGGTTCTTGTGAGACTTTGTTCGATTTGGTCCATGGAGTTGATGTGTTGTGAGTGGATCTAGGCTTTCCCCGCCATTCCCTAGCCTTCCACCACCATCCCACCAATTTTTTTTCTTTCTACCACCAAATTTGCAAGATTCAAAATCCTCAATTTCGCCACAGGCCCAGCAACCAGACATCCGCCACTCTCCATTGTCATTGAATTCATCAACGAAAATGATCACTTCATCCTTTGACACCACAACCAGAAGCAAGGCCGGTTACCCATCCGACCTCGATAGAGGTAGTGTTTATGAAGGTACCTGTCGGTGTCAAAACCGGCGGATCTCGGGTAGGGGGTCCCGAACTGTGCGTCTAGGCGGATGGTAACAGGAGACGAGGGACACGATGTTTTTACCCAGGTTCGGGCCCTCTCGATGGAGGTAAAACCCTACGTCCTTCTTGATTAATATTGATGATATGGGTAGTACAAGAGTGGATCTACCACGAGATCAAGGAGGCTAAACCCTAGAAGCTAGCCTATGGTATGATTGTTGTAATGTATGTTGTGTCCTACGGACTAAAGCCCTCCGGTTTATATAGACACCGGAGGAGGCTAAGGTTACACAGAGTCGGTTACAATGGTAGGAGATCTACATATCCGTATCGCCAAGCTTGCCTTCCACGCCAAGGAAAGTCCCATCCGGACATGGGACGGAGTCTTCAATCTTGTATCTTCGTAGTCTTGGAGTCCGGCGGACGATGATAGTCCGGCTGTCCGGACATCCCCTAGTCCAGGACTCCCTCAGTAGCCCATGAACCAGGCTTCAATGACGATAAGTCCGGCGTGCATAATGTTCGGCATTGCAAGGCGGGTTCCTCCCTTGAATAATCCAGAGAAGATCATGAACACCAGGATAGTGTCCGGCTCTGTAAAATAAATTCCACATTCCACCGTAGAGAGAATAAAATATACACCAGTCCAATCTGCTGACGTATTATGCGGCGTGACATCACACCGCTACCCAGCCTTTGTTTGAATCGTTTTTTACTATACCACCTCAGCACGTCTAGCGAAGCGGTTTCCTTGGCACGTCTTGTCGAAGCAGAGATCGTGTTCCCCTTATTCCGGGATTCTCATCAATACGGACGTGGGTAACCCAACCGCGCCATTGATGGTGGCGCTTGGGAGATAAGCGAGTTTTATCAGGCCAGCGGGACGCATAGTTTTCGTCTACCTATATATAAGGGATAAGGATTTACCTTCTCACCTACGCCTTCTTCCTCCTTTGCTTATCCTGTTGGGGAACGTAGCAGAAATTCAAAAAAATTCCTACGTATCACCAAGATCTATCTATGGAGAGACCAGCAACGAGGGGAAGGAGAGTGCATCTACATACCCTTGTAGATCGCTAAGCGGAAGCGTTCAAGTGAACGGGGTTGATGAAGTCGTACTCGTCGTGATCCAAATCACCGATGACCAAGTGTCGAACGGACGGCACCTCCGCGTTCAACACATGTACAGCCCGGTGACGTCTCCCATGCCTTGATCCAGCAAGGAGAGAGGGAGAGGTTGAGGAAGACTCCATCCAGCAGCAGCACAACGGCGTGGTGGTGGTGGAGGAGCGTGGCTATCCTACAGGTCTTCGCCAAGCACCACAGAAGAGGAGGAAGAAGAGACGCAGGGCTGCACCAACGAGAGATCGAATCACGTGTGTACTGGGCAGCCCAATGCCTCAATATATATAGGGAAGGGGAGGGGCTGCGCCCCCTCTAGGGTTCCCACCCCTAGGGGGGCGGCGGCAGCCCTAGATGGCCAAGAGGTGGCGGCCAAGAGGGGGAAGGAGAGGGAGGCGCACCAATATGGGCCCTAAGGCCCATATCCCCTTAGGGTTTGCCCCCTTTCCACCTCTTAGGCGCCATGGGCCCTTGTGGGAGGCGCACCAGCCCACTAAGGGACTGGTCCCTCACCACTCGTGGCCCATGCAAGCCTCCAGGGTTGGTGGCTCCACTTGGTGGACCCCCGGGACCCTCCCGGTGGTCCCGGTACGTTACCGATAAACCCCGAAACTCTTCCGGTGACCAAAACAGGACTTCCCATATATAAATCTTTACCTCCGGACCATTCCGGAACTCCTCGTGACGTCTGGGATCTCATCCGGGACTTCGAACAACATTCAGTAACCACATACAAACTTCCTTTATAACCCTAGCGTCATCGAACCTTAAGTGTGTAGACCCTACGGGTTCGGGAGACATGCAGACATGACCGAGACGTTCTCCGGTCAATAACCAACATCGGGATCTAGATACCCATGTTGTCTCCCACATGTTCCACGATGATCTCATCGGATGAACCACGATGTCAAGGACTCAATCGATCCCGTATACAATTCCCTTTGTCTAGCGGTATTTTACTTGCCCGAGATTCGATCGTCGGTATACCGATACCTTGTTCAATCTCGTTACCGGCAAGTCTCTTTACTCGTTCCGTAACACATCATCCCGTGATCAACCCCTTGGTCACATTGTGCACATTATGATGATGTCCTACCGAGTGGGCCCAGAGATACCTCTCCGTTTACACGGAGTGACAAATCCCAGTCTCGATTCGTGCCAACCCAACAGATACTTTCGGAGATACCTGTAATGCACCTTTATAGTCACCCAGTTACGTTGTGACGTTTGGTACACCCAAAGCATTCCTACGGTATCCGGGAGTTGCACAATCTCATGGTCTAAGGAAAAGATACTTGACATTAGAAAAGCTTTAGCATACGAACTACACGATCTTTGTGCTAGGCTTAGGATTGGGTCTTGTCCATCACATCATTCTCCTAATGATGTGATCCCGTTATCAACGACATCTAATGTCCATAGCCAGGAAACCATGACTATTTGTTGATCACAACGAGCTAGTCAACTAGAGGCTCACTAGGGACATATTGTAGTCTATGTATTCACACGTGTATTACGATTTCCGGATAATACAGTTATAGCATGAATAAAAGACTATTATCATGAACAAAGAAATATAATAATAACACTTTTATTATTGCCTCTAGGGCATATTTCCAACATATCCATCTCCGCGTACTCGAGCTCCAACGCCCAAGCTCGCGCATCTTGCCCTAACCTTCTCCGAATATGTCCGGAGCGGGAGGCAAATGGTTGGCCTCCACCGTTAAGGAGGTGCACATCACCAAACTGCGCAATGCCGGATATCTTTCTGGCGATATCGCGCATCGGCTGCCCGACGAGGGGCAGCTCGTCCCTACCCCTGGACCTCATGAGAGGGTCGTCTTCCTTCCCCACTTCCTCCGTGGGCTGGGCTTTCCGCTCCATCCATTCGTCCGGGGGCTCATGTTCTATTACGGCCTGGATTTCCACGATCTGGCGCCGAACTTCATCCTCAACATCTCGGCGTTCATCGTCGTGTGCGAGGCCTTCCCCTGCATCCGGCCCCACTTCGTCCTGTGGCTCAAGACCTTCAACGTCAAGTCGAAGGTTGTGAAGGGCACGCAAGCGGAATGCGGAGGCGCCATGTTGGGTAAATTACCCAACGTCCTTTGGCTCGAAGGGGCCTTCGTGGACTCCGTCAAGGGGTGGCAATCGGGGTGGTTCTACATCACCGAGCCGCGCAAGCCCATATGGGCGGCGGCCCCCGAGTTTAGATCTGGCGTCCCCATGCAGCTCACCTCCTGAAAAGAGAAGGGCTTGCTGTGGGGCGATCCGAAAGAGGTGACGGGACTCCGAGCCTGCATCCAGAAGCTGGTGAGCAATAAGCTCAGGCTCGTCGACGTGGTCCAAGTCATGCTCATCCGCCGGATTCTCCCATGCCAAGAACGGGCATTCAATCTGTGGGAGTTCAATCCAGAACAGCACCAGGTGCTGAGCGGGCTCTTCGATACGACATACGAAGGCGCCTGGAGGATGCTGTTTAAGGGCGCCGAAGCCCCCGCATCCGCGACGGAAGGTCGCGGATTCAGCTCGCAGCATCCAACTAACGAGGTAAGTGATTCAACCCCATTACGGGACACTTTGTAGTAATCGAATTGATTATAAGAGGGTTTCATTCTTTCCTTTCCTTTGACAGGAATGGATGGAGAAGGCCAAGCAGCTTATCAGCCCAGCTCCCATGGCAGAAGCCCCAGTGGACGCCCGTTTAGCAGGGCTGCTGGTTCCGGCACCGCATGTGGTGCCGGAGAAGAAGGCCAAGAAGGTGGCCGCGGGGACTCGAAAGAGTCCCCGCAATCAGGCGTCTGACGACGAGGCGTACTCCTCCCCCAAAGACGAGGAGGAGGAGGAGTACTCTCTCCCGGAGGAGGGAGAGAAGAAGAGGAAGGCTTCCCCAATAGGGGAGGCCGAAGGGTCCAAGAGGGGGAGAACTATCCCCCCGGACAGTTTCGCCAATACCACCGTTGGCGAGGATGAGTGGCCTCCAAGGGCCAGGCGTCCGGCGAGATCGTAAGTATCCGGATCCTTGATATGCAATATCTTTTATGTCGCGTAGTGTCCTTCTAACGCCGCATTCTGTCCGTAGTCCGGCTGATGATGATCTCCCTGCTTCATCAAGTGGGTCCTTGGCCCCGTCGGATGTGGATTCACTTCCGACGGCCACTACCCCCCACGCCGGCGAGGATGCCGAGGTGGGATCCCGGAGAGGGACCCATCAGGAGGAGGCTCCAGAGGCGCCGTCAGGCAGCCTCCCGAACTTCGCGCCGGACTCTACATCGAAACCTGCAGTGGTTCCAGAGTCCGGCAAGCGGCCCCTTCGAAAGAAGGGCAAGACCGTGACACCGGCGGCCTCCGTCCAACCGGAGGCGCCGGATAACCTGTTGGAGGCGCTTAAAGGCGCTTCCATCGAGGAAGAACACCGCACTATCATGAGTGCGGTGATTCAAATGGTTCAGTTCGCCAAAAGCGGGCTGACCGAAGCCTGCAGCAGCCTTCTAACAGGCTTTGAGGTAAGAAGTTAAAATTATGTAATGTAATACCGCATAGACAGTAGCCCCTGATGCTCAGTTCGGTGTTCAGAAAGAAAAAGCCGGACTGAGGATCTAACAAGATATACGCAGGGTTGCTTAAAATATGTCCATATGGGTTTGCAGGCTGCGCTGCTGACCTCTGCCGCACTAACGGCGGAGGTCGATGTGCTAAAGCAGGATCTCGAGCGGTCCGAGCGAGAGCTCGGCCATGCGAAGAAGCAGCTCGAGGACAAAGAAGGTGAGTAACACCACTTTGAATAGTTACCTTATAAAAAAGGATTTTGGTTGCAATAAAGTTAACAAGGATAATATGTGTATTGCAGGGGCCACGAACGAGGTGGCAGCCCTGAAGGAGGCTATGTCCGTGGCCGAACGCAGTGCGGCCGCGGAACGGGCAGAGAGAGAAAAGCAGGAGGCACGGGTGGCGGAAGTTCGGCAAGAGCTCCAGGCTCTCATGGAAAAGCATGAGAGTTTGGAGCGTGACTCCAAGACTCGAGAGTCCGAGCTTGCCTCGGCTCTCGAAAGTGCCAAGTCCGCCAAGGCCGAGGCCCATAGGGACCTTCAGGAGGTTGAAGATATAAAGAAGATAGCGGCGGGTAAGGCATTTTTCATGCAAAGCAGGCATGTTAATGTAAACTACCTGACACTTACCCGCATTCGGAGCTCTCCAGGGGCGTTTGCAGATCTGCCGCCTAGTGTGTCTAATGCCGCCGCATTCTATCGTGGCGAGGAGGGGAGCTCGACGGAGAAGGTCTTCTGGTCTCAGTACGCTGAGGCCGGCCATCCGGTGCCCCCAAGCGACCAGCTGAAGCAGCTGGTCGAACTCCCCAAGGTAGCTGAGGAGGCCATGAAGGGCCTTATAGTCCGGCTGTGGCCTGAACAGGTCATGCCTGGGAGCTACTATGGCCTCGTGCAGTGGCTGGTGGATGCATGCCCCTGGGTGGATGTCATCAAGCGCTCCGCCTGTATTGAAGGCGCTCGCGGGGCCCTCGCCCGCACAAAGGTGCATTGGGGTAGGTTGGATGCGGAGAAGCTTCTCACGGACCCACCGCCACCGGGCAAGGAGTATCGCACACCCGAAATGTATTATAAAACTGTCCTGAAGGGAGCCCGTAATATTGCGGATGAGTGCCCCAGAAATGTAATCTTTGAGTGAATTTGCTATGTATTATCCTGTGCGCTGAAACTTTGTTCATGTGCGCTTTGAGCAACGCTTTTTTAATTTAAAATATTACCTTCTGTGCGGCCGTTTATAAAATCTGAGGGCAAGTCGTTGGCTTCAGCCCCCAAGCCACGAGTGCTGGGGTGTTCGGGATAAACTTGAGCACTCTTGTTCCCACTGTTGGGTCCATCGAGGGAGGCGCTCAACACAACGAACAAGGCAACCGGACTTATAATGCTTGAACACTCTCACTTAGCCATAGAATTCTATAATTTTAAATTTCGGCGAAGCCCCTGGTATTCGGAAGACCGAATCCGGGGCGCTATCCACGCCTTCGTCGGACATTGTCCGGAACTTCGCTCGAAGCGGCGTGAGTCTTTAAGGACCCGAAAAAATCTCTCGAACAACGACCAGTCTCTCACCTTATCATGCCGGTCAGTTTTAGCTTTCTCCACTGAGGCGCTCGCCCGGCTCAACCGGGGCGCAATCGCAGTGGTTCTCCCAGTGCCACCTTAGCCGACAGAACGGAACGTAAGGCACCAAAACGTGGGAGCCGGGCAAACCCAACTATTGACCCAAGACATGATTCGGAGCCGATTCATATTATGCTATAAGTTCGGGGTGCCGCACTTATGAAAGTGTTCGGACTTATCACACCATAGAGTGGGGAACACAAGCCCCTGGCGTATTAGGCCGTAGCAAAATATACGGGCGCAAGATGTCATATAATGAGCATATATATATAAAAGGTAATGCAATTGCAATCAAAAAGGTGCTGCATTATTTATGAAAGAAAGTCTGCTAGGAGAGCGGACTGATACAAATAGTGCGGTAAGCAAGGGATTTGGACTAAATAAACATGTCCCCCTCCAGGGGTGAGCTGCGGACTTGGTGTATATAATCGAATTTAATGCTCATAATTGAGACCACCTGAGTGTTCGTCGCAGCCTCCTTCAGTCCCTGACTGTTGCATCATGAGTTCGGCAGGTTCGCCGCCGGACAGGGCTTCTGGTTAACGGAGTCCTGTGTACATAAAAGAAGGAAAATAAAAAGTGAAAAAGGGGGGGCACACTTGCGAGCCCCCGGTGTGTCGAACCGCACTCTGGGTCCGTTGCGATCGTGCCCCCTCCCCTGTGCCAATGGTATCTCCAAAGCGTAATGATGTACGCGGAGTGTTATTATTGCGATCATGCGCGGGCGAGGGTTGGGGCCGCATTGCTACGCATGCTCTGATCGCGCCAGGTGGTCTTGGTTGGTATTGCTTCGGGCGCGTTTTGCTATGTCCGGCTGTTTAACGGCCGGACTGGAGAATTGCCTTAAAAGGCTACTCTGTACTTCTGCCGCAAGAGCCGTTGTATGTTCCTCCGTTCGGAGGGAGCGTTCCGTATTCCCATTGACCGTGATGACTCCACGAGGGCCTGGCATCTTGAGCTTTAGGTATGCATAATGCGGCACCGCGTTGAATTTTGCAAATGCAGTTCGTCCGAGCAGAGCGTGATAGCCGCTGCGAAACGGGACTATGGCGAAGATTAACTCTTCGCTCCGGAAATTATCCGGGGATCCGAAGACCACTTCCAGTGTGACTGAGCCTGTACAGTTGGCTTCCACTCCTGGTATGACACCTTTAAAGGTTGTCTTTGTAGGTTTAATCCTTGAGGGGTCTATGCCCATTTTGCGCACTGTATCCTGATAAAGCAGGTTCAGGCTACTGCCGCCGTCCATCAGGACTCTTGTGAAGTGAAATCCATCGACGATTGGGTCTAAAACCAATGCGGCGAATCCTCCATGGCGTATGCTGGTCGGATGGTCTCTTCGATCGAAAGTGATCGGACAAGAGGACCATGGATTGAACTTCGGGGCGGCTGGCTCCATCGCATAGACGTCCCTTAGTGCGCGTTTCCTCTCCCTCTTGGGTATATGGGTCACGTATATCATATTCACCGTCCGCACTTGTGGGGGAAAACCCTTCTGTCCTCTATTGTTCGGCGGTCGGGTCTCCTCCTCGTCGTCGCTGTTTAGCCCCTTGTCATTGTTTTCGGCAATTAACTTGCCGGCCTGCTTGAACACCCAGCAATCTCTATTAGTGTGGTTAGCTGGCTTTTCAGAGGTGCCATGTATCTGGCATAAGCGGTCGAGTATTCGGTCCAAATTGGACGGACCCGGAGTGGTTCTTTTGAATGGCTTCTTCCGTTGACCGGGTTTAGAGCCTCGGAATCCGGCATTGACTGCCGTATCCTCCTTGTCGTCGCCGTTAATGCGGCGTTTGTTTTTGTTTCGACGTGACCTGCCGTTGTTGTCCTTAGTATCCGGACTGCCAGAATTTTTACGGAGATTGTTGCTGCGAGCTAGCCAGCTGTCCTCTCCCGCGCAAAAGCGGGTCATTAACGATGTGAGGGCTGCCATGGATTTCGGCTTTTCCTGCCCCAGGTGCCGGGCTAGCCATTCGTCCCGGATGTTATGCTTGAAGGCTGCAAGGGCCTTTGCATCCGGACAGTCGACGATTTGATTTTTCTTCGTCAAGAACCGTGTCTAGAATTTTCTGGCCGATTTGTCTGGCTGCTGAATGATGTGGCTTAGGTCATCGGCGTCTGGTGGTCGCACATACGTGCCTTGGAAGTTATCAAGGAATGCGGCCTCCAGGTCTTCCCAACACCCAATTGACTCTGCGGGCAAGCTGTTAAGCCAATGCCGAGCTGGTCCTTTAAGCTTGAGTGGGAGATACTTGATGGCGTGGAGATCGTCGCCGCGGGCCATATGGATGTGGAGAAGATAATCTTCTATCCAAACCGCGGGGTCTGTTGTGCCATCGTAGGATTCGATGTTTACGGGTTTAAACCCTTCAGGGATTTGATGATCCATTACTTCATCAGTGAAGCATAGCGGGTGTGCGGCGCCTCTGCATTGAGCAATATCGCGACACAGCTCGAGAGAGCGCTGTCTGCTGTGCTCGGCCCGGCCGGGGTTATTGTATCCGGCGCGACGGTATTTGTCAGGGGTCGTGGGGCGCCCACGTGATCCGTAGATGGATCTGGATTGCCTTGCTTTGTCCTCCAATATGTCTCGCAAGTCCGGCGCGTTCCCTCTTGGCTTCGTACTTTTGGAGCGATGCCGGTGTACGGTCTTGGCTGGGGGCCTGGATGCCTCTCTGTCACGACCATGGGGTGGTCGGTCAGCCATATCGTGCGCTGGTGATGGAGGTATGTATGCTTCCTCCTCTAACCGGGGGAGCAGCTTGCGTATTGGGTAGCTTTTGGAGGGGCGTTCGAGTTTATACTCTTCGGCCGCGAGAACCTCGGTCCATCGATCGGCCAGCAGGTCCTGATCAGCTTGAAGCTGTTGCTGCTTTTTCTTTAGGCTGTTTGCTGTGGTGATAAGCCTGCGCTTGAAACGCTCTTGTTCGACGGGATCCTCAGGTACGACGAATTCGTCATCGTTGAGGCTTGCTTCGTCTTCGGAGGGAGGCATATAGTTATGATCCTCAACCTCTTCGTCTGCCACCCTCTCGTGAGGGCTTGCTTCTGCATCCTCCTGCGCTGAGTCTTGCTGGAGGGGATTGTCTTCGGCACTCTCTGGGGTATTATTATCTCCTGTGCCGGAATCTCCATTCTTGCTGTGGCGGGATTTAGAGCGGCGCCGCTGACGCCGGCGTTTGGGCTGCTTCTTTAAAGAGTCCGTCTCCGCTGCTTCTTCGCCGTCCCCGTCTTTTGGGGTGTCCACCATATATATGTCGTATGACGAGGTGGTCTTCCAGTGCCCTGTAGGCGCTGGTTCCTGTTCGTCTCCGGCATCGTCGTCCATAGCGTCGATGTCGTCGGAGTCGTAGTCTAGCATGTCGGTTAGATCGTCGACAGTGGCTACAAAGTGGGTGGTGGGTGGGCTCTGAATTCCTTCGTCGTCCGTACCCCAACCATCCTGGCCATAGTCCGGCCAGGACTCTTCTAATAACGAGAGATGCTTTAGCGAATTCAAGATATCGCCAAAAGGCGAGTATTGGAAGATGTCCGCGGCGGTGAATTTCATAACCGGCGCCCAATCCGATTTGATTGGTAGGGGCGTGGGAGGTTCGGAGTCCGGCAAGGAGTCCGACACCTTGGAATCGCGAGTTTCGCGGGGGACAAGATTAATGTTCGGCTCCATCGCCGAGGAAGTTGAAGCCCTCGAGGCGGTGTCTATCCACCGGTCCTCGATCTGGGCGATCGGCTCCGGACTGATGGCCGAAGCGGATTCATGTGCGGCCACCAAGGCACTGTTCGGCGGCAGAGCTAGATCATGCCCATCGCAACAGTGCGGCGCGCTCGGCTGTGGCTCGGGTCCGTCGAAGATCAAGTCTCCGTGGACATCGGCCGTGAAGTTTAGGCTTCCGAATCTGACCTGACGGCCAGGGGCGTAGCTTTCGATCTGCTCCAGATGGCCAAGCGAATTAGCCCGCAGTGTGAAGCCGCCGAATACGAAGATCTGTCCGGGGAGAAAAATCTCATCCTGGACAGCGTCGTTAGTTGCAGATGTCATCAAGCCTATCGGTGACGACACAGAGGAACTCTCAATGAAAGCACCAATGTCGGTGTCAAAACCGGCGGATCTCGGGTAGGGGGTCCCGAACTGTGCGTCTAGGCGGATGGTAACAGGAGACGAGGGACACGATGTTTTTACCCAGGTTCGGGCCTCTCGATGGAGGTAAAACCCTACGTCCTGCTTAATTAATATTGATGATATGGGTAGTACAAGAGTGGATCTACCACGAGATCAAGGAGGCTAAACCCTAGAAGCTAGCCTATGGTATGATTGTTGTAATGTATGTTGTGTCCTACGGACTAAAGCCTTCCGGTTTATATAGACACCGGAGGAGGCTAGGGTTACACAGAGTCGGTTACAATGGTAGGAGATCTACATATCCGTATCTCCAAGCTTGCCTTCCACGCCAAGGAAAGTCCCATCCGGACACGGGACGGAGTCTTCAATCTTGTATCTTCGTAGTCTTGGAGTCCGGCGGACGATGATAGTCCGGCTGTCCGGACACCCCCTAGTCCAGGACTCCCTCAGTACCCATTCCTTCACCATTCACCTTCCCTTGCCATTACAATCGATAGACTTGAGCCTTTTGTGTATCTTACCCATTGAGAATAGAGAGTTGAGAATTATCGGGGCAACGTTACTAGTACACTTCAATGATACAGTGTCATCACATAGCTTGTCTTGCGTGCAACTATCTTGGTATCGTCTTGCGTGTAACTATCTTGGTATCGTCTTGCGTGTCATAAGTCACTCTCATGCATATCTTACATACTTGTCTTTCATATTGGCTCATGCATCAAGCATAGTGGTAAAGGAAGCATAAAAAATTAGAGCAAAAGAAAAAGATACAAAACCTTATAAGCATTTGCGTTGAGCATATACCGACAACGTATTGATATCATACCTTATTTTGGAGTGTACATTTTGTTGGTATCATATTACCAACATCGTATTGATATCATACCTTATCTTGGAGTGTACATTCTGATGGTATCATACATCTTCTAGTGCTAGAATCTTGTTATATACATACTTGCATGGCATATATGGAATAGAAAGACAACACGCTTGTTCTCAGATTGGTGCACAAGAACGTGTCTTACCCATTTGAGCAATCTAGCTATCGTCTCTCCTGTGTTTGTGCAACATGGGCTTATTTGTGGAAAATCACTTTTGCTCATTGCTTGGTTGCACAAGCCCCATTTATCTATCTGTGTGTGTTCCGTGTTCTACACTTTGTTATTGATCTATTGACATCACATTTTAAATTTGTGAATCATTTCAACATTTTCAATATCTTGGCTAACTATTGCATGATTTTGTGAAACTAATCCTCATCGAGCCACTCTATAAGCTTTATTGTGTAGGTGTGAGTGACAAGATCCGATGCCAATTCTACTACTTTCACATTCCACAGAGTGATACAAGACACATTCTCAACTTTGAGAAGAGGTAACTTTGGTATTGTTCTTCTCATTTCCTATTACACTTGCTTGAGACTTGTGATGGAGCAAGGTGCAACATCTCCGGTCTTTCATGACCAAGAAGGCGTGAATGACTATGTCACCAAGCTACACCACTTCAGACTACAACACGCAATGAATGATTCAAATGATGCCTTGAACGAACGGATCGATCCCACCGACATTCGACAATTCAAAGCTCGAAACACGGAGATTATCTCGACACCAAGATTTCTACACAAATGGATGAGCTTCGATCAATGATGGCCAACCACAAGTCCTCATCATCTTCGTCATCTTCAAGAAGACGCTCAAGTAGCCACTCTTCGAAGCTACCATCAGGCGCAAGTACAATACGGCAACGTTCTCATCTTCTAGACAACCGTCAAGACCCTCAAGCTTCGAATCCTATCCGTGGCAATGGAATGCAAGACCGCATCCAAATGTGTCAAGATGAGGAACGACACCAACTTGTTCGGTAGCTTGTTCGGCAACGTTCTCATCTTCTAGACAACCATCAAGACCCTCAAGCTTCGAATCCTATCCGTGGCAATGGAATGCAAGACCGCATCCAAATGTGTCAAGATGAGGAACGACACCAACTTGTTCGGTAGCTTGTTGGTAAAATCTTATATGGCAAACTCTACCAATAACCTACACTACTATCTCAGCTCTTATACAAAAGCTTATATCCAGGTATAACCGAGCAGTGCGATCAATTGCGTGTACAGGGCGTTTGGGTCCATACGTACGCACCTTATACTCCAAGATAAAGTTCAGGTTGAGTGCAATTCTCAGAAGGCTCGACTCCCTATCCCCTCTAAGCTCCGCAGGTCATACCACACTGATACCAAAAGTCAAGTTCGCTACAAGTTGATTCAAACATGGCCATGTTAAGTATGAACACGCAAGAGACATCTACTCCTTCCGTTTCTAAATATGAGTCTTTTTGGAGATTTCAATATGATTCGAACATGGCCATGTTCACTCATTTTGCTTTGTATGTAGTCCATATTTGAAATCTCTAAAAGACTTATATTTATGAACGGAGGGAGTACCACATTGTATGACAAATAAATGTGCTATCTTCGTAACTGGAAGGTAAGAGGAATCAATCACTTTAGATGAAGAACCTGGAACATAAAGATTGACAAGATTTAATAATGACATGAAGGTTCAATACACTACCGTAGAATATTCTTCAGGTTTCAGCCACTTGGACAAGCAACCACAAAGATTAAGCAGAAGGGGGTATAGCTTTCACTGTTCGAAATATAGATGACCTGACGTAATCTAAATTTGTTAGGTCGCTTCACGAGTCCAAGTTCAGTGTGGCATCTGCCCTGGCCTCGATA
Organism: Triticum timopheevii; assembly: GCA_963921465.1. NCBI lineage: Eukaryota > Viridiplantae > Streptophyta > Magnoliopsida > Poales > Poaceae > Triticum > Triticum timopheevii. The sequence continues at coordinate 209,503,482 of OY997270.1, forward strand.
TCGTTCTTGCTCCTGACGACGCATCTCTTCTTTGTCTCGTCGTCCAGGTACCCGAGATCTTCAGCCAGTGCAATATGTGCATACAGCAGCTCTTCGAGTTTCTCAGCAGGAACTGAACTCTTACCTTTCTCGCATAGTATCTGATGGAGTTCTTCCTTGCCGTGGTTCTCAGAGCTGAAATGATCGTGAATTCTCATTGCTTTCTGAAATCCAGATATTGTTGGTAGGAACTTGACCACAAACACACTCTGATTGGCTGGTCTTCCCTGGGTTATCTTTGCCTTGTCACATGCAACACCAATATCTGGAGACACAAGGTGATGATATAAGAAACGTTGAATAGTTCAAACAGAAGAAACAAAGCAGTCAAAGCATAACAGAGGGTTTCCTTTTCAGAACTACATAATGCATTGTGTCAGAAGTTGTAGAATCAGTAGACCAGTTAGTTTGCCTCACAAGTGGTCAGACTACAGAAAGAAAGGGACGGGGGAGAGAGATGTTTGTACTATATCAACAATTGATATTACCATGGAATCTCAAGAAAAAGCACATGATAAAAAAAATGAATGGCCCAGGCTGGATACTTGGGGAACAAAAGAAATAACAAGGGGCAGACTAATAACATATATATTCTTCAAACTAACCTGCAAGTACACCTTCGATTTCTTCTATTGTCACAATCTTTGCTTCAGCGACCTTTGCCTTGTTTGTGATAGAGCTGTTGTGTATCAGGACAACTGGAGGCCATACCATCAGATCTCTCTTCATGGCATTTACTTCCTCAGCGGGAACAGACTGATAGGCTTTAGAAGTGTCTGGAGCAACATGCCAATTCCACCCCATCAGAACACAGAGTGCCTTGTGAAAACCTAAATGCTTTGTTTTCAAACCCGCTTTGTGTGTATCGTAAGCATGTGACATCAAGGCATCAATGTCTGGAAACTTCCTTGCGACACTGTTGTAAGAAGAAGTGAACAAAAAGCAAATAAACAAAGCATATCTTCATGTTAGACATTCAATATTCAATGACATCACAATTGAACAAATACAAGAAATTTGTTTTTATAACTAACGAGAAGAAACAATTTCAAAGGACACACCAAAAAATAGGTTGAAGATACTAGAAAGATTAACATGAAACTATGCTACATTAGCCCACAAAGTAAACAAAATGCTCAGCTGTTGCTTCATGTAAACACATCTAATGGAGGTCAAGTGAATAAATTTAGCCAAAATCAATATGCCACATTGCACATGGGAAAGCAAAACGCCATCTGGTTGGACAGGGTAGAAACTAATCAATTTGCAAGTAAGATAGCATTTGCATACTTACTAAAAAGTAGACCATCCTAAAACAAAGTCAAAATCTAATCCATCCTAAGGGATAACTAAGTTCCAGGAAAAATATCCCTGTAAAATACTCCGTTAATCAAATTTCTGGTCTACAAGAAAAAAGAGCTTAATCTTATTACAAACATGTTTATATATACCTCCTAATTCAATAATGTCAAAGTGAGTTGCTAACAAAACTCAAAGTAGCAAAGTACACGCTATCCATACTGAAGAAAAAAAATACCAGGAACTATGATGAAATGGAAATGTTAAAATAGAATTCAAGCCAAACTTACTCACCAGGATAGGAAGAAGAAAATACAAAATACAACACAATAGTTAATAGATAGACAATATTCCCCGCATATCTTATTTTTAAGTTCTATAAGCGCAACTGTTGGTTCAACCTACAGCCTCTATGACACTAAAGGCCATCTCCAAAGCGAACCCTCAAATCACATGCATACGTCCGGACTGTGCTGTCCGGACACAGTTTGCCATCCAACACCGTCCTGCATCAGTCCGCTTGTCCGTTTTCCCGCAAACCGGAAGCTAACTAGGGGGGGGGGGGGGGGGGGGGGGGGGGCGCGGGAGTCCGGACCGCCGGCACGAGGTCTCCGACAACCCCGGCCAACCCAAACCCTGGGTCTCCATCATTCCCTCTTTTCTCTGCATCCACTTGCTCCCTCGCCGCCGCCGCCACTCTACCACCCCGGCCGCCCGCCAAGCCTTCCCGGACATCCAGCGCTACAACCCCATGGTGGTCACCACGCCGGCAAGTGTTTGGTGAAATGCCAGTGCTAAATTTGTTCCTCCTCCTTTGAAGGAATGGATTCGGACATGGAGTACATGTACAAGCACTACGCTGAGACATCCAGCAAGGAGGATTATGCGGATGAAACAATGATGATGCAGGCAATCCATGCATGAAGCATGCGGAAGAACATGTTCTCAATTTCAAGGGATGGATCAAGGATCATCGAGGGCTGAATCGGAAGGTTTGATATGCTATTATTTTGAGTTCTCCGGACTTCGAATAAAAAACAGAGACGGACGTTTAGGGGACAGGGTTGGATGGCCGGCTCCGACATCAGTGTCCGCGGACTGGTCCGGATCCGCCCACGGACAAATATAGTGTCCATTTTGGGGCCGGCGTTGGAGATGCCCTAATATAGCATGCATATGCGCGATACAACTACAGTGGATGCTATGCTACTGGTATGACACATACTTCAAAAACTCAGCCAGCCCTAACATCTTAAGTTGACAAACTTGCATATAATGGTCTTCAGCTTGCCTTGTAGAGGAACCACAACGGTATTTACTTGATTGATGTAAACATTGCAAGCAATTTAACTTGCCAAATTTATGATCCTGGTCACCCAAAGAAAAGAGTAACAATTCATGATGCCGATCCGGATAATTCCAATTTCCAAGACATTAGCAACCAGAAATTCCAACCACGAACTAGCTCAAATGCATCAGGAACAGCACCACATTGTTACTCTTTCTGCCAACCATCCTGCCCCTAAACATCTGCAATGTATTATTACTCCAAAGAAGCTACATCATCATCCTTTGCATCAGATGGAACATCGATTCACATCATAGACCAATGCTGAAACTGATCAGAGCCTTTCATACAAACATTTTACTGCCTGAAGCCTATAAACAGAGCCAAGATGTTGTGGTGCATTGCGTCTCTGGACTGAAACATTAACTGACAATGTTTTGGCATAGTCTAGCACGCTGAACTCCATTCAATCCTAGCAGTGCATATACAGGAAATAAGAAGGTTCATCCCGAGGTTGGTGAGGGTGGGGCATAGCAATTACTGCAATGAAGTTACTGACATAGTTCAGCATATTGTTAACCTATAAGATCTACGGGGCCAACAGTATCTACGACAAGGTATGCTAAAACACGACCAGGCAATAGAATTTTAGAGGATTCCTCCATTCCAGTTACCAAATCAGCAGTAAGCGGCTGCTGAAATGACCAGAAAGCGCACTCTAACACAATGATAGGAGCAACTAATTAGGTGGTAGAGTGTTAGCACAGATGAAGGAACACAAACCTGCCACATACACGGCAAGATAAAGATCCTTTTGGTGCCTCACGGTATCTCTTCTGCACGGTCGGGCTCTCGTTTAATATCTTTGAGAACTTGAGGAAGGCCTGGTGAACCTGTTTACTGAATTCTTCTGAACCTTCTGGTGGATCTTTCTGCACAGAAAGATCCTCTTCATCAGGTGCATCCTCGTAGTCTGGTTCGGTGCGTTTCTGATTATCTTCTGACAGCTTTGTAAATTTGTTTGGCCGAACAGATTCATTTCTCTCTGATGTATATCCACCATGGAATTGAGGAAGACCGACTCTCAGTCTCTTTTTCGCACTTTTGGTCCATCCTCCCCCTCTTCCTCTTCCAAGCATGGCAGATCCCCCAATTTGTGGCTGGACTATAGGTCTGGACAGCCTCTGAGACATAGGCTTATATTTCGAGCGCCCATGAGCCAACCCGTTAGGATGAGGATGATTACCTTCTTCATCATCAATCCATTCATCATTCATGTTGTCTGGCAAAGCAATTCTTGAGAAAACATTACGACTCGATGACATATCATATCTTGCGTCATATCCATCTTCATCGTCAATGATATCACAACTTCTTCTTGACAATTTCTCAGGGGATAGGTCATATGGGTCAATCTCATCATTGTAATGCTCTAGTCCAATTTCATCATTGTAATACTCTCGTCCTAGTGGGCCATCAGCTTGGTACATATCCATATCACGAGTACTATATGCAGCTCCCCGTGATCCTCTTCTATAAGCCACGGGAGAAACTTCCAGATGACTTGACTGACAGCCATTCTCCAATGAAGCAAACTCACGTTGTCGAACTGGTTGCCTTGCAAGTTCAAGAGGGTAAGTTTCAGGAGAGTGTGAGTAGCGCACATGAGCATTCCTTGGCTTGGGATAACCTGTGGGTGTATCTCTATGATAATTATGATATGTGTTGTATTCTGCATCCTCTCCCATCCTGCGGGATAGTCTCACTTGTGCATTACTCCTTTCATCCTTGCGATCTGTCAAAGGAGATGAGACCAATGTGTGCCTGGGGCTAGACCTTGAATCCCGTGAGCAATTTCCACGGAAGTTCCCAAAAGCAAAATATGTGTCATTTTCTGGACCCCTTCTGCCATATCCATCTGCATCATATTCCATGGATGCAGTTGTTGGTGGATACTTAGAGTGTGTTTGACTTGTGATGTCCAGTGATATCTTGTCGTCGTGACCACTGAGGTGCTCTAGTGAACTTTCTGAGAACCTGTGAACCTGACCACTCCCATGTCCCAAGGAACCTGGTTTGCTTATGTTATCCATGGTATAGCCATTGCTTGGCTCATAACCTCCACCATGCACTCGGTATGGGCTGTCCTTGGCAAGTACAGATGGTGAAGAACCAGCATATCGCTTCAACTGCATAGATGGTGTGATGTCCGAACCATACACGCCCCTACTAGAGTAAAGCCTATCCAATTCTCGATCCCTGTCACTAAGCACATCTCTACTAGGGCCAAGCCTTTCAATTTCTCTGTTCCCAACATATGGGCCAGGCAAATGGTCATGGTAGTGAAACCTGGTGTCATCCTGAGGCAACCGGGTACTTCCAGCGCCAAGGCTCTCCCCAGCTTTCACCATTGAACTCCCTGTGAGGAATCCAGTCTCTCTAAGTGGCGCCGAAGGGTACACTGTCCTAGGAGCCAATGAAATTGTAGGTGGTGGGGGCGGAGGCGACCTGCTGTCCAGGTACATTGAGCTACTCCTTCCCAATCCCGTGGAACTAACTCTGAGTTTCATGGCATCGTCCCCATAAAATCCATCCTCATTGTTAATGCTCCGGTCACCAGGGCCTCCAAAGAAGTCACTTGCATTCTTGGCAGCACGCCCCTGGTCGTATGGATGTTCTGGGAGCATGTAGTCCGGTGGAGCATCATACCTCCCGCTAGTCACACAGTCGCCACGACTGTCAAAGTTCCTGTTCGGGCCACGCTCGCTGCGACCGACATAGCTTGCTCTTGAACCGCGGTCGCCGCGACCATCATGGCTTGCTCTTGGGCTGCAGCGATCGCGCTCCTGGTGAAAGGGTTCCCTCCCGTAGTCCCCTTGCCCGCGGCGGGGCAGGTTAAGTTCGCCGTCGTCATCCCTCGAGCGCCTTCCGCGGTGGTCCGGAGAACGGCTGCGGCGCAAGCGGTGCTGCGGGGAGGGGCCGCGAGGACTGTGTCGAGGACGGTAGCCCGGGGAGGGGCTGCGGCTGCGAGGACTGCGGCGAGGGCGGTAGCCCGGGGAGGGGCTGCGACCAGCGCTGCAGTGGGGGCGGTTTTCGGGCCTGCGGTCCCGTATACCCATGTCGTCAGGGCGGCGATCGCGCATGCCCCTGACGTCACGACCACCTCCTGGCCGTTCGTCCCTTCGTCCGCGCCCTCCCACCCCTCCACCTCCTCGTCCGCCCCGGCGTCCCATGGTGTCGACTCGGAGTGCGGCCACCGGAGCGATGCGCAAGGGCTCAGCGGATTTCGACCGTGGAGGTGGATGAGAAAAGGCTGTTTAGATCTAGGATTCGACCCTCAGATGCAGATTGGAGATGATGGTGGTGGAGACGACGGAGTACGCGGTGGCGGCGGTTGTGTTGATTTGTGCGGCGGAGACGGCGGGGGAAGTGGGGGAGGCAGCGGTGCCTGGTTGCGGTTATTAGGATGGCAATTTATGCCGCTAGTCCTGGGCCTCCGCAGTTGGGCCTACTACGTTATTAATTAATGTATAAGGTAGAGAAAAATTCACCTAAAAAAACAAATTTGTCGCGGAATTCACTTTGATCCCTGTCTTCCAAAGTACTCTAAATACAGTTATTAAGGTGTCTTAATAGCTCACATACGATCACTCATATGTGTATGTACGGAGCTGATTGGCATACATGGCGTCGGTCCACTGGCGTTGACTGTCCATCTGTCCGTTATGCTGTGAATACACACAGATTCTAGGGGTTCAGCGTCACGAGCTTGCTACCTTTTGAGCATGCGTTGGTTTTTCCTTGAAAAGAAAAGAGTGATGCAGCAAAGTAGCGTAAGTATTTCCCTCAGTTTTGATAACCAAGATATCAATCCAGTAGGAGACGACCTCACCTGATACCTGCACAAACAATCAAGAATCTTGCAACCAACGCGATAAAGAGTTGTTAATCCCTTCACGGTCACTCGCAAAAGTGAGATCTGATAGAGATAATAAAGTAAATATTTTTTGGTATTTTTGTTGTATAGATTGGAAAGTAAAGATTGCAAAATAGTAAACGAGATGCGATATAATGGAAAAAAATGTAATATAATAGGAAAGATACCGCGGGTCATAGGTTTGACTAGTGGCTTCTCTCAAGATAGCATGTATTACGGTGGGGTGAACAAACTACTGCCGAGCAATTGATAGAAAAGCGCATAATTATGAAGACATCTAAGGCAATGATCATGAATATAGGCATCACGTCCGTGTCAAGTAGACTAAAACGATTCTGCATGTATTACTATTACTCCACACATCGCCCGCTATCCAGCATGCATCTAGAGTATTAAGTTCATAAGAACGAAGTAACGCATTAAGGAAGATGACATGATGTAGAGGGATAAACTCAAGAAATAGGATATAAACCCCATCTTTTTATCCTCGATGACAACAATACTACGTGCCTTGTTGCCCCTACTGTCACTGGAAAAGGACACCGCAAGATTGAACCCAAAGCTAAGCACTTCTCCCATGGCAAGAAAGATCAATCTAGTAGGCCAAACTAAACCGGTAATTCGAAGAGACTTGCAAAGATATCAAATTATGCATATAAGTATTCAGAGAAGAACCAAATAATATTCATAGATAATCTTGTTTATAAATTCACAATTCATCGGATCTCGGCTAACACACCGCAAAAGAGTATTACATCAAATAGATCTCCAAGAACATCGAGGAGAACTTTGTATTGAGAATCAAAGAAAGAGAAGAAGCCATCTAGCTAATAACTATGGACCCGAAGGTCTATGGTAAACTACTCACGCTTCATCGAAGAGGCAATGGTGTTGATGTAGAAGCCCTCCATGATCGATTCCCCCTTCGGCAGATCACCGGAAAAGGCCCCAAGATGGGATCTCATGGGTACAGAAGGTTGCGGTGGTGAAAAAGTGGTTTCATGGCTCTCCCTGATGTTTCTAGGGTATAAGAGTATATATAGGCGAAAGAAGTACGTCAGTGGAGCTACAAGGGGCCCATGAGGGTGGGGCGCGCCTACCCCCTGGGCGCGCCCTCCTTCCTCGTGGCCTCCTTATGGCGTTCCAGACTTCAACTCCGAGTCTTCTAAATTGCTTTCGGTCCAAGAAAGATCATCGCGAAGGTTTCATTCCGTTTGGACTCCGTTTGGTATTCCTTTTCTGCAAAACTAAAAGGCAAAAAAAACTGAAACTGGCACCGGGCCTCCGGTTAATAGGTTAGTCCCAAAAATAATTAAAAAGAGCATATCAAAGCCCATTAAACATCCAAAACAGATAATATAATAGCATGGAACAATCAAAAATTATAGATACGTTGGAGACGTATCAGAGCTCACCATCTGCTGTCGACCGGCCGCCATTTGTGTCATTCGGGAGGGGATTGTGCGACATTCCTCTCGCTCGTGAGCGGCGGTTGGTTGGAGCTTCACCATCTTTGTATGGTATGTCTTCTGTCGTCGTTTTCTTTCACGAAACAACTGCGGTTAGGGTTTCGGCTGCCTCGCCCTTACATGTCACGGATCATGTGGCCGGGTAGGGTTTAAGGTGAAATTAGGGGTTCGCTAAGCTTTAGGGTTTGTCGTGTGAAATTGGGGGTTTAGTGATATTTGCGGTGGCGCATAATGATGTGGCACGTCTAATACCAATCACATTTGGTGGGCCTAGTGCATTGACTATGCCAGTAGTTGATAAATGGGTGCAGACAAATGTTGTTGTTGGCGACGAGACATTGAACAGGAAAGAGAATGACGTGCAAAATAAAAAAGGCAATCACATTTGGTGGGCCTAGTGCATCGACTATGCCAGTTGATAAATGGGTGCAGACAAATGTTGTTGTTGGCTACGAGACATTGAACGGGAAAGAGAACGACGTGCAAAATAAAAAAAGTGTAACATTTTGGTTGGTTCAGTTCTACTGAGGTCTTTTTTAGAGTTCACCAGTGGTCTTGATGGTCATCCTTGAGCATTTTTGGACCAAGTGTTTCACCGGTCCTAATTAGCGGGACAAGTGTCAGAGGTATTGACCACGGGTAGCCTCATCCACACCCCTTAGCATTTCAAGATATCGGGGCTAGCAAATCCCCTCACACCTTCCGGACACGCGACCGGCTCCTTGGGCTGGCTGGGCCCAAGCGGCCGGCTCCCAGAAGACGACGCCCTCTTAGAAGGCGGCTCTTGGGGGAGGCCGGCTCGTAGCAGACGATCCCTCCTTCCCCCGGAGTCTGCACTCCATCACTGTGACAAGACGGGGCGTGGCTACAAGACCACCCACTCCCCTGAATCCTGGAGAAGCGTGGCTACAGTACGGGGCTGACCAGGCGGTCACCTGCCTGCCAGGCGCGGCACTGTAGCCATGTGGCTCATGACATGGCCCTCGTCAGCAAGGGCCATGCTCCCACGACGGGCGGTCAGTACGGTCCGCAGGCGACGGGCCCACCTGTCCGTGAGCTCCCAAAAGACAGCGCTCCAAAAGAAGACGGGTTCGGGGGCGGACCGGCTTCCAGCAGCCGGACCTTCCCTCCCATCGGAGTCCACGTGCAATTACTCCGACGAGACAGAGTATGGCTACAGTGTGCGCTGACCAAACGGCGGGATTGTTGGAAATATGCCCTAGAGGCAATAATAAAATGGTTATTATTATATTTCTTTGTTCATGATAATTGTCTATTGTTCATGCTATAATTGTATTATCCGGAAATCATAATACATGTGTGAATGCATAGACCACAACAAGTCCCTAGTGAGCCTCTAGTTGACTAGCTCGTTGATCAACGGATAGTCATGGTTTCCTGACTATGGACATTGGATGTCATTGATAACGGGATCACATCATTAGGAGAATGATGTGATGGACAAGACCCAATCCTAAGCATAGCACAAAGATCGTGTAGTTCATTTCGCTAGAGCTTTTCCAAATGTCAAGTATCATTTCCTTAGATCATGAGATTGTGCAACTCCCGGAAACCGTAGGAGTGCTTTGGGTGTGCCAAACGTCACAACGTAACTGGGTGACTATAAAGGTGCACTACGGGTATCTCCGAAAGTGTCTGTTGGGTTGGCACGAATCGAGACTGGGATTTGTCACTCCGTATGACAGAGAGGTATCTCTGGGCCCACTCGGTAATGCATCATCATAATGATCTCAATGTGACCAAGTGTTTGGTCACGGGATCATGCATTACGGTACGAGTAAAGTGACTTGCCGGTAACGAGATTGAACGAGGTATTGGGATACCGACGATCGAGTCTCGGGCAAGTAACGTACCGATTGACAAAGGGAATTGTATACGGGATTGATTGAATCCTCGACATCGTGGTTCATCCGATGAGATCATCGAGGAGTATGTGGGAGCCAACATGGGTATCCAGATCCCGTTGTTGGTTATTGACCGGAGAGGCGTCTCGGTCATGTCTGCATGTCTCCCGAACCCGTAGGGTCTACACACTTAAGGTTTGGTGACGCTAGGGTTGTAGAGATATTAGTATGCAGTAACCCGAAAGTTGTTCGGAGTCTCGGATGAGATCCCGGACATCACGAGGAGTTCCGTAATGGTCCGGAGGTGAAGAATTATATATAGGAAGTCAGGTTTCGGCCATCAGGAAAGTTTCGGGGGTCACTGGTATTGTACCAGGACACCGAAAGGGTCCCGGGGGTCCACCGGGTGGGGCCACCTATCCCAGAGGGCCCCATGGGCTGAAGTGGGAGGGGAACCAGCCCCTGGTGGGCTGGTGTGCCCCCCCCTTGGGCCCCCCTGCGCCTAGGGTTGGAAACCCTAGGGGTGGGGGCGCCTCCACCTGGCTTGGGGGGCAAGTTTCCCCCTGGCCGCCGCCCCCCTTGGAGATTGCATCTCCTAGGGACGGCGCCCCCCCTTAGGGGGCCTATATAAAGGGGGGAGGGAGGGAAGCCGCACCCATGCTCTTGGCGCCTCCCTCTCCCCTTGCTACATCTCTCCCTCTCGTAGAAGCTCGGCGAAGCTCTATTGAGATCTCTGCTGCATCCACCACCACGCCGTCGTGCTGCTGGATCTCCGTCAACCTCTCCTTCCCCCTTGCTGGTTCAAGAAGGAGGAGACGTCTTCCTCAACCGTACGTGTGTTGAACGCGGAGGTGCCGTCCGTTCGGCGCTAGGATCTCCGGTGATTTGGATCACGACGAGTACGACTCCCTCAACCCCGTTCTCTTGAACGCTTCCGCATGCGATCTACAAGGGTATGTAGATGCACTCCCCTCTCTCGTTGCTAGATGACTCCATAGATTGATCTTGGTGAACGTAGGAAAATTTTATTTTATGCGACGTTCCCCAACAGTGGCATCATGAGCTAGGTCTATGCGTAGTTACTATGCACGAGTAGAACACAAAGCAGTTGTGGGCGTAGATGTTGCTAATTTTCTTACCACTACTAGTCTTATATTGCTTCGGCGACATCGTGGGATGAAGCGGCCCGGACCGACCTTACACGTACGCTTACGTGAGACAGGTTTCACCGACTGACATGCACTAGTTGCATAAGGTGGCTAGCGGGTGTCTGTCTCTCCCACTTTAGTTGGAGCGGATTCGATGAAAAGGGTCCTTATGAAGGGTAAATAGAAATTGGCATATCACGTTGTGGCTTTACGTAGGTAAGAAACATTCTTGCTAGAACACCTATAGAAGCCACGTAAAAAATTTGCAACAACAATTAGAGGACGTCTAACTTGTTTTTGCAGCAAGTGTTTTGTGATGTGATATGGCCAAAGGATGTGATGAATGATATATGTGATGTATGAGATGATCATGTTCTTGTAATAGGAATCACGACTTGCATGTCGATGAGTATGACAACCGGCAGGAGCCATAGGAGTTGTCTTTATTTTTTGTATGACCTGCGTGTCATTGAAGAACGCCATGTAAATTACTTTACTTTATTGCTAAACGCGTTAGCCATAGAAGTATAAGTAGTCGTTGGCGTGACAACTTCATGAAGACACGATGATGGAGATCATGGTGTCATGCCGGTGACGAAGATGATCATGGCGCCCCGAAGATGGAGATCAAAGGAGCAATATGATATTGGCCATATCATGTCACTATTTGATTGCATGTGATGTTTATCATGTTTTACATCTTATTTGCTTAGAATGACGGTAGCTTAAATAAGATGATCCCTCGAAATAATTTCAAGAAAAGTGTTCCCCTAACTATGCATCGTTGCGAAGGTTCGTTGTTTCGAAGCACCACATGATGATCGGGTGTGATAGATCCTAACGTTCGAATACAACGGGTGTAAGCCAGATTTACACACGCAATACACTTAGGTTGACTTGACGAGCCTAGCATGTACAGACATGGCCTCGAAACACGGAAGACCGAAAGGTCGAGCATGAGTCGTATAGTAGATACGATCAACATGAAGATGTTCACCGATGTTAACTAGTCCGTCTCACGTGATGATCGGACACGGCCTAGTTGACTCGGATCATGTTTCACTTAGATGACTAGAGGGATGTCTGTCTAAGTGGGAGTTCATTGAATAATTTGATTAGATGAACTTAATTATCATGAACTTAGTCTAAAAACCTTTGCAAAATGTCTTGTAGATCAAATGGCCAACGCTCATGTCCACCTCAACTTCAACGCGTTCCTAGAGAAAACCAAGCTGAAAGATGATGGCAACAACTATACGGACTGGGTCCGGAACCTGAGGATCATCCTCATAGCTGCCAAGAAAGATTATGTCCTAGAAGCACCGCTAGGTGAAGCACCAATCCCAGAGAACCAAGACGTTATGAACGCTTGGCTCTCATGCTGATGATTACTCCCTCGTTCAGTGCGGCATGCTTTACAGTTTAGAACCGGGGCTCCAAAAGCGTTTTGAGCAACACGGAGCATACGAGATGTTCGAAGAGCTAAAAATGGTTTTCCAAGCTCATGCCCGGGTCGAGAGATATGAAGTCTCCAACCAAGTTCTTCAGCTGTAAGATGGAAGAAAACAGTTTTGTTAGTGAGCACATACTCAAGATGTCTGGGTTGCACAACCGCTTGACTCAGCTGGGAGTTAATCTCCCGGATGACGCGGTCATTGACAGAATCCTCGAGTCGCTCCCACCAAGCTACAAGAGCTTTGTGATGAACTTCAATATGCAGGGGATGGAAAAGACCATTCCTAAAGTATATTCAATGTTGAAATCAGCAGAGGTAGAGATCAAAAAGGAACATCAAGTGTTGATGGTGAATAAAACCACTAAGTTTCAAGAAAGACAAGGGTAAGAAGAACTTCAAGAAGGACGGCAAGGGAGTTGCCGCACCCGGTAAGCCAGTTGTCGGGAAGAAGTCAAACAATGGACCCAAGCCTGAGACTGAGTGCTTTTATTGCAAGGGAAGTGGTCACTGGAAGCGGAACTACCCCAAGTACTTAGTAGACAAGAAGGCCGGCAAAACCAAAGGTATATGTGATATACATGTAATTGATGTGTACCTTACCAGTGCTCGTAGTAGCTCCTGGGTATTTGATACTGGTGCGGTTGCTCATATTTGTAACTCAAAGCAGGAGCTGCGGAATAAGTGGAGACTGGCGAAGGACAAGGTGACGATGCGCGTCGGGAATGGTTCCAAGGTCGATGTGATCGCCGTCAGCACGCTACCTCTGCATTTACCTACGGGATTAGTTTTAAACCTCAATAATTGTTATTTTGTACCAGCTTTGAGCATGAACATTGTATCAGGATCTCGTTTAATTCGAGATGGCTACTCATTTAAATCCGAGAATAATGGTTGTTCTATTTATATGAGTGATATGTTTTATGGTCATGCCCCGCTGGTGAATGGTTTATTCTTAATGAATCTCGAGCGTAATGTTACACATATCCATAGTGTGAATACCAAAAGATGTAAAGTTTATAACGATAGTCCCACATACTTGTGGCACTGCCGCCTTGGTCACATTGGTGTCAAGCGCATGAAGAAGCTCCATGCTAATGGACTTTTAGAGTCTCTAGATTATGAATCGTTTGACACATGCGAACCATGCCTCATGGGCAAAATGACCAAGACTCCGTTCTCCGGAACAATGGAGCGAGCAACCAACTTATTGGAAATCATACATACTGATGTGTGCGGTCCAATGAGCGTTGAGGCTCACGGAGGATATCGTTATGTTCTCACTCTCACTGATGACTTGAGTAGATATGGGTATGTCTACTTGATGAAACACAAGTCTGAGACCTTTGAAAAGTTCAAGGAATTTTAGAATGAGGTAGAGAATCAACGTGACCGAAAGATAAAGTTCTTACGATCAGATCGTGGGGGTGAATATTTAAGTCACGAATTTGGTACGCACTTAAGGAAATGTGGAATCGTTTCACAACTCACACCGCCTGGAACACCTCAGCGAAATGGTGTGTCCGAACGTCGTAATCGCACTCTATTGGATATGGTGCGATCTATGATGTCACTTACCGATTTACCGATATCATTTTGGGGATACGCTCTAGAGACAGCTACATTCACTTTAAATAGGGCACCGTCTAAATCCGTTGAGACGACACCGTATGAATTATGGTTTGGCAAGAAACCTAAGCTGTCGTTTCTAAAAGTTTGGGGATGCGATGCTTATGTCAAGAAACTTCAACCTGAGAAGCTCGAACCCAAGTTGGAAAAATGCGTCTTCATAGGATACCCTAAGGAAACGATTGGGTATACCTTCTACTTAAGATCCGAGGGCAAGATTTTTGTTGCTAAGAATGGGTCCTTTCTGGAGAAAGAGTTTCTCTCAAAAGAATTAAGTGGGAGGAAAGTGGAGCTTGACGAAGTACTCCCTCTTGAAATGGTAAGTAGCGCAACTCAGGAAGATGTTCCTGTGGTGCCTGCACCGACAAGAGAGGAGGTTAATGATGATGATCAAGATACTTCGGATCAAGCTCTTACTGAACTTCGAAGGTCCACAAGGACACGCTCCGCACCAGAGTGGTATGACAACCCTGTCTTGGAAATCATGTTGTTAGACAACGGTGAACCTTCGAACTATGAAGAAGCGATGGCGGGCTCAGATTCCAACAAATGGCTTGAAGCCATGCAATCCGAGATAGGATCCATGTATGAAAACAAAGTGTGGACTTTGACAGACTTGCCCGATGATCGGCGAGCAATAGAAAACAAATGGATCTATAAGAAGAAGACGGACGCGGATGGTAATGTTACCATATATAAAGCTCGACTTGTCACTAAGGGTTATCGACAAGTTCAAGGGATTGACTACGATGAGACATTCTCTCCCGTAGCAAAGCTGAAGTCCGTCCAAATCATGTTAGCAATTGCCGCATACTATGATTATGAGATATGGCAAATGGACGTCAAAACGGCATTCCTTAACGGTCACCTTAAGGAAGAACTGTCTATGATGCAGCCGGAAGGTTTTGTCGACCCTAAGAATGCTAACAAGGTATGCAAGCTCCAGTGCTCCATCTATGGGTTGGTGCAAGCATCTCGGAGTTGGAACATTCGCTTTAATGAAATGATCAAAGCGTTTGGGTTTATGCAGACTTATGGAGAAGCCTGCGTTTACAAGAAAGTGAGTGGGAGCTCTGTAGCATTTCTCATATTATATGTGGATGACATACTTTTGATGGGAAATGACATAGAACTTTTGGACAACATTAAGGCCTACTTGAATAAGTGTTTTTCAATGAAGGACCTTGGAGAAGCTGCTTACATATTAGGCATCAAAATCTATAGAGATAGATCAAGACGCCTCATAGGTCTTTCACAAAGCACATACCTTGATAAGATATTGAAGAAGTTCAATATGGATCAGTCCAAGAAGGGGTTCTTGCCTGTGTTGAAAGGTGTGAAATTGAGCTCGGCCCAATGCCCGACCACGACAGAAGATAGAGAAAGATGAGTGTCGTCCCCTATGCCTCAGCCATAGGGTCTATCATGTATGCCATGACCTGTACCAGACCTGATATAAACCTTGCCATAAGTTTGGTAGGAAGGTACCAAAGTAATCCCGGCATGGAACACTGGACAGCGGTCAAGAACATCCTTAAGTACCTGAAAAGGACTAAGGATATGTTTCTCGTATATGGAGGTGACGAAGAGCTCGTCGTAAAGGGTTACGTCGACGCTAGCTTCGACACAGATCTGGATGACTCTAAGTCACAAACCGGATACATGTATATTTTGAATGGTGGGGCAGTAAGCTGGTGCAGTTGCAAGCAGAGCGTCGTGGCGGGATCTACATGTGAAGCCGAGTACATGGCAGCCTCGGAGGCAGCACATGAAGCTATCTGGGTGAAGGAGTTCATCACCGACCTAGGAGTCATACCCAATGCGTCGGGGCCGGTCACACTCTTCTGTGACAACACTGGAGCTATTGCACTTGCCAAGGAGCCCAGGTTTCACAAGAAGACAAGGCACATCAAGTGTCGCTTCAACTCCATTCGTGAAAATGTTTAAGATGGAGACATAGATATTTGTAAAGTACATACGGACCTGAATGTAGCAGATCCGTTGACTAAACCTCTCCCGAGAGCAAAACATGATCAACACCAGAACACAATGGGTGTTCGATACATCACAATGTAACTAGATTATTGACTCTAGTGCAAGTGGGAGACTGTTGGAAATATGCCCTAGAGGCAATAATAAAATGGTTATTATTATATTTCTTTGTTCATGATAATTGTCTATTGTTCATGCTATAATTGTATTATCCGAAAATCGTAATACATGCGTGAATACATAGACCACAACAAGTCCCTAGTGAGCCTCTAGTTGACTAGCTCGTTGATCAACGGATAGTCATGGTTTCCTGACTATGGACATTGGATGTCATTGATAACGGGATCACATCATTAGGAGAATGATGTGATGGACAAGACCCAATCCTAAGCACAGGACAAAGATCGTGTAGTTCGTTTCGCTAGAGCTTTTCCAAATGTCAAGTATCATTTCCTTAGATCATGAGATTGTGCAACTCCCGGATACCGTAGGAGTGCTTTGGGTGTGCCAAACGTCACAACGTAACTGGGTGACTATAAAGGTGCACTACGGGTATCTCCGAAAGTGTCTGTTGGGTTGGCACGAATCGAGACTGGGATTTGTCACTCCGTATGACGGAGACGTATCTCTGGGCCCACTTGATAATGCATCATCATAATGAGCTCAATGTGACCAAGTGTTTGATCACGGGATCATTCATTATGGTACGAGTAAAGTGACTTGCCGGTAACGAGATTGAATGAGGTATTGGGATACCGACGATCGAGTCTCGGGCAAGTAACGTACCGATTGACAAAGGGAATTGTATACAGGATTGATTGAATCCTCATCAAGGAGTATGTGGGAGACAACATGGGTATCCAGATCCCGCTTTTGGTTATTGACCGGAGAGGCGTCTCGGTCATGTCTGCATGTCTCCCGAACCCGTAGGGTCCACACTTAAGGTTCGGTGATGCTAGGGTTGTAGAGATATTAGTATGCAGTAACCCGAAAGTTGTTCGGAGTCCCGGATGAGATCCCGGACGTCACGAGGAGTTCCGGAATGGTCCAGAGGTGAAGAATTATATATAGGAAGTCAGGTTTCGGCCATCGGAAAAGTTTCGGGGGTCACCGGTATTGTACCGGGACCACCGAAAGGGTCCCGGGGGTCCACTGGGTGGGGCCACCTATCCTGGAGGGCCCCATGGGCTGAAGTGGGAGGGGAACCAGCCCCTGGTGGGCTGGTGCGCCCCCCTGGGCCCCCTTGCGCCTAGTGTTGGAAACCCTAGGGGTGGGGACGCCTCGACCTGGCTTGGGGGGCAAGTTTCCCCCTGGCCGCCGCCCCCCTTGGAGATTGCATCTCCTAGGGCCGGCACCCCCCCCTTAGGGGGCCTATATAAAGGGGGGGAGGGAGGGCAGCCGCACCCATGCTCTTGGCGCCTCCCTCTCCCCTTGCTGCACCTCTCCCTCTCGTAGAAGCTCGGCGAAGCTTTGCTGAGATCTCTGCTGCATCCACCACCACGCCATCGTGCTGCTGGATCTCCATCAACCTCTCCTTCCCCCTTGCTGGATCAAGAAGGAGGAGACGTCTTCCTCAACCGTACGTGTGTTGAACGCGGAGGTGCCGTCCGTTCGGCGCTAGGATCTCCGGTGATTTGGATCACGACGAGTACGACTCCCTCAACCCCGTTCTCTTGAACGCTTCCGCACGCGATCTACAAGGGTATGTAGATGCACTCCCCTCTCTCGTTGCTAGATGACTCCATAGATTGATCTTGGTGAACGTAGGAATTTTTTTATTTTATGCAACGTTCCCCAACAGGGACTGTAGCCATACAACTCCTGACGCGACCTCCGTCATCAAGGACGAAGCTACAACAAAAGGCAATCAGCATGGCCCGCAGGCGGCGGGCCCTACCTATCGGCTGGATTCTTGGCAGCCGGCGGGACCCATCAAGCGGCGGGCCCCAGCAGCCGGTGAAGAACCTAGCGACCTTAGACATTGACGTCCAGGTCCTACACCCAGTCTTATGACCATTGTACCCTAGGGGGTAGGCCTATATAAGCCCCAAGGCTCACCCATGCAAAAGGTTCGGCCCTCATTCCCCCACACACAACATAGCTAGGAGATGCAAGAGATCTAGCCTTGCCCTTCTTCTTCCTCTAGCACACAACTCAAGGAGCGACCTTGTAGCCACCATTTGATCATAGTCATCATGCGGAGACCCCGCAGAGCAGGACTAGGGGTGTTATCTCCCCGAAGAGCCCCGAAACCTGGGTACGTCTCATGTGAGATCGAGCTCGCGCCCATTCCCGCTTCCAAGGCCTGACAACATCCTCTTGGCCCCATCCATGATAAGCCACCCCCTGGCATCTGTCGCGAGAATACCCCGACAGTTGGCACCCACCGTGGGGCCTAACGCAGCATCGGCCGGGGACATGTTCTGGATGGGAACCCTTTTTCTCTCAGGCGAGCATGTCGCGGCCGGCCTGATCAGCTAGCCCGGCATGCCCGCTTGCGCTTGCACCAGTGCACCGCCCGACGCGGGAGTAGCCTGCCCGGCGAGCTGCCTTGTCGACCTCCTCGGCAAGGTCAGCCTCTCCGACGAGTCCGCCTCCAACACAGAGGCCCTCCGCTCCGTCGACCCCCTCTCCGAGCTATTCGAGAAGCTCACCGTCTCCAACACGGCCTCCACCAATGGGTTCCCTGCTGACGTGGTGGTCGTTGACGATCTACTCCTCCTCGTCGCTAGCAACGCCGATGCCGGCACCATCACGGAGGTGATGGTCACTGGCCACAACGGGGACTCCGATGGGGCCGCCCAGGACCCGTTGCGAGCGGCCATGCAGGGCCTGGCCACCCCTGTTGCTGCCAGCACCGATGGGGCGACACTGGAGGCATTCCGTGTCATGCTCCTCGACAGCGCCAACAAGATGGCGGCCATGAAGCGCCACATTAAGGCCAACCAGCGCGAGATCGACCGCATCGCAGGCGGCACGCCGGCTGCTGGAGAGCCCAGCCGAGCTGGCGCTGTTTGGCAACGCGGCGCGCCATAGCTAACATGCTGGGAGTCGGACGTTCGATCTATGCCATCCCAGCACAGAACCTGCGCGTCGCCCAGGCGGCGACAGAAGAATTGGAGCACCTGGAGGGCGACAAGCGACGCAGCCAGATGCACGCCTCCAGGAGCTCCTTGACGCTGCGAATACGTAGCAAGATGCGTAGAACCGCGCGGTGGAAGCTGGCAAGCAAGCCAACTCCCCCCGGCCACGAGCACGGAGCGACCTCCCGGTCCCCAAGCGGCAGTGACCGCGGCTAGCGGAACCCGGAGCCGGCTGCTAGCTGCAGCTGGCGCACCCGCCTGATGGTTGTCAACAACGGGCAAGTTCCTCTAAGAGGGAGGACCGGCGCCAGCAGGATGAGCGTCCGCCTCCCCCTCGCAGGGAGAGGCTGGCCTCTCTGGCTTCGGTAGACCACCCGAGTCTCGGGGGCCGGCTGGGCCCTCGTGAAGGAGTCGGCAAGAACGATGCATACCATCGGATCGAGCGGCTGGCTCTGTCCCTGGCGGCCGAGGAGGAGGACACAGTCGGCCCGGCCTGCTTCGGCCCCGCATCTGCGACGAGCCCTTCCCCATTGGGTTCTCGCTCCCTCGAGATACTCCCAAGTACACCGGCTCCGTGAAGCCAGAAGACCGGCTGACCGACTATGCCACGACAGTCAGCATAGCAAACGGCAACAAGCGTGTTATCGTGAAGTATGTTCCGCTCATGCTCCAGGGCACGGTCTGGACATGGCTGAACAACCTCAAATCCTACAGTGTTAATAGCTTATTGGACTTCGTTGACGTCTTTGTCTGCAACTTCACCAGCACCTACAAACGGCCCCCAAGCCACGCCAGCTCTCCATGTGTGTTCAGGCCCCGACAGAGTCCACTCGTGATTACCTCACGCGCTGGGCCGAGCTGTGCAACTCCTGCGAAGGGGTGCACGAGGTGCATGCCATCGAGTACTTCACCGTCGGTGCAGAGAGGGCACCCTGCTCAAGCACAAGCTTCTGTGTGACGAGCCGACTACATTGGACGAGCTTCTGGTCGTGGCGGACAAGTACGCCACCGCCGACTCCTCCATGAAGTCAGAGATCCGGGTTGACACGTCCAGGAAGGTGCTCCTACTGGCTCCTCAAACACCGGCTGGTGACTCCAAACGGCACCAACAGCCGAACGACAATAAGCACAAGGCCCAACAGCCGACTACCAACAACCGGCAAGTGGCCACAGTCGAGGATCAGTAGCCGGCCGGGCAACCTAGCCCCAAGTGCCAGAAGGGCGGCAAGGGTGCCTGGCAGCTTGCCTTCTCCTTCGAGCAGACCCTCCATGCCCCATGCAAGTTCCACAGCGGGTGAAGCCGTCCAACCACACCACCCGACAGTGCAACTGGCTCGCCAGAATCGCCAAGGGTGAGGGCCTGCCGCCTCCTCCAGCCGACGTGGCGGCTCTGCCTCCCCAGCAGCCAGCGGCTCGCCCAGTCGGCATGCTCCAAGACGAGTTCCCCGACGCCAACGCCACCTACGTCGTCTTCACCAGGGAAGCCGACGACAAGCACAGTCGGCGCCAGCAACACCGCGAGGTGAATGCTGTCGCCTTAGAGGTCCCCCAATTTATGCACTGGTCCGAGAGGCCCATCTCTTGGAGCCATGAAGACCACCCGGTCGTGATGCCCTCGCTGGGTGCATATGCAATGGTCCTAGGTTCCACCTTCTCGACGGAGAGGCAGGCTTGCCGCTTCTCCCGGATCCTGATAGACGGCGGTAGCAGCATCAACATCCTCTATCGCGATAACATGGAGAAGCTGGGTGAGGGAGTCCTGGATTAGGGGGTATCCGGGCAGCCGGACTATACACTTTGACCAGACTGATGGACCGTGAAGATACAAGACTCAAGACTTCGTCCCGTGTCCGGATGGGACTCTCCCTTGCGTGGAAGACAAGCTTGGTGATCCGGATAATAGATTTCCTTCTTTGTAACCGACTCTATGTAAACCCTAGCCCTCTCCAGTGTCTATATAAACCGGAGGGTTTAGTCCTTAGAGACAGAATCATAATCATCATAGGCTAGCTCCTAGGGTTTAGCCTCTACGATCTCGTGGTAGATCAACTCTTGTAATACTCATATCATCAATGTCAATCAAGCAGGAAGTAGGGTTTTACCTCCATCAAGAGGGCCCGAACCTGGGTAAAACATCGTGTCCCTTACCTCCTGTTACCATTAGCCTTAGACGCACAAATCGGGACCCCCTACCCGAGATCCGCCGGTTTTGACACCGACATGGGTGCTTTCATTGAGAGTTCCTCTGTGTCGTTGCTGCAAGGCTCAATGGCCCGTCTCGTTGTCAAGGGCAACATCACCTCTGGGGAAGCACTGGCTGTAGGCCAAACTCTCCGACTAGGCAGCTTCGTCGTGGCCGCCTGATCGGCTGCCGCACCGATGATGACCTCTCGGGTCATCACGAACAGCCTCCACATCAATTTGGAACTCGCCGAACAGATGGATCCAATAGAGCTCTCTTCCCTTAATGAGCTCTTGGATCGCATCGCCGCTTTGGGAGTTGCTACAGACTATGACCGGATTGGGCTTAAACCCGACCAAAGGGATATTAAATCCCCACCGGTTACCCATGAGATAGCGGTAGTGGAAGAGCCACACATGAATCATCCCTCTATTCTGAGGACAAACTATGTCCGGATCACCGAGCTCTCTGAGCCGGATACCCGTTCGCGGGAGGACACTACCCAGACCCCGAACTTAGAATCGGGCAACGGGCGGGAGAAATCGGGCAACGTCCCGAAGCCCAGGCTGTCAAGCCAGGGAGCTCCTCTGCCCCTGGGCGCTGATCGGATCAGAATCCATATTCAACTACGCCCACCCACCCAGACTTAAGCCGTCTCTCCCATATCAGACAAGAGCCACAAGAGACAATACATTGCTACTGGGCCAGATTCCTGCTTGTGATGAACAAGGTCAAGGACTGTCGCGAGGAGGACGCAATCTCACTTTTTTGCAAAAATTGCACGAGCAAAGGGATCCTTAATGCTATAAGTCACCGTGACATAGTACACTTTGCCGACTTAGTAGCCATAGTATAGAAGTACTGTGGATGGAAAGTACCTGG
This sequence comes from Triticum timopheevii, assembly GCA_963921465.1. NCBI lineage: Eukaryota > Viridiplantae > Streptophyta > Magnoliopsida > Poales > Poaceae > Triticum > Triticum timopheevii. The sequence continues at coordinate 209,525,748 of OY997270.1, forward strand.
AAAACCCAAACAGATTTTTGGGACAATCCGGCTCTCACTAAACATTCCCTCTGAGCTAAAAGGGCAAACTCTCCTAAGTTACCCGATCCAATTCCCAAAAAATCAAAACCCACTCCAGGACGTGGAACCGTATTGGAAGAATGGCTCAATGGGCCATGCAAAATTAATAGCACGCCGGATACTCAACCAACACATAGCCTTAGAGCATGTTGGATACTCCGGCAGGTAGCAAAAAGCGGCGAGGATCTTCTTGTAAATAAAACAGAGCAACGTCCCGCTAAAGAGAACAATGCGGTATTGACAGTCTTCGAGACTTTCGCCTCAAATAATAGGCGCAAGCGAGCTCATCGAAATCTCGCTGAAATTTGCCACGTGGAAAAAATAAATCCATGGAACGACACTGCTATAACTTTCAGTGCTAGTGACGAACCCCAATTCCAGACAGTCCGGGCACCTGCCGCATTGGTCCTTAGCCCAGTCGTGGGCGGCTTTCGGCTCACTAAAGTACTCATGGACGGCGGAAGTGGACTAAACTTGATCTATGAAGAAACACTCAGCAAGATGGAAATTGATAAAAGTCGCATTAAGCAGAGCAGCACAACCTTCAGGGGAATCATCCCTAGTCGGGAGGCACGGTGTGCGGGAAAAATCACACTCGATGTGGTATTCGGCACTCCGGAGAATTATAGGTCCGAAGAAATCACATTCCAAGTGGCCCTTTCAGCAGCGGATACCACGCCCTTTTAGGGCGGGACGCGTTCACAAGCTTTCAAGCTATACCCCATTACGGGTACATGAAGCTCAAAATGCCTGTGCCCAATGGAATCATCACTCTAGCTAGTGATCGGGACGTCACACTCCGCGCCGAAAACAAAACTGCAGCACTAGCCCTAGAAGCATTATCCGAAGCCCTAGCGGCCGAAGAGTTAACAACGCTGCGCACCACAGTGGATAGGGATGACGTGATACTCGACAAACGACCCAAGTCCACCTCATTCAAACCTGCAGACGAGATAGTCAAATTCCAGGTCCATCCAACGGACCCCATGAAGACAGCTTCCATCGGGACACAGTTGAGCCCCACAATGGATGCCGCACTACGAGACTTCCTACGTGAGAATTGGGACATTTTCGCCTGGCATCCTTCGGACATGTGGGGCATCCCACGCAGACTGGCCGAACACAGCCCCAATATACTAAAAGGATACAAGCCAGTCAAACAGACTCTTAGACGCTTCTCAAAGCCTAAACGGCAAGCCATGGGAGAAGAGCTAGCCAAGCTACTTGAGGCCGGATTCATCAGAGATATCAAGTATCCGGATTGGCTGACAAATCTGGTAATGGTACCGAAGAAGGACAAATCCTGGCGCCTATGCGTCGATTTCAAAGACCTCAACAAGGCTTGCCCCAAGGATCCCTTCCCCCTCCCTCGCATCGACCAAATCATCGACGCCACCGCAGGACACGATTCACTATGTTTCCTCAACGCATACTCCGGATACCATCAAATAAAGATGGCAGAGTCCGACCAAGCCGCAACGACATTCATAACGCCATATGGCCCTTTCTGCTTCAACACTATGCCTTTTGGGCTTAGAAATGCCGGCGCAACCTATCAACGCATGATTCAAACATGCCTGGAAAAACAAATCGGCAAAACAGTGGAGGCATATGTGGACGATGTGGTCATAAAAACAAGACACGTCGAAACCCTAATAAATGACTTGAGGCTTATGTTCGATAACCTCTAAACATACGACATCAAGCTAAACCCGGAAAAATGTGTTTCGGCGTACCCTCTGGGAAGTTGCCCGGCTTCATTGTTTCCAATAGAGGAATTGAAGCAAATCTGGCAAAAATCCGAGCTATGTCGCAGTTGGCTATCCCAACAGACCTCAAGCATATCCAGAAACTACCTGGATGTGTGGCTGCCTTAAGCGGCTTTATCTCCCGATTAGGAGAAAAGGCATTACCTCTTTACCACCTTCTTCGGCACACCGAACACTTCGTGTGGACGGATGCAGCCGCTGCCGGACTGGATGAAATAAAGACCTTATTGGCCAGTAATCCAGCCCTAACAGCGCCAAATACTGGCGAACCTATGCTATTGTACATAGCTGCAACACATCAAGTTGTCAGCGCAGTGCTCGTCGTCAAACGAGAGGCTGACGGATACAAATTCCCGCTCCAGAAGCCGGTATATTACGTATCCACGGTCCTCACCCTATGCAAATCCCGATACCCACACTATCAAAAGATAGCATACACGGTCTTCATGGCATCCCGGAAGCTACGACACTACTTCCAGGAGTGTTCGATTACGGTGGCCTCCGAAGTACCGCTCAACGACATAATAAACAACCGCGATGCTACGGGCCGGATTGCTAAATGGGCCATCGAGCTCCTTCCGTTCGACATAACATACAAACCACGGCGGGCCATTAAGTCGCAAGAACTGGCTGACTTTGTCGCCGAATGGACAGAAGCCGAACTCCCTAAAGAGTACGGCACATACTCTAATTGGATCATGCACTTCGATGGCTCTAAAATGCTGGCCGGATTGGGAGCAGGTGTAGTCCTGACGTCCCCCACTGGAGACACGGTCCAATACATACTCCAAATATTATACATAGACTCCAACAACGTAGCCAAATACGAGGCTCTGTTGCATGGTCTTCGGATGGCAGTCTCTATGGGCATTCAACGCCTAGAGGTGTGCGGGGATTCAAACCTCGCAATATCACAAATAAACAGAGACTTTGATGCCAAGGATCCGAAAATGGTGGCCTACCGTAATGCCATCCTCAAAATGTCAGCTCGGTTCGAGGGGCTCGAATTCCACCATATGGCTCGAGAAAACAATCAAGTGACGGATATCCTCGCCCGCATCGGCGCTAAACGCGACCCTGTCCCACCTAACATATTCTTGGAAAGGCTGTTTAAGCCATCCGTGGTATGGGAAGGGCAGTCCGGCAACACTAGCATGGATCCGAATACACCCCCAGATTCTGAACCATCAGATGTAATCGGCGGCTCCGCCATCGAAATAACACCTTCGGCCCACGAAATCATGGCTGTAATCGCCTCATGGACTGAGCCTTTCTTGGCCTACCTAAATAGGCAGGAGCTCCCCGAGGACCAAAATGAAGCATGTTGCATCATGCGGTGTTCCAAAGCCTACAAAGTCCATGAGGGAGAACTCTATAAGAAAAGTGCGACCAGAGTGCTCCAAAGATGCATCTCCGAAGAGGAAGGGCGGCAGCTCTTGGCTGAAACCATGCCGGACTCGGCGGACACCATGCTGCGGCTCGGGCACTTGTCAGCAAGGCCTTCTGCACATGCTTTTATTGGCCGACAACCCGAGCAGACGCACAGGACCTTGTCCAACACTCCGTCGGTTGCCAGCTCTTTGCCAATCAGAGCCACATACCCCTACCGCTCTCCAAACAATCCCCATCACTTGGCCCTTCATGGTCTGGGAGCTGGATATGGTCGGACCCCTTAAGGGGGGAAGCCATAAGAAAAAAATACTTATTGGTCATGGTGGACAAGTTCACCAAATGGATAGAAGCCAAACCAGTTAAAACGGCCGAATCTGGACCAGTGATAGACTTCATATCCGGGGTTTTACACCGTTACGGCGTCCCCCACAACATCATCACTGACAATGGCTCAAACTTCACAGCCGATGAAGTGAAAACTTGGTGCGGCAACATGGGCATTAAGCTCGATTACGCCTCCGTCTACCATCACCAAACAAATGGCCAGGTCGAACATGCAAACGGTCTCATCATGAGCGGCATCAAACCCAGACTAGTGCGGTCCTTGACAGAATCGGACACGCACTGGGTAGAGGAGCTCGACTCCGTACTCTGGGGGTTGTGGACCACGCCGAATCGCACCACCAGATACACACCATTTTTTATGGTGTATGGCGCAGAAGCAGTACTACCCTGCGACATAATCCATGTTTCACCTCGCGTGCGCATGTACGAAGAGAAGGAAGCCGAGTTAGATCGGCAGGACAACTTAGATGCCCTGGAGGAGGAGCGCGACGTCGCAAAAGCCCGTTCCGCATTCTATCAGCAGCAGGCTCGACGGTACCAAAGCATAGAAGTGCGGACCAAAACTTATAACATTGGCGAACTTGTTCTACGCCTACCAGAGAAGAAGAAGGACAAGCTCAAACCTAAGTGGGAGAGTCCCTTCATCATTGATAAAGTTCTCACCGGAGGAGCGTACCTCCTGCGTAATGCATCCGATAACAGACTCAAGCCGAACCCATGGAACGCGGCCAGACTCCGGAGATTCTACGCCTAGCGCCGAACTCAGTGTTCGTCTCCTTACCCCATCTCTTTTAATTATGTTCCTCCCCTTTTTTCCTTTCTCGCCCTTTTTCCTTCTTCACACAAAGTACTCAATATAGTGCGGATGCTTGGATCACTCCGGTCACACTGTGTGTGTGTAAACCATACCTGGGGGCTTCCTATACGGAGGTTAAATATAATTACTTTCACGGCTTCTTTCCTATCATATATGCGCTCTTTTTCCATATGTGCCTTTTCTTCACCATTATATGCATCAATATGACTTAAGATGTAGCCATGCTGGGTTGCCTGGCTCTTGTGTTTATGCCATATGTTCCCGTTAATTCGGCTAGGGCATAAGGGGAGCACCTCTACGGTTGTTACTGCCGGTTCAGCCGGATGTGTACCTCAGACTGGGTGAAGCCGAAAGCTAGCGTTCTTAAGGGAATATTCGGTCGGTGAACAAAAGATGTTTCTTTCGTTTATTACAAATGTGCACCCCAGAAGTTTTTTTCTTTTATCTTGCATTTCTGTTCGCAATCCGGACATGTACATCAATGCATGCTTGCCCAGGGAAAGGAACCCCTAACGGAACTATTCTCCCTGGAAGATGTTTCTTACTACCCATGTAATATAACATAACTAGTTGGGTACTTGTCTGTTCAAGCACTTATGACCCCTACGCCTGGTTTCCACGCATACCCCGGTTCTGCATAACTGAGCGGGTATTCGGATACACCCCGGACTGTCGGATTCGGGGGCTGAAACAAAAAGGTCCGCCATGACAAATGATTTTTAATCCGGCTAGGGACCACATATGTCCAGTGAATTACATAGTCACTTGGACTAACTATATTCTTCCTCTATACCGTCCAACAGGCTATCTAGCTTGAAATCCTGTTGGGAATACTTTGCGGCTAACGCTACCTGATCATACACCAGACTCACAGGAATTTCTTGCCCATCTGGCCCCGCCGGTCCGACTTCGTCCATATGGTTCAGGTCAAGCTTAGTGTAGCGTGTCTTCACCATGGCCCATGCCTCCCTTGCACCTTGTCGGCAGGCTGACATCTTCCACAATAGGAAGCGCCGACATGCTCCTTGGAGTATATCCACAAGCTCCCCCATGCCTTTTGGCAGGGAAGTGGATGGCCACAAGGCCTGGGCAATACCTTGCATCGCCTGCCGAGCTCGCTCGTGCAGCTATAAGAGGTCTTGCAGCAAATCACCTGCGGACGCGGGCATCTCCTCTTCAGGACGGCCCGTCAACATACCTACAAATATAAACTTTTTCAATATGCTTCCTCGCCGAGCTGTAGCACAGTTCGTCTAGGCGCTCACCATAAATGCCGTGACGAAGCCTTCTGTTCTCCTTTATAGAGTCTGCCAGCTGAGCGCGAACATCTCCTAATTCGACGCCCAGCCGGACATTGGCATCTTGAAGATCGTTCTTCTCCCACCTAACTTGCGTAAGAACACGCTCGCCAGCTTTTAACTGCCTTTGGGGATGGGACTCGCTATCTCTTACGATCTCCGGATTCTCCCCGGGATTGTCTGCAGAATTTTCTGTTAGACTTATCATACAAGCCACTTACTAACTGGTATATTTCCATACAATTTATCTATTGAGACAAATGTTACCAGATGAGGCCTTCTGGGATTCCTCTAGCTTGGCAACCGTGGCCCTCAGCTGGGTCTTGCACTCCTCCAGCTCTTGAGACAATTGGGCATTCTTATCTACAAGGAACTGTGCATAAATCGATCCATAAAACAGTTGTTCTAACCGTTTCAAGTCTCAGGGGCTACTCCTATACATGCTTATCAAATTTTCTTACCCGTATATCTTTGGCATACTGGTCTGTTGCCCGGGCGAGCCCGCCTTGAGCAGCTCGGATGTATGTGTCTCCCGAATTGAAAGCATTAAATGCCTCTTCGAAAAAGACGTTATTGCGAAGTACGGCCCGTCGGTGCCAGCGATTCATGGTACTCTCTACCTAGGAATTCGTGGCGGAGAGCATATCCGCATCCTCTGTCAGAGGACCATTTGGCATCGGCCCCGCATCGGCCTCCTCTCTCGAAGCCGGTTTTGGAATCCGGCCGGTGGAGGCGTCATTGGCAGGATCTCCGATACAGTCCAGCATCTGCTCTTTCTGCCAGGATACAAAGGATGATGTTACATTTCAAACACAATAATCACAGAGCAGGTTTTTACCATACCTCTGTAACGGCGTTTTCGCCCTAACCGCCTTCCTCTTAAGCCTGCCCGATCCGGACGCCCTTTGCCAACGAGCCCCCAGGGGCTCGGCGCCGCGTTCCCATGGTCGTCTCTACAAAAATATGATATTTTAGGCATAAGGCATGGTATCAGAAAGGAGTCCTCTTCGGAGGATAAGGTTTCGGCTTTGCTTACACGCGATGCAGGTAGCAGTCCGGGATAGTCGGTGACAATGGCCACCGAGGCGCCATCGCAACTGGCCTGATGAAATGTCCCGTTGACAAGCTCCACAGTAATCTCCGGATCTTCCTCGAGTCCGGGATTGAAGGCCCTTCCGGGGTCCTCTGGCTGCGGGGAGGGGCTGTTGAATCCTTCTACGGCCCTCCTTAGTTCCTTCTTAGAAATATTGAGGTAAATAATCACGACGAAGGATGCCAGAAGGAATGGAGTGGGGGGAAAGAGTGACGACTTACCCAGCTTGGGGGGTTGTACATGGAAAACCCATCCCGCGGTTTAATATGGAGGAATTCTTCTTCTTCCCCTTTGTACAAATCGGAGTATCCTCGTCAGAGCGGTGGCGGAGTCCGGACCTTTACGACCACAGTGGGTGGCATCATCTTCCCCGTTGTAATGCCACATGGGCTTCCCTCGATATTGAAGCGGCTGCACTCCCCGCATTATGCATATTGCCATAACCTCGACTATTGTCAGCCCTGATTTGGCCAGTATCTTTATCCTACTCATCAGGAAGTGTACTTCTCTGGTATCCTCCTCTTGGGGGCCCCGAGGGCGCCAGCTTCGGCGTGCCTTCGGTGGAGCGTTATCAAACTCAGGGAGACCCGTCCGGACTGGATCCGGAAGGGGAACATCGGCATAAAACCACTCCGAGGGCCAGTTTTCAGGTGCCTTCTTGGGAGTACCGGACAGGTATTCGATCTCAGCGACGCACCATACTTCGGCTCCGCCCACTTGACATATGGATTCCCCCTGGTTGCGAGGGATGAGGCAGAACAACTTCTTCCATAACCCGAAGTGAGCCTCGCATCCCAAAAATAGTTCATAAAGGGCAACGTATCCTGCTATGTGCAGCACGGAGGGCAGGGTGAAGTTGTGTAGCTGGAGGCCATAGAACTCCAAGAGCCCGCGAAGGAATGGGTGGATTGGAAACCCGACGCCTCTTAATAGATGCGGGATGAGGCATATTTGCTCCCCCGGGGATGGATTAGGAGATCTCTCCGCCTGCTCCCTGCCATTATAGGTGGCTAGTCCAGCTCAGACGGGAACCATGAACGCCGGTGGAAGAAACCCTTGGGTCTATAACTTTATCAAACGACTTTGAGGAACGTAACACTCTTCCTAGTCGCCTGGCTTGGAGCGAAGGGGACGAGAAGAAGAGCTGCGGTGACCGGCCATGTTGGAATGGTTTTTTCCGGAGCGCTCTGTTGGATGCTTGCGCAAGGGAAGAGGATGAGGTTTGGATCTAAGGATCCCCATCCCTTCAAATAGACGGTCTACTTGCAGGACCGGGGTGGCAAATGCAAAAATGCCCCAGCTCCTCGTATTCGCTCGACACATGGAGATGGCCATTATTAAAGCACAGAAGCCGAGGAGTACAACATTGATGGGAAGCCAGACATTGTTCGTTACGACAGGTACTTTGGAGTATTCGGAGATGGAACCTGCCTTGCAATGCCGAAGACAAACTGCGCGCCGGACTCATCGTCATTGAAGCCTGGTTCAGGGGCTACTAAGGGAGTCCTGGATTAGGGGGTATCCGGACAGCCGGACTATACACTTTGGCCGGACTGATGGACCGTGAAGATACAAGACTCAAGACTTCGTCCCGTGTCCGGATGGGACTCTCCCTTGCATGGAAGACAAGCTTGGCGATCCGGATAATAGATTTCCTTCTTTGTAACCGACTCTATGTAAACCCTAGCCCTCTACGGTGTCTATATAAACCGGAGGGTTTAGTCCTTAGAGATAGAATCATAATCATCATAGGCTAGCTCCTAGGGTTTAGCCTCTACGATCTCGTGGTAGATCAACTCTTGTAATACTCATATCATCAATGTCAATCAAGCAGGAAGTAGGGTTTTACCTCCATCAAGAGGGCCCGAACCTGGGTAAAACATCGTGTCCCTTACCTCCTGTTACCATTAGCCTTAGACGCACAGATCGGGACCCCCTACCCGAGATCCGCCGGTTTTGACACCGACACTGGGCATCAAGGAAAAGCAACTCCTGTCCAGCCGAACCGTGTTCCGTGGCATCGTCCCTGGGCTTTCCTTCTCTCCAATCGGCAAGATCAAGATTGATGTCATGTTCGGCGACAAGAACCACTTCTGCCGCGAGCCAATCTAGTTCGAGGTGGTTGACTTGGACATCCCCTACCACGCGCTCTTGGGCCAGCTTGCTCTAGCCAAATTCATGATGGTTCCACATTACGCCTACCTGAAGATGAAGATGATGGGTCCCAAGGGCATCATCACCATTGCTGGCGACTACCAGAAGTTGCTCACGTGCGCCGCTGCCAACTCTCGGCTAGCCAAGTCCCTCGTCATCGCCAAAGAAAAGCGCCTCCTTGACCGGGTTGTGGCTATGGCCAGCGAGCAGCCGGCCATTCCATCTGACCCCAAGGATGCAAAGACCGGGGCCTCCTTCCAGCCGGCCAAGGAAACCAAGAAGATCGCCATGTACCCGGTGCACCCAGAGAGATTTGCTGTCGTGGGGTCTCACCTCGAGAGTAAATATGAAAGCGAGCTCGTCAACTTCCTTCGTGAGAATCGGGACATCTTCGCATGGTCCCTCAAAGACATGCTGGGTGTTCCGACGGATTTCGCCGAGCACAAGATACATGTGAGACCGGATGCAAGACCGGTCAAGCAACCCCTCCGCCGCCTATCAGAAGAGAAGAGAAGGATCATTGGTGTAGAAATCGCCCGGCTTCTGGCAGCCGACTTCATCATGGAAGTGTTATACCCGGACTGGCTTGCCAAGCCAGTCCTCGTTTTGAAGAAGAAAAACAACTAGCGCATGTGTATCAACTACAATAGCCTCAACACCTGCCCCAGGGACTGATGCGAAGCATCCCACGTTCATCCCCATGTACACTCCGACTACTCTCGAAGCCCCAAGGATACATAAGATGAGACCTCGACTATGCGCCATTGGACACAAGGTGAACCCGTTCCTAAATGCTTCCCCTTTCCATTCGTGTGATACATGGTTGCTACTTCAAGCGTGGACCTTGTGCACACTCAGGTACACCCGAGGAGACCATGGAGAACTCAAGGACCACGACCAAGCGTGCGCAGAAGCAAAGGAAGGAGAAGGAAGAAGAGCTAGCTGCCACAGGCCCTGGACATCCGGCCCGACCCCAGAAATCCGGCACCCATCACAGAACGCACCCAAAGCTGAACCCCGTCAGCCCGGACATTCGGCCAGAGGCCCGGACATCCGGCTCTTCTCAAACCGCCGGACATCCATACCCCAGCCCGAACATCCGGAACCCGCCTATCCAGAGAGCTCCGAGACCGGCCACTCCAGCCCGGACATTCGGCCCGCTAGCCCGGACATCCGGCACCTCGCAAAGTCCCGGACATCCGGCCCGACGCCCGGACATCTGGCCTCCCCTACCTGCGTGCAGTGCATCTGGGCCGAGGCCCATGTACCCCTTCGCCCTGTAGACTATATACACTCCCCCTCCACCTACATTTTAGGGTCAGCAATTGTTTAGCTCATTTGAGATAGAGCTTTGCTCATCCATACGGATCTCCTCCTCGTGAGAGACCGCGGCCTCTTCGATAAGATCCATCTGGATTCAAGACCCCTTTACGGGAAGATCCCTCGTGGATTCAAGACCTCCTCTCGGAGATGAACTAATGCCACTTGTATCGTCCTTTGTTAGATTTGGATCATGTATCTCTTTGTGTTTCTTGGATCTAGCACATGTGTGATCATATTCATGTTGGTTGAGTGTTTTCTCTTGCGTTTCCCCATGATTTCCCTCGTTCCCCTCCGTGCGTTCTTCGTGTTCCTCGTAGGGATCCTCTCCGAACGTGAAAGATCGGCCCCTAGGGTTCCGCCCTACATCATCTTGGTATCATGAGCCACGTTGATCATGTTTTTGGAGCCCCTACCCCGTCTATTCTAGCTTGATTTTGTTGATTTCGTCCTAAATCTGAAAATCCCCACCAAAAATAGCCCCAATTTTTTTTGTGATTTGTTGGTTTGATGATGTTTTGTTGATTTTGATCCATGGATTTGCTTGGTTTCGAGTGGATCTAGCATCTCCCCAAGTTTCCCCACCTACCATCCACGAAATCCATCAAATTTTGCTCCCGAAATCGTCAATTTCCGCCCCAAAATCGAGTTCCTTGAGTTCATCCTCGGATTTGGAGCCCGGACATCCGGCCCGACCCCCGGACATCCGGCCATTAGCCCGGACATCCAGCTCCTGGAGCGCATTTTTGCGCAAGGTTCTGTACATCAGGTCCCGGACATCCGGTCAAACCCCCGGATGTCCGCCCCCTGGCATTTCAGCCTCCCGTGTTTCATCGTTTTGACCATAACTTTCACATCTGGAGTCTGATTTTCGCGTTCTGTAGCTCGTTGAGTAGCTATTGACATCCCCCATCCATCTAGATAGGTTTCAACACCATTTGACTCCATCAAAGTTTTGAAAATTTGGCAAGTTTGCCTAGGCCCTGCACCATATCATTCGCATTACCACCACCGACTTCCGCAACCTAACCCATTTTGCTTGCCATAGCATTAGTGGTTGCTTGAGTAGTGATTTGAGTCTCCTAAGGTGTTTAGGCTACTTAGGGACGGTTGCTTCTTCATCAACCACCACCACCATAACTCCCGCATAACCTTGCCCACCATACACTTCCGACAACCCAAATTAACTAATTTTGTTTGAGCTTGTTTGAGTTGTGGCTTGTGTCTCCTAAGGTGTTTCGGCTACTTAGGGACGACAACTTCAACTCCGACACATGTATAGCCAATCATTTCACTTTTGCTTTGCCAAGTGTAAACCACCACCGCTTTCCGCTACCACCATTTTGACATTTGACATTTAATATTTTGAGTTCACGGTTTTTATGTTTCCTAAGGTGTTTCGGCTACTTAGGGACGAGTCTCCATCATCTTGGTTTATACATCAAGAACACCGCCACTCATCATCGCCACGGACGGTAACCCCCATATCATCTTGGTATCGTGGTATCCCTCCATTGTATATTCCCATGCCTTTGCATTGATAACCACATGGCCTTACTTTTGCGTTGCTTACCCATCGAGACTAGCCATTGAGTATTGCCGACAATGTGAGTTGTGCACATTAGTGATAATACTCCATAGCATACATACCATACCAAAGTGGTGCATATCTTGGCATCATTTTTTGTGTCACAAAGTTGTCATCGCATACACAATTGCTATCTTAGTTCGTGAACTTTTGCATGAGAAAAGAGCTCAAAAGTGGAAGAGCCACACAAGCTTTTAAGCAAAGAGGGAAAGATAAGCAAAGAGCTTATAAGCAAGAACCATAGCATCACACTACATTAAGATTTTCATATCCGATCATCTTGGATCATATCACCGAAATACCATACATATAGCATACTTGGGATAGAGGTCGTTGCATTTTTTCCCAGTAGGTTGTGCACAAGTTACGTATCCACCTATTGTGCAATCGTGCTAGCGTCTCTCTTGTATTGTGCAACAAGAGCATTTTCGTGGATTCCACATTTTGGCTCATTTTTTGTTTGCACAATCCCACTTATCTATTTGCGCGTGTGTTTCCGTGTACCACTACTTGCTTGGTCTACTTGTTTCTCTTGCGAATTTGTGAATCTCTTTCAACATTATTGACTCTTGCTAACATTTTGCATCAAATTTTTTGTGCCACTATCCTCACCGAGCTCCACCATAAGCTTTACTTGTGTAGGTGTGAGAACCGACAAGAATTGGTACCAATTGTGCTATTTCCTTGTTACACATTTGAGTGATCATTGATCCATATTCAACATCGGACAAGGTACATTTGGTCTAGTTCTTCTCTTTCTCCCACTCATACTTGCTCGAGTCTTGTGATGGATAGGCAAGGCATTTCATCTCCGGTCTTCGACAACCATGACGGCGCGAACAACTACATCACCAAAGCGTCCATCTTCGATCTACAATGACAAATGCAAGGCGCACAATCAAGATTGCGAGAGCGCATCGAGAACATCTTCATCGACATTCGTCACTCCGAAGCAAGGAAAAGGGACTACATTGACAAGAAGCTTTCTGCACAAAAAAGAGGAGCAAGATGCAAGGATGGAGGAGATTTGGGCCTTGATCAAGTCTTCTTCCCCTTCGTCATCTTCAAGGCGGCAACGTTCAAGCCACAAGTCTTCGGAGCGTGAAAACGATGCAAGCGCAATTCGTCCACGTCCACATCTACATGGCGACCATCATCACGTTCGTGATCCACATCGTCATGAAGGGCAAGGCACCTCCAAGCAACATGTGCACGACAACGACGAACGACATCTACTACAGGCTCAAGCACGACAACGACATCATCATCATGAAGATGCTCCACAAGCGCAAATGCACAAGTCCCAACAAGCCCTACTTCACGCCAAGTCCAAGCTTCATGAGCAAAAGAGAAGACCGCGAGACGACCACCACCAAGACGGTGCTGCGGCTACAACATCCACTTTGGCATCTTCGCCAAGTGCTATCAAGGCATCTTCGCCTTTGGACGTACGGCATCTTCGCCTACTTCCCACGTGCACGCCTACATCGACTTCATCAAGTCCAAGGCGACTACCAACGAGCGAGGGCGACACTTCTATCTTCGGAAGCCCCTCAAGGAAGATGACCGAGCATGGGAAACTCCCTTCGGTCATGGAGACGAGCTACGAGGTGCCACATCATATGGACCTACAACAACAAGACGGCGACAAGAATGTCGAGCAAGGGCCATCCCCTTCGACCATGGCTACGAGCGCGAACCTCTTCAACAACATGAAGACGGCACCCATATTGGAATTATACTCCAAGTCAAGCTATGCGACCGCGCATGGAGACATTTGCACCTACACCTCTCTGACACCCACATCTGTCGAGATGCCCCAAGTGCCATGTGAGGAGAGACACTACCACATGAGTGACTTGAGTGACTCCACCATACGTGAAATTGAGAGCATTTCCTATGAGAGGATGAGTGTGACCACCACTAGCCCCACATATGAGAGCATGCCACACATCCTATGTGAGGTTGAGCGCCATTTGAGTGACTCGACCAACCATATGAGTGAGAGCATCCTTAAGGGAGTGAGTGAGCCACAACACTTAGTGAGTGAGGTAGTTGACACGGCACGTGAGGCCACTATGATTTCTAACGACTTACCCTCTACTCCTAGTGTGTTTTCTTCTTTGCTGCTAGGTCTCCTACATGACGACATGCCTACCCTCGACGAATCCATCCCTCAAATGGGAAACCGATGGCCATGGTGGACGATGATGCACCCCCTACATGGTTCCATCAAGATGAAGATGACAATGAGTGGATCTTCAACACCTCACCTACAACACATGAGCGATGCTCCAAAGGTAACATAGGTGATGGTGCTTCTCTTGTCCCACTAGTGGACTCTCTTGACATCGATTGCTCCCATGATGTTGACCCACCTATTCCCATGCTTCATGCTAGTGAGACTTCTTCATGCCTTGACTTACCTATTTATGATGAATATGATGATGAGCATGTTGAGTTGCCTAGTTGTGATGCTATGCTCCATAGGATATCATGTGAAAATTCTTTTGGTCACATCATGTTTGATAATCCTTTGAACTTGTCATATGCTATGAGTGAGATCTCCCATATTGCATCATTTCAATCTCAACATAGTAATTATACATGCCCCATTAAAATAAATCCCATATGCACTTATGGCATAGATGATGACATGATGGTCATTGGCTTTTGCTTCTCTTGTGATGATATTTCCATGTTTCATTTACATGATTTGCGCAATTCATCTACTATGACGTGCCATGATCACATTGTTTCGAATATGCATTGTTTTGGATGTTGTCAATATTCTCCATGTGATGTTTCCATTAATGTTCATGAGGAGATCCCCATAGTTTCCTCATACATATTAGGAGATTTTGATGCATTCCATACCTTGCATGATTCCCATAATGGCGTGCACCATATGCATTCCATGAATAACAATGCTCTAGATATTTTTCATGATGCATTACATCCTTTGAGTCTCCATTATGCCATACATAATAACAAACCTCTCATGATGGATGACATGTTTCTATATCACGCATCTCATTTATTTGAGCATTGGCTATTTTGTGCTAACCGACACATGCATGTGCGCATCATGATGGATGATGTGTACATATACCATGCACACACAGTTTTCCCTTTGTCCTTGTTTTGTGTAGGTACTCACATATACTCGTCAACCTCTCAATCCCAAGATTTGACGAAACAAGCTCTCGAGAGCAACAATGACTTGGGATCCCGTGGCCTACCATTGCCACCATTCCCTTCACGCAAGGACTACGCGCATCTCTTTTACTTGGCTCTCACACGGCTATGGGCTATATATCACTTGTGCCTTTATGCCCATACTATCGTGTTCACTTTGCATGTTATGCCTCTTTACATGATTTTGCCATGCAATTGTGACCCTTGCTTGCATCTACCCATGATTCACCATTATGATACTCCTATGTGTATTTGCATGCTTGGTGGAGATCCTTGTTGATATTGCCATGTTTATCAGGTGCTTCATGCTATTGATGCTAGTTGTGTTGGGAGAGTCATGATGTCCCATTGCTATTTACATTGTGTCTCTTGCCAATACATTGATGATATTTTGCTCATATCTTGCTTTCATGCTTGTGATATGTCATGTGCATTATTCATGCCCACTATTCACACACATGACATGCTTGCCATGATTCCTTCTAGTATGTTGCATCTTCGCACTACTAGCATGCTTGACTTGATCGCTATGATTGCTTGCTATGTTGCATCACCCATGTTCCACTCTTACTCGCTTTCTTGGGTTGATGACATATATGCTCATGCCTATCACATGCTATATCTTGATCATTGTCTCTTGTGTCCATTAGTTGCCTCTTTCATATCCACTTGTATTGAGTGCAACCATACTATGCTTATTGATCTTGGAGACTTTGACACCTTACTTGTGACGAATGCTTGTTTGATTGAGCCTATTGTATTTGGTTGTTCTTGCATCATACGCCTCCATACTATGAAATGCTCCCTTGTACCTTCTTATGATGAGCATGATGCATACACTTGTCGGGTATCTTACCACACGAATGATAGGTTTTGCATTTACGCTAACCTCATTTGTTTTTCCAAGTGTTTTTCATGTTCGTTCATTTTGAAGGAGTCACAAGGCATTACCGTCATGAGACATATTGTCTATGTGAAGGCATACATGATGTGCGACACCAACATTTTTGACATCCTCATAAAGGTGAACTCCTTCCCTTTGAGCCATCCTCAATTACGCATATTGGATGGGTCACTCTTTCATTGTTATCTCCTTCTTGTTGTCTACATGATACATCTCGCGAACGGAGGAGCGACATTGGAGATTGGCTCTATGGACCTTCACATTGAGGAGCGCTCGCACTTCTTGGATGCACCTTCGGAACCCCACTCATGCGACGACATCGAGCTTTGGTGCATCAACACTCCTTTGACTTTTTGTACCACCACCTCCATATTTGTTGATTGTGCTTCCTCATGTCATGCTCGATGGACATATCATACTCACCACAAGTTTGCACCCTATGCATGGATTGACTCACATTATGATTGCCTTGTTGCACCTTGTATTCCCATGTCATCCATGATATATGAGCTTGTGTATTTCCTTAGCAAATTTGTTGTGATCTTCCTTGATGGCATATTCATACATCATGATCATATTGTCCACCATCAATTGCATGATAGCTTACACATATTGAGCATCCATTGCCATATTCATGCTATTGATGAACTGTCCCTCTATGACATCATTTTGCACAATGGTAGAATTTGTCGCTTTGTGCACCATGCTAATTATCCCATGAAAGCTTTACATCTCATTCTACATCTTTTGGATAAGCATCTTGTGCCTTGCCATGCACTATCATGCCGCACGGACTCATTCTTACATGATGGACACTTTGTGTGCGCTAACCATTGTATTTCCGAGTGTTGTTTGTGTTTGCTCCTTTTGCATGTATACCACTCTGGCGACACCTTGGACTACTTGGATTGTGCCATGTCTTCAACTTTGTCCAACTACATGTCCACCCACGACAACCATTTCCATGGTGATGAGATTTTCGATCCGAGGTCGGATCTTTCCCAAGGGGAAGGGGAGATGATGCGGAGCATCCCACGTTCATCCCCATGTACACTCCGACTACTCTCCAAGCCCCAAGGATACATAAGATGAGACCTCGACTATGCGCGGGACACAAGGTGAACCCATTCGTAAATGCTTCCCCTCTCCATTCATGTGAGACATGGTTGCTACTTCAAGCGTGGACCTTGTGCACCCTCAGGTACACCCGAGGAGACCATGGAGAACCCAAGGTCCAAGGCCAAGCGCGAGCGGAAGAAAAGGAAGGAGAAGGAAGAAGAGCCAGCTGCTACAGGCCCCGGACATCCGGCCCCAGCCCGGACATCCAGACCAGCCTGGAGATCCGGCCCGACGCTTGAAATCCAGCGCCCATCACAGAACGCACGCGAAGCTGAACCCCGTCAGCCCGGACATCCGGCCAGAGGCCCGGACATCCGACTCTTCCCGAGCCCCCAGACATCCGACCCCCAGTCCGGACATCCGGAACCTGCCAATCCAGAGAGCTCTGAGACCAGCCACTCCAGCACGGACATCCGGCTCGCTAGCCCGGACATCCGGCACCTCGCGAAGGCCCGGACATTCGGCCCGACGCCCGGACATCTGGCCTCCCCTGCCTGCGTGCAGCGCATCTGGTCCAAGGCCCATGTACCCCTTCGCCCCTTAGACTATCTATACTCCCCCTCCACCTATGTTTAAGGTCATCATTGGTTTAGCTCATTTGAGATAGAGCTTTGCTCATCCATACGGATCTCATCCTCGTGAGAGACCGCGGCCCCTTCGGAGAAGATCCATCTGGATTCAAGACCCCTTTACGGGAAGATCCCTCATGGATTCAAGACATCCTCTCGGAGATGAACTACCGCCACTTCTATCGTCCTTTGTTGGATTTGGACCGTGTATCTCTTTGTGTTTCTTGGATCTAGCACATGTGTGATCATATTTGTGTTGGTTGAGTGTTTTCTCTTGCGTTTCCCCATGATTTCCCTCGTTACCCTCCGCACGTTCTACGTGTTCCTCGTAGGGATCCTCTCCAAACGTGAAAGATCGGTCCCTAGGGTTCCGCCCTACATCAAGGACCCTTTTGCCTTGCCTCAGATAGATCAGGTGATCGACTCCACGGCCGGCTGCGACCTGCTGTCCTTCTTGGAGGCCTACTCTGGCTACCACTAGATCAAGCTGGATCCGACCGACCGACTAAAGACCGCCTTCATCACCCCTTTCAGCGCCTTCTGCTACATCACCATGACGTTCGGCTTGAGGAATGCCAGCGCCACCTTTCAACGATGCATGCAGAAGTGCCTCCTGAAGCAACTCGGCAGAAATGCCCACGTCTATGTGGATGACATAGTGGTGAAGACGGACAAGCACGACACCCTTTTGGAGGACCTCAAGGAGACATTTGCCAACCTACGCTGCTTTCAGATCAAGATCAACCCAGAGAAGTGTGTCTTCGGAGTACCAGTAGGACTGCTCCTTGGCTTCCTTGTTTCCGAGCGTGGGATCGAGTACAACCCCATGAAGATCAAGGCCATCGAGCGGATGAAGAAGCTGACCCGGCTGCAGGACGTCCAAAAGTTCACCGGGTGCTTGGCATCTCTCAGCCAGTCCATCAGTCGGCTGGGCGAGAAGGCCCTCCCACTGTACCAGCTGATGAAGAAGACCACATGCTTCGAGTGGACCGACTAGGCAGATGAGGCCTTCCTCCAGTTCAAGCGCATATTGTCCATGCCGCATGTTCTGGCCGCTCCGGCTGCTAAAGAGCCCATGTTCCTCTACATCGGCGCTACCAACCGGGTCGTCAGCACCATGGTCGTTGTCGAGCGCCCAGAAGACAGCAAGGCCCAGCCGCTCTAGAGGCCGATCTACTACCTGAGTGAGGCGTTGTCCGCCTCCAAGCAGAACTACCCCCACTACCAGAAGATGTGCTACAACATGTACTTCGCTGCCAAGAAGCTGAAGTAGTACTTCTAGGAGCACACCATCACGGTCGTTTGCACCGCCCCCTTGCCAAGATCATGGGCAAGAGAGATGCATCAGGCCGGGTGGCAAAGTGGGCCATCGAGCTGGCTCCCCACACCATCCTCTACCAGCCCCGTGAGGGAAATATGCCCTAGAGGCAATAATAATGTTGTTATTTTATATTTCCTTATTCATAATAAATGTTTATTATTCATGCTAGAATTGTATTAACCAGAAACTTGATACATGTGTGAATACATAGACAAAACACCGTGTCCCTAGTATGCCTCTACTAGACTAGCTCGTTGATCGAAGATGGTTAAGTTTCCTAGCCATGGACATGTGTTGTCATTTGATGAACGGGATCACATCATTAGTGGAATCATGTGATGGACAAGACCCATCCGTTAGCTTAGCATAATGATCGTTCAGTTTTATGGCTACTGATTTCTTCATGTCAAATATAGATTCCTCTGACTATGAGATTATGCAACTCCCAGACACCGGAGGAATACCTTGTGCGCTATCAAATGTCACAACGTAACTGGGTGATTATAAAGATGCTCTACAGGTATCTCCGAAGGTGTTTGTTGGGTTGGCATAGATCGATATTAGGATTTGTCACTCCGAGTATCAGAGAGGTATCTCTGGGCCCTCTCGGTAATGCATATGAAGCCTTGCAAGCAATGTGACTAATGAGTTAGTTGTGGGATGATGCATTACGGAACGAGTAAAGAGACTTGGCGGTAACGAGATTGAACTAGGTATGAAGATACCGACGACCGAAGCTCGGGCAAGTAATGTAACACCCCTAGTGTCATGCTACAATAATCCCCTGTTAATGGCGCCATGTCATCATGTTACTGTTGCTAATCTTCACTTGATCCAAATCACAATTCAAATTCAAATCCAATCTAAAGTCAAAAATTCTTATTTGCCAAACCTGAAAACTAAAATGTTCATCTTGTGCCAAATAGTGCATAATTAATATTGGTGTTGAACCAACATCTTTGCAAAGTGTTTAAGTGGCCTAAACTACTTATAACAGTGAGCTAAGCAATAATTTAAATGCCTTATTAAATTTTAAAATTTGCAAACTACTTCTAAAGTCTCACAAGCTTTTTGTGGCAGTGCACAATAATTCTTTGAAATTATCTTGGCCAGTGGCATAATTTTGCAAAGTCATTAGTGTCTAAAAAGAAGATGCAAAAGCTGCTGGAAAAATAGAAAAGAAATCAAAAAGGAAAAAGCAGAGGGGAGAGAGAGAAAAGAGCCCCCTGCCTCCCTGGGCCTTAGCCCATTGCACTGGCCGGCCCATCTTACCCCGGGTCGCCTTCCCTGTTCAACCGACCCCGTTGCTACAGGGGCGCGGTCACCCCGGACCGCCTCGCCGTCGACGAGGAGGGTGGGGATAAGAGCACCCCCTCGACGCCTCGAATCCTCCCCCTCACCTACCGCCACTCCCACTTCCCCTCGCCCACTCCGCCTGCTCCTCCTCTCCTCTCTCCCTCCAGATCCATCACTACCGAGCTCCGTTGCCGCCGAGCACCGCGCTCCACCGCAGCCACCGGCATCCATTCCTCCCTCCGACTTGTCTAGGAGGTCCGCGGTGGACTGCTTCTTCCTCCTCGTCACTGGGTCAAGCCCGAGGAGTGCAACCGTTGTCGCTCGCGTCTTCTTCCCCAACTGCGGCCACCGCTACGCCACCATTCGATCCGCCCCGAGTCTGCAGCTACTAAACCCCCAAGGGCCATCGTGTGTGCCGCTTGGTGAGCCCCTCATCTTCTCCCCTGGCTCCCCCTGGCCTCTTGCGCTCCCGTAGCCACCGTTCCGCCATAGCCGAGCCCGTCGCCGGCGTGACTCCGACGACCAAACAGCTTCCGGACCGTATCCTTCGACCTCACGCACGCGCGTAGAGCGTGCCTGTCCTTTTGGTTTGAACCATAACGTACGGCTTCGCCGTTTTCGCCAACCCACGTAGAACTCTGCCGCTGACCTCACCGCCGGCGAAGATTCTGGCCGTTACGGTGCGCGCCACCACCACGGATGGATGCGGCCTAGCCTCACCGTTCGAACGCTCCCGACCACGGCTCTAATGATGCGTCGTAGCGCGCTCCCGACGAGGTCCCGAACGCCACCATCGCCTCCACTCGTCGCCGGCGCCGTTTTCGGCAGCTCCAACTCCGGTCGGCCTCACCACACGACGCGGCGGGCTCTCCCCGTTCGAACGCACCTGCCCGCGCCTGTGTTGGCCCCCTGTATGTGAATTCCGGCAGTTTCCGGCATTCGCCGCCGCGGATGGCCTTGCCGGCATTGCTCCGGCGCCGGCGCTAACCTGGCACCGGCAGGGCCCGCCTCTAGGTTGCTGCCCGTGGGCCCCCTGGACCCAGTTGACCACGTTGACCATGGTCACCTATGCTGAGTGGGCACTCAGTGCCACTGACACGCTGCCCCCCTGCATAATTAACCTAATTAAAACATTTTCCTAAATAAGCATAATTAGCTAAACTAATGAGTCACTGAGTAGTGGGGTCCAGTCACTATTTTTTTCTGTTTAAATTAAAATGAACTGCTGTTAGCCCACTGCCAATGACAGGTGAGACCCACTGGCTAGTTTGACCAGTCAGCGGGTCTGTTGACCTGCTGATGTCATGCTGACACTCTGCTGACATCATAATTCCTTTTCTGTTAATTTAAATAATTTCTGAAAATGGTTTAATCTTTGAAAATTCATAGAAAATAAACCGTAGCTCGGATCGAAAAACTTTATACATGAAAGTTGCTCAGAAAAATCTAACGAATCCGAATATGTGGTCCGTTCATCTGTCACATGTCCCTAGCATGATGAACATGGAACATTCCCCCTCCGGTCATCTGTTTGACACAAGTCTGTGTTGGGGAACGTAGTAATTTCAAAAAAATTGCTATGCACACGCAAGATCATGGTGATGCATAGCATCGAGAGGGGAGAGTGTTGTCCACGTACCCTTGTAGACCAAAAGCGGAAGCGTTATAACAACACGGTTGATGTAGTCGTACGTCTTCACAATTCGACTGATCCAAGTACCGAATGTACGGCACCTCCGAGTTCAGCACACGTTCAGCTCGATGACGATCCCCGGACTCCGATCCAGCGGGGTGTCGGGGATGAGTTCCGTCAGCATGACGGCGTGATGACGGTGATGATGTTCTACCGACGTAGGGGTTCGCCTAAGCACCACTACGATATGACCGAGGTGGAATATGGTGGAGGGGGGCACCGCACACGGCTAAGGAACGATCATGAAGATCAACTTGTGTGTCATGGGGTGCCCCCCTCCTCCGTATATAAAGGGGGGAGGAGGAGGGGGCCGGCCAAGGGGGTGGCGCGCCCTAGGAGGGGGAAACCTACTCCAACTAGGTTTGCCCCTCCCTTTCCTAGTCCAAGAAGGAGGGGGAAGGAAGGAGTGGGAGAGGGGAAAGGCAAGGGGGCGCCCCCCCCCCCCCTTCCTTGTCCTATTAGGACTCAAGGGGAGGGGCGCGCCTCTTGCCCTGGCCGGCCCCTCTCTCTCTCTCCACTAGGGCCCAACAAGGCCCATTAGTTCCCGGGGGGGGGGGGGGGGTTCCGGTAACCCTCCGGCACTCCGGTTTTCTCCGAAATCACCCGAAACACTTCCGGTGTCCGAATATAGTCGTCAAATATATCAATCTTTATGTCTCAACCATTTCGAGACTCCTTGTCATGTCCGTGATCACATCCGGTACTCCGAACAACCTTCGATACATCAAAACTTATAAACTCATAATAAAACTGTCATCGTAACATTAAGCGTGCGGGCCCTACGGGTTCGAGAACAATGTAGACATGACCTAGAACTGTTTCCGGTCAATAACCAATAGCGGAACCTGGATGCTCATATTGGCTCCTACATATTCTACGAAGATCTTTATCGGTCAAACCGCTTAACAACATACGTTGTTCCCTTTTGACATCGGTATGTTACTTGCCCGAGATTCGATCATCAGTATCCAATACCTAGTTCAATCTTGTTACTGGAAAGTCTCTTTACTCGTTACATAATGCATCATTCCATAACTAACTCATTAGCTACATTGCTTGCAAGGCTTTATCGTGATGTGCATTACCGAGAGGGCCCAGAGATACCTCTCCGACAATCGGAGTGACAAAACCTAATCTCGAAATACGCCAACTCAACATGTACATTTGGAGATACCTGTAGAGCTCCTTTATAATCACCCAGTTACGTTGTGGCGTTTGGTAGCACACAAAGTGTTCCTCCGGTAAACGGGAGTTGCATAATCTCATAGTTGTAGGAACTTTGTATGAGTCATAAAGAAAGCAATAGCAACATACTAATAAATCAAGTGCTAAGCTAACGAAATGGGTCAAGTCAATCACACCATTCTCCTAATGATGTGATCCCGTTAATCAAATGACAACACATGTCTATGGTTAGGAAACATAACCATCTTTGATTAATGAGCTAGTCAAGTAGAGGCATACTAGTGACATTATGTTTGTCTATGTATTCACACATGTATCATGTTTCTGGTTAATATAATTATAGCATGAATAACAAACATTTATCATGATATGAGGAAATAAATAATAACTTTATTATTGCCTCTAGGGCATATTTCCTTCAATCTCCCACTTGCACTAGAGTCAATAATCTAGATTACACAGTAATGATTCTAACACCCATGGAGTCTTGGTGCTGATCATGATTTGCTCGTGGAATAGGCTTAGTCAACGGGTCTGCAACATTCAAATCCGTATGTATCTTGCAAATCTCTATGTCTCCCACCTGGACTTGGTCCCGAATGGAATTGAAGCGTCTCTTGATGTGCTTGGTCCTCTTGTGAAATCTGGATTCCTTTGCCAAGGCAATTGCACCAGTATTGTCACAAAAGATCTTCATTGGTCCTGATGCACTAGGTATGACACCTAGATCGGAAATGAACTCCTTCATCCAGACTCCTTCATTTGCTGCTTCTGAAGCAGCTATGTACTCCGCTTCGCATGTAGATCCCGCCATGACGTTGTTTTGTATCTGCTTTTGTTTGCTCCTATTCTGATGCATAGCCTGCTTTTGTATCTGCTGTTGTACCTTACCTGATTATCCTAAACTGCTTAGTATAGGTTGGTTAGTGATCCATCAGTGACCCCCACCTTGTCCTTGTTGCCCCTGCTTCATCATTGAAGACCCGATCAACGGGATCGAAGACCAGGCCCCGACACCGCACATCACTTTCCCCTTAGTTGCTCGACACTACTGGGTTACTATCGAGTGCCGAGGGTGAGACCTCTATAGCACTTCTGATGTTAACCCTGTAGTGTAGCTATTCAGTCGTGGTCATTGAGGGTGATTTCCTCTTTAACCACTTCCGATACGACTTTGTCGTGCAACCCCTCAAGTGTGAACCTCGAGGGTGGTCCCTCTTACGTTCACCTTGATGATTACATCGAGTGGAGTTCACAAGGGGTGATTCCTCGGGTTTTCCCCTTGATGTTTAGACACACAGTTACTATGATTACTATGACTTTACACTGAACCATGTTACTAAAGATGGGTCGATCCTGAGGGGTACCCGTGCGAGCATAATTGCAAGTGATGTGGAGACGGGTTGACCTGGAAGGTGCCCGGGAGATAATTATGAGGCGTGGCCGGGCATTCTTAGCCCTTGCTGCAAGTCCTCGAGATGGGGCAATGGGGTCACATCTTTCGTGAGTCACTGCTTGTTACCGCGCGTTCCTAATCCACTACGATTTGGATATTTGATCCGAGGGGCCTCTGGCCTGATAGCACTAACCATCACGTGGGCATAGTATGGGCGTTCTGTGTCGTATACATCAGCCGAAGCTTAATAGACGTCAACGATTGAGCGACACGCACCGAGTTGGACTGGTAAGCACCTTCCTTTTTAAAGAAGGTAGCTAGGTCTGCTCACCGGCCGCCCACGCAACGTGCAGGAGTTCCCGGGGCGATGGCCCATGACCCCTGGGGGCATAGGTTTAGTCCGGCGTGCTGACCTCTGTATTAAGCCTAGGTCGGGTTGCGGCGTATTGTTTGGCCGAGGCCGGGCATGACCCAGGAAAGTGTGTCCGGCCGGAGTTAATCGAGCGTGGTGGGTAAGTTGGTGCACCCCTGCAGGGAAGAAAACATCTATCGATAGCCTGTCCTACGGTAACGAACGCTCGGAGTTGTATCCCGATCGATACAACTAGAACTGGATACTGGTGATGAGAATTGGATTGTGATGACAATTGGATAGTATGGCTCTGGGATTGCTTTCTCGCAGGGATTCGAGAAAGGATCTCTGGCCGAGGTTGATAACACTACTACTACTTCACTTTATGCTACTCTACTCCCTCCTGTTTGCTGCAAGATGGTGGTTTCCAGAAGATGCTAGTCTTCGATAGGACTAGGCCTTCTCTCTATTCTGGCATTTCTGCAGCCTTGTCCACATATACAGCCTTCCGTTGATAATGTTGCATATGTATTGTAGATCCTTGCTTGCGAGTACTTTGGATGAGTACTCACGGTTGCTTTGCTACCCCGTTTTCCCCCTTCTTTCTTCTTTCTGGTTGTTGCAACCAGATGGTGGAGTCCAGGAGCCAGATGCCACCTTTGCGACTACTACTACCCCGAGGGTGCCTACTACCACGTGACGGATGCCAACGACCAGGAGTAGTTAGGAGGCTCCCAGGCAGGAGGCCTTGCCTTTTCGATCGATGTTGCTTTTGTGCTAGCCATCTTATGGCAACTTGTTTAACTTATGTCTGTACTCAGATATTGTTGCTTCCGCTGACTCTTGTGTTTTCGAGCTTATGTATTCGAGCCCTCGAGGCCCCTGTCTTGTAATATAAAGCTTGTATTATTTTAATTTGTGTCTAGAGTTGTGTTGTGATATCTTCCCGTGAGTCCCTGATTTTTATCGTACACATTTGCGTGTATGATTAGTGTACGATTGAATCGGGGGCGTCACAAGTTGGTATCAGAGCCGACTGCCTGTAGGAATCCCCCTTCCACACTCCTTGGCCAAAGTCGAGTCTAGATATTACAAAACTATTTTACTAACATGGCTGTGCGGCCCATGGTCCCACGTCGCCATTGGGTGGTATTAGGATCTTTTATTCCTCGTCTATACTCTAGGATTCTGATTTCTCTTCTACTCGGGTTAAACGGTTTTACTAACTCTGACTCTAGGTTCTCGATAATACTTTCTCCCGGAGAGCTCCTTCAGTCCAGATGACCGCCTGCTGCACCAGAAGATTTGGAGGATACTCTCTAGTGTTCACTCGAGACCTTGTTTTCATTGATTATGAAATTCCCTACAACCATTATCCCTATGGAGAATTACTTGCACTTGTCGTCTTACTTTCATTACCCGTTGCTCTTGTTATTACAAGATGCATCGAATTATTCTCTGATTTTCTAAGAATCCTTGAGCTTACTGCGTTGCAATTCTTTGCCTCATTAATACCCCTATGGTTAATTTCTCGCACTTACCGAGAATCCACTCATCCCCAGTTGATTCATGTATGTCACCACTCTTCGGAATATCATTCGATCTTCTGAAAATTCTCAGCAGCCTATTGCTCTTGAAATTCTTGCTTGCTTGTATTATGGTTAATCCCATAAGTATAGCAACCTTATTGGCAACCTTTGTCACTATCATTTTGAGTCCATTGATTCAATATGTTGCAAATGCTCGCAATCCGCAATCAGATCCTAGAATTCATCCTTTCGGCTCAGGCGTCATTTTATACATGAGCTGAATCTCGACCAATCAAATTATTGTCAATTTTACCCCTAAGCATACTCAACTTATCCATCCTTAATCAGAGTGTTTGCTTCTGATCCTTTGATTTGGAAATAATAATTCCTTTACATGTGAGCTTTGAATTAGCCAGTTGCTTCTATAATCCAGTGCTTTCGCATTGTTTCTTCCTCTAGTTGTGTGCCAATACTCACATCAGCTTCGCTATGGACCATCAGATCCTTTGTTGAAATATCATCCGACAGTGTCCTTCGTATACAAAAACCTCGAGAAGATCTTTCCGTGATACATAATGCATTCGGTAAATTGTATCCTCTCCTTTTGTCACCCATGCTCTACTATCGAGCTTGTGTTAATTACTATTGAAGTTTGTGGTATATGTTCCTAAGATGCCCTGATGGGTTGGACCTACACGTTCCCTAATCCGTGTGAACCCGAAAGATTTCACGGGTCATACTTATCTGGTATTGCACCAGGTAAAACTTTCAAGATCTAATGTCATTTTTGAAATACAAGAGGTGAATGGAAGGTTATGCATTGACGAAGTGGGAGTCGACCTTGAACCTTTGTGTTCATGCCCATGGACACGATGTAGATCCTATCATGGAAGCTTCTTGAAATAATAACCATTTCCTTGAAAATATCATCTGGATCTGTGAATTGATCCTTTGCAATCGTGGTTCCGACCATAATTTCTTCCATTGATTTCATTTCTGAGACAAGTAAAAGCGCTTGTCTTCTATAGATCAATACACCCCACTTCAACCTTTAATTTGATATGCCTTCTAGTATTATCTCCCTGGTATCTCGAGGATAACACCCCATTGCACTACATGTTATGAATTTCTGATGAAGTAGTAGCTTTCCCCATAATAATCACTCCATGGGTTCTGGGTTGTTGTCAACCGAGAAAACCGATTAGTGAATCGAATCAGCACTGTGATTCAATACTCCTAGTACTTTGTTGTTGAGACATTTGATACTCCATCACGTCACTCCTAGCCTGACCAATTACTTTGTGATCGTGCTAATTTTAACTGTGCTACCTGGTCCTTCTTCCCGGAGCACAAATTTCGACGGCGAACTAATCCTACGTCGATCTTCCTCGTCATATCATTTCTCCTTGAACAACAAGCTTGATTTTGAGTTTGTGTCGTACCCATGGTTCCAATAACCTTTTGCTTCATCATTCCTTTGACTTGATGTCATCACCGATCGATTACATCTCCATGAAACCTCTCGACAAATTTTGTCGTGATCATCATCAGCATACTGAGCTCTTCCAAGATATCTATCAAATTCTTGATGAAAAATACCACCCTTTGCTCTCGGTGATTTGTGTTATCATCGACCACTTCATTGCCTTTCGTTCAACACAAACTTGTTCGTGTTTTGTGTTATGCCTTGAGCTCCTCGCTATCTAGCTCATGTTCTGTTTTACCTTGGAGTATTACCATCTCTTTTTGTCAAGAATGTGGTGAGAATTTCACCACCTCTTAAGAATTCTTGATATAATAACACTTCTCGCCATCTCCATTCATTTCTTGGTCTATGTGTTGTTTCTAACCGGAATACCGACAAATGGACTGTGAGGTGTGAAATTCAAAACTTCTAGCAACCCTATTGCTTGTAAGTTAATGAACGATAGTTTAATTCTTTGTGTATTGGTTACTGAATCACCATTCTAAACATTGATCATGCTACCTAAGCCCATATTATGGGTGCACCTTTCAACCAATATTTAATTGTGTATGTTCTCCTCGAGCATACATCATTATACCATTTGATCTGACAAATGTTATCTCCTTGTTCACATAATTGTGGAAATCCATTTTTTGTTAATCTCGATGAATTGTCGCTGAGTCCATCAGCCACCCCTCACCCTCTCCTTGGTTTAATCATGAACTCTTGTTTCAGAACTTGCTTCCATAGTTCATTTCCCGAGAATCTTACAATGTCATCTCGTCTAATTGTGTCGCACCTTTTCTTCTTAGGCATCCAAAGTCTGAGGTATCGTGACACCAATCAGATTTGAATCTTGGTCAGATATGATGGTTGGAACACATTTCCAAGACTTATAACATTGCTCTTTATATGACCCGGTAAGGTGATGTCATGCCTAGCACACCTGGTCAGAGGACCTATTGTTATAGTTTCCTTTTTGGCAAGGTTAGTCATTCTTCGATGAGCAAATTGTAAGACTTATTCTATAAGTTGTTCCTGATGGATCCTTTTTGTTTCCAAAGTCTGATCTTCACCTGTTGACCATGTCAATGCTATCTCGAAGCATGTCTATGGTACTCTGAGTTTCAACAGCAACATTTGAAGCCCAATGCTAAATGTTTCCTGCTCAATTATCCAAACACCGCTGTATGGAAAGTGTCATGAAAATTCTCTCCCCTACCTAAAGAGTTTCTACATTATATCCTGTCATGGGTATCATGCTCTGCTTGTCCTTGGGAAGGATATACCCGTGAAATATGTGTTTAAACACATTTTCTTTCCATTGTTCTGTTTAGTATGATAATCGTATTTTCCTTTCCATTGGTTGGTTTAACGTTTCTTGTGATCTATATGATCTAAGCAGTAATATTCTCCTGCTTATGTAAACACCTCGGTGTACAACTCTATCAGTAAGACCATGTTACTATTGTTGACGACATTCCGGTAACCACCGATGGACGAGAACTTTGCCTATTGGTCCACCTCGTTCAACAAGCAGGAAAATGGTTCTCTTCATCCCTCGCCCTTGGTACCAACGTTGTTGGCAACATAACTGATAGTCTATCATCTGACATGCCTTGTTATCGGCCCCCTATCTACTTTTAACCCACATAGTGGGCCCATAACCCACAGTTCCACATGATCGAAACCTGACTCTCATGTATATCCCTGTTTCTAAAAGTTTTTCCTCACGCTAGGCTTCGTAAGTAATTCACGAGCCACCTTCCGAGGGATCACCAATTCTGGTATCAGACAAAATACTTATTCTCATCGCTCTGAAACCCTTTCACACTCTGTTTCAGGCAATGAACAATTGCCTACCCGATTGAAGCTTCTTATTGCACCTTCTTTCCTTGCTCTCGATGACTTTCTTGAATTTAAACTCGAGAGATACCTCTTTGCCATGTTCACTGAGCTAGTCCCCAGGTAACTATCTTGTGTTGAGCTCCGCCCTTCCCGAGTCTTTCCTCCTTACTCCACCCCTTAAATCTCGGGACGACATTTCTTGTAGTGGAGGAAGTTTGTAACACCCCCAGTGTCATGGTACAGTAATCCCCTGTTAATGGCGCCATGTCATCATGATACTGTTGCTAATCTTCACTTGATCCAAATCACAATTCAAATTCAAATCCAATCTAAAGTAAAAAATTCTTATTTGCCAAACCTGAAAACTAAAATGTTCATCTTGTGCCAAATAGTGCATAATTAATATTGGTGTTGAACCAACATCTTTGCAAAGTGTTTAAGTGGCCTAAACTACTTATAACAGTGAGCTAAGCAATAATTTAAATGCCTTATTAAATTTTAAAATTTGCAAACTACTTCTAAAGTCTCACAAGCATTTTGTGGCAGTGCACAATAATTCTTTGAAATTATCTTGGCCAGTGGTATAATTTTGCAAAGTCGTTAGTGTCTAAAAAGAAGATGCAAAAGCTGCTGGAAAAATAGAAAAGAAATAAAAAATGAATAAGCAGAGGGGAGAGAGAGAAAAGAGCCCCCTGCCTCCCTGGGCCTTAGCCCATTGCACTGGCCGGCCCACCTTACCTCGGGTCGCCTTCCCTGTTCGACCGACCCCGTCGCTACAGGGGCGCGGTCGCCCCGGACCGCCTCACCGTCGACGAGGAGGGTAGGGATAAGAGCGCCCCCTCGACACCTCAAATCCTCCCCCTCACTTACCGCCACTCCCACTTCCCCTCGCCCACTCCGCCTGCTCCTCCTCTCCTCTCTCCCTTCAGATCCATCACCACCGAGCTCCGTCGCCGCTGAGCACCGTGCTCCACCACGGCCACCGGCGTCCATTCCTCCCTCCGAGGTGTCTAGGAGGTCCACGGTGGACTGCTTCTTCCTCCTCGTCACCGGGTCGAGCACGGGGAGCGCCACCGTCGTCGCTCGCGTCTTCTTCCCCAACTGTGGCCGCCGCTATGCCGCTGTTCGATCCGCCCCGAGTCTGCAGCTACTAAACCCCCAAGGGCCACCGTGTATGCCGCTCGGTGAGCCCCTCATCTTCTCCCCTGGTTCCCCCTGGCCTCTTGCGCTCCCGTCGCACCGTTCCGCCATAGCCGAGCCTGTCGCCGCCATGACTCCGACGACCAAACGGCTTCCGGACCGTATCCTTCGACCTCACGCACGCGCGTAGAGCGCGCCTGTCCTTTGGTTT
Source organism: Triticum timopheevii (assembly GCA_963921465.1). Lineage (NCBI taxonomy): Eukaryota > Viridiplantae > Streptophyta > Magnoliopsida > Poales > Poaceae > Triticum > Triticum timopheevii. The sequence goes on from OY997270.1 coordinate 209,556,810, forward strand.
GAACCATAACGCACGACTTCGCCGTTTTTGCCAACCCCCATAGAACTCCGCGGCTGACCTCGCCGCCGGCGAAGATTCCGGCCGTTACGGCCTGCGCCACCACCACGAATGGATGCGGCCCAGCCTCACCGTTCGAACGCTCCCAACCACGGCTCGAATGATGCGCCGTCACGCGATCCCGACGAGGTCCCAAATGCCACCACTGCCTCCACTCGTCGCCGGCGCCATTTCCGGCAGCTCCAGCTCCGGCCGGCCTCATCACACGACGCGACGGGCTCTCCCCGTTCGAACGCGCCTGCCCGCGCCCATGTTGGCCCCTGTAGGCGAATTCTGGCCGTTTCCGGCGTTCGGCCGCCGCGGATGGCCTCGCCGGCGTTGCTCCGGCGCCGGCGCTAACCTGGCACTGGCAGGGCCCGCCTCTGGGTCGCTGCCCGTGGGCCCCCTGGACCCAGTTGACCACGTTGACCGTGGTCAACTATGCTGACTGGGCACTCAGTGCCACTGACACGCTGCCCCCCCCGCATAATTAACCTAATTAAAATATTTTCCTAAATAAGAATAATTAGCTAAATTAATGAGTCACTGACTAGTGGGGTCCAGTCACTATTTTTTTCAGTTTAAATTAAAATGAACTGTTGTTAGCCCACTGCCAATGACAGGTGGGACCCACTGGCCAGTTTGACCAGTCCGCGGGTCTGTTGACCTGCTGATGTCATGCTGACACTCTGCTGATGTCATAATTCTTTTTCTGTTAATTTAAATAATTTCTGAAAATGGTTTAATCTTTGAAAATTCATAGAAAATAAACCGTAGCTTGGACCGAAAAACTTTATACATGAAAGTTGCTTAGAAAAATCTAACGAATCCAAATATGTGGTTCGTTCATCTGTCACATGCCCCTAGCATGCTGAACATGGAACATTCCCCCTACGGTCATCTGTTTGACACAAGTCCAGAACCGGGAAAACATTCCAAGTTGAATTCCCCCTTCACCTATATCGTGCGATACTTCGTTAGGTCAATCCTAGTTCTGCTTTTCGTCTTGTCATGCTTTATGATCCTTTGTTTTCTTTATAATTATTGTTTCTTCCCCCACTTCTCCCCGGTAGACCCCGAGGCCGATGTCGCCCCTGTGATCGACTACGTCGACGACGACACTTCTTCCTTTCAGCAGAGCTTCCAGGCAAGCCCCCCCCCGATCATCCCGATATCGCCCATTCCATTCTCTCATGCTTGCATTAGATTTTGCTATTGTAATTGTCTTCTCCTATTCTGATGCATAGCCTGCTTTTGTATCTGCTGTTGTACCTTACCTGATTATCCTAAACTGCTTAGTATAGGTTGGTTAGTGATCCATCAGTGACCCCCACCTTGTCCTTGTTGCCCCTGCTTCATCATTGAAGACCCGATCAACGGGATCGAAGACCAGGCCCCGACACCGCACATCACTTTCCCCTTAGTTGCTCGCCACTACTGGGTTACTATCGAGTGCCGAGGGTGAGACCTCTACAACACTTCTGATGTTAACCCTGTAGTGTAGCTATTCGGTCGTGGTCATTGAGGGTGATTTCCTCTTTAACCCCTTCCGATACGACTCTGTCGTGCAACCCCTCAAGTGTGAACCTCGAGGGTGGTCCCTCTTACGTTCACCTTGATGATTACATCGAGTGGAGTTCACAGGGGGTGATTCCTCGGGTTTTCCCCTTGATGTTTAGACACACAGTTACTATGATTACTATGACTTTACACTGAACCATGTTACTAAATACGGGTCGACCCTGAGGGGTACCCGTGCGAGCATAATTGCAAGTGATGTGGAGACGGGTTGACCTGGAAGGTGCCCGGGAGATAATTACGAGGCGTGGCCGAGCATTCTTAGCCCTTGCTGCAAGTCCTCAAGACGGGGCAACGAGGTCACATCTTTTGTGAGTCTCTGCTTGTTACCGCGCGTTCCTAATCCACTATGATTTGGATATTTGATCCGAGGGGCCTCTGGCCTGATAGCACTAACCATCACGTGGGCATAGTATGCGCGTTCTGCGTCATATACATCAGCCGGAGCTTAATAGACGTCAGCGACTGAGTGGCGCGCGCCGGGTTGGACTAGTAAGCACCTGCCTTTATAAAGGAGGTAGCTAGGTCTGCTCACCGGCCGCCCACGCAACATGCAGGAGTTCCCGGGGCGATGGCCCATGACCCCTGGGGGCATAGGTTTAGTCCGGCATGCTGACCTCTCTATTAAGCCTAGGTCGGGTTGCGGCGTATTGTTTGGCCGAGGCCGGGCATGACCCAGTTAAGTGTGTCCGGTCGGAGTTAATCGAGCGTGGTGGGTAAGTTGGTGCACCCCTGCAGGGAAGAAAACATCTATCGATAGCCTGTCCTACGGTATCAGACGCTCAGAGTTGTACCCCGATCGATACAACTAGAACTAGATACTGGTGATGAGAATTGGATTGTGATGACAATTGGATAGTATGGCTCTGGGATTGCTTTCTCGCAGGGAGTCGAGAAAGGATCTCTAGCCGAGGTTGATAACACTACTACTACTTCACTTTGTGCCACTCTACTCCCTCCTGTTTGCTGCAAGATGGTGGTTTCCAGAAGATGCTAGTCTTTGATAGGACTAGGCCTTCTCTCTATTCTGGCATTTTTGCAGCCCAGTCCACATATACAGCCTTCCGTTGATAATGTTGCATATGTATTGTAGATCCTTGCTTGCGAGTACTTTGGATGAGTACTCACGGTTGCTTTGCTACCCCCTTTTCCCCCTTCTTTCTTCTTTCTAGTTGTTGCAACCAGATGGTGGAGTCTAGGAGCCAGATGCCACCTTTGATGACTACTACTACCCCGACTACCACGTGACGGATGCCGACGACCAGGAGTAGTTAGGAGGCTCCCAGGCAGGAGGCCTTGCCTTTTCGATCGATGTTGCTTTTGTGCTAGCCATCTTATGGCAACTTGTTTAACTTATGTCTGTACTCAGATATTGTTGCTTCCGCTGACTCTTGTGTTTTCGAGCTTATCTATTCGAGCCCTCGAGGCCCCTGGCTTGTAATATAAAGCTTGTATTATTTTAATCTGTGTCTAGAGTTGTGTTGTGATATCTTCCCGTGAGTCCATGATTTTTATCGTACACATTTGCGTGTATGATTAGTGTACGATTGAATCGGGGGCGTCACAAGTAACATACCGATGACAAAGGTAATAACGTATGTTGACATTGCGGTTCGACCGATAAATATCTTCATAGAATATGTGGGAACCAATATGAGCATCCAGGTTCCGCTGTTGGTTATTGACTGGAGAGGTGTCTCGGTCATGTCTACATAGTTCTCGAACCCATAGGGTCCGCACGCTTAACGTTCGATGACGATATGTATTAGATGAGTTATGTGTTTTGGTGACCGAAGGTTGTTCGGAGTCCTGGATGAGATCACGGACATGAAGAGGAGACTCAAAATGGCTGAGAGGTAAAGATTGATATATTGGAAGGTGGTATTCGGACAACGGAAGGGTTCCAGAGTGTATCAGGTACATACCGGAGTACCGGAGGGGTTACCGGACCCCCCGGGGAAAGATATAGGCCATATGGGCCATAGAAGGGAGGCTAACCAGCCAATAAGGGGCTGGCGTGCCCCCAAAAGGGAGGAGGCCGAATTGGACTAGGGGAAGGGGGCGCCACCCCCCTTTCCTTCTCCTACTCCTTCTCCTTCCCCTTTCCCCTTTTGGTAAAAGGAGGGGGGGGGGGGAATCCAACTAGGAGTCCAAGTGGGACTCCTACCACTTGGCGCGCCTAGGGCCGGGCTCCTCTCCCTCAACCCTACACGGATCACATCACCATCACTGTCACCACGCCTCATGCTGACGGAACATATCTACTCCTTCAACCCTCTGCTGGATCAAGAGCTCGAGGGACGTCATCGCACCGAACGTGTGCAGAACTCGGAGGTGCCGTACGTTTGGTACTCGATCGGTTGGAACGAGAAGACGTTCGATTACATCAACCGCGTTGAGCAAACGCTTCCACTTTTGGTCTACGAGGGTACGTGGACACACTCTCCCCCTCTCGTTGGTGTGCATCTCCTAGATAGATCTTGAGTGAGCGTAGGATTTTTTTTGAAATTGCATGCTATGTTTCCCAACAGTGGCATCCGAGCCAGGTCTATGCATAGATGATATGCACGAGTAGAACACAAAGAGTTATGGGTGGTGATCGTCATACTGCTTACCACCAATGTCTTATTTTGATTCGGCGGTATTATTGGATGAAGCGGACCAAACCAACCTTACATGACCACGTTCATGAGACCGGTTCCACCGACAGACACGCAACTAGTTTTGCATAAAGTTGGCTGGTGGGTGTCTGTTTCAACAACTTTAGTTGAATTGAATTTGACTGCAGCCGGTCCTTGTGAAGGTTAAAACAGCAAACTTGGTAAATCACCGGTGTGGTTTTTGTGTCGTAGGTAAGTACGATTCTTGCTAGAAACCCGTAGCAGCCACGTAAAACTTGCAACAACAAAGTAGAGGATGTCTAACTTGTTTTTGCAGGGCATGTTGTGATGTGATATGGTCAAGACATTATGTGATATACGTTGTTGTATGCGATGATCATGTTTTGTAGAAGTTATCGGTAGCTGGCAGGAGCCATATGGTTGTTGCTTTATTGTATGAAATACAAATGCCATGTAATTGCTTTATTTTATCACTAAGCGGTAGCGATAGTCGTAGAAGCAATAGTTGGCGATACGACCAGGACGCTAGAATGGAGATCAAGGTGTCAAGCCGGTGTTGATGGAGATCATGACGTTGCTTTGCTGAGGGAGATCAAAAGCACAAGATGATGATGGCCATATCATGTCACATATTTTGATTGCATGTGATGTTTATCTTTATGCATCTTATTTTGCTTAGTATGGCGGTAGCATCATAAGATGATCCCTTACTAAAATTTCAAGGTATAAGTGTTCTCCCCGAGTATGCACCATTGCGAAAGTTCTTTGTGCTGAGACACCATGTGATGATCAGGTGCGATAAGCTCTACGTTCAATTACAATGGGTGCAAGCCAGTTTTGCACATGCGGAATACTCGGGTTAAACTTGACGAGCCTAGCATATATAGATATGGCCTCGGAACACTGGAAACCAAAAGGTTGAACGTGAATCATATAGTGGATATGATCAACATAGAGATGTTCACCATTGATGACTACTCCATCTCACGTGATGATCGGACATGGTTTAGTTGATTTGGATCATGTATCAATTAGATGACTTGAGGGATGTCTATCTAAGTGGGAGTTCTTAAGTAATATGATTAATTGAACTTAATTTATCATTAAATTAGTCCTGATAGTTTTTGCATATCTATGTTGTAGATCAATGGCCCGTGCTACCGTTCCCTTGAATTTTAATGTGTTCCTAGAGAAAGCTAAGTTGAAAGATGATGGTAGCAACTACACGAACTCGGTCCATAATTTGAGGCTTATCCTCATTGCTGCATAGAAGAATTATGTCCTTGATGCACCGCTAGGTGAAAGGCCTACTGCAGGAGCAGATGCTGATGTTATGAACGTCTGGCAAGCTCGATCTGATGACTACTCGATAGTTCAGTGTGCCATGCTTTACAACTTAGAATCGGGACTTCATAGACATTTTGAACGTCATGGACCATATGAGATGTTCCAGGAGTTGAAGTTAATATTTCAAGCAAATGCCTGAGTTGAGAGATATGAAGTCTCCAACAAGTTCTATAGCTATAAGATGGAGGAGAATGGTTCTATTAGTGAATACATACTTAGAATGTCTGGGTACCATAATCACTTGACTCAGCTGGGAGTTAATCTTCCAGATGATTGTGTCATTGACAGAGTTCTTCAATCACTGCCACCAAGCTACAAAGGCTTCGTGATGAACTACAATATGCAAGGGATGGAAAAGACTATTCCCGAGCTCTTCGCAATGCTAAGGGCTGCGGAGGTAGAAATCAAGAAGGGGCATCAAGTGTTGATGGTTAACAAGACCACTAATTTCAAGAAGAAAGGCAAGGGAAAGAAGGGTAACTTCAAAAAGAATGGCAAGCAAGTTGTCACTCCCAGGAAGAAACCCAAAGTTGGACCCAAGCTTGAAACTGAGTGCTTCTACTACAAAGGGACTGGTCACTGGAAGCGGAACTGCCCAAGTATTTGGTGGATAAGACGGATGGCAAAGTGAACAAAGGTATATTTGATATACATGTTATTGATGTGTACCATACTAATTCTCGTAGTAGTGCCTAGGTATTTGATACTGGTTCGGTTGCTCATATTTGTAACTCGAAATAGGGACTATGGATTAGACAAATATTGGCTAAGGACAAGGTGACGATGCGCGTCGGGAATGGTTCCAAGGTCGATGTGATCGCTGTCGGCACGCTACCTCTACATCTACCTTCGGGATTAGTTTTAGACCTGAATAATTGTTATTTGGTGCCAGCGTTGAGCATGAACATTATATTTGGATCTTGTTTAGTGCGAGAAAGTTATTCATTTAAATCAAAGAATAATGGTTGTTCTATTTATATGAGTAATATCTTTTATGGTCATGCACCCTTGAAGAGTGGTCTATTTCTGTTGAATCTCGATCGTGGTGATACATATATTCATAATATTGATGCCAAAAGATGCAAAGTTGATAATGATATTGCAACTTATTTATGGCACTATCGTTTGGGTCATATCGGTGTAAAGCGCATGAAGAAACTCCATAAAGATGGACTTTTGGAATCACTTGGTTATGAATCATTTGATACCTGCGAATCGTGCCATATGGGCAAGATAACTAAAACTCCGTTCTGCGGAACAATGGAACGAGCTAATAACTTATTGGAAATAATACATACCAATGTATGCAGTCCGATGAGTGTTGAGGCTCGTGGCGGGTATCATTATTTTCTGACCTTCACATATGATTTGTGAAGATATGGGTATATTTACTTAATGAAACACAAGTCTGAAACATTTAAAAAGTTCAAAGAATTTCAGAGTGAAGTGGAGAATCATCGTAACAAGAAAATAAAGTTTCTACGATCTGATCGTGGAGGTGAATATTTGAGTTATGAGTTTGGCCTTCATTTAAGACAATGTGGAATAGTTTCACAACTCACACCACCTGGAACACCACAGTGTAATGGTGTGTCCGAACATCATAACCTCACTTTATTAGATATGGTGCGATCTATGATGTGTCTTACCGAGTTACCACTATTGTTTTGGGGTTATGCATTAGAGACAGCTGCATTCATGTTAAACAGGACACCGTCAAAATCCGTTGAAACGACACCATATGAACTGTGGTTTGGCAACAAACCTAAGCTTTCATTTCTTAAAGTTTGGGGGATGTGATGTTTATGTCAAAAGGCTTCAACCTGATAAGCTCAAACTCAAATCGGAGAAGTGCGTCTTCATAGGATACCCTAAGGAAACAATTGGGTACACCTTCTACCACAAGTCCGAAAGCAAGTTTTTTGTTGCTAAGAACGGAACCTTTCTAGAGAAGGAGTTTCTCTCGAAAGAAGTGAATGGGAGGAAAGTAGAACTTGATGAGGTAATTGTACCTCCTCTCAGTTTGAAAAGTAGCTCATTTGAGAAATCCGTTCCCGTGATGCCTACACCAACCGGAGAGGAAGCTAATGATATTGATAATAAACTTCAGATCAAGTTGCTACAGAACCTCGTAGGTCAACCAGAGCACGATCCGTACCAGAGTGGTACAGTAATCCTGTTCTGGAGGTCATGTTACTTGACCATGACAAACCTATGAACTATGAAGAAGTTATGTTGAGCCCACATTCCGATAAATGGCTTGAGGCCATGAAATCTGAGATAGGATCCATGTATGAGTACAAAGTGTGAACTTTGGTGGATTTGCCCGATGATCGGCGACCCATAGAGAATAAATGGATCTTCAGGAAGAAGACTGATGCTGATGGTAATGTTACTGTCTATAAAGCTCGACTTGTCGCAAAAGGTTTTCCACAAGTTCAAGGAGTTGACTACGATGAGACTTTCTCACCTATAGCGATGCTTAAGTTTGTCCGAATTATGTTAGCAATTGCCGCATGTTATGATTATGAAATCTGGCAAATGGATGTCAAAACTGCATTCCTTAATGGATTTCCTAAAGAAGAGTTGTATATGATGCAACCAGAAGGTTTTATCGATCCTAAAGGTGCTAACAAAGTGTGCAAGCTCCAGCGATCCATTTATGGACTGGTGCAAGCATCTCGGAGTTGGAATATACGCTTTGATGAGGTGATCAAAGCATATGGTTTTATACAGACTTTTGGAGAAGCCTGTATTTACAAGAAAGTGAGCGGGAGCTCTATAATATTTATAATATTATATGTGGATGACATATTGTTGACTGGAAATGATGTAGAATTTTCTGGATAGGATAAAAGGATACTTGAATAAGAGTTTTTCAATGAAAGACCTCGGTGAAGCTGCTTATATATTGGGCATCAAGATCTATAGAGATAGATCAAGACGCTTGATAGGACTTTCACAAAGCACATACCTTGATAAAGTTTTGAATAAGTTCAAAATGGATCAGTCAAAGAAAGGGTTCTTGCCTGTGTTACAAGGTGTGAAGTTGAGTCAGACTCAATGCCTGACCACTGCAGAAGATAGAGAGAAAATGGAAGTCATTCCCTATGCCTCAACCATAGGTTCTATCATGTATGTTATGCTATGTACCAGACCTTATGTGTGCCTTGCTATAAGTTTAGCAGGAAGGTACCAAAGTAATCTAGGAGTGGATCACTGGACAACGGTCAAGAACATCCTGAAGTACTTGAAAGGACTAGGGATATGTTTCTCATTTATGGAGGTGACAAAGAGCTTGTTGTAAGTGGTTACATCGATGCTAGCTTTGACACTAATCTAGATGACTCTAAGTCACAATCTAGATACGTATTTTTATTGAATGGTGGAGCTGTTAGTTGGTGCAGTTCCAAGCAGAGCGTCGTGGCGGGATCTACACTTGAAGCGGAGTACATAGCTGCTTCGGAAGCAGCAAATGAAGGAGTCTGGATGAAGGAGTTCATATCCAATCTAGGTGTAATACCTAGTGCATCGGGTCTAATGAAAATCTTTTGTAACAATACTGGAGCAATTGCCTTGGCGAAGGAATCCAGATTTCACAAAAAGACCAAACACATCAAAAGACGCTTCAACTCCATCTGAGATTTGGTCAAGGAGGGAGAGATAGAGATTTACAAAATACATACGGATCTGAATGTGGCAGACCCGTTGACTAAGCCTCTTCCATGAGCAAAACATGATCAACACCAAGACTCCATGGGTGTTAGATTCATTACAATGTAATCTAGCTTATTGACTCTAGTGCAAGTGGGAGACTGAAGGAAATATGCCCTAAAGGCAATAGTAAAGCTGTTATTTTATATTTCCTTATTCATGATAAATGTTTATTATTCATGCTAGAATTGTATTAACCATAAACTTGATACATGTGTGAATACATAGACAAAACACCGGTCCCTAGTATGCCTCTACTAGACTAGCTCGTTGATCAAAGATGGTTAAGTTTCCTAGTCATGGACATGTGTTGTCATTTGATGAACGAGATCACATCATTAGTTGAATCATGTGATGGACAAGACCCATACGTTAGCTTAGCATAATGATCGTTCAGTTTTATTGCTGTTGATTTCTTCATGTCAAATATATATTCCTCCGACTATGAGATTATGCAACTCCCGGACACAGTAGGAATACCCTGTGTGCTATCAAACATCAAACGTAACCGGGTGATTATAAAGATGCTCTACAGGTATCTCCGAAGGTGTTTGTTGGGTTGGCATAGATCGAGATTAGGATTTGTCACTTCGAGTATCGGAGAGGTATCTTTGGGCCCTCTCGGTAATGCATATCATATGAAGCCTTGCAAGCGATGTGACTAATGAGTTAGTTGCGGGATGATGCATTACGGAGCGAGTAAAGAGACTTGCCAGTAACAAGATCGAACTAGGTATGAAGATACCGACGATCGAATCTCAGGCAAGTAACATACTGATGACAAAGGAAATAACGTATGTTGACATTGTGATTCGACCGATAAATATCTTCGTAGAATATGTGGGAACCAATATGAGCATCCAGGTTCCGCTGTTGGTTATTGACCAGAGAGGTGTCTCGGTCATGTCTACATAGTTGTCGAACCCGTAGGGTCCGCACGCTTAATGTTCGATGACGATATGTGTTATATGAGTTATGTGTTTTGGTAACCGAAGATTGTTTGGAGTCCCGGATGGGAGCACGAACATGACGAGGTGTCTTGAAATGGTTGAGAGGTAAATATTGATATATTGGAAGGTGGTATTCATACACCGGAAGGGTTCCGAAGTGTATCGGGTACATATCGGAGTACCGGACCCCCCCCCCCCCCGGGGAAAGATATGGGCCATAGAAGGGAGGCTAACGATCCCACAAGGGGCTGGCGCGCCCCTACAAGGGAGGAGGCCGAATTGGACTAGGGAAAGGGGGCACCACCCCCATTTCCTTTTCCTACTCCCTCTCCTTCCCCCTTTCCCCTTCCGGTAAAAGGTAAAAGGGGGTGGGCGAATCCAACTTGGAGTCCAACTGGGACTCCCCCACTTGGCGCGCCTAGGGACAGCCTCCTCTCCCTCCCTCCTTTATATATGGGGGGGCGCCCCTATGGAACACCAATTGTTCCAAGCCAGGTGCGGCACCCCCTCCACAGTTTACGCCTCTGGTCATATTCTCGCGGTGCTTAGGCGAAGCCCTACGCGGATCACATCACCATCACCGTCACCATGCCGTCGTGCTGACGGAACTGGTTTACTCCTTTGACCCTCTGCTCAATCAAGAGCTCGAGGGACGTCATGGCGCTGAACGTGTGCCGAACTCGTAGGTGCCATACGTTCGGTACTCGATCGGTTGGAACGAGAAGACGTTCGACTACATCAACCACGTTGAGCAAACGCGTCCGCTTTTGGTCTACGAGGGTACGTGGACACACTCTCCCCCTCTCGTTGCTATGCATCTCCTAGATAGATCTTGTGTGAGAGTAGATGTTTTTTTGAAATTGCATGCTACGTTTCCCAACACCCCGCACCACCATCAAGTCCCAAGCGCTGGCCGACTTCCTAGTCGACTGGGCCGAGACCCAGTATTTGCTGCCAGCGCCGGATTCTACCCATTGGTGGATGCACGTTGATGGCTCGAAGATGCGCACCGGTCTGGGAGCCGGCATCGTCCTCACCTCTCCCAAAGGCGACAAGCTCAAGTACACGTTGTAGATCAACTTCGCCGCCTCCAACAATGTGGCCGAGTATGAGGCGCTCGTCCACGTGCTCCGGCTAACAAAGGAGATCGACATCCGCTGCATTCTTTGCTATGGCAAATCGGACTTGGTGGTCCAACAGTCGTCTGGTGACTGGGACGCCAAGGACGCCAACATGGGAAGCTACCGCTTCCTCGTCCAGCAGATCAGCATGCACTTCAACGGGTGCGAGTTCCTCCATGTGCCACGGGCCGACAACGAAGCAGCCGACACCTTAGCATGGATCGGCTCCACCCGCCAGGCCATACCAGCTAGCGTCTCCCTCGAGTGCTTGCACAAGCCATCCATCAAGACTTCGCCGGAATCAGAATCCATCTTCGTGCCGGCTGACCCTGGAGCGGCCGGATCCGGCTCGGGGACTCAGGCGTCGGCCTGGGGACTTCTGCAGGCGGCCCAGGGGCTGCAGCACCCAAATCAGGCCCAGGGACTCCAGAACCCAGCCCGAGGACTGCTGCAGTCGGCCCTGGGACTTCAACGATGCAGCAAGTAGTGACCGGCTCCGACCCGCCACCTCCCAACCCGGCCACCCTCGTACCGGTCGCTGTCATGACGGTGGTAGAAGCTCCATCCTGGGCGCAGTCCATTCTCAACTTTGTGGTGAGCCAAGAGCTACCAGCCGACGAGATCTTAGCTTGGTAGGTGCAACACCGGGCGGCCGCATAGACGATCGTCAACAGAGAGCTTGTTAGGCACAGTGTGACTGGTGTTTTCCAGCGCCGCGTCGAGCCGGAGAAGGGCATAGCAATCCTTAGGGATATTCATCAAGGCGAATGTGGCCACCATGCCGCCTCAAGAGCCCTTGTTGCCAAAGCTTTCCGCCAAGGCTTCTTCTGGCCGACTACTTTGGAGGACGCCAAGGAGTTGGTCCGCAAGTGCAAGGGGTGCTAGCACTTCAACTCCAAGCAAAACCTGTCGGCTTCTGCACTCAAGACCATCCCCCTCACTTGGACATTTGCCATATGGGGATTGGACATGGTGGGCCCGTTCAAGATAGCACACGGCAGCGTGACCCATCTGTTGGTTGCCGTGGACAAGTTCACGAAGTGGATTGAGGCGAAGCCAATCAAGAAGTTGAATGGTCCGACTGCAGTCACATTCATCGCAGATATCACCGTTCGGTACGGCATCCCGCACAGCAGGATCACCAACAACGGCATGAACTTCGCCAAAGGCGCCTTGGCCCATTTCTGCGTGACGCAGGGCATCCGACTGGACCTCGCGTCCGTTGCCCACCCGCAGTCAAACGGTCAGGTGGAGCAAGCAAACAGCCTCATCCTGTCCGGCATCAAGCCCCAGCTGGTCGAGCCGCTGGAGCGCTTGGCCGGCTGCTTGATCGAGGAGCTGTCGACTGTCCTTTGGAGTCTTCGGACTACACTGAATCGAGCAACCGGTTCACACCCTTCTTCCTCGTGTACGTGGCTGAGGCTGTCATCCCAACTGACATCGAGTTTGACTCGCATCGTGTCACCATGTACACGGAGGCGGAAGCCAAGGAGGCACGAGAAGACGGCATGGATCTGCTGGAAGAGGCCCGGCTACTAGCACTCAGCTAGTCCGCCATCTACCAGCAGAGTCTGCGCCGCTACCACAACAAGAAGATCAAGCCGCATGCTTTCTGCGAGGGCGACCTTGTGCTTTGGCTGATCCAGCAAACTACCGGCCAACACAAGCTCTCTGATCCTTGGGAGGGGCCTTTCATCATCAGCCAAGGCCCTGGGCAACGACTCCTACTACCACATTGACGCAAAAAAGCCCAGGGCTCGCAAGAGGGACAATGCTGGCTGAGGGAGTCTAGGATTAGGGGGTATCCGGACAGCCGAACTATATACTTTGGCCGGACTGATGGACCGTGAAGATACAAGACTCAAGACTTCGTCCCGTGTCCGGATGGGACTCTCCTTTGCGTGGAAGACAAGCTTGGCGATCCGGATATTAGATCTCCTTTTTTGTAACCGACTCTGTGTAACCCTAACCTCCTCCGGTGTCTATATAAACCGGAGGGTTTAGTCCGTAGGACAGGAACACTCATAATCATCATAGGTTAGCTCCTAGGGTTCAACCTCTACGATCTCGTGGTAGATAAAGTCTTGTAATAATCATATAATCAAGATCAATCAAGCAAGAAGTAGGGTTTTACCTCCATCGAGAGGGCCCGAACTTGGGTAAAACATCGTGTCCCCTGCCTCCTGTTACCATTAGCCTTAGATGCACAGATCGGGACCCCCTACCCGAGATCCACCGGTTTTGACACCGACACCGGCCAAGAGTCGGAGCGTCCGTGGAATGCCAACCTTCTCCGTCCATTTTACAGTTGATGCAGTGTATGTACCACACTATCTTTTGTACTAGCAATGACAACAGGTCCCGTGAGGCGCACTCGGGGGCTACCTTTTTTATCTATATGATAAGCTTCACCTATGAATGTGTTCTTTCATTCTTCCACCCTGTCCGAGTCCGGTCAGCCGGCCCAGGGGCTCGCTGTCTTGACCTATGTTGGCACCACCCGAAGTCAGCTAAGTACTGTGCCGACGCCAAAGCCCTCTCTTTGCCTCAGCTACAGCTCATAGCGCGACTATCTAGCTGGCAAGAGCTAAAGGCCAAAAACACTGTCCACACGAAAAATGACTAAGGAAGAATGCCAATACAGGCCAAGCCGGCTCCTCGCCTCACCCGTTCGGCCGCCCCGGCTTCTCACTTGACTAGCTACATTCTAGGCGGCTAAAGTAACTTGCCTATTCTAAAAGGCCAAGTCCCTGACCCGGCCACAGACCACAGCGTGGTCAACAGGCTGGCAGGGCAGCGGCCAGAGGAACACGACAGAAGAAAAAGCCAATAAAAGCAAAGGCAAAACCGAGCCAGAACTTGGCAAAAGACAGAAGCATGTGGGAAACAAAATCATTTACATTGCAAAGACCCAAGGCTAGCATTCATCAGAGTTTAATACAGCCCTAGTGGGTGGAACTGTGCATGATTAACTTGTTCTCAAGTACAAGATAGAGAAATGCAAAAGATAAAGGCCGCCTAGGCCGAAGGCGCTGCGGGCTGCTTGGATAGGTCAGCGGTGGCTGAGGCATCGGCTGGTGGGGTGTCTGGCTGGCGGGTCTCGGCCTGGTCGGCGTCGGTGGCGGCTGATGTGGTCTCCCACGGCTCGTTGGCTGAGGCCCGATCAGGCCAAGTCCGGCTGGTCGCTCTGCCGTCGGTTCGATGTCCTTGACTTCCTCATCCTCGCTCTCCTCTATGCCTTCATAGCTGGAGGCGATCTCCTCCGTCGGGTCCTCCCCTTTGTTCGGGTTCAACCCGAACCAAGAGGGCATCACCTTAGTACCGTCTTCCGCCTGCTCTGGGACGAAGACGCCGACATCGGCGTAGTCAGCAAGGATGGTCACGCGATTGACAATCTCCTCATGCTCCGCCTCCAGCTTTGGCCCAGCTTCCTGGCAAAAAGTGGCCAACTGAGCCAAACGCACATCTGGCGCCTTGACGAACTCCAGTGTTGCCCTAGCGCCCGCCCGTGCCGCGACACCTTTCCAGGCCTCAAGATGCTCGGCCGCCACCTCCAATCAGTCGGAAGTCCAACTGGGAGTCCGGGGTACCTGCACGTTTGGACAGAGCCCCTCCAGCACCTCGGACCCGGCGCGCTGAAAGCGGTGGAGCAGCCAGGGGACTGACACAAGGCGGAGCTGGACGGCCCGGAACTCCTCGCCCATCCGCCTTTGCTTCTTGCGCCGTGCCTCGATCGCCTGGCCAATGGCGTTGCTGTGGTCCGGGAAGTACTATGCACAAAGAAGAAGACAAACGAATGAGAGGCCGGCTTCCAGCAACAACAGGCGCCTCCAGGCAAGAAAAGAAGAAGACTCACCTTCGAGCATGCCCTCGATCACCTTGTAGCCATCCAACATAAGCTTCTCCCTCTCGGCCCAGTTCGAGCACTGTGTCTCGAACTCGGCCGTAAGGAGCTCCTCCCCACGCTTCAGCATTTGGACCTGGTCTGCATGCCGGGCCGCCTAGTTCGCCAACTCCTTCTCAAGCCGGTCGCGATTCATGACCGCCTGGCTGCGCTCCTGCCCCTTGGCCTGAAGCTGGCTCTCGAGCTCGCACACACGCGTCCTCAGATGGGCAGAAGCCTCTGCAAAGTCAAAGAAAAATCATTAGTATTGACAAAGACAAAGGTCGCCAGAATATCTGGCCCGACTACTCAGCAGTCGGCCCGAATATCGGGGGCTATACCCGGTGGGTGCGCTTGCACACCCCCACCAAAAGACGGCCTACATACTGCGGCTCTTGTTCAACTCAGCAGTCCGGTTGGCGAGCTGCTGGTTTTGGGAGTTGTAGGCGGCCGCATGCAGGTTGTGGTAGTCTTGCAGCAAGAGCAAGACTTTAGCATTCAGAAACACGCCTTGAAGTTCCAACCCGCCTGCTCAGCGGCCGGCTTGGAACTCGGGGGCTACACCCAGTGGGTGCGCTAGCGTGCCCCCACTAAAGATTGCAAAAGCAAAAAAAACTCAAGTGCGTACCCGGACAGTTGTCTGCATCGCCACCATCTCGTTCCTCGCCTGCAGGAGGGTGGCGCTGTGAGTGTTGAACTTGCCAAGGACGTCCTGCACCGCAAGGTTTAGGGCAGTGGGGCCGGCTCCTGGCGTCCAACCAGGCGGAGTAGAGCTCATGGCCTCGGTGTTGGCTACCTGCGAGCTCGCGGTCTCGACACGTGCCGGGCTCGGTGCAGAAGCCGCCCGCGCGGGGCGCAGGTGCTCAGAAGCACATGTCACCATGGCCCGGCTTGCCACCAGCTCGATGCTGGACAGCGGCACCTCCGGTCCTTCGGGCTAGCTACCACCCCACTCGCCAGCATTCAGCCGTGCGGTGCCACCTCTACCTCCGGGACGATGGGGTCGGTCCCCTCCCGCTCCGGGGCTGCCTGATCAGCTCCGGCTCCTCTAGTCGGCGCCCGGTCCTCCACCACCGGTGGCTCTGGCTGCTGCATGTCGGTGGCCTCTAGAACCATGCCATAGGCCAAGTCCTCCACAGCCTTGGCATTGGCCTTCACCCGCGCCTTGGTCGCAGCCTCCTCCTATGCCTTGGCCACAGCCTTGGCCTCCGGCTGTGTTGTAGTCGCCGCCTCAGCCTCCAATCGCGCTGCGGCCTCCCGCTCCTCCCATGCTTTTCGCGCGTTCCTTTCTGTCGCCTCTAGAAGGGTGGCGGCCGGGTCCACGCGGCAGGCCTCCTCAGAGCCGCCAGCTAATCCTATCAATGAGGAGGACGGAGCCCGTGACACGGAAAGGGCAGTCCTGCCGGCGAGGCAAGCAGAGATAAGAAACTCGCAAGACACAAGAAGTCTGCAAGAGAAAACAACCCAGACAAAGCAACCGATGTGCTTACCCATACACCATAGGGCGATTCTTTGGGAGCCTCCAGACGGCGGCCATCTTCACGGCCTCTTGTCATTTGGTCACGACAGCCGGTTGACTTGGCCTTCTTGGTTGGCATGCTGCCGAACATCCGCCCCTCGGCGTGGTGCCTAGACGCGCCAGGTGCTCCAGTCGACATCCCGCCTATCGGCCATGCCGACAAAGATCTGGCAACTGTCTTGTCAACGCCTTCAAGGTGGTGCCGCCCGTCGCCGTCTTCATCGTCGTCCGGCCAGTCCCGGATGTCGCCCCCTGTGCCGCCTCCCGCGGCCCTTCCTACTCCAGCACTGCCTTCCCCGGCGGCGTTGTCTTCCTCCAACGCGGCCGCCCCCAGCTCGGGGTCGCCACGTCGCTGACCTCCCGGTCCACCATCCATTGGTGGCCAGGAGCTGGTGTGGCGGCTGCTGCCTGCGCAGTTAAGCGCTGCACCGCGTTCGGGTGGTCAGGGCGGATGAAGAGCACAACATGAGCAAAGAAAGGGGACCAGATAGTAACCACATGCGACGATTTGGCGCGGCTGTACGGTGGCCTGCCGAAGCTCGAGTCGGTCTCGCTCAACTGGCTGTTGGAGATGTAATTGAAGGAAATATGCCCTAGAGGCAATAATAAAGTTGTTATTTATATTTTATTATATCATGATAAATGTTTATTATTCATGCTAAAATTGTATTAACCGGAAACTTAGTACATGTGTGAATACATAGACAAAACAAAAGTGTCCCTAGTATGCCTCTACTTGACTAGCTCGTTAATCAAAGATGGTTATGTTTCCTGACCATAGACATGTGTTGTTATTTGATGAATGGGATCACATCATTAGAGAATGATGTGATTGACAAGACCCATCCGTTAGCTTAGCATAATGATCGTTAAGTTTTATTGCTATTGCTTTCTTCATGACTTATACATGTTCCTCTGACTATGAGATTATGAAACTCCCGAATACCGAAGGAACACCTTGTGTGCTATCAAACGTCACAACGTAACTGGGTGGTTATAAAGATGCTCTATAGGTGTCTCCGAGCGCGTTTGTTGGGTTGGCATAGATCGAGAATAGGATTTGTCACTCCGTGTATCGGAGAGGTACCTCTGGGCCCTCTCGGTAATGCTCATCACTATAAGCCTTGCAAGCAATGTGACTAATGAGTTAGTTGCGGGATGAAGCATTATGGAATGAGTAAAGAGACTTGCCGGTAACGAGATTGAACTAGGTATGATGATACCGACGATCGAATCTCGGGCAAGTAACATACCGATGACAAAGGGAACAACGTATGTTATTGTGCGGTTTGACCGATAAAGATCTTTGTAGAATATGTAGGAGCCAATATGAGCATCCAGGTTCCGCTATTGGTTATTTATCGGAGATGTGCCTCGATCATGTCTACATAGTTCTCGAACCCATAGGGTCTGCACGCTTAATGTTCGATGACGATTTGTATTATGAGTTATGTGTTTTTGATGACTGAAGTTTGTTCAGAGTCCCAGATGAGATCACGGACATTACGAGGACTCTTGAAATGGTCGAGAGGTAAAGATACATATATAGTAAGGTTATATACAGATACCGGAATGGTTTTGATGAAGACCGGGGATTTTTCGGAGTACTGGGAGGTTACCGGAACCCCCCGGGAAAGTTAATGGGCCTCATGGGCCATAGCGGAGAGAGGGAAGGCTGCCACAAGAGGTGGCGCCCGCCTCCCCCTACCCAAACTGAATTGGACAAGGGGTGGGGGCACGGCCCTCCTTTTCCTTCTCCCTCTTCCCCCTTTCCCCTTTCCCCTCTCCGTTGGTTGGAAAGGGGGGTCGAATCCTACTTGGACTAGGAATCCAAGTAGGACTCCCCCCTTTGGCTCGCCCCTCCTAGGCCGCAGGCCATTCCCTCCTTTATATACGGGGGCGGGGGGCACCCCAAAGGCACACCAAGAATTCTCTTAGCCGTGTGCGGTGCCCCCCTCCACAGTTTACTCCTTCGGTCATAGAGTCATAGTGCTTAGGCGAAGCCCTGCACGGATAATATCATCAATACCGTCACCACGCCGTCGTGCTGAGGGAACTCTCCCTCGATCCTCTACTGGATCAAGAGTTCGAGGGACGTCATCGAGCTGAATGTGTGCTGAACACAGAGGTGCCATATGTTTGGTAGTTGGATCGGTTGGATCATGAAGATGTTCGACTACATCAACCGCATTAACTAACGCTTCCGCTTTCGGTCTACGAGGGTACATGGACACACTCTCCCCCTCTTGTTACTATGCATCTCCTAGATAGATCTTGCGTGAGCGTAGGAATTTTTTTGAAATTGCGTGCTATGTTCCCCAATAGTGGCATCCGAGCTAGGTTTATGCATAGATGATATGCACGAGTAGAACACAAAGAGTTGTGGGCGATAATAGTCATACTGCTTACCACCAACGTCTTACTTTGATTCGGCGATATTGTTGGATCAAGCGGCCCGGACCGACATTACATGACCGTGTTCATGAGACTGGTTCTACCGACGTGCTTTGCACACAGGTGGCTGGCGGGTGTTCATTTCTCCAACTTCAGCTGAATCGAGTTTGACTACAGCCGGTCCTTGTCGAAGCTTAAAACACCACTCTTGATAAAAAATCATTGTGGTTTTCATGCATAGGTAAGAACGGTTCTTGCAAGAAGCCCGTAGCAGCCACGTAAAACTTGCAACAACAAAGTAGAGGGCGTCTAACTTGTTTTTGCAGGGCTTGTTGTGATGTGATATAGTCAAGACATGATGTGATATAAATTGTTGTATGAGATGATCATGTTTTGTAACAGAGGTATCGGCAACTAGTAGGAGCCATATGGTTGTCGCTTTATTGTATGAATTGCAATCGCCATGTAATTGCTTTACTTTATCACCAAGCGGTAGCGATAGTCGTAGAAGCAATAGTTCGCGAGACGACAACGATGCTACGATGGAGATCAAGGTGTCAAGCCAGTGATGATGGAGATCATGACTGTGCTTTGGAGATGGAGATCAAAGGCAAAAGATGATGATGGCCATATAATGTCACATATTTTGATTGCATGTGATGTTTATCTTTTATGCATCTTATTTTACTTAGTACGGCGGTAGCTTTATAAGATGACCCCTCACTAAATTTCAAGGTATAAGTGTTCTCCCTGAGTATGCACCATTGCTACAGTTCGTCGTGCCGAGACACCACGCGATGATCGGGTGTGATAAGCCCTACATTCACATAGAAAAGGTGCAAGCCAGTTTTGCACGTGCAGAATACGCGGGTTAAACTTGACGAGCCTAGTATATGCAGATATGGCCTCGGAACACTGGAGACCGAAAGGTCGAGCGTGAATGGTAGATATGATCAACATAGAGATGTTCGCCATTGAAAACTACTCCATCTCATGTGATGATCGGACATGGTTTAGTTGATATGGATCACGTGATCATTTAGATGACTAGAGGGATGTCTATCTAAGTGGGAGTTCTTAAGTAATATGATTAATTGAACTTTAATTTATCATGAACTTAGTCCTGATAGTATTTTGCAAATTATGTTGTAGATCAATAGCTCGCGTTATAGCTTCCCTATGTTTTTTATATGTTCCTAGAGAAAACTAAGTTGAAAGATGATAGTAGCAATGATGCAGATTGGGTCCGTAACTTGAGGCTTATCCTCATTGCTGCACAGAAGTATTATGTCCTTGATGCATGCTACCTCTTGAGCATTGCGTTGGATTTCCCCGAAGAGGAGAGGATGATGCAGCAAAGTAGCGTAAGTATTTCCCTCAGTTTTTGCGAACCAAGGTATCAATCCAGTAGGAGACCATGCACAAGTCCCTCATACCTACACAAAACGATAGCTACTCGCAGCCAACGCGATTAGGGGTTGTCAATCCCTTCACGGTCACTTACGAGGGTGAGATCTGATAGAGATGATAAATAATATTTTTGGTATTTTTGATAGATAGATGCAAAGTAAAAAGTAAAAGGCAAAGTAAAAGCAAAGCAAGTAAATAAAGCGATAGAGATTGATATGATGAGAATAGACCCGGGGGCCATAGGTTTCACTAGTGGCTTCTCTCAAGAGCATAAGTATTCTACGGTGGGTGAACAAATTACTGTTGAGCAATTGACAGAATTGAGCATAGTTATGAGTATATCTAGGTTATGATCATGTATATAGGCATCACGTCCAAGACAAGTAGATCGAAACGATTCTGCATCTACTACTATTATTCCACTCATCGACCGCTATCCAACATGCATCTAGAGTATTAAGTTAAAACAGAGTAACGCCTTAAGCAAGATGACATGATGTAGAGGGATAAATTCATGCAATATGATAAAAACCCCATCTTGTTATCCTCGATGGCAACAATACAATACATGCCTTGCAACCCTTTCTGTCACTGGGTAAGGACACCACAAGATTGAACCCAAAGCTAAGCACTTCTCCCATTGCAAGAACTACCAATCTAGTTGGCCAAACCAAAAAGGATAATTTGAAGAGACTTGCAAAGATTACTCAATCATACATAAAAGAATTCATAGAAGAATCAAATATTTTCCATAGATAATACTGGATCATAAACCCACAATTCATCGGTCTCAACAAACACACCGCAAAAAGAAGATTACATCGAATAGATCTCCACGAGAGAGGGGGAGAACATTGTATTGAGATCCAAAAAGAGAGAAGAAGCCATCTAGCTACTAGCTATGGACCCGAAGGTCTGAAGTAAACTACTCACACTTCATCGGAGGGGCTATGGTGTTGATGTCCCTCCGGCAGAGCTCCGGAACAGGCCCCAAGATGGGTTCTCGTGGATACAGAAGGTTGCAGCGGTGGAATTAGGTTTTTGGCTCCTCATCTGATCGTTTGGGGGTACGTAGGTATATATAGGAGGAAGGAGTACGTAGGTGGAGCGTCAAGGGGCCCACGAGGTAGGGGGCACGCCCGGGGGAGGGGGGAGGGCGCCCTCCACCCTCGTGACCGCCTCTGGCACTTCTTGGAGTAGGGTCCAAGTCTCCTGGATCACGTTTGGTGAGAAAATCACGTTCCCAAAGGTTTCATTCCGTTTGGACTCCGTTTGATATTCCGTTTCTTCGAAACACTGAAATAGGCAAAAAACATCAATTCTGGGCTGGGCCTCCGGTTAATAGGTTAGTCCCAAAAATAATATAAAAGTGGAAAATAAAGCCCAATATAGTCCAAAACAGTAGATAAAGTAGCATGGAGCAATCAAAAATTATAGATACCTTGGAGACGTATCAGGCATCCCCAAGCTTAATTCCTGCTCGTCCTCGCGTAGGTAAATGATAAAAAAGAGTTTTTGATGCGGAGTGATACTTTGGCATAATTTCAATGTAAATGTTTTTAATTGTGATATGAATATTCAGATCCGAAAGATTCAAGACAAAAGTTCATATTGACATAAAAATAATAATACTTCAAGCATACTAATCAAAGAAATCATGTCTTCTCAAAATAACATGGCCAAAGAAAGTTATCCCTACAAAATCATATAGTCTGGCTATGCTCCATCTTCCCCACACCAAATGTTTAAATCATGCACAACCCCGATGACAAGCCAAGCAATTGTTTCATACTTTAACATTCTCAAAACTTTTTCAATCTTCACGCAATACATGAGCGTGAGCCATGGATATAGCACTTATAGGTGGAATAGAAGGGTGGTTGTGGAGAAGACAAAAAGAGGGAAGATAGTCTCACATCAACTAGGCGTATCAACGGGCTATGGAGATGCCCATCAATAGATATCAATGTGAGTGAGTAGGGATTGCCATGCAACAGATGCACTAGAGCTATAAGTATATGAAAGCTCTACAAAAGAAACTAAGTGGGTGTGCATCCAACTCGCTTGCTCACGAAGACCTAGGGCATTTTGAGGAAGCCCATCATTGGAATATACAAGCCAAGTTCTATAATGAAAAATTCCCACTACTATATGAAAGTGACAAAATGAGAGACTCTCTATCATGAAGATCTTGGTGCTACTTTGAAGCACAGTGTGGTAAAAGGATAGTAGCATTGTCCCTTCTCTCTTTTTCTCTCATTTTTTTATTTGGGCCTTTCTCTTTTTTTTATGGCCTCTTTTTTTTCGTCCGGAGTCTCATCCCGACTTGTGGGGGAATCATAGTCTCCATCATACTTTCCTCACTTGGGACAATGCTCTAATAATGATGATCATCACGCTTTTATTTTTCTTACAACTCAACAATTACAACTCGATACTTAGAACAAAGTATGACTCTATATGAATGCCTCCGGCGGTGTACCGGGATATGCAATGAATCATGAGTGACATGTATGACAGAATTATGAACGGTGGCTTTGCCACAAATACAATGTCAACTACATGATCATGCTAGCAATATGACAATGATGGAGCGTGTCATAATAAACGGAACGGTGGAAAGTTGCATGGTAATATATCTCGGAATGGCTATGGAAATGCCATGATAGGTAGGTATGGTGGATGTTTTGAGGGAGGTATATGGTGGGTGTATGATACCGACGAAAAGTGCGCGGTATTAGAGAGGCTAGCAAAGGTGGAAGGATGGGAAAAAGTGCGTATAATCCATGGACTCAACATTTGTCATAAAGAACTCATATACTTGTTGCAAAAATCTAGAAGTTATCAGAGCAAAGTATTAGGCGCATGCTCCTAGGGGTATAGATTGGTAGGAAAAGACCATCGCTCGTCCCCGACCGCCACTCATAAGGAAGACAATCAATAAATAAATCATGCTCCGAGTTCATCACATAACGGTTCACCATACATGCATGCTACGAGAATCACAAACTTCAACACAAGTATTCTTTAAATTCACAATTACTCAACTAGCATGCTTCTAATATCAAACAATTATCAAGCATCAAACTTATCTTAGTATTCAACGCACTCAAAAGAAAGGTTCACATATCTTGAACACCAAGTATATTAACATTAAGCGAATTACCATGCTATTAACGACTCTCAAAATAATCTAAGTGAAGCATGAGAGATCAATAGTTTCTTTAAAACAAATCCACCACCGTGCTATAAAAGATATAAGTGAAGCACTAGAGCAAAAATTATCACGCTCAAAAGATATAAGTGAAGCACTTTGAGCAAAACTATCAAGCTCAAAAGATATAAGTGAAGCATGTAGAGTATTCTAACAAATTCCAATTCATGTATGGCTCTCTCAAAAGGTGTGTACAGCAAGGATGATTGTGGTAAACTAACAAGCAAAGACGCAAATGATACAAGACGCTCCAAGCAAAGCACATATCATGTGGTGAATAAAAATATAGCTCCAAGTAAATTACCGATGGAAGTGGACGAAAGAGGGGATGACTTCCGGGGCAACCCCAAGCTTTGACTTTTTGGTGTCCTTGGATTATCTTGGGGGTGCCATGGGCATCCCCAAGCTTAGGCTCTTGCCACTCCTTGTTCCATAATCCATCAAAAGAATTCACCCAAAACTTGAAAACTTCACAACACAAAACTCAACAGAAATCTCGTGAGCTCCGTTAGAGAAAGAAAACAAAAGACTACTTCAAGGTACTGTAATGAACTCATTATTCATTTATATTGGTGTTAAACCTACTGTATTCCAACTTCTCTATGGATTATAAACTATTTTATTAGCCATAGATTCATCAAAATAAGCAAACAACACACATAAAACAGAATCTGTCAAAAACAGAACAGTCTGTAGCAATCTGTAACTAACGCAAACTTCTAAACTCTAAAAATTCTACCAAAACAGGAAGTCATGGAAAATTTATTAATTGAACATCATCAAAAACAATCAACACAAAATCACGTTCCTGTGATTTAACAAAATTATATTCGTGCGCGCAAAGTTTCTGTTTTTCAGCAGAATCAAATCAACTATCATCGTAGGTTATCCTATAGGTTCTACTTGGCACAAACACTAATTAAAACATAAAACCACATCCAAACAGAAGGTAGATGGATTATTTATTCCTAGACAGAAGCAAAAACAAAAAACACAAAATAAAATTGGGTTGCCTCCCAACAAGCGCTATCGTTTAATGCCCCTAGCTAGGCATAAAAGCAAGGATATATCTAGGTATTGCCATCTTTGGCATTTGGAGAGTAGGATCTCATTTCTATGGCATTCATTCTTCTATTTAAGTTAAGCACATGGCCATTAATGGAAGAAGTAAGATTAAGTACGTTACGGAAATTTGCCTCTAAACTAGACTTCATCTCCTTAATAATTTCATTTTGATAAAAGCACAAGAGAGTAGTTGATTCAACCTTATCATTCATGGGGTGCCCAAATATAGTTTTCATTTTTTCATAGGTATCTATAGCATCCCCTTAAAGAAAACCTTCTTCAAAGATGAAATCTAAAGCTTGTTTGAAGGAAGCGGGCAAGCCAACATAAAAGCTTTTTAAGTAAATTTCAATTTGATATTGTGGTACATAACTAGCCCGAATCCTAAGTAACCTATCCCAAGCATCTTTTAAAGACTCATCAAGTAAATAGCGGGAAATTGCAGAGTCATCCTCATCAAAATTATTCAAGATCTCATTGGAGACCCCGGTGGGTCTTTCTATAGCATCATTATTTATGAGCTTAAAGAGGATAGAAGGGTTGTCCAAGGCACTAGAGCTCGGGAGAAAACCCGTAGTTCTTTTTGATTCAGCCATGGCAAAGAGAAGGCAAACGGAAAAGAGAGGAGGAGATTGGGAAAGAGAGGGCAAATAAAACGACAAGGGTGAAGTGGGGGAGAGGAAAACAAGAGGCAAATGGCAAATAATGTAATGCAAGAGATAGGGATTGTGATGGGTACTTGGTATTGTTGACTTGCTTGCGTGAGCCTCCCCGGCAACGGTGCCAGAAATTATTCTTGCGACCTCTTAAGCACTGCGTTGGATTTCCCCGAAGAGGAGAGGATGATGCAGCAAAGTAGCGTAAGTATTTCCCACAGTTTTTGAGAACCAAGGTATCAATCCAGTAGGAGACCACACACAAGTCCCTCGTACCTACACAAAATGATAGCTACTCGCAACCAACGCGATTAGGGGTTGTCAATCCCTTCACGGTCACTTACGAGGGTGAGATTTGATAGAGATGATAAATAATATTTTTGGTATTTTTGATAGATAGATGCAAAGTAAAAAGTAAAAGGCAAAGTAAAAGCAAAGCAAGTAAATAAAGCGATAGAGATTGATATGATGAGAATAGACCCGGGGCCATAGGTTTCACTAGTGGCTTCTCTCAAGAGCATAAGTATTCTACGGTGGGTGAACAAATTACTATTGAGCAATTGACAGAATTGAGCATAGTTATGAGTATATCTAGGTTATGATCATGTATATAGGCATCACGTCCAAGACAAGTAGATCGAAACGATTCTGCATCTACTACTATTACTCCACTAATCGACCGCTATCCAGCATGCATCTAGAGTATTAAGTTAAAAATAGAGTAACGCCTTAAGCAAGATGACATGATGTAGAGGGATAAATTCATGCAATATGATAAAAACCCCATCTTGTTATCCTCGATGGCAACAATACAATATGTGCCTTGCAACCCTTTCTGTCACTGGGTAAGGACACCGCAAGATTGAACTCAAAGCTAAGCACTTCTCCCATTGCAAGAACTACCAATCTAGTTGGCCAAAACAAAAAGGATAATTCGAAGAGACTTGCAAAGATTACTCAATCATACATAAAAGAATTCAGAGAAGAATCAAATATTTTCCATAGATAATACTGGATCATAAACCCACAATTCATCGGTCTCAACAAACACACCGCAAAAAGAAGATTACATCAAATAGATCTCCACGAGAGAGGGGGAGAACATTGTATTGAGATCCAAAAGGAGAGAAGCCATCTAGCTACTAGCTATGGACCCGAAGGTCTGAAGTAAACTACTCACACTTCATCGGAGGGGCTATAGTGTTGATGTAGAAGCCCTCCATGGTGGATGCCCCCTCCGGCGGAGCTCCGGAACAGGCCCCAAGATGGGATCTCGTGGATACAGAAGGTTGCGGCGGTGGAATTAGGTTTTTGGCTCCTCATCTAATCGTTTGGGGGTACGTAGGTATATATAGGAGGAAGGAGTACGTCGGTGGAGCGTAAGGGGGCCCATGAGGTAGGGGGCACGCCCAGGGGGGGGGGGGGGGCGCCCTCCACCCTCGTGACCGCCTCTGGCACTTCTTGGAGTAGGGTCCAAGTCTCCTGGATCACGTTCGGTGAGAAAATCACGTTCCCGAAGGTTTCATTCTGTTTGGACTCCGTTTGATATTCCGTTTCTTCGAAACACTGAAATAGGAAAAAAAATAGCAATTCTGGGCTGGGCCTCCGGTTAATAGGTTAGTCCCAAAAATAATATAAAAGTGGAAAATAAAGCCCAATATAGTCCAAAACAGTAGATAAAGTAGCATGGAGCAATCAAAAATTATAGATACGTTGGAGACGTAACAATGCACGACAGATCTATTGCAGGAGCAGATGCAGATGTTATGAATGTTTGGCTAGCTCAATATGGTGAGTACTTGATAGTTTAGTGCACCATGCTTTACGGCTTAGAACCGGGACTTCAAAAATGGTTTGAACACCACGGAGCATATGAGATGTTCCAAAGAGCTAAAATTGGTATTTCAGACTCATGCCCGTGTCGAGAGGTATGAGACCTCTAACAAGTACTTCGCCTAAAAGATGGAGGAGAATTGCTCAGCTAGGGAGCATGTGCTCAGAATGTTTGGGTACTGCAATCACTTGAATCAAGTGGGAGTTCTCTAGACACCATCACCAAGTTACCGGAACTTCGTGATAAACTATAATATGCAAGGGATGACAAAAGCGATTCCCGAGCTCTTCGCGATGCAGAAATCGACGAAGGTAGAAATCAAGAAAAAACATCAAGTGTTGATGATTAAACAAGATCACTAGTTTCAAGAAAAAGGGCAAAGGGAAAGAAAGGGAACTTCAATAAGAATGGCGAGCAAGTTGTCACTCCCGTGAAGAAGCCCAAAGCTGGACCTAAGCCTGAAACTGAGTGCTTCTACTGCAAAGGAAATGGTCACTAGAAGCAGAACTACCCCGACATTTGGCGGATAAGAAGGATGGCAAAGTGAAAAAAGGTATATTTGGTATACAGGTTATTGATGTGTACCTTACTAGTGTTCATAGTAGCTGAGGGAGTCCAGGATTAGGGGGTCCTCAGACAGCCGGACTATATACTTTGGCCGGACAGTTGGACTATGAAGATACAAGATTGAAGACTTTGTCCCATGTCCGGATGGGACTCTCCTTTGCGTGGAAGGCAATCTTGGCAATTCGGATATGTAGATCTCCTTCTCTGTAACCGACTCTGTGTAACCCTAGCCCCCTCCGATGTCTATATAAACCGGAGGGTTTAGTCCGTAGGACAACAGACAATCATAATCATAGGCTAGCTTCTAGGGTTTAGCCTCTACGGTCTCGTGGTAGATGAACTCTTGTAATACTCATATCATCAAGATCAATCAAGCAGGAAGTAGGGTATTACCTCCATCGAGAGGGCCCGAACCTGGGTAAACATCTGTCCCCTGCCTCCTGTGACCATTAGCCTTAGATGCACAGTTCGAGACCCCCTACCCGAGATCCGCCGGTTTTGACACTGACATTGGTGCTTTCATTGAGAGTTCCATTGTGTCGTCAAGATAAGGCTTCATGGCTCCTTCAATCATCTTCAATGATGTGGTCCAGGGTGAGGTTTTCCTCCCTGGATAGATCTTCGTATTCGGCGGCGACTGAGGGAGTCCTGGATTAAGGGGTCCTCGGACAGCCGGACTATATACTTTAGCCGGACTGTTGGTCTATGAAGATACAAGATTGAAGACTTCGTCCCGTGTCCGGATGGGACTCTCCTTTGCGTGGAAGGCAAGCTTGGATATTCGGATATGTAGATTTCCTTCTCTGTAACCGACTCTGTGTAACCCTAGCCCCCTCCGGTGTCTATATAAACTGGAGGGTTTAGTTCGTAGGACAACAACAATCATAATCATAGGCTAGCTTCTAGGGTTTAGCCTCTATGATCTCGTGGTAGATCAACTCTTGTAATACTCATATCATCAAGATCAATCAAGCAGGAAGTAGGGTATTACCTCCAGCGAGAGGGCCCGAACTTGGGTAAAAACATCATGTCCCCTGCCTCCTATTACTATTAGCCTTAGACGCACAATTCGGGACCCCCTACCCGAGATCCGCTGGTTTTGACACCGACATTGGTGATTTCATTGAGAGTTCCACTGTGTCGTCATGATAGGGCTTGATGGCTCCTTCAATCATCTTCAACGACACAGTCCAGAGGAAGGTTTTCCATCCCGGACAGATCTTCCTATTCGGCGGCTTTGTACTGCGGGCCAATTCGCTTGGGCATCTGGAGCAGATCGATAGCTACGCCCCTGGCAATCAGGTCAGGTTTGGAAGCTTAAACTATACTGCCGACATCCGCGGGGACTTGATCTTCGACGGATTCGAGCCCATGCCGGGTGCGCCAAACGGTCACGACGGGCATGACTTTGATCGGCCGTGGGACAGTATTCAGGAGATCGCGCATGCGGTGGCGCCGGGAATCAATCCAGAGCAGATCATGCCTTCCGAGGGCGGATGGATAGCCCCACCACGGAGGCCGCACACTCATCGGCATCGGAGCCGAACACTGATCCCACTGACGGTGTCCTGGACTATGTGGTACTCACTACGTCGTCTCCCGATTAGTTGGATTGGGCTGAGGACCCCCATGGCCGTATACTCATGGGCCAGTTCGGACAACCCCTGCTGCATACAAGGAAGACTACACAAGACTTGGCGCCCAAGACAAGGAATCTCCTAAACCCTAGGCCTCCGGTGTCTTATATAAACCGAGGCCAGGCTAGTTAATAGACAATATCATATTCATTACTACAATCTTGTGGTAGATACATGTACTCTGTACTACACCCATATGAATACAATCAAAAGAAGCATGTAGGGTATTATCTGATCAAGAGAGCCCGAAGCTGGGTAAAACCCCGTGTCCATGTTACCATCGCTCCAAGACGCCTAGCTTAGGACCCCTACTATGAGATACGCCGGATATTGAACCGACATTGGTGCTTTCATTGAGAGCCTGCTGGGTGATCGCCGCGGATCGATGGATGATCAGGTGATATTTTTTCAGTTAGATCTGTTTCTTGTGAATTACCTTATTTTCTACAAATTGTTGTTGCCTCGGGCTATTTGTCCGCAAGTGCTAGATGGAGACGAGGGAGTTCTTGCGGCTACTGTTGTGTCCGGCGGCACCGACTTCTTTCGCGTGATCCGAACACGATAGGGTAGCCGAGGTATTGCTAGGAGCGCGTACCTCTGGCCGATCATATAGGGCCACCCAGTGCCTCTGCTACATCAAGGAAATCAGGCCAAGGCCAGGCATGCATGCAAGCGTGGATTGAATAATGATTCTTCTGGCCGCAGGAGGATCAAGGAAATAATTCTTTTTGGCTTTGTCCTCCTCTACACGTTAGGTATCAGGACAGTGCACCAATATGCTAACTAGCACTATTAGTTAATTGGAGTACAGGATGGTTCCAATGAATTGTGCACCTCAGCCCTTGCTATACTAGTTACGTGAAGGCCAAACTAATGTTTGTTTCTTCCTGTTTTTCATCAATTGTTGCGGCAACTTCCTGTGGAGATTAACCCGGCGGTAGGATCCAAGGTCGGCTCGCAGAGTTATGCTAGGCGACGTTCCAGCCGAGGACGCGACAGAGCTTGTACTGGCGCACGTGGATCGAGAAGCTGTACCAATCCCGTTGGTCACTAGCATCATCAGGGAGATTCGCTTCCTTTTCTTTTTCAATTCAGCTTCTAGTCGTTCGTTGGTCTTCTGCTACCTTTTGCATGGTCTTTCAAATCTAGTTGGGCAATACTAGTATAATTCAACTAGTACTACTACCGCACGTTTTGGTGACTTCTCCTCACATAAAATTATTACGCCGAATACTTTGCTTCGTCTACCTTTGATTTGGCCAGCCACTCATATTACTGCCAGGTGCTACCTCTCTAAATTATTTTTAGCGTGCAGTACTTTTACTCCTGGGAACTATTACTTTGGCCAGTGTCATTTTCTACATGCAGGTAATTAATGTAAGGCCACAAGGATGTCGCTGTGCGATTTCTTGTTTCACCGCTACGTTGCATCAGCGTCGTCGTTCCACGGACGACCAGCGGTTTTCGACCAGCCGATGTCTATCACGTCGTGTAATCAACTTTGACTGCACCACAACACGCATGTGCGAGTGGCGATAGTTCGGCTCAGCCGTGGAGATGACGCAGTACCGTACACAACATGCACGTGAGACCGACGACAGTTCGGCTCAGCTCAGTCACAGGGAGATTTGGTATTACTTTTTCCCTATTATTTAATTAAGTTTGGAGGCCGTCTACACTTTTCATTAATGATCTCTCTTTTATGTGCTTCCCTGATGCAATTAGCACTACTAGTTGTTGCACGTGCATCAAGATCGGATTGATGCAACAAGCTATCATACGAGGCGACCGACACCTCCACACAATGTGTTCGGATCATACTAGGCCGATGTTGTCGCCCCGCGCATGCCGACCTGCATCGACGGGTCCGCGCTGCCACTCCGTCGAACCAACCCCGGTGCACAGGCCAAACTTACCTCATGATTCGCTTCGCATATATTAATTATGCAATTTTTTCTTCCAGTTATTATTGTTTTTTGCTTGCACTGTTTTATGGGTGCATGTAGTCGATTTTGACTGCGCGGTCACTACACCGGAGTGCCGAACTCCTTGCTCGGACACCTCGGGCTTGGGGGCTAGGACCTCGGCCATGCCGAGGACTGTGAACCTTGTCAGATCTGTCACAGATAAATGGGCGTCTTCATCCCGCCACAAGCCCGAATCGCGTCATCAACACCGAGTACATTAACCAGCTAAGTCGCTCTCATGCTCAAAGACTTTTAGGTCTAAATTTTGTTCGGTTTAACCAAGCATTATACTTTTTTGGCAAAAAGTTGTTTTGTGAAAAACTTCCTTGTCCAAACTTTGTTTGTGACACACAAATTCAAATACCCCGTTTACTTGGGGGCTTCCTTTCTGAAGCCCTCCCTCTTGCAAATGATCATACTTGTACGACTTCGTTCCTTGTTCATGTATTATGCCACAATATGCACCATGTTGACTCAAGCGATTTGCAAGCTGGGTTGCCTTGCTCCTGTGTTTACCCCTACGTTCCCGATTGTTCGGCTAGGGAGTAAAGGGAGCACCTCTGTGATTGTCACGATCGGGTCATCCGAGCTCGGACCTCAGACTGAGTGAAGCCGAAAGCTAGTACTCTTATTGTTTTCAATGATGGTCGGCACACAACGGAACTCATGAGTACAAAAAATCTATTGCACAAGTCTCATAAGTAACAATGAGCAACCGAAGAAAGGTATCGGTGGAGGTACTATTTTCTTCGAACATGCTTCTTACACTTTGTCAGTAATATAGCATAAGTTCCCTGAGCGCGCTTTGTCTGTTACAGCCTTATGGCCTAATTGCCTGGTTATCGGAAACACCGTCGATATTCTCAATAGGTGGAGTACATAACACTTTTCGGCCCTTGGCCGAAGAGGGAGAAGCCAACGGTCGGTTAAGACACGTTTAAAGTTCGGGTGAACACATATATGATATAAGTACTTTGGTACATATAATCATTATACATAAAATTCTTTTACCCAAGTCACTCGGGAGCGGTTTTATAATACGTGTTCTTCTTAGTCGTTGCAAAGTCTTTTTTCTACCACTCCTTTTTTTCGACGCGAGTGTGTGGTTAATAGCCGGGGAGCCTAATTTGTCTCTCAAAGCCGCTAAAGTTTGCTAAACTGGCCTAACGAGAAGTACTCCGCCTTCGGGATAGGAGGTTGAAGCCGTAGGCTGACCCGCCTGATGTCTTGAGATAGGGTGTGTCATGTTAAAGCACGACAGAAGCACATTTTTTTTTCTAAGACCAATTTTCTGATTGGCACCGAACAATTGATCTAGTTCGGACGTCGAGTTTTTACTGTCATTTTTTGGTTTTCCAATCCTATGGCACTTTTCAACTATTTGTGTGTTTTCCGCGTAAGTCTCGCAGTGCAACACCGGACACCTTTAGAGATTCGGCAAAAATTCTCGAATATTGCTATATATGCATCAGTTTAGAATTGTGTCTTCGGTCAATAGTTGGGTTGCCCGGCTCCTGTGCTTGCCTCCTACGTTCTGCTTTGTTCGGCTAGGTGTGCAAAGGGAGAACCACTGCGATTGTGCTTCCAGCTCGCATGGTTAAGCACCTCAGTGGAGAAAGCCGAAAACTGACTGTCACAATAAGCGTAAACTGGTCAGTAGTTCGATGACTGTATTAAATGACGGGCCGTTCATAACATTGGCCGAAGTGTTTACAGCTTGACCTCGGCTGTCGCCGAACACAAACCGGGGGTGCTACTTGCTGGCCTCCCAACTTTAAGCTCCTATGACTAAGTGAAAGTTCTAAAGCCCGCATATCTGATCGCCTCGTTTTCGCCAACACAACCGCCTTCGGACACCAAGACGTCGGCTAAGGGTTGTGTTGTTGTTACGGAAACACCCTGCATAGCATCAACAAGGGGGTAGAAGCCGACGATGGGTCACTTTTAGATTATGAACGGTCACAACGGAAGTGAAAATTTGGGTTCATTCAGACCACAGAGTTTGGAAGCTTTCCCCGAACTAAATCCTCAGTATTTTCCTCCCACATTGATCGAAGCTGAGGTTTCAGGATCATGCTTAGCATGAAAACCCAAAGAAAGGAACCGATAGCGGGACTATTTTTTTGGACGATGTTTCTTATGTTAAACAATAATATAACATGTCTCTCTGCGTACCTTTGTTTATAAACCGTATGGCCGGATTGCCTTGTTTGCCGTAAATCTTTGCCCTCATAAAAGCTTTATAAAGTAGGACAAACACTCCTCGGCTGCTGGGCGAGGAGGTTGAAGCCGATGGTCGGTCAACAAAGTTTTGTACAATGCGGATCCGAGCATTAATGACGTAAAATACTTGGATACATAGAGTCATTACATATAATTTGTGATTTTACTATGGATATCGATCCTTAATTCGGCCTCCCGTGCCTGCATTAAGGCTCGGGGGCTACTGGGCTTCGGGCTTATTGTTTACAAATATTAAAAGGGCACATCAATCCCCTGATCTAGTGTTGCCACCTGACCAGTGTCTCGGGGGCTACTGCATTGACAATCCAATGTAGAAAATTTAAAATGCAATATAGTTTTTGAGGAGATTATTATCCTCAGGTTGGTCAGCCGCACCCAACCTGAGTCTCGAGGACTTTGCACACTGTGTTTCTATTCCAAAGTATGCTGTCGAGCTGGGAATTGATCCTCAGGCCGATTTTGCGAATCAACCTGAGTCTCAGGGGCTACTGGGATCAACGGTATTATGTCATCCTTCAGGTGCATCTCGGGTTTTAGACCGACATACACCTTGAGGGCTATTGGTTATACATATTAACAGCAAATAAATTTGCACGCATTGGAAATAAAAGCCGCAAACAATCAGCCCATGACCGAGGTGCTGATCCACCTCGAAAGCATTTCAGATATAGCTCGGATGCAAGTGGCTGGCTCCATAGAGGGCATTTTCGGCATTAAGCTCGGTTAGACTCCTGCAACTTTTTTGAACCAAGGTGGTCTATGACACCTCGGATACAGTCCGGCGTTCCAGCTCGGACATAGTCCGGCGTTAGAGCTCGGATACATTCCGGCGTTGGATCTCGGATGCATTCCGGTGTTGGAGCTCGGAAGCGATCCGGCATTGGTGCTCGGCTGCAAAAGATACCTCGGAAGTAGTCCGGCGTTGGAGCTCGGTTGCAAGAGGACACCACCGCACGGGAACAACTTCAAACCCGAGACATGGCATAAAAATAACAAGGCATTGATAAAGGCCGAAGACTTTAAGGACTCCTCGGATACCCGGCGTATAAACTCTTCGGATTCACTCCGGCGATCCTCAAGATCGAAGATGGGAAGATTAGTTGAACTAGTATTGAAGACGACGACCGAAGATAAAGAACAGTTCGGAAGAATCGAGGAGCGTCCCCATCTTGAAGACCGGTTCAGGGGGCTACTAACAATGTCCTGGACTAGGGGGTACTCACCACGTCGTCTCCCGATCAGTTGGATTGGGCCGAGGACCCCCATGGACGTATACTCATGGGCCAGTTCAGACAACCCCTGCCGCATACAAGGAAGACTCCACAAGACTTGGCACCCAAGACAAATAATCTCCTAAACCCTAGGCCTCCGGTGTCTTATAAACCGAGGCCAGGCAAGTCAATAGACAACATCATATTCATTACTACAATCTCGTGGTAGATACATGTACTCTGTACTACACCCATATGAATACAATCAAAAGCAGCATGTGGGGTATTATCTCATCAAGAGAGCCCGAAGCTGGGTAAAACCCCGTGTCCATGTTACCATTGCTCCAAGACGCCTAGCTTAGGACCCCCTACTATGAGATACGCAGGATATTGAACCGACACCCACCTCCTGTGAGAGTGGTGTCATCGGACCCTCAAACTCGTCTCCGAACACAGGATCCGAACCGCATGCGTCCGTGCCTATCGAATCTGATTTGGCACCGGTCATGGAGTTCACCGCCGCGGATATTTTTCAGCACTCACCCTTGGGTGATGTGCTAAACTCATTAAGGTCTCTTTCCTTCTCAGGAGACTCTTGGCCGAACTATGTCCGGCTCGAGTGGGGAGCGGTCTACGAACAAATTCGTCCCCCACCCACCACCCACTTTATAGCCACTGTCGATGACTTAACCAACGTGCTTGACTTCGACTCCGAAGACACCAACGGTATGGACGACGATGCAGGAGAAGAACAGGAACCACCACCTATAGGGCGATGGATAGCCACCTCATCATATGATATTTATACGGTGGACACCCCTAAAGAAAGCAATGATGATGAGGCAATGGAAGATAACCCCTCGGAGAAGCAATCCAGACACCGGCGTCATCGGCGCCGCTCCAAACCCCGCCATAGCAAAAATAGTGATATCGGCACAAGAAATAACAATCTGGATGGTGTCGAACACAAGGACAATCCTGCCCAGCCAGGCTTCGAGCAGGCCGAGCAAGAGGATAGGCAAGCTAGCCCTAAAGAACAGGCAACTGATGGAGAATCAGAGGACGATAATTACATGCCTCTCTACGAAGACGAAGTGAGCCTTTGCGATGAAGACTTCATCGTGCCTGAGGATCCCATCGAGCAGGAGCGCTTCAAACGCCGGCTCATAGCCACTGCAAAAAGCGTGAAGAAAAAGCAGCAACAGTTTAAAGCTGATCAAGATCAGCTAACCAACAGATGGACCGAGGTCCTGGCTGCCAAGGAATACGGACTCGAGTGCCCTAGCAAAAGCTACCCAAAGCGCAGGCTGCTACCTCAACTTGAGGAGGAGGCTTTAAAGCCCACGCTACCAGCGCATGACGCGCCTGACCGCCAGCCTGTGGCCGAGACAAAGCGGCGTACCAGCACGAAGTCCAGACCGAACCCTGTTGCCAATCAAACGATAATACTAAGGCCCGAGGCCACATGAAGGACCTGCGAGATGTATTGGAAAACAAAGCAGGGCAGTCAAGATCGATCTATGGATCATGGGGGCGCGCCAAAAGACATGACGATGACCGTCACGCCAGATACAATAAACCAAAGTCCGGCCAGGCCGAATACAATAGACCGAATTCATTTGAACTATGTCGGGATGTCGCCCGGCAGAGAGGCGCCGCACACCCCGTATGCTTCACTGATGAAGTTATGGATCACGAATTCCCAGAAGGGTTTACACCCGTGAACATCGAATCATACGATGGTACCACAGACCCCGCGGTATGGATACAAGATTTCTTCCTCCACATCCACATGGCCCGCGGAGATGATCTACACGCCATCAAGTACCTCCCACTAAAACTAAAGGGACCGGCTCGGCATTGGCTGAATAGCTTGCCGGCAAACCCCATCGGGAGTTGGGAGAACCTGGCAGACGCATTCCTTGACAACTTCCAGGGCACTTACGTGCAACCACCAGATGCTGATGATCTAAGTCACATAACCCAGCAGCCCGGAGAGTCAGCCAGGAAATTTTGGACCCGGTTCCTAACTAAAAAGAACCAAATTGTCGACTGTCCGGATGTCGAAGCCCTAGCGGCCTTTAAGCATAACATCCATGACGAATGGCTTGCCCGACATCTTGGCCAGGAAAAGCCAAAGTCCATGGCAGCCCTCACAACACTCATGACCCACTTTTGTGCGGGCGAGGATAGCTGGTTGGCTCGTAGCAACAATACAACAAGCAATCTCGGCACATCGAAAGCCAAGGATAGCAACGACAAATCACGGCGAAACAAACACAAGCGCCGCAAAAACAGTGATAATGCCGAAGACACGTCAGTCAATGCCGGATTCAGCGGCTCCAAGTCTAGTCAGCGGAAGAAACCATTCAACAAAAACAATTCAGCCCGTCCAGTTTTGACCGCATACTCGACTGTCCATGCCAAATTCATGGCACCCCTGGAACACCAGTCAATCACACCAACAGAGAGTGCTGGGTCTTCAGACAAGCCGGCAGGACAGATGCCGAAAACAAGGGGAAGGGGTCTCTAAGCGATGCCGACGAGGAGCCCCGATCACCGAATACAGGAGGTCAGAAGAAATCCCCCCCTCCAGGTGAAAACGGTGAATACGATATACGCAAGCCACAGTCCCAATTGGAAACGGGCGCTAAGGGAAGTCTATGAAATCGACCCAAAGCTTAACCCATGGTCCTCTTGTCTGATCACCTTCGATCATAGGGACCACACTATCAATACCCGTCATAGCGGTTCGGCCGCACTGGTCCTCGACCCCATCAGTGACGGATTCGACCTCACACAAGTCCTTATGGACAGAGGTAGCAGCCTGAACCTGCTATACAAGGATACAGTGCACAAAATGGGCATCAACCCCTCAAGGATCAAGCTCAAAAAAACCACCTTTAAAGGTATTATACCAAGTGTAGAGGCCTGTTGCATGGGCTCAATCACACTGGAAGTGGTCTTCGGATCTCCGGACAATCACCGTACCGAAGACTTAGTCTCTGACATCGTCCCCTTTCACAGTGAACATCAGGCACTGCTCGGACGAACCGCGTTCGCTCGGTTCAACGCGGTGCCACATTACGCCTACCGCAAAATAAAGATGCCCGACCCACGCGGCGTCATCATGGTTAATGGCAGGTCCGAACTCCCCCTCACGGCCGAAGAATCTACCACCGCTCTAACAGCAAGAACAACGGATGTCACCTTCCAGCCGAACCTCGAGTCGACGACCAAGTTCCCGGACACCGTCAAAGGAGTCCGAACTACTGCACGGCAGGATAGCCCGGTTCGCCCGGAGCTTAATTAAAAACACTCCAGAAAAAGGTAATACAAGCCACATATGGCGGCTCAACCGCCCTGCGGCACAAAAAATTTCTTGCATTTTCTTTGCAGGATCACCTGTACATAGGCCAGGATGGATGGCGTGGAAACAGTTCGAACGCATAAGGGAATCTCTAGATATTCCCCTCCATGATCATCTGACTACACCCCGGGTCCGAGCACAATTTCCTCACACCTGGTACCAGCAGGTTCTGCAATCATATTTCCTTTTATCACATCATCTATACTCATACGCATCGGCGTATTACTCAAATACAACATGTGGATTTATGTGATGCTCACCTACTGCTATTTCTTATTTAAAACTCTTTTTTAAAAGGCAATTGCTTACCGCGATATGCCTCAATATGCCAGGGGCTTCATCACGCCCATACTACGGCAAAAAAGTCCGAACACCTTCACGGTAGTTCGGTACCCCGAACTTATAGCATTATATGCATCAGCTCCGAATCATGTCTTGGGTCAATAATTGGGTTTGCCCGGCTCCTATGTTTTGGTACCTTACGTTCCGCTATATCAGCTAAGGTAGCACTGGGAGAACTACTGCGATTGTGTCCCGGTTCTTCCGGACGAGCACCTCAGTAGAGAAAGCCGAAAACTGACTGTCATGATGTAGCGAGAGCTGGTCATCTGTTCGAGAGATTCTAAAATCTTTAAGGATTTCTTCCGCATAATGCTGTAACCAATGCAACGTGCGATGGATCGGTCTTTTCCGATCAGGCGCTTATAGAGCCCCCCGTGCGGTCTTCCGAACACCAGGGGCTGCGCCTACCTTCCTCGAAAAATCTCCTATGGCTAAGTGAGAGCGATAAAGCCCTATAGTCCGATTGTCTGGTTCGCTGTGCTGAACACCTCCTTTAGGGACCCAAAGCTGGGATAAAAGAGTGCTCAGGTTTACCCCGAACACCGCCGTACTCACTATGTGGGGGCGGAAGCCGACGACTGGCCGACTCTCAGGATTATTATATACAACGGCCGCACAGGATGAAAAACTTTCATACGACAAGCAATAAATAATGACCTTGTTCAAATGTTAAAAAGGAAAAACATGACCGTATTCACGAAAATATAATGTCCTTGGTGCATCGCTCCGCCACAAGGCGGGCCCCTTTCAAGACACCTTCATAATACAGTTCAGGCTTGCGGTGCTCCTTCCCCTCTGGCGGTCCTTCGGTCATTAGCTTTTCTGCGTCCATCTTCCCCCAATGAACCTATGCGCGGGCGAAGGACATTCGCGCACCTTCTATGCAGACCGACCGCTTGATGACTTCGAGTCGAGGGAAGGCACTCACAATCCGCTTCATGAGCCCGAAGTAACTGCTTGGAATCGGCTTGGCAGGCCACAACCGGATAATCAAATCCTTCTTGGCTAGCTCGGCCGCTTTATGCAGTTCGACCAGCTGCTTCAGCTGATCAGAAAACGGCATCGGATAATTTGGCGCCAGATACTACATCCAGAAGAGCTTATCCGCAGTATTTCCCCCTTCGGCTCGGTAGAATTGGGCGGCATCAGATATACTGCGCGACAGCTCCGCAAATACCCCTGTATATATATATATATATATCAAAACTCAAGTTATCAAATTTGATTTTCCCATCTCAAATACCCGCCTTCTATAGACAAAGCCTTACCAGCCGCAATCTTCCTAGCCTCCTGAATTTCCTTTAGGGCACCCTGGGTTTCCCCCTAGGCATCGCGGACGACTTGGCGAGCCTGGGAGAGTTCGGATTCTTTCCCTGATAAACTCTGCTCCAAGGACTCGCATTTTTCCATGGCCTCCTGAATCTCCCGCTTAGCTTCAATAACTCTGGCCTCGTGCTTCGCACAGAGAACCTGCTCTGCGGTTGCTTCATTCTCGACTTCGGCCACAACCTTCTTTAGGGCCTCAATTTCGGCCGCCGCCCCTAGAGCACATTATCAAAATATTTTTATCATGCACACTCATCATTTCATGCTACATAAACAAGGTTTCTGAATACCTTGGTTATCCTCTAGCTGTTTCTTCACTTGGCAAAGTTCTCCTTCGGCTCGCTCCAGACTATGCCTCAGTTTGGATACTTCCGCAGCATGAGAGGCGACAGCCGACGCCTGCTTATACAAAAAAGTGATAGATGTCATTAAGCGAGTCTCCTTCGAACATATATTTGATCCTCTGTCCGGTGCATTCTTTCAGCAAACAGTGTATCAGGGGCTGCTATCTATACCATGACACTCTTCCAAACTTCATAAAAATACCTCAAAGCCTCTTATGAGACTGATGCAGGATTCATTCAGTACACTCTCGGCGGATTGAATCTTCTCAATCACCGCACCCATAAGGGCACGGTGTTTATCAACAATGGGGGCATCCTTCAACGCCGCCAGTAAAGTATCCGGCACCCCTAGTTGGACAGAGGTGGTCAGTGGAGCGGACATACCTTCTCCAGCTGACGGAGGCCGCCTGTCTGACTCGGGGACCTTATGGGACTCTAGAATCTTGTCCGGCTTGAGGATGGATTCCTTGTAACCCCCGCCGTCGACGTCCATGGGAGCTCTATCTCTCCCGCGTGTCCGGCCCCTGAAGTCTGGCCTCCTGGCGCCATCTTCGCAATCTTTTCCCCCCTCCCGTGACCTGGGCCCTTCTGGGATGAAGCCTCGGTTTCCTCCCTATGTTTGGGGGAGGGGGCTTTCGGGGGTGTCCCGCTCTCCATTGCATCCGAACCCAGCAAATCGTCTGACGAGGATCGTTCGGCGCGGGCCCTCGCCGGACTGAAAAGAGTACGGCTCAGATTAAAATATCACACCGTGGCAATTCTGGGCACATGAGTGTGTTCGGATTCTATACTCACGAGTTCACCAGGGGCTCGGCCCTGGGATCCCACTCCGGGCTGCTATCGGCGGCGACGGTGGACTCCTCTTGAAGAGGAGTTTTTCCCCTCTTAGGCGAATCGGCCTCCAAGGAGATGGAGGCCGTTCTTTTCTTCTTTCCCCACATGGGGGATTCGTCATCCTCCTCCTCCCCGTCCTCTTCGGAGGAAGAATGGGCATTGGAGTCTTTGGATTTTTTGTACGGGGAACCACGGCGACGGAGGCCGCCCTGGTCTTCTTGGCCTCCTTTTCGGTCTTCTTCTTCGGCGCCTTATATGGCGTCGAGACCAGCATCTTCATCAGAAGTGGGCCGGCCGGTTCTTCTGGCAAAGGGGCTGGACAGTAGCTCCACCCCGCCTTCTTCGCCCAGCCCTGGGAAAATGATGGGAAATATGTTAAGTATTTTCCTGAGGATATACGGATAGAACGCATGAATTGTCAAACATTCAGTTGTTTACCGAACTTGCGGGGCGGGACAGTTGGTACCCACGGTCCTCGGTGGAGTCCGGCCACGATTTGCCGGACTTGAAAAGCACCTTTCAGATGTCCTTGTGTGTAGAGCCAAAGAGCTCTAGCAGGGTCTGGTGCTTGGTCGGGTCAAACTCTCATAGATTGCAAGCTCGGAGTTGACATGGTAGAATCCGGCGAACCAACATCACCTAGACTACATTGACGAGCTTGATGATCTTGTCTTCCATGTCTTGGACACGCGTCTGGAGCTCTGATAGCTGGTCAGACGAAGCCCAGATCAGGCCCTTCTCATGCCAGGACGTAAGTCGCAGGGGGGCACCGGATCTGAACCCCGGAATGTCGGTCCACTCCTTGCCACGCGGCTCGGTGATGTAGAACCACTGTTGCTGCCACTCCTTGATGGAATCATTGAAAGTCCCTGTCGGCCATGTAACATTGGGCATCTTACTCACCATGGCGCCTCCGCATTCGGCATGCTCGCCGCTCACTACCTTGGGCTTCACATTAAAAACCTTCAGCCATAAGCCAAAGTGCGGCGGGACGCGGAGAAAGGCCTCGCACACGACGATGAATGTCGAGATGTTGAGGAAAGAATTGGGAGATAAATCATGGAAATCAATCGCATAATACAACATGATGCCGTGAAAAAATGGGTGGAGGGGAAACCCTAGCCCTCGGACAAAATGAGGGAGGAATACCACCCTCTCGTGGGGTTCTGGAGTGGGGATGATCTGTCCCGCCGTTGGGAGGTGGTGGCTAATTCTCTTGGCCAGATACGCGGCCCCCCGAAGCTTTTTGATGTCCTTCTCCCGGATGGTAGAAGCCATCCAGTTTCCTCCTGCTCTAGATCCAGACATCTTCAGGAAGCCTTCTTGGGCGGAGGAGAGGAGCGCTTGGGCACTAGGGCTCGAGCGGAAAGGAATGGATGAGTAGAGAAGGGCGTGGGTGAAAAAGGGAAGTTCTTATCCCCATTTGCCCGTTAAAATCGCTTATTCCCCAAACTCCATGTTTGATGGCACGGTTGGGTTACCCATGTTTGTATTGATAAAGATCCTGTGATAAGGGGACACGATCTCTGCTTCGACAAGACGTGCCGATAAAACCGCTTCGCGATACGTGCGGTGGCTGGTTGTGAAAAACGGTTTGAATAATGACCGGACTGTGGCGTGATGTCATGCTATAAAAAGTTGTTAGCAGATTAGACTTGTGGAATATTATGCTCTCTACGGTGGAATGTGGAATTTGTTTTGCAGAGCCGGACACGATCCTTGTGTTCGAAATCCTCTATGGAGTATTCGGAGAAGAACCCGCCTTGCAATGACGAAGACAATCTGTGTGTCGGACTCATTGTCATTGAAGCCTGGTTCAGGGGCTACTGAGGGAGTCCTGGATTAAGGGGTCCTTGGACAGCCGGACTATATACTTTAGCCGGACTGTTGGACTATGAAGGTACAAGATTGAAGACTTCGTCCCGTGTCCGATGGGACTCTCCTTTGCGTGGAAGGCAAGCTTGGATATTCGGATATGTAGATTTCCTTCTCTGTAACCGACTCTGTGTAACCCTAGCCCCCTCTGGTGTCTATACAAACCGGAGGGTTTAGTCCGTAGGACAACAACAATCATAATCATAGGCTAGCCTCTAGGGTTTAGCCTCTGTGATCTCGTGGTAGATCAACTCTTGTAATACTCATATCATCAAGATCAATCAAGCAGGAAGTAGGGTATTACCTCCATTGAGAGGGCCCGAACCTGGGTAAAACATCGTGTCCCCTGCCTCTTGTTACCATTAGCCTTAGACGCACAGTTCAGGACCCCCTTCCCGAGATCCGCCGGTTTTGACACCGACAGCGGCGTACTGCGGGCCAACTCGCTTGGCCATCTGGAGCAGATCAATAGCTACGCCCCTGGCCATTAGGTCAGGTTTGGAAGCTTAAACTACACTGCTAACGTCCCCGGAGACTTGATCTTTGACGTATTCGAGCCCATGTCAGGTGCGCCGAACAGTCACGATGATCATGACTTAGATCTGCCATCGGACAGTGTTCGGGAGATCACACCTGCGGCTGCCCCGACCATCAATTCGGAGCAGATCATGCCATCCGAGGATGGGTGGATGGACCCCGTCACGGAGGCCGCAC
This sequence comes from Triticum timopheevii, assembly GCA_963921465.1. Taxonomy (NCBI): domain Eukaryota; kingdom Viridiplantae; phylum Streptophyta; class Magnoliopsida; order Poales; family Poaceae; genus Triticum; species Triticum timopheevii. Next base: position 209,600,583 of record OY997270.1, read on the forward strand.
ACTCATCGGTGCTTGAGCCGAACATAGACTTCACATCTAAAGAAACCTGTGTCATCGGACCCTCAGACTCGTCTCCGGCCGCAGGCTCCGAACCGCGTACGTCCGTGCCTATCAAATCTGATTGGGCGCCGGTCATGGAGTTTACCTCTATGGATATCTTTCAGCACTCGCCCTTGGGCGACGTGCTAAATTCATTGAGGTCTCTCTCCTTGTCAGGAGACTCTTGGCCGAACTATGTCCGGTTGGAGTGGGAAGCGGACGACGAAGAAATTCATTCCCCACCCACCACCCATTTAATAGCCACCATCGATGACTTAACCAACATGCTTGACTTCAACTCCGAAGACATCGACGGTATGGACGACGATGCAGGAGAAGAACAGGAACCACCGCCCACAAGGTGCTGGACATCCACCTCATCATGTGATATATATATGGTGGACACGCCCAAAAAAGGTGATGGTAATGAGGTAATGGAGGATATTCCCCCTGAGAAGCAATCTAAGCACCAGTGTCATAAGCGTCGCTCTAAGCCCCGCCATTGCCAAAATAGCGATACCGGCACAAGGGATGACAACAATTCAGATGGTGCCAAAGACGAAAACAATCTCGCCCAGCCAGGCTTCGAGCAGGTCGAGCGGGAGGATGGGCAAGCTATCCCTAAGGAACAGGCAACAGATGGAGAATCAGAGGATGACAATTACATGCCCCTCTCCGAGGATGAAGCGAGCCTTGGCGACGAAGATATCATCGTGCCTGAGGATCCCGTCGAGCAGGAGCACTTCAAGCGCCGGCTTTTAGCCACTGCAAAAAGCCTAAAGAAGAAGAAGCAGTAGCTTCAAGCTGATCAAGATCTACTGACCGATAGGTGGACTGAAGTCCTGGAAGCCGAGGAATACAGACTCGAGCGCCCTACCAAAAGTTACCCAAAGCGCAGGTTGCTACCTCAACTAGAGGAGAAGGCATTAAAACCCGCACTACCAACGCACTATGTGGCTGACCGGCCACCTCGTGGCCAGGACAAAGAGGCGTATCAACCCGAACTCTAGCCCGCACCCCGTCGCCAATCAAACAGTAACACTAAGGCCCGGGGCTACACGAAGGACCTGCGAGATGCATTGGAAAACAAAGCAGGACAGTCAAGATCGATCTACGGATCACGGGGGCGCGCCACAACATGTGACGAGGACCGTCACACCGGATATGCTAAAAGCAAATCCAGCCGGGCCGAATACAACAGACCAGACTCATTTGAACTGCATCGTGATGTAGCTCGGCATAGAGGCGCCGCACACCCCCTATGCTTCACCGATGAAGTAATGGATCATGAATTCCCAGAAGGGTTTAAACCCGTGAAAATCGAATCATATGATGGTACAATAGACCCTGCGGTATGGATTGAAGATTTCCTTCTCCACATTCACATGGCCCGCGTTGATGATCTACATGCCATCAAGTACCTCCCACTAAAACTCAAAGGACTGGCTCGTCATTGGCTAGATAGCCTGCCGGCAAACTCCATTGGCAGTTGGGAGAACTTGGAAGATGCATTCCTTGACAACTTCCAGGGCACTTATGTGCGACCACTAGATGCTGATGATTTAAGTCACATAACCCAACAGCCCGGAGAGTCAGCCATGAAATTCTGGACTCGGTTCCTAACTAAAAAGAACCAAATCGTTGACTGTCCGGATGCCGAAGTCTTAGCGGCCTTTAAGCATAACATCCGTGATGAATGGCTCGCCCGACACCTCGGCCAAGAGAAGCCCAAGTCCATGGAAGCCCTCACGACACTCATGACCCGCTTCTGTGCGGGCGAGGACAGCTGGCTGGCTCGCAGCAACAGCACATCAAGAAATCCTGGCACTTTCGATGCCAGAGATAGCAACGACAAGCCACTACGCAACAGACACAAGCGTCGCAACAATGGCGACAATGCCGAAGACACAGCAGTCAATGCCGGATTCAGTGGCATAAGTCCGGTCAGCGGAAAAAGCCATTCAAAAGAAACAATCCGAGCCCGTCCAGTTTGGACCGCATACTCGATCGCTCGTGTCAAATTCACGGCACCCCCGTTAAACCAGCCAACCACACCAACAGAGAATGTTGGGTGTTCAAATAGGCCGGCAAGTTGAATGCCAAAAACAAGGAAAAGGGGCTGCATAGAGACGACGACGAAGAGCCCCGGCCGCTGAACACAGGAGGACAGAAGAAATTTCCTCCCCAAGTCAAAACGGTGAACATGATATATGCAACCCATATCCCCAAGCAGGAACGAAAGCGTGCACGAAGGGACGTCTATGCGATGGAGCCAGTCGCCCCAAAGTTCAACCCATGGTCTTCTTGTCCGATCACTTTCGATCGCAAGGACCATCCTACCAGTATCCGTTATGGCGGTTCTTCCACATTGGTCCTTGACCCCATCATTGACGGATTCCACCTCACAAGAATCCTTATGGAGGTGGCAGCAGCCTGAACCTACTCTATCAGGATACAGTGGGCAAAATGGGCATAGACCCGCAAGGATCAAACCCACAAAAACCACCTTTAAAGGTGTCATACCAAGTGTAGAGGCCTGTTGCACGGGCTCAATCACACTGGAAGTGGTCTTTGGATCTCAGGACAATTTCCGAAGCGAGGAGTTAATCTTCGATATCGTCCCCTTCTGTAGTGGCTATCACGCACTGCTCGGACGAACCGCATTTGCCAGATTCAATGTGGTACCGCATTATGCATACTTAAAGCTCAAAATGCCAGGACCTCACAGGGTTATAACAGTTAATGGAAACACATAGCGCTCGCATTGTATGGAGGAGCACACTGCGGCCCTCGCAGCAGAAGTACAAAGAAGCCTTCTTAGGCAGACCGCCAATTCGGCGACAAAACCCCCGGACACCGTCAAGCGAGTCCGGAGTGCCTGCAACACGATCTTTCGGCACGTCCAGAGCTCGCCTAGCAATTCGGCCTCCGCCCTTGTCCCAGTCAAGTGGCAAAATTTGTGCCGCGCGTACATAATTACGCACTCAAAATACCATGGGCATAGGTGGAGGCACGGGTATGACACGGTCCGCAATGCGGCTCAACCGCCCAAGGATCCGTATATCTTCACACCTTTTTCTTTTCAGGAGGCCCTCCCGATAGTCCGAAAATCGGACATATAACGGGATGGAAACACCAAGGAGACAAGAAGCTTTGGCGTACAAGGGAATCCCCAGGTGGCCTCTGATAACGATCGTTATACCTGTTTTACATACCCACATGCAGCTTACCCTTGGCCAGGACATGTCAAATAGTCCTATTTTGCTTATCCCATTACTTGTATACATATGCTTTGACGTATTGTTTAAATAACAATGCAAAATAATGTACAACGTCAGCTTACTATTACATTTCTTTATCCTTTCCTTTACTGCTTATTTATTACAAATTGCACCCGTACATTTTGGTACGCCCGGCTCGCCAGGGGCTTCAGTATACTCCATAACACGGCAAGAAAAGTCCGAACACTTTTGATAGTGCGGCACCCCGAACTTATAGCACTATATGCATTAGCTTCGAATCATGTCTTGGGTCAATAGTTGGGTTTGCTCGGCTCCCATGTTTTGGTACCTTACGTTCCGCTATATCGGCTAAGGTAGCACAGGGAGAACTACTGCGATTGTATCCCGGTTCTTCCGGACGAGCACCTCAGTAGAGAAAGCTGAAAACTGACTGTCATGATGAGGCCAGAGCTGGCCTCTGTTTGAGAGGTCTCAAATCCTTAAAGAGTTTTTCCGCTTCAGGCGAGGAATCGGCCTTGTCCGATTTAGGCGTGCATAGCGCCCCAAGTTCGGTCTTCTGAATACTAGGGGCTTTGCCAAAATTTAAAATTGTAGACTTCTATGGCTAAGTGAGAGTGATAAAGCTGTATAGTCCAATTGCCTTGTTTGCTGCGCTAAACACCTCCTTAAAGGACCAATTTTTTTGGATAAAGAGTGTTTAGATTTATCACGAACACCCCAGTACTAGTTACATGGGGGCAGAAGCCGACGACTGGCCAACTATCAGACTTTATAAATGGCCGCACAAAAGGTAATATTTTAAATCAACAAGCGTCATATAGCACACACGAACTCGTTTTCATATTACAGGATGACATAAGTACATTCATTCAAATATTACATCCTTAGCACATTCCTCCGCCACAAGGCAGGCACCCTTCAGGACATTGTCATAATACTGTTCGGGGTGGCGATGCTCCTTGCCCTTCGGTGGCCCCTCCGTCACCAGCTTCTCGGCGTCCATCTTCGCCCAGTGCACTTTCGCATGGGCCAAGGCCCTGCGCACACCTTCAATGCAGATGGCCCGCTTAATGACTACAAGCCGCGGACAGGCATTTACCATCCGCTTTACAAGGCCGAAGTAGCTACTGGGCAGGGGCTCGCCAGGCCACAGCTGGATTATGAAGTCCTTCATGGCTAGTTCGGCCGCCTTGTGCAGTTCGACCAGTTGCTTCAGCTGGTCGCTCAAGGGCATCGGATGTTCGGTCCCAATATACTGGGACCAGAATAACTTCTCCGTCGATCTCGCTTTCTTGGGTTGATGACATATATGTTCACGCCTCTCACTTGATTTGTCTTGATCATTGTCTCTTGTCTCCATTAGTTGCATCTCTCATATCCCCTTTTATTGAGTGCCAACTTGCTATGCTTATTGATCTTGGAGGCTTGGACACTTTACTTGTGATGCATGCTTGTTAGTTTGAGCCTAATGCCTTCGGTTGTTCTCGCATCATATGCTTACATACCATGCCACACTCGCTTGTACCTTCCTATGATAAGCACGATGAAAACACTTTGGGTATTTCCCCCTTCGAATGATAGGTTTTGCACTTCCGGTAACCTCATTTGTTTTTTTTGAGTGTTTGAAATGTTCTTTCGTTTTGAAGGATTCACAAGGCGGCACCATCATGAGACATATTGGTCATGCAAGGGTCTACATGATGCACGACACCAACATTTTGAACATCCTCATAAAGGTGAACTCCTTCCCTTTGAGCCATCCTCAAGTACGCATATTGGATGGGTCACTCTTTCATTGTTGTTTCCTTCTTGTTGTCTACATGATACATCTCGAGAATGGAGGAGCGACATTGGATATTGGCTCTATGGACCTTCACATTGAGGAGCTCTCGCACTTATTGGATGCACCCTCAGAACTCCATTCATGCCACGACATCGAGCATTGGTACATCAACACTTCTTTGACACATTGCACCAACATATCCATATTTGTTGATTGTTCTCCCACATGTCATGCTCGATGGACATATCATACTCACCACAAGTTTGCATCTTATGCATGGATTGACTCATATTATGATTGCCTTGTTGCATCTTGTATTTCTATGTCATCCATGATATATGAGCTTGTGCATTTCCTTAGCAAATTTGTTGTGATCTTTCTTGATGGCATATTCATACATCATCATCAAATTGCCCACTATCAATTGCATGATCACATAGTCACATTGAACACCAATTACCACGTTCATGCTTTTGATACACCGTCCCATTATGACATCATTTTGCACAATGGTAGAATTTGTAGTTTTGTGCACCATGACAAGCACCATATCATTGTGTGCACGATGAATGAATTTGCTCCCATGAATGCATTACGTATCATTTTACATCTTTTGGATAAGCATCATGTGTCTTTCCACGCACAATCTTTCCGCACGGACTCATACTTACTTGATGGACACTTTTTGTGCGCTAACCATTGTATTTTCGAGTGTCCTTTGTGTTTTCTCTTCTTGCATGTATACCACCCCGGCGACACCTTGGAGTACTTGTATTGCACAATGTCTTCAACTCCGTCCAACTACAAGTCCCTCCATGCCAATCGTTTCCATGGTGATGAGGATCACGATCCGAGGTCGGATCTTTCCCGGGGGGAGGGGGGGGAGATGATGTGGAGCATCCCATGTTCATCCCCATGTACACTTCGACTACTCTCCAAGCCCCAAGAGGACGTATGGCAAGACCTCGAACATACGCCATTGGACACAAGGTGAACTTGCTCCTCTCCGAATCGTCACTTTCCACATGTGAGACATGGCTACTACCTCAAACATATGTGCTACGCATGTCCAGGAACAAGGAGGAAGGCCATGGATCAGCTAGGAGCATTGGACAAGACTACAAGGACAACAAGCGCGAGGAACAAGAGGAAGAGCTGCCAGGAAGCGACAGCTCCCGGACGTCCGACGACATCCGGACGACCGACGATCTCCGGACGTCCGACGCCTGGAGACTCTACCAGCCAGATCGACTCCAGCCGAGGCAACCTACAGCGCCCAGACGACCACCTGACACCAGACGTCCGACAACCATCAGCGCCCGGACGACCGACGCTGACCGGACATCCAACACTACCGGACCAGAGCCAAAACATCGGAAGTCCGAAGACTTCCGGATGACCAGATACCCGCGAGCGACCGACAGCCGTCGGACGTCTAATGCCTGTGTGCGCAAAGTGTATTGGGGCGAAGCCCATGTACTCCCCACTTACCCCTTCGTGGCCCTAGACTATATATACTCCTCCACCTCCTCCTAGTTAGGGTTAGCAAAGGATTAGCTCATATTTGTGTGAGAGTTTTGCTCATCCACTTGGTTACTTCTCCATTGGAGTTCACGACCTCTTCGGAGAAGATCCCCCAAGCGGATTCAAGACCCCTTTACGGGAAGACCCCCCTCTAGACCTCCTCACAGAGAAGAACTACCGACACTTGTATCGTCCTTTGTTGGATTTGAATCATGTATCCCTTTGTGTTTCGAGGATCTAGCATATGTGTGACCGGATCTTGTTGGTTGAGTGATTTCTCTTGTATTTCCTCTCATGTTCTCCTCGTTTTTTCCCTCGTGTTCCTCATGTTCTTTGTAGGACCCCCTCGAATCATGAAAGATCGGGCATGTAGGATTCTATCCTACATCAATAGATGTCTCCGAAGGTGTTTTTTGGGTTGGCATAGATCGAGAATAGGATTTGTCACTCCGTGTATCGAAGAGGTATCTCTGGGCCCTCTCGGTAATGCTCATCACTATGAGCCTTGCAAGAAATGTAACTAATGAGTTAGTTGCTGGATGAAGCATTACAGGACGAGTAAAGATACTAGCCGGTAACGAGATTGAACTAGGTATGATGATACCGACGATCGAATCTCGGGCAAGTAACATATCGATGACAAAGGGAACAACGTATGTTGTTGTGCGGTTTGACCGATAAAGATCTTCGTAGAATATGTAGGAGCCAATATGAGCACCCAGGTTCCGTTATTGGTTATTGATCAGAGATGTGTCTCGATCATGTCTACATAGTTCTCAAACCCGTAGGGTCCACATGCTTAACGTTCAATGACGATTTGTATTATGAGTTATGTGTTTTTGATGACCGAAGTTTGTTCGGAGTCCCGGATGAGATCACGGACATGACGAGGAGTCTCACAATGGTCGAGAGGTAAAGATTCATATTTTGAAGGTTATATACAGACACTAGAATGGTTCCGAAGAAGATCGCGGATTTTTTGGAGTACCGGGAGGTTACTGGAACCCCCCCGGGAAAGTTAATGGGCGTCATGGGCCATAGTGGAGAGAGGGAAGGCTGCCACAGGAGGTGGCGCGCGCCTCCCCCGTGCCCAAACTGAATTGGACAAGGGGTGGGGGTGCGGCCCCCCCTTTTCCTTCTCCCTCTTCCCCCTTTCCCCTTTCCCCTCTCCGTTGGTTGGAAAGGGGGGGGGGCTGAATCCTACTTGGACTAGGAGTTCAAGTAGGACTCCCCCCTTTGGCGCGCCCCTCCTAGGCCGCCGGGTTCCTCCTCCCCTCCTTTATATACGGGGGTGGGGGCACCCCAAAGGCACACCAAGAATTCTCTTAGCCGTGTGCGGTGCCCCCTCCACAGTTTACTCCTCCGGTCATAGAGTCGTAGTGCTTAGGCGAAGCCCTGCGCGGATCACATCATCAACACTGTCACCACGCCGTCGTGCTGACGGAACTCTCCCTCGACCCTCTACTAGATGAAGAGTTTGAGGGACGTCATTGAGTTGAACGTGTGCTGAACATAGAGGTGTCGTACGTTTGGTACTTGGAATGGTTGGATCATGAAGATGTTCTACTACATCAACCGCGTTAACTAATGCTTCCGCTTTCGGTCTACGAGGGTACATGGACACACTCTCCCCCTCTCATTGCTATGCATCTCCTAGATAGATCTTGCACGAGCGTAGGAATTTTTTTGAAGTTGCATGCTACGTTCCCCAACAGTAATTAACATGCCGAACCACCTCAACAGTCGGCAGCTCCTTCGTCGACATCTAACAAGGGTCCCGGCGGCCGCTCATGTCGCAGATCAGATGCGGCTGGAATTGGAGGGGCGACACTCGGTAGTAGATGAAGGCGGCCCGCAGGTCCGCCGACTGGAGCCCCTCTGACTCTGTCATCTCCTGAAGCCGGTCAAGGGCGTTGGTGATGGCAGCCGACAACGGTTCGGGCTTCGGATGACCCACAAGTATAGGGGATCTATCATAGTCCTTTCAAAAAGTAAGAGTGTCGAACCCAATGAGGAGCAGAAGGAAATAACAAGCGATTTTCAGTAAGGTATTCTCTGCAAGCACTGAAATTATCGATAACAGATAGTTTTGTGATAAGGTAATTCATAGCGGGTAACAAGTAACAAAAGTAACTAAGGTGCAGAAAGGTGGCCCAATCCTTTTTGTAGCAAAGGACAAGCCTGGACAAACTCTTATATAAAGCAAAGCTCTCCCGAGGACACATGGGAATTACAGTCAAGCTAGTTTTCATCATGCTGATATGATTCATGTTCGTTACTATGATAATTTGATATGCGGGTGGACCGACACTTGGGTACTTCCCTTCCTTGGACAAGCATCCCACTTATGATTAACCCCTCTTGCAAGCATCCGCAACTACGAAAGAAGAATTAAGGTAAACCTAACCATAGCATCAAACATATGGATCCAAATCAGCCCCTTACGAAGCAACGCATAAACTAGGGTTAAGCTTCTGTCACTCTAGCAACCCATCATGTACTTATTACTTACCAATGCCTTCCCCTAGGCCCAAATCATGGTGAAGTGTCATGTAGTCGACATTCACATAACACCACTAGAGGAGAGACAACATACATCTCATCAAATTATCGAACGAATACCAAATTCACATGATTACTTATAACAAGACTTCTCCCATGTCCTCAGGAACAAATGTAACTAATCACAAATCATATTCATGTTCATAATCAGAGGGGTACTAATATGCACTAAGGATCTAAAAATATGATCTTCCAGCGAATATACCAACTAGCATCAACTGCAAGGAGTAATCAACACTACTAGCAACCCACATGTACCAATCTGAAGTTTTGAGACAAAGATCGGATACAAGAGATGAACTAGGGTTTGAGAGGATATGGTGCTGGTGAAGATGTTGATGGAGATTGACCCCCTCTCGATGAGAGGATCGATGGTGATGACGATGGTGACAATTTCCCCCTCTCGGAGGGATGTTTCCCTGGCAGAACAGCTCCACCGGAGCCCTAGATTGGTTCCACCCAGGTTCCGCCTCAAGACGGCGGTGCTTCGTCCCGAAAGCTTCCTTATGATTTTTCCAGGGCAAAAGACACCATATATCAGAAGATGGGCATTAGGGGCCTGCCAGGTAGTCCACGAGGCAGGGGGGCACCTAGGGGGGTAGGGCGCGCCCTCCACCCTTGTGGCTGGTGGCTGGGCCCGCTCTGGTGCTTTCTTTGCCCAATATTTTTAATATATTCCAAAATTGACTTTCGTGGAGTTTTGAGGACTTTTGGAGTTGTGCAGATAGGTCTCTAATATTTTCTCCTTTTCCAGCCTAGAATTCCAGCTGCCGACATTCTCCCTCTTCGTGTAAACCTTATAAAATAAGAGAGATAAGGCATAAGTATTGTGATATAATGTGTATTAACAACCCATAATGCAATAAATATCGATGTAAAAGAATGATGCAAAATGGACGTATCAACTCCGCAAGCTTAGACCTCGCTTGTCCTAAAGCGAAAGCCGATATCGAAAAATATGTCCACTTGTTTAGAGATAGAGGTGTTGACAAAATAAAATACAGACATGATGGCATCATGATCATTCTTAGAACAACAACATATATATTTTCATATGATTTCTTATGCTAAAGTAACAATCTATTCACAATGTAAAGTATGAATCAGAAGATTCAATGAAAACTAGCAAAGTATAGTCTCAGTCATTGAAGCAACTGCAATTTATCATAACATCGGAAAGAGTCAATATAAGAGCTTTTCAGCAAGTCCACATACTCAACTATCATTTAATCTTTCACAGTTGCTAACACTCACGCGATACTTACGGGTATGAAATTTCAGTCGGAAACAGAGAAAGATAGGGGCTTATAAAATTTCACCTCCCAACCTTTTACCTCAAGGGTAATGTCAACAATAATAATTTATGAAAACCTACATCCAAGTGGATATATATATATATTAGGACCTTTCCAACACATAGTGCTTGCCAAAGGATAAAGTGTAAAAAGGAAAGGTGAAGATCACCATGACTCTTGTATAAGGGTAGAAGGTAAAAATAAAAGATAAGCCCTTCGTAGTGGGACACAGAGGTTGTCATGCGCATTTATGGTTAGTTGCACAAAATCTTAATGCAAAAGAATGTCACTTTATATTGCCACTTGTCATAAGGACCTTTATTGCGCAGTCTGTCGCTTTTATTTCTTCCATATCACAAGCTCGTATAAGCTTATTTTTTTTCACACTAATAGATCATACATATTTAAAGAGCAATTTTTTATTGCTTGCATCGATGACAACTTAATTGAAGGATCTTACTCAATCCATATGTAGGTACGGTGGACTCTCATGGAAAAACTGGGTTTAGGGATGTTTGGAAGCACAAGTAGTATCTCTACTTGGTGCAAAGAATTGGCTAGCATGAGGGGGAAAGGCAAGCTCAACATGTTGGATGATCCATGACAATATAAATTATTCGGATATAATAAAACATAACCCATTGCGTTGTCTTCCTTGTCCAACATCAACTTTTTAGCATGTCATATTTTAATGAGTGCTCACAATCATAAAAGATGTCCAAGATAGTGTACTTATATGTTAAAACCTCTCTTTCTTTATTACTTCCTATTAATCGCAACGATGACCAAAACTATGTTTGTCAACTCTCAACAACTTTTATTCATCATACTCTTTATATGTGAAGTCATTACCCTCCATAAGATCAATATGATCTTTTTATTTCCTTTTTATTCTTTCTTTTTATTTTTTATTTTATTCCCTCAAGATCATAGAAATATCGCAAAGCCCTCAACTCAAAACTAATCTTTATTATATATAGCTCACGGACTTGATTACATAGATAGAGATCAAAAGCAAACTCAAAGCTAGATCAAACTAACACTTTATTCTACTAGATCAAGATATAACCAAAAGGATCGAACTAAGAAAAACTGTAAATATAGAAATGTGATGGTGATATGATACCGGGGCACCTCCCCCAAGCTTGGTAGTTGCCAAGGGGAGTGCCCATACCCATGTATTTATGTCTCTTTCTTCGGAGGTGGTGATGTGATATTCTTGGCGATGATGCCCCTTAGGATATGATTCTCTTCCTCGAGCTTATTGACTTGCTACTTAAGATCCATTATTTCCTTACAGAGTATACCCATGACGGCTAAAGATCCTTTCACCCATGGATGTTGCATAGCTGTAGGAGAACAAGTAACACTCTTTTTCACATTTTCATAAGAAAGAAATCTAGCACTAGGAGGGATGACCGAGTTTGGAATTGCTGAGCTCTGAAGTTCCTCCATCATGAATCTGGCTTGGAGACGAGAGGTAACTTCTTGATCCTCCTCCATGGCTTCTATCCTTTTCAAGTCGGCCTCCATCTCTTCCTCCGTTGATGGCCCAAAGTGGTCAGCATCGCTGTTTGCTCTTGGCCCCGGTGTCGGATGAGATACCCAACTCTCCCCGACTGACTCTTGAGAAGACATCTTGCTCTAAATCTGCTGCAGAAACAGCTCAAAACGAAAACAGAGGATTTCGTCGTGGTACGGTGGTCAAAACCTTCAGGAGATTATATAATGAATTTTTGCCGACCAAAAGAAGTATCGTGCAAGAAAACGGAGTCCGGAGGGCAGGCGAGGTGTCCAGGAGGCAGGGGCACGCCCAGGGGGTAGGGCGCTCCCTCCACCCTCGTGGATGCCTCATGTAGACTTCGGACTACTTATTTTCCTATTTTTTTAAATATTCCAAAACAGAGAGAAATTGCTATTTGAGCAGTTTTGGAGTCATTTTACTTACTGTACCACATACCTATTCCTTTTCGGAGTCTGAAACGTTCTAGAAAGTGTCCCTTATGTACCCTTTGGGGTTACGGTGTCAATAACATTGGTTTCAACATTTATGGGATTACCTGAGATGTAATGTTTGATTCTTTGATTGTTCACCACCTTCGGATTTGTGCCTTCAGTGTTGCTGATTTTGATGGCACCGGAATGATAGACCTCCTCGATAATGTAAGGACCTTCCCATTTAGAGAGAAGTTTTCCTACAAAACATCTTAAACAAGAGTTGTATAGAAAAACATAATCACCTACATTAAACTCAGCTTTTGTATCCTTTTGTCATGCCATCTTTTAACCTTTTCATTAAACTACTTGGCATTCTCATAGGCCTGGGTTCTCCATTCATCAAGTGAGCTAATGTCAAATAGCCTCTTCTCACCGGCAAGTTTGAAATCATAATTGAGCTCTTTAATGGCCCAATATGCCTTATCTTCTAGTTCGAGAGGTAAGTGACATGCTTTTCCATAAACCATTTTATACGGAGACATACCCATAGGATTTCTAAATGCAGTTCTATAGGCCCATAATGCATCATCAAGTTTCTTGGACATATTCTTTCTAGATCTATTAACAGTCTTTTACAAGATCAATTTAATCTCTCTATTACTCAATTATACTTGACCACTAGACTGAGGATGGTATGGAGATGCAGGTCTATGATTAACATCATACTTACCAAGCATTTTACGTAAAGCACCACGAATAAAATGCGAACCACCATCAGTCATTAAATATCTAGGGACTCCAAACCTCGGAAAAATAACTTGTTTAAGCATCTTTATAGAAGTGTTATGATCAACAGTACTAGTTGGAATAGCTTTTACCCACTTAGTAATGTAATCAACAACAACTAAAATATGTGTATATCCATTAGAAGAAGCCCATATAATCAAAGCCCCAAACATCAAATGGTTCAATAACAAGATAATTGTTCATAGGCATTTCTTGATGTCTACTAATATTACCAATTCTTTGGCATTCATCACAAGACAAGACAAACTTACGGGCATCTTTGAAAAGAGTAGGCCATAAAAACCGGATTGCAATACCTTATCTGCAGTTCTATCTCCAGCATGGTGTCCTCCGTAGGCCTCGGAGTGACACTTGCGTATGATCTTTTCCTGTTCATGCTCAAGTACACAACATCTAATAACACCATCTACTCCTTCTTTATAAAGGTGTGGGTCATCCCAAAAGTAATGTCTTAAATCATAGAAAAACCTTTTCTTTTGCTGGTATGTGAAACTAGGTGGTATAAATTTAGCAACAATGTAATTAGCATAATCAGCATATCATGGAGCAGTAGGAGAAGCATTTATGACAGCTAATTGTTCATCAGGAAAGCTATTATCAATAGGTAGTGGGTCATCAAGAACATTTTCTAACCTAGACAAGTTGTCTGCAACGGGGTTCTCAGCTCCCTTTCTATCAATAATATGCAAATCAAATTCTTAAAGCAAGAGAATCCATCTAATAAATCTAGGTTTAGCATCTTTCTTTTCCATAAGATATTTAATAGCAGCATGATTAGTGTGAACAGCTACTTTGATATCAACAATATAAGGTCTGAACTTATCCCAAGCGAACACAACTGCTAAAAATTCTTTTTCAGTAGTAGCATAATTTCTCTGGGCACTGTCTAGAGTTTTACTAGCATATTGGATAACATTTAATTTCTTATCAACTCTTTGTCCTAGAACATCACATAAATCATAATCACAAGCATCACACATAATTTCAAAGGGTAAATTCCAATCAGGTGGCTGAACAATAGGTGCAGAAATCAAGGCTTTCTTAAGTATTTCAAATGCTTCTACACAATCATCATCAAAGACAAAAGGAACATCTTTTTTGTAAAAGATTAGTGAGAGGCCTAGAAATTTTAGAGAAGTCTTTAATAAACCTCCTATAAAAACTAGCATGACCAAGAAAACTTCTTATACCTTTGATGTCCTTAGGACACGACATCTTTTCAATAACATCTACTTTAGCTTTATCAACTTCGATACCTCTTTCATAAATTTTATGCCCCAAGACAATACCTTTATTAACCATAAAGTGGCACCTCTCCCAATTCAAGACAAGATTAGTTTCTTCACATCTCTGCAAAACTCGATCAAGGTTGCTTAAGAAATCTTCAAAAGAAGTTCCATAAACAGAGAAATCATCCATGAAAACCTTAACAATCTTTTCATAAAAGTCAGAGAATATAGCAGTTGTACATCTTTGAAAGGTAGCACGTGCATTGCATAAGCCAAAAGGCATACGTCTATAAGCAAATGTACCGAAAGGGAAAGTAAAAGTGGTCTTTTCCTGATCCTCTTTTGACACAGGTATTTGAGAGAAACCAGAATAACCATCTAGAAAGCAAAAATGTGTATGTTTGGATAATCTTTCTAGCATTTGATCAATAAAAGGTAGAGGGTAATTATCTTTTCTAGTAGCTTTATTTAATTTGCGGAAATCAATTACCATTCTATAACCTGTAACAATTCTTTGTGGGATCCTTAGGAATAACAGTAATACCTCCTTCTTAGGGACACAACAAGACTTACCCACTGACTATCAGCAACCGGATAAATTATACCTGCCTCCAGAAGCTTTAGTATTTCAGTTCTTACCACTTCTTTCATTTTAGGATTTAACCGTCGTTGATGATCAACAACTGGGTAGCATCTTTCTCCTATTTTATTTTGTGCTGGCATAGAGTGGGACTAATGCCCTTAAGATCATCAAGAGTATATCCAATAGCAGCACGGTCCTTCTTCAGAGTTTTCAATAATTTCTCTTCTTCATGCTCTGAAAGGTTAGCACTAATAATAAAAGGATATATCTTGTTTTCATCAAGATAAGCATATTTCAAAGTATCAAGTAATTGTTTAAGCTCAAACACGGGATCACCCTTGGGTGGAGGAGGATCCCTAGGATTTCAACAGGCAAGTTGTGTTTCAAAATAGGTCCATGTTTAAAGAATACTTCATCTATTTCCCTTCTCTCATTCGTAAACACATCATTTTCAAGGTCTAGCAAATATTGTTCTAAAGGATCATTACGAGGCACGGCAATAGAAGCAAGACCAATAATTTCATCTTTACTAGGCAATTATTTATCATGGGGTTGTCTACGAAATTTAGCAAAATTAAAATCATGAGACATATCCCCTAGACCGATAGTAACAATATCCTTTTCACAGTATATCTTAGCATTAACATTATTCAATAAGGGTCTACCAAATATAACGGGACAAAAGTCATCTTGTGGGGAACCAAGAACAAGAAAATCAGTAGGGTATTTAATTTTCCCACACAAGACTTCAACATCTCTAACAATCCCAATTGGTGAAATAGTATCTCTGTTGGCAAGCTTAATTGTAACATGAATATCTTCTATCTCAGTAGGTGCAATATCATGCATAATTTCTTTGTATAAGGAATGAGGTATTGCACTCACACTAGCACCCATATCACATAAGCCATGATAAAAATGATCTCCTATTTTAATAGAAATAACAGGCATGCCAACAACATGTCTATGTTTATTTTTTGTATTGGGTCTAGCAATTCTTGCAGCTTCATCACAGAAATAAATAACATGCCCATCAATATTATCGATCAAGAGATCTTTAACCATAGCAATACTAGGTTCAACTTTAATTTGCTTAGGAGGTGTAGGTGTTCTAGCATTACTCTTACGAACCACAGTTGAAGCTTTAGCATGATCCTTTATTCTAACGGGAAAATGTGGTTTCTCAATATAAGCAATAGGAACAATAGGATCAAAATTATAAGTAATAGTCTTTTCTTCAACTTTAATAGGTTCTACTACCTTTACTTCAATGGGAGGATGATATTTAAACCACTTATCCTTAGGGACATCAACATGAGTAGCAAATGATTCACAGAAAGAAGCTACTATCTCAGAGTCAAGTCCATATTTAGTGCTAAATTCATGAAAAGCATCAGTATCCATAAAAGATTTAACACAATCAAACTTAGGGGTTATACCTGACTCCTTACCTTCTCGAGTTCCCAGTCCTCAGAGTTGCATTTAATTCTTTCCAATAAATCCCATCTGAATTGAATAGTCTTCATCATAAAAGAACCAATACAAGAAGTATCGAGCATGGAGCGATTATTGAGAGAAAGCCGAGCATAAATTTCTTGAATAATAATTTCTCTTGAGAGCTCATGATTGGGGCATGAATATAACATTGAATTAAGCCTCCCCCAAGCTTGAGCGATAGTTTCTCCTTTTCGAGGCCAAAAATTATATATATATAATTACGATCACGATGACCAGATGCATAGGATAAAACTTCTGATCCAATTTCAATCGGTTGTAGTTCCATGATCCAATATCATCACATAGCCTAAACCATGTCAATGCCTTTCCCTTCAAATATAAATGGAAGACCTTCTTCTTGACGACATCCTCGGGAATACCTGCAAGCTTAAACAATCCACAAACTTCATCCACATAGATTAGGTGCATATCGGGATGTAATGTTCCATCTACTGTATAGGGATTAGCTAGCAGTTTCTCTATCATACCCGAAAGAATTTCAAAATAAATATTTTCAGTAGGTTCAGTAGGTTGAGGAGAAACTCTTTGCTCTTCTGGTCAGGGTGAAGATACCCCGAACAAGCCCCTCAAAGGATTATTTTCCATAGTAACAAGTGACAGTAAATTTCAGCACACTATGTAAATGTTTCCTTACCAAATTCCACCTACCAAAGGTGCTTCACTCCCCGGCAACGGCGCCAAAAAAGAGTCCTGATGACCCACAAGTATAGGGGATCTATCGTAGTCCTTTCGATAAGTAAGAGTGTCAAACCTAATGAGGAGCAGATGGAAATGACAAGCGGTTTTTCAGTAAGGTATTCTGTGCAAGCACTAAAATTATCGGTAACAGATAGTTTTGTGATAAGGGAATTCGTAACGGGTAACAAGTAACAGAAGTAACTAAGGTGCAGCAAGGTGTCCCAATCCTTTTTGTAGCAAAGTACAAGCCTAGACATACTCTTATATAACGCAAAGCGCTCCCGAGGACACTTGGGAATTACTATCAAGCTAGTTTTCATCATGCTCATATGATTCGCGTTTGTTACTTTGATAATTTGATATGTGGGTGGACCGGCGCTTGGGTACTGCCCTTCCTTGGACAAGCATTCCACTTATGATTAACCCCTCTCGCAAGCATACACAACTACGAAAGAAGAATTAAGGTAAACCTAACCATAGCATGAAACATATGGATCCAAATCAGCCCCTTACCAAGCAACACATCAACTTGGGTTTAAGCTTCTGTTACTCTAGTAACCCATCATCTACTTGTTACTTCCCAATGCCTTCCCCTAGGACCAAATCATGGTGAAGTGTCATGTAGCCGACGTTCACATAACACCACTAGAGGAGAGACAACATACATCTCATCAAAATATCGAACGAATACCAAATTCACATGATTACTTATAACAAGACTTCTCACATGTCCTTAGGAACAAATGTAACTACTCACAAATCACATTCATGTTCGTAACCAGAGAGGTATTAATATGCATTAAGGATCTGAACATATGATCTTCCGCCGAATAAACCACTAGCATCAACTACAAGAAGTAATCAACACTACTAGCAACCCACATGTACCAATCTAAGGTTTTGAGACAAAGATCGGATACATGACATGAACTAGGGTTTGAGAGGAGATGGTGCTGGTGAATATGTTGATGGAGGTTGACCCCCTCTTGATGAGAGGATCAATGGTGACGACGATGGCGACAATATGTTTCCCCGGCAAAACAGCTCCGCTGGAGCCCTAGATTGGTTCCGCCTCGAGATGGTGGAGCTTCGTCCCGAATGCTTCCTTATCATTTTTTCCAGGGCAAAAGACACCATATAGCAGAAGATGGGCATCGGGGGCCTGCCAGGTGGCCCACGAGGTAGGGGGAGCGCCCAGGGAGTAGGGCGCGCCCTCCACCCTCGTGGATGGTGGGTGGCCCCCCTCTGGTGCTTTCTTCGCCAAATATTCTTAATATATTCCAAAACTGACTTTCATGGAGTTTCAGGACTTTTGGAGTTGTGTAGAATAGCTCTCTAATATTTGCTCCTTTTCCAGCCCAGAATTCCAGCTGCCGGCATTCTCCCTCTTCGTGTAAACCTTATAAAATAAGAGAGAAAAGGCATAAGTATTGTGACATAATGTGTAGTAACAACCAATAATGCAATAAATATCGATATGAAAGCATGATGCAAAATGGACGTATCAGCTGCTGCCCCCAATTGTTCCGCGGTTCAGCAGGCGGGCCAGGTGCAAAGCCCAGTAGGTTGACGTAGTCACGGGTCGGGTGGAGGTTGCGGACGTAGAAGTATGACTTCTGCCACAACTTCGCCGACTCGTGCAAGACGACAAGGGGAAATCGGGTCCCGGCACCGGTGCGCCGCGCGACGACGCAAGCACCGCACTGGGCCGGCTCGCCCTTGGCCGCAGTGCCAAGCTTAAGGTAGAAGAACCTGCCCCACAACTCGAGTGTGGGCAGGACACCGAGGTAGCCTTTGCAGAAAGTGACAAAGGCGGAGAGAAGGACCACCGTGTTGGGCGTGAGGTGGTGCGGTTGAAGGCGGTAGAAGTCGAGGAACACGCGGAAGAAGCTGCTTGCCGGCAAGCCAAAGCCATGGAGGAAGTGGCTGCGGAAGACAACGTACTCATGGGACTGCGACTCCGGCAAGATCTCCCGCTCATCCGGAAGGAGCGTCCCCATGAACGCCTCGTTGGGCATCCGTCACGTCGCGCGGAGGAACTCGACGTGCCTGTCATGTACATTCGAGCCGTCCCACTCGCCTCGTGCCATGGTTCATGGTGGCTTGGCGGTAGCGCGGCAAGGTCGGGTGGCGGCGAGTCTGCGGTGGCGCGGTGAGGCAAGGCTAGGCGACGATGTGCTTCGGAGGCACTTCGGTGGCGGGTGGCGCAGCAGCGCAGCGGCAAGAAGAAGAAGAAGAAGAAGAAGAAGAGTGGAGGGGCGCACATGCGTTTGGCTGCACCCCTCCCTCCTACTTATAGGGCAGCAGTGGCGGAGCCGAACCGGTAGGTCGTGGGGAACATGGGGATTAACTGCGCTTTAAAAGCGCGTAATCATTACGCCCCGAAATGGCAACCGCCCGCCTCAGCCACAACGGATCCGCATGCATGCCGAGGCCCTGTAATGGTGGGCCCAGGCTTGCGGCGACTCCCCGTCGCGCGCGTGGGCTGACAGGCCGGCCTGGCTTGCTGGCGACGCGTGGCAAGCGAGCAAGGGGTAGCAGGCACGCCACCCAGCGGCGCCAGCCCGACGCCCGCCACGATGATTCAAATCCACCAAGCGGCCGGTTTGGCCTCGGCCGGCTCCTGGCAGACGGCTTCTTTAAGCTGGACGAAGCAAGGGCACGGGATCTTTCAGACGAGGAAACTGCTGACGTACTCCGTCTTTGAGCCGTGGTGTCTCACCAGCTTCGGGGATGGAGGGATTGACCACGGGTAGCCTCATCCACACCCCTTAGCATTTCAAGACATCGGTGCTAGCAAAGCCCCTCGCACCTTTCGGACACGCGACTGGCTCCTTGGGCCGGCTCCCAGAAGACGGTGCCCTCTTAGAAGGCGGCTCTTGGGGGAGGCCAGCTCGGAGCAGATGACCCGTCCTCCCCTCGGAGTCTGCACTCCATCACTGCGACAAGATGGGCCGTGGCTACAGGGCCACCCACTCCCCCGAATCCCGGAGAGCATGGCTATAGTACGGGCTGATCAGGCGATCATCTGCCTGCCAGGCGCGGCACTATAGCCATGCGGCTCATGACATGTCCCTCGTCAGCAAGGGCCATGCTCCCATGACGAGCGATCAGTACGGTCCGCAGGCGGTGGGCCCTACCTGTCCATGAGCTCCTAGAAGACGGCGCTCCCTAAGAAGGCGGCTTTGGGGGCGGACCGACTTCCAACAGCCGGATCTTCCCTCCCCTCGGAGTCCACACGCAATTACTTCGACAAGACGGAGTATGGCTTTAGTGGGCGCTGACCAAGCGGCGGGATGGTAGCCATACGACTCTTGACGCGGCCTCCATCATCAAGGACGAAGCTACAACAAAAGGCAATAAGCATGGCCCGTAGGCGGTGGGCCCTACCTGTCGGCCGGATTTTGGAATCAGGCCGGACCCACCAAGTGGCGGGCCCCAGCAGCCAGCAGAGAACCCAGCAACCTTAGACACTAGCGTCCGGGTCCTACACCTAGCCATATTACCATTGTACCCCTGGGGGTAGGCCTATATAAACCCCAAGGCCCACCCATGCAAAGGGTGCAGCCCTCATTCCCCCACACACACCATAGCTAGGAGAAGTAAGAGAGCTATCCTTGCCCTTCTTCTTCCTCTAGCACACAGCTCAAGGAGCGACCTTGTAGCCACCATTTGATCATAGTCATCATGCAGAGACCCCGCACAGCAGGACCAGGGGTGTTATCTCCCTGGAGAGCCCCGAACCTGGGTACGTCTCGTGTGCGATCGAGCTCACGCCCATTCCCGCTTCCAGGGCCCGATGACGTCCTCTTGGCCCCATCCATGATAAGCCACCCCTGGCATCTGTCGTGAGAATACCCCGACAACAAGGCACACCAATATGATGTACTAGTACAAAAAGTACAAAAGAGAGAGAAGATGTTGTGGTATTTGCACGACAGATGCCATGGGGTTACTTATCTCGTGTGGTTAGGGGCCGAGGGCGTCTGAATGCGGGATTAGGCACGAGCACGATGAACACAGAGACATGCCCAGGTTCAGGGGCCTTCGGTGGAGGTAACACCGCTAGTCCTGTAAGGATCACTAAGATGAACACAAGGTGTACATGGTTGCTCCTAGAGCTGTATCGGAGGAGTAAGAGGAGAGCTCTAGCTCTGCTCTCTGCCTCAAGTGTGTGGGTGTGGTGGAAATATTGAGCCAACCCCCTCTTAGGGGGGCTCCTGGGAGGCCTTATACTTCGGCCTCCTAGGTTACAAAATGCCTGAGAAAGAGGGGTGGGCCCTTGTTGCCAGCATCTCTAGCCTCTAGTGGGGCCCGCTGGTTGCGGGGTCCTATTGACCATGGGGCCCGTTGGCTGCAGGGTCCTGTCGCCCATGGGGCCCACCGGCTGCACGACATTGTGGCCCATAGGGCGCGGTGTTATGGAAGGGGAGGCGCATGCGTGCTGCAGCGCCGGGCTGCCCCGACGCTAGTCATCCCAGTGAGCGGTACCGACAGCACTGTGGCCATGCTCCACACAAGGTGGAGTATGTCTTGTCGTACGGTTGGATTTGACAGGTGATGACCCTACCGGTTGTTGACTGCTGCCAAACGGCCCGAGCGAGGTGCTATGTCCAGCCGGCCTCCAGTAGGAGGAGCCGGCTGAAGGGCCAACCAGTTTGAGGGATCAGAGCCATCCCAATGTTTTGAAATGTTGACTTGTCTCCTTGAGCCTACCCGGGTCCCCCCGACAGTAGCCCCTCAAATTGTTGAGGTCCTGCAGTCTTTGGAGGAGGGCCTCCACAGGTTTCCCCTGAAGATAGGTTGTAGACGGCGATTGATGCAGAGCATCCTACGGACATCACCATGTCAAGAGTCCATTCGGCAAGTGACACGTGCGACATCTACTTCACATACACAAAGGTGAATCATCTCCTTTACACGTGCTCACTTAACCCCTTCGAGGATCATATACTACTTGACACTTTTCCCGTGTGCATGCATAGGTATTGTGGGAGCTTCATGGATGTAGAGGAGGACTGCAAGCGCCAAGGAACAACTACACCATCCGTGACGGAAGCGTGGAAGCAAAGACGGAAGAAGACGGAGCTGCTGAAGCTACAGCAGCCGGACATCTGGGCCAGAGGCCGGACATCTGGCGCCTGGGTAGCCGCGCAGGAGCTGCCCCAACAGATGGCCAAAAGCATCAGTGGCCGGACATCCGGCGGCCATCCCGGACATCCGGCGCGAGACCATAGCCCGGACATCTGGCGTCATCCTGGAAATCCAGCAGCGCCTATCCGGAGAAGAACATATTCGGCCACCGCCAGGCCGGACATCCGGCCAGTGCCCCGGACATCCGGCATCTCGCGAACTGCCAGACATCCGGCCCCCAGCCCAGGCATCCGATGCCTGCCTGCGTGCATGGATAGGGCCCGAGGCCCATGTATCCCCCCTCCCACTTACCCCTTCGTGGGCTAGCACTATATATAGACCCCCTCCTCCTTCTAGTTTGGGTTAGCAATGGTTTAGCTCATTATAGAGATAGAGCTTTGCTCATCCTTATGGTTCTTCTCGATCGAGAGACTGCGGCCTCTTCGGAGAAGATCCACGCTTGGATACAAGACCCCTCACAGGAAGATCCCTCGCTGATTCAAGGCCTCCTCAAGAAGATGAACTAGTTACCGTTTGTATCATCCTTTATTGATCATGGATCGTGTATCTCTTTATGTTCATGGATCTAGCACATGTATGATCATTTCTTGTTGATTTGAGTGATTTCCCTCGTGTTTCCCCTCGTTTTTTCCCCTCGTGTTCTTCGTAGGATCCGCTCCAATCGTGAAAGATTGGCCCTAGGGTTTCCACCCTACATCATCTTGGATCAGAGCAAGGTTGATCACGAATTTGGAGCCCCTACCCCTTGTTTTTCTAGCCTTCCTTTGTTTGATTTCGTCCTAATTTTGAAAATCCCATCCAAAATAGCCCCCATTTTTTTGTGATATGTGGGTTTGATGATGTTTTGTTGATTTTGATCCATGGATTCGATGTGTTTCGAGTAGATCTATCTTTCCCCCAAGTTTCCCCACTTTCCATCCACGAAATCTGAGAAATTTTGCCCCCAAAATCATCAATTTCCGCCCCCAAAACCGAGTTCCTCAAGTTCATCCTCGGTTTTGGAGCCCAGACATCAGGCCCGTGGCCCCGGACATCTGCCCCCCTGGACATCCGGCCCGTAGCCCAGACATGCGGCTCCTGGAGCGCAATTTCACGCGCGGTTTTGGACATAAGGTCCCGGACCCACCCCGGATGTCCGACCCGTGGCACTTCAGCCTCCCGTGTTTCACCGTTTTGACCATAACTAATTCATCCCAACTTAACCCAATTTTGTTTGTGTTGTGAGTTGTGTCTCCTAAGGTGTTTTGGCTACTTAGGGACCGTGCTTTTAGCTCCGACAGATACCCTTCCACCACCTTAACCCATTATGACCTGGTTTCCACCAGTACTTCCGCAACCACCACCGCTTTTCCGCTACCACCATTTGACATTTGCCTTTGGAGATTTTGTGTTTGCGGTTTTTCCATTTCCTAGGGAGTTTCGGCTAACTAGGAACGGTTCGGCATCGACAACACCCCCGCTCAACTTTGACAAGCATTCGACATCGACCACCTTCACCATTTTGACACTCTAATCGCAAGGAAGACGGTATCCTCTATATCACCTTGGTATCGTGGTATCCCATCATTGTACGTTCATTCTTTCCATTGCTTTGATAACCCCTAGCCCATTTTGCATCGCTTACCTATCAAGACTAGCCTTTGAGTATTGCCGGCAACGTTACTTGTGCACATTAGTGATCATCGATCTGCCCGTCCATTGCATACAGACCGTACCATATTGGTATCATCTTGGTATCATATCATCTCTTGTGTCACAAGATTGTTCCCGCATATACACAATTGCTATGTTGGTTTGTGCATTTCGCATAAGTGGCCATATAAAAAAACAAAGAGAATAAGCTTTTAAGCAAAGAGAAAAACAAAGAGCTTGTAAGCAATAGCCATAGAATCATAGCACATTGCATCAGATTGTCATATCTGATGATCTTTGATCATCTTCAGAGGAACACTGGGAACCATATATACATAGTGTCGTGGAATATTCACGGCAGATGTCCTAGCGAAAGGACTTAGTCGTGGAGCCATAGCAACTAGGTAGCTTAAAGGAGTTAAACAGGACAAAGGACACGGGAGTTTATACTGGCTCAGCCCCTTGCGGTGAAGGTAAAGGCCTAATCCAGTTTGAGGTGGTATTGCTTATGTCTGGATTACCAGGGAGCGAATCCGCTTTACCTAGCTTTCGATCTGTTGTTTCTTGTCCTAAACCGCCGCCGGGTCGTCCCTTTATATACACAGGTCGACACCTTTCCTTATAAATAGTCACAGACAACCTCTTCTCATTCTCCCCTCTTTCCATCGTCTTCCTCCTCTCGCGACTCTCCTGTGCTCGAGCTCCGCCGCCACCGCGATGCACACCGTCGTCCTTGTCCTTGGCCGCTGCATCACCCTGAACGAACCAGAGAACGGCAGCGCTCCTCCGCAGCTGATCTGCATCTGTAAGTACTCGCTCTCCTGTACCCTAGATTCGCATTAGGGTTTCTGAGCTTTTCGTGTTCTTCATAGTTCGTTGTTCATCTTCAACCCAAGGCACCCGTTGATCTGGAATAGCATAAAACTTGTGCGGTAGCCTTCAATGCCAGCGGATCCTTTTACCGTGAAAAGAGATCTCATTAGAGCTTATGAACTCCTCTGTACTGGGTTTAGGTCTTGATTTATTTTCTTTTTCTGAACTGCCACCGATCCGAAATAATGGCTGTAACCTGTGAAACCTGTTTATACGGTACTTAACAAAAAACTGCACCTTGATAGATCCACCTAGTCATGGCGGCTCATATCACCGGCTGTAGTTAAATTCAATGCTCAACAGATTTCTCCTTTGATAGACATCAAACTGCTCATGGCAGCTTACATAACCCGCTGTAACTAGTCATATACCATTAGGCCCCTTTTTAAGTCGCCATTCTGAATATGTGCTGTAATACTTTCCGTCCAGCTTAATTTGAACCGGCAAACTTTGTTCTTTTTCTTTTTAGGCTTCCTTCTTCATAATGCTACCCAAAACAACCACTTCCTGTAACTGGGTTCCCTCCATCGTCACGGAAAACACATTTCAAGACTTTGTGAAAACCGGTTATTTGCCGAAGAAGTCTGTCATGTCTTACCGTGCCCCAAAGCCGGAAGAAGAGAAACCTCAGCCCAAGGAAGGCGAAGTCATTGTCTTAACTGATCTAGGAACCGTGGCTTCTCACCGCTCGGCTCTAAATTCTTCCGGGACGTTCTGCACTTTTTCAACCTTCATCCTCAAGACATCGGACCCAATTCCGTGTCAAACATATGCAAATTCCAAGTGTTCTGTGAGGTGTACCTTCAAGAGGAGCCCGGTGTGGAGCTATTCAGAGAGTACTTCTATTTGAACCGCCACAGACCCAGCTTAGAACTTGGTGGGATCTCGATCCAACGACGGAGGGATGCTATTTCCCCTTATGCGCACCTGCCGAGTCATCCCAAGGATTGGAACCATACATGGTTCTACTGCAAGGACACTTCTCCGGCTGATGAGAATGGACTGCCCGGCTTTCGCGCCCTATCTCTTGAATCAAATCATCCTCTCCCTAACAAGCTGACAGCTGTTGAGCGCAAAAGACTCGCCCCCACTATTGCCAAGGTTAAAGCTCTCTTGGGAAACGGCTTAACCGGCATTGACTTGTTTCGATGCTGGGTCGCATGGCGGATCGTCCCCTTGAGTCGCCGCACTGGCTTAATGTACACCTAAACCGGTAGCACAAAGGATCCACTATGCCACAGCTCTGAGGATTTAACAGATGACACCATTAATGAGATGACAAAGTCGCTTCTGAATGAGAGTCCGGCTAACTGCAGCAAGGTGGGCCTAAGCCCTTTCTAGGAATCTAACCCTGCACCAGAAGTAAGCTGCCAAACTAGCTATTTTGCCTTCATCCTTAATACTTTATTTAGTTCAACTTTGATGATTTCACAGGCTGATGATGACTTTTGGAAGAAAGAATATGATCATGAAGCTATGAAAAGGGCCAAGAAGGTCAAGAAAGCCACCAAGAGAACCACCAAGAAGAAGGGGAAAAATCCCAGTGCTTCTGAGCTGCTTCAACTGGATGACACCTCTGAGTCGGAGGTAGCCCTTGACTCTCTTGGCTCCTTTTTCAACCATCTTATTGACATTGACTATCATCAGGATGACAGGGGACCAGTCAAGCTCTTGAGGAAGAGGTAACTATCATTTCATCCGAATCCGAGCCCTTGCCAAGACAGAAAATCTGAAGAGTAACCCAGAAAGTAAGATATTCACACCCCTTAGGTCATCTGGATCCTCACTTTCTTTTGAAGCAACAACAACACGAGAGGCGGTGACAGACTCGGACTAGCAAGGATGCAGAACTATCCTCCGGCTTACTGAACACTCCGAGGAAGCGTCGAAATGAGGTCACCCTCGAATTAAACTCTTTTTATCCTTTGGCAGGTCTCATTCACCAACCACTCAACTCTTCCGAATCAAATTATCAGGAAACATCTCATTCCTCTTCCGGCGACTCAATTCAATCTCATCTGCTGGCTTTCAAGACTGCTCCCGGGTAATGGCAATTTACTTATCATTTACTCATTATGATCCTTTTATACTTATACTGACCTTTTATGACTCATGCAGTGGAAAAGCCAAGCCTAGCAAGAGGGCAAAGATGAATAAGCTGGTCAAAGACCCGAAAGTCCGTGAGCCGAAGCAACAAACCCCGGCACCTGAAATCTTTGTCCCTCAATCATCTGAGCCGGTTCTTAACGCTCCATCAACGACTCATGCACCTCCTATTGATCAAGCCTGTGACAACACTTTGAATCCTGAAGCCCCAAGCCCTGTCAAGACGGCCGATGCACAAACCGATGATGTAGTGATTACCAAGACCGGCTTTAAAGAGCCGGGAAGACCTACTGCCCTGGCCAAGCACTCTGCCAAGGAAGAACACTTGAGCAGCACAAAGTGCGATTTGATGTCGCCAATTATTCTCAACTGAGCATTGGTGAAGTATATTCTGGCTTTCTTAGTCAAGTACACAGCAGCCGTGAGCTTGAGGTTGACATGGTTAAGCAGATGCACCAAAATTTTGAGGTAGGAGCTCCTCCATTCTTAAGTTATGCATATCCTGCTAGCCCCCAAGTCTACTATTTATGATGAATTTGAATATGATGTAGACTTTATCACCATGAACATGAATAACAACCTATGAAAGAATCCTTACAAAATCCGGCTTAAAGCCTCCGGTTTAAATAGATATGTCTTGATTAGCACTGAACCCGTAGCCCCCAAGGGCCAGTTTAATCTGTATGAATGAGCCGATCCTTCATACTCTTGAAAACAGTACTTACTTGTGTAGTTCTCATGAGCCGGCTGTGGCCGTTTGTAGCACCAAGGGGTCGTCGTAAAATTGCAACAAGACAAGCAATATGCATTAGCCCCCAAGTGCCAAGTACTCTTGCTCGCAAAGTGCTCGGGACTTATTCACTTAAGCTGCCACGTAAATAAAGCTTTCGGTAGACATTAGCCCCCAAGTGCCAAGTGTTGTTGCTTGCAAAAGGCTTGGGACTTAATGTTTTGAACTAATCATTGAATTATGATTTTTGATCCGGTGTATGAACATACCACCACTACTCAACTTCAATCAGAGCTGTCTGATTTGAAGACTCATTTGGAGCTGCAAGAGGCTGAGACCCAGAAGGCGAACTCAAAGTTCGAATTCAGCATGGCTGAGGCAGAAAAACTGAAAGCTGGCTTTGAAGTTGAAAAAAGCGCCTGGGTGGAAGAAAAGATTGCCTTGACACATCAGGCTGAAAAGGCGAAGGCGGCTCTCCAGGAAGCGACCACGAAACTCACCGGCTTAATGGGCCATGTGTCCCAGATGGTTTCGGCTATCTTTGGTAAGTCGCTTTATGATTGTCAAATTTGAATATCCTCCTTGATGATATGAACCGCCTTTAATCCATCCATGATTATTACGTAGGCCCTAGGAGCACCAATCCCAACCAGGATATGCTTGTGAAGCTGAAGGCGGTTTACATGCTTGTGGAGCAGCTTCACACTGGTGCACAGCGTGCATTGGCCATAATTTCTCCGTCCAATGAAGCGCCCACTCTCTTGGTTGATTTGTTAAGGAAACTTTCCGTTCTACCTGAGCGGTTTAGTGAGATGAAGCGATCATCGGCAAGATCCGGAGCTATGACTGCTTTAAGCCAGGCCAAAGCATGGTTACAAGAGCTAGACCCAGCCTATATCTCTATCGGGTATCCAAGCATTAAGGAAGACGGCACTCCGTTTGGCCAGAAGGACTTTGCTGCTTGCGTGAAGGATATACGTCCTCTGGCCAGTCTGATTGCCAATGGGACAGACCCCGCCAAGTATCAACCGGCTTATGACTTGGGAAATCGGAAGATGCCAACGCCATCTTACAAAGTGAAAGATCTTATCCCCCCCAATCCGTAAGCACACTTTTGCTCCTAAAGTTGACCCGTCCAAGCTTATTGATGATGAAGCTGAGTTCCAAGCTTTGAGTGGCATTGACTGGTCATCACCAACCTTTCAGGAAGTAGAACAGGACGAAGAATTGGAGAGGGATGATCCAGAAGCGTTGGGCCATCAGAATCAGGAAGATTGATCCGCTGGGTGGTTCATATTTCTGACCTTCTGAAAAGCAGTTAATCATTTGGACTCATTGAGTCATGTAATAGGGTAGCAATAACTTTTCTCTGGCGTGCCATCGTGCACGTTTTGTGTTGTGCTCAGCACTATTAAGCCGCCACTTTATAGTTATCCTCTTTATACTTATCATATTGTTTGACTAGTGCAGATGAATTTTTTTGGATTATCCTGCACACAAAATAGATCACAAGATCCCTTGGCAGTTTACCGCAGCGCATGTCATAATACCTCGCATATAACCACTGATGCTTAAAATAGTTATGGATAAGGCTGGTTGAACCCGAATTGAAACATAATAATAACAATATCATACCTGTGATATTGAATTGTACTGTCGGTTTACAATACCTGTGCAGTAAGGGTGAGTACCCAAAGCTTTAGAAGCCAATATTTCCAAGTGTTTGATATCATCATGTATGGGTGATGTATCACCTTTCATTAAGCCGGGTAATAGAAACCACGGGTCTGCTTCAAATATGAGCTGTAAGATTGAAGGCTTCATGGCTAGAATCACTTTAAATCAAAAGGCAAGATAATATCAAGAAGAACCGGAAGAAATCTCCAAAAAATCAAGCCAAATGACAAAAAGCGAGGCTATGCTTCGAATACGAGTAGGAAGCCGGACCATAAGGGTTGATAGGATGATTCGAATATGATTAGGAAGCCCCCGAATGGTTTTTGGCATTGCGCCTATCAAAGGGGTACCGACAGCTATGATTCGAATACGATTAGGAAGGACCCCAGTGACCAAAGTATTTTAACGGCTATGATTCGAATATGATCATGAGCCAAACCAAAAGGGGTTAATAGCTATGATTCGAATACGGTCCAACCGCAAGTGACCAGAGTGTTTTACGGCCATGGTTCGAATACGACCAGGAAGCCAGACCAAAGGGGTTAATAGCTATGATTCGAATGCGATCAAGCCCCCAATGATCAAATTGTTTAATGGCTATGATTCGAATACGATCAATAAGCCGGACCAAAAGGGGTTAATAGCTATGATTCGAATACGACCAAGCCCCCAAATGATCAAAATGTGTAACGACTATGGTTTGAATACGACCAGGAAGTCGGACCAAAGGGATTAAGAGCTATGATTCGAATACGATCAAGCCCCCAATGATCATGGAGTTATGATGATGAAGACACATGATTGTTGAGGATGAAACAATAGAGGCCCTGCTTTATTGTAATCATCATAATATATACATCGTGAAAAAATATGTACATCATAAGAGTCGGTGGCTCAAGTGTAGTAAGGCCGAAGATGAGCGATATTCCACGGCCGGCGGGTCTCCTCCTCCGACTTGCGTGAGTCCTTGTGCTCTCGAATATCGATAAGGTAGTATGACCCGTTGTTCAAGTTCTTGCTGACCACAAAGGGACCTTCCCAAGGTGGGGATAACTTATGCATATCAGTTTGATCCTGGATGAGCCAGAGCACCAAATCACCTTCCTGAAAGGTTTTGGACATAACCCGGTGGCTGTGGTAACGGTGCAGGTCTTGTTGGTAAATCACCGAGGGAGCCGCCGCAAGGTCACGCTCCTCATCTAACAGGTCAAGTGCATGATGACGTGCTTGTTCATTATCAGCTTCAACGTAAGCCGCCACGCGGGGCGAGTCATGGCGGATGTCACTAGGGAGAACCGCCTCTTCTCCGTAAACCATGAAGAAAGGCGTGTAACCCGTAGATCTGTTGGGCGTAGTATTGATACTCCATATCACAGAAGGTAACACTTCCACCCAACAACTCAGCATCCTGTACAACAAAACCATAAGCCGAGGCTTGATGCCTCTCAGAATTTCTTAATTGGCTCTTTCAGCTTGACCATTGGATTGAGGGTGAGCTACAGACGAAACATCAAGTCGAATATGCTCATGTTGACAAAACTCTTTCATAGCACCCTTCGGCAGATTAGTGCCATTATCAGTTATGATGCTGTGGGAAAGTCAAGGCAAAAAAATCACCTTTTTAATGAACTGAACCATTGTTGCCGCGTCACACTTACTGACTGGCTCTGCTTCAACCCACTTTGTGAATTTGTCAACCGCCACCAAGAGGTGGGTCTTTTTATCTTTGGACCTTTTGAAAGGCCCAACCATATCAAGCCCCCAGACTGCAAACGGCCAAGTAATTGGAATCATCCTCAATTCTTGAGCCGGCACATGAGCTCGCCGTGAAAATTTCTAACAACCATCACATTTACTGACCAAATCCTCTGCATCAGCATGAGCCGTCAGCCAATAAAATTCGTGACGAAAAGCTTTGGCCACAAGAGACTTTTAACCGGCATAATGACCACAATCTCCTTCATGAATCCCACGGCCTTCCTCAGGAGAGATGCAACGCTGAAATGCCCCAGTAACACTACGATGGTGTAACTCGCCATTGGCAATTGTCATTGACTTCGACCGTCGGGTTATCTGCCTGGCCAAGGTTTCATCCTCAGGTAACTCGCCCCGGGTCATGTAAGCCAAATATGGTACTGTCCAATCTGGGATAACGTGAAGAACCGCCACCAATTGTGCCTCCGGGTCTGGAACAGCCAGATCTTCCTCTGTAGGCAATTTGATAGAAGGGTTATGCAGAATATCCAAAAAGGTGTTAGGTGGCACCGGCTTACGTTGAGACCCCAACCGGCTTAAGGCATAAGCCGCCTCATTTTTCCTACAATCAATGTGTTCCACTTGATAACCCTTGAAGTGCCCAGCAATAGCATCAACTTCGCGGCGGTAAGCCGCCATGAGTGGATCCTTAGAATCCCATGTGCTTGAGACTTTTTTAGCCACCAAGTCTGAGTCACCGAAACATCTCACCCGGCTTAAGTTCATCTCCTTAGCCATCCGAAGACCATGGAGCAAGGCTTCATACTCAGCTGCATTGTTAGTACAAGGAAACATCAACCTTAGAACATAACAAAACTTGTCACCTCGAGGGCAAGCTAAAACAACTCCAGCCCCCGAGCCCTCCAATTGCCTAGACCCATCAAAGTGAATAGTCCAATATGTGTTATCCAGCTTCTCTTCCGGCATCTGCAGCTCTGTCCAGTCGTTGATGAAATCTACCAGTGCTTGAGACTTGATGGCAGTGCGAGGCATATACTTCAAACCGTGAGGCCCAAGCTCAATGGCCCAGTTGGCTACCCGCCCAGTGGCTTCTCTGTTTTGAATAATATCCCCTAAGGGAGCAGAACTGACCACGGTGATGGGATGACCCAGAAAATATTGTTTAAGTTTCCGGCTGGCCATGAACACCCCATAAACGAGCTTTTGCCAATGTGGATACCTGTTCTTGGACTCAATAAGCACCTCACTGATGTAGTAAACCGGTCGTTGAACCGGATGTTCCTTGCCAGCCTCCTTCCGTTCCACCACAACGGAAACACTGACGGCATGGGTGTTAGTGGCAACATATAACAATAATGGATCCTTATCAATGGGAGCAGCAAGGACTAGCGGCTCAGCTAGCTGACTCTTCAAGTCTTCAAACACGTCGTTAGCAGCGTCACTCCAGATGAAGTTATATGTTTTCTTCATCATCTGATACAGCAGTATGGCCTTCTCATCTAACCGGCTTATGAACCGGCTTAAGGAAGTAATACGATCCGCCAGACGCTGAACATCATTGATACATGCCAGCTTTTCTAGGGAGGTGATGGCCTTGATCTTCTCCGGGTTAGCCTCAATGCCTCTTTTAGAAACCAGAAAACCCAAAAGCTTGTGTGCTGGCACACCAAAAATGCACTTGGCCGGGTTAAGCATCATCTTGTTGACCCGGAGATTATCGAAGGTTTCTTTCAAATCATCTATCAAAGTTTCCTTCTCTCTGGATTTCACCACAATGTCGTCCACATAAGCATGAACATTGCGCCCAGTCTGACTGTGAAGACAATTCTACACGCATCGCTATAAGTCGCATGGGCACTCTTGAGCCTGAAAGGTGTAGACACATATCAGAAGGCTCCAAAATGGAGTGATGAAAGCTGTCTTCTCCAGGTCCTTAACTGCCGTCTTGATCTGATGATAACCAGAATAAGCATCCAAAAAACTCAAACGCTCTGAACCCGCCGTAGCATCAATGATTTGATCAATATGATGGAGAGCAAAAGGATCAGCCGGACAAGCCTTGTTTAGGTACGTGTAGTCCACACACATGTGCCAAGTGCCATTTTTCTTAAGCACCAGTACCGGATTAGCCAACCATTCTGGATGAAAAACTTCAACAATGAACCCAGCCGCCAAGAGCCGGGCCACTTCTTCACCAATGGCCTTACGCCTCTCCTCGTTGAAACATCGAAGGAATTGCTTGACCGGCTTAAACTTCAGATCAATATTAAGAGTGTGCTCAGTGAGTTCCCTCGGTACACCCGGCATGTTAGAAGGCTTCCATGCAAAGATGTCCCGGTTCTCACGGATGAACTCGATGGGCGCGCTTTCCTATTTTGGATCCAAATTAGCACTTATACTAAACTGCTTAGATGAGTCGGCAGGAACAAAATCAACCAGCTTGGTGTCATCGGCCGACTTAAACTTCAGCACCGTATCATGCTCTGTAGTTGGCTTTTTCAAAGATGTCATATCCACCGGGTCAACATTGTCCTTGTAGAACTTCAATTCCTCTGTTGCACAGACCGACTTAGCATAAGCAGCATCACCTTCTTCACACTCCAGGGCTATGTTCCGACTCCCATGCACTGTGATGGTCCCTTTATAACCCGGCATAAAAAAATGAGCTGTAAATAAACATAACACGGCCGTACCATGAACTTGGCATAAGTCGGCCGTCCAAACAGAGCGTGGTATGGGCTCTCGATTTTGACCACTTCAAAGGTTAAATTCTCAGCCCTGGAATCATGCTCAACGCCAAAGGCCACATCCAGCTCAATCTTGCCTACAGGGTATGACGACTTACCAGGCACCACTCCATGGAAAACAGTATTGGATGTCTTAAGATTTTTATCAGTTAACCCCATGCGATGGAAAGTCTCATAATAAAGGATTTTAATGCTACTACCTCCATCCATGAGTACCTTAGTGAATTTGCATCCACCAACTTGAAGCACCACCACCAAAGCTAAGTGAGCCGGGTTATCGACCCGGGGAGGGTGATCCGCTCGACTCCACATAATGGGTTGCTCAAACCATCGCAAGTAATGAGGAACTGCCGGCTCAATGGTGTTCACAGCTTGCTTGTGGAGCTTTTGGTCCCGCTTGCATAAACTCGTGGTGAAAACATGATACTGCCCACTATTCAACTACTCTGGATTACTCTGATATCCGGATTGTTGTTGCTGCTGACCCCCCTGGCCGGATTGCTGATTGTAACCACCCTGATTACCTTGATTATAACCACCCTGATTACTTTGGTGGCCCTGGAAGCCAGGATTAGAACCGCCACCTCCATAACCCGGGCCATGAGAACCACCACCGCCTGAGCCGCCGCCCGATCCATGATTGCTGTGAAACGAGTCAGAATTTTTGAAAGCCCTCATAATGGAACAATCCTTCCAAAGGTGAGTAGCTGGTTTCTCCTATGTGCCATGCTTTGGACAAGGCTCATTCAGCAACTGCTCAAGAGTAGGACCTGATCCACTGTTCTGAGGAGGCGGCCTCACCTTACGACGCTGATTATTGCCCTATGCATCGGTGTTAGCCACAAACTCTGAGCTACCATCAACCTTGCGTTTACCGTTGCCCCCTGATTCGCCGGGTTATGCTGCTGACCCTGGGCGTTGCCGTTCCTTTTTCCCTTCCCTATCTTTTCATTGTCAGACTCGGGGTCCTTGGTACTATCAGAGTCGGCATATTTGATTAGAGCCGCCATCATCTGCCCCATATCATTACAATCGCACTTGAGGCGCCCCAACTTCTGTTTAAGAGGCAAAAACAACAATTTTTCTCCAACATTAAGACCGCAGAGCCGACATTCATGTTATCAGATGAATGTATGATAGCTTTGACCCAGCGCACCCAATGGGTCGTTGATTCACCCTCCTCTTGGGCGCATGTAGCCAAGTCCACAATCGACATGGGTTGTTTGCATGTGTCCTTAAAGTTTTTAATAAACCGGGCCTTTAACTCAGCCCATGACCCGATGGAATTAGCCGACAACCCCTTTAACCAAGTACGGGCCATTTCGTCCAGCATCATGGTGAAGTACGTGGCACACGCAACGTCACTAACTTCCAATAATTCCATGGCCATCTCATAACTTTCAATCCACGCCTCAGGGGGTAAGTCGGGTGTGAAATTAGGCACCTTTCGAGGTCCATTGAAATCCTTGGGCAAACGCTCATTACGCAGAGCCGACACCAAACAGGGTACACCTGTAGATCTAGAGATCACGCCTGCCTCAATTGAAGTCGTTGGGTAAACCAAAAGGGGATGGTGAGCCACCTGCTGAGCCGCTTGCTCGGCTTCTCGACGCACTCTGTCCTGACCAACCAAATTAAGAGCTCCATCATGCGCCAGGTCATGCCCACGCGGCTGGTCAGGGCATTGGGTGTTGCTTGAAACGGCTGGTGAGTCCATGTGCCTGCTATAACTCCGGCTTGGGCGAGGGGTCGAGTGAATCCTATCTCGACTGTAAGAATATGCCTCCTGCTGCACCAATGCTATCTGAAGAAGTTCTCTGACCCTTCGTGTTTCAACCACTGTTGGAGAGTTGCCATCCACCGGGAGAGCCGCCAACCATGCTGCCTCGGCAATCATGTTCTCCCGTCATGCGTTGGTACATGCTGAGGCAGAGCGGCATTCAGACGAGGGGGTTCCGTCATGCGTGGTTGAACCGGCGTTCCAACCCTAGGTGGTGCAGCCCAGTTTATCTCCGGCGGACTACTGGTCCCTGCTCCTGGCGTGCGAAAGAGGTTTCTCGCCTCGTAAACCATAGGTAGACGAGACTGATGCCTCCTCCTCATGATTTCATTTGAAGCATTTTGATCCATCGTAAGCTGGAAAGCCTCTGACTAAATCCGTTGGGCCTGACCATCCAGAGCAGCCCTTTCTACGGCTATCCTGATGTCCTCTGCCGCCAGGTCTTCATTGGCTAGTGCTACCTCATCACGTAACTTTGCAACCTCCGCGTCATGCCGAGCTTGATTCACCGGGCTGACCACTGTTGTCAATAGATCTGTCAGTTTATAAATTAAAGCCATCAAAACCTGAGCCGGCGGGCGCACATGGCCTCCTGCCCCGGCTGCCGTCACTACTGCTGACCCGGAAGTCATCGCTGCTACGGTTGAAGAATTTTGCCCAGGCTGCGTACCAGCCATGAAGATCCCGACTCTGTTTGGCGGCTCGTAGGGGTCCAGAATGCTGTCGCCATAAGAATAGCCCCCAAGCCCACCATCTTGCAGTTGATACAACAAAGTGATCTCACCCGTGGACGACTGACCATCAGAGTAGATGGCCGTCTCACCACCAGACATAGATCCTTCATCGAATTCTGCTCCATGGATGCATCCCACGAAGCCATGTTTCACGGCGGGCTGAGCTCGGGCGGGTCTCACACGCTGAGCCGTCTCGATGATGTCGGTGCAGATGTCCGGCTCAGGGCCCGACTTGCGATGTTGCCGATGAAGACACGGATTCCACCAAAGGGGACCGGGCACCCGTACTCAATTGAGCCGGCCTCAGGGCCCCAGCCTGCATCGTCGATGTAGAGCTTGCCGCGACGACTCTTAGTCATCCGCCCACAGCGTATCCCTTGAGCCCTTCGAAGCTGCCCTTTAAGAACTCAAAACCACCGTGCGCTGGCCCCATGGTGGGCGCCAACTGTCGTGGAATAGTCAAGGCAGATGTCCTAGCAAAAGGACTTAGTCGTGTTGCCATCGCAACTAGGTACCTTAAAGGGGTTAAACGGGACAAAGGACGAGGGAGTTTATACTGGTTCGGCCCCTTGCGGTGAAGGTAAAGGCCTAATCCAGTTTGAGGTGGTATTGCTTATGTCTCGATTACGAGGGAGCGAATCCTCTTGACCTAGCTTTCGATCTGTTGTTTCTTGTAATGAACTGCCGCCGGGTCGTCCCTTTATATACACAGGTCGATGCCCAGCGGCTCACGGAGTCCCGACCGGCTCATAGACAACGTGTCTGGCTCGGTGACTATCTATACATGCCTTACGATACAAGTCTTACATATATGGTCGTTTATCTCTATGGGCCTTAAGTCGCCCTTGGGCCTTGGGCCCTTATCTTGAACCGCCATCTTTAATATCCTCGTGGGCTTCATATGATGAATCGCCATAGGTATAACCCAGCCCCTCCTGGGCAGGTCATACCTAATAGTTATATCCCCAACACATAGCATACTTGGTATAGAAGTTGTTGCATTTTTGTCTCTTATAGGTTGCGCACAAGTGTCGTATCCGCCTATTGAGCAATCGAGCTAGCATCTCTCCAGCGTTGTGCAACAAGAGCATTTTCCGTGGATTCCATATTTTGAGCTTGTTCCTTGGTTGCACGACCCCAATTATCTATCCGTGTGTGTGTTTCCGTGTGCCACATTTTGCTATTGGTCTACTTGTTTCACTTGCAAATTTGTGAATCTCTTTCAATATTATTGACTCTGGCTAACATTTTGCATCAAATTTGTGTGCCACTATCCTCACCAAGCCACTCCATAAGCCTTATTTGTGTAGTTGTGAGAATTGACAAGATCTGGTACCAATTGTGCTATTTCCTTGATACATTATTGAGTGATCATTGATCCATCTTCAACATCGGGTAAGTTACATTGGTCTAGTTCTTCTCTTTCTCCCACTCACATTAGCTTGAGTCTTGTGGTGGATAGGCAAAGCACACCTCTTTCGATCTACAACAACAATGACGAGTTTGGTGCCATGAAAAACAACTTGGATGCCAAGATGGATGCTCAAATCGAGAAGACGCTCTACTGCACATGCTTCCAAGCTACCATCTCTGGCAAGGTCACATCGGCATCGACACAATCACCGACGAGAACGTGAAGGTCAAGAGCTCAACACCAACAACCTCTTAATGACTTCACCATCTCTCTTGGCATCTTCGCCAAGCGACTTCAAGGCATCTTCGCCTATGGACATACGACATCTTCGCCAACAAGCAACCCAAGACTACGCTCAAGAGAAGCTCCCCAAGCTCAAGTCCACGACTTCCACGAGCTACTACAACCTCGACATCGACCATGCGATTCCTTTCTAGGGAACTATAGAACCCGAGGAGTATCTCGAGTGGGGGCGCTTGATGGATGACTACCTCAAGCTACATCAAGTTCGTCCCAAAGATCAAGTGAAGTGTGCCACAAGAAACTTCCACGACTACGCATCAACATGGTGGCTTCACACAGCTTCGGAGAGCTACGACATGAGTTGGCCCAAGACGAAGAGAGCTATGCGGCGAGAGTTTGTGCCTCCAACCTACATGGAACAACTTCTACGCCAATTGGAGAACACCATCCAAGGATCCAAGTCCATCGGCGCGTACTTCAAGGAGACGAAGAATGCCTTGCGATGAGCCAACGTGGACGACCCCATTTTGATGAAGTTCCACTTCATGATGGGATTGCACAATGACATCTCCAAGACTATCTTCCTCGAGAACTACAAGTCCCTCTACAACAACTACATTGGTGCTCTCAAGGCGGAACAAGAACTCATGAAGGCTAAGGCTTCTCCACCCCACGCACACTTCTCGAAGACCAAGCTCCAAGACAGCGAGCATGAGGCTAGTACCACCATGATGTCCAAGCCCGACGAGCTCCAAGATGACGCTCCCAAGTTCTACTTCATCGCCATCCCTCTTTGTGGCATTGATGATGCCGAGTCTAGCACGACTCATTTTCAAGATGGTGCAGCGACGACTATGACTATGGAGCCATTGGAGGACCTAGCTTTGGAGGTGAATGACATGGTGACAAGCAAGGATGATCCTTCCATCTTTGGAGGCAAGGGTTTTCCTTTCGGTCATGGATGAGAGCGATGATGTTCCATCTTCGGCCTTCCTCCGCAGCGACAATGATGAGATGATCGAGCATTGGGTTTTCCCTTCGGTCATGGAGGAGAGTGATGATGTGCCATCTTCGGCCTTCATCCACGGCGACAAAATGGTTGAGCATGGGATTGTCCCTTCAACCACGGCAACGTATGATTACTTGAGTGACTTGTGCCACCATATTGATAGTGAGAGTGACTTCACCACTAGCCCCATATATGATGTGTTGCCCCAATTCCCATGAGGAGAGCCACAACCCCCACCAGTTGAGTGAGATGAGTGACTCCACCATATGTGAGTTTGAGTGCACCTACTTTGAGGGAGTGAGTGAACCACCACATAAAGAGAGGGTGATAGTTGATAAGGCATGTGAGGCCACTATGATTTCTAATGACTTAACCTCTACCTCTATTGTGTCTTCTCATTTGTTGCTAGGTCCCATATATGATGACGCGACGATCCTCGACGACTTCGTCCTTCCTTTGGACAAGACGATGGCCATGGCGGAATATGATGCACCCCCCACATGGTTCCATCACGATGAAGATGACCACCATTTGGTCTTTACCACCTCACCTACACCACATTAGCGAAATGAAAACGGTAACATAGGTGATGGTGATGCTATTTTCCAACTAGTGGACATACTTGACATTCATTGCTTGCATGATGTAGATCCCCCTATTGACATGCTTCATGCTAGTATGATTTCCCCTTGCGATGATTTACCCATTTATGATGAGTTTGATGATTGCCATGTGGAGTCTATTAATTGTGATGCCATGTTACATAGTATTTCTTGCGACAATTCCCTAGGTCACATCATGTTTGAAAATCCGCTTGACTTGTCATATGCAATGCACGAGATAAACAATATGTCATATTTGCAATCTCTTCGTAGTAACTATGCATATGCCATTAAAATAAACCCAATTTGCACTTATGGCATAGAAGACAAGCCCGTGGTTATTGGCATTTGTTTTTCTTGTGATGATATTAATATGCCCCCTTTGCATCCTTTATCTCATATGCCATGCCATGACCACCTATCTTCGGATAAGCATTTTTTTGGATGTTGTCCATTTTCTCCATATTATTTTTCCAATATTTCTCATTAGGAGACCCCCATAGTTTGCTCATATATGTTAGGAGATTTTGATTCATCCTATCCATTGCATGATCCTAATACTTATGTGCACAATATGCTCCCCATGAATACAAATGCTATTCTTGTGCCATATACTTGCATTCTCAATTTGTGTCCCCATCGTGTTATACATAACAACTATTCATTCATGATGGATGACAAATGTTCCTATACCATACATCGAATTTCTTTGAGCATTGCTTATATTGTGCTAACTCTCACGTGCACATACACATCATGATGGATGATGTGTACATTTACCACACAAACACTTGCTTTCGTTTGTGTATTTGTTGTGTAGGTACCCATGCTTAATTGTCAACCTCACAATTCCATGAGTTGACAAAGCGAGCTCTAGAGAGCAATGATGACTTGGGATCCCATGAATTGTCTTTCCCACCGCTCTCTTCACACATTTCTTCTTCATGGCCCTCACTTGGTTATGGGTTATTGTCCATTATATATCATTTACTCATATTGCCATGTTCACTTTGCATGATATGCTCAATCCTATGCCTTTACCACGCATTTGTGACCCATACTTTGCATTACACATGCTGGTTGATTGTAGTACTTATATGTCCATTTGCAAGCTTGGTGGAGATATTACTTGTTATTTCCATGTTTCCTTTGTGCACCATTCCTATGATGATACTTTCATCTTGCTTTGTGTTCGTGCTTGTGACATGTCATATGCATTGTCTATGCCTATTATTTTCTGACATTACATGATTGCCATGATTTCCTCTAGTTTGTTGCATCTTCGATCCACTAGTTTGCACGACTTGATCTCTATGCTTTCTCATGTTGCATCACCCATGATTCATACTTTCTCATTTCATGCAGTTGATGAAAACCATTGCCATGCTTTTGCACATGATTGCTATTTCTTCTTGTCATATCTCTCCATATGTTACCTCCCTCATGCTAGATGATTTGCCATGTATTGAGTGCAACTATGCCTTTAGTCTTGATAATGAGTTTCCCCCCATAGCATTCTCGAGTATATTTGGAAATTTTGACATACCCCTTATGAAGCATGCTTGTCTTACCTCTTTGCACCATATGCCTAGCAACATGAATATAAACATTGATGCATCATATTATTCATGCACTTGTGCTTCTAATGGTTATGTGCAAGAAAAGAGAACCATCACGATGGATGATGTGTTTATCTACCATGCGCATACGCTCTTTGTTTTGCTGTGTGCATGTGTAGGTTACTTGAGTGACTTGTGCCACCATATTCAGAGTGAGAGCGAGTTCACCACTAGCCCCATATACGATGAGTTTCCCCAATTCCCATGTGAGGAGAGCCACAACACCACCACTTGAGTGAGATGAGTGACTCCACCATATGTGAGTTTGAGTGCACCTATGTTGAGGGAGTGAGTGAGCCACCAGATAGAGTGAGGTAGTTGATAGGGCATGTGAGGCCACTATGATTTCTAACGACTTAACCTCTACCTCTATTGTGTCATCTCATTTGGTGTCATCTCATTTGGTGCTAGGTCCCATAAATGATGACGCGTCGATCCTCGACGACTTCATCCTTCCTTTGGACAAGACAATGGCCATGATGGAATATGATGTACCCCCACATGGTTCCATCAAGATGATAATATTGACCACCATTTGGTCTTTCCCACCTCACCTGCACCACTTGAGTGGAATGAACAAGGTAACATAGGTGAAGGTGATGCTCTTGTCTCACTAGTGGACTATCTTGAGATTGATTGCTTGCATGATGTTGATCCCCCTATTGACATGCTTCATTCTAGTATGATTTCCCCATGCGATGATTTACCCAAGTTTGATGATTACCATGTGGAGTCTATTAGTTGTTATGCCATGTTGCATAGGATTTCTTGCGATAATTCTCTCAGTCACATCATGTTCGACAATCCGCTTGACTTGTCATATGCTATGCATGAGATCAACAATATGTCATATTAGCAATCTCTTCGTAGTAACTATGCATATGCCATTAAAATAAACCCAATTTGCAAATATGGCATATATGACAATTCCATGGTTATTGGCATTTGTTTTTCTCATGATATTGATATGCTCCCTATCGGTGTCAAAACCGGCGGATCTCGGGTAGGGGGTCCCGAACTGTGCATCTAGGCGGATGGTAACAGGAGACAAGGGACACAATGTTTTTACCCAGGTTCGGGCCCTCTCGATGGAGGTAAAACCCTACTCCTGCTTGATTAATATTGATGATATGGGTAGTACAAGAGTAGATCTACCACGAGATCAGAGAGGCTAAACCCTAGAAGCTAGCCTATGGTATGATTGTTGTTCGTCCTACGGACTAAAACCCTCCGGTTTATATAGGCACCGAAGAGAGTTAGGGTTACACAGAGTCGGTTACAATGGTAGGAGATCTACATATCTGTATCGCCAAGCTTGCCTTCCACGCCAAGGAAAGTCCCATCCAGACACGGAACGAAGTCTTCAATCTTGTATCTTCATAGTCCAGGAGTCCGGCCAAAGGTGATAGTTCGGCTATCCAGACACTCCTTAATCCGGGACTCCCTCAGTAGCCCCTGAACCAGGCTTCAATGATGACGAGTCTAACACGCATATTGTCTTCGGCATTGCAAGGCGGGTTCCTCCTCTGAATACTTCATAGAAGACTTTGAACACAAGGACAGTGTCCGGCTCTACAAAATAAGTTCCACATACCACCGTAGAGAGAATAATATTTACACAAATTCAATCTGCTGACGTATTCCGCGGCGTGACATCACACCACGGCCAGGACTTTATTCGAATCGTTTTTACTGTCCCACCTCAGCGCGTTTAGCGAGGCAGTTTCCTTGGCACGTCTTGTTAAAGCAGAGATCGTGTCCCCTTATTC
The DNA here is from genome assembly GCA_963921465.1 of Triticum timopheevii. Taxonomy (NCBI): domain Eukaryota; kingdom Viridiplantae; phylum Streptophyta; class Magnoliopsida; order Poales; family Poaceae; genus Triticum; species Triticum timopheevii. The sequence goes on from OY997270.1 coordinate 209,643,586, forward strand.
TGGGATTCTCATCAATACGGGCGTGGGTAACCCAGTCGTGCCCGTTGGCACGTCTCCTCTATCGAAGGCGAGTCCCGAACGGTCACGGGGAAGGCTCTTGGTATTCAACCTCTTTATAAAGAGACCAAGGCTTCACTCCTTTCTTTCAATCTCAATCGAATCCGCCCCTTGCCTCGAGTTCCAACACCCAAAGCTCCAACTTCAGGCGCTTCGGACCTTCGATGATGTCCGGCTCCGACCTGCAAGGCCGGTGGATGCCTTCCTCCGTTACGGAAGAAGACGTGCTAAAGCTAAGAGATGCCAGGTATCTAACCGGCGAAATTTTGCATAGGCTGCCTGCCCAAGGGCAGGTTATTCCCACTCCCAAGCCTGGTAAAAGCATAGTGTTCGCGTCTCACTTTCTTCGAGGGCTAGGCTTCCCGACGGACCCCTTCGTGAGGGGGCTCGTGTTTTACTATGGGTTGGAATTTCATGACTTGGATCCGGAGTCCATCCTCCACATCTCATCGTTCATTATCGTATGCGAAGCCTTCCACCGCATTACCCCTCACTTCGGGTTGTGGCTCAAGACCTTCAAAGTGGAGCCGAAGATGATCAAGGGGCAGCAGGCAGAGTGCGGAGGGGCTGTTATAAGCAAGAATGCTGATGCTCCATGGCCTGAGGGCTCTTGTCAAGAGGAGCTCAGCCTATGGCAAGAGGAGTGGTTTTATATCACAGCTCCCAGGGGCACCAAATGGGTGGCGCCACCTGCCTTTCGCTCGGGTCCTCCACCGCGGCTGGCGTCATGGGTCAGTAATGGACTTGACTGGGGGCCGTCCAAGGACGTGCCCTTGTTGCAGGGCCGCATTCAAGACCTCCTAGAGAGAGATCACTCTGGTCATAGTAGTGCAGGTCATGCTGATTCGTCGCACACTGCCCTGCAAACGTCGCCCCCTCCACCTGTGGGAATTTAACCTGGAGGGACCACGAGCTCTCCAACATTTTATGTGCACGACGCCCATGGAGATGTACAAGCTTTTCTTCGGATCACAAGCGATGTGTCCGGACTTGACCGAGGACGCAGGTCTGAGCTGCAATCGCCCGGATACTCAAGTAAGTAGCCCTGTACCCGGACACGCTATCCCATATTTATCACAAACTTGCCCTTTAAAAGAGTCGTCCCATGAACAGGAGTGGATAGCGAAAGCAAAGTTAATCAGGTGTCTGGCCCCCCTCCCTGAGACCGCGCCGGATCCCGTGTTAACCAGGAAGCTGGAGGTTGCGCCTTTGGAAGAAGTTGAAGGGGGGAACAAGGAAGCTACCGCCTCCGCGAAGGAGGCTGTCAGGAAAGGAGGGATCAAGATTCCTCCCATCCAAGGGAAGAAGAGGACCGCCTCTGAAAACCCGGAGACCATGGTCTCAAAGCGGGGGAAGAAATCTTCGTCGGAGGGTCCTGCACTGAGAGATGCCTCGGCCGCATTATGCCCCCAAGGGGATCAGCCCTCCACCGAGCTGTAAGTAAAAAAGGGGAGTTCTTTTTAAAATAAAGGATATCCCTGCCCTATTTCTGATGAAGATAACCGAAATTTTACCTTGTAGTTCGGATCTCAGCCCTTCTCAGCAGAGCTCATCCTCGGGGGATCTTCGTCCGGAGATGATTGAGAGCGAAACGCCTCCCCCTGCCGTACCATATTGCGAGGCGGGCGAACCCGAGGTGTCGTCGTGGAGGGTTTCTCCGAGTCCGGCGGGGCTAGAAGGCAGTCGTATGTCCCCTCAAAGCCCTCCGTGTTCGGCCTTAGAAAAAGGCCATCAGACGAGTCCAGCCCCACCTGGTGTACGGTCGGAGGAGCTGAAGGATTTGCTCGGGCGAGCGTCTATCTCAGAAGATCACCGTGCGTTAATGGGTACGGTGATTGAAAGGATCTCATCCGCTGAGAGCGGATTGCATGAAGCCGTCAGAAGTTTAATGACATGTTTTGAGGTACGCAAAATGATGTACCTTCTGACAGTTCGGCATATAAAATGCGCCCTGTGGAGATAGTAGCCCCTGAGGCTCGGTGTGTTGTCAAAAAATGACAGTGCGTCGAGGATCATAATCCCAGGTATAATATGTCGCCATTCATATGTAGGTGGTGAAGGGTCCGGTGGCTGGCCGGACTGATGAATTTGCCGAACTAAAGCGGCAACTTGACGTGGCGGATGCCGACATCGCGCTTGTCAATAAGTGACTTGACGAGTCACAAGGTATGCAATTTCTCCGCGGACACCTGGTAAGGGAGCTTGATGCCCGTGCCTTACAACAAGTATGCTTGATGCAGATGGTGCCGCTGCCATGGAGAACCTGCGGGCAGAGCTTGCCTGAGCCAAGGATCAGGCCAGAAAGAGTGACGCAGCTGCCTTAAAGGCGGCCGAAGAGCTAAAAGCCGAATAGGCTGCTCACTGCCGAAGCAAGAAGGAAATGGCTGATATGGCTGTGGAGTTGAAGAATGCTGCCGACCATTGCAAGCTTCTTGAAAAAGAATATTGAGCGGTACAAGAGGACCTAAAGAAGGCCACTACCGAGGCCAAGGATGCTCGCTCTGCGATGAGAGCTATGAAGGAGGAGCTGCGTCAGGCCGGAGATATCGCGGCTGGAAAGCCCTTTCTGCTGCGGAGGAAATTCATGGATCCTAAATATGCTTAGTTGGACCGGCTGTGGAGTGCGGAGGATGCTTATCTGGACTTGGCGGCAAGTGCCGCGGACGCGGCCGAACACTTCCGAGATCAAAAGGATCACGAAATGGAAAAGGTTTTTTGGTCGCAGTTCCATAATCCAGAGCGCCCACTTCCATTAACCGATCACTTGGCCGAATGGGCGGAGCTGAATAGGTTATCTGGACTTGCCATGAAGGATGTCGTGAATCGTTTGTGGCCGAAAAGGCCCGAGCCGAAGAGTTATTTTGGCTTGGTGCAGCAGTTCCTTGGTGCGGTGCCGCATATCAATGCAATGAGGAGGTCGGCATGCATAGATGGTGCGCGGATGGCTCTTGCCCGTGTCAAGACATACTGGGCGGAGATGAAGGCCACCGATGTTGCATCCCAAGATTCGGACGGAAGCCGAGTACCTGTCAAGCACTATTTCAGGAAGTTCTGCAGGGCGCTCGTTTAATAGAGACGCAGTTCTTGAAGGATATTATGTTCGAGTAACATGTATTATTGTGAAACAATGTATTGATGGAATATAAAAGCTTTTTTATACTTGTGCCTTCAAGAATTAAAATACCTCCTGTGCGGCCATTAATGTATATGTGTATATAACCTGAAAGATGGCAGTCTTCGGCTTCAGCCCCCACGCATGTATGCGGGGGTGTTTGCAAAAGGCGCATTTTCACACTTGATCCAACGTCTTGGTCCTATAAAGGAGGTGGTAGCGCAACAAACTAGGCAACCGGACTATAATGCTTTATCACTTTCACTTAGCCATAGGAGTTTGGCAGTGGGGCTACTATATAGCCCCTAGGGGCACCGCGCTCACCCAAATTCGGGGCGCGTATGTGCCTGACCGGGAAACGGCCCTTCGTCTATGAGGAGGAATCCTAAAGATTCCAGCGGGTCATCGAGTGGTTGACCAGTCTCTCGCTATATCATGACAGTCAGTTTTCGGCTTTCTCTACTGAGGTGCTCGCCTGGACGAACCGGGGCACAATCGCAGTAGTTCTCCTGGTGCCGCGTTAGCCGATAGAGCGGAACGTAAGGCAGCAAAACACAGGAGCCGGGCAAACCCAACATTTGACCAAAGACATGATTCGGAGTTGATGCATATAAGGCCTAACTCGAGACGCCGAACACTCCCTAAGGTATTCGGTCTTTATGAAAACGGGCTGAACAACGCCCTTGGTAATAAGCCCCTGGTGTCCAGGTACGCGCAAAATTCTGACATGGCCCATGCCAAAACGCTAGCCTCCTCCTTGGTTATAGCAAGAAACCAGGGGATGTGTATTAACAAGAGACAGTAAAAAAGGTTTACGCAGGGTCTTAATCTGAAAAGAATCCTTGCAACGGGTCCCTACTGCACGTCTGCGCCTCTATCTCCGTTGTGCCGTATCCTGGACGGGTGTAGCATGGTGTTCATCTGTAAAAGAGAGGAACTTAGTTGAAAAAGATCATGCGAAAATGTATGTTACATTAAATAAAGAAAGTACGATTCAAAAAATGAATAAAATTAAGCTTTATTGTCTATTGTTGTATATGCGCGGAGCCCCTTGTGCGGGGGTATGCGGCTGGTAAGCCCTTGTATGTTTACGCCGGACTAGGCTAACCGTGTCCGGGGTGTGAACAACCTGTTTAGGTGCTTGGATTAGTGAAGTCGATTTAGTGTGTGGCTGTCAAGGCAGTCACACAATCTTCCGCCCTCGAGGAACACTCGATATTTCCCTTTAAGGAGATGATGCCTCATGGACCGGGCATTTTAAGTGTAAGGGATGCATAATGCGGTATTGCGTTAAAGCGGGCGAAAGCTTAGCGTCCCAGTAGTGCTTGGTAGCTACTTGTAAATGGGGCGAGGTGGAAGGTTAACTTTTCGCGGCGGAAGTTGTCGGGTGAGCCGAACACAACTTCTAGCAACAGAGAGCCCGTACAATGGGCATATGTGCCTGGCATTACCCCTTGAAAGGAAGTGTTGCTATGGCGAATTTTGGTTGGGTCTATCCCCATTTTGCGGATTGTGTCCTGATATAGCAGGTTTAGATCACTGCCGCCGTCCATTAGGACTTGTGTAAATTGGAGTCCGTCGATTATCGGATCTAATATCAAGGTAGTCCATCCTGCATTCTGGATACTTCTAGAGTAATCCTGATGGTCGAAGGTGATTGGTTTTAACAACCAGTGGCGGGACTCCTCTGGGATAGGCTGTATGGCGCGTATCTCTATGGGCGCCATTCTGTTTTTCCCTTTTGTCACGTAAAGTGAGTTTACTGTTTTGACTTCTTGTGGGAAATTCTTTTGTTTTCCGGTGCTCTACTTGTGGGGTTCGTCATCGTCCTCGCTTGGTGTGTCGAGCCCCTTGTGTTCGGCATTGAGTTTGCCGGACTGCTTGAAGACCCAACAATCTCTGTGGGTATGGTTTGCAGGATTCCCGGGAGTACTGTGGATTTGGCATATCTTGTCCAAGATTTTGTTTAAGTTAGATAGCTCGTCCTTGTTATCCTTAGGGGGCAGTTTTTTATGATTCTGTCGTGAGCTTTTGAATCTGGCGTTGACTGTCGTGCTCTTAGGTCTGTTTCCCTTGGTCCGGCGCTGGTCCTTTCTGCGTCGCGGTTTCCCGTTTCCATCCCTGACTTCGGATGTACTTGGGTCGTTGGTACTACATCTTGCCAGCCGGCTATCCTCTCCCGCGCAAAAGCGGATCATGCGGCTTGTTAATGCGGCCATTGTTCTTGGCTTTTCTTGGCCGAGGTGTCTGGCGAGCCATTCATCTCGGACATTGTGTTTGAAAGCTGCTAAGGCTTCGGCGTCCAGACAGTCAACTATTTGGTTTTTTTAGTAAGGAATCTGCTCCAGAATTTTCTGGCTGACTCTCCGGGTTGTTGAGTTATGTGACTTAAATCGTCTGCATCCGGAGGTCGGACATAGGTCCCTTAAAAATTTGCCCGAAAAGCATCCTCGAGCTCTTCCCAACTTCCAATGGTGTTTTCGGGGAGGCTTTTGAGCCAATCCCGGGCTGGCCCTTTGAGCTTGAGGGGTAAGTATTTTATGGCGTGGAGGTCATCTCCTGTAGCCATGTGTATGTGGAGGATGTAATCCTCGATCCAGACTCCAGGGTCTATTGTTCCGTTGTACGCCTCTATGTTTACGGGTTTGAATCCCGCTGGAAATTCGTAATCCAGAACCTCATCGGTGAAACATAGGGGGTGTGCGGCACCCCTATATTTAGTTGTACCGTAATATTCGGATACTTGATGTGTTGCATTGCTTACTAGAGCTTGCTTTCTTGGCCCGTAGATAGATCTAACTGGGCCATCTTTTTGATGCGAATCCGAGTGCGAATCGCGTGCCGGCTTGTGTGCGGCGCCGTTTGCCGCTCTATGTTTGCCATGGGGTCGTCTATCCGACCGGGTGGTCTCCTTGTTCTTTGATTGCGGGGGCTCTACGACCTCCTCATCAAATTCGGGCAGTAGTTTTCGCTTCGGGTAGCTCTTTGTTCGGCGACTATCGCCGTATTTGTCTGTGGTGTTGAGTACTTTGCTCCATCTAATTCTAAGCACATCTTCCGCTGTTTTGAGCTTCCGCTTCTGCTTTTTGAGGCTACGTGCAGTGGCGACGAGCCTTTTGTGGAGGTTCTTCTGCTCTAGTAACTTGTCTGGCGTGAGATCGTCCGGACTGTTATCTACGCCGGGGACGGGTAGTTTATCCAGATTGTCCTGTTCAGACGGTTGCTCAATAGCATGTTCGTCATCCATCGATTCGCCCTGCTCTATGGCTGGGTCTGTACGGCTGCTGTCTTTGTCAAGGCGGGACTTTGAGCGGCGCTTACGTCGCCGTTTTGACTGCTTTTCGAGGGAATGATCCCTCATGGCGTCCCGTTGTTCCTCGTTGTCGCTTCCTTTAGGTGTGTCCACCATGTATACATCGTGAGATGAGGTGGCTGTCCAGTGCCCTATAGGTGCTGGTTCATGTTTGTCTCCTACATCATCGTCCATACCGTCGATGTCTTCAAAGTCAAAGTCGAGCACGTCGTTTAAACTTTTGACAGTGGCTACTAAGTGGGTGGTGGGTGGGAGTCAAATTTCTTCGTCGTCTGCATCCCAACCTTGCTGACCATAGTCCGGCCAGGGCTCTCCTGATAAAGAGAGAGACTTTAGTGAATTCAGGATGTCGCCAAAGGTCGAGTGCTGAAAGATGTCTGCGGCAATGAACTCCATGATCGGCGCCCAATCGGATTCGATTGGCAATGGCGCGGAAGGTTCGGAGTCCGGAGAGGAGTCCGGCACCTTGGAGTCACGAGCTTCGCAAAGGAAAGGGTTGGTGTTCGACTCAATCGCCATAGAGGTAGCAGCCCCCGAGGCAGTGTCCAGCCACCCGTCCTCGATCGGCGCAGTCGGCTTCGAGCTAAGGGTCGGAGCAGACACTTGTGCGGCCTCCAGGGCACTGTCCGGCGGCAGAGCTAGATCATGCCCATCGTGACAGTGCGGCGCGCTTGGCTGTGGCTCGAACTCGTCGAAGATCAAGTCTCCGCGGACGTCAGCCGTATAGTTCAAACTTCCAAATCTGACCTGATGGCCAGGGGCGTAGCCTTCAATCTGCTCCACATGGCTAAGCGAATTGGCCCACAGTGCAAAGCCGCCGAATACGAAAATCTGTCCGGGGAGAAAAGTCTCACCCTGGATGATCCCCCTATTGACATGCTTCATTCTATTATGATTTCCCCATGCGATGATTTACCCAAGTTTGATGATTACCATGTGGAGTCTATTAGTTGTGATGCCATGTTGCATAGGATTTCTTGCGATAATTCTCTCAGTCACATCATGTTTGACAATCCGCTTGACTTGTCATATGCTATGCATGAGATCAACAATATGTCATATTAGCAATCTCTTCGTAGTAACTATGCATATGCCATTAAAATAAACCCAATTTGCAAATATGGCATATATGACAATCCCATGGTTATTGGCATTTGTTTTTCTCATGATATTGATATGCTCCCTGTCGGTGTCAAAACCGGCGGATCTCGGGTAGGGGGTCCCGAACTGTGCGTCTAGGCGGATGGTAACAGGAGACAAGGGACACAATGTTTTTACCCAGGTTCGGGCCCTCTCGATGGAGGTAAAACCCTACTCCTGCTTGATTAATATTGATGATATGGGTAGTACAAGAGTAGATCTACCACGAGAACAGAGAGGCTAAACCCTAGAAGCTAGCCTATGGTATGATTGTTGTTCGTCCTACGGACTAAAACCCTCCGGTTTATATAGGCATCAAAGAGGGTTAGGGTTACACAGAGTCGGTTACAATGGTAGGAGATCTACATATCCGTATCGCCAAACTTGCCTTCCATGCCAAGGAAAGTCCCATCCCGACACGGGACGAAGTCTTCAATCTTGTATCTTCATAGTTTAGGAGTCCGGCCAAAGGTGATATTTCGGCTATCCGGACACCCCCTAATCCGGGACTCCCTCACTCCCTTTGCATCATTTATCTCATATGCCATGCCATGACCACCTAGCTTCGGATATGCATTGTTTTGGATGTTGTCCATTTTGTCCATATGTTGTTTCAGATATTTCTCATGAGGAGACCCCCATAGTTTTCTCATACATTTTATGAGATTTTGATCCATTCCATCCATTGCATGATCCCAATAAGTATGTGCATAATATGCTCCCCATGAATCATAATGATATTGATGTGCCATATAATTTCATTCTCCATTTGTGTCCCCATAGTGTTATACAAAATAACTATTCTTTCATGATGGATGACATGTTCTTGTACCATGCATCAAATTTCTTTGAGCGATGCTTATCTTGTGCTAACTCACACGTGCAGAGACACATCATTATGGATGATGTGTACATTTACCATGCACACAACTTCTTTGGTTTGTGTCTCTTTTGTGTAGGTACCCATGAAGACTTGTCAACCTCACAATCCCATGAGTTGAGAAAACAAGCTCTTGAGAGCAATGATTACTTGGGGTCCCGTGGATTGGTTTTCACACCATTTCCATTGCGCAAGAACTTTGCGCATTTCTTCTACGTGTCCCTCACTTGGCTATGGGTTATTGTCCATTCCATATTCTATTCCCATCTTGCCATGTTCACTTTGAATGATATGCTCATTTCAATTTGGATGTGATGCTTTTGTGACCCATGCTTTGCACTACACCTGATGATGCAGAGCATCCTATGGTCATCCACATCAACCTACCATCATCTCATCAAGTACCAAGAGGACTAATGACATGAGCACGAGCTAGAGCCCTCGAGACTGAGGCGACTTCCTTCCATAGTGATATTCCATACGATCCACTTGAGACATGGATACTACCTAAGTCCGTAATGTTGTGCATGATCCGGTACCAAGAAGGCCCTCACGAAGATGCACATGAAGCCGGACAAGTCCCCAAGTTCACAGATGAAGAGGAATGACGGAAGGAACCGAAGAAGTCTCCAGGACCCTGACATCCGGCCCCTAGAGCATCTACCACAGCCACCGCCCAGCCGAGGCTACAGGGCCCGGACATCCAGCCTGACACCAGTCCAGACATCCGGCTCTCAGCCGAAAATCCGGTGCCCATCACAAAACACTAGTGAAGCTGGACCCCGCCAGCCCGGACATCCGACTAAGGGCTTGGACATCCGGCTCATCCCGAGCCGCCAGACATCCAGTTTCCAGCCCGGACATCCGGACAAGCCTATCCAGAGAATTGGAGACCCATCCCGACAGCCCGGACATCTAGCCCCGGACATCCCCCCCCCCCCCCCCCCGTGAAGGCCCGGACATCCGGCCCGACGCCCAGACATCCGGCTCCGCCTGTCTACGCACAGTGAAGGGACGAGGCCCATGTACCCCTTCGCCCACTTAGACTATATAAACTCCTCCTCCTCTCCCACTTTCTAGGGTTAGCAATGTGATAGCTCATTTGAGACACAGAGCTTTGCTCATCCACTTGATACCCTTCTCCATTTGAGTTCATGACCTCTTAGGAGAAGATCCCCCAAGTGGATTCAAGACCCCTCATGGGAATACCCCCTCAAGGACTCCTCACGGATAAGAACTAGCTACTTATATCGTCCTTTGTTGATTGTGGATCGTGTATCTCTTTGTGTTTCGAGGATCTAGCACATGTGTAATCGAATCTTGTTGGTTTGAGTGATTTTTCTCGTGTTTCCCCTTGTGTTTTCCCCTCGTGTTCTTTGTAGGATCTTTTCCAATCATGAAAGAACGGCCCTAGGGTTTCTACCCTACATCATCTTGGTATCATGAGCCTTGGTTGATCATGAATTTGGAGCCTCTACCCTTGTTTGGTTGTGTTCTTCCCAAATTTGAAAATCACCACAAAAATAGCCCCCCATTTTTTTGTCATTTGTTGGTGTGATGAAGTTTTGTTGGATTTGATCCGTGGATTTCGTGTGTAGCAGGTAGATCTAGCTTCCCACAACTTTTCTCCCAAATCCATCCATGAAATCTCTCAAATTTTGCCCCAAAATTTTCCTCCCCTTCAAGATCCACCAAGTGTATCCATGGATCCAGAGCCCGGACATCCCGCCCGTGACCCCCGGACATCCGGCCCTCAAGCCCGGACATCCGGCCCCTGGCAGCATCATTTACTTGAAACTATATTTTTATTCATCACATGATATGAGTTTTGCTTGGAGCGTCTTGTATGATATGAGTCTTTGCTTGATTTTCTTTGTGTTTAATTGTCGAATCCTTTCTGGACACAGCCTTTTAAGAGAGTCAAAAATTATGCTATGCTTGCTCCTATGCTTCACTTAAATTTTTAGAGCCATGGACTTGCTCTAGTACTTCACTTATATCTTTTTGAGCATGGTGTGCTTTGTTAATTTTAAAGAAATGCTCTCATGCTTCATTTAGATTTATTTAGGAGTTAGTAAATTTTTAAGAAATTCTCTCTTGCTTCACTTAGATTATTTTGAGAGAAAGAAAAAAATTATGCTCATGATCTTCACTTATATTTGTTTGAGCTTATCAAAAGCAACATATGAAAATAGTCCCAATGTGATAGATATCCAAGGAGGATATAATAAAAAAAATTATGAAGATCATTGGACAAAATAAACTTGATTCTTAGTAATGGTTTTGAGATATGGCAATATGATATGTGAGTCATGTTGATGAGTAATTGTGCTTTAGTAAGAATATTGATGTTAATGTTTGTGATTCTCTATGCAAGCACGAAAGTCAATAGTTATGAAATGAAATTTATATCCTACTTAGGGGTGCATTATTCATTGTTACTTATGCTTAATGCTTGGATACGAGATTTTTCGCTTTTTGGTTGGTCGCTTCTCAATCTTTTTGCTAGCCTTCATTTCGCACTAAGTATGATCACTACTTGTGCATCCAAAACACTTTAAACTAGTTTTGCCTTATGAGTCAACTATACCTACCTATATGTTGTATTTCCATGTCGTTCTAAGCAAATTTACATGTGCCATCTCTAATATTCAAAATAAATTTCTCTTTTGTGTGCTCTACTACTCGCGAGGCGGTAAAGGATAGCCAATATTTTCCATGCTAGATGTGTTATTCTCACGATGAGTGTCTATTCACTTGTCATTGCACGAGAGTACGGCAAAGGTACTAGGGATGCCCGGTCCCAAAATGAATAAATGAATTTACTTTATGTTGTCAGTAAATTCCTTGGAAAGTGTTGGTATGGAGGGCAGCTATGGATACGGCTAGCCATGGAAAGTGAAAGTTATGGTGGAAAAAGGAATAAACTTTATTTTCTATTTGGGAACCGCCTATGATGTATCTATCAAGGAAAGTGTTGGGATGCTCCAAGTCATTTTCGTCGGTAGGAAAAGTATGCCTCTCAAAAATAATTTTATCTCTCAATTTAAGCTTGAGCTTTGGCACCTCTACAGATCACTACTTCCCTCCGCGAAGGGCCTTTCTTTTACTTATAAATTTTTATTTTGAAATTGAGTCTCCATCTTTCTTATAGAGCACCAACTAAGGGGCACTATGATCATATTTGAGCATTGGGTGTAGCTAATATTCGAGTGTGTTTCATGAATGGATCAATGATTGAGCATGATGGGCTGGGGATAACTTGCTTCAGTGTTGATATTTTGAAAGACATGGTTGCTTGTTGGTATGCTTGAGTATTAAAGTCTTCATGTCAAAACTAGACTATTGCTTTGAATCATATAAAAGTCCATATGTCCCTGCTATAAAGAAAAGAATGTGATGAACATGTTAGGCAGCACTCCACATCAAAAATTCTGTTTTTATCATTTACCTACTCGAGGACGAGCAGAAATTAAGGTTGGGGATGCTGATACGTCTCCAATGTATCTATAATTTTTGATTGTTCCATGTTGTTATATTATCATTCTTGGATGTTTTACAATCATTTTATAGTCATTTTATATCATTTTTTGGTACTAACCTATTGACATAGTGCCCAGTGCCAGTTGTTGTTTTCTGCATGTTTTTTGCATCACAGGAAATCAACATCAAATGGAGTCCAAATGCAACGCAACTCCTGGAGGATTTTTTTTGGGCCAGAAGAAGGCCAATGGGCCAAGAAAGCACCTGAGGGGCTGATCGAGGGGAGTAGCACCCACCAGGGGGTTATGCCCACCTCGGGTGGCGCCCCCCTAACCGCCTCTTTGCTCTATAAATACCAAATATTCCAGAAACCCTAGGGGAGTTGACAAAATATTGATCCAGCCATCGCAGAGTCCAGAACCACCAGATCCAATCTAGACACCATCATGGAGGGGTTCACCACTTCCATTGGTGCCTCTCCTATGATGCGTGAGTAGGTCTTTGTAGACCTACGGGTCCGTAGTTAGTAGCTAGATGGCTTCCTCTCTCTCTCTCTCTCTCTCTCTCTCTCTCTCTCTCTGTGATCAATACAATGGTCTCTTGGAGATCCATATGACGTAAGTCTTTTGGCGGTGTGTTTGTTGGGATCCGATGAAATTTGAGTTTATGACCAGATCTATGTTTTTATCCATGAAAGTTATTTGAGTCTTCTTTGATATCTTATATGAATGATTGCTTATAGCCTCGTATTTCTTCTCTGATATTTGGATTTTGTTTGGCCAACTTGATCTATTTATCTTGCAATGGGAAGAGGTGTTTTGTAGTGGGTTCGATCTTACGTTACTTGATCCCAGTGACAGAAGGGGAACCGACACGTATGTATTGTTGCTACTAAGGATAACAAGATGAGATCTATATCTGCCACAATAGATAAATGGATCCCATCTACATCATGTCATCGTTCTTATTGCATTACTTCGTTTTCTCATGAACTTAATACACTAGATGTATGTTGGATAGCAGTCGATGTGTGGAGTAATAATAGTAGATGCAGGCAGCAGTCGGTCTACTAATATTGGACGTGATGCCTATATAATGATCATTGCCTGGATATCATCATGATTATTTGAAGTTCTATCAATTGCCCAACAGTAATTGTTTTCCCACCATTTGCTATTTTTTCGAGAGAAGCCACTAGTGAAACCTATGCCCCCGGGTCTCTTTTCATCATATTTGCCTTTGCGATCTATTTTCTCTTGCATTTATTTTCAGATCTATTAAACCAAAAATACAAAAATACCTTGCTGCAATTTATTTGTTCCGTGGTCTATTTATTCCTATCTACCACTTTTTACCTCACGTTATTTGCCTATCTTGAGGCGGCGTACCCGAAAGGGATTGACAACCCCTTTAACACGTGGGTTGCGAGTATTTGTTATTTGTGTGCAGGTGCTATTTACGTGGTGTGAGGAGGTTCTCCTACTGGTTTGATTACCTTGGTCTCATCACTGAGGGAAATACCTATCGTCGCTATACTGCATCATCCCTTCCTCTTTGGGGAAATACCGACATAGTTCTAGCAAACATCACCGTGCGGGGTAGCTATTTGAGTATGGGAGGCGTGCAATCAGACCCCTGCGCGTGCTCATTGGGAGGAGAGCCCTTTGACCTCTATCCGCCACGCACCTCCCTCCCAACGGCTCCATTATTGGCGCCCGAGCCCCTGTTTCACGGCGTGACTATGTCCCACTGGACTGAGATTTAAGATTGAAAAGTGAAAATCTGGAATGGAAGTTTTACACAGATCTTGATGTAAGATCCGATGGACCTATATAGCATCGACTGCAACCTATAGCAAGCATGGTGAAAATAAGGACGATGACAGTGGATAATAATTGTCTTGCATATCTAGGAAGATAATTAAAAAAGCCACATGCGACTACGCCCGAAATACACAAGGGCAAAAGAAGAAGGAAGACGCATACAACGATCTGGCTCGCTGATCTCTACTTTGTTGATGCGCTGTCGCAGAGACTAGTTCTTATGGCGAACGGCGATGATCTCTTTCATCAGTTTGATGTCCTTAATACGCTGCTTGGCAGCAACCGCGGATTCCTCCACCAGCCTTTCGCGCTCGATGTGGAGCATGGCATTCTCGTCCATAAGTTTCTTGACGATGACGCCCACCCTCTTCAATAAGGAAGTGGTCTCCTCCGCCTGCCTCGCCCTTCCAGCGATCTTCGCCCTCAACAGGTCGCGCTTGGCCTGGAGTTGTTGAAACAAGGCATTCAACTCATCCTGCAGCTTCATCCAGCGGGAGATCTGATCCATCTGGCTATGGACGATCGCATGCGTGCGCCTGTAAGAGTTCTTGCCTGCCCGCGAGAGATTTTCCCAGGCCGCCATGGTGCGGGAGGACATCTCTGGTGCATTCGCGGCTCGGCAGGACAACTCTGCTGCTTCCACGGCGCGACCGAACCAGTCTGCTGCATCGATGGCGTGGCGGGACCTCCGTGCTACTTCAACGGCGCGGCAGGACATGTCGGCTGCTTTCGCGGTTAAGCGGGACATCTCTCATGCTTCCGCTTCCATGCTCGCCTCTCCCTGGTGGTAATCTCTCGACCGAGAACTCAATCTAGCCATGGTAGACGCAAGAGAACGATGCTGAATGACTTGTTTGCTTTTGTGGATGTGGAGTTGAGGAAGGAATGTGCAGTCATCTTGGCATAGTACAATATTTATAACCGAGCACAAATACGCTCCTAAGTGGGAAACGGTTTAGGTTATGATCGGTGTGAATAGGTTTGCAATTAAATACTATATCGGTGTGATCGGTGTGAACAGGAGTAGTAATTTGGAATGTGATGAGACGCAAGCTCAAAATTTATTTACGGTTCTAGTTTCGAAGTGCGACACTATTCCCGGATGGCGTAACGTGGACACTTGTTCTCAGCCTGGTGTAGCTGTTTTGTAATATGCCATGGTACTTCTTTTTCTACTGCTGTGTAGGTGCCATAACTGGCACCGTCGGATACATATCTTACGGTTATTGGGCCGTTCGACAGGAATAGCCTCGTGGTGAGCTATAGACTAGTCTTTCTTTCACACGCATTACATCGACACATATCATCACTCTCCCTCTTTCCCACGCACACACCTAGTCTCTCGGGACTTCTCGCACACACCATCTCTAGCTCCCTAGGTCGATGCCACCCACATACACTTGTACTATGAGTTTACTACAAAGAGAAGAGGTGCATGCATGCACTCGTCCTCTCTCATACACGCATCTGTAGCTACGAATTGTAGTGTTCTCAACCATCCGATTGGCTCTATCATAGGTTCCCGTTGCTCCTTGGCCTTGATATTGAGAACTTTAAAATGCGGAGGCTACACTGGAGGCGCGAGGTTTTGGTTAATGTGTGGGCTGCACACGGCACCAACATGACATGAAGCTTCGTCTGCCTGGTGCGCAGTCGGGTGAGTGCTACTAGTAGTAGTACTACTTTGGTGTGTGGCGTCAACTCGCACAAGGATGCAACACTTCCTTAACAAACAAGCACAAAACTGCTTATACTTCTTACTCAAAGGATCTTTATATCCAACAGACACAAAATATCCGTTCGACTGTTTTAAATTACTTCAGCTGCTGATCTGATGTCGAAGTAATTGCTGCATCGCCACCAAAACTCACCTTCTCTTAATCTAAAGTAGATCGAGCTAACATCTATATTAGCATATTACTAAGATAAGAAAAAGGCATTGTAGAATTATTTAGGAGGTGAGCTTGTCAATCTGAATGTGGAGGGACACCGTCCTTGACAACCCAGCCCCGGCCAGTAGCTTGGGCGGAACTGTGAAGAAGGTCAGCTCCTGCACGTCAACGTAGTCGGGATCCTTGCTGCTTGTCACCTTGATTTCCACCTTGACAGGGCCGGTCCTGCCTTTGGGCTCCCCCGGAGGGCTGTTCGCCCCAGCTTGGCCGCGTAGTGCGGCAGTGGGGATGCCCCCGCTCTAATGCAGACGACCGACACGACGATAGGTGCACCGATGTTGAGCACGCCACTGATAACCCACAAGTATAGGGGATCAATTGTAGCCTCTTTCGATAAGTAATAGCATTGAACCCAACAAGGAGCTAAAGGTAGAACAAATATTCCCTCAAGTTCTATCAACCACCAATACAACTCTACGCACGCTTAATGTTCGCTTTACCTAAAACAAGTATGAAACTAGAAGGATTTTGTAGGTGTTGTTGGATAGGTTTGCAAGAATATAAAGAGCACGTAAATAAAAACTAGGGGCTGTTTAGATAAAGATGCAATAAAGTTAGTATAGGGAGTGTGGAAAAGTGGTGGTAGGAGTTGTGAAATTGTCCCTAAGCAATTGACTACTTTACTAGACCGATAGCAAGTTTTATGTGGGAGAGGCCACTGTTAGCATGTCATCCCTGACTTGGAATTCTATGCACTTATGATTGGAACTATTAGCAAGCATCCACAACTACTAATGTTCAATAAGGTAAAACCCAACCATAGCATTAAGATATATTGGCCCCCCTTCAATCCCGTATGCATCAATTTCTATGCTAGATTGAAGCTTCTGTCACTCTTGCCCTCCAATAGATAGTCATATCAACATACAACTAACCCTATGGTGTGATCCACGCGCGCGCTCATATGATGGGCACCAAAGGACAGCAACATAACCACAAGAAAATTAAACCAATCATAGCAATTCACCAATTACCAATAGGACAATGAAAATCTACTCAGACATCATAGGATGGCAACACATCATTGGATAATAATATGAAGCATAAAGCACCATGTTAAAGTAGAGGGTACAGTGGGAGAGTGGACTGTTGAATATAGATGGGGGAAGGTGATGACGATGTTGGGGAAGATGACGGAGGTGTTGGTGTAGATCGCGGTGATGATGATGGCCCCGGCGGTGTTCTGGCGCCACCGGGAGAGAGGGGAAGAGAGCCCCCCTTCTTCATCTTCTTCCTTGACCTTCTCCCTAGATGGGAGAAGGGTTTCCCCTCTGGTCCATGGTCTCCATGGCGTGGGAGGGGTGAGAGCCCCTCCGAGATTGGATCTGTCCCTCTGTTTCTGCGTTCGTGATTCTGCCCTTTCACTGTTTGTTATATTCCCGGAGATACGTAACTCCGATTGGATTGAAACCTTCAACATGTTTTTTTTCCGGATATTAGCTTTCTTGCAGCACAAGAAGAGCAGCAGCCGCCTTACGGGGTGTCCACGAGGAATAGGGGGCGCCCACCCCCCTGGTGCGCGCCCCCTGCCTCGTGGGCCCCTCAAGCATCGTCTCGCGTTGATTCTTCTTCCCAAAAATCATAAATATTCCAAAAATATTCTCCGTCCATTTTGATCCCATTTGTACTCCGTTTGATATGGGTTTTCTGTGAAACAAAAAACATGCAACAAACAAGAACTGGCACTGGGCACCGGATCAATATGTTAGTCCCAAAATAGTATAAAAAGTTGCCAACAGTATTTAAGAGTTGTAGAATATTGGCATGGAACAATCAAAAATTATAGATACGACAGAGACGTACCAACATCCCCAAGCTTAATTCCTTCTCGTCCTCGAGTAGGTAAATGATAAAAAAGACAATTTTTGATGTGGAATGCTACCTAGCATAATATTGATCATGAAATCTAATCATGGAATGAATATTAAGACACGAGTGATTCAAAGCAATAGTCTATCATTTGACATAAAAGAATTTAATACTCGGGCATGCCAACAAACAATCATGTCTTTCAAAATATCAATGCTAAAGAACGTTATCCCTACAAAATCATATAGTCTTTTATGCTCCCTTTTCTTAACACAAGGTACCCCTCATGCCCATCCCGGTGTCAGCCAAGCAATTGGTTCATACTTTTTAACGCGCCTCAGCTTTTTCAACCCTCACGCAATACATGAGCGCAAGCCATGGATATAGCACTACAGGTGGAATAGAGTATGATGGTGGAGGTTGTGTGGAGAAGACAAAAGGGAGAAAGTCTCACATCGACGCGGCTAATCATCAGGCTATGGAGATGCCCATCAATTGATGTCAATGTGAGGAGTAGAGATTGCCATGCAACGGATGCACTAAGAGCTATAAGTGTATGAAAGCTCAAACTGGAAACTAAGTTGGTGTGCATCCAACTTGCTTGCTCATGAAGACCTCGGGCATTTGAGGAAGCCCATCATCGGAATATACAAGACAAGTTCTAAAATAAAAAATTCCCACTAGTATATGAAAGTGAAAGCATAGGAGACTCTCTCTATGAAGAACATGGTGCTACTTTGAAGCACAAGTGTGGTAAAAGGATAGTAGCATTGCCCCTTCTCTCTCTTTCTCTCATTTTTTATTTTTATTTTATTTTTTGGTGGGCTTCTTTGGCCTCTCTTTTTTATTTGGGCTTCTTTTCCCTCTTTTATTTTCCATAAAGTCCGGAGACTCATCCCAACTTGTGAGGGAATCATTGCTTCCATCATTCTTTCCTCACTAGGGCAATGCTCTAATAATGATGATCATCACACTTATATTTACTTACAACTCAATATTATAACTCGATATCTAGAACAAAGATATGACTCTATATGAATGCCTCCGGCGGTGTACTGGGGTGTGCAATGATCTACCATAGCAATGACATCAAAAAACAGACAAGCCATGAAACCATCATGCTAGCTATCTTACGATCATGCAAAGCAATATGACAATGAATGCTCAAGTCATGTATATGATGATGATGAAAGTTGCATGACAATATATATCGGAATGGCTATGGAAATGCCATAATAGCTAGGTATGGTGGCTGTTTTGAGGAAGATATAAGGAGGCTTATGTGTGATAGAGCGTATCGTATCACGGGGTTTGGATGCACCTGTGAAGTTTGCACCAACTCTCGAGGTGAGAAAGGGTAATGCACAGTACCGAAGAGGCTAGCAATGATGGAAGGGTAAGAGTGCCTATAATCCATGGACTCACATTAGTCATAAAGAACTCATATACTTATTGCAAAAGTTTATTGGCCCTCGAAGCAAAGTACTACTACGCATGCTCCTAGGGGGGAGGTTGGTAGGAGTTAACCATCGCGCGCCCCCGACCTTCACGCAAAGATAAACAATCAAAATACAATGCGCGCCAATTTGGTTACATAGTTAGGAGACCATACATGCATGCTTCGGGAATCACAAACCTTAACACCAATATCCTTACTAAACACAACCATTTACTAGAACCTCCCACATATTATCATCTTTATATCGCAAAACTATTGCAAGGAATCAAACATATCATATTCAGTGATCTACAAGTTTTATGTAGGATTTTATGACTAACCATGTGAATGACCAATTCCTATCATCTCTCTAAATAGATATAAGTGAAGCAAGAGAGTTTAATTCTTTCTACAAAAGATATGCCCACGCTCTAACAAATATAAGTGAAGCAAAAGAGCATTCTGCAAATGGCGGTTTTCTATGTGAAGGGAAACAGGCAATCCAAACTTCAAATGATATAAGTGAAGCACATGAAGCATTCTATTAAGCCATACTGAAAAGATATAAGTGAAGTGCAATGATAATACTATGAATCAACCAAGGACTATGTCATACCAGCATGGTGCACAAAAGAGAAGTCAAAACTAAATTCAAAAGACGCTCCAAGATTTGCACATATCGCATGAACGAAACGAATCCGAAAACATATCGATACTTGTTGAAGAAAGATGGGATGACTTCCGGGGCATCCCCAAGCTTAGACGCTTGAGTCTCCTTGAATATTTACTTGGGGTGCCTTGGGAATCCCCAAGCTTGAGCTCTTGCCTCTCCTCTTTTTCCTCATATCGAGACCTCCTCAATCTTCGAACACTTCATCCACACAAAACTTCAACAGAAAACTCGGTAAGATCCATTAGTATAATAAAGCAAATCACTACTCTAAGTACTGTTGCAAACAAATTCATATTTTATTTTGCATTTGTAGATACTGTAATATAACTTTTCCATGGCTTAATCCACAGATAGAAATTGATAGTTTCATCAAAACAAGCAAACTATGCATCAAAAACAGAATCTGTCTTAAACAGCACAGTCTGTGGTAATCTGAACATTCACCATACTTCTGGTACCCCAACAATTCTACCAAAATTAGGAAAAATAAACAATTTGTAAATAAACACAATGCAAAATGTTTCAGAACCGTTTGACATTCCAGTAAAAAATGTAAAATCGCGCACTACAGCCAAAGTTTCTGTCCTGCACCGCACAAACCAACAAGCATTGTAAACATCGTAAAGGCAAACCTTGGCACATTATTTTTATAATACAATGGGATTGTACAAGGGGATAATTATTTTTGTTGAAAAGTTTCTGTAATCAAGATTCAGAAAGTTTCCGTGAGCATGAATAAAGTTCAAGGAGCTCCCCCACTTCAACAATGCTTGTCTCTCCCACTTTCACTTTCCTTTTGAAAAAGTTTTGGGTTCCCCTCTTTATTTTTTTGCTTTTAAACTTGAAGAAAGAACACAACAGAAATAAATGACTCTCTAAAACTTCCGGGTTGTCTCCCTGGCAGTGCTTT
This sequence comes from Triticum timopheevii, assembly GCA_963921465.1. Classification (NCBI taxonomy): domain Eukaryota; kingdom Viridiplantae; phylum Streptophyta; class Magnoliopsida; order Poales; family Poaceae; genus Triticum; species Triticum timopheevii. Next base: position 209,664,176 of record OY997270.1, read on the forward strand.
CTTTAAAGCCATTAAGCTAGTCATATAGTGCGCAAGTAATGGATCCACCCGGATCCCAAGGTATATCAAAGCCAATTTTAATTAACAATGATTTGTGATTTAGTAGTGAGCACAAAGTAACATATATCATGCAACAATGAAGTCTAACTCTCTTCCTATGCATCGGCATGTCATAAAAGAACAATTCATGCACACCAAGTAAAGGCCAATGTATAGTATAAGCAGTTTCTTGCAATTCTATCCTATTGGAAACATGGAGAGGAGGAGATGTAGTTCCTCTCTCATAATAATTGCAAGTAGGAGAAGCAAGAACATGCACATTATATCTATCAAAATTATCATGTGCAACGGTAAAAGGCAACCCATCAATATAATACTTAATAAACACAAACTTCTCTGATATAGTGTAGTCGGGAGAATTCAAAAAGATAATAGGACTATCATGTGTGGGTGCAATAGCAACAACTTCATGTTTAACATAAGGAACTATAGCAAGTTCATCTCCATAAGCATCATTCATATTGGCATCATGGCTACAAGCATAGCAAGCATCATCAAAAAGGGGTATTTCAAGAGAATCAACGGGATCATAACAATCATCATAGCAATCATCCTTCGGTAAGCACGAAGGGAAATTAAACAATGTATGAGTTGAAGAGTTACTCTCATTAGAAGGTGGGAATGGGTGATCAATCCTCTCTTCCTCCTTTTGTTCTTCGCTCTCCTCCTCATCTTTTTCATCCAATGAGCTCACAGTTTCATCAATTCCTTCTTCCATAGACTCTTGCAAAATATTAGTCTCTTCTTGGACAGCGGAGGAGTCCTCAATATATGGTTTAACATAGGCATTAGAAGCGTTATCATAACAATATTTAAGTATTGCAAAATTTTCAGATTTGTAAAGAGTAGCATCATACTTTCCAATCAAAGAAGCAATTTCATAAGCACCCTTAAAAGCAACAAATTTTTAATTTGTTGAACATCATAGTAATACCCTTAGCATATGAAGATACGATTCCATTATCACTAAACTCACATTGGTAGGGAAGTGTTTCTTAGGGTCTTCAGAACAACAAGTAAAATCATATATTTCACATAAATTCCAATCATAGCATTGCAAACGATGAATTTGATATAGTAAAAGTTTCCCCTTATGAGATAAGTGGTGTCGCACATAACAAGCATGCTCATCTAAAGATTTGCCCTCAACTAAGCTAGTTGGGGTTTCAACACGAGCACATAAGGATCGAAGATGATCCAAGTAAAAAGCTTCAGGAGTGTGATAGATTTTGAGTGGTTCTTCAACCATTGGTGTAGTAGGTACAACTATTTTTTTTTGGTATTTTGCGTTTCCTACCCATAACTAAAGATAGAAAACAACTAAGAACAGCTAATAAAAATTACTTAGTGACAAAGCAAACAAGCACACACGAGAATATTCACCCCACGCTATGACTCCCAGGCAATGGCGCCAGAAAAAGGTCTTGATGACCCACAAGTATAGGGGATCAATTGTAGCCTCTTTCGATAAGTAAGAGTGTCGAACCCAACGAGGAGCTAAAGGTAGAACAAATATTCCCTCAAGTTCTATTGACCACCGATACAACTCTACGCACGCTTAACGTTCGCTTTACCTAAAACAAGTATGAAACTAGAAGGACTTTGTAGGTGTTGTTGGATAGGTTTGCAAGAATATAAAGAGCACGTAAATAAAAACAAGGGGCTGTTTAGATAAAGACGCAATAAAGTTAGTATAGCGAGTGTGGGAAAGTGGTGGTAGGAGTTGTGAAATTATCCCTAAGAAATTGACTACTTTACTAGACCGATAGCAAGTTTTATGTGGGAGAGGCCATTGAGGGAGTCCTGGATTAGGGGGTCCTCGGACAGCCGGACTATATACTTTGGCCGAACTGTTGGACTATGAAGATACAAGATTGAAAACTTTGTCCCGTGTCTGGGTGGGACTCTCCTTTGCGTGGAAGGCAAGCTTGGCAATTCGGATATGTAGATCTCCTTCTTTGCAACCGACTCTATGCAACCCTATCCCCCTCCGGTGTCTATATAAACCGTAGGGTTTAGTCTGTAGGAGAACAACAATCATAATCATAGGCTAGCTTCTAGGGTTTAGCCTCTAAGATCTTGTGGTAGATCTACTCTTGTAATACTCATATCATCAAGATCAATCAAGCTGGAAGTAGGGTATTACCTCCATCGAGAGGGCCCAAACCTGGGTAAACATTGTGTCCCCTGCCTCCTGTTACCATTAGCTTTAGACGCGCAGTTCAGGACCCCCTACCCAAGATCCGCCAGTTTTGACACCAACATTGGTGCTTTCATTGAGAGTTCCACTGTGTCGTCGCGGTAAGGCTTGATGGCTCGCCTTGTTGTCAAGGCCAACATCACCTCTGGGGGAGCCCTGGCTATAGGCCAAACTCTCCGACTAGGCGGCTTCGTCATGACCGCCCGTTCGGCCGCCGCGCCGACGATGACCTCTCAGGTCATCAGAAACAGCCTCCACGGTAGCTCAGAATTCACCGAGCAGATGGATACAACGGAGCTCTCCTCCTTGAACGAGATCTTGGACCGCATCACCGCCCTGGGAGTCGCTACGGACTATGATCGGATCGGGCTTAAACCTGACCAAAGGGAGATTAACTCTCCGCCGGTCACCCATTAGATAGTGGTGGTGGAGGAGCAATGCAGCAATTCTTCCTGTATTTTGACAACGAACTATGTCCGGATTCCCGAGCTCTCCGAGCCGGATACCCATCTACGGGAGGACATGGCCCAAGCTCCGAACCTAGAATCGGACAGCGGGCCAGAAAAATTGGGCAACATCCCGGAGCCCAAACTGCCAAGCTCGGAAGCTCCTCTGCCCTTGGGTCTCAGATTGGGTCAGGGTTTGGACTCAAATCTACCCACCCACCCAGATACAAGTGATCTTTCCCACATTAGACAAGAGCCCCAAGAGACAGTACACCACTTCTGGGCCAGATTCCTCCTTGTAATAAGCAAGGTCAAGGACTATCGCGAGGATGACGCAATTTCATTCTTTTGCAAAAATTGCATGGACAGGGGAATCCTCAACGCCATTAGTCGCCGTGACATAGCACACTTCGCTGACTTGGTGGCCATAGTACAGAAGTACTGTGCGATGGAAAGCGCCTGAAAAACCCAAACAAAATTCTGGGATCCTCCGGCTCTTACTAAACCCCTCGTCCGAACTAAAAGGGTGCACTCTCGCAAGTCACCCAATCCAATTACAAAGAAACCAAAGCCCAATATAGGGCGTGGAACCGTATTGGAGGGATGGCTCAATGGGCCATGCAAAATTCACAACACACCAGATACGATACGAACACACAGCCTTAGAGCATGTTGGATACTCCGGGAGGTGGCCAAGAGTGGCGAGGATCTCCTCATCAACAATACCGCAGAGCATCATCTCGCCGGAAATAACAATACAGTATTGACAGTCTTTGAGACTTTCGCCTCAAATAATAGGCGCAAGCGAGCGCTCCGCAGCCTCGCCGAAGTCTGCCACGTTGCAGCAATAAATCCATGGAACGACACGGCCATAACCTTCAATGCCAGTGATGAACCACAATTCTAAACAGTCCGAGCACAAGTCCTTAGTCCAATTGTGGACGGCTTCCGGCTTACTAAAGTTCTCATGGACGGTGGCAGCGGATTAAACCTCATCTACGAGGAAACTCTTAACAAAATGGAAATGGACAAGAGCCGCATTGAGCAAAGCAGCACGACCTTCGGTGGAATCATCACTAGTCGGGAGGCACGATGTGCGGGAAAAATCACACTAGATGTGGTATTCAGCACGCCGGATAATTATAGGTCCGAAGAAATCACATTCCAAGTGGCCCCGTTCAGTAGCGGATACCACGCTCTTTTAGGGCAGGATGCATTCATGAGCTTCCAAGCTATACCACATTATGGGTACATGAAGCTCAAGATGCCCGGGCCCAATGGAATCATCACTCTAGCTAGTGATCCGGACGTAGCACTCCGCGCCGAAAATAAAACCGCCGCACTGGCCCTTGAGGCATTATCCAAAGCCCTTGCGGCCAAAGAACTAAATGCACTACGCTCCATAGTGGACAGGGACGACGTGATACTCGACAAACGACCCAAGTCCACCTCTTTCAAACCAGTGGACAAAATAGTCAAATTCCAGGTCCGCCGAACGGACCCTACAAAAACAGCATCCAACGGGGCACAACTGAATCCCACAATAGACGCCGCACTGCGAGAGTTCCTGCGTGAGAATTGGGACATCTTCGCCTGGCATCCTTCAGACATGCCAGGTATCCCACGCAGGTTGGCCGAACATAGCCTAAACATACTGAAGGGATACAAGCCGGTCAAGCAGACTCTTCGGAGCTTTTAAGAACCTAAGCGACAAGCCATGGGAGAAGAACTAGCCAAGTTACTCGAGGCCGGATTCATCAGAGAAATAAAACATCTGGACTGGCTAGCAAACCTGGTGATGGTACCAAAGAAGGACAAATCCTGGCGCCTATGTGTCGATTTCAAGGACCTCAATAAGGCTTGCCCCAAGGATCCCTTCCCCCTCCCCCGCATTGATCAAATCATCGACGCTACCGCAGGACATGACTCATTGTGATTCCTCGACGCATAATCAGGATACCATCAAATCAAGATGGTGGAGTCCGATCAAGCCGCAACGGCATTCATCACATCATACGGCCCCTTCTGTTTTAACGCCATACCTTTCGGGATCAAAAATGCCGGCGCAACCTATCAACGCATGTTTCAGACATGCCTGGAAAAACAAATTGGCAAAATAGTGGAGGCATACATAGACAACGTGGTCATCAAAACCAGACACGTCGAATCTTTAATAGATGACTTGAGGCTTATGTTCGACAATCTCCGAACATATGACATCAAGCTCAATCCGGAAAATGCGTTTTCGGCGTGCCTACCGGAAAGCTGCTAGGCTTCATCGTTTCCAATAGAGGAATTGAAGCAAACCCGGCTAGAATCCAAGCTCTGTCACAGTTGGCTACCCCGACAGACCTCAAGCAAATCCAGAAATTAACTGGATGCATGGCTGCCCTAAGCCGCTTTATCTCCTGACTGGGAGAGAAGGCACTACCTCTTTATCGCCTTCTTCGATGCACCGAACACTTCGAGTGGAAGGATGCGGCCACAGCCGGACTGGAAGAAATAAAGGCCCCCTTGGCAAGTAATCCAATCCTGGTCGCGCCAAATATTGGCGAACCCATGCTGTCATATATAGCTGCAACACACCAGGTTGTAAGCGCAGTGCTCGTCGTCGAACGAGAGATGGACGGACATAAGTTCCTGCTTCAAAAGCCGATATACTACGTATCTACGGTCCTCACTCCATGCAAGTCATGGTACCCACATTACCAAAAGATAGCATACACAGTCTTCATGGCATCCCAGAAACTACGACACTACTTTCAAGAGTGTTCAATCACGGTGGCCTCTGAAGTACCACTCAACGATATAATAAACAACCGCGATGCCACGGGCCGGATTGCTAAATGGGCTATCGAGCTCATCCCATTCGATATAATATACAAACCACGGCGATCCATCAAGTCGCAAGTACTGGCTAACTTCGTCGCCGAATGGACAGAAGCCGAACTCCCTAAAGAGTACGGCGCGTACTCCAATTGGATCATGCACTTTGACAGCCCTAAGATGCTGGCTGGTCTGGTGGCAGGCGTTGTCCTGACATCCCCCACTGGAGATACAGTCCAATACGTACTCCAAATATTACACACAGACTCCAACAATGCAGCCGAATATGAGGCTCTGTTGCATGGTCTTCGGATGGCAGTCTCCATGGGCATTCAACGCCTAGAAGTGCGTGGGGATTCGAACCTTGCAATATCTCAAATAAATGGAGACTTTGACGCCAAGGACCCAAAAATGGTGGCTTACCATAATGCCGTCCTCAAAATGTCAGCTCGGTTCGAGGGGCTCGAATTCCACCACGTGGTCCGAGAAAACAATCAAGCGGCGGACATCCTCGCCCGCATCGGTGCTAAGCGCGACCCCGCCCACCTAATATCTTCTTGGAAAGGCTATTCAAGCCATCCGTGGTGTGGGAAGGGGAGACCGGTAATACCAGTCGGGATCCAAACACAACCCTAGATCCCGAACACTCTAACATAATGGGAGGCTCCACCACCAAAATAACACCTTCGGCCCACGTGATTATGGCTGTCATCGCCCCGTGGACAGAACCCTTCTTAGCCTACCTAAATAGGCAAGAACTTCCTAAGGACCAAAATGAGGCACGTTGCATTGTGCGGCACTCTAAAGCCTACATGGTCCTTGAGGGAGAGCTTTATAAGAAACACGCGATCGGAGTGCTCCAAAGGTGCATCTCCGAAGAGGAAGGACGGCAGCTACTGGCCAAAATTCATGCTGGACTTGGCGGCCACCACGCCGCAGCTCGGGCCCTTGTAAGCAAGGCCTTCCGTACAGGCTTCTACTGGCCGATAGCCCGAGCCGACGCACAGGACCTCGTCCAACATTGCGTCGGTTGCTAGCTTTTTGCAAATCAAAGCCATATGCCACCTACCACTCTCCAAACAATCCCCATAACTTGGCCCTTTGTGGTCTGGGGGCTCGACATGGTTGGACCCCTTAAAGGAGGAAGCCATAAGAAAAAAATACTTGTTGGTCATGGTGGATAAATTCAACAAATGGATAGAAGCCAAACCAGTTAAAACGGCCGAATCCGGACCAGTGATAGACTTCATATCAGGGGTCGTACACCGCTATGGTGTCCCCCACAACATCATCACCGATAACGGCTCCAACTTCACAGCCAACAAGGTAAAAACTTCATGCAACAACATGGCCATTAAGCTCGATTCCGCCTCGGTCCATCACCCCCCAAACAAACGGTCAGGTCAAACGAGCAAACGGTCTTATTATGAGTGGCATCAAACCCAGACTAGTGCGATCCTTGAAGGAATCAGATACGCACTGGGTCGAGGAGCTCGACTCCGTATTATGGAGGCTACGGACCATGCCGAATCGCGCCACCGGATACACACCATTTTTATGGTGTACGGCGCAGAGGCGGTACTGCCCTGCGATATCATTCATGACTCACCTCGAGTGCGCATGTATGAAGAGAGAGAATCCGAGCTGGATCAGCAGGACAGTTTAGATGCCCTGGAGGAGGAGAGTGACATCGCGAAGGCCCGTTCCGCATTCTATCAGCAACAGGCTTGAATGTATCAAAGCAGAGAAGTACGGGCCAAAGCTTATAATGTTGGCGAACTCGTTCTACGCCTACCGGAGAAGAAAAAGGACAATCTCAAGCCCAACTGGGAGTGTCCCTTCATCATTGATAAAGTTCTCACCAGAGGAACGTACTGTCTACGTGATGCATCAGATAATCGACTCGAGCCGAACCCATGGAACATGGCCAGACCTCGAAGATTCTATGCCTAGCGCCGAACTCTGTGTTTGTCTCCTTACCTCCGCATTTCTTTTTTAAGTTATATCCTCTTTCTCTTTTTCTTTCTTTCTTCCCTTTTTATAGTCTTAAAAGCTTCAAGTGTGCTTCGACTACACACTCCTGCCACGCTATGCACACTCAATATACCTAGGGGCTTCTTACACAGAAGCTTAATATAATTATCTTCCGGGCTTTATGCCCACCACATATGCGTCACTTTTTCCATATGTACCTTTTTTTCCATTATATGCAATGATATGACTTAAGTTTTGGCCAAGATGGGTTACCTGGCTCCTTTGTTTATGCCCTACGTTCCCGTTAGTTCGGCTAGGGCATAAGGGGAGTACCTCTACGATTGTTACCGCCGGGTCAGCCGGATGTGTACCTTAGACTGGGTGAAGCCGAAAGCTAGCATTCTTAAGGGAATATTCGGTTGGTGAACAAAATATGTTTCTTACCTACTTACAATATAAACCACCAGATGTTTTATATCCTGCGTCTCTGCGCACAGCTCAGACATGCACATTAATGCATGCGTACCCAGGGAAAGGAACACTTAACGGAATTATTCTCCCTAGAAGATGTTTCTTACTATCCATGTAATATAACATAGCTAGTTGGGTACTTGTCTGTTCAAGCACTTATGACCCCTACGCCTAGTTTCCACGCATACCCTAGTTTACATAACTGAGCGGGTATTCGGATACACTCCGAACTATCGGGTCCGGAGGATGAAGCGAAAAGGTCCGCCATGACAAACAATTTACAATCCGGCTAGGGACAAAATATGTCATCTGAAGTACACAGTCACTTAGACTGACTAAATTCTTCTTCTATGCCATCCAACAGGCTGTTGGGAATACTTTGCGGCTAATGCTACCTGGTCATATACCAGACTAACGGGGATCTCTTTACCATCTGACCCTACAGGCCCGACCTCGGCCATGTGATTCGGGTCAACCTTGGTGTACCGCGTCTTCACCATGGCCCAGGCTTCCCTCGCACCTTGACGGCAGGCTGATATCTTCCGTAATCGGAAGTGCCGCCGCGCTCTCTTAAGCATCTCTACAAGCTCCCTCATGTCTCCGGGCAGGGAGGCAGAGGGCCACAAGGCCTGGGTAATACCCTGCATCACCTGCCGAACTTGTTCGTGCAGTTGCGAGAGCTCTTGCAGCAGATCGCGTGCGGATCCGGGCATCTCCTCTTCGGGATGACCGGTCAGCATACCTACAGACATAACTCTGTTAGCCCGCTTCTTCGCTGAACTGTATAAAGGTTCGTTTGAGCACTTACTAAAAATGCCGCGTCGAAGCCTCTTATTCTCCTTCATGGAGTCAGCAAGATGGTCCCGAACATCTTTTAGTTCAACACCCAGCCGGGTATGGGTATCCTGGAGATCATTTTTCTCTCGAATAACCCGAGTAAGCATGCGCTCGCCAGCCCCTACCTGTCATTTAGCATATTGCTCATCCCCTGGTACGATCTCCGGATTACCTCCGGGATTGTCTGCAGAATCTATTGTTAGATTTGCATGCATGCCGAATACCAACTGGTACATGTCATTACTTTATTTTTGATCAAGACAAGTATTACCAGATGAGGCCTTCTTGGACTCCTCCATTCCAGCAACTGCGGCCCGTAGCTGGGCTTTGCACTCCTCCGGTTCTTTAGATAGCTGGGTATTCTTCTCTGTAGAACCTATTCATACAATGATCCTTAAATCAGTTGTGCCAACTGTTTCAAGTCTCAGGGGCTACTAATATACATAATTATCATATTTTCTTACCCATACATCCTTCACATACTAGTCCGTGGCCCTGGCAAAACCATCTTGAGCAGCTCGGATGTACGCATCTCCTGAGTTGAAGACATTGAACGCCTCTTCGGAGAAATTAGGGTCGCGGAGTACGTCCCGTCGACGCCTGTGATTCATGGCGCTCTCCACTTTGGAATTCGTAGCGGACATTCTATCTGCATCCTGTGTAGGAGGACCGTTCGGCGTTGTCCCCGCGTTAGCCTCCGCCCTTGAGTCCGGCTCTGGAATCCGGCTGGTGGAGGCGTGGCCGGCAGGCTCTCCAGGCATTGTCCGGCGAGCGTTTTTCCTGCCAGGGATCACAGACATTGTTATATTTTAAACACGACAATCACGGAGCAGGTTTTTACTCATACCTCTGCGACGGCGTCTCGGTGCTGACCGCCTTCCTTTTAAGCCTACCCGGCTTCGATGCCCCATGTTGGCAAGTCACCGCGGGTTCGGCACGGCGCCCCAATGGCCTTCCCTATAAAACGCGATACATGTGCAGTGGGTAAAGCGCAAAGAAGGGATCCTTCTTGGAAGTTAGGAATCCGGTTTTACTTACATGTGATGTAGGGAGTCGGCCAGGATAGTCAGCTATGATGGCTACCAAGGCAGCGTCACAGTTTAACTGATAGAACGTCCTGTCGACGAGCTCCACAAATACGTCCGGATCTTCTTCGAGTCCGGGATCAAGGGCCCGATCAGGGTCCTCTGGCTGTGGAGTTGGGCTGTGGACCTCCCTCACAGCTTTTCGCAGTTCTTGCTATGAATTAGCAAGGTAAATATTTGTGATAAAGAATGCAGGAATGAACGGAGTTGAGTACAAGATAGCAGCTCACCCAGCTTGGGGGTTGTACATGGAAAATCCATCCCGTGGCTTAATACAGAGGAACTCCTCTTCTTCTCCTTTGTACAAATCGGACAATATTTTCGCCAAAGCGGTGGAGGAGTCCAGACCTTTACGACCGCAGCGGGTGGCATCGTCTTCTCCATTGAAGTGCCACATGGGCTTCCCCCGATACTGAAGTGGCTGCACCCCCCGCATTATACATATCGACATAACCTAGGTTATTGTCAGTCCTGATTTGGCCAGCGTTGTTATCCTGCTCATCAGGTAGAGGACCTCTCTGTTATCGTCCTCCTGGGGGCTCCGGGGCCGCCAGCTGTGTCGTTTCTTTAGCGGGGCATTAGCAAACTCAGGAAGGCCCATCCGAATAGGGTCCGGAAGGGGGATGTCCTACATATAAAACCACTCCGAAGGCCAGTCTTCGGATGTCTTCTTCGGGGTACCGGACAAGTATCCAGTCCCGGCGATATGCCATATTTCGGCTCCACCCACTTGATATATTGATCCCTCCTGAGTGCGGGGGACGAGGCAGAATAGCCTCTTCCGTAGCTCGAAATGAGCTTCGCAGCCCAGAAATAGCTCGCAGAGGGCGACGTAGCCTGCGGTATGTAGTATGGAGGCAGGAGTGAAGTTATGCAGCTGGAGGCCGTAGTACTCCTGGAGCCCGCGGAGGAACGTATGGATTGGAAATTCGAGTCCCCTCAGCAAGTAAGGGACAAGGCATACCCGCTCCCCCTGGATGGGTTGGGAAAGCTCTCCGCCTGCTCCCCGCCATTGTAGGTGGCTAGTCCGGCTCAGACGGGGACTATGTATGCAGGCGGGAGGAACCCCTGGGTCTCCAACTCTACCAATCGGCCGTGGGGGACAGGACACTTCTCCTAGTCACCTGGCTTTGCGCTATGGCAGCGAGAGGAGGAGCTGCGGCCGGCCGGCCATGATGGAATGGCTTTTTCCAGGCACGCTCTGATGGATGCTCGCAGGGGGAAGATGGCGTGATTTGGATCTGAGGATCCCCGTCTCTTTAATAGACGATTTATTAACATGGTCAGGGTGGCAAATGTAAAAATGCCCCAACTTCTCACATTCGCTCGACATGTGGAGACTGCCATTATTAAGGCACAGGAGCCGAGGAGTGCAACATTAATGGGAATCCGTACACTGCTCGTTACAACAGGTACTCGGGGATTTTGGAGAAGAACTGCGCGCCAGACTCATCGTCATTGAAGCCTGGCTCAGGGGCTAATGAGGGAGTCCTGGGTTAGGGGGTCCTCGGACAGCCGGACTATATACTTTGGCCGGACTGTTGGACTATGAAGATACAAGATTGAAGACTGGGGTTGGGGCCGCATTGCTACGCGTGCTCGGAACATGCCAGACGGTCTTGTTGTAGGTTACCCCGGGCGCGCTTGACGGTGTCCGGTCGTTCAATGGCCGGACTTGAGAATTCCCTTAAGAGGCTGCTTTGTACTTCTGCCGCGAGGGCCGCCGTATGCTCCTCCGTTCGGAGGGAGCGTTCGGTGTTTTCGTTGACCGTAATGACTCCTCGAGGGCCTGGCATCTTGAGCTTGAGGTATGCGTAGTGCGGCACCGCATTGAACTTTGCAAATGTGGTTCGTCCGAGCAGTGCGTGATAGCCGCTGTGGAACGGGACTATGTCGAAGATTAATTCCTCGCTTCGGAAGTTATCCGGTGATTCGAAGACCACTTCAAGTGTAACTGAGCCTGTACAGTTGGCCTCTACACCTGGTATGACGCCTTTGAAGGTCGTCTTTGTGGGTTTAATCCTTGAGTGGTCTATGCCCATCTTGCGCACTGTATCCTGATAAAGCAGGTTCAGGCTGCTGTCGCCGTCCATTAGGACTCTAGTGAGGTGAAATCCGTCGATGATTGCGTCTAGAACCAATGCGGCGAATCCGCCATGGCAGATGCTAGTGGGGTGGTCCCTTCGATCAAAAGTGATCGGGCAGGCGGACCACGGATTGAACTTTGGGGCGACTGGCTCCATCGCATATACGTCCCTTAGTGCATGCTTCAGCTCCCTTTTGGGTATGTGGGTTGCGTATATCATGTTCACCGTCCGCACTTGTGGGGGGAAGCCCTTCTGTGCTCTATTGTTTGGCGGCCGGGGTTCCTCCTCGTCGTCGCTATGCAGCCCCATGTCATTGTTTTCGGCATTTAACTTGCCTGCCTGCTTGAACACCCAACAATCCCTGTTGGTGTGATTGGCTGGCTTTTTGGGGGTGCTGTGTATCTGGCACGAGCGGTCGAGTATTCGGTCCAAATTGGACGGGCCCGGAGTATTTCTTTTGAATGGCTTTTTCCGCTGACCGGGTTTAGAGCCTATGAATCCGGCATTGACTGCCGTATCTTCAGCATTATCGCCATTAATGTGGCACTTGTGTTTGTTGCAACACGACCTGCCGTTGCTGTCCTTGGTATCCGGAATACCAGGGTTCTTGGTCATGTTGTTACTACGAGCTAGCCAGCTGTCCTCTCCCGCGCAAAAGCGGGTCATGAGTGTTGTGAGGGCTGCCATTGATTTTGGCCTTTCCTGTCCTAGGTGCCGGGCAAGCCACTCGTCGCGGATGTTATGTTTGAAGGCTGCAAGGGCCTCTGCATCCGGACAGTCGACGATTTGATTTTTCTTGGTTAGGAACCGTGTCCAGAATTGTCTGGCCGATTCTTCTGGCTGCTGAATTATGTGGCTTAGGTCATCGGCGTCTGGTGGTCAGACATAAGTGCCCTGGAAATTGTCGAGGAATGCAACTTCCAGGTCTTCCCAACAACCAATTGACTCTGCTGGCAAGCTGTTAAGCCAATGCCGAGCTGGCCCTTCAAGCTTGAGTGGGAGGTATTTTATGGCGTGTAGATCATCACCGCGGGCCATCTGGATATGAAGGAGGTAGTCCTCGATCCAAACCGCAGGATCTGTTGTGCCATCGTATGATTCAATGTTTACGGGTTTGAAACCCTTAGGGATTTGATGATCCATCACTTCATCTGTGAAGCATAGTGGGTGTGCGGCGCCCCTGTATTGGGCTATATCACGACGTAGATCAAATGAGCTTTGTCTACTGTGTTCGGCCTGGCCGGAATTGCCATATCCGGCGTGACGGTTATCATCATGCATCGTGGGGCGCCCATGCGATCCATAGATCGATCTTGTTTGTCTTGCCTTGTCCTCGAATATATCCCGCAGGTCTGGCGCATTTCCCCGCGCCTTCGTATTTTTTGAGCGGCGCCGGGGTGCGGCTTGAGTGGAGGGCCGAGAGGCCTCTCTGTCGCGGCCACGGGGTGGCCGGCCGGTCGTATCATGCACTGGTGATGTAGGTTTAGGTGCTTCCTCCTCTAATCGGGGTAGCAGCCTGCGTTTTGGGTAGCTCTTGGAGGGGCGTTCGAGTTCATACTCTTCGGCCGCGAGGACTTCAGTCCATCTGTCGGCTAGCAAGTCTTAGTCAGCTCTAAGCTGTTGCTGCTTTTTCTTGAGCTTGCTTGCCATGGCTATAAGCCTGCGTTTGAAACGCTCTTGTTCGACGGGATCCTCAGGCACGACGAATTCGTCGTCATCGAGGCTTGCCTCTTCTTTGGAGGGAGGCATGTAATTATCGTCCTCTACCTCTCTGTCTGCCGCTCTCTCATGAGGGATGGCTTCTCCGTCCTCCTGCGCTGAATCTTGCTGGAGGGGGTTGTCTTCGGCACTGTCCGGGGTGTTATTGTCTCCGGTGCCGGAATCTCCGTTTTTGCTGTGGCGGGATTTAGAGCGGCGCTGCTGATGCCGGCGCTTAGGCTATTTCTTGGAGGGGTCATCCTCCGTTGTTCCATCGCCATTCCCATTATTTGGGATGTCCACGATGTATATGTCATATGACGAGGTGGCCTTCCAGTGCCCTATAAGCGCTGGTTCTTGGTCGTCTCCTGCATCGTCGTCCATACCGTCGATGTCTTCGGAGTCGAAGTCGAGCATGTCGGTTAAGTCATCGACAGTGTCTACGAAGTGGGTGGTGGGTGGCCTTTGAATTTCTTCGTCGTCCACATCCCAACCTTGCTGACCATAATCTGGCCAGGGCTCTCCTGATAAAGTGAGAAACTTTAGCGAATTCAGGATGTCGCCAAAGGGCGAGTGCTGAAAGATGTCCACAGCAGTGAACTCCATGACCGGCGCCCAATCGGATTCGATTGGCAGGGGCGCGGAAGGTTCGGAGTCCGGAGAGGAGTCCGGCACCTTGGAGTCACGAGCTTTGCAAAGGACAGGGTTGGTGTTCGGCTGAATTGCCGTAGAGATAGCAGCCCCCGAGGCGGTGTCCAGCCACCCGTCCTCGATCGGCGCAGTCGGCTCCGAGCTAAGGGTCAGAGCGGACACTAGTGCGGCCTCCAGGGCACTGTCCAGCGGCAGAGCTAGATCATGCCCATCGTGACAGTGCGGCGCGCTTGGCTGTGGCTCGAACCCGTCAAATATCAAGTCTCTGCGGATGTCAGCCGTGTAGTTCAAACTTCCAAATCTGACCTGATGGCCAGGGGCGTAGCTTTCAATCTGCTCCAGATGGCCAAGCGAATTGGCCCGCAGTGCAAAGCCGCCGAATACGAAGATCTGTCCGGGGAGAAAAGTCTCACCCTGGACTGCATCGTTGTTGATGATTGGAGGAGCCATCGGGCCTAAAGATGACGACACGGAGGAACTCTCAATGAAAGCACCAATGTCGGTGTCAAAACCGACGGATCTCGGGTAGGGGGTCCCGAACTGTGCGTCTAGGCAGATGGTAACAGGAGACAAGGGACACGATGTTTTTACCTAGGTTCGGGCCCTCTCGATGGAGGTAAAACCCTACTCCTGCTTGATTGATATTGATGATATGGGTAGTACAAGAGTAGATCATCCACGAGATCAGAGAGGCTAAACCCTAGAAGCTAGCCTATGGTATGATTGTTGTTCGTCCTACGGACTAAAACCCTCCGGTTTATATAGGCACCGAAGAGGGTTTGGGTTACAAAGAGTCAGTTACAATGGTAGGAGATCTACATATCCGTATCGCCAAGCTTGCCTTCCACGCCAAGGAAAGTCCCATCCGGACACGGGACGAAGTCTTCAATCTTGTATCTTCATAGTCCAGGATTCTGGCCAAAGGCTATAGTCCGGCCATCCGGACACCCCCTAATCCAGGACTCCCTCACCCGTTGTTACCCTGATCCGTCGCTAAAACTAGTATAAATAACAACTGCTTGTTCCTCATTGTCTAAAAAAAACTGCTTGTTCCTCAAAAAAAACTACGCGACTTGCTGGGTCCCTGGTGTCAGCCGCTCGTAGTGTAATTCTCTCGTTTATTGACTACGTTGATGATGGCGTGAGCCCCAGATGTCCAACCATTAGGAGGAACCATATTTTTGGGCTTGTACTATAGAGGCACTTGCTTGCGTACTGCCATGAGGCTGGTGGGTCCCTACTGTCATCCTCTCCACGTACAGTCATCTCCTTGTTCCTCTCGGTTGTTGACGATGTTGACAACGCAAGAGGGCGGCGCACTGCGCACGGCGAGCGAACCAAGGCCGCATGGCGGAGGACGACGGCGAGGCCTCAGCGAAAAGAACAGGAGCCGTTGAAGATGCGCCGGTCCAGTCGCAGGCGGAGGGGAGTACGAGGGTTGACTGGTGGGGGTGGTGGGGGCTAGTCACTTGGCTTCTGTAATGCAAAGTGAGCTCAAGCAGCCGGCGTGAGTGATGTTATTTCCCTTGGTTGTGATTTGTTACAATATTTCACTCTAAATTAAACGAATGGCAAGCCATTCGCCTTGTTTCAAAGAAAATATGACAGTCACAGCCGAGTTGAAAAGGGCAGGAACATCTAACTCCAGCTTACAAACTGTACAAAAGCACGAGGGTTGATTGTTTATCAGGTTTACAAAAAAACCCAGATTGAGAAGGGCAACAACATCTAACTCCAGCACTATTTTCGGCAGTCACGGTCAAATGGATCGGTCAGGTCCATAGAATGAACATCCTGGATCGTAAAATTTACTGGATTATGACCACAATATGTTGTAAATAGAAGCCCGACACGTTCAGAAGCTCTTTTGCCCACCCGAAACTCCTTTTTTTGCTCTTCTACATACCCATCCGTCAAAACCATGCTGCTGATAAACTTAAGCCTGATGGACAATAGTAACCTCGCATTCAGCAGGAAGAATGTGACAAATCTTGTGTTTGCACGGTTGGCTACATATTGTTCTAGCGTTATTGTCTTCAATCGAATCTCATGAGAAGTGAGAAAATCCCGATGCTTACGAATCCACCAATTGGTTATAACTTTCTTACCCTGTCCTGTTGCCTAAATAGACATGAAAATTGAAAATAGTTAAGGTCTAAAAGAAGAGTGTCAAAATAGCAATAGCTGAACGGTTAATTCTAGTACACTATATGCGGGCTTCCAATGTGCATGAAATTGTCACCTTTATATACAACTTCTCCAGACATGGAAAGCATTGCAGCAAGCCAATAATCTTGTTCAGATCAAAACTATTCATTTGGATATATAAGATCTTGACAGAATCTAGCACCATTGATAGGCCATCATTGAGCATAGAACATAATATTAGTACAAAATGTGTACTCCAAGATGATATATAAATTATGCGCAGAAATTTAAAATGCAGCATATGGTTACAAGTGTAGATGATAATATAAAGTACCTAAAGAACTGTGGAGCCAAACACCATATTGAAATGAGCACAGAGATCATGTATTATACCCAAGGTCTCCAGTTTAGGCGCAGAGAGGACGGTTATTTGCAACGGTGAATAACTAGAATCAAGGATCAACCTTTGAAGTGAAGGGGCATTTGGATGATGAGCTGCCTTCCGTCAAAATAAATTCCAATTCTTACATGGTTAGGCGACTTTATTTGGAGACAACCGATTCTAACTGTGAAAACAAGCACCAAGCACTCCAGCGCAGGGCAACTGGAGTGGATGATGCTGTGCAATGAGGCCTCCGATATACAAACCTGCACAAGTGAAAGTTTCTTGAGAAATGGGAGTCGAAGGTTTAGTACTAGATTGTCTGGAAGGTAGCACAGCGCAAAGGTGGGGGTGTGGAGAGAGGAGGAAAACCGCGAGATGGACATCGGTGCTGAGGGCACAAGTTCATGGCGTTCTGTATGTGGTATGTGATTTCCAAGGGAATAGTAGAACTCAAGCAACTGTAGTTCTGTGAATTCAGGGGATTTCAGCCAGGCGTCCACCGTGCAGTGCATGGTATGCTTGCTCAGGTAGCATGACGGGATGCAGAGGCTTTGAACGGAGCCCTGGTGGGAGGAGATGATGGCTCTGGGGATTTCAAAATCATTGAAGAGAGATAGCCGACGACAGTCGAGATTAAGGGGCACGGCGCACCATAGAGGGCGCCACCGAATTGAGAGGACTTGGGTGCGGCAGCAATCCTTGGTGGGGAGAAGCGAGATGATCTCCCAAGGACGGCGTCTGGGAGATCGCTGATGCGGTCCACCTGAGATTCTACGGGTTCCTGGGATCCGGTGGGGGCGGGGTCGCCGCTTCTCCCCGCGCTGCTGGGTGCGGGATCTACAACAGGCGTCGTTGCTGGCAGGAGCCTCATCTTCTTGGCGCTGGGGTCAGCCGACTCCATTTTCCTCGAGGGTGTCGTGTCGCGCTCACGGATTTGAGAAGAGTAACGAATGACGAGCCTAGTTGTAGTGCCAGCAAAGAAGAAGGGGAGCTGGGGCTTTTCTGTAGGAGTGAGGAAGAAGGGGAGCTGGGGTTTTCTGTAGGAATGAGCTGACTGAGGTGGCTGGGAGCGAGGAGGAAGAAGAGCACCCAGGTTTTTTTGTCGGGGAGGGGGGCGGTGTGCTGGGTGTGGGTAGCACCTTTTGAATTGATTTTATTATTTACTAGTGTGGATTGGCTGTTTTGTCTTGGGCCCAGAGAAACAATTACTACTAGTACAGTGGAGACACTCTACAGCTACCCAGAAAAATAATTACTACTAGTACAGTGGAGACACTCTACCGCTTCTAGCTCCTCCTAGGTCATTGAAACGTCTCCCTCTAATGAATGTCGTTATACTTTTGTTCACCGACATGTGGGCCATGCAGAGCGTGGGCCCAAATGCCATCCACCAAATTAGCACAGTATGCAGGCGGAGAGTCACCCCGGTCGTAGCACGGCAGTAACGAGCCGTCCTATCACAAAACCCCACCTCCCCGCAGTCTAAGTTTCACGGACGAAGCAACCATCATTTCGCTCCTTGCTGAATCCCCTTCTCCCTCACCGTCTTCAAGAAAGGTAACACTCGCATCTACCACTGTTCTTCTCTCCCAACGAAGAGAAGGTAAGCGGATCCGTGATGTTGGTATATTTTCGTTCAGAGAAAAAAAAAGAACTTTTGCAAAGCAGTAACCGATCCTCACTCTCTTTTTTGTTTCATTGTCATTGCGATTGTGTTTTCCTTTCAGTGGTCTCCTAGTATTCATCAGTTTCATGATGGACCAAGGAGAACCAGGCAAAGATCTGCCGATATTGGAGCAGACGCGGGAGGCTGATCCCCACGAGACAAAGAGCACCAAGAAGATGGAGGCAACCACCAAGCCGACCCCAGATACGCTCACGGCCACTACTGAGATGGTCAACGCCCCGTTTGAGGTTACAGCCCACGTGGCACTGCAGGAGCAGTTTTCCCCCTTCGAGGATGTGCCCCCCCCCCCCCCCGCTGAGCTGCCCAAGGTGATTTCCTTCTTTGCCGATCTCGATTGTGGTTTTTCATCTAAGTATGTGGTGATTTTTTTTAGAAATAGAAGTATGTGGTGATTGATAATGCAAAATTTTATTAGCTTCGATGCCATGCTATACATAGTGGTTTAAATAACTTGTGGTTCTTATACTAAAAAAGTAATTCAGAATTTGTTTCTGTTTCAATTAGAGCCCTGATGCAGACAAGGATTGTGTGGTTGTGCATGTCACTCGCTATGAGGCGGATGACCTGAATATACGCACTGGGAAAACAGAGTTCTTTGGCTGTTGGATCCTGGAAGCCATTTGTGGTTATACCAATGAAGAGTTGTATTCCAGCCTCACTGTTGTCAGGCGTGTTGTCCAGGGTGTACTGAAGCACAAGAAGTTCAAAGCTACTCCTTCGTTTGTGAGGCATACTGTTCTTGTCAAGCTTACGCAGGAAGATCACGTGGCATGCCTCCACAAACAAGTTTATCAGTGGCAAGGCCACAAGGTTGTCTTCATGAAGGTTCACAGGATTGAGCTGCTGCGGGACGTCCTCGATGATGTTCATGGCAAGGTCCGTCTTGTGTCCAGCCCAAATTAGATCGAGGCATGAAATAGTTGCCCCAGCTAGTGTTTAATAGTAGTTTGGATTGTGTCTAATTATCCGAACCTTGCCTGTTATTGACCCCTCTGGGCTAGTGCTCTATTTGAATTCGTCTATGGGAACTGCTGCTGCTTTTGTGTGCCCGTGAATCATGTGAGAACCATCGTAATTGTTGCCGAAATAGATACGTCCTCACTAGTTTTTTCATGAATATGGCATGGTAAGACATAAGTTGTCACGGTTTATCATACGAGCAGTGTGTGTTTTGATGAAATAGATCACTCGTTCGAGAACCGTGGGCCGACGTATACATAAGTACTTGTAAACACTGTTGGTGCTACCCCACTTGTAAGCAGTTGTGCAAAACACGGCACATTGGCTCAGCTCGCTTCAACACTAGGCTATCGACCAGCTAACAATCAACAATCTGTTGTCTGACGTATAAGCAACTACTATGTATCTTGTTACAGTGGTTCATGCAATTAATTGAGGCCACAATGTAATAAATTCCAAATGTTCACACGCTAGTCCAGCGCTCATGTGGAACACTCACAATTAAAGTCGTCTTCATAAAAATCTTGAAAAGCATAAGTTAAGCAATTTTATACATCTCAATGATTCATAGAACATAACAAACATATACTAGTTCATAGCAAAAGACAAAGTTGTGAAAAGGTTTACAAATCAGGAAAAAACAAGCAAGGCTTCTCTGAGCAAAGGGCCTCCCGTCAGGCTTAAATTTCCTGGAGTTCACTCTGGTTTTTTCTTGTTGCCACCATCCAGGGTTAGGTTCTCTCATTCCAGAATAACCAATTATAATTGTGGTCTCAGCTGGAATGCTGAACTGAACCATGCAGTGTACTGACCAGCTGAGATGCTTGTGCATTCCATTGAATTTAAGCACCGCTATTTGCAGAAATAAGCAGACCACAATGCCTCTTGTCCACGCACCTGTCCAAAAAACCGTTGTGCAGCCGTGCCAGCTAGTCCTCTGTCCATGGATGAACTGGTAGAAAGTGCATTCCGGACTAGGATGCAGTTGTTTTCGCTCGTCCCTGCACTGCAATCAGGAAGTAAAACGTACGAATCAGCTTCTTTTAGATTGCGTTGGTCATTCTACCTTAGTTACTACCAATGTAGGGATACCTTGAAGACGGGAGGTTAGACGACGGTAACGAGGGATAGCCATCTCATTTTGCGCAGTTGTACTAAAACTGAGGTGTGTGCTTTTGATTGCGCGGATAGAAACTATACAGAGGCAGACATCCCGAAACGATATGGAGACAGACATCCCTGTTTGCGCAAATACGAAATATGGTTATTTAAACAGTGACACATATTACTACTTTCCCCCGTTTCCTCTTAGAACCAAGTCCTAGATTCATGCTACAGCTTTCCCACTTTCTTCCCTGTTTGAACCAACGCTTTGAGTTCACTGTATGAACTAGCTTTACTTCTAATAATAGTAGAAGTCTAGGTGGCTTTGTAACAGCAGACGGAAGTAGAAAAGGATCCACACGAAGGGGGAAGAGCTGGGGCAGTAGAGCAAGGCAGGTTTCGAAGGAATATATACCTGAGGGTCGTCGTCATGTGGCAAAGACGGCGTAGGGAGGCGGCATCTTGGCCACAATACCGCAGGGAGGAAGAAGGGGTCGGAGGCCCTCCCGAGCCGGCGCTCTCTCGGAGAGAATGGCACGGCCGCCGATCGGGACGCGCGGGCAGCCTTTGGTCTCCTCCCTCACCGCTGACGACAGCGTGAACGATGCACCTACACCCCCTGCCCCGGTCGAGGTTGTCTGGCCAGATTTGTGACCAGCCGTGAGCTGAGAGAGAGAGTGTGGCCACCTATGTCTTGCTTAGATCTGGAGAGCATGAGAGAGTGAACGAGAGGAACCCTAGTAAAGCAATCGCTAAGGCTCCTGCTTTTATATATAGTGGAGTGATTTTGTTGTATCGGCTTCAAAAAATGCGCTCCTACGTGTACCCGCGAGTGGGTGTGAGAGAACTAGTGCGTGCGTGCACCGCTTCTCTTCGTGAGAGTACAACATATACTATGCCCAAAGAACGTTCGCCGCAAGAGTAATAGTATAAGTGTGTGACGTGTGAGCTAAAATAAAATGTGCGCGCTGTCTTTTGTTTTTTAGAAGTTCTGAGGGTAGGGTGTGAAGAGCACATATATGCGTGACGTCTTCCTGCAGATAGAGGATGGGTGCAACGTGCGAGTCTGCGAGAGGACTCGGGAGAGTCGTGACTCGTGAGGGTGCGTGTGCGTGAGAGAGAGGGGGGCACGTATCAATGCAATGCATGTGTCTGTAAATCATTATCCGACAAACGTTCGCCACAAGCCTTTTCCTGACGAACGCCGTAAGAACCGTTAGATCGGCATCCGACAGTGTGAGTTTTGCCATGTCATTTAACAGAACAGCCACTCCTCCTACACACAAATCTTCCATGTGAGTGTTAGCAACTGCCATATGCTCCCCCCGTTCCGAAATGCAGTGCATATAGCTTTATTGAAAACTAGAACCTCGCAAACTTTTACCAAGTTTTCGTGTACCAAATTGCACATGTAGAATACCCTGTATATATCATTTCATTCATCTTCGATAGGTAACTATAAAGATGGGTGAGGAGTCTACAAAGAAAGACCATCGTATGACCTGCAGCAATTTCAACCATCCTTTAGTGTTGAGGAATATCATAGGAACTCTATATGATATGATTTTTATAGGATTTTTTTCTTTAGAGCCAATTGGTTCATAGGAATAGATTCATATACTCTACATTTCAAAGGAAATAAACATGATATCATTTCTATAGCTTTAGAGCCACTTGGTTCATATGAATCGATTCCTATACTCCCTTAATTTCAAAGGAAAATAAACATTAGCGTATATTCAATAGAAAAGTTCCTATGATATCAACCAAATTACATCTCTTTACTAATCCCTCCTCATAGGAATTGAGATACATGTCATCTCTAGATTAAATAGAAAAGTTCCTATGATGTGAACCAAATGACATCTCTTTTCCAATCCCTACTCATAGGAATTGAGATGCTCCATGTCATCTCTTTCCCTACAACTTCCACGTATGCATCTTCTATTCCTAAATAGATAGTACAACCCACTAGTAGCTTTTTTCCAAAACATGCAACTATGGAAAAAGAAGTATATAGTGTGCCAATAACTTTGAAAGATGGTCGCTGGATGAAGCTAACCCGACAGTGCAGAGATGGGCAAATCCGAGCACTACTGGCCGTTGGATATCATCAACATTCCATCAGATCTGCCACATGTACAATTTAGAAGACTCCATGGTTGAACTTAAGCATAATGCACAAACCTCAAAACACAAGAACTTCTCCTTTGTTCTAGAATCTTCTGTATCATAATTGATTATTTTTTTCTAAATGAATTGCCATTATTTGTTTTTTACTTTATGATTTACGATGCACAACCCCATGAATCTTAACATTTTTATAAAACTAATTGTTTTTGAATGAGATGAACTATAAGAAATAAACGAACATCTACATCATGCATATATGACTCGAAGCTTTACATTCTATAGTGTGTATTTATTCATAATTTGGTTTCGAAATCTCATGCGTTCAATACATGTTGACCTTACTAGTTTTGATTAGAGTAGAAAATTTCACGCGGCCCCGGGTATATCAAAATGCAGGGCCCATGCATCATTGCCTTTCGGTCGAACCTACCACAATTTTTTGTACGTGCTATATCTCCACTGGTCCCCGAACCCAAAATGCTGCCTCGTTCCCGTAAAACCAAGCGGCCCACACATATTTAAGGCGTCGACTCGATCACTCGAACCCGTTTACTACGACATGGCTCAGCACGCCGTAGTACTCCTACAAACCCTACCGCCGCACTCATCATCGGTTTTCTTCAAGAGGACGGGGGAGAAGCCGATTTGTAGTGGAGGCGCTTTCAAAAAAAAGGATCTGTAGTGGAGACCCCTACCCTAGGGTGCCCTAGGTAGCTGCCGCACGCATCATTGTTTTCTCTTTTGTTTATGCTCTTGCGCGCTAGAGTGAAATGATGGTTTTTTCGTCCGTCCAGCTTAATGCGAGAAAGGTGGGGCTTTGTGATTTGACCCCTCATCGCTCATTTTCTACTACTGCTGCGCTACGACCGGGGTGCCTCCAATTCAAACCGCTGCTCTGCACTGTAATTTGGTGCATCGCACGTGGAATAAGATGGTGGATGAGCCACATGTCTGCCAAAGGGGTCCTGTTAAGTGTGTCGCCATTTCGTGTGCAGACTGACCTTGCTTGAGTTGCTACGCCAGCACGACAGGAGCAGCCTACCACTTGGTTTTTCTCCTTGGTGAATCCTGACTATATTGATCTAAAAAGATACGTGCTGAACTACCCTCTCCGTCTCGGTTTTTTATTTGTAGGCGTCTTGGTTTATAGGGTCTGCATGTAGTTCTAGGTCATCCATTTGACTAACTAAATATGAGTTACTATGTCACAAAAAGTATATCATTGGATTCTTATTGGTTGATATGTGAAGAAACAAGAAACGAGGTAGAAGTTAATGCACCGCGCCTTAGTATTGTGGGATTATTTGGTTTTCGTAAGATCACGTGCATTTGGTTGCAAGGGTGGTCATGAATGGGTTGGATCGTTCGAAAAATAGACATGTTTGGTTATAAAGCACATGAATGGTTCGAGTCAAAAAAAGAGAATATGCCTTGAAGATGCTGAACCATTCCACCAAACAAAATCGGTCGAATCAAATGGCCACCCATTGCATGCATGACTATGTGAGCATGACTGGTGGTCCCGTCTTAAATAATTAGCTCATCTCTTATATTCAGCCAAACACATGAATTGAATGGTTCAATCCCAAAAAAATTGAATGGTCCCAATCCATTCATACGATACCTTCAACCAAACACATCCGACGGAGGGAGTAGTCGTATTTAAAAGTCGAGGGCGGGGCTTTTCCTGCGCGGTAGGCGGGGCAGTTCCGCCTAGTCGGTTTGACAGAGACGCGAGTAGACGAGGGAGTAGGCTGCTGCAAACGTAGGGCTGTGTGATTTGACAGCGAGTTACTGCTGAACAGGTGGGGCCCCGTGATTTGACTTGCCATTATGATTTTAGCTGCGGCGCTACGACCAACGTGAGTTTCCCGATTCCTGACCACCTCCATACATGTGCCTCTCCCAATGCTCCACCATGTAGTAGTAGAGGTTGGCTCTTGCATGAGAGCCCAGTTCTCCACTTTTCCTTGCCTCTCTTTCCTCCACATATGCAAAAATGCCATGTAAAGCGCACTATTGTACTTACTTGCTCCTAGAGGTGCTTAAGCTTGCCACATAAGAATAAAGTCTGATGTGGCAAGTTAATCAAGAACAGAGAGACTAGTTTGGTGACCCAAGGAAGAAACGGTGCTAAGCGCGTGTACCTAGGTGAAAAGACAATTTTGAGTCTATAGCTAATTAAATGAAGCAAACTTAGCAACCCCATTTCATTGGAAGAGGTCACTCCTTGGCAAGTGCAATAAATACTAGTACTCCTTGTGTCCCATTATATAAGAACGTTTTTGACACTACACTAGCTAGTGTCAAAAACGTTCTTATATTATGGGACGGAGGGAGTACGAAGAAAGAGATAGAGAGGAGTAAAAAAACACTTATAGCCAACCTTGTTGTAGTATGAGTGACTAAGTGATGACTATGTATGACATGCCAACATCAGATAGCCTAACGCATCGTGTTAAATCTCCAAGGGCGCGACCACGCGAGCGATGCGACGGTCGTGGTAGGCGCGACCATGATACGGGCTGCTGGTAGCCCTTGGATCTGAGATCAAACGGTCGCATGCTAAGTTGCTAAAAATTTTAAGAATAACCCTCCAGGATAGGATACTCACCCATAGGTCTAGAATCACGCCATGCAACCGTTCGATCTCAGATCCAAGGGCTCTCAGAAGCCTGTATCATGGGAGAATGGAAAGCCACTACCCTGCCGTTCGCACGCTTGCAGTTCGCTCCTACTCTTTCCCGCATGTCCTTTAATACTACGGCGGTTCGCTCCTAGTCGTCCCGTCCATTCACGTTACGACAGTTCCACTAATCCTAACCCTCCTCCCAAATCCATGGCATCCCAAATCTCCCCGATCGGCGGTGAGTACAAGGTTAGAATCATCACCGGCGAGGCGTTCGACGTCATCTACACCCGTACTTCCGCGACGGTGTATGGATGCCTTTCTCGCTTCAGACGCATGTTCGAAAACTCACATGATGAGTAGGTCGCTGGGCTAGATGTTGAGTACACCGCAGTCCTGGGACGAGAGAAGGATCTAAAGGACGAAGAGAGGAAGAAGCCCGCCGTGATCCAGGGCTTACTCATCGAAGGCGAAGTACTTCCTACGCTTCAGCAGGCGGCAGGGGTAATCATCGCCCAGGGCCTCCCTTCTCTTCCGGAGGGCCTCAAAGTCCACACGG
The DNA here is from genome assembly GCA_963921465.1 of Triticum timopheevii. Lineage (NCBI taxonomy): Eukaryota > Viridiplantae > Streptophyta > Magnoliopsida > Poales > Poaceae > Triticum > Triticum timopheevii. The sequence goes on from OY997270.1 coordinate 209,690,116, forward strand.
AAGCGACCCAAGAGTTGAGCGCAGGGGTCAGCTTGCGACGAAGAGGAAGCATCGAGTCGACTCGCGTCGGGGGCGACCACCTGATGCGCGCTGTCGGTCGCCTCGCCAAGAAGAGCGGCTGGGGCCTCGGGGGCCTTAGCCACAGGCACTGCGAGCGGCCGCTCGCCACCCTTAGCTGCGGCAGCACGGGCCTCGGGGGACGCTCCCTCATGAGCGCCGCCCAGTGCTGTCGCCTCGGCGGGGGCACCCTCGGCCTCCGGAGGCTCATGCCTCCCTGCTCCGCCACTTGAGGAAGAGTCGCCTTGGCCGGCTGTGAGGGCGACCACCACCACTGGATTCTCGCGAGGCCCTTGGAGGTCAGCAGGGCGCGGCCCCCATTCATCGAAAATGGGCATCTGACCCACGAAGTCACCTCTATTCGAGCAGAGGTACAGCAAGCCCCCCCCCCCCTTGTCGAATGCCGCCGGGGGAAGGATCCCCAGTCAAGACCAAGAGCACCTTCCTCAGCACTTCAGGCGTCAGGTCCTCTTCCTGGAGCCGCATACGGTCCCCACGACCGCTGAAGGCCCGCATTCGATGAGAATGGCGCTGGAGAGGGGCGACACGGCGTAGCAAGAACTCCTTCACCACCTTGGGCGCCATCACGCCAAGCTCCCTCAGGAACTCAAAACGACGCCAGACGAAGGCAAGTCGGGGGCTCGCGAGCCTCTCCTGGCCCCAGCCTGAGTTGGGGACAGCAGGTGAAGACGGCTCCGTCAGTAGGGGGCTGGGCACCCCTACGTCCACATACAGCCACCGCTTGCGAAATCCAGGCGCTGGCGGAGGAAGACTGAAGTCAATCCCAGAAGCCGCTGTCTCAGGCGCAGCGACGAAGCTCACGCACCCCGAACATTGGGTGGGGTCGACAAGGCGCAGCGAGAAGAAGTGGCGCAGCAAGGCAACCGAAGGAAGGATGCCCATCATTGCCTCTCAAACGAAGGCAAATACCGCGAGAAGGGTGATGGATTCACGACCCAGATGCATCATATGGATCCGATAATGGGAAAGCACGGCGTTGAAGAAATCAGAAAAGGGGGGAACCAGTCCCGCCCACAAGGCGTCGGCGAAGTACCGGACCTCGGTGGGAATCCTGTCGATGGCGCAGCGGGACGCGGGCCAGGCCGTTTTCCTCCCGCACTCGTTGAAGATGGAAGCCAGGGCTGAGCTGACCTTGCCCAGGCCTTCTTGATTGATTATGACCGGCCAATCGACGGCGGGGGCCGCCGTCGACGATGAGCGAGGCGGCGGAACGAGCTTCTTCCCTTTTCCCTTCCTCGGCGGAGCCATGACGTCAGAAAAGGGAGGAGGAAGGTTCGAGATTGGATTGGATGCGGAAGTTGGAGTTCGAGAGAACAAAGGACAGGGAGCGCTCAAGTAGCAGAAAGGGGAGTGGCTGTGTGCGGCAGCGAGTCCGCCTAGCAAGGCACAAAATAAGGAGGCGTGGGGGAACAGTGCCGCCCACGTCCAATCAACCACCACGCGACGCCCAAGGCCGCAGGCTGTTAGGGCCCGCGACGCTTCGCACTTGCCCTTTCGCCTCTCTGCTCGGCCAAGTCCGGGCGCGCCGTGGGCCCGGGGGCTACTGTCAGCGTTCTGGGAATGGGGGTCCCCAGACTTGCCTGCCTGCGGCCTGCGGCGTGGCTCAAAGGAGGCCCAGCACAGCCCATCTTCATCAACACAAGCTTAAGACCCTCGCGAGGGGCCAAGCCTCGCGGGGTGGACGACAAGGAGCTTCCTCAGGCACTGCCTCGTCAGGCTGGCTAACGAGGAGGCGGAGAGTTCAAGGCGGGGTACCTCGCGAGGTGCCCATGACGCAAGCCATGACGACCAAGGGCGCCAGTCGGGCGCCAGCCCGCACAGCGTCCTCCTTTCCTCTTTGGTGTAAAGGGAGCAAGCGCAGGCGAGAGCATCAAGCAAAGGCATCCATTTCGGTGCAACAAGACCAAGACCAGCCCAATGGCAGGGAAGAAGTCATTGTGGAGCCCGAGCAGGCGTCACCACCAGAGCCTTTGACAGGCGAGGACCAACTTTAGTGTTCCCCTTCAAAATGGCCAATTGTTGGCGCCCTTCCCGCTCAATATTTGGGAAGAGGCCCAGGGCCTTTGCCTATAAATAGGACTAGCCACCCCCTAGGTAGAGAGGGCATCGAGCATCTAGCATCGAGAACCCAAGAGTCAGAGCCAAGCGGCACCAGCCAAGAACAGACCCTCGCGAGGCTGTTCTTCCTTGTATTGTTCATCATCAGCCTGAGAGGCAATCTACCACACCACACACTGAGTAGGGTATTACACCACAATGGTGGCCTGAACCAGTATAAATCTTGTGTCTCTTGTGTTGTTCTGTTCAGTAGTTTAGGTCTTAGCGATTCGGCGAAGAGCAAGTAGGCAGAGGGTTAAATCTCCGCGCACACCCCAATGTTCGAACCTCAAGGGTCTCCCGGAACCCGAAATCCGACAAGTGTCATCAACAAAATATGGAGACGTATCGTGAGCTAGATACCGTTGTACTATTGTATATGCTTATTTCCTTAGTGGCCGATTGCGTGTGTGGTGTGGTGGGCACATCATTTCTAGTTGTGGTGGGTCAACATGAAGACTCATGGGTCGGTTCCATCCTGCGCCACATATAGGTTGGACCGATACGTGTTATACGGAGACCCATGTGGAGGACTCGGCGTACAACATGAAGCTACCAGAGTCGCGGAGGACTCTATCCCCACCGGTGATAAGCCGACTATATATGATGTGTAACCCTAGGCCCTTAGTATGTTATACAAGCTTGGGGGCTAGTTCGTCGATAGTATACACACACGCACAATGCCTGGTATTCACGTGTACTTTGTACACACCCCTAACACTAATATACAGTACCAGGAGTACGCTCTTTCTTCAACTGCAAGGGTCCGATCCGAACTAGGGTAAAACTTTGCCTCGTATTACCATCTAGCCTAACAGCCAGGGATATCTTACCAAATGATATGATGAAATCATATCTGCCAACTACTATTAGAGAGGAGTGTCGGGGGGGGGGGGGGCAATGTGTGCGAGAGAGGCCTAAAGATAATGTGCGTGCGGGAGACACGTAGGCACATATATGTGTGTATAGAGGGCTAGTAGAGACTGTGCATGTGTATATATGCATGTGAGAGAAATAGTGTTTTCCCACTGAGATTAGTGAAAAGAGTGGTACATAGTAGTCAGAAAGAGAGATAGAGAAACAGAGAGAGCATGTGCGTGAGACACCCCGACACCCTGAGAGAGATTGTGAGCATGTGTGAAAGAGAAATGCCGATGCATATAAAGTGTGTGCACTTATGCGTTAGACAGAGAGATATCTACGTGTAAAAGGCGGTTCTACGCATTAAATTAAAATATAAATGGCATTATTATTTTTGGATGAGATCATGAATTTTGCAAAATTGCGTATGGACGAAAATCGGTCTATCAGACACCCATACTCTATTGAATTCTAGCATGTGCATGTGTTTATTTCATATTATCGATCCATAGAGTAAGAGCAGTTTGAAATACAGGCAATGGATGCTTTTGCAATTCATATATAAACATTAAAAATTAGTGCACTCCATGTTGTTAGTGTGAAGCACTTTATACATTTGTCACTTGCATGGATACATTCCAAATTGCTAGCTACGAAATAAAATACATGTCGAATTAAACATAAAGGGGGTTTCGAAGATTCGAATTCATAGGAAGTGCATTCATCTATTTGAACCCGAGATAATGGCATTTGTAAATCAGATGTAAAAGGGGGCATCAATCTTTGTTGTGAGTTTGAACATGGTATATATATATTCATACGCATATCTAACTTTTTTTTGCAACCAAGGAGATTATACCTGGAACCATGCATGAACTGAGGTAAGTTGCATATTTTTTAATATATACTCGTGTACAATGTATATTAAAATGTACCCCCTCCATTCCAAAATAATCGTAGCTTTAGGATTTTCAAGAGTAAAGATTTGTGAAGTTTGACAAATCCTGAAAGTTCAACTCAAGAGAACCAAAAACGTTAATGCTTCTGCTCCCAAATATTGAACGAAGCGCCAAATAGGCCTCTGGTCACCCGAAACCGCACGAGACTAATGTTTTGGTGGTAGGAAATTACTGTCCTGACTCTGGCCTGTGTAGCCTATCGGCCCGATGTCCAAAGGTCTAAACCGGGGTAGGTTTGTAACTTCACCAAGACGCCAGTCTCAACCGCCTCCGAGAAGCATTCATACGTCGTGGGCGCCTAAACACCCATGCGCTCGGCCGAAATCTATCTCGCCCACATTTGGGACACCTGACATGACTGTCCTACCCCCAACCCGCAATATGTCCGAAATTTTAGATGGGCGAAAAGTTTGTAACTTTCCCCAAATTTCAAACAAGCGCGTCTCAAACCGAAACATTGTTCCCCCTTAGTTCCCCGCCTCCCTCCGTTTCCCCATTCATACTCCATGGGCGCAAAAACGCCCTCTCCACCAGCCGCGAAACCCCAACCTCCTCCGTCCTCCACCCCATAGCGGCCAATCCACCGCCGCCCTCCTCCATCACGCCGGAGCCTGTACCCCGACGTCGTCATCCAACGCAATCGCAACTGCTACGTCCTCAAGGACTTAGCAGCTGAAGCCGAGGCAGAGCTGCCTCCACAACGCCGACGCCGACGTGCACCGTACCAGAACCACTCCGACCACGCCGTCCTGCGCCTCACTGCTGCGGCTCCACTGTCGCAACCGTACACCGCACCGGAGGTGTTCCCACTACGCTGTCGTTCGCCGCCTCGGATCTGCTTCCCTGCCGTCGACAGACGACCACTGCACCACACTCAACAACTTGGCCATGGGTTTGTCCAAGGCTGCACCGTCCTCCACAACTTCTGGTTTCCGGCGAACAACAAGATCGTCGGAAAACAGAAGGAGGACACAGCACTGCCGGCAGAAAGAGGTACTCCTCTTCCCTTATTCGTGCAAATCTTACGTCTTCGCTCACATCGTATTCATCCCACGAAAGAAACTAGTTGAGCGCTTCTTACTGCATCTTCTTCATGATACTAAATGCACAAGGTTTCCTCCCTTTTACTATTTCACCTTTGCTAGAGGTCAGTAGCCTGCCTGGATTTCAATTCAGGGTCAGTCGAACCGCAATTAAAAGAAGCAGCACCCTCTTAGGCGCGCAGAGCACCTAGTCCACATGTTCCCCGGGGAAGTGGCGCATCGGTGTCTATCATAGGGGTGTTGGGTGCAGGAGCTACTTGCGCCCGATCTAGAGGTCGGCGGGGCTTGAATGGATGGCCGGGGGCGGTGCCAAGCACGGCGGTGCGGTGAGGTCGAGGGGAGGGCGCAGGTAGGGGAGGAATACTGGGCCGATGGTCGCTGGCGTTTTGAGGAAGATCGTCAACACTGACTGGCTGGAGGTAGATGAAGGCGGTATCTCCGTTCTTTGTACATCGGACGGTGCAGAAAAAATGGACTGACCCATTTGCTTTCAGTCGACTGTTATTTTCATAGAATCCTGTAGTAATTGAGTGTGCCATGCATGTTGTAGAGCTATCATATGTCTCCCGTCATTTATTTCTCACCGACCTGCTATCTGCTACCTTTACACTGTACTAATTGTGCACACACTTCACCCATACTCACACTGTTGTTTTTTTATGCATGGGTATTTCAGACTCTGACGCAGTGTTGATGAATGCAGAAAAAAAAAGACAGAAGTCGCTCCAGTGTAATTTGAAGATATGCAGTAAGCGTTTCAACGCTCTAATGGGTGCAGTGTCAGCAGTTGGAGACAGTAAAAGTAGCTCTGCAGTTGATGATCTCAATTGCCACACACAACCATCCCAGGTGCTTGCTTTAACTTCGCGCTGTCAAATGTGGTTGCATGTTGCATATGGTGTCTAGCTTGTATTGCTTCCAATTTGGTTAAATTGCATCTGCTTACTTTACACATTATACCTTTGATAATGACATGCCCTCCTGTTTTCGATACATACTACATATGTCTATTAACCATGTTCGTACATCAAATTAATGCTCTTTTGTATCCCTCATCAATCACTTATGATGAGACAGTCACCCGGGTGGGTTACTGTGAGACGCCCTACTCGTTTAAAGAGTGAAGTGTCAACCTCCCCACATGATTCTCAAGAAACAGCAAGGCTAAATGAATATAGTCAACGTAGCTCTATAGTTGATCACCGCAATTCCCCCACACCACCACCTTGTAATGCTTCTAATTAGGGTAAATTGCATCTGCTTAGGTAACACATTATACCTGTGAATATGACATGCCTTCCTGTTTTTGGTACATACTACGTCTTTCTATTAACCATGTTCTTACATCAAACTACTTTTCTTGTGTATCCCTCATCGATGCTCCTAATTTGTTAAATTGCATCTCCTTAGCTTACACATTATACATGTGGACACGCCTTCCTGTTTTTGGTACATACTACATCTGCCTATCACACCATGTTCTTACATCAAACTACTGTTCTTGTGTATCCTGCGTCTATCGCTTATGATGAGACAGTCACGCGCGTGGGTTAATATGAGACGCAATACTCTTATAAAGAATGCAATTTCATCCTCTCCACATGATTCTCAAGAAACAACAAGCCTAAATGAAGATATTGAACGTTGCTCTACCTGAAAACAGCACTTCCCCTACACCACCATCACAGGTGCTTGCTCCAACTTCACAGTGTGATATGTGGTTGCATGTTGCATACGGTGTCTAGCTTGTAATGCTTCTAATTAGGGTAAATTGCATCTGCTTAGTTTACACACTATACCTGTGAATATGACATGCCTTCCTATTTTTGGTACACACTACATCTATGTGTTAACCTTGTTCTTACATGAAACTACCTCTCTTCTGTATCCTGCATCAATTACTTACGATGAGTCACCTTTATTCGTTGCATATTTCATATTATTTCTAGCCTGTTGCCATGTATTGCTTCTAATTTGGTCAAATACATTTGTTAGGGCACCCTTTTAATTTGGCAGAGTGATATTGATTTCATCTTTCATATGGTTTCTAGCTTGCATCGATTCTAACAAGTTCAAGCACCTTGTGCTTAGTTTACACTTTATACATCATACATGTCAATATGTCACGCCGTCCTGTTTTTCATACATATTCCATCCTCCTATCATGCGACTGCCTTACATGAAAGTAGTGTTCGTCAGTATCATGCATCAATAAGTTCTCAAGAGCAAATTTTATTCCTTTTTCTTGTGGGTTTGACTTGACACGGCAAAATCAAGAAAGAGGAAGGAAAAGAGTAAGGAAGGCGATGATGGTGGTCCTCTGCAACAACGTAAACGGAGCATCTGTACCGATTCTCCTTGTACTGATAGTGCATTACATGGTGCAAGTCTTCGCTCCCCTACTCCACCATCCAAGGTGCTTGCTCTAACTTGGCAGTGTGATATCTGGTTGCATGTTGCATATGGTGTCTAGCTCGTATTGCTCATAATTAGTGTAAACTGCATCTGCTTAGCTTACACATGATACATGTGAATATGACACGCTTTCCTGTTTTTGGTACATACTATATCTGTCTATCACACCATGTTCTTACATGAAACTACTCTTCTTGTGTATCCTGCATCAGTCACTTATGATGGGACACCTTTAAGTTGGCAGTGTGATATTGGTTTGCGTCTTAAATATGATTTCTAGCATGTATTGCTTCTAGTTTGATGAACGCCACCTATGACGAGATAGTTTTAACTTGGCAGAGTGATATTGATTGCACCTTCCATATGGTGTCTTGCAGTGTTTCTAATTTGTTGAAGTGCCTTCTGCTTAGTTACCACATCATAGGTGTGAATATGTCAAGCCGTCCATTTTTTCGTACATATTCCATCCTCGTATCATGACTTTGCCTTTCATCAGAGTAGTGTTCGTCAGTATCATGCATGAATGAGTTCTGAAGAGCGAATGATATTCCTTTTTCTTGTCGGTATGACCTCACAATGCAAAATCAATAAAGCTGAAGGAAATTGGCAAGGCATTGGATGATGGTGGTCCTTCGAGCAACTGAAACGGAGGTTCTCTACAGATTCTACTCCGCCATCCTCCCAACAAGATTCGCAAGACAATGCAAGGCTAGACAGTCAACGTAGCTGTGTAGATGATGAGCACATCTCCCCTACTCCACCATCACAGGTGCTTGCTCTAACTTGGCACTATTATATGTGGTTCCATGTTGCGTATGATGTCTAGCTTGTATTGCTTCTAACTATGTTGAATTGCATCTGCTTACTTTACACATAATGCCTGTGAATATGACATGTGTTCCTGTTTCTACATCAGACTACTATTCTTGCATATCCCGCATCAGTCACTTATGATAAGGCACCTTTAAGTCGCCACTGTGATATTGGTTGTGTCTTGCATATGATTTCTAGCATATACTGCTTCTAATTTGTTGAAATGCCATACAGTTTGAACTTGGCAGAGTGATATTGGTTGCATCTTTCATATGGTGTCTAGCTTGCAGTGCTTCTAATTTGTTGAAATGCCTTCTGCTTAGTTACCACATCATAGGTGTGAATATGTCACACCATCCTGTTTTTCATACATATTCCATCATCGCATCATGTGTTTTCCTTTCATCCGAGTAGTGTTCGTCAGTATCAATGAGTTCTGAAGAGCGAACTTTATTCCTTTTTCTTATAGGTTTGACTTCACAATGCAAAATCATTATAGCTGAAGGAAATTAGTCCGGCAGTGGATGATGGTGGTCCTTCGGAGCAACTCAAACAGGGGGTCTCTACAGATTCTACTCCGCCATCCTCCCAACAAGATTCGCAAGACAACACAAGGCTGGACAGTCAACGTAGCTGTGTAGATGATGAGCACATCTCCCCTACTCCACCATCACAGGTGCTTTCTCTAACTTGACACTATTATATGTGGTTGCATGTTGCGTATGATGTCTAGCTTGTATTGCTTCTAACTTGAATTGCATATGCTTACTTTACACATAATGCATGTGAATATGACACGTGTTCCTATTTCTAGAACATACGTGTACACGATGAGCACATCTCCCCTACTCCACCATCTCAGGTGCTTGCTCTTACTTGGAACTGTTATACGTGGTTGCGTTTTCCGCATGATGTCTAGTTTGTATTGCTTCTGATTATGTTGAATTGCATCTGCGTAGCTTACAACTTATACCTTTAACGATCACTTACCCATAAGACACATTTAACTTGGGACTGTGATGTAGGTTGCATCTTTCATTGTCTTCTAGCTTGTACTGCTTCTAATTTCTTGAAATGGCACTTACGACGAGACACTTTTTACCTGATAGAGTGATATTGGTTGCATGTTCATATGGTTCCTAGCTTTCATTTCTTCTAATTTTGTTGAAATGCCTTCCGCTTACTGTTTTTTCATACATATTCCATCCTCCTATCGTACGTGTGAATATGAAACGCTGTCTTTTTTGAATATATTCCATCCTCCTGCGCTTGCCTTACATCAAAGTAGTGTTCGCCTGTATCATGCATCAACCAGTTATGCAGAGCTAATTTTATTCATCTTCTTGTGGTTTTGACTTCATAAGGCAATATCAGAAAATAGGAAGGAAAATAGTAAGTTAAGGGATGTTGGTGGTACTCCGCACCGACGCAAACAAAGACTCTCTAGATTTGCCACTGCTACTGCTAATGAAGTTGAAGTCCCAAGGCTATATGATGAGTTCATCTCCCGCACTCCACCATCGCAGGTGTTTTCTCTAAGTTGACAGTGTGATAATTGGTTTCATGTTGCATATGTTGTCTAGCCTATATTTCTTCTATTTTGATTAAATTGCACATGCTGAGTTTATACGTTATACATGTGCATAGGACATGGCTTTCTGTGTCTAGAATACATTGTATCTATCTATCATACCATGTTCTTACATCAAAGTACTGTTGTTGTGTATCCCGCATCAGTAACTCATGATTGGACGCTTTTAACATGGCAGTTTGATAGTGGTTGCATCTTGCATTGATTTCTACGTTGTACTGCTTCTAATTTTTCGAATTGCCACTTATGACAAGACACTTTTAACTTGGCAGAGTAATATTGGTTGCATCTTTCATATGGTGTCTAGCTTGCATTACTTCTATTTTCTTGAAAATCCTTCTGCTTAGTTTGCACATCGTAGGTGTGAATATGTCATGCCTCCTGTTTTTCTTACATATTCCATCCTCATACAGTTGTCTTACATCAAAGTATTGCTTGTCTGTATCATGCATCAATGAGTTCTGAAGAGTGATTTTATTCTTTTGTGTTATGGGTACAGCTTGACATGGCAAAGTCAAAAAAGAGCAAGGAAAATAATATAGTAGGGAGTGCTGTTACTCGTCGGGTGAAACGAAAAAGGCTCTGCCGTCGAGATTCTGCTGGTACTTATAGTGCAGTAGAAGGTCCAAGTCCACCGGCTAAATCTACAAACACAGTATCACCTTCTCCACCAGCTGCAGCATCCGCTTCAACTGTACCAGCATCTCAACCAGTTCCTCGTTTGTTTGCTCTGGAACTGGCCAGTTCCCAAGCTGCCTTCACACCTAACACTACTTCCGAAGCACTATTGACACAACAGGACTTGGCAAGATCAGATGAACCTCATGAGCATCAACACCAAGATGGTACCTAACCGAGTCAAGTTGTTGTTGCATGCTCCTTTATATGTACTCTCACAGTTTGATGTACACTAACACTCTCCATATTCGTTGTTGAAGTAGCACCACGACGCAAGCGGAAACAGACATCAGGGATAATGCTTGATAGATTAACAAAATCTAAAGGAGGAAGAATGGAGATCCATTTTGAGGCAGGTTTAAAAAGGCCACGTGATGCTACAGAGTCATCCAAGTTAGTATCAGAGGCAGCCGTTGCCATTAGGTGTCATGCACGTATCCTCCCAACGTGGATCCAGTACAGGAATGAGAAAGACAATACCCAGTTTAACACCTTCCTTGACCATTTATATGTAAGTAATGTTATTCATCGCAATTAGTAATATTGTCTTTCTCTGTCCCATACTTTCTAGCTTCCTCCTAATAAGACTCACATTCTTTTTTCAACAGATGGGGTTCAAGTTGGATCCGAAAGATGATGCAACTAAACAAGCATGCACTCATGTTTTTCAGTCTGCTCTGCAACAGTATTGGTACCACCTTAGAAAATCTCACTTTGAAGGCAAGGCTAACAATGAAATCACCCAAACATCTCCAGTGGAATATATTACAGATGAAGACTGGACAGCCCTCATTAAACACTGGTCTGATCCAAAGTATCAGGTAGGCTATATGTATTTGATCAGACCACATATTGAACTTGTATTTATGTATGTGCCTTACAAGTGTATCTTCTTCTAGGCTAACTGTTTGAAGAACAAAACCAACCGTTCTAAAGTGAAATTCCAACAGACAACAGGATCTCGTAGCTATATTGCAAACTGCGAGGCTCTTGTAAATAGCTGCTACTTCCTTCTTTTTTTTGTGCCATATTATCGTATCTATATTGACTTGTTCCAAATACAGCGGAAACCCCGTGCGGACCAAAAAGAACCTGAACTGAATGCAGTCCAAATCTTCAAGGATTGCCACACCAGCAAGATGAAGGGCATGAGCACACCAGTTCAAGCCACTGTTGTAAGTCCTTACTCCTCCTGCCTTGAACTGATTGGTACTGTGATGTGTTCATTTAACTACTTGGTTTGCAACCAATGTCAGTTACTCTGTTCACTTTTATACACAGTTGTCTTAACGTATCATTTCACCTTACATGGTTTAAAAGAGATGAAGGATATTCTTTTAGTCTTGATCTGTAATCTAGTTGTTATGTTCACGTGCGCACACAATGATAAAATAGCCTGTTTGTTTTATATCTGTTTGCCCATGATATGAATGATGTCATACTATGTTCATCCTTCTTTAAACCATGTCTCTTTATCCTTAGATGTCAACGAATGTGAGGAAATAGACAATACAGTAGGCATGCTACATGGACATATGTTCCGAAAGTGATTTTATTATGTAGTTGGCACTACAATACATGCTAATGTATTACAGTAGTTCACCAAAATAAGTTATGTATAAATGTTTAACCTACTTTGTTTGTTTTTGTCTCATTAGTAACTCACTGGTACACTAATCTACAAGTTCAAACTTTCAGGAAGCTATGGAACAAATGATTGAACAGCCACAACCACCTGAAGGTGACGAGGCTACTACAGGCACAATGTCACCTCTTGCTGCAGTGCGTTAGTATCTCTCCACTAACAGTGCAAAAAGCACCTTCCTGCGTAATTCTGGGTTGGTTGTCAAGGTAACCTCGTCCAAATCGCCTACTGAAGAAAATCTTCCTGCTAGACAGAGTGATATATCTGTGCTCCAGACACATGTCCAATCCCTAATGTGTTTCGGAAACAAGAATAGTGGTTGAGAAATGCCGTCAAGATATGAATGGTTTTGAAACTAGACTATCAGACATTCGCTTCGTTGTTGAAGAGCAATGGCGGAAAAAGGTGGAGATCATGCTGCTCCATCAGATTCTACAGCCTGAAACATTAGCACTCAGGTCAAATGATCTATGCTTCTATACATCTGATGGTGCTTTTATCTGGAAGGACTGTAAACTTTATGCCAACGGGACTTTTGTTGTATGATTGGAATTTATTTTGTTGTGATACAACATTTATGATGCTGCCACAGGCTGCAGTAATTATGACGCTATTTTTGTATAGTGTAGGTTTATCTTAGTAATGTATTCGGACGAAAGCTCCGTAGGAGCCCAACATGCCAACATTCGTCGGGCCCATTCCAATTGGGCTAAAAACGATTACGGGCCGAAATTGGCATGTAGCCCACTAAAAATATCTGAGCTTGAATTAGCATAAGCTTTCAAATTTTTCTGGTAGGCCTGTGCCCATAGTGGGCCTTTAACAGGCCTAAACATAATTTGGGCCCTCAGTAAAAGTAGGCCGTTTACAGGTGTAAATATGTAGAGCCCATAAAAAACATGGGCCTTTAATAGACCGAAAGTGAGATTGGGCCCTGATTGTGCCAAATAACCCACTGGACTTAGCAGGCTGAAATGGTGGCCCATTTACGATGCGGATATTTGACAGGCCGAAATTCGGACGGGCCGTAAATGCGCCGACCTAATACATGAGCCTTTAACAGGCCGGAACTTCGGTCGGGCTAGATTATCGTCATTTTTATATGGGCCGTTAATGGGCCCGATATGACGTTGGGCCACATATGGCCCATGGTTTACGTCCGGCGTTAACGGGACGAAAATGACAACAGGCCGAAAGTGGGCCAAATCTATAGTGGGCCTCTAAAAGGCCGAATGACAGACATGGCCGAATATGACCCAAATCCTTCACGGTCGTTTATGGGCCGAAAGTTTTGATGGCCTGTAAATGGGCCCAAATGAAGCCGGACCTTTAACAGGCCGGAAATACACCGGGCCGTAATTCGGCCCAATTACTTAGCGGACTGTTAACGGGCCAAAAGTGACCATGGGCCGCATTGATGACAAGTTTAGACCAGGCCGTTGACGGGCCGATTTGACAGAGAATGTTGGGCCTTTAGCTGGGTTGGCCCATTATGGTCTGCAGAATCTTGTGGGCCTTTAGCTGGGCCGGCCCATTGTGGTCCACAAAATCTTGTGGGCCTTTAGCTGGGCCGGCCCATTATGGTCTGCTAAATTTGGTGGGCCTTTAGCTAGGCAGGCCCATTATGGTCTACTAAATCTTATGGGCCTTCGGTTGGGCCGGCCCATTTAAATATTGTGGGCCACTTTTGGGCCGGTCCACGTGTCAACATATCATAGGCCCATCTCGACCATTGGATGAGTGACACCTATGCCAACGCGGAGCTGACACGTGGATCCGTCAGCCAATGAGAATTTTACACGTGGAAAATCGGCATTGGTCGTGGCTGTTAACGGGTTATCGGATCCAAAATCCGACCCGATAGCTTAACGGCGTTCCAATACGATGGATGCCACGTGTCGGTCACCCTTGACGAAAGCACTTCTGTGACGTGCGATTTATCGTCATGGAAGTGGACACTTCCGTGATGATAATTTTGGTAATGTCATGGAACACTTCTCCGACAGCACAGGTATGACTATCTTGATTCTGTCATATATTTGTCATGGATGTACATGCATGACAAAAAACGCGACCTACTGTGACAAACACGTATCATCACGGAAGTGTATTTTTTTGTAGTGATACTTTAATTTGTGGTGGGGTAAATGTTAGAGGTTGCAGCAAATATATTGTACATTGCTGGTCTTTTAGCCAAGTTTAGAGGCAAGCATGTGGGGCCAGTGCTATGATGTGTCGCATCAACTCGTACAACAAGGAGAAGCTTGATTTTACTACTTCACGCCCTTTCCCTCGCCCCATGCGCGCGGTGGCTCGCAGACGAGGATAGACTTTTGCCTACTACAACAAGCTATCCCACCCGCACGCGGTGGACCGACATGCAACAGTTGATTCGATACTGTAGAAGTAGTAACATCATTTTTGTCTTCTCGAAGAGGCGAAAAGCCAAGTGCAACCTGAATGTGGCAGTTGTGAATGCTCGCATGGTAGTCTTTGTGTAGGGGTGGGGCGTGGTCAGGAGCCTTGGAGCAAACATATAGCCATGCTCTTGCATGAGACAAAATTGCCATGTAAGCAGGCTATAAGCCCACTATTGTAATTGCTCTTAATATTATATCCCTGTAAACCGGAAAGGAGGGACTACTCCCTCTATTTTTATTTACTCTGCGTATTAGATTTGGTAAAAGTCAAGCTTTATAAACTTTGACCAAGTTTATACAAAGTATATTAACATAAGCAATAACAAACCAATACACTTAGATTTATTATTGAATGTACTTTCACATCATATATACACTATTTGTTATGATAAATGTTTATATTATTTTTAATAAACTTTGTCAAACTTTATGAAAATTTGACTTCAATCAAATCTAATATGCAGAGTAAATACAATCGGAGGGAGTATTTGCCTTTCTAGAGATTTCAACAAGTGACCAGGAGTACACCCCAAATGAGTACATACAGAGCAAAATGAGTGAATCTACACTATAAATAAATATGTAGTTCCCTCGTTTTCCTCTCCGCCTTGGTCGCGGTGCACAATATTGAGTATACTACTACTGACTAGTTCATCGCAAAAAAAACTACTGACTAGTCTCTTTTTGACACGCATTTACGTTGATACGGCTTGAATGCCAATGAGGCAGAGGGTAGCAGTTCCCGAAACATTGAACGGTCAGTGATGCCTCCGCATTGAGTTAGCATGCAGAGGTAGGAGTAAGTAATTAGAGAATCAGATTGGAGCCAGCACAATGTGAGTGCAATGTAGTTTGGACATTCATAAGGGCGCCCCACCACTCCAATCCATCTACTCCTAGTCTATGTGCAACACTGCCCACTCCAATCCAAGACCAAGACCAAGTGACAAGAAGCCACAAGCACCCATGGCATCGATGGATGCGAGCGGCAGTCGGTTGTGCTGGATCATCCAAGACACCGGCATGCGTCCCTGCACCGCGCACCTTTTGTTAGTAAAATTTATGGTCAAAAATTTGGCACAGATTACGACGGGGAGCAATAAACCAGGACAGAGGTAGACTGGTCCATCATGATCGTGCTTTGTGTCTCATTTTGACTTCAGCGACCCAACCTACATGGAGGGAGTGCTCTATATATTGGCGCGACAACCAAACTTATATATTCAAAACTGAGCATTACTACAAGTCATGAGTTCAAAATGAGAAAGTGGAACAAGCATAGTATGCCTGTGTCATTCGCGTCGCACCCCCACACGGTCGCGGTGCACAATGTAGTAAATGACTAGTCTCTTCTTGACCCGCATTTACAAAGATACGGATTGAATGCCAAGGAGGGAGAGGGTAGAGGTTCCCGAGACGTTGAACGGCCAATGATGCATCCTCAATTAGCATGCAGAGGGAATTAATTGGAGAAGCAGAATAGTCCCAGCACGATGTGAATGAAACAAAGTTTGGACTCTCATATAAAGGCACCCCACCACTCCAATCCATCTACTCCTAGTCTCGGTGCAACACTGCTCACTCCAATCCAAGACCAAGTGACTAGAAGCCACAAGAACATATAAAGGCGATGGACGCGAGCGGCAGTCGGTTGTGCCAGATTATTGAAGACGCCAGCCTGCTACCTTGCACCGCGCATTGTTTCTAGACGGTGCTGGCGACCGCCGGCATCGTAGCCCTCACCGACACCGGCTTCTCCTCTCGCATGGACGACGTGATGGTCCGCTCCATCCGCAAGTTCACCACCGTCTAGAAGCGTGCGGACGACCTTGCCGTACTGCTCCAGCCCGAGCGCCCAGGCTCCTCATTGCCTGCCACCCTCATCAGCCTCCATGGTGACGAACTTTTTCAAGCCCTAGTGACCCTAGAGGTGTCGGAGGTCGCGACGAAGCATGTGGACCTCGAGGCCGCGCTCGCCGTGCAGCACCTCACCTTGCAAGAAATTTTCGACCTGCACATCCACGTCTACGAGGAAATCTAGGACACTACAAGGCCTGCGAGGACAGAAAGACGTTGGCCTCCTTCCAGTGGATGAAATCTTTGGACGCCGTCGTTTAGAAGCACGTCGACCTGGCCACGAGGGCCGCCGCTACTTAGCCGCCGTTTGGTGGGCCGGTACCTTGAGTCGAGAAGGTGGACGTTGTTGATGGATGCATCTTTCTTCTTGCCTCGTGTAACCAGCACTGCATCACCTCATGGCCTTAATGTTTTATCAGTGTATGGCAGTTTTATTCCAGTCGTAACATTTAAAAAAAAAACGGGACCAACCCGGGCTAAACTAGACTGTTGGCAGTTTTTATAGAAGAAAACTCCGTGAGCACCAAGCGCTCGAGCCGAGACTCGAACCCTTGTGGGTTGGCTGCAAACTCCCGCACCTTGCCAACGGAGCGTACGCTCCATTCTCCAGTCATAACATTTTCACTATGAGGTGGGGCCGCAGTTGAGCAAACTGACCATCGGCAAATCCCCACCCCGCCCACCACGCGTCGGCTGAGTTAGAATTAGAAGAGAGAAATGAGGTAGAAGAGATAGCTGTAGCAAGGACGCTGTTGTCAGATGGGACTCATGTTGATATAATAGGAGTAGTACTGTACATGATATGGACTGGACTGTAGCACATTGTTTTGTATGGCCATATCACCACATTGTTCTCTATGGCCTATCGCCTGCTGGTTCACTGGGCTGCCATGGTTCGCACTCCTCCAACGTGAGTAGTAGTACTAGTATATACACTTTATATACCGCATGATTCTTCGCTCCTTCTTACATACTTTGCCGACATGTGGGAGAGCGAGCATCCAGGTCGACGTGTCATGCACCAGATTAGAGTGGAGAACGGATGGGGTGGGGCATCACCCCGGTCGTAGTGCCAATAATTCATGACTACTAGCAAGATGCCCATGCGTTGCATGGAACATCAAGATGCATTTGTATGAGTTGTTTATCTTGTGGGAGAAAAGGATGAAGAAGGGAAGGCCTTATTTGCAAATGTGGAGATGGGTGTGGGTATCTTTTTGCAAAATTGCCATTGTTTCCTTCCTATCTGCCAGATATAAATCGGATGGCCTATATTGCAGAATGGCAGGCACACCATCTTCACCAACTATGTTTTTATAGAGTAGAGATAGTGAGTAGTCATATCACAAGACCCTGTGTTTCCAGCAGTAACGCGCCGTCAAATTGCACTGCCCTACATTTCCAGCAGTAAGTTGAATCCGCTACTCCCTCACCCTCCTCGCCTCTCTGTCAAAACGCCTACGCGAAAACTCCCACGCGTACTGCCCGGGAGAAGCCCTGCCCTCAACTTTTAACTACTCATACAATAATTTTGTATCGTGAACTGCGCCATCGAGCAGAAAACCAACAGAAAAATGTGGTACAAGTAAACAAATATAGTTCAAGCTCTAGCTGGCGATTCGGAATGTAAACCGTGCATATACGTATAGGTTACTTCAAAATAGGAGTACTGAGTCCATGCAATGTGGTCGAACTGTACCATCGATATCTCAAAGCCAAAATAGTTCGAGCTTGTTCATTCTACACAAATAATAGTACTATATGTTTATTCACCCGTGGGGTTTTTCAATGAATGGAGGGCCTTTGGGAGCATAATGAAACAATACTACTACTGTACTAGGTAAGTAGGAGTCGTACAGTTAGTCACATTATATAGGGAGTTTCTTTTCTTTAATGCCACGTACACAAATTGAAACGCTTGTTGTGGAGAGAAAAAGATAATCACTCCACTATATATATATAGGCAGGGGCCTGAGCGCTTGATTTACTAGGGTTGCTCTCTTCATTCTCTCATCCTCCCCAGATCTAAACAAGACAGCGGTAGTGACATTTTCTCTCTGCTCATCGCTGGTTAGAGGTCTGGTCGGATCCCTTCGGCCGGTGTGTGTAGAGGACTAGTGCATCGTTCACGCGGTCATCGGCGGTGAGGGAGAAAACCCACAGTTGCCGACGGGTCCCGATCATTTGCCCGTGCCGTTCTCTCTGACACAGTGCCGGCTCGGGAGGTCCTCCGATCCTTCTTCCTCCCTGTCGTATTGTGCGCAAATCCGACTTGCTGCCGCCGACATCCCGGTGACCCTCAGGTATAAGTTCTTCGAAAGCGGCCTTGCTATACTGCCCCAGCTCCCCACGTGTCTGCATGTGCATCTTTTTGATTTAGCTACACTTCAGTCGACTAAATCGACTTTTGGGTCAGTCGATTTTCAGGGGGTGGGGGGGCTCGCCGGAGATAAGGAAGAACAAGTCGCAATGGGCAGGGGGGCTTGCCGGAGAGGTACCCCACTATCTATCTTAGGGTTCAGGGTGTGGTCGCCGGCGGTAGGGGGCACGATGGGGGGGGGGGGCGGTGGCGTGGGGATCGCCGGAGAAAAAGCTCAGCACGAGGGGTGGGTGGGTGGGTAGAGGCGTGGCCAGGGCGCCGGCAGACCAGCGGTTGGGAGTGGTTTCGGGGAGGGCGAGGCGGCACAGGAGCTACTTCATGCAGTCGAATCTAGGACTGGTTCAAACAATGAATAAAGGGGGGAAAGTCGTAGCATGAATCTAGGACTTGATTCAAAGAGGAAATAACAGGGGAAAAGTAGTAGTGACTGGATACGCAACTGGTTTCATGGTTGAAAAGGGAAATGAAGGGAAAAGGAAGTACAAACTGGATAAGGAACATATCTGTTATTGGTTGAAAAAAGGATAGAAACTGGAGGTAGGTGGAGAAGTCAATAGAGTATGTCCAGGATTAGAATTTGCTGCCGTCACATAGTAAAAGGTTTCCATGATTAGATTTGCTACCCTCACAGAGTATGAACAAACTCGACATCACCACTTTATGCCTCCTTGTAGGCACATTGTGCTGATGCGTCCACTGTCACATGTCCTTCTACCAAATTTTTGCTGTTGTTAATGTAAGGGCGCATGTAAGCGATCACACTGTTACCTTAAGGACATGTCTAACTAGTGTTATTGTTAATCTAATGCCTCCAGTGATATGATGCAATTAAACTGTGTTACAAATGGTACTCCTGCTTTTCCCCCCAGTATGATAAGTAAGATGCTTCTTTACGTTGCTGAGTGTCCTGGTGTCCCCACGGTCCCATGCCCTTAAACCAACTCTTTAGGTGTTGTTGATCTACTGTATCTGGTAAACAAGCAATGCCACCATTAAAGTAATCCCATATTTGACGAATGTCATTGTTGATCGTAATGCTTCCAGTAACATGAAGCATTGCCGGTGTTTTAAAATTTCTACTGTCCTTGCGTGATTGCCATTAACATAATCAAGATGCTTTTTTTCATTTCTATATGTTTTGTATCTTGTTGTTGACCAGGAACTGTTTTCTTTCTAACATTTTGTGCAGATAGGGATATCTATTTCACCATGTTGCTATTGTGACCTTTTGGTGAACTGCACAAAACACTTTTTTTTGTAATGAGTGTCTTGTGCAGTTTAATTAAAATGTCACGTGGGCAACATCTCTTAATTTTGGTGGAACTGCACAAAATGGTGACTGGAGTTTCCAAAATGTTTGTCAAATTCTGCTGGTAATCTTGTGCAACATTTTATTAGCCTTTGCAAGATGAGCCGTCACTGTCACCACAATGGCACTTTATTTTAGTGGAACTGCACAAAAGGATGAGCAAATTATAGTTGCACCTTGCATGAGCAGGACATCCAACCTTAATATTGCTCAATTTTAGTGCAACTACTAAAGAAGAACCTACCAGCTCAGGAGAGCAACTACTTCTTGCTAGCTGAATGATGCAATCTTTGCTTCATTTCACGTGAACTGCGGAAAAAGTAGCATGAATTGAATCATCCAGTGGAGCTGTAGGTTGATACGTCTCCAACGTATCTATAATTTTTGATTGTTCCATGCTATTATATTACCCGTTTTGGATGTTTATGGGCTTTACTTTACACATTTATATCATTTTTGGTACTAACCTACTAACCGGAGGCCCAACCCATATTGCTGCTTTTTTGCCTATTTCAGTATTTCAAAGAAAAGGAATATCTAACGGAGTCCAAACGGAATGAAACCTTCGGGGGCAGGATTTTTGGAACGAACGTGATCCAGAGGACTTGGAGTGCAAGTCAAGAAGCAATCGAGGCGGCCACGAGGGTGGAGGGCGCGCCCCCCTATCTCGTGGGAACCCTTGGGCGTCCACCGACCTACTTCTTCCTCCTATATATACCCATGTACCCCGAGAACTTCAAGGGCGACCACGAAAAACTATTTCCACCAACGTAACCTTCTGTATCCGCGAGATCCCATCTTGGAGCCTTCTCCGGCACTCCACTGGAGGGGGAATCAACCATGGAGGGCTTCTACATCGACACCATAGCCTCTCTGATGAGTTGTGAGTAGTTTACCACAGACCTTTGGGTCCATAGTTATTAGCTAGATGGCTTCTTCTCTCTCTTTGAATCTCAATACCATGTTCTCCTTGATCTTCTTGGAGATCTATTCGATGTAACTCTTTTTGCGGTGTGTTTGTCAAGATCCGATGAATTGTGGGTTTATGATCAAGTTTATCTATGAGAAATAATTGAATCTCCTCTGAATTCTTTTATGTGTGATTAAGTTATCTTTGCAAGTCTCTTCAAATTATCAGTTTGGTTTGGCCTACTAGATTGATCTTTCTTGCAATGGGAGAAGTGCTTAGCTTTGGGTTCAATCTTGCGGTGTCCTTTCCCAGTGATAGCTGGGGCAGCAAGGCACGTATTGTATTGTTGCCATCGAGGATAAAAAGATGGGGTTTATACCATATTGCATGAGTTTATCCCTCTACATCATGTCATCTTTATTAATGCGTTACTCCGTTCTTTATGAACTTAATACTCTAGCTGCATGCTGGATAGCAGTCGATGTGTGGAGTAATAGTAGTAGATGCGGGCAGGAGTCGGTCTACTTGTCACAGACGTGATGCCTATATACATGATCATGCCTAGATAATCTCATAATTATTCGCTTTTCTATCAATTGCTCGACAGTAATTTGTTCACCCACCGTAATACTTATGCTATCTTGAGAGAAGCCACTAGTGAAACCTATGGCCCCTGGGTCTATCTTTTATCATATAAGCTTTCAATCTACTTTTATTTGCATCTTTACTTTTCCTATCTATATTATAAAATACCAAAAATATATTTATCTTATCATATTATCTCTATCAAATCTCACTTTCGCAAGTGGCCTTGAAGGGATTGACAACCCCTTTATTGCGTTGGTTGCGAGTTCTTGTATGTTTGTGTAGGTGCGTGGGACTTCTGAGGAGCCTCCTACTGGATTGATACCTTGGTTCTCAGAAACTGAGGGAAATACTTAAGCTACTATTGCTGCATCACCCTTTCCTCTTCAAGGAAAACCAACGCAAGCTCAAGACGTAGCATAGGTTGACTTCCACTAGTGCCACTATTATAGTAATCATGCTCTTTACTATCTGTGTTGTGCAAACAAGAATACACAACTACAAATGTCATGACGGTCAAGAGCATTCACTAAGTTCTTGGGTTGTATGACATGGCTAGCCAAGATGGATTTAATCCCGATATTCACTTTATGAAAAGGCTCTAATGGGTTGGTTCTCAATCTTGCAAGCTGGGAACCAATGAGATGTGTAGGCATCTTTGTTGTACTTATTATTTCAATCTTATTTGTTGGTTCTTAATCTTGGAAGCTGGGAATCAATGAGATGTGTAGGATCTTTGTTGTACTTATTATTTGAATCTTATTTGTTGGTTCTGAATCTGGCAAGCTGGGAAACACGGCATGGTGATGCAGAGGACAACAACCATAACAAACTATTCAAACTTGGTAGTATTGCCTGTGTGAAAGTGCGGCAAATGTGCTGATCATGTGCGTCCTGAGAATAATAATTCTAATTGTTGTGCATGTTGATCCTATGGCACTAATAGAACGAGCCAATGCATTGCTTGTTTTAAGAATAAATTTTAATTAAAGCTAATTAAATTTAAGTAAAGTGACCACTAACACTTGTTATTACAGTACCAATACAGACCCGCTCGTGAACTGGCGTGTGTGGCCGGAATAGGTTTCTTAATGAGGCGTTTGAATGCGCCGAGGATGCATGTTCTGTCGGGTGTGCAGCGGGTGAGGGAGGGGTAGTAACTGTTGTCACGTGTACACACTCAATTTACTGTTGAATCCAGTTCCCCAAGAGCTGAAAAACGAACTGCTGCCGCTGCCTGCGCACTCGTTCACTTGAGGAGATTCCAATGGCAATACGAGGGGTGAGCCTACTAGATATGGACTTCAGCAAGCAGTTCACCTTTGAGTTCTTCGTTCGGTCCCGTGGCTGCACCAAGTTGAATGTGATGTACACCAACGATCCGGACTCGGTGAAGCTCTGCCTCGCCGAGTTCAAGCAGTACCTACAGGACGAGAGTTATTTACCCAAAACCACCACACTTGAGGCTAGGGTAACAACTTAGTACCACATTGAAGGCAGGGCACAAAAAACCACCAGAAATGCTCCTAATGCATAACGCAGAGCACTGACGCTCCAATTTGGACGTGAAAACAGTAAATCCGACGGATGGGGCCCGCCAGTTGGGGCTGATGTGGCAAAGAACAAGCACACAAAAAGCTTTAACCAGCTGAGGTGGCAAATGAGATATGGACCCCGCCAGTCTGTGACTACATGATCATCTTCTTCCCATTTATTTTTCTATGCGACATTACATCGAGCAGCTTACAGACGGCCGGACTCCGGCGACTATGCCCACACCAGCGAGCATCGCGAGGGGGGGCGGGCAGCACCGTGAGGCCTCGCAATCCGACGCTGCTCGACTTGGCATGGACGCCCGAGCTCTCGTGTGCGAGATGTGAGCTCCATGGCCACCATGGCCATGGCAGCCGAGCAACTGCCATGAGCATGCCCCAAGCCACAAGCAGACATACACCTACACGCGACCCCATGCCACGAGCACACACTCACCTACATGTGCCCAGCACCAGTCCCGCGAGATTCGGCAGCAGCTCGTCTTGCGCTGACCTTGGTCGTCGTCCATGGCTGACCTCGGCCGCACGGACGCACTCCATGCGTGCTTGTGTGGCCCAAACATGCCACCGACCGCCATAGATATTTGTGCCGCGTGTGCGCACCGCGGTTCTCGTGTGCCTCCACGTGTCCACGCCTTGCCGCCGGCCGTCATTGGTGTTCGTGTTGTGCGTGCTCACTATGGTTCCCGCGCGCCTCCTCGTGGCCACGCCTTGCCGCCGGCCTCCATTGCTGTTCGCGCTGCATGAGCACTGTGGTTCCCACGCGCCTCTTCGCGGCCGGGCGCCAGGTTCAGTGTCGACACACCAAGCTCCGGAGAGATCCTGCACCGTCTATGTCCACGTCCACCTCCGACAGGCTGCCACTTCCAGGACGCGACCCGCATACACAACCTGGTTTCCCGGCACGATGACCTAGTCAGGCGTCATCGTTGCGCACGTCCTCTCTGGTGGCTGTGCTGGTGATATCCATGTTCTAGCGTTCGCAACCTGTTCGGCTAAATGCCAGAGAGAAAATGAGGAAGAACGTAAAATAAAAGGTGAAAATTAATAAATACTTGAGTCCCTGACAAGTGGGACCCTCGTCCAACTCAGCATATTGTATACACAAGCACACCTCATCCGGACAGGCAGGCCCCATCTATCGGTTTCGCTGTTTTCAAGTCCAAATTGGAGCGTTAGTGCTCCGTATTACACATTAGGCGCATTTTCGGTGGTTTTTTGGGCCCTGCCTTCAATGTGGTACGAATTTGTTACCCTAGCCCCATGTGTGGTGATTTTGGGTAAATAACTCACAGGACGAGAAAGCACAAGGTCGCAGGACTAGACCTTGTGCCCATCCATTCGTCTCGTGATAGGGACCAGCGGATCGCTGTCGCCCAGGTATGCGTGCGGGACGAGGTTCTCGTCTACCACTGCTGTAGGGCCATCAGATGTTCTAGATCATTCACCCATTTCATCAGCAGCGCTGACTTCACCTTTGCTACACTGGAGAGAAGGAAGAACGCGACGATTCGACCATCTGGTGCAACAGGCTTGTCGACATCCAGAAGCAATACAAGATCATCGGCAATGGGCACGAGAAGGACTCCATAGTTGACCTCGGCGAGACCATCATCGACCCCTGCTACGCCGACATGAAAGAAGACAACGATACCAAGGACCTGAGTGCATGCCTCAGTGACCTATCATAGCCTATGGCATGGGCCAGGCCATCCCTCTACTCTCACACATTGTCCGACGGCGGCAGCTCCACCGGCCCACCCTGCACCCGAACAAGTCAACCCTCGTACTCCCCTCCGCCTACCACTTCCCCCGCTCCGGTTCGTTTGGTCTGAGGTCTCGACGTCGTCCTCCGCCTTGGTGCTCTCATCGCGGCGCTGCTGTTTGTCGTTCCCAACATGGTCAGCAAAACAAGAGGAATCGGGAGACGACGATTCGTTGAGAGGCTGACAGTCCCGAGCCCATCAGGTCCATGGCCTAGGTTTTGTTGTTTAACATGCGCAGCCCACGACATGTTTGAACTTTTTTTTGGATCTAGCAGGTATCAAGCGGC
Organism: Triticum timopheevii; assembly: GCA_963921465.1. Classification (NCBI taxonomy): domain Eukaryota; kingdom Viridiplantae; phylum Streptophyta; class Magnoliopsida; order Poales; family Poaceae; genus Triticum; species Triticum timopheevii. The sequence goes on from OY997270.1 coordinate 209,715,363, forward strand.
CTTTGGGCCTCCAAGCCTGGCTTGTCTATAACATCAGCAACCCAAGTTATGTTTGTTTTTTCAAGACGACGCACAGCTCAGTTCTATATTCCTATAAGAATGCAAAACTAAACCTATGTTTTCCCTTCTATAGTAGTATATATATTTATATTTGTATCTTATTTCATTACATATGTATAACACAAACAACATAAGGTTCCGTTAAACACGTCGTTCGTCTAACCATTTTATAGACCTTCCCACTTTCTTTTTTTTCGTTTTCATTAATCCTATATCTGAATTTTCTCCCTCTTTATTTTTCGATGTAATCTGAGTTTTCTCCCTGTACTTTTCCCTAGAACCAACTCATCTGTCCCATGTCTATCCAAAAAAATAATAATACCCCACTTCCTTTTAACTCATCAAATTAAAATGATATTGTATTTCGTAAATCAAAAGTTCTTACAAAATAATAATAATATCGTTTATATATAACTTGGCAAGTTAACTCGTGGCGATTGCGTACATAAGCTTGCAAAGATTTTATTGACCAATGCAGTAATAGACGTGCAATCATGTGTTTATGTTTTTATAACATTTCTCCGTCCAGCCTAATATGATATTTTCACCCAGCCCAGCAAGTCCGCGGATTTTGAGAAAATGCAAAAGGGCTTTAAATTCTACCATAATATATAAACGGGCTGCATAGGCGCTACATCATTGTTTCACCCAGCCCACCAAATGGAATAAAAAACAAATGGAGTAGCTGACATGTAGGCTAGTAGGTCGAAGACAAAGCACTTTCACAAAAAATAAATATACAAAGGTCCAAGCCTAAGCAAGGCATTGGATTCACATCCAACGGCCGACATTCTTCTTCAATCTCTCGTCTTCTTCCTCCAGCGCTGCCGGGACCACCTGCTCCAGCCTCCAGCGTCCAGCGGGGCTGTTTTGCACGCCTCGCAGCAAAAGCTACCCCACCAACGGCCAGGCCATCCCTCCACTCCTCCGCACCTCCTGTTGTTCTCTGCCGAGTGTAGGCCCACCCTGCACCTGAAGCAGTCAAGTTTCCCACTCCTCTCTGTCTGCGACTCCACTGCCACATCATCCCCATCTTTGGGGCGTTCCAGCCTGGGGCCTTGCCGTCGTCCATTGGCTTGGTGCGCTCTGCATGGTGTGGTCAATGTGGTCAACAAATGAGAGTCATTGGAAGATGACTGTACTTGGAGAAGCTGACAGTGGGGACGCACCATGCCCATGTATGCATGCATGCAACTGCATCCTTTTTACCCTAAAAATAATGTTTTCTCCCACTGATAGCTGGGACCCACCAGCTACATCTTTGCACGCAAGGAAGTGCGTCCTTATTACGGGCAAAAAATGATTCTGCCCCCTGACAGCTAGGACCCACCAACTATATATTCGCACGCAAGGAAGTGCGTCCTTATCCTCCCTAACAGCTGGGACCCTCCCAAACGAAGCGTACGTAGCGTTTTCTGTGTACATACCGGTCGATCGGTCTGTCTGCCACGATGAAAGGAGCAGTAGCAGTTCAGGCAGTAAAGTCAAAACCGTGTACACGTATGTACAGCCAGGGTACAAGAAAGTAAATACAGCCATGTACATACATACGGGTGGGGTCTTGAATGCGTACTCGCACATACGTACGGCCAGGGCTCGTCTACATGGAGAGGCCACAGACGGCATCATCAGCGTCCTGTTCATCGGAAGCCAACTGGCTGGGTCAGAACAGAGAAACTGTGTGATGTTCATGGGAAGGCAACGAAATGCTTCATGTCCATCGGGAGGCAACGAAATATGTAATTTTCATCGGGAGCCAACCGGCTTGGACGGAACAGCCGAAACAAGGTCTAGCATGCCGCAGAACGGAAGAAACGAGCCTTCTGGGACCACGTATGGTCGAAACGGGGTCTTGTTCATCGGGAAGGGTCTGGCGTACCGCAATACAAAGGAAACAGACTTGTGTTCCACCACGTACGGTCGAAACGGTCCTGTTAATCAGGAGGGGTGTGGTGTACTGCAAAATGGAGGAAATGGACTTGTGTTGGAGCACTACAGTCGAAACGGGGGTCCTGTTAATCGGGAGGGGTGTGGCGTACCGCAAAACAGGACTCCATGGGCTACTGTTAATCTCCATTGTCTACCTCCTCTAGCCACCATGGGCTACTGTTCATCCACCGTTGACCTCCTCCAGCTTCCACCTGCGACTGTTCATCCACGGGCTCCTGTTCATCCAGCCTCCACCGCTCCTCCACCGGCTACTGTTCAACCAGCCCTCTCCACGGGGTCCTGTTCAACCATCCCTCCACGGGCTACTGTTCATCCAGCCCTCCACCGGCTACTGTTCAACCAGCCCTCCACGGGGTCCCGTTCATCCACCCCAACCGGCTCAATCGACCAGGGTCCAGCGGCAATGGACTCTACTACCACATGGTCCTGTTCATACAACCCCCACTGGGAACTGTTCATCCAACCCCCCACCTCCTAACAACGCTCATTGTTCATCAAGGGAAGGAGGCAGTAGGTTCGATCGGCTTCATTTTGCAGCAGTAGCGAAGGAATCACTCGGTCGGGTTCAGTGAACAGCAAGGGATCGATCGGGGCTCAGTAACGTAGCTAGTGCAATCGCTCGGGTTCAGTAGGCGAACGCCTCGCTCGGGTTCAGTTAGAGCCCAACACCTCGCACCCACACACGTACGTGTATGAGAGAAATGTGCAATCCCTCCGTTCATCGCTCGGCCTCGACCACCCACCGTAACCGGGAACTCCCTGAAATTTTCCTCGCCCTTGCTTCTACCATGATTTTTTCCATCATGGACGGCCCAAAGAATGGCATGCGGGAGCATCTCTGGCCCGCCCAGGACGAAAAGCCCATTTTCTGTCATATTTTTTGTAATAGAAGTAGGAGCCCACGACATCTATGATGATACCAGGTTTTGTCATAATTATCGTCATAGAAGTTTCATAAGTATGACAGAAAAAAATTGTTTGGCCCAAGTTGTCATGGATGTGTCTTTTTTTGTAGTATCATCCTCGACCATGGGACGCAGCTACCGCCGCTGGTAGAAGGCGAGGTCAAAACCGCCGGTGATGCGCAGCCCATCTTGAGACAGCCCGGATGCCAGCTCCGTGTGTTGCTCATGGCCGCTAGCTAGCCAAGATAGCACACACCCTGCTGGATGCATCCAGTGCTTGTCTGCAAGGTTTGCTAGCTAGGTTTGGCACGGTGATGCGACAGCTTGCTCGTGCGCGCCGCGCTAAGGCCAGCCATCTGGCTCGAGTGAAGGCCAGCGCGGCGGCTCGCTTGCACGTAAGTCATGCTTGGGCCAGCTAGCCAACCCGTGCGGAGGCCAACGCGGTGTCCGGCGGAGCGGCGGCCAACTCGCTCATCACCGGCGCCTCCGACGAACACGCATCAGTACTGTTTGAAGTAATGTTCAGGAAAAATAATGATTGGAGGAGGAAGAACAAGATAGAAGGTCAGATGTGGGTCCCTCGTGTCAATGGTCAAACAAAATGTGTTGGTTTAAGCTGTCTTGTCAGCACGGACTTGTGGGCCAACCCTATCATAAATGGATTTAAACGAGCCTAATCGGCACTAGGTAGTAGTTTTTTGGCGCGGATTAAGAAATTTTGGGTATGTTTTTGCTATTTTTTGTACAATAGTTTCTTCCTAGGGCTGGTTGAAAGTGGTAGTTTTTTGTTAAATACTCTACATACTGTAAGTAGGAGTGGAACTTAAGCTTTGGAAGCCAATAAGCACGACTAGTTACATGGTGCCTATATGTACGTAATTCAAACTAAATATCAACCATGAGAGACTAATATCTTTATGGAAAACTCGAAACTATGGAAATACTAGCATTTTTTGCATGGTTGAAAATACTAGCAATGTTCATGTGCGTTGCAACGGATCATAATTAGAATAATACTTATTCACAAACTTGAGAGAAAACACTCTAATTTTGATATACATATATCACTAGAGATATATTATGTTTGAATGAGAATATATTCCTTGGGTTGTTTTGGTGAGGTGAGGGAGGTATGTGGTTGGTTTTAAGATACTAATTAAGGGTTTTTCTACAAATTGGTAGAGAAGTGGGATGTTGTTGAGAAAAGGCAACAACTTACCCCACAGTCGTTAGATGTAGATCTATTGTTAGAAATGACGGATGGCAGACACACCATCATCACCAACTAAGTCTTCTATAGGAGTACTAGCAATACGTATGTGCATTGCACGAAACATCAAGATGCATTTTTTTATAAAACACCTGTTGTGATTGACCCATGCGGGAGTAATCCCATGTGTAAAAACTAATGATATCTCGATAAAGAGGAGAGATAAGGTGAGGAGAAGTGGGGCATGGTGGTGATTGGTGGTCGGACTGAGCGGAGGCATGGGGATGGATGATGCCGGCAGTGACCACCATGTCGGTTTGTTCCAAAGGCCTCCTTTTTTAATTTCTCAACAATGAGATAGTTGGAGATAAGGATGAACGAGGGAAGGCCTTGTATGCAAATGTGGCGAGAGGTGTGGGTATTTTTTAGTTTAATTTCTATCCGTCAGATATAGATCAGACGGTCTATATTGCAAGATGGCAGGCGTACCATAATCACCAACTCGGTTTTTTTTATAAGAGAAGAGATATAAGTACAGAGATAGAAATGTATTATTGATACTTGTTTCCGTAAACTGGGATCTACATTTTATTCAACGGCTCAGCATGTGGGGCCTTAGCACGATGACTTCTCGACTGTGTAAAATAAAGGTTTTCCCATCGCCGATAAGGAGGGGCTGACGGCGGCGCGTTTTCGGCTTGCTCTAGTCCTAGTAGTCATACTAGGTGGTCTACGCACGTGTGGATTTATTCTTTTTTACGTCTCGTGTTCATCATACTTCCATGACCGTTGATGAATAGACGGTAAGTGCGCGCGAGAGAGAGATAGTGTGCGTGCGTGATATGTGTAGAGACTGAGGCAATGATAAGAGATTCTTTGTGTCTCTGTGTGTGGGGGATAGAGAGAGACATGTGCATGGGGCTTTTTGTTGTGTAACGTGGAGACACATAAACATAATCAGAGAGTGAGTGTGTGAGATACACATGCGAACATGGGGAGAGATGTGTGAGTTAGAGAGATGGAGAATTTTGGTGTGCATCTAAGCTAGAGAGAGGGGGATATATACATACCTAGAGCTGGAGAGAATATGCAAGGGTGTGTGTCTTAAAAGAAGCATCCAGATAGATGGGTGTTTGTGCGTGTCTGTGTGTGTTTGTGCGCACGTGTGTGAGAGGGAGTGTGTGTATGTGGAGAAGAGAGATCACAAATGATGTAAACCTAGTATAGGGAAGGGGGAATGGTGTGACATGCGTGTCAAAGAGAGACAAAGGCATGTGTACTAGCGGGATAGCATGGGTGCGGGCGGGGAGCCGACTATTTGGAAGAGACATCGAGTGTGTGTGGGAGAGGGGTGTGAGAGTGAGGGAGAGAGAGCTAGTGACAGAGATAGAGAGAGAGGAAGAGAGGGGGGGGGGAGAGGGGTCATTTGTGTGCAGAAGTGGCATATAGATAGGGAGACAATGTTGATGTTCTTCGAAAGTAGCCTATGTACGGAGACGCGAGGGAAGCTAGTCATTGCGTGTGTGATAGGGACTTCATGAGAGATCTAGAATAGATGGTGTGGATAACAACGTGCGAGATTGAGAATGATGATACATTCGGGAGATATGGAAAGAGTCACGACATATATGTATATAGGGAAGGAGCTGGGGCGGGTCCGCATGTGGGAGAGATAGAAAGAGGAGAGTGGTGCACAAGGAGGCAAAAAAGTGTGCTTGTTTGAAGTGGGGGTGGTGTGTGAGGTGAGTGTGCGAGAACCACATAACTAGGGAGATAGATGTTTGGGGCGACGTTTTGTGTGTATGGGAAAGATACTCTATATCGTGCGTGTGCTTGGGAAAGAGAGATGCCGGGAGACCTAGAGAGTGGGGGAAGAGATGTGTGCATGTCCGAGAGACAAAGTTGTAGAGACCTATATTGGGGTCCGGACTTTAGAAGAGAGGGGGTGTTAATGTGCTCGTGTGTTCGTGTCCGGGGGAGAGAACAACTTGTGTGTGTGTGGGGGGGGGGGGGCAGGGGTGGCTTCAGATAAAGAGTGAGGTGTCTATATTTGAGGGACTTTAGCGTAATTGATATATATATATATGGTCAATAGTGTGTGCACTCATGGTTGATCAATTTGTTTCACAGTTTGTACTATGAGATAACAATACTTTTGAACATGCGTGATATACCTTGTACCAGAATTACAAACCTAGGATTGGAATTTTGGAATTCGACTCCATCATTAGCTTTTGTATTTCATTTAAAAGGAGGTACATTTTTAAGCCGGGATTTCGTGATTTGAAATTCATATATCAAACCTAGAGATATACACACACGGGCATGTTCAAACTTTATAATCATCCAATTTATTGATACACATAAACATTTTTGCTTTTGTAATCATATTTGGGATAAACACATTTGGAATTTCATTTGAATTGGACCATAGATGGTATTTGCTTGCACTAGATCAATGATCCATATTTGAATTGAATGGACAATCTAAGTTTCGAGTTGGAGACATTGATTTTCGAACCTTGCACTTTTTTGCGTGAAAAACAAATAAATTCGCGGCCATGCTATCATAGTCAGCCGTACAAGAGCAGAACACTTAATTTTAGGCGCCAAAAGCTTTCAGACTTCCTGCCCACATCAAAAGATCTCGCACCCTAAAGTTTAGCCCTGCAATATTCTTGTTTTACCCCTGCCACATGAACGAAAAATGGCTGCTTTGGTATCTCCATTGTTTTCCCCTCTTTGCCCCCAACATTCTTCCCCAGAGCCCCTCCCTGACCCCCACCCAAAACCACGCCAAGCCGTTGAATCTAGTCCTCCACCACAGCGGTGGACCTCACACCCCGCCGGATCTACCTTCCGCACCTTGGAACCCCCAACTGCCACTTCAACGAAACCGCTTTAGCGACTGGCTCGCCGCTCCAAATCTCCTTGACCGCAATCATGGTCCACCGCACCGGATCTACTTCACCGGGGCCCTCCTCCACCATAGTGTAAGCCCTTCACTGACTCCCTCATCCGCCCCATTGCTGGCCCTTCATACAAGCCCTAGTCCACCGCAATATATTTGCCTCACCGAAAGCGTTGTACACCACGCCGGATGTGCTTTGCCGACTCCTTCGTCCACTGCACAGGACCCGCTCCACGGACGCCATATTCAACTCTACTGGCCCTGCTTTACTGATGCTGCAGCCTCATCGGGTTATTTTGATTTGTACTCCTTCGGCTTTTCTCTTCTTTATCGTGGAACTGTTCACTTACCATAGATGAGCTTTCTTGTATGTCGACAGGCGCCACAACTGAAGCACCGGAGCCGCTTCAGCAATAGCGACAGCCGGCCCAAACTCAACCACAACACGAGCACCATTGATGATCCTTAGCTATCAAGTATGACAATGATACCCATACGCCATTGAGAATCAGGTACTATTATCCAACGACCGGTGAGGGAGTCCTGGATTAGGGGGTATCCAGACTGCCGGACTGTGTACAACGTCCGGACTATTGAAGCATGAAGATACAAGACTCAAGACTTCGGCCCGTGTCCGGATGGAGCTCTCCTTTGCGTGGAAGACAAGCTTGGCGATCCAGATATTGTGTTTCCTTCCTTGTAACCGACTCCATGTAAACCCTAGCCCTCTCCTGTGTCTATATAAACCAGAGAGGTTGGTCCTTAGAAGGCCGATCACAATTACAATCATACCATCATAGGCTAGCTCTTAGGGTTTGGCCTCTATGATCTCATGGTAGATCTACTCTTGTACTACCCATATCATAAATATTAATCAAGCAGGAAGTAGGGTTTTACCTCCATCGAGAGGGCCCGAACCTGGGTAAACATCTGTGTCCCTTGCTTCCTGTTACCATCGGCCTTGACGCACAGATCGGGACCCCCTACCTGAGATCCGCCGGTTTTGACACTGATATTGGTGCTTTCATTGAGAGTTCCTCTGTGACGTTGCCACAAGGCTTGATGGCTCCTTCAATCATCGTCAACGACACGGTCCATGGTGAGACTTACCTCCCCGGACAGATTTTCATGTTCGGCGGCTTCGCGCTGCGGGCCAATTCGCTTGGCCATCTGGAGCAGATCGACAGCTATGCCCCTGGCCATCAAATCAGGTTCGGAAACCTGAACTACACGGCGGATATCCGTGGAGACTTGATCTTCGATGGATTCGGGCCCGCGCCAGGAGCACCGGATAGTCACGACGAGCATGGCCTGGACCTGCAGTCGGACAACGCTCGGGACATCACCCCTGTAGTAGCCCCGGACTCAAATACGTAGCAGGCTGCATTGCCTAGGGACGGAGGGATGGACCCCGCCCCGCAGGCCGTACCCTCATCGGCGGTAGAGCCAAACACAGGCCTTGATTCTGAGGAAGCCTGTGACTCCGGACCCCTGGATTTGTATCCGGTTGTAGGTTCCAGTCCGCGCATTCCCGAGCCCGCCGAGCCTGGTTGGGCTCCGGTAATGGAGTTCACTACTGCGGACATCTTTCAGCACTCGCCCTTTGGAAACATGCTGAACTCATTAAAGTCTCTCTCTTTGTCAGCAGGCTCCCGGCCGAACTATGTCCGTCTCGAGTGGGAGCCAGGCGATGAAGGAATTCACTGCCCACCCACCACGCACTTCATTGCCACGATCGATGATTTAAACGATGTGCTTGACTTCGACTCCGAAGACATTGACGGTATGGACGACAATGCAGGAGAATCATAGGAGCTACCGCTCACAGGGCAGTGGACGATCACCTCCTCATACGATATATATGGTGGACACTCCGAAGCAAACCAATGGCAACGAGGAAACGGAGGATAACCCCTCAGGAAGAAAAGCAAAGCATGGGCGTCGGCGGCGCCGCTCCAAGCCCCGTCATAGCAATACCTGCCCCGGAGACGAAAGCAATCCAGATGGCGCTAAAGAGGAATACAACCCTGACCAGCCCGCCTTCGAGCAGGCCAAACAGGAAGACGAACAGGGCAGCCTAGAAGAACAGGCAACGGACGGTTACCCAGAGGAGGACAACTACATGCCCCCCTCCGAAGACGAGATCAGCCTCGGCGACGACGAGTTCAGCATGCCCGAGGATCCCATGGAGCAGGAGCGCTTCAAGCGTCGGCTTATAGCCACTGCGAGGAGCCTGAAGAAGAAGAAGCAGCAACTCCAAGCTGATCAAGACTTGCTCACAGATAGATGGACTGAAGTCCTGGCAACCGAGGAATATGGATAAAAGCGCCAAACGGCTGACCGGCCACCTCGTGGCCGGGATAAATCGTAATATCAGCCCGAATACCAGCCTGTACCCCCACGCCGATACACTACGGCCCAGGGCAACAGGCAAGACCTGCAAGATATACTGGAAAACAAAGGAGGATAGCCAAGATCGATCTACGGATCGCGGGGGCGCGCCCCAGCGCGCGATGATGACCGTCACGCCGGACACATCATCAGCAAGTCCGGCCGGGCCGAACACAGCAACCCAGACCAATTCGAACTGCGTAGCCACATAGCTCGGCACAGAGGCGCCGCACACCCCCTTTGCTTCACTGACAAAGTGATGGATCATGATTTCCTAGAAGGGTTCAAACCCGTAAACATCGAATCATACGATGGCACAACAGACCCCGCAGTATGGATCGAAGATTTCCTTCGCCACATTCACATGGCCCGTGGAGATGATCTACACGCCATCAAATATCTTCCCCTTAAGCTCCAAGGACCAGCCCGACACTGGCTAAATAGCCTGCCAGCGAATTCCATTGGGAGTTGGGAAAACCTGGAAAACGCATTCCTCGACAACTTCCAGGGCACATATGTGCGACCACCGGACGCTGATAACCTGAGCCACATTAATCAACAGCCCGGAGAGTCAGCCAGGAAATTCTCGACTCGGTTCCTAACTAAAAAGAACCAAATAATTGACTGTCCGGACGCCGAAGCCCTGGTGGATTTTAAGCATAATATCCGTGACGAGTGGCTTGCTCGACACCTCGGCCAGGAAAAACCCCAAGTCCATGGCAGCCCTCACAACACTAATGACCCGCTTTTGCGTGGGCAAGGACAGCTGGTTGGCTCGCAGCGGCACCACGCCACATTCCGGCACTTCGGATGTCCGCGATAACAACGGCAAACCACGACGCAACGGACATAAGCGACAGAACAACATCGACAACACTGAAGACACGGTAGTAAATGCTGGATTCAGCGAATCCAAGTCCGGTCAGCGGAAAAAGGCGTTCAAAAGAAATAATCAAGGACCGTCCAGTCTGGACCGCATACTAGAGCGCTCGTGCCAAATTCATGGCACCCCGGACAAGCCAGCCAACCACACCAATAGACACTGCCGGGTGTTCAAACAGGCCGGCAAAATAAACGCTGAAAACAAGGACAAGGGGCCGCACAGCGACGATGACGAAGAGCCCCGGCGTCCGAACACGGGGGGGGGGGGGGGGGACAAAAGAAATTCCCCCCCCCCCCCACAGGTAAAAACGGTCAACATGATCTACGCCACTCACATCCCCAAACGGGAACGAAAGCAAGCTCTACGGGATGTCTATGCAATGGAGCCAGTCACCCCAAATTCAACCCATGGTCAGCTTGTCCAATCACCTTTGATCGTAGGGATCATCCTGCTAGCATCCGTCACCATGGCTCAGCCGCATTGGTCTTAGACCCAATCATCGACGGATTCCACCTCACGCGAGTCCTCATGGACGGCGGCAGCAGCCTGAACCTGCTTTATCAGGACACAGTGCGCAAAATGGGCATTGACCCTTCAAGGATCAAGCCCACCAAAACGACCTTTAAAGGTGTAATTCCTGGAGTAGAGGCCCGCTGTACGGGCTCTATAACATTGGAAGTCATCTTCGGATCCCCGGACAACTTCCGGAGCGAAGAACTAATCTTCGATATTGTCCCTTTCCGTAGTGGTTACCACGCACTGCTCGGACAAACCGCAATTGCTAGATTCAATGCGGTACCACATTATGCATACCTCAAGCTCAAGATTCCAGGTCCGCGCGGGTTCATAACAGTCAACAGAAACATGGACCGCTCTCTCCGTACAGAAGAGCATACTGCGGCCCTCGCGGCAGAAGTACAATGCGGCCTCCTCCGGCAAACCACCAATCCGGCGACGATGACCTCAAGCACCATCAAGCGCGTCCGGAGCACCCCGCAACAGGATCATCAGGAACGCCAAGAGCATGATTAGCAGTCCGGCCTCCGCTCAAGCCCCATCAAAGCAGCATTCGTGCGACGCGTGCACAATTACGCACTCGAGATACCATGGGCATGGGTGGAGGCACATCAACGACTTAGTCAATAGTGCGGGTAACCGCCAAATACCTTCATAATATTTCCCTCTTACCTTTCAGGACATCGCTTTAGTGCAGCATCCTCAGAAGAGTCGGATTGCCGGACTTACATGGGAGAGACATCCAAAGAGGCAACAGACGTTGTGCACAGAAGGAAATACCCAGGTGCAATCTATTTACGATCATTATACCTGCTTTATCTATCTGTACACAGCCTGCCCCTGGATAGGACATGTCAAATAGTCCTATTTATCTCCGCTAAAATGCATCGATTGTAGACATACGCTTAAACGTATTCTTCATCAATGGGAGATTATCTATAGCGTCAGCTTATTATTCTTATTTGAGCATTTCTTCTCTTATAAATGTTTATCTGATATTGCATCCGCACACCTTTGGTACGGTCAGTTTGCCAAGGGCTTCTCATGGCGCCCCATAATACGGCAAGACAAGTCTGAACACTTTCAACAGTGCGGCACCCCGAACTTATAGCATTATATGCATTAGCTCTGAATCATGTCTTGGGTCTACAGCAGGGATAGCCCGGCTCCCTTGTTTTGGTGCCTTACATTCCGTTATATCGGCTAAGGTACCGCAGGGAGAACTACTGCGATTGTGTCCCGGTTCTTCTGGACGAGCACCTCAGTAGAGAAAGCCGAAAACTGACCGACATGGTGTGGCGAGAGCTGGTCGCTGTTCGAGAGGTCTGAAAATCCTTAAAGATTTTCCGCTTTAGGCGATAAATCGGCTTCGTTCGATATAGGCATGTATAGCGTCCCAGTTCGGCCGTCTGGATTTTAGGGGCTTCACCGAAATTTAAAATTGTAGACTTCTATGGCTAAGTGAAAGTTATAAAGCCGCATAGTCCGATTGCCTTGTTCGCTGCGCCGGACACCTCCTTAAGGGACCAAACATTTGGATAAAGAGTTTCTGGGTTTTCCACGAACACCCCAGTACTAGTTACGTGGGGGCGGAAGCCGACGACTGGCCTACTTTCAGAATTTTATAAACAGCCGCACAGAGGGTAATATTTTAAATAACAAAAGCGCTACATAGCGCTAGTAACTTCGTCTTTAAATTACAAACATGACTGTCGGTGTCAAAATCGGCGGATCTCGGGTAGGGGGTCCCGAACTGTGCGTCCAGGCGGATGGTAACAGGAGACAAGGGACACGATGTTTTTACCCAGGTTTGGGCCCTCTCGATGGAGGTAAAATCCTACTCCTGCTTGATTGATATTGATGATATGGGTAGTACTAGAGTGGATCTACCACGAGATCAAGGAGGCTAAACCCTAGAAGCTAGCCTATGGTATGATTGTTGTAATGGTTGTGTTGTCCTACGGACTAAAACCCTCCAGTTTACATAGACACCGGAGAGGGCTAGGGTTACACAGAGTCGGTTACAATGGTAGGAGATCTACATATCCGTATCGCCAAGCTTGCCTTCCACGCCAAGGAAAGTCCCATCCGGACACGGGACGGAGTCTTCAATCTTGTATCTTCATAGTCTTGGAGTCCGGCGGACGATGATAGTCCGGCTGTCCGGACACCCGCTAGTCCAGGACTCCCTCAGTAGCCCCTGAACCAGGCTTCAATGACGATGAGTCTGGCACGCATATTGTTCGGCATTGCAAGGCGGGTTCCTCCTTAGAATAATTCATTGAAGATTGTGAACACCAGGATAGTGTCCGGCTCTGCAAAATAATTTCCACATTCCACCGTAGAGAGAATAATATGTACACAAGTTCAATCTGCTGACGTATTTTGTGGCATGACGTCATACCACCACCAAGCCTTTACTTGAATCGTTTTTTATTATACCACCTCAGCGCGTTTAGCGAAGCGGTTTCCTTGGCACGTCTTGTCAAAGCAGAGATCGTGTTCCCCTTATTCTGGGATTCCCATCAATACGGACGTGGGTAACCCAACTGCGCCATTGATGGTGGCGCTTGGGAGATAAGCGAGTTTTACCAGGCCGGTGGGGACGCATAGTCTTCGTCCGCCTATATATAAGGAGATAAGGATCCACCTTTTCACCTACGCCTTCTTCCTCCTTTGCTTATCCATCTCTGCGCACTCGGGCTCCAGCGCCCTAGTCCGCACATCTTGTCTCAACCTCCTCCAGTCATGTCCGGAGTGGGAGGCAAGTGGTTGGCCTCCTCCGTTACGGAGGAGCACATCGCAAAGCTGCGCGGCCCCGGATACCTTTCTAGCGACATCACGCACCGGCTGCCCGACGAGGGGCAGCTCATCCCCACCCCCAGGCCCCATGAGAGGGTCGTATTCCTTCCCCACTTCCTCCGCGGACTGGGCTTCCCACTCCATCCCTTCGTCCGGGGGCTCATGTACTACTACGGCCTGGATTTCCACGATCTGGCGCCGAACTTCATCCTCAACATCTCGGCGTTTATCGTCGTGTGCGAGGCCTTTCTCTGCATCCGGCCCCACTTCGGCTTGTGGCTCAAGACCTTCAACGTCAAGCCGAAGGTAGTGAAGGGCGTCTAGGCGGAGTGTGGAGGCGCCATGGTGGGCAAGATGCCCAACGTCCTCTGGCTCGAGGGCGCCTTTGTGGAAACCATCAAAGGGTGGCAATCGGGGTGGTTCTATATCACCGAGCCGCGGGACCCTAAATGGGCAGCGGCCCCCGAGTTCAGATCTGGTGCCCCTATGCATCTCACCTCCTGGAAAAAGAAGGGCTTGCTATGGGGCAGTTTGGAGGAGCTGACAGGACTCCAGTCCTGTATCCAGACCTTGGTGAACAAGAAGCTTAGGCTTGTCAATGTGATCCAGGTCATGCTTGTCCGCTGGATTCTCCGCTGCCAACAGCGGGCCTTTACTTTGTGGGAGTTCGATCCGGCACAGCACCGGACGCTGAGTGGGCTCTTCGACACGACGTATGAAGCTGCCTGGAGGGTGCTTTTCAAGGGCGGAGAAGCCCCTGCATCCGCAACGGAAGACCGCGGATTCAGCACCAAGCGCCCGGCCGGCGAGGTAAGCTTTGTTATCCTCTATGGGACACTTATTTTCTTTCATAGTTTAATTCTATGCGGGATTTGAAACTCCCAATGCCTTTGACAAGACTGGCAGAGGACGTCCGGACAGGTAGACTGTCCGGCTCCCCTTCCCGAATACCCAGCGGACGCCCGTTTAACGGGGCTGCTAGTCCCGACACTTTATGTGGAGCCGGAGAAGAAGGCCAAGAAGAAGGCCACGGGAACTCGAAGAAGTTCCCGGCGCCAGGTGATATCGGACTCATCGTCCGATGGCTCCGAGGCGGACTCCTCCCCCGATCATAGGCTAGCTCTTAGGGTTTGGCCTCTATGATCTCGTGGTAGATCTACTCTTGTACTACCCATATCATCAATATTAATCAAGCAGGAAGTAGGGTTTTACCTCCATCGAGAGGGCCCGAACCTGGGTAAACATCTGTGTCCCTTGCTTCCTGTTACCATCGGCCTTGACGCACAGATCGGGACCCCCTACCCGAGATCCGCCGGTTTTGACACCGACATTGGTGCTTTCATTGAGAGTTCCTCTGTGACGTTGCCACAAGGCTCGATGGCTCCTTCAATCATGGTCAACGACACGGTCCATGGTGAGACTTTCCTCCCCGGACAGATTTTCATGTTCGGCGGCTTCGTGCTGCGGGCCAATTCGCTTGGCCATCTGGAGCAGATCGACAGCTACGCCCCTGGCCATCAAATCAGGTTCGGAAACCTGAACTACATGGCGGATATCCACGGGGACTTGATCTTCGATGGATTCGGGCCCACGCCAGGAGGACCGGATAGTCACGACGAGCATGGCCTGGACCTGCAGTCGGACAACGCTCGGGACATCACCCCTGCAGTAGCCCCGGACTCAAATACATAGCAGGCTACATTGCCTAGGGACGGAGGGATGGACCCCGCCCCGCAGGCCGTACCCTCGTCGGCAGTAGAGTCAAACACAGGCCTTGATTCTGAGGAAGCCTGTGACTCCGGACCCCTGGATTTGTATCAGGTTGTAGGTTCCAGTCCGCGCATTCCCGAGCCCGCCGAGCCTGGTTGGGCTCCGGTAATGGAGTTCACTGCTATGGACATCTTTCAGCACTCGCCCTTTGGAAACATGCTGAACTCATTAAAGTCTCTCTCTTTGTCAGCAGGCTCCCGGCCGAACTATGTCCGGCTCGAGTGGGAGCCAGGCGACGAAGGAATTCACTGCCCACCCACCACCCACTTCATTGCCACGATCGATGATTTAAACGACGTGCTTGACTTCGACTCCGAAGACATTGACGGTATGGACGACAATGCAGGAGAATCATAGGAGCTACCGCTCACAGGGCAGTGGACGGCCACCTCCTCATACGATAAATATGGTGGACACTCCGAAGCAAACCAATGGCAACGAGGAAACAGAGGATAACCCCTCAGGAAGAAAAGCAAAGCTTGGGCGTCGGCGGCGCCGCTCCAAGCCCCGTCACAGCAATACCTGCCCCGGAGACGAAAGCAATCCGGATGGCGCTAAAGAGGAATACAACCCTGACCAGCCCGCCTTCGAGCAGGCCGAATAGGAAGACGAACAGGGCAGCCTAGAAGAACAGGCGACAGACGGATACCCAGAGGAGGACAACTACATGCCCCCCTCCGAAGACGAGATCAGCCTCGGCGACGACGAGTTCAGCATGCCCGAGGATCCCATGGAGCAGGAGCGCTTCAAGCGTCGGCTTATAGCCACTGCGAGGAGCCTGAAGAAGAAGAAGCAGCAACTCCAAGCTGATCAAGACTTGCTCACAGATAGATGGACTGAAGTACTGGCAACCGAGGAATACGGATTCAAGCGCCAAACGGCTGACCAGCCACCTCGTGGCCGGGATAAATCGTAATATCAGCCCGAATACCAGCCCGTACCCCCACGCCGATACACTACGGCCCAGGGCAACAGGCAAGACCTGCAAGATATACTGGAAAACAAAGCAGGATAGCCAAGATCGATCTACGGATCGGCGGGGCGTGCCCCAGCGCGCGATGATGACCGTCACGCCGGACACATCATCAGCAAGTCCGGCCGGGCCGAACACAGCAACCCAGACCAATTCGAACTGCGTAGCCACATAGCCCGGCACAGACGCGCCGCACACCCCCTTTGCTTCACTGACAAAGTGATGGATCATGAATTCCCAGAAGGGTTCAAACCCGTAAACATCGAATCATACGATGACACAACAGACCCCGCAGTATGGATCAAAGATTTCCTTCGCCACATTCACATGGCCCGTGGAGATGATCTACACGCCATCAAATATCTTCCCCTTAAGCTCAAAGGACCAGCCCGGCACTGGCTAAACAGCCTGCCAGCGAATTCCATTGGGAGTTGGGAAAACCTGGAAAACGCATTCCTCGACAACTTCCAGGGCACATATGTGCGACCACCGGACGCTGATAACC
The DNA here is from genome assembly GCA_963921465.1 of Triticum timopheevii. Taxonomy (NCBI): domain Eukaryota; kingdom Viridiplantae; phylum Streptophyta; class Magnoliopsida; order Poales; family Poaceae; genus Triticum; species Triticum timopheevii. The sequence continues at coordinate 209,732,239 of OY997270.1, forward strand.
TGAGCCACATTAATCAACAGCCCGGAGAGTCAGCCAGGAAATTCTCGACTCGGTTCGTAACTAAAAAGAACCAAATAATTGACTGTCCGGACGCCGAAGCCCTGGCGGATTTTAAGCATAATATCCGTGATGAGTGGCTTGCTCGACACCTCGGCCAGGAAAAACCCCAAGTCCATGGCAGCCCTCACAACACTAATGACCCGCTTTTGCATGGGCAAGGACAGCTGGTTGGCTCGTAGTGGCACCACGCCACATTCCGGCACTTCGGATGTCCGCGATAACAACGGCAAACCACGACGCAACGGACATAAGCGACGGAACAATAGCGACAACACTGAAGACACGGTAGTAAATGCTGGATTCAGCGGATCCAAGTCCGGTCAGCGGAAAAAGGCGTTCAAAAGAAATAATCAAGGACCGTCCAGTCTGGACCGCATACTAGAGCGCTCGTGCCAAATTCATGGCACCCCGGACAAGCCAGCCAACCACACCAATAGACACTGCCGGGTGTTCAAACAGGCCGGCAAAATAAACGCTGAAAACAAGGACAAGGGGCTGCACAGCGACGATGACGAAGAGCCCCGGCGTCCGAACACGGGGGGGGGGGGGGGGGGGACAAAAGAAATTCCCCCCCCCCCCCCCCACAGGTAAAAACGGTCAACATGATCTACGCCACTCACATCCCCAAACGGGAACGAAAGCAAGCTCTACGGGATGTCTATGCAATGGAGCCAGTCACCCCAAATTCAACCCATGGTCAGCTTGTCCGATCACCTTTGATCGTAGGGATCATCCTGCTAGCATCCGTCACCATGGCTCAGCCGCATTGGTCTTAGACCCAATCATCGACGGATTCCACCTCATGCGAGTCCTCATGGACGGCGGCAGCAGCCTGAACCTGCCTTATCAGGACATAGTGCGCAAAATGGGCATTGACCCTTCAAGAATCAAGCCCACCAAAACGACCTTTAAAGGTGTAATTCCTGGAGTAGAGGCCCGCTATACGGGCTCTATAACATTGGAAGTCATCTTCGGATCCCCGGACAACTTCCGAAGCGACGAACTAATCTTCGATATTGTCCCTTTCCGTAGTGGTTACCACGCACTGCTCGGACGAACCGCAATTGCTAGATTCAATGCGGTACCACATTATGCATACCTCAAGCTCAAGATGCCAGGTCCGCGCGGGGTCATAAGAGTCAACAGAAACATGGACCGCTCTCTCCGTACAGAAGAGCATACTGCGGCCCTCGCGGCAGAAGTACAATGCGGCCTCCTCCGGCAAACCACCAATCCGGCGACGATGACCTCAAGCACCATCAAGCGCGTCCGGAGCACCCCGCAACAGGATCATCAGGAACGCCAAGAGCGTGATTAGCAGTCCGGCCTCCGCTCAAGCCCCATCAAAGCAGCATTCGTGCGACGCGTGCACAATTACGCACTCGAGATACCATGGGCATGGGTGGAGGTGCATCAACGACTTAGTCAATAGTGCGGGTAACCGCCAAATACCTTCATAATATTTCCCTCTTACCTTTTAGGACATCGCTTTAGTGCAGCATCCTCAGAAGAGCCGGATTGCTGGACTTACATGGGAGAGACATCCAAAGAGGCAACAGACGTTGTGCACAGAAGGAAATACCCAGGTGCAATCTATTTACGATCATTATACCTGCTTTATCTATCTGTACACAGCCTGCCCCTGGATAGGACATGTCAAATAGTCCTATTTATCTCCGCTAAAATGCATCGATTGTAGACATACGCTTAAACGTATTCTTCATCAATGGGAGATTATCTATAGCGTCAGCTTATTATTCTTATTTGAGCATTTCTTCTCTTATAAATGTTTATCTGATATTGCATCCGCACACCTTTGGTACAGTCAGTTTGCCAAGAGCTTCTCATGGCGCCCCATAATACGGCAAGACAAGTCCGAACACTTTCAACAGTGCGGCACCCCAAACTTATAGCATTATATGCATCAGCTCCGAATCATGTCTTGGGTCTACAGCTAGGATAGCCCGGCTCCCTTGTTTTGGTGCCTTACATTCCGTTATATCGGCTAAGGTAGCGCAGGGAGAACTACTGCGATTGTGTCCCGGTTCTTCTGGACGAGCACCTCAGTAGAGAAAGCCGAAAACTGACCGACATGGTGTGGCGAGAGCTGGTCGCTGTTCGAGAGGTCTTAAAATCCTTAAAAATTTTCCGCTTTAGGCGATAAATCGGCTTCGTTCGATATAGGCATGTATAGCGTCCCAGTTCGGCCGTCTGGATTTTAGGGGCTTCGCCGAAATTTAAAATTGTAGACTTCTATGGCTAAGTGAAAGTTATAAAGCCGCATAGTCCGATTGCCTTGTTCGCTGCGCTGGACACCTCCTTAAGGGACCAAACATTTGGATAAAGAGTTTCTGGGTTTTCCACGAACACCCCAGTACTAGTTACGTGGGGGCAGAAGCCGACGACTGGCCTACTTTCAGAATTTTATAAACAGCCGCACAGAGGGTAATATTTTAAATAACAAAAGCGCTACATAGCGCTAGTAACTTTGTCTTTAAATTACAAACATGACTGTCGGTGTCAAAACCGGCGGATCTCGGGTAGGGGGTCCCGAACTATGCGTCCAGGCGGATGGTAACAGGAGACAAGGGACACGATGTTTTTACCCAGGTTCGGGCCCTCTCGATGGAGGTAAAATCCTACTCCTGCTTGATTGATATTGATGATATGGGTAGTACTAGAGTGGATCTACCACGAGATCAAGGAGGCTAAACCCTAGAAGCTAGCCTATGGTATGATTGTTGTAATGGTTGTGTTGTCCTACGGACTAAAACCCTCCGGTTTATATAGACACCGGAGAGGGCTATTGTTACACAGAGTCGGTTACAATGGTAGGAGATCTACATATCCGTATCGCCAAGCTTGCCTTCCACGCCAAGGAAAGTCCCATCCGGACACGGGACGGAGTCTTCAATCTTGTATCTTCATAGTCTTGGAGTCCGGCGGACGATGATAGTCCGGCTGTCCGGACACCCCCTAGTCCAGGACTCCCTCAGTAGCCCCTGAACCAGGCTTCAATGACGATGAGTCCGACACGCATATTGTTCGGCATTGCAAGGCGGGTTCCTCCTCCGAATAATTCATAGAAGATTGTGAACACCAGGATAGTGTCCGGCTCTGCAAAATAATTTCCACATTTCACCGTAGAGAGAATAATATGTACACAAGTTCAATCTGCTGACGTATTTTGTGGCATGACGTCATACCACCACCAAGCCTTTACTTGAATCGTTTTTTATTATACCACCTCAGCGCGTTTAGCGAAGCGGTTTCCTTGGCACGTCTTGTCAAAGCAGAGATCGTGTTCCCCTTATTCTGGGATTCCCATCAATACGAACGTGGGTAACCCAACTGCGCCATTGATGGTGGCGCTTGGGAGATAAGCGAGTTTTACCAGGCCGGTGGGGACGCATAGTCTTCGTCCGCCTATATATAAGGAGATAAGGATCCACCTTTTCACGTACGCCTTCTTCCTCCTTTGCTTATCCATCTCTGCGCACTCGGGCTCCAGCGCCCTAGTCCGCACATCTCGTCTCAACCTCCTCCAGTCATGTCCGGAGTGGGAGGCAAGTGGTTGGCCTCCTCCGTTACGGAGGAGCACATCGCAAAGCTGTGCGGCCCCGGATACCTTTCCAGCGACATCGCGCACCGGCTGCCCGACGAGGGGCAGCTCATCCCCACCCCCAGGCCCCATGAGAGGGTCGTATTCCTTCCCCACTTCCTCCGCGGACTGGGCTTCCCACTCCATCCCTTCGTCCAGGGGCTCATGTACTACTACGGCCTGGATTTCCACGATCTGGTGCCGAACTTCATCCTCAACATCTCGGCGTTTATCGTCGTGTGCGAGGCCTTTCTCTGCATCCGGCCCCACTTCGGCTTGTGGCTCAAGACCTTCAACGTCAAGCTGAAGGTAGTGAAGGGCGTCTAGGCGGAGTGCGGAGGCGCCATGGTGGGCAAGATGCCCAACGTCCTTTGGCTCGAGGGCGACTTTGTGGAAACCATCAAAGGGTGGCAATCGGGGTGGTTCTATATCACCGAGCCGCGGGACCCTAAATGGGCAGCGGCCCCCGAGTTCAGATCTGGTGCTCCTATGCATCTCACCTCCTGGAAAAAGAAGGGCTTGCTATGGGGCAGTTCGGAGGAGCTGACAGGACTCCAGTCCTGTATCCAGACCTTGGTGAACAAGAAGCTTAGGCTTGTCAATGTGATCCAGGTCATGCTTGTCCGCTGGATTCACCGCTGCCAACAGCGGGCCTTTACTTTGTGGGAGTTCGATCCGGCACAGCAACGGACGCTGAGCGGGCTCTTCGACACGACGTATGAAGCTGCCTGGAGGGTGCTGTTCAAGGGCGGGGAAGCCCCCGCATCCACAATGGAAGACCGCGGATTCAGCACCAAGCGCCCGGCCGGCGAGGTAAGCTTTGTTATCCTATATGGGACACTTATTTTATTTCATAGTTTAATTCTATGCAGGATTTGAAACTCCCAATGCCTTTGACAGGACTGGCAGAGGACGTCCGGACAGGTAGACTGTCTGGCTCCCCTTTCCGAAGACCCAGCGGACGCCCGTTTAACGGGGCTGCTAGTCCCGGCACTTTATGTGGTGCCGGAGAAGAAGGCCAAGAAGAAGGCCACGGGAACTCGAAGAAGTTCCCGGCGCCAGGTGATATCGGACTCATCGTCCGATGGCTCCGAGGCGGACTCCTCCCCCGAAGACGAGGAGGTGAAAGAGGACTCTCTCCCAGAGGAGGGAGAGAGGAAGAGGAAGGCTTCCCCAACCGGGGAGGCTGAAGGGTGCAAGAGGGGAAGGAACCTTCCCCCAGACAGCTCCGCTAACGCCAACGTTGGCAACGAAGAGTGGCCCTCATGGGCCAGGCCTCCGGCAAGATCGTAAGTATCCGGATTCCTGAATGATTTATAATTTATCTTTTGTGTCACATAGTGTCCTTCTAATGCCGCACACTGCCTGTAGTCCGGCCGATGATGATCTTCCCGCTTCATCAAGCGGGTCCTTGGCTCCGTCGGACGTGGATTCCGTTCCGACCGCCTCCACCCCTCGTGACGCTGATGACGTCGAGGTGGGATCCCAGGAGGGGACCCATCAGGAGGAGGCTCCGGAGGTGCCGCAAGGCAGCCTCCCGGACTTTACGCCGGACTCTATGCTGGAACCCGCAGTGGTTCCGGAGTCCGGCAGGCGGCCCCTTCGTAAGAAGGGCAAGACCGTGACGCCGGCATCCTCCGTCCAACCGGAGGCGCAGGACAACTTGTTGGAGGCGCTTAATGGCGCTTCCATCGAGGAAGAACACCGCACTATCATGAGTGCAGTGATTCAGAAGGTTCAGCTCGCCAAGAGCGGGCTGACCGAAGCCTGCAGTAGCCTTCTAACAGGCTCTGAGGTAAGAAGTTTAAAATATGTAATATAATACCGCATAGACAGTAGCCCCTGATGCTCGGTTCGGTGTTCGGAAAGAAAAACCGGACTGAGGATCTAAAAAAGATATACGCAGGAGTGCTAATAATTATGTCAATATGGATTTGTAGGCTGCGCTGCTGACCTCTGCCGCACTGACTGCGGAGGTCGGTGCTTTGAAGCAGGACCTCGAGCGGTCCGAGCAAGAGCTCGTCCTTGCCAAGAAGCAGCTCGAGGACAAAGAAGGTGAGTAACACCATTTTAAAATTTGTACCTTACAGAAAAGGATTTTGGTTGCAATAGAAATAACAAGGATAACGTGGGTACTGCAGGGGCCACGAACGAGGTGGCGACCCTGAAGGAGGCCGTGTCCGCGGCCGAACGCAATGCGGCTGCGGAACGAGCGGTGCGAGAGAAGCAGGAGGCGTGGGTGGCGGAGGTGCGGCAAGAGCTCCAGGCTCTCATGGAAAAGCATGAGAGTTTGGAGCGCGACTCGAAGACTCGAGAGTCCGAGCTTCCCTCGGCTCTTGAAAGTGCCAAAGCCGCTAGGCCGAGTCCCGTAAGGCCCTCTAGGAGATTGAGGATGTGAAGAAAATAGCGGCGGGTAAGGCATTTTTCATGCAAAGCAAGCATGTTAATGTAAATTACCTGTTACTTACCCGAATTCGGAGCTCCCCAGGGGCGTTTGCAGATCTGCCTCGCAGTGTGTCTGATGCCGCCACATTCTACCGAGCCGAGGAGGGGAGCTCAACGGAGAAGGTATTCTGGTCTCAGTACACTGAGGCCGGACATCCGGTGCCCCCTAGCGACCAGCTGAAGCAGTTGGTCGAACTCCACAAGGTAGCTGAGCAGGCCATGAAGGGCCTCATAGTCCGACTGTGGCCAGGAGAGGCCATGCCTGGGAGCTACTTCGGCCTCATGCGGCGGCTGGTGGATGCGTGCCCCTGGGTGGAAGTCATCAAGCGCTCCGCCTGCATTGAAGGTGCCCGTCGGGCCCTTGCCCGCGCAAAGGTGCATTGGGGCAGGCTGGATGCGGAGAGGCTTATCACTGACGCGCCGCCAGCGGGCAAGGAGTATCGTACGCCCGAGATGTACTATAAGACTGTCCTGAAGGGTTCCCGCAAGATTGCAGATGAGTGCCCCAGAGATGTAATTATTGAGTAAACTCGCAATGTGTTATCCTGTGCGCTGAAAACTTTGTTCATATGCGCTAAGCAACGCTTATTGATTTAAAATATTACCTTCTGTGGGGCCGTTTATAAAATCTGAGAGATGGCAAGTCGTGGGCTTCAGCCCCCATGCCACGAGTGCTGGGGTGTTCGGGATAAACTTGAGCACTCTTGTTCCCATTTTTGGGTCCATTTAGGGAGGCGCTCAACACAACGAACAAGGCAACCGGACTTATAATGCTTGAACACTCTCACTTAGCCATAGAATTCTATAATTTTAAATTTCGGCGAAGCCCCTAGTATTCGGAAGACCGAGTTCGGGGCGCTATCCACGCCTGGGCCGGACACAGCCAGTTCCTCGCTCGAAGCGGCATAAGTCTTTAGGGACTCGAAAAGACCTCTCGAACAGCGACCAGTCTCTCGCCTTATCATGACAGTCAGTTTTAGCTTTCTCCACTGAGGCGCTCGCCCAGCTCAACCGGGGCGCAATCGCAGTGGTTCTCCCAGTGCTACCTTAGCCGACAGAACAGAACGTAAGGTACCAAAACATGGGAGCCGGGCAAACCCAACTATTGATCCAAGACATGATTCAGAGTCGATGCATATAATGCTATAAGTTCGGGGTGCCGCACTTGTGAAAGTGTTCGGACTTATTACACCATAATGCGGGGAACACAAGCCCCTGGTGTATTCTGCCGTACCGAAATGTACGGGTGCAAGATGTCATTAATGAACATATATGTAAAAAAGGAAATGCAATTATAAACAAAAAGTGATGCATTGTTTATTCAAGAGATTTTGCCATAAGTGCAGAACGATACAAATAGTGCGGCAAGCAAGGGTTGGACTATAAGAAGTGTCTCCCTCCAGGGGTAGGCTGCAGGATGGTGTATTTAACAAATTTAATGCTCGTAATGGAGACCACCTGAGTGTTTGTCGTAGCCTTTGTCCCTCCCTGGCTGTTGCATCGTGAGTACGGCAGATCTACGGCAGAACAGGGCCTCTCGTGAATGGAGTCCTGTGAAACAAATAAAAAAAAGAAGAAAAAGAGTGACACACTTGGGAGCCCCTGGTGTGGTTAAGCCGCACTCTGGGCCTGTCGTGGTCGTGCCCCTCCCCCTATGCCCACGGTATCTCCAGAGCGTAATGATGTACACAAAGAACTGGTCTTGCAATCATGCAAGGGCTGGGGTTGGGGCCGCATTGCTACGCGTGCTCGGAACGTTCCAGGTGGTCTTGATTGATGTTACTCCGGGCGCGTTTGGCCATGTCCGGTCGTTTAACGGCCGGACTCGAAAATTGCCTTAAAAGGCTGCTCTGTACTTCTGCCGCGAGAGCCGCTGTGTGTTCCTCCGTTCGGAGGGAGCGTTCAGTATTTCCGTTGACCGTGATGACTCCATGAGGGCCTGGCATCTTGAGCTTAAGGTATGCATAATGCGGTACCGCGTTGAATTTTGCAAACGCGGTTTGTCCGAGCAGAGCGTGATAGCCGCTGCGGAACGGGACTATGTCGAAGATTAACTCCTCGCTTCGGAAATTATCCGGGGATCCGAAGACCACTTCCAGTGTGACTGAGCCTGTACAATTGGCCTCCACACCTGGTATGACGCCTTTGAAGGTTGTCTTTGTAGGTTTAATCCTTGAGGGGTCTATGCCCATCTTGCGCACTGTATCCTGATAAAGCAGGTTCAGGCTGCTGCCGCCGTCCATCAGGACCCTAGTGAGGTGAAATCCATCGACGATTGGGTCTAAGACCAATGTGGCAAACCCACCATGACGGATACTGGTAGGGTGGTCCCTTCGATCGAAAGTGATCGGGCAAGAGGACCATGGATTGAACTTCGGGGCGACTGGCTCCATCGCATATACGTCCCTAAGAGCACGCTTCCGCTCCCTCTTGGGTATATGGGTTGCGTATATCATGTTTACTGTCCGCACTTGTGGGGGGAAACCCTTCTGTCCTCTACTGTTCGGCGGCCGGGTCTCTTCCTCGTCGTTGGTGTGCAGCCCCTTGTCATTGTTTTCGGCAATTAACTTGCCTGCCTGCGTGAATACCCAACAATCTCTGTTGGTGTGATTAGCTGGCTTTTTGGGGGTGCCATGTATCTGGCAAGAGCGGTCGAGTATTCGGTCCAAATTGGACGGACCCGGAGTAGTTCTTTTGAATGGCTTCTTCCGCTGACCAGGTTTAGAGCCTCTGAATTCGGCGTTGACTGCCGTATCCTCATTGTTATCGCCGTTAACGCGGCGTTTGTTTTTGTTTCGACGCGACCTGCTGTTGTGGTCCTTAGTATCCGGACTGCCAGCATTTTTGCTGAGGTTGTTGCTGCGAGCTAGCCAGCTGTCTTCTCCCGCACAGAAGCGGGTCATGAGTGATGTGAGGGCTGCCATGGATTTCGGCTTTTCCTGTCCTAGGTGCCAGGTCAGCCACTCGTCGCGGATGTTATGTTTGAAGGCTGCGAGGGCCTCTGCATCCGGACAGTCGACGATTTGATTTTTCTTTGTTAAGAACCGTGTCCAGAACTGTCTGGCCGATTCGTCTGGCTACTGAATTATGTGGCTTAGGTCATCGGCGTCTGGTGGTCGCACATATGTGCCCTAGAAGTTGTCGAGGAATGCGGCTTCCGGACTCTGCGGGCAAGTTGTTAAGCCAATGCCGAGCTGGTCCTTTAAGCTTGAGTGGGAGATACTTGATGGCGCGGAGATCGTCGCCGCGGGCCATGTGGATATGAAGGATATAATCTTCAATCCAAACCGCGGGGTCTGTTGTGCCATCGTAGGATTCAATGTTCATGGGTTTAAACCCTTCAGGGATTTGATGATCCATTACTTCGTCAGTGAAGCATAGTGGGTGTGCGGCACCTCTGTATTGAGCAATATCACGACGTAGCTCAAGAGAGCGTTGTCTGCTGTGTTCGGCTCGGCCAGAGTTGTTGTATCCGGCGCGACGGTAGTCGTCGTGGGTCGTGGGGCGCCCACGTGATCCGTAGATAGATCTGGATTGTCTTGCCTTGTCCTCCAATATATCCTGCAAGTCCGGCGCACTCTCTTGTGGCTTCGTACTTTTTGAGCGGTGCCGGGGTACGGTCTTGATGGAAGGCCTAGATGCCTCTCTGTCGCGACCACGGGGTGGTCGGTCTGCCGTATTGTGCGCTAGTGATGAAGGTTTGTATGTGTCCTTCTCTAGTCGGGGGAGCAACTTGCGTTTTGGGTAGCTCTTGGAGGGGCGTTCGAGTTCATACTCTTCGGCCGCGAGGACCTCGGTCCATCTGTCGGCCAACAGGTCTTGATCAGCTTGAAGCTGTTGCTGCTTTTTCTTTAGGCTATTTGCCGTGGCGATAAGCCTGCGTTTAAAACGCTCTTGTTCGACGGGATCCTCTGGCACGACAAATTCATCGTCGTTGAGGCTTGCTTCGTCTCCGGAGGGAGGCATGTAGTCTTCATCCTCCTCGTCTGCCGCTCTCTCTCGAGGGCTGGCTTCCCCGTCCTCCTATGCTGAATCTTGGAGGGGGTTGTCTTCGGCACTCTCTGGGGTGTTATTATCTCCGGTGCCGGAATCTCCATTCTTGCTGTGGCGGGATTTAGAGCGGCGCCGCTGACGTCGGCGCTTGGGCTGTTTCTTAGAAGAATCTGCCTCCGCTGCTTCTTCGCCGTCCCCATCCTTTGGGGTGTCCACCATGTATATGTCGTATGACGAGGTGGTCTTCCAGTGCCCTGTAGGCGCTGGTTCTTGATTGTCTCTGGCATCGTCGTCCATACCGTCGATGTCTTCGGAGTCGTAGTCTAGCATGTCGGTTAGATCGTCGACAATGGCTACAAAGTGGGTAGTGGGTGGGTTTTGACTTTCTTCGTCGTCCGCATCCCAACCATCCTGACCGCAGTCCGGCCAGGGTTCTCCTGATAATGAGAGATGCTTTAGCGAATTTAGGATGTCGCCAAAGGGTGAGTGCCGAAAGATGTCCGCGGCGGTGAACTCCATGATCGGCGCCCAATCGGATTCGATTGGCAGGGGCGCAGGAGGTTCGGAGTCCGGCAAGGAGTCCGGCGCCTCGGAGTCACAAGCTTTATAAGGGACAAGGTCGGTATTCAGCTCTATCGCCGTAGAATTTGCAGCTCCCGAGGTGGTGTCCAGCCACCTGTCCTCGATCTGCACGGTCTGCTCCGAACTATGGGTCAGAGCGGACTCGTGTGCGGCCTCCAGGGCACTATCCGGCGGCAGAGCTAAATCATGCCCATCGTGACAGCGTGGCACGCTCGGCTGTGGCTCAAATCCATCGAAGATCAAGTCTCCGCGGATGCCGGCCATGAAGTTTAGGCTTCCAAACCTGACCTGATGGCCAGGAGCATAGCTTTCGATTTGCTCCAGATGGCCAAGTGAATTGGCCTGCAGTGCAAAGCCGCCGAACACGAAGATCTGTCCGGGGAGGAAAGTCTCACCCTGGACTGCGTTGTTGTTGATTGAAGAAGCCATCAAGCCTATCGGTGACGACACAGAGGAACTCTCAATGAAAGCACCAATGTCGGTGTCAAAACCGGCGGATCTCGGGTAGGGGGTCCCGAACTGTGCGTCTAGGCGGATGGTAACAGGAGACAAGGGACACGATGTTTTTACCCAGGTTCGGGCCCTCTCGATGGAGGTAAAACCCTACTCCTACTTGATTGATATTGATGATATGGGTAGTACAAGAGTGGATCTACCACGAGATCAAGGAGGCTAAACCCTAGAAGCTAGCCTATGGTATGATTGTTGTAATGGTTGTGTTGTCCTACGGACTAAAACCCTCCGGTTTATATAGACATCGGAGAGGGCTAGGGTTACACAGAGTCGGTTACAATGGTAGGAGATCTACATATCCGTATCGCCAAGCTTGCCTTCCACGCCAAGGAAAGTCCCATCCGGACACGGGACGGAGTCTTTAATCTTGTATCTTCATAGTCTTGGAGTCCGGCTGACGATGATAGTCCGACTGCCCGGACACCCCCTATTCCAGGTCTCCCTCAATGACAGAAGTGAATTCACTCTAAAATAGTATCCTTGGTACATTCATCAGCCACGAGACGAGCACCCTTCATAACGCCATCATAGTACATCTCGGGATGGCGATGCGCCTTGCCCTCCGGTGGCCCGTCCTTTACCAGGTTCTCCGCATCCAGCTTGCCCCAATGCACCTTGACGCAGGCAAAGGCCCGACGGGCACCCTCGATGCAAACGGATCGCTTGATCACTTCAAGCAACGGACAGGCATCCACCATCCGCTTGATCAGGCCAAAGTAGTTACTGGGCAGGAGCTCACCAGGCCACATCCGGACTATGAAACCTTTCATATCCAGTTCGGCCGCCCTGTGGAGTTCGACCAACTGCTTTAGTTGGTCACTCAGAGGCATTAGATGTTCGGCCCCAGCATACTAGGACCAGAACAACTTCTCCGTTGAGCTCCCCTCCTGGGCACGGTAGAACTCCGCAGCGTCTGATACGCTGCGTGGTAGATCTGCGAATGCCCCTGGAGAGCTCCGAATTCGAGTAAGTAAAAGAAACACCTCCTCCACATGTTTGCTTTGCATAAAGAACTTCTTACCTGCTGCTATCTTTTTGGCCTCCTGGATCTCCTGCTGTGCCTTCTCGGCTTCGGCCTTTGCGTCTTTCAAACTCACAAGGGCCTTCGCAAGCTTGGCCTCTTTCATCTTCAGATCATGCTCCACGGTCTCGTACTTCTTGCCGAGGTCCCGGAGCTCTTGTTGTACCTCACCCACTCTAGCACTTTGCTTTTCGTGCTCCTTGCATTCCAAGGCTGCTTTGTCTTCGGCCTCGAACAGCGCTTTCTTCAGGGACGCCACTTCGGCGGTGGCCCCTGTTACACAGTCACGACGCTTTGGCGTTAGAATAGCCAATTTTTCCTATCTTTAAATACATGCGAGTGGGGAATCGCTTACCTTTACTCTCCTCGAGCTGCCTCTTCGTCAGGCTGAGCTCTCCCTGCGCTTGCTCCAGGTCTCGCTTTAGTTCGGCAAGCTCGGCGGTGCGGGCAGCAGCGGCAAGCAGCACAGCCTGCTGATTCACATGAATACTTATTATTAGACTCCTGCGGATTATAATTGACCCTCCGTTTGGCTTTTCTTCCCAAACACCAAACAGAGTATCAGGGGCTACTACCTATCGGGTGGTAATTTTACACATATTTATTACTTACCTCAAAGCCTGTCAAGAGGCTGGTGCAAGCTTCGGCTAGTCCGCTCTTGGCGGACGAAACCTTCCGGATCACCGAACTCATGAGAGTACGGTGCTCTTCATCCATGGACGCGCCGTGAAGCGCTTCCAGCAGACAATCCGGCGCCTCAGGCGCAGCGGTAGTCCTCGATGTAGACGGCTCGCCCTCCCTAACGAGGGGCTGTCCGCCTGAGTTTGGAACCATTGAAGGTTCCGGCACAGTGTTCGGCTAAGAGCCCGGCCTACTGTGGCTCTCATCGACACGATCCGCGGGGATCTTGAACCCCGCGTGTCCGACATCTGGGACCCCGCCTCGGGGCGTCTCCAGAGTCACCTCCCCCCGCTCTGGGAGCCTTCGGGACAACACCTCCGCGTCATCCACGGACTGAGGAGTAGTTGCTGTCGGAAGCGAATTCATCTCCGAATCGCTCAGGGACCCGGAGGAAGATACCTCGGGATGAGCCCTGGCCGGACTGCACATATGTTCGGCATTAAACAAAAGCTATAGATTGAAGTTATGATGGAGTGCGGACACTTACGATCGCACAGGGGGCTTCCCCCTGGGCAGCCACCCCTCCTCGCTGTGAGCGGCCGTGGCGGAGTAGTCTGTAAGGGACACCTTCCCCTTCTTGGATGCCCCAGCCTCCCCCTCCAGGGCGGCTTTTCTCTTCTTCTCCCCCTCCAGGGTGGGGAGGTAGAATTTCTTCTTGATTCCGCCCACCTCCGCGGGAGGAATCTGTCTCGTCGTCATCAGACGACAGGGGTATGATGGCCTTACGCCGAGGGCCTTTTTCGGCCCCCTGGTCCGCCTCCCCGAGCCTCTCATCGTTTCCAGATGGGGCGTCTTCTTCTTCTTCTTCTTCTGCTTCTTCTTCTTCTTCTTCTTCTTCTTCTTCTTCTTCTTCTTCTTCTTCTTCTTCTTCTTCTTCTTCTTCTTCTACTTCTTCTTCTTCTTCTTCTTCTTCTTCCTCCTCCCCTTCGCGGGAGGAGTGTGCCTCGTCGTCTTTGGACGGGGCTTCTGGCATAACCTTACGCCGAAGACCCTTTCGTGTCCCCGGGGCCTTCTTTTCGGCCTTCTTCTCCGGCACCTTGTACGGTGCCGGGGCCAGCATCACCATCAGGAGAGCATCAGCTGGGCCTTCTGGCAATGGAGCCAGACAGTAAACCTGCTCCGCTGTCTCCACATAATCCTGAACAAATGTGCATGACTACTTAAGGCTCTCCCATGAATATATTGGGAAGAACCGAATCTGGTGGTAGTCTGAGAACTCACCTAACTAGAGCCCGCGTGGCGTGAAGCCCGCGGTCCTCGGATGTGGGAGGAGGTACTTTGGAGGCCTTGAACAACACCTTCCATGCGCCTTTGTGCGTCATGTCATAGAGCTTCCGTAGCATCTGGTGTTCGGTCGGGACAAACTCCCACAGATTGAATGCCCGCCTTTTGCATGGCAGAATTCGGCGAACGAGCATGACCTGGATCACATTGACAAGCTTGATGTTCTTCTCTTTCATGCTCTTGATGCAGGTCTGGAGTCCGGTCAGCTCCGTAGATTCGCCCCAGGACAGGCCCTTCCTTTCCGAGGAGGTGAGCCGCATGGGGGCTCTAGATCGGAACTTGGGGGCCGCCGCCCAGTTGGCGCCGCACGGCTCGGTGATGTAGAACCACCCCAATTGCCACCCTTTTACGGTCTCCGCAAAGGAGCCGTCCAGCCAGGTGACATTAGGCATCTTGCCCACCATGGCTCCTCCCCACTCCACTTGCTGGCCGCTTACAATCTTCCGCTTCACGCAGAAGGTTTGCAGCCACAGGCCAAAGTGAGGTCGGATGCGGAGGAAGGCCTCGCATACGACGATGAACGCCGAGATGTTGAGGACGAAATTTGGGGCTAGATCATGGAAATCTAGCAGGTAGTAGAACATAAGCCCGCAGACGAAAGGATGAAGTGGAAATCCCAGTCCACAGATGAAGTAGGCAACGAACACGACCCTCTCGTGGGGTCCTGGGGTCGGAATGGCCTGCCCGTCGTCCAGTAGCCGGTGCGCTATGTCTGCGGCCAAGTATCTGGCCGCCCGAAGATTTGTGACGTGCTTCTCCTTCACGGTGGAAGCCACCCACTTGCCTCCTGCTCCGGACATGTTTAGTTGTGCGGAGAAGACTTGGGCTTGGACGCTGGAGCTCGAGGGGGCAAGAGTGGGCAAGGGAGAAGGAAGGCGTGGGTAAAAATGAGGAAATCTTATCCCTTTATAGAGGCGGCGAAAGCGGTGCACCTCCCCACTTGCCCGTTGGGAATCGCTTGCTTCCCAAGCGCCATGATTGATGGCGTGGTGGGATTACCCATACCCGTATTGATGAGAATCCCGCGATAAGGGGACATGATCTCTGCCTTGACAAGACGTGTCGAAGAAACCGCCTCGCAATATGCTCTGTGGCAGGTTGTGGGGAAACGGTTCGAATAATAATCCGATCGTAGTAACACGTCACGTCGCCTAAAAAAGTTGTCAGCAGATTGCATTTGTGAAATATCATTCTCTCTACAGCGGTGTGTAAAGATCATTTTGTGGATCCGGACATGATTCAAGTGTTCGATAATTACTTCGGAGTATTCGGAGAAGGAACCCGTTGAGGGAGTCCTGGACTAGGGGGTGTCCAGATAGCCGGACTATCATCGTCCGCCGGACTCCAAGACTACGAAGATACAATATTGAAGACTCCGTCCCGTGTCCGGATGGGACTTTCCTTGGCGTGGAAGGCAAGCTTGGCGATATGGATATGTAGATCTCCTACCATTGTAACCGACTCTGTGTAACCCTAGCCTCCTCCGGTGTCTATATAAACCGGAGGGCTTTAGTCCGTAGGACAACATACATGACAACAATCATACCATAGGCTAGCTTTAGGGTTTAGCCTCCTTGATCTCATGGTAGATCCACTCTTGTACTACCCATATCATCAATATTAATCAAGCAGGACGTAGGGTTTTACCTCCATCGAGAGGGCCCGAACCTGGGTAAAACATCGTGTCCCTCGTCTCCTGTTACCATCCGCCTAGACGCACAGTTTGGGACCCCCTACCCGAGATCCGCCAGTTTTGACACCGACATT
Source organism: Triticum timopheevii (assembly GCA_963921465.1). Classification (NCBI taxonomy): domain Eukaryota; kingdom Viridiplantae; phylum Streptophyta; class Magnoliopsida; order Poales; family Poaceae; genus Triticum; species Triticum timopheevii. Next base: position 209,748,186 of record OY997270.1, read on the forward strand.
GGTGCTTTCATTGAGAGTTCCTCTGTGTCGTCACCGATAAGCTTGACGGCATCTGCAACCAACGACGCTGTCCAGGGTAAGACTTTTCTCCCCGGACAGATCTTCGTATTCGGCGGCTTCGCACTGCGGGCTAATTCGCTTGGTCATCTGGAGCAGATCGAAAGCTATGCCCCTGGCCGTCAGGTCAGATTCGGAAGCCTAAACTTCACGGCCGATGTCCGCAGAGACTTGATCTTCGACGGACTGGAACCACAGCCAAGCGAGCCACACTGTGACGATGGGCATGATCTAGCTTTGCCGCCGAACAGTGCCTTGGTGGCCGCACGCGAATCCGCTTCGGCCATTAGTCCGGAGCCGATTGCCCAGATAGAGGATCGGTGGATGGACACCGCCTCGGGGGCTTCAACTTCCACGGCGATGGAGACGAACACTAATCTTGTCCCTCGCAAAACTCGTGATTCTGAGGTGCCGGACTCCTTGCCGGACTATGGCCAGGACGGTCGGGATACGGACGACGAAGAAATTCAGAGCCCACCCACCACCCACTTTGTAGCCACTGTTGACGATCTAACTGACATGCTAGACTACGGCTCCGAAGACATCGACGGTATAGACGACGACGCCGGAGACGAACAAGAAACAGTGCCTATAGGGCACACGAGGACCACCTCGTTATACGACATATACATGGTGGATACCCAAAAAGAGAGCGATAACGAGGACCAACGGGCCGCGGCAGAGGATAACCCCGCCGATAAACAACCAAAACGGCGGCACAGACGCCGCCCTAAGCCCTGCCTCGACAACAACAACGCTCCTAAGGACCCCGCAATACAGCATGGCACAAAAGTGGACGACGAACATGCAGATAAGCAACCGTCCGAACAGGATGAGTCAGATAATCAGTCCAGGCCTGGCGAAAACGACGGTTCGGACGATCTCACGCCGGACACGCCGCCGGAAGGTAAAAACCTTCGGAAAAGACTTTTCAACACTGCAAGAAGCTTGAAGAAGGAAAAGCGGAAGCTCAAAACAGCGGAAGACACACTCAGAATAAGGTGGAGCAAAGTACTCAAAACCGCGGATAAATACGGCAATGGCCACCAATCAAAGAGCTACCCGAAGTGCAAGCTGCTACCAGAATTCGACGACGAGGCCATAGAGCCCCCAGAGTCAAAAAATAAAGAGGCTGCCTGGTTGGATAGACGGCCAGATGACAGGCCAAATTCTAAAAGCGGCGCCACACATAAACCAACCAATGAACTTGGAAGGACAGATGGCCCAGCCAGGTCCATCTACGGGCCAAAGAAAAAGGCCCCAGGAAGCAAGGCAACACGTCAAGTGTCCGAAGATAGCGGCACACCCAAATACAGGGGCGCCGCACACCCACTATGTTTCACCAATGAGGTGCTGGACCATGAATTCCCGGCAGGATTTAAACCAATAAACATAGAGGCCTACGATGGAAGAACAGACCCTGGAGTCTGGATAGAAGATTATATACTACATATACACATGGCCAGAGGAGATGATCTCCACGCCATAAAATACCTACCCCTCAAGCTCAAAGGGCCAGCCCGTCATTGGCTTAAAGGCCTCCCAGAAAACACTGTGGGAAGTTGGGAAGAGCTCGAGGACGCGTTTAGAGCAAATTTTCAAGGGACTTATGTCCGCCCTCCGGATGCAGATGATCTAAGTCACATAACTCAACAGCCCGGAGAGTCAGCGCGCAAATTCTGGAACAGGTTCCTCACTAAAAAGAACCAAATAGTCGACTGTCCGGACGCCGAAGCCTTAGCAGCTTTTAAACACAACGTCCGAGACGAATGGCTTGCCAGACACCTCGGCCAAGAGAAACCGAGGACAATGTCCGCGCTAACAAGCCTCATGACCCGCTTCTACGCGGGAGAGGATAGCTGGCTAGCAAGATGCAACACCAGTGACCCAAGTACATCCGAGATAAGAGATGGAAACGGAAAATCACGGCGCAGAAAAGAGCAGCGCCGGAATCAAGAGAAAAGCCCAAAGAGCACGGCAGTCAACGCCGGATTCAAAAGCTCGCGGCCAAACAACAAAACACCGCCTCTTAAGGATGACGACGATGAGCTGTCCAACTTAAACAAGATTTTGGGTCGGATATGTCAAATCCACAGTACCCCCGGAAGGCCTGCAAACCATACCCATCGAGACTGTTGGGTTTTCAAACAGTCTGGCCGACTAAACGTCGAACACAAGGGGCTCAACGCGTCAAGTGAAGACGATAAACCCCACCAGCAGAGCACCGGAAAACAAAAGACTTTCCCACAAGAGGTCAAAGCAGTAAACTCAATTCATGTGATAATACAGAAAAATAGTGCGGCACTTCCTAAAAAGAGCCTCGCACGGTCCAACCCAGCAGACCATAGAGATTGGATATCAAAACCAATCACTTTCGACCACCTGGACTATTCCAGAAGCGTTCGAAACGCGGGACGGACTGCCCTGATATTGAATCCCATAATCGACGGATTACAATTTACTAAAGTCCTGATGGACGGAGGCAGCGACTTAAACCTGCTGTATTCAAACACAATCCGCAAGATGGGGATAGACCCTACCAAAATTCGACACAGCCGCACTTCCTTCAAAGGAGTGACGCCAGGCCCTTATGCCAAGTGCACAGGCTCCCTATTACTAGAAGTCGTGTTCGGATCACCGAACAACTTTTGGCGCGAAAAACTAATTTTTCATATCGTCCCATTTAAAAGTGGATATCAAGCACTCTTTGGACGAAAGGCTTTTGTCCGTTTCAACGCCATACCACATTGCGCGTCTCTTGCACTCAAGATGCCCAGTCCGCGTGGCATCATTTCAGTGCGAGGGTCACCCAAAGACCCCGGACTCGGATAGACGAGTCCGGCATCAGTAGGCTAGGGGCTCCCAAGCCGCACACCCCTTCACAAGGGGCTGCGCGCACAAACAACTGCGGGTTTATTCAAACCCCGCTTTGCTTATTCATATTTTTTCTTTCACACATACCTTTTTTTCGCACGAATTGTTTTCAAACTAAGTGTTCCTCTCTTTTTACAGATGAACAACGTGCATACGCGTCCAGGATAACGGCACAACGGAGACACAGGCGCAGACGTGCATTAGGGACCCGTTGCGAGGATTCTTTTCAGATTAAGACCCTGCGTAAACCTTTTTTACTGTCTCTTGTTGTTATTCTCCCTTGGTTTCTTCCTATAAACAAAGCGGAGCCTGACGTTTTGGCATCGGCCGCGTCAGAAGACCATGCCCGTACCTGGACACTAGGGGCTTAGGGCATTATTCTGCCCATTATCATAAAGACCGAACACCTTAGGGAGTGTTCAGCGTCTCGAGTTAGGCATTATATGCATCAGCTCCGAATCATGCCTTTGGTCAAATGTTGGGTTTGCCCGGCTCCTGTGTTTTGCTGCCTTGCGTTCCGTATCATCGGCTAACGCGGCACCAGGAGAACTACTGCGATTGTGCCCCAGTTCGGCTGGACGAGCACCTCAGTAGAGAAAGCCGAAAACTGACTGTCATGATATAGCGAGAGACTGGTCAACCACTCGATCGACTACCGGAATGTTTAGAATTCCCCTCTTTGACGAAGGACCGCTTCCTGGTCAGGCACACACGCGCCCCGAAATCGGAGAAGTGCGGTGCCCCCAGGGGCTATATCGTAGCCCCACCCTCGAACTCCACTAGCTAAGTGAAAGTGATAAAGCATTATAGTCCGGATTGCCTCGTTTGCTACGCTACCACCTCCTAAACAGGACCGAGACGTCGGATTAAGTGTGAACACGCGCTATTTTTGCGAACACCCCCGCACCTTGTGCGTGGGGGCTGAAGCCGAAGACTGCAATCTTTCAGGTTATACAAATGTATACGTAAACGACCGCATAGGAGAAGTTTTACTACTTGGGACGCACAAGTATAAAAAGCAGTTATAGCATAATCATCGTTTTACAAGCTAAAACGTTCATTTGAACGTGACATTTTTTGAGCACTGCGACTCTATTACACGAGCACCAAGCATAACTTCCCCAAAATAGTGCTCGGCGGGGAGCCGGCTTTCATCCGAACCCTGAGCAGCAACAGCGGTGGCATCCATCTCTGTCCAATGCGCCTTCACGCGGGCAAGAGCCATCCGCGCGCCTTCGATGCAGGCCAACCGCTTCATCTCCTTGATATGCGGCACCGCTCCAAGGAATTGCTGCAGTAAGCCGAAGTAGCTCGTCGCCTTGGGCCTCTCTGGCCAGACATGAGCCACGATGTCAGTCATGGCAAGTCTGGATAATCTATTTAGCTCGGCCCATTCGGCCAACCGGTCGGTCAACGGAAGTGAGCGATCCAGACTATGGAATTGAGACCAAAATAGCTCTTCCGTCTTGTGATCCTTCTGGCTCCGGAAGTGCTCAACAGCATCAGCCGCACTTGCCGCTAAGTCCATATACGGATCCTCCGGACTCCACAGCCGATCAAATTGAGCATACTTTTGATCCATAAACCGGCGACGCAGCAGAAAAGGCCTGCCAGCCACGATATCTCCGGCCTGGCGCAGCTCCTCCTTCATGGCCCGCATTGCAGAGCGGGCATCCTTGGCCTCGGCGGTGGCCTTCCTCAGGCCTTCCCGCTCTGATAAGCGCTCCTTTTCAAGAGCCTCATTGCGGTCGGCAGCATATTTTACTTTCACGGCCAATTCGGCCACCTCTTCCCTGCTTAGGCAGTGTGCAGCCCTTTCGGCTTTCAACTCCTCGGCCGCCCTCGAGGCAGCCGCGTCACTCCTTCGGGCTTGCTCCTTAGCTTGAGCAAGTTCGGCCCGAAGGCTCTCCACAGCAGCAGCACCGTCTGTATAACAGCATTTAATTTATCAGAGGAGGGTTTTGACCCCCTTAATAAAGCGACTGTGGAGAACTCATTTACCTTGCGACTCGTCAAGTCGCCAGTTGACAAGTGCGATGTCCGCATTCGCCATGTCAAGTTGCCGCATTAACTCGGCAACCCCAGTAGTCCGGCTAGCCCTCGGACTATCCGCCACCTGCATAGGAACGGCGACATTCATTACTTGCGATTTCGATCCTTGGCACGCTGTCGCTTTCGACAACCTACCGAGTCTCAGGGGCTACTACCTATACAGGGCGCACTTTTATGTGCAAAACGGCCAAAACAACAGGTGCGCCATTTTCGCGTACCTCAAATCCCGCCAGCAAACTCGTAGTGGCATCACGCAATCCGCTCTCGGCAGACGAAATCCTTCCAATCACCATACGCATCAACGCACGGTGATCTTCTGAGATGGACGCCCTCTCCAGCAGATTCTTTAGTTCTCCCAGCCGGACACTAGCGGGCGCCGAACTCCCCGGCCCCTCCGGACTCGGGGACACCCTCCGTGACGATACTTCAGGCTCGTCTGCCCTATCTGACGGCGCAGCAGACGGGGGCGTTTCGCTCTCCATCATCTCCGGAAGAAGGTCCCCCGAAGACGAACTCATCTGCGAAGGCTGCAAATCCGAACTGCAAGATAAAAATTTCGGTCACCCACAGAAGCACAAATGGAGGTATTTTCTTACTAATGAACTCCCCTTTTCATACTCACGGCTCGTTGGAGGGCTGATCCTTTGGTGATGATTGTACGTCCGGATTCTGCCCGGACGCCGGACCCCCCGGTGAAGATCTCTTCCCCCGTTTAGGGGCTTTGGCCTCCGGATCTTCGGAGGCGGTCCTCTTCTCCCCCTGGAAGGAGGAGTTTTTGATTCCCCCCTCTTCAGACGCCCCTTTGGGCGAAGTAATAGCTCCTTTATCTTTCCCATCGCCCCCTTTTACGGGCGCGACCTCCAACATTCTGACCAGCACGGGCTCCAGTGCGGTCTCTGGGAGGGGAGCCGGACACCTTATCAGCTTCGATCGCGCTACCCACTCCTGTGAAAAGTTATGGGTCAGGAGGCGAACCCTAGAAAAGCAGATAAATAAAATGTCCGGACTCTGAGCTATTTACCTGAGTATCCGGGCGATTGCGGCTTAGGCCTGCATCCTCGGTCAATTCCGGACACGCCACCTGCGGTCCGAAGAACAACCTGTACATCTCCACGGGTGTTGCACCCATGAAGTGTTGGAGAATTCGAGGTCCCTCCGGGTTGAACTCCCATAGACAGAGAGGACGGCGTTTGTAGGGCAGGAGACGCCTGGTTAGCATTACCTGCATCACCACGACCAGATTGATCTCCCTCGCTTGGAGGTCTCGAATCCGGCCCTGCAGTGAGGGCACGTCTTCGGACGGCCCCCAATTGAGCTCTTGGTTGACCCACGACATCAGTTGGCATGGAGGTCCCGGGCGGAATGAAGGCGGCGGCTTTTTCTTGCTACCCTTCGGAGCGGTGATATAGAACCACTCCTGTTGCCATAGTCCGAGTTCCTCTTGGAAGGAACCCTCAGGCCACGGGGCATCGGCCCTTATGCTTATGGCCGCCCCACCGCACTCCGCTTGACGCCCCCCGATCATCTTCGGCTCCACATTGAAGGTTTTCAGCCACAGGCCGAAGTGGGGGGTGACATGGAGGAAGGCCTCGCAGACGATAATGAATGCGGAGATATGGAGGATGGACTCCGGAGCCAAATCGTGAAAATCCAGCCCGTAGTAGAACATGAGCCCTCTCACGAAGGGGTCCGTCGGGAAGCCTAAACCCCGACGGAGGTGGGGTATGAAGACAACGTACTCACCGGGCTCGGGGGCGGGCACGGCCTGCCCTTGGGCAGGCAACCTGTGCGAAATCTCGTAGGACAGGTACTTGGCCTCCCGCAGCTTTGACACGTCCTCCTCCGTGACGGAGGAGGGCATCCACCGACCATGGAGGTCGGAGCCGGACATGGTTGAGAATCCGAAGCGCTCGAATCTAGGGCTCTGGGTGCTGGAACTAGGAGCGAGAAGGAGATTCGATGCGAGATTGAAGAAAAGGAACGGTCCTTGGTCCTCTTATAAAGGGGAAAAATACCAAGGGTTGTCTCCGTGACCGTTCGGGATTCACCTTCGATGGAGGAGGCGTGGCGACGGGCACGGTTGGGTTACCCATGCACGTATTGATGAGAATCCCGGAATAAGGGGAACACGATCTCTGCTTCGACAAGACGTGCCAAGGAAACCGCTTCGCTAAACGTGCTGAGGTGGTATGGTAAAAAACAATTCAAACAAAAGCTTGGTAGCGGTGTGATGTCACGCCGCATAATACGTCAGCAGATTGGACTGGTGTACATTTTATTCTCTCTAAGGTGGAATGTGGAATTTGTTTTGCAGAGCAGGACACTATCCTGGTGTTCATGATCTTCTCTGGATTATTCAACGGAGGAACCCGCCTTGCAATGCCGAACATTATGCGCGCCGGACTTATCGTCATTGAAGCCCGGTTCAGGGGCTACTGAGGGAGTCCTGGACTAGGGGGTGTCCGGATAGCCGGACTATCATCATCCGCCGGACTCCAAGACTACGAAGATACAAGATTGAAGACTCCGTCCCGTGTCCGGATGGGACTTTCCTTGGCGTGGAAGGCAAGCTTGGCGATACGGGTATGTAGATCTCCTACCATTGTAACCGACTCTGTGTAACCCTAGCCTCCTCCAGTGTCTATATAAACCAGAGGGCTTTAGTCCGTAGGACAACATACATGACAACAATCATACCATAGGCTAGCTTTAGGGTTTAGCCTCCTTGATCTCGTGGTAGATCCACTCTTGTACTACCCATATCATCAATATTAATCAAGCAGGACGTAGGGTTTTACCTCCATCGAGAGGGCCCGAACCTGGGTAAAACATTGTGTCCCTCATCTCCTGTTACCATCCGCCTAGACGCACAGTTCGGGACCCCCTACCCGAGATCCGCCGGTTTTGACACCGACACCCGCCTTGCAATGTCGAAGACAATACTGCGCGCCGGACTTATCTTCATTGAAGCCTTGTTCAGGGGCTACTGAGGGAGTCCTGGATTAGGGGGTATCCGGACTGCCGGGCTGTGTACAACGTCCGGACTATTGAAGCGTGAAGATACAAGACTCAAGACTTCGGCCCGTGTCTGGATGGGGCTCTCCTTTGCGTGGAAGACAAGCTTGGCGATCCAGATATTGTGTTTCCTTCCTTGTAACCAACTCCATGTAAACCCTAGCCCTCTCCGGTGTCTATATAAACTGGAGAGGTTGGTCCTTAGAAGGCCGATCACAATTACAATCATACCATCATAGGCTAGCTCTTAGGGTTTGGCCTCTACGATCTAGTGGTAGATCTACTCTTGTACTACCCATATCATCAATATTAATCGAGCAGGAAGTAGGGTTTTACCTCCATCGAGAGGTCCCGAACCTGGGTAAACATCTGTGTCCCTTGCTTCCTGTTACCTTCGGCCTTGACCCACAGATCAGGACCCCCTACCCGAGATCCGCCAGTTTTGAAACCGACAGCCGTAGTACAGCTTATCCTGACTAAAGTGGTCTTCGCCCGCGAAAAGCCCCTGGCCGTGACGCTGTGGTGGGCTCGGTGATGATCTCCATCCTACCGTCTTGGTGGTCTTGGTCTTGTTGCACCAGAATGGAAACCTTTGGCTGATTCCTCAGGACTCCACGCCTATGGCTTGCCTCCCTTGCACTGAAGAGGAAACTGGCGCTCTGTGCCCGCTGGCGCCCGCCTGACCTTGATCGTGATGGCTCACATCAGCTCAGCCTCGTGAGGTTCACCTTGCATAGAACTCTCCGCCCCTCGGGAGCCAGCTTGAGAGGTTAATCCCCTCGGGGGTCTTGGCATTGTCCTCCTCGCAAGGCTTGGCCCCTCGCGAGGGTCTTGAGTTGTTGATGTTGAAGCTGGGCCGTACCAGGCCGTCGATGGAGCCACATGGTGGGCCACAGGCACGCAAGTCTGGATACCCCCATATCCAGAACGCCGATAGATGCCACATGTTGGTTCCATCAGACTGCTTCATGTTCTGTATGCTTAATTACACAGCTAGCATGTGGTTCCGCTGCTTTTTGTTCGTTTCACCCTACATTTTCTGATGCTAGCTATTACATCACTGCTCCGAGCCTTTGTTCATTACTTTTTTGTGCGTTCTTGATCTTCCCAAGCTGCAGGACTAATTTGATGCTTCTATTAATTATGGAGCTGCCAACCCCATCAAGCAAAATATTTGTTCTTTTGGGGCTGGCATCTCGAACAAGCATAAAAATAGAGTGAAGCACATATATTGTCATTTAATCACACACCCTTCTTTCATTAGTTTAGATGCACCATTGATGATCAATTCAAACCAGTGCATGCGATTAAAATTAATTTTACCGAAATAGAGGGTGCAGAGTAAAATACAACAACTAGATTTGCAACCAAGGGATGTTGACGATATCTTCAAAGAACATTGCAATAGCAGCGAGGCTTCACAGCAACATATGGTATGCCAGTGTGTTTTAGTACACGTGAAATGTAATGCGTGTGGGCTGCTTTCTTGGCTTGTGCCCTCAACCTATAATCCTACAGAATTACAAATAGTTCAGTTATCTGCTTTGCTGTATTGCTTGATTCGAATGCATGTTAGTTACTTGTTAGGCTATATCTGAGTTGGCCAATATGTCAGCAGTGTCTGTTGTACTATCGTTAAGAGATGCATGCCTGGTTCATTTGAGTCCTTAACTTTTCCTATGAACTTCATCACAAGGTTGTCTTCATAGTTTATATGAGGCCACACTATTAAGTGCTTTATTAGATTATTTCAACTGCTTAGATGCGTTGGCAACTTAAATATAGCGGTGGTACACTCCCTTTCAACTAGGGATGTCAAGTGTGTCCCATTTAATCCCGATTAAAGTCCACTAGCGGTATGATAGTTCAAAAGAGTTTTTTTTGAGGAAAATGAACTAGGGAGCTAGCAAAAACTAACTAGATGGGACTGGCGGATGTCGTTTATTTGCCACTTACACCCCTAGTTTCATCTTACCATTTTAATTTCTTGTCGGTTGATGCTGCTTCGAACCATTTAAGTATAGCTTGCCATGCTCGGCAATAATTCGTATGTCGTTTACCATGTAAGCTTACTACCTGGATCATGCGGTAACTATCTCTTACTTATGTCCAGCAGAAACCTTTCAGGATGCCGTTCACACTAGGACACAATGTACAACCCCAGAATCTATTTGTGGAAGCAGTGCGCCATCCATGTTACCAGAGTGGTAGCAGTTCAGAGGAAACACCACCAGAGAGAAGTTTGAGCAAATATATTATAGTTCTTGAGGCTCTACTAGAGGCAGAAAGAGATGGTATGGCTGCCATCAATGAGGTAATCATGATCTTGAGGCTGGAAATTATGCAATTAGTTGCACGCATTATGCAAGCAACCCAAGAATTGGAGGAAGTAAGAATGTTGCATTTGAAGATGAAGGAGGTCCTGCTGCTTCTTCTATCTGAAGCCCAGGGTAATCCCAGTTCTTCTTTATATACTAGTTGAAATTATCATTAGATTATTATACTTGCATGTTGTGTCATGTCTCTGAATGGATTATATTGTAAGACCTCCTATGTTGTATGTTGGGGATATAACTATTGGTATAAACCGCCCAGGAGGGGCCGAGTTATACCTACGGCGATTCATCATCTGAAGCCCACAGTGATATTGAAGTTGGCGGTTCAAGATAAGGGCCCAATGCCCAAGGGCGGCTTTAGGCCCGTAGAAATAAACCACCTTATCTAAGACTTGTATTGTAAGATAAGAATAGATAGTCACCGAGCCGGACACGTTGTCTATGAGCCGGCCGCGACTCTGAGAGCCGCTGGGCGTCAACCTGTGTATAAAAAGGGACGACCCGACGGCGGTTCAGGACAAGAAACAACAGACCGAAAGCTAGGTCAAGCGGATTCGCTCCCTGGTAATCGAGACATAAGCAATACCACCTCAAACTGGATTAGGCCTTTACCTTCACCGCAAGGGGTCGAACCAGTATAAACTCCTATGTCCTTTGTCCCGTTTTAACCCCTTTAATCTACCTAGTTGCGATGGCTCCACGACTAAGTCCTTTTGATAGGACATCTACCGTGACCTTTCCACGACAGTTGGCGCCCACTGTGGGGCTAGTGCATGGTGGTTTTGAGTTCTTAAAGGGCAGGTTCAAAGGGCTCGGGATACATAGTGGGACGGATGACCAAGAGTCATCGTGGCAAGCTCTACATCAACGACGCAGGCTAGGGCCCTGACGCGGGCTCAATTGAGTACGGGTACCGGGTCCCCTTCAGCGGAATCCACGTCTTTATCGGCAAGATTGGCGAGGCGGCCCTGAGCCGGACATCTGCACCGACATCAACGAGATGGCTCAGCATGCGAGACCCGCCCGAGCTCGGCCCGCAGTGAAACATGCCTTCGTGGGATGCATCCATGGAGGGGAATTTGATGAAGGATCTATGTCTAGCGGTGAGACGGCCATCTACTCTGATGGCGAGTCGTCCACAGGCAAGACTAATTCGTTGTATCAACTTCAAGATGGTGGGCTTGGGGGATATTCCGATGGCAACAGTATTCTAGACCCCTATGAGCCGCCAAAAAGAGTCGAGGTCTTCATGGCTGGCACGCAACCTGGGAAAACTCTACAACTGTGGCAGCAATGACTTCCGGGTCAGCAGCAGTAACGGCAGCCGGGGCAGGAGGCCGTGCGCGCCCGCCGGCTCAAGTTTTAATGGCCTTACCGGATAAGTTGACGGCTCTGTTAATAGCCGTGGTCAACCCGGTGAATCAAGCTCAGCATGATGTAGAGGTGACAAAGCTACGTGATGAGATAGCACTAGCCAAGGAAGACCTGGCAGCAGAAGACGTCAGGATATCCACAGGACAGGCTGCCTTGGATGCCCAGGCCCAACGGATTCAGTCGGATGCTTTTCAGCTTACGATGGATCAGAATGCTTCAAATGAAGTCATGAGGAGAAGGCACCAGACCCGTCTATCTCCGGTTTACGAGGCCAAAAATCTTTTCCGCACGCCTGGTGCGGGGACCAGTAACCCACCGGAGATAAACCGGGTTATGGCGTCCGGGGTTGGGACGCCGGTTCAACCACGCGTGACGGAACCCCCTCGTCTGAATACCGCTCCACCTCAGCATGTACCAACACCACCGGGTCATTATTCTAATCCTTTGGAGGACATGATTGCTGCAGCAGCATGACTGGCGGCTCTCCCGGTGGATGGCGACTCTCCAACGATGGTGGAAACACGAAGGGTCAGAGAGCTTCTTCAGACAGCCTTGGCGCAGCAGGAGGCATATTCTTACAGCCGAGACAGGATTCATTCGACCCCTCGCCCAAGCCGGAGTTACATCAGTGACATGGACTCACCGGTTGTTTCAAGCAACGCCCAGCGTCGTGTCCAGCCACCAGGGCATGACCCGACGCGTGTTGGAGCTCTTAACCTGGTTGATCAGGACAAAATGCGTCAAGAAGTCAAGCAGCCGGCTCACCAGCCCCTTCCGGTTTATCCAACGACTTTGTTGAAGCAGGCGTGACCTCTAGATCTACAGGTGTACTGTGTCTGGTGTCGGCTCTGTGTAATGAGCGTTTGCCCAAGGATTTCAAAGGACCTCGAAAGGTGCCTAATTACACAGCCGACTTACCCCCTGAGGCATGGATTGAAAGTTGTGAGATGGCCATGGAGTTACTGGAAGTCAGTGACGCTGCATGTGCTAAGTAGTTCACCATGATGCTGGATGGAACGGCCCGCACTTGGCTAAAGGGGCTGCCGACTAATTCCATCGGGTCATGGGCTGAGTTAAAGGCCCGGTTTATTCAAAACTTTAAAGATACATGCAAGCAGCCCATGTCGATCGTGGACTTGGCGACTTGTGCCCACAAGGAGGGTGAGTTAGTGACCCATTGGGTGCGCCGGGTCAAAGCTATCATACATTCATCTGATAACATGAATGCTGGCTCTGCGGTCTTAATGATGGAGAAAAATTGCCTTTTTGCCTCTTAAACGGAAGCTGGGGCGGCTCAAGCGTGATTGTAATGATATGGGGCAGCTGATGGCGGCTCTAATCAAATATGCCGACTCTGATAGTACCAAGGACCCCAAGTCTAACGATGAGAAGACAGGGAAGGGAAAGAAGAACGACAACGCCAAGGGTCAGCAGCGTAACCCGGCGAGTCAGGGGGGCAATAACAAATGCAAGGTTGATGGTAGCTTGGAGTTTGTGGCTAACACCAATGCACAAGGCAATAATAAGTGTCGTAAGGGGACACCACCTCCTCGGAACAGTGGACCAGGTTCTACTCTTGAGCAGTTCTTAATGAGCCCTATCCAAAGCATGGCACGCCGGAGAAACCAGCTACTCACCTTTGGAAGGATGGTTCCATTATGAGGGCTTTCAAAAATTTGGACTCGTTTCACGGCAATCATGGGCCGGGCGGCGGCTCAGGCAGCGGCGGTTCTCATGGCTCGGGTTATGGAGGTGGCGGTTCTAATTCCGGCTTCGAGGGCCACCAAAGTAACTAGGGCAGTTTTAATCAAGGTAATCAGGGTGGTTACAATCAGCAATCCGGCCAAGGGGGTCAGCAGCAGCAGCAATCTGGATATCAGAGTAATCCGAAGCAGCTGAATAGTGGACAGTACCATGTCTTCACCACAAGTTTATGCAATCGAGACCAGAAGCTCCACAAGCGGGCCGTGAACACCGTTGAGCCGGCAGTTCCTCATTATTTGTGATGGTCTGAGCATCCCATTATGTGGAGTAGAGCGGATCACCCTCCCTGGGTTGACAATTCGGTTCACTTAGCTTTGGTGGGGACGCCTCAAGTTGGTGGATACAAATTCACTAAAGTACTCTCGGATGGAGGTAGTAGCATCAACATCCTTTATTATGAGACTTTCCGTCGCATGGGGCTAACTGATAATAATCTTAAGACATCCAACACTATCTTCCATGGAGTGGTGACTGGTAAGTCGGCGTACCCGGTGGGCAAGATTGAGCTGGAGGTGGCCTTTGGAGATGAGCATGAATCTAGGGCTGAGAAGTTAACCTTTGAAGTGGTCAAAATCAGGAGCCCATGCCATGGTCTATTTGGACGGCCGACTTATGCCAAGTTCATGGCACGACCGTGTTATGTTTATTTAGAGCTCAAGATGCTGGGTTATAAAGGGACCATCATAGTGCATGGGAGTCGGAAGATAGCCTTGGAGTGTGAAGAAGGTGATGCTACTTATGCTGAGTCGGGCTGTGCAACAGAGGAATTGAAGTTCTACAAGGACAATGTTGAGCCGGCGGATATGACATCTTTGAAAAAGCCAACTACAGAGCATGATCCGGTGCTGAAATTTAAGTCGGCCGATGACACCAAGCTGGTTGATTTTGTTCCTGCCGACGCATCTAAGCAGTTTAGTATCAGTGCTAATTTGGATGCAAAATAGGAAAGCACGCTCATCGAGTTCATCCATGAGAACCAGGACATCTTTGCATGGAAGCCTTCTGACATGCCGGGTGTATCGAGGGAACTCGCTGAGCACACTCTGAATATTGATCCGAAGTTTAAGCCGGTCAAGCAATTCCTTCGACGTTTCAACGAGGAGAGGCGTAAGGCCATTGGTGAAGAAGTGGCCCGGCTCTTGGCGGCTGGGTTCATTGTTGAAGTTTTTCATCCAGAATGGTTGGCTAACCCGGTGTTAGTGCTTAAAAAGAATGGCACTTGGCGCATGTATGTGGATTACACGGACTTAAACAAGGCTTGTACGGCTGATCCTTTTGCTCTCCCTCATATTGATCAAATCATTGATGCTACGGTGGGTTGTGAGTGTTTGAGTTTTTTGGATGCTTACTCTGGTTATCATGAGATCAAGATGGCAGTTAAGGACCAGGAGAAAACAAATTTCATTACTCCTTTTGGAGCCTTCTGCTATGTGTCTATGCCTTTTGGGCTCAAGAGTGCCTAGGCGACTTATCAGCGATGTGTGCAAAATTGTCTTCACAGTCAGATTGGGCGCAGTGTTCATGCTTATGTGGATGACATTGTGGTGAAATTCAGAGAGAAGGAAACTTTGATAGATGATTTCAAAGAAATCTTCGATAATCTCCGGGTCTACAAGATGATGCTTAACCCGGCCAAGTGCATGTTTTGTTTGCTAGCAGGCAAGCTTTTGGGTTTTCTGGTTTCTAACAAAGGCATTGAGGCTAACTCAGAGAAGATCAAGGCCATCACCTCCCTGGTGAAGCCGGCGTGTATCAATGATGTTCAGCGTCTGGCGGGTCGTATTGCTGCCTTAAGCCGGTTCATAAACCGGTTGGGTGAGAAGGCCATACCGCTGTATCAGATGATGAAGAAAACAGATAACTTCGCCTGGAGTGATGCTGCTAATGACGCGTTTGAAGAATTGAAGAGGTAGCTAGCTGAGCCACCAGTCCTTGCTGCTCCCATTGATAAGGAGCCATTATTGTTATATGTGGCTGCTAACACCCGTGCCATCAGTGTAGCTATTGTGGTGGAACCGAAGGAGGCTGGCAAGGAGTATCTGGTTCAGCGGCCGGTTTATTATATCAGTGAAGTGCTTATTGAGTCTAAGCAGAGATATCCACATTGGCAGAAGCTCGTTTATGGGGTGTTCATGGCCAGTCGGAAGCTTAAGAAGTATTTTCTTGGTCATCCCATCACTATGGTCAGTTCTGCTCCTTTAGGAGATATTATTCAAAACAGAGAAGCCACAGGACGAGTCACCAAGTGGGCCATTGAACTTGGGCCTCACGGTTTAAAATATTTGCCTCGCACGACCATCAAGTCTCAAGCACTAGTGGATTTCATCAACGACTGGACAGAGCTGCAGATGCATGAAGAGAAGCCAAATAATACATATTGGACTATTCACTTTGATGGGGCCAGGCAATTGGAGGGCTCGGGGGCTGGAGTTGTCTTAGCTTCCCCTCAGCATATTGGACTACTCACTTTGATGTGTTGTAGTGATCTGAATTTTTCAGGCAAGGTAATCCTCAGTACTTGTATGATTAACATTAGGTGAACTTTTTTCATGTGAGCATATTGTATTGCATGAAATAATTGTTGACTCACAGTGTATCCAACCTACTGAATTCGAAGATCACGATATTTCTAAATCATAATCATATATAAAGGTGGAATAAATCTTGGTCGTGGTTTTGAAGAAATAAATAAAAATAATAAAATTATGTATGGATATTCGTAATCGATACAAATTGGATTTGAATTTAGTTGCCAGGGCCCAGGGTAAACGTGAATGCTAATTCTCCCAAATTTTGAACAAAGCAGCAAAACACCCACTATCTTTTGTCGGCTGCCCGAAGCAAGTGTTTCCGAGATGGAAATTACTGTCTACCCCTGACACTTGACATCTAATCGACCCGATTTACACTGTTGTCGATAGGGTTAGACTAGTAACTTCAATCAGACGTGACACGACCGCCTCTGCTGATTCAGACACAGTGGGCGCTAAACATGGGCGGCAAAACACATTTGATTCAAGCTCATCCAAAAGACATGAGTCGTCTCTCCCTCCATTTCCCCATTCATACACGGTGGGTGGCAAAACAAACTCTCCTCGTCTGAAATCGATGTATGCAAATATTTTAAGTAGGGGCAGATGTGTAACTTTCCTCAGACGTGACACAACCGCCCTACCTGTCAGCCCCGTTCATACACCGTGGGCGGCAAAACACCCTCTCCTCGCCCGAAATCACTACCGGCAAATATTGGGGTGATGCGAGAATACCGTCCTATCCCCAACCGACATGATTTCTGAAATTTTAAACAGGGGATAAGTTCGTAACTTCCCCACATTTCAGACAAGAGCGTCCCAAAGTTTGAGATCCCCCTCCCCCTCCATTTCCCCATTCCTACACCGTCGGTGCCACAACAACCTCCCCACTACGGCCAGCCTCGTCCGTCCGCCACCCCATCCTCCACCTTGTCGGAGCCGCTACCCCTACCCCGTCGTCCATAGCAAGAGATGGACGTCTCTCATCCACGGCGCCAGACCAGGATCCTTTCATCGCGTCCTCTCGCTTCATCGGCGCCATCGTCCACCTTGCCGTTGCCACTCCTTGATAATCCCCAAGTGCAGGGAATCATCATAGCAATTCCCAAAGGTGGAAGTGATAAGTATGGAGTGTCGAACCCACAAGGAGCTACATGCAAGATCAATATTCTCTCAAGTCCTATCTGCCACTGATACGACTCTACGTATACCGAACGTTTGCTTCCAACTAGGAACGAGAAATAAAACTACGTTGTGGGTATGAAGAGGATAACTTTGCATGATATCGGAGAGCTAAAATATAAAAGTAGGTGTTGTTATCATAACGTTAGAATATATTACTAAATATTATAAATAGCGAGTGTGGAATAATGATGGGTCGGTGTGCGGAATTATCCTAGGCAATTGTTAACAAGACCGGTAATCACTATTGCAATTTCATATGAGGGAGAGGCATAAGCTAACATACTTTCTCTTCTTGGATCATATGCAAATATGATTGGAAGTCTAGCAAGCATCCGCAACTACTAAAGATCATTAAGGTAAAACCCAACCATAGCATTAATATATCAAGTCCCCTTTATCCCATACGCAACAACCCGCGTACTCGGGTTTATGCTTCTGTCACTCAAGCAACCCATTATAAGCGAATCATGAACGTATTGCAACACCCTACAGTGGCAATCCCTCACGCTTGCGCGACACAGAGGGCACAATAGGACAGCACCAAGATAAAACATACAACTCATACCAATCTAGATCATCAATCAACCCAAAGACAAAGGAAATCTACTAAAAATAACATAAGATGGCAACACATCATTGGATCATAATATGTGGCTTAAAGCACCATGTTCAAGTAGGGATTAAAGCGGGGTGCGGGAGAGTGGACCGCGTAAAAGAGATGAGGATGGTGATGATGATGGTGATGTTGATGAAGACGATCACCATGGCGATGATTCCCCTCCCGATGGCAGTCCTGTGCCACCGAGAGAGAGGAGGAGAGGTTCTCCCCCTTTTGCTTCCTCGTCCATGGCCTCCCCCTGGATGGGGAGAGGTTCTCCCTTTGGATCTTGGCCTTCATGGCAATGGTGGCCCCTCTGGGATCCTTCCCCATGGCCTCCGATGATGATGGCCCCCTCCGGCAGGGTGCCAGAGAGGGCTTAGATTGTTTTCTCATGGATACAGAGGCTTGCGGTGGCGGAACTTCTGATCTAGGTTATTTTCTGGAGGTTTGGGGATTTATAAGAGAGGTTGGCGTCGAGAACAAGTCAGGGGGCCCCACGGAGAGTCCACAAGGCATCGGGCGTGCCCTAGGGGGGTGGGGGCACCCTCCACCCTCGTGGGGCCCACAGGACTCCCCTCCGGTAACTTTTCATTCCAGTATTTTTTATATTTTCTAGAAAAAATCTCCGTTGATTTTCAGCGCATTCCAGAATTATTTCTGCACAAAAACAACACCATGGTAGTTCTGCTGAATACATCGTCAGTCCGGGTTAGTTCTAATCAAATCATACCAAAATCATATAAAACTATTGTAAACATGGCATGAATACTTCATAAATTATAGATACGTTGGAGAGGTATCACTCCTACGACCACCTCGTCCATGGCAACAAGACATATCCCCCGACCCAGCCGTCTGCCATCTAAAGTCTTCTTCCGTGCCACCGACAACCATCGCACCCGCAGCACCCTCAACGTATGAGCAGGGGCCTACACAACATCGCAAGAGAGGTGGTACTATGTCATATCTGCTTAAGTTATTGATCTCACCCAGAAAATAGATCGTAACTTGTTTACTGTACTTTTCTTGTCCATACCAAATCATAGTGGCTAGTTGAAAGCAAACATTGGTTGTGAAGTAGCTTTGTCCGGTTTGCACCTTCACATTGGCAATGGCATGGTCATTATACTCGTAAAGCTTATGGTTTCCCCCTTTATATTCACTACCATCATCGTAGGTGTTTCGTGTCGTGCTAGCACTGCTCCTCAAGACCTCAACCCATCAAGCGAAATAACATGGCACTCATAATTCCAAAGCTTAGTTGTTAAAATACGAATCTAATATGATGCTCATATTACTAAAATAGAGAATGTTTAATTGGTCACCTAATGTTCCTATATTCGTTTCAGAAAGCATGTGCCCCACACACTGGTCCAGCTAGTTCCACTTTCCTGATTTTACTCTTGATGCTTAGGGTTTCCCCCTTTTATCTACTCTACTAGCATAGGTGCTTTCTGTCGTACTAGCAGTACTCCACCCTTCAAGCTAAACAACACAACACTCATAATTCCAAAGCCTAGTTGTTCAAATATGATTGTGATATGATACTGATATTAATTAACAGACACATTTAATTGGTTAGCTAAAGGTCCCACTTGAGTTTCCAAATGCATGTCGCGACATATAGAGAGATAGCAAAATTGCATTTCTTTGTCACTTGTTGACTGTACTTTCTTGTCCATACCAAATCTTAGTTGTTATTTCAAAGCAAACATCGGTTGCTAACTGCCCTTTGTGCAGTTTGCAGCTTCAGATCTGCCATCCCACTACCACGGTCAACACTATACTCACCATGCTTACGGTTTCCCCATTTTATGATGACCGCGATCATCCTACGTGGTTCGTGTCGTAATAGCACTGCTCCACCCATCGAGCTAAACAAGCTTAGTTGTACAAATTCAAATATGATATTATGCTGATATTAGTAAAATTGAGACATGTTTAATTGGTTAGCTAAATGTTCCTACTTTAGTTTCGAAATGCATGTGATCCACATACGGAGAGACCGGAAGGAATAGTATTTCTCTATGCGCTCTGGTTCATCATGGATGGGCAACAGACATTGTATAGAAAGACTTGTAATATCTTTAATTTGCTTGCTCTTCTGCTCTTCTTTAACATGACCCTCTTCTCTTCTTTAATAAGTATGTTCCTTGTTGGGAAGAGTAGTAGAGACATTTGCGGTCGACTGGTTAGGTCGAGTTGTTCTCCCTTAGTATATTTTGAATCTGTCAGGTCAGGTTGACTTGTTCTTCTTTACTATATGTTGAAGCTGTCATCTGTGAAGTATCGTCACTTCTGGAGCTCTCATATTTTGAGTAGTAGGCCACATTATATTAATGCACACACCAAATTACAGCATGCATGGCATCTCTCAGAAGGATTGCAGAGATAACACAAAAGGGTTTACAGGGAGGTAGTATTGGACTAGAATCACTTCTGCATTACAAAGATAATCTCACTTGTTTTTGTGTTTTCATGCATGTCAGGTATTGAACATGATCAAAATGAATATGAGAATGGGCGCACGAGAGGAATATTGTGGAACAATCCACTGGCTAACAAACTTGGCATGGTGTAGGATGGCCTATCCTATTCACCCATCAAGGTGCTTGCTCTAACTTGGAAAGGTTGTATTGGTCGAACATATTTTGCGTATGAACTCTTGCATTAATTCTACTTTGTTACACCACCAACTGCTTAGTTTAAGCATCATATATGAGTATATGCCATACCTATCCATTTTCTGTACCTATTCCATGTGTCATAATACTATGTTTTTCCAGTCAAATGTTGTTATTTCATAATAGATGTCCAAAAGGAAGAGGGTGAGTGCAGATCCTCAAGGAGTAAAAATTAGGTATTTGGAAAAGGTAGTGATACCTGTTAAATCAGATAGATCAACAGCCACTGAAAACACAGGCCCAACTGTACCACACTTTACACATACTCCACTGGCCAAACCCCTATTAGAACTGCAGAGAGGCCAGTGTCAGGACTGTCTATGATATCAATTCAAAATTTGAACTCCTAAATTTCTGCATGTGCCTTACCTTCTCTCTTGTATGAAAACTAATTTAAGATGAATCTCCTTGCTCAAAGGATCATAGGATCTCACAATAATACTGGGCACTACACTGCTCTTGTCATTACCTCTTGCCCTTTGTCGGCATACTTACACTCATTGTTGTTTGATTATGTAGCATCACTCTAAATGTTTGCTTCTTTATCCTCCCTTTGCTCGGAATTATAAGATCTACATTTACTCTCGGATAAATGTAGAATTAACAAAATGGTAATGATGTTTTGGATTGCTCATGTAAGTACCTGTTGTCATGTACTCCCTCTGTATCGAATTAATTGTTGATCAATTGGATGTATTTAGAACTTAATAGTGCTAGATACATCCATCTGAGCAAAAAGTAATAACGGACGGTGGTGGTATTACAGTACTTGCATCGTGAGATAGTTGATTGTCTAGCATTACTCTACATCTTATCTGCCCTGCCCTCCACTTTCTCCAAATTATGAGATCTACATTTACTCTTACCAAAATGTTGGATAAAGCCAATGCCACTACACACGTTGATGTCTGCATTCCTCTTGTCAGTACCTTTTGCCTTGTAACATTGTACTTAATTAATTGCTATTTGATTATGTATCATCAGTCTGCACTTGAGCTTCATTATCTTCTGTTTCTTCCAATATTATTTGATCTATATTTACTCTTTGCAAAATGTAGAATAATGGAAACACTTATAAAGAAGTTGCTTTGGCTAATTTATTGAATTATCCTTCCATCGACATGGAGAAGGGCTTTGTACAGCCCGTGTTAACATGTAATGTAAGTTCATCCTTCTCAAGCCTTCAAACTTTGTTCTAGTATAGATTTGGATAGGCATCATTTCCTCCACTGCTGTTTACTTTGCTGTTTACATCTGATTGGATGTTTGCAACAACTACCATTTTTAAATTGTAGTTGTAAAAACATGTTCCTTATGCAGAACAGATCCAATTATTTGCTTATATAATTGTGAAACCTGTTACGTGTCTCCTTGTTTCTCTTTCAGAGTCGTATCTCTTATGTTAGGCAGAACTTTAGGGAAGATAGTGAGCCAAACCATCTTGAAAAGAGAGGGATGACCCCAAGGTCCTGTCTTGATGAAGACAGTGAGTTGAAGCTACTCACCAGCAACTATGAGATAACCTCTGTGCAGTCACTGCCTCAATCAGTTCGACTTCCTTAGTGTCAACTTAAAGCGCAAAGGCTTGCTTCAGCTCAGCTCCGACTTGATGTCAATGATGCAATGAAGATCTCAAAGGACTGCCTTGCGCGCTTTGAGGCTGTACAGGTAGGGATGGAGAATCTATTGTTGACACAACTAAGGTCTCATCAGCTTGTTCGGCTGCTTGTGGCGCCCGTCCTGGCAAGGCCTAATGCCTTCTGAAGTGCTCTCAGTTTTGTATATTCTTTTGTCGCCGCATTTATCTGCACTGGTGGCGACCTTTGATGCCCAGTGTATGTAATCCGCGGTCATGTTGCGCTTTATTACCACCGGTGGTGAACTTTGATTCCTAGTGGATGTAATATGTCGTAATTTCTTTATTGTATAGTCTATGTTTATTCTTGGTCGGTATGTTGTAATTTAGGCGAGAAGGTTCAATGGACCTCAGTGTTGTCGATCTTCAGGCCGGCCCATTACTCATATGGGCCAAAACATGGGCCTATAATCATCTTGGGCCATTAGCAGGTCTAAACATATAGTAGTTTTCCACCTTTAATATGCCGAGCAAAGTTCTAGCCAGCTAGGCCAGAGAATACCATGGGCTTTTAACAGGATAAAAACTAGATTGGGCTAGCGTTGAGCCAAAAAAATCATGGGCCAATTTAGGCAGAAACTGCCTAAGGCCCATGTTTGGCTCAAATAGGACGAGCCATTAACAGGCCAAAATATATCTCAGGCCCTGTTTGGCACAATTAAATTATGGGCTTTAAGTAGGCCGATATCAACCGCGGGCTGTTGGCCCAACAGTCTCACGGGCCATTATCAGATGGGCTGTCAGCAGGCCGGACTCAACGCGGGTTGTAATTAGGCCCAACTATTACACAGGCCATTAACAGGCCGATAGGCCAGTTGGGCTGAAATTTATCCACGAAGACTATGGGCCGTTAAGAGGCCTAAAGTTACTTCAGACAAGAAATAGCCTAGTTTCTGCATGGGTTGTTAAATGTCCTAAAGTTAAACCAGGCTGACAACATCCCAGATGCACCATGGGCCATTAACAGGCCGAAACTATTATCAGGCCAAACTGGTAAACAAGCATTTAACAGGCTGAAGTACAAACTTGGCTTAGAATGGGCCCAAAAGAACAGTGGCCTATTAACGGGCCTGGTCCAATATGGGTTGTAGTTTGGCCCAAAACACGGCAGGCTGTGAATGGGCCTGATCTGATGTGTGCCTCATTTTGACCCAAAACATGGCAGGCTATTAATGGGTCAGCCCACTAGTGGCTGAAAAAAGTATGGTGGGCCTTCAGTTGGGCCGGCCTTTTTACCTTAAATGGGCCACTGTTGGGCTATGCCACGTGTCAACATATCATAGGCGTCTTCTGTCCATTGTAGGGAAGACATCTGTCCCAATGATGAGCTGACATGTGCATTATCCGGCGAATGAGAATTATACACGTGGAAAATCCCCATTGGTCGGGGCTGTTAACGGGTTATCGGATCCAAACTAGAACCTGATAGCTTAACGGCGACCCGTTACGGTGGATGCCACGTGTTGGTCACCCTTGACGAAAGCACTTCTACAACATGCGATTTATCTTCATGGAAGTAGGCACTTCCGTGATGATAATTTTGGTAATGTCATGGAACACTTCTACGACAGGTATGACTATCTTGACTCTGTCATAAAATCGTCATGGATGTACATGCATGACAGAAACGTGACCTACTGTGACAAACACGTACCATCATGAAAGTGTATTTTTTGTAGTCGTGGAGGAGAACGCACGGCCACCCCACTCGCAGACCCACGCCGAAGGCACGACCCGCGAGTTTGTGGTGTGGGCGGCAATTCCACCGCGGACGTGGATCTAGCTCCCGCGGTCCCTCGCAAGGGAGATACCGTCGAGGGGGGCGTGGAGTTGTGGCTGCAGCATGACGAATGCTACGGCCAAGCTTCAGAAGCGGAGTTCGAGGTCATCAATTCTGGCGACGTCTTCATGACTCGAGGATGGGGTGCGATCGCCCGCGCCTACCACCCGGAGGGAGGTCACGCCATTCACTTTGAGTACGATGGGGCGTCGACACTGTTCGTCAAGGTCTTCGGCGAGGATGGTCGGCACATGGGATGCTTCTCTGGGGGAGGTGGTCGAGGCGACGAGGCAGACGGCAGCGAACTTGCCCTTGGCCTTGTCTGTGATTCTTTTGAAAGTAGTAGCGCCTGCTCAGGGCATGGCTCGAGCGACGACTATAGCTACAAGCTGCCACGTCACTGTAGCCGAGCCTAGTGGGGGCAGGTGCCAACTTAACACCGTGGAAAACGTCGTTTAGGCCGCAGTCCTTGGGAGACCCTCTTCGTCTTGCTTCATTCCTCTAGGGAACCCTGTAGGGCCCCGCAGGGGCATATAAAAAATGGTGGCGTCTTTACCTTAATGCTAATTATTTCCAATCAATGCCATGTTTACGCTTCTTGTTGTGGCACGGTTCCCCCTTTCATCCTCACGGTAGCTTAGTGCTCTACAACGACAGGACCCAATCCCTAGGCAGGCTTCAGCCATGGCTGGTATGCCAGGTCGCGATGCCGTGGTCAATGCCATGAGGTGAGCGGCCCGAGGTCCAGTAAGAGCCCTTGAGGCACGATGCTCAAGGGGTCCCCTTTGGCGCGAAGCGGCTTCAGAAAGGCTGAAAGGGAAGTATCCTTTCCCAAGCGAGATCGCGAGAGGAAAAACACTGATCGTAAGATTCATGCATGCGTGCATGGGGTGACTTATCTTGGCGAGCCTGCGGTGATACTTTCGCTGTGAGGACAACTTTTGGTGCGACTCCTGGCTATGTCCTGGTGGCTGTGGCACTCCCAGGCAAGACTCGCACCGACCCCTTCTTCCTCGCTCATCTGGACGCTCTACGTCCTCGGGCCCCGTCCCTCGAGTGAGGCTCAGCCGCCACTGGTATTCCAGGTCACGATGCCATGGTCAAGGCCAAGGGGTGAGGGCTCAAGAGCTGGCAGGAGCCCCTGAGGCGCGTTGCTTAGGGCTCCCCCTTCAATGTGCAAGTGTTGCGTGAAAAAGGAGTGGCTGGCCTTGCGAGCGGTTGAGACTCGAGGTGCTGGCGGGGCTGCTCGTGATCCTGGCTCCGGAGGTCCCTGCGTGTTTGCCAAAGAAAGAAAACATAGCCGCGTTTGCTATCCTGCTGGTGATCTTTCCACAAGAATACAAAGGTACTAAGGACCCGGTGAGGTCACATGGGCGGGGCTGGCCGCGAGCCAAAGCTTAGTCTCTCAGATTTATCAGCGCTACAGGGACGAACCCGAGCACAGGCGGCATGCCAGTAGCCCCTGTTGCGGGATGAGCAAGAGGTGGGTTAGCAACGCGTAGAGGCCGCGAGGGGTGACTCCATAGGTAACGAGACGGCAGGGTTAATGTTGGATAACAATGATAACACCGGCATGGATACTGGTCCGGATACATGAATCAAAATGATGTGGCTGCGGGATTGGCCCTGGCAGCTTGAGGATAATGCAGCCCGAAGGCGCCCCCAATTGAACAAACCAAAAAGTCACCTGGCACCGTCACTGAAGAAGTGGTGGAGTGGCTGAATATGCGCACCGCAAAAGTCGCTCCTCACGAGTCGTCTGGCTCCGAAGGTCCGGGGGGCTTGCGAGGGTGGGGCACCTGCTCCGTTAGGATCGCCTGGCACCTGGCCGCACGAGCCACCAGAACACTCCTTATGTGGTACTGGTGAGGCAGCTACATTCGGCAAGCCAAAACGCATGCGGACGTGGCTGTGAGGGCGGCCTCCACACCGGCCGATGCGGGACGGCCAGATGAGTTCCTGTGAAGCAGCCCTGTTGAGTCCTAGGACATTGACGCAGACGCGCAGCTCGCTACCCACATCAGGGGCGGCAGCTACACTGGGTGGTGCGGGGCGACGCTCGCCACGCATGGCTCGTGCCTCCTAAAGCTCCTCGATCGCCTTGGTGATGAACTCCTGAGCGCCTGGAGCCTCGCGCCCTGCGCCCTGTTCACGAAAGCACGCGTTGAAGTGCGCCTCCACATGGGGCCCGAACGCCTCCCTCGTGACACCGGCCAGGTCAGAGGCCCTCCACAGGAAATACCCCGAGCCCAACCTGAGAGGGGAGTCGGGCGGGCCTTCCTATGCGAGAGAGGAAGGCGCCCCAGCAGTGGCATAGGTCCTGAGGCACGATCATCAGATATCCCACCCTCCTGAGATCCTCTGTGGAGCAGCTGCTTCTTCTTCTTGGGGATGACCTCAGAGGGGTGGATGGCGCCCTCGTCATCAGATTTCTCGACCGCTGCAGCCTGGTAGGCTCGCTCGAGGGATCATACCGCATCCTTCTCATCGCAGGCGACCGTGATGATACCGCTGCTTCCTAGCACCTTGAGGACATTGTAGCCATGGTGAGTCACTGCCATGAACTTGGCAAGGGTTGGATACCCATGGATGACGTTGTATGGGAGACGAATGTGGACGATGTCAAAGTCGATGAGCTTGCTACGGTAGTTGTCGCACTTGTCGAAGGTAATAGCGAGATGGATCTGCCCTATGGGGACGGTAGAGCCATCGGTCACCCCTGAGAAAGGCTTGGTGGGCAGAAGCTGGTCGAATGGCGCCTGGAGCATGTTAAACGTCTCGATGGAGTGGATGTTGAGCCCCGTGCCACCATCAATGAGTGTCTTGGTGACGAGGACGTTGTTGATGGTAGGTGAGCAGAGCATCGGTAGCGCGCCAGCGGTGCCTGCGCACTTGAGGGGACGCGATGCCTCGAGCTTGGGGAGGGTCGCGTTCACCTTGCAGTGAACTGCTTGAAGACGCAATGGGATGCATGGGTCTGAGCGTCGCCCAGGATGCAGGCAATGGAACGAGGCTCTTGGAATCCCCCGGCCCCATCATCTTGGCGGTGGTCATCGTTCCTCCTTGGTGGCGGCGGCAACGGAGGAAGACCGGTGTTGCCCTAAGGGCGGTCCTCACGAGGCTGATCCCACCAGGGGCCGTCGTGAGGCTGGCCCTGCCAGCGGTCCTCACGAGGCTGATCACGCCAGTCCTGGCGGGGGTCGCAGTTGTCCCAACGACCTCCACCACGACCTCCTCCGCGGCCGTAGCCGCGGTCGTTGCGCTCAGGGCGGCAGCCAAGGCACCCTTCTCGTATGGCCTTGAGCTCTTGGAAGTCGTTGGTGTTGTGGCTGTGGACGTTGTGGAAGACGCAGAACGGGTGGCTGCCCTTGGAGGACTCGGGGTGGTCGCAGCCACGCTTCATCTCGGGCTCGGCCGCGAGCATGGTTGGGCCCTTGCGCTTCACGTCCTTGGCCTTGGTCTTCTAGTCTTCAGTATCGGCCTCTAGGAGTTCAAGGAGGGAGAGGCGACCTTCCTCTGCCCTCGCACACCTGGTTGCCAGGTTGAACATCTCCAAAGCCGAGCACAGGTCCTCGTGTATGGTGAGTTCTTCCTTCATCTTGACATCCCGGACGCCATCAGTGAATGTTGAAATGATGGCCTCATCCGACACCTTAGAGATCTTGAGGCGAACGTTGGTGAAGCATTGGACGTATTTGTGCAAGGTCTCCACTGGCTGCTGCTTGATGCGTCATAGGTCGCCTGCATTAGGGGCGTGATCGCGAGTGCCCTGAAAGTTGACGATGAAGCGCTCACGCAGCTCACCCCAAGAGGAGATCGATCCCATGGGGAGGTTCAGGAGCCACGAGCGCGTGCCATCCTTGAGCGCCATGGGAAACCAGTTCGCCATGACCTTCTCGCCACCGTTCGCCACCTCGATGCTTAGCTCGTAGAGCAGGAGGAACTCAGCAGGGTCAAGGGTGTCGTCGTAGCATGGAGGCAGATCTGGTTTGAACTTGCCGGGCCAGATGACGCGGTGCAGTCCGGAGTGAACGCTCAGCAACCTGCAGCGCTCATGGGAGCCCACCACGGAGGGGGAGCCTGGTCTTGGCGCCCGTGTGCCGCCACCTCGAGTGGCGCATGGTCTTGACATGGCACCGCTCGGAGCGCATGTGCCTCTCCTTGAGGCCGTTGCACCACCTGGTAGCTTCCTTCATCACGTGTCGGCGTCCTGCGCGGTGGGTCGCGCAGGGGCGCTTCACGCCGGGGCTCGGCGACGACATCGTGCCAGAGTGGAGGAGGAGGCGCGCCATGGGCCACGTCGCCCACCTGGGGCGGCGGGGGAGGCAGTAAGAGAGATGGCGCAGGAGCCTCTCGAGCGGCGTTGTCGAGCTCGGCGATGCGGTCCAGCCAGTCCTCATAGAGGTCATCAGTCGGGCGATAGCATAGAAGCTCGCGCGCCATGAGCAATGCAGCCTGCGCGTTCGCCGGCTCGCGACGAGCATGCGAAGACGAAGCAGCAGCCGGAGTCAGTGACGGGTTGGCGGTGCGACCATCATGCCGCATGGAAGGCGGCAGCAACGAGCCCTGCTGCTCGTGGGCCGTAGGACCGGCGTAGGTGTTAGCCGCAGGGGAAGGGGAGCGATGAGGGGCGCCGTCGCTGATACGTCTCCGTCGTATCTACTTTTCCAAACAGTTTTGCCCTTATTGTGGACTCTAACTTGCATGATTTAAATGGAACTAACCCGGACTGACGTTGTTTTCAGCAGAACTGCCACGGTGTTATTTTTGTGCTGAAATAAAAGTTCTTGGAATGACCTGAAAATCCACGGAGATACTTTTCGGAATTAATAAAAAATACTGGCGAAAGAATCAACGTCAGGGGGCCAACACTCTGTCCACGAGGGTGCCCCCCCAGGGCGCGCCCCCTGCCTCATGGGCTCCCTGGATCTCCACAGACCTCAACTCCAACTCTATATATTCACATTCGCGGAGAAAAAAATCAGAGAGAAAGTTTCATCGCGTTTTACGATACGGAGCTGCCGCCCTAATCTCTCTCGGGAGGGCTGATCTGGAGTCCGTTCGGGGCTCCAGAGAGGGGGATTCGTCGCTGTCGTCATCATCAACCATCCTCCATCACCAATTTCATGATGCTCACCGCCGTGCGTGAGTAATTCCATCGTAGGCTTGCTGGACGGTGATGGGTTGGATGAGATTTACCATGTAATCAAGTTAGTTTTGTTAGGGTTTGATCCCTAGTATCCACTATGTTCTGAGATTGATGTTGCTATGACTTTGCTATGCTTAATGCTTGTCACTAGGGCCCGAGTGCGATGATTTCAGATCTGAACCTATTATGTTTTCATGAATATATGTGAGTTCTTGATCCTATCTTGCAAGTCTATAGTCACCTATTATGTGTTATGATCTGACAACCCCGAAGTGACAATAATCGGGATACTTCTCGGTGATGACCATTGTTTGAGGAGTTCATGTATTCACTAAGTGTTAATGCTTTGATCTGGTACTCTATTAAAAGGAGGCCTTAATATCCCTTAGTTTCCATTAGGACCCCGCTGCCACGGGAGGGTAGGACAAAAGATGTCATGCAAGTTCTTTTCCATAAGCACGTATGACTATATTCGGAATACATGCCTACATTACATTGATGAACTGGAGCTAGTTCTGTGTCACCCTATGTTATAACTATTACATGAGGAATCGCATCCGACATAATTATCCATCACTGATCCAATGCCTACGAGCCTTTCACATATTGTGCTTTGCTTATTTACTTTACCGTTGCCACTGTTACAATTACTACAAAACTGCTACTGTTACTTTTGCTATTGTTATCATTACTTCCATACTACTTTGCTACTAAATACTTTGCTGCAGATACTAAGTTATCCAGGTGTGGTTGAATTGACAACTCAACTGCTAATACTTGAGAATATTCTTTGGCTCCCCTTGTGTCGAATCAATAAATTTGGGTTGAATACTCTACCCTCGAAAACTGTTGCAATCCCCTATACTTGTGGGTTATCAAGACTATTTTCTAGCGCCATTGTAGGGGAGCATAGCTCTATTCTTTGAGTCACTTGGGATTTATATATGCTGGTCACTATGAGGAACTTGAAAGACGAAAGAACTAAGATTTATGCCTCAACTAGGAGGGAAGGTAAGGAACTGCCATCTAGCTCTACACTTGATTCTCCTTCTGTTATGAGTAAACTTGTGACACCTAAACCTGCTTCTGCTATTAATTCTGATATGTTGCATGTTATTGATGATGCCACTTCTACTATGCATGATACTTATGATGAAACTACTTCTATGCTTGATAATACTGTGCCATTAGGTGAATATCTTGATGAACAACTTGCTAGGGTTAGAGAGAATGAAATTCTTGAAACTGATATTATTGAAGGTAGTGATGATGAAGGTTCTCCCCCTAAATATGAATTTCCTGTTATTCCAGAGGGTTATGTTATGGATGAAGAAACTGCTAGAGATTTTCTTGCTTGCAACGATAGATCTGATCTTAAGAAGTTATTAGCTAAACTGAAACAGAAAACTCTGAATGCTAGAATGAAATATGACCCTGCTTTTGCTACTTCACCTATCTTTGTTACTGATAAGGATTATGATTTCTCTGTTGATCCTGAGATAATTACTTTGGTTGAATCTGATCCTTTTTATGGCTATGAATCTGAAACTGTTGTGGCACATCTTACTAAATTGAATGATATAGCCACCCTGTTCACAAATGATGAGAAATCTCGCTACTACTATATCCTTAAGATATTTCCATTCTCATTAAAGGGTGATGCTAAAACTTGGTATAGTTCTCTTGATCCTGGTTGTGTGCGTAGTCCCCAGGATATGATTTATTACTTCTCTGCTAAATATTTCCCTGCTCATAAGAAACAAGTTACCTTAAGGGAAATATATAATTTTGTGCAAATTGAAGAAGAGAGTCTCCCACAAGCTTGGGGGAGGCTTCTCCGGTTACTTAATGCTTTGCCTGATCATCCTCTTAAGAAAAATGAAATACTTGATATCTTTTATAATGGACTAACTGATGCTTCCAAAGACCATTTGGATAGTTGTGCTGGTTGTGTTTTCAGGGAAAGAACAGTCGATCAAGCTGAATTGCTATTGAATAATATGTTGACTAATGCAAATAATTGGACACTCCCTGAGCCAATTCCTGAACCTACTCCTGAGCCAACTCCTAAACCAACTCCGAAGAAAAGTGGTGTTCTATTTCTCAGTCCTGAAGATATGCAAGAGGCAAAGAAATCTATGAAAGAAAAAGGTATTAAAGCTGAAGATGTTAAGAATTTATCTCCTGTTGAAGAAATACATGGTCTTAATTTACCACCTATGGAAGAAATGCATGGTCTTGATAACCTGACACAGGTAGTAAAGGTAAATTCTCTCTATAGATATGTTAAAGTTGAAATCCCGTCTACTAAGTTTGCTAGCCAATGCTTGGATTAATTTGATGACTTTATGGCTAGACAAGAAAACTTCAATGCTTATGTTGGTAGACAATTCAAACAAAATGCTTATATGATTGGACACTTGAGTGATTATATGTCTAGAGTTAAAGGTCAACTTAAGCTCATTAGCAAACATGCTTCTATGGTTAAAACTCAAGCAGAACAAGTGCTTAAGGCTCAAAATGAATTGCTCGATGAATTAAATAATAAACATGACTTTTTTGTTAGAGTGGCTACTAGAACGGGTAAAATGACTCAGGAACCTTTGTATCCTGAAGGCTACCCTAAGAGAATTGAGCAAGATTCTCAGAAAAATAATGTAGATGCACCTAGTCCTTCTAAAAAGAAGAAAAAGAAAAATGATAGGACTTTGCATGATTCTAGTGAACCTGTTATAGACACACCTGAGAATCCCAATGATATTTCTATTTCTGATGCTGAAACACAATCTGGTGATGAACATGAACCTAGTGATAATGTTAATGATGATGTTCATGTTGACGCTCAACCTAGCAATAATAATGATGTGGAGACTGAACCTGCTGTTGATCATGATAACCCACAATCAAAGAATCAACGTTATGAGAAGAGAGACTTTGTTGCTGCGAAGCACAGTAAAGAAAGAGAACCATGGGTTCAGAAACCCATGCCTTTTCCTCCTAACCATCAAAGAAAAAGGATGATGAGGATTTTGAGCGCTTTGCTAAAATGATTAGACCCATCTTTTTGCGTATGCGTTTGACTGATATGCTTAAAGTAAATCCTTATGCTAAGTACATGAAAGATATTATTACAAATAAAAGAAAGATACCGGAAGCTGAAATTTCCACTGTGCTTGCTAATTATACTTTTAAGGGTGGAATACCAAAGAAACTAGGAGATCCAGGAGTACCAACTATACCATGCTCCATTAAAAGAAACTATGTTAAAACAGCTTTATGTGATCTTGGAGCCGGTGTTAGTGTTATGCCTCTCTCTTTATATCGTAGACTTGAATTGAGTAGGTTGACACCTACTGAAATATCTTTGCAAATGGCTGATAAATCAACTGCTATACATGTCGGTATTTGTGAGGATGAGCCTGTTGTGGTTGCAAACGTTACTATCTTAACGGACTTTGTTATTCTTGATATTCCCGAGGAAGATAGTATGTCGATTATCCTTGGTAGACCCTTTTTGAATACTGCAGGGGCTGTTATTGATTGCAACGAAGGCAATGTCACTTTTCATGTTAATGGTAATGAGCATATGGTACACTTTCCGAGGAAACAACCTCAAGTTCATAGCATCAATTCTATTGGAAAAATTCCATCCATTATTATTGGAGGTTTTGAATTTCCTCTTCCTACTATCAAGAAGAAATATGATATTCTTATTATTGGGAATGTGCATATCCCCGTTGAGGTAACCTAGTGTTATTCGAAATTTCTCCGATTCCATGTTATTCAGAATGAGTTTGTTAACAAGACTTGATCAACCTTGTTAGTGGATTCCTTTTGATGAGCATGAGATGGATGAAATTAGAAGGCACAACCTTCTATACCCTCTTTTTACTTTCTGTTATTTAGATTAAATAAAGTAAAAATAGTATTTTCTGTCTGTTTTCTGGATTATCCATGCAATAAAAAAATACCCGAAAATAAAAGTTCTCCAAATGCCCTGCAAAATTAGTATGATTTTTTCTGGAATATTTGAGAATATCTGGCACTGAGAACACAGCAGGGGGAGCTAGCACCTGGCCACGAGGGTCCAGGGTGCGCCCCCTGCCTCATGGGCCCATGGTGGCCCCCTCCACTTATTCCTGCACCCACACACTTCATCTTCCTCCCAAAAAATCACCATCCAGCTCAAGCACGAGTTCTAGCTCATTTTGCTGCCATTTTCGATCTCCTTACTCAAAGCTCCATTCACAAAACTGCTTTGGGGGATTGTTCTTTGGTATGTGACTCCTCCAATGGTCCAATTACTTTTTGTTCTAGTGCTTTATTCATTGCAAATTTTTGCTGCCTAGGTGACCCTGTTCTTGAGTTTGCATGTCAAATTTATATGGGCCCAAGTAGTTCTAATAAATGATATAGTCTCTAGGCACTTGTGGGAGTAGTTGCTATCAATTTTATTGAGTTTGGTTCACTTTTATTTGAAGTTACTAAAAATTTCAGAAATTTTTCAGAGGAAGAAATATGTCTAGGAAAATGTACCAAGGTGGTTCTTCAAGGAAGCAAGGACCCAGGCTCGCAATACGTGAGCAGGACGAGGAACCGTCGAGGGTAGCTTATGTGCGGCCTTGTGAATGGCCGTCGGAGGAGTTTATGGTCAAAGCAGGCATCAAGGATGAATTTGATGCATATCTGCGTACTGCTGATCTTGAGGACTTCATGCAAGATAAGTGCCCTCAATACTACCATTTAACTGATTCCTCTGTGAGAAGGTTTAAATTTACATCTTCGCGTAATTCTCGCAATGTCCTGTTTGATCTTTAAGATAAATCTTATACCATGGACTTAGAAGATTTTAGTACTGCTTGTAAACTCCCGCAATGGGGTAGTACTAGTGAACCTCGCAAATCTGAATATAAAGATTTTCGTGCTAGTATCACTGTGGGGGAATCTAGAGAAATAGCACAAGCTACCATAGGGAGCATTCATTTTCCTGCTATACATTATTTTTCTCTCTTCATTGGTAGATGCATTAACGGTAAAGACGAGGCTTGTCACATGTGTGTTCCGGATCTTAGTGTCCTCAAGAGTGCTGTGTTAGGAGATAAACAATATAACTTGGGGGAAATTGTTGCACGTAGGTTGCATAATAATGGTTTAGATGGAGACTTGTTTGGAGGGTTTTATGCGACCCGTGTGGCTAATTATCTTGGTATAACCATACATGAAAATTATAGGGAGTTGCCTCCCGATTATTAGATTATAATGCCATGGTTAATCATCATTTTCTTGAGAGGAATGAACAATTCCTCCACTGTCGACTAATCTTTGACAGACATCGCGCTGTCCGTATTACTCTCCCTGCTCCTACTTTCTTTGACTATCAGGCAAAAGGAAGATATGTTGTCACCAGGGAGCAGGCGAACGAGTACGAGAGGAGGACGGAGGTAGCTCGCCGCCAGGCTGCAGCTCGTGAGGCAATGGTTGTTGCATCTCATTACAACCCCAGTTACAGCTTCGGATATCCGCCAGGCCATCCATGGGCATAGACCAACTTAGGACAAAAGCCTAAGCTTGTGGGAGTACGTATTTCTCACCGACATTACATTCATGTTCACACACTCATTCATGTTCACACACTCATTCTAGTTGTCGGTGCTCATACTTTTTCATTGTACTATCCATGCTAGTTTAATTTCTTTTTCTAGCTTTCTTCTTGTGTGTTTGATAAACCTTAAGAAAAAAACAAAAAAATTAGCTAGTTTACTTTCCATGCTTGTAGTAGTAATTAAAAGAAAACCCAAAACGATTTCTCGTTCTTCTTTTGCTTGTTGGGAGCTTTCCCATGTAAATAGTTTTATTTCTTTTGGGGGGGGGGTATCGAGAGGAGAAGACCATAATGAAAATGTTGAGTGGCTCTTATATGCCCTGTTCAAGAATTCATCCGATTAACCAGTTAACTTGCCATTAATCCCTACTCGTAGGTTCACCGAGTAGCCGATTAACTGACTAATAGACCGAGTAATTGATTAAATGGCCGATTAACTTGCTGATTAGCCTATTAATCCCCTACTCGTCAGCCAATCGAGCAGCTACCAGTTAAGGATTTCCTCAACAATGCTTATATGCATGATTGTTGATTTAACCAAGAGTCCATATTACCTTGTCTTCTCCCTTGAATTGAATGCTTGCAGATTCCAGCTTAGTCCAATGCACATGCACTATTATTATCATTATCCACACCGTTCGGTCGTGCAAGCGAAAGGCAATAGTGACGATATATGATGGACTGATTGAGATGAGAGAAGCTGGTATGAACTCGACCTCTCTTGTTTTTGTAAATATGATTAGTTCATCGTTCCTGATTCAGCCTATTATGAATAAACATGTTTGCAATGACAATTAGAGATTATAGTTGCTTATGCCATGCTTAATTAGCTAGGAGCTTATAATGGTTTACCTTGCGTGCCAACATGCTATTAAAATGGTTGCGATGTGGTATGATAGGGTGGTATACTCCTTTGAATGATTCGAGTGACTTGACTTGGCACATGTTCACGCATGTAGTTGAAACAAAATCAACATAGCCTTCATGATATTTATGTTCATGGTGGATTATATCCTACTCATGCTCGCACTCGGTGTTGATTAATTTTAATGCATGTTCATGACTGTTGTCGCTCTCTAGTTGGTCGCTTCCAGTCTCCTTCTAGCCTTCACCTGTACTAAGAGGGATACTACTTGTGCATCCAAACACCATAAACCCCAAAGTTATTCCATAAATTTGGGTTGAATACTCTACCCTCGAAAACTGTTGCGATCCCCTATACTTGTGGGTTATCAGTCGCCCGCAGGCGATGTCTAAGCAACGCGGGCAGCGAGGGTCGCCCGACGCTCAGTGCGAACTCGACGAGCATCATCCACGAGAATGGCAGAGTAGTGGCGAAACGACCATTAGGAGAGAGGCTTCGACACATCCCTACCTGGTGTGCCAAATGTCAGATTCAGGGCTCCACAGACACAATAAAGGTTTCAACTCTGGGGCTTGTGCGGAGAACTCAACCACTCCAGCCAACCAACTCGTCACTCTCACAGCATAGTTCGATGAACAGGAAAGAGAAGCGACACGACAGTTTTCCCAGGTTCAGGCCACCTTGCGGTGTAAAACCCTACTCCTGCTTTGTGGTGGATTAGCCTCGCGAGGGGCTGAGGATGAACTACTACAGGGGGAAGAACAACCTCAGGAGGTCTATTCTTGTGTGGGTGTGAGCTTGTGAGGGTTTGGGTTGGATCCCGGATCTTCGATCCCCTCCTATGGTGGTGGCTAAGCTATATTTATAGTGGCCTTGGTCCTCTTCCACCAAGCGAATGCGGAAAGCGATCCCACAGTGGACAATTTTGAAGGGGGACAAGTAGTACATCTTATCCTGACGAAAGGTAGTCTTCGCCTGCAAAGCTTCTTGTCGTGACGCCGTGGTGGGCTCGGCGATGACATCCGTCCTGCCGTCCTGGCGGTCTTGGTCTTGTTGCATGGGAATGGAAACCGTTGGTTGATTCCTCAGGACTCCGCGCCTGCGCTTGCCTCCTTAGCACCAAAGAGGAAACCTACTACTCTGCGCCCGCTGGCGCTCGCCTGGCCTTGGTCGTCATGGCTTGCGTCACCCAAACTTCGTGAGATGGGCGCATGCATAGAAATCTCCGCTCCTCAGGAGCCAGCCTGAGGAGGCCGCCCCCTCCAAAGGTTTTGGCGTCGTCTGCCTCGCGAGGCTTGGCCCTAGCTAGGGTCTTGTCTTGAGGGTGCTGAAGATGGGCCGTAGCAGGCCATCGATGGAGCCACGACGTGGGCCGCAGGCAGGCAAGTCTAGGTACCCTGGTTCCTAGAACGCCGATAGATGGTGTTGTTGAAGATTTTGATGGAGATTGGCCTCCAAAAGATGAGAGGGTTGTTGGTGATGACGACGGCTTCGATTTGCCCCTCCGGCAAGGAAGTTCCCCCGGCAGAATCGCTTTGCCGGAGGGCAAAAGTGCTCCTGCCAAAGTTCCGCCTCAAGACGGCGGTGATCCGTCCCAAAAGTAATATCCTTATTTTTCTAGGTCAAAATGACCTATATACCAGAAGATGGGGACCGGAAGTGGGCCGGGCTGACCACAACCCACCAGGGCACGCCCGGGGGGCCTGGCGTGCCCTGGTGTCTTGTGGTCACCAGGTGTCCCCTCTCCGGTAGTTATTTTCTCCAATATTTTTCATATATTCCAAAATTATTCTCCATAAATTTTTATCTCGTTTGGAGTTGTGTAGAATAGGTAGCTCTGACGTAGCTTTTTCAGGTCCAGAATTCCAGCTATCGGCATTCTCCCTCTTTGTGTAAACCTTACATATTGTGAGAGAAAATACATTAGAATTACTCCATAAAGCATTATAATGCGTAAAAACATTATAAATAATAGTAGTAAAACATGATGCAAAATGGACGTATCAGTCACTACCATGATTTTCTCCGAATTAGCTTCAATGCCTTGTTTAGACAATAGAAAACCTAACAATTTTCCTCCAGGAACGCAAAAAAAACACTTGGTTGGGTTAAGAATCATCTTGTAAACCCGAAGATTGCCAAAGGTTTCCTTGAGGTCATCCTGCAGTGTCTCCTTCTTCAGGGACTTGATCACAATATCATCAACATAAGCATCAATATTGCACCCGATCTGATTGTGAAAACAATTTTGTACACAACGCTAATAAGTAGCTCCCGCGCTCTTAAGCCCAGAAGGCATGGAGACATAGCAAAAAGCACCAAAGGGTGTGATGAAGGTTGTCTTCTCCTGATACTCAACATCCATCTTTATCTGATGATAGCCAGAGTAACCATCCAGGAAACATAAACCCTCACAACCAGCAGTGGAATCCATGATCTGATCAATGCGAGGAAGGGCAAATGAGTCTTTGGGACAAGCTTTGTTAAGATCTGTGTAATCAACACACATACGCCAAGTGTCGCTTTTCTTCAGAACAAGCACTGGATTCGCCAGCCACTCAGGATGAAACAATTCTATGATGAACTCGGCAGCTAGGAGCTGGCCCACTTCTTCTCTGATAGCTTTGCGTCTCTCCTCGTTAAAATGATGGAGGTATTGCCGGACCGGTTTCATCTTAGGATCAACATTGAGGTGGTTCTCGGTGAATTCTCTCGGTACACCAGGCATATCAGAAGGTTTCCATGCGAAAATGTCCCAATTCTCACAGATGAACTCGATGAGCACGCATTCCTATTTGGGATCCATGCCAGTCCCAATAGTAATCTGTTGGGATGAGTCACGAGGGGTGAAATTAATCTGTTTCGTGTCCTTGGCTGACTCAAACTTGAGCGGGGGATAAGACTCTGTGGTGGGTTTCTTCAGGGGGGTTATGTTGACCGGGTCAACATTGGATGTATAAGACTTCAATTCCTCTGTTGGGCAGGACGAATCAGCATAAGCTGCGTCCCCCTCTTCACACTCTCAAGCAATCCTTTTGTCGCCATTGGCTGTGATAGTGCCTTTTGGCCTAAGCATCTTGAGTTTGAAATAAACATAGCGGGGTC
This sequence comes from Triticum timopheevii, assembly GCA_963921465.1. Lineage (NCBI taxonomy): Eukaryota > Viridiplantae > Streptophyta > Magnoliopsida > Poales > Poaceae > Triticum > Triticum timopheevii. The sequence goes on from OY997270.1 coordinate 209,786,796, forward strand.
TGGCCATGAAACGAGCATAAGCCGGCGGCCCAAAAAGGGCATGATACAGACGCTTTATCTTGACCACCTCAAATGTAGGAACTCTGATATGTAATTGTACTCATCGCCAAACGCAACTTCTAGCTTAATCCGCCCAATAGAATAAGCAGACTTTCCAGGAACAATCTCGTGGAAGACAGTTGAAGACAGTAGGAGTTGTTTCTCTGACAAGTTCATATGTCTGAAGGTATCATAATATAAGATGTTGATACTGCTTCCTTCATCCTTAAGTACCTTAGTGATATTATAACTGTCAACTTGAGGCGCCACCATCAAAGCCAGGCAACCAGGATTCTCAACCTAGGAAGGATGATCTGCCCTCCTCCAAGTGACTGGTTGTTCCGACCAGTTCAAGTACTCAGGAACCTCTGACTAAACCATGTAGACAGCACGATTTTGGGGCTTCCGATCCCGCTTGCAAGTGCTAGTCGTAAAAATGTGGTACTACCCGCTATTCAAATGATTAGGATTACTCTAAAAACCTGACAGGTTGCCCTGTTACTGAACACCCTGGTCAAAACGCTGATTACCTCCACGGTTACCAGAACCCTGGTAGCCAGACCCTGAGCCGCATGACCCCTAATAACCAGGGTTCTGGAAGCCACCAGACAAGCCAGCTCTCAAGAAGCCAGATCCGGACCCACCCGCTCTAGGCTGCCCCGGGTTTCCGCCGCCGCCACCCTGGTGATACTGGTAAGCTTGATTGCAAAATTGCTGCATAATATAACAGTTTTCCCAATCGCCGGATTATCCTGAGCACTGCACTTGGGAAACGGACCATTGAGGCCTTCCTTGAAATTGCAAGCTTTATTTGCATTAAACAGCCTCCCAGAATTATTCCGTCTCTAGCCTTGAAACCGGTGTTGGTGTAGGCAACCAAATCTGAGCCGCCCTCTAGGTGCTTGCACTTGCCACCATTGCCATGAGTGTTGTTGTACCTGGAGTTATTCTGTTGCCGTCCCTTTCCACCACCATTTATCTTGCCTTTGTCGTCCTTTTCATCATCCGACATGGGATCCTTTGTCGTATCCGACTCAGCGTATCTGGTAAGCACATCCATGAGACCTCCCATGTCCTGAACCGTCCACTTGAGGCGCCCAAGATTCTGAATCAAAGCATCAAAATGGTAGTTTTTCTCCAAAATTAAGACGGCCTGGGCGGCTGATATGCTGTTGGAAGAATGGATAATATCCAGGACCCGGCGAGACCAATGATGAGCTGATTCGCCCTCGCGCTAGACAAAATGTTGTAAATCAACAATTGCCAACGGGCGCTTGCAGGTTCCTTGGAAGTGCTTGATGAAACACTCCTTCAATTCTGCCCAAGTGCTGATGGAATTGGGGTGCAGGTTCTTCACCCAAGTACAAGCCGGCCCTTCCAACATCATAGTTAGGTACTTGGCTCAAATTACATCGCTGACATCCAGCATATCCATGGCGATCTCATAACTCTCAATCCAAGCCGTTGGCTCAAGATCGGCCGTGTAATTGGGTACCTTGCGGGGGCCTTTGAAGTCCTTAGGCATGTGCTCGTTTCGTAGAGCCGGTACCAGACACTAAATTCTGATGGTCCTGGTACTCAATCCGACACGTTGTGATACCAGAGGAGTTGACGCAGGCGATGGATGAGCCACCCTGTTGGCTGCTTCTGCTTCCCGTTGTGCCCAGGCTGTGTCAACGATCTCCTGAGTGTCTAGGGTTCCATGCCAAGGCGGGTCGCGGGCAGTTTGCGTCTCCGTTGGGTGCTGCTAGAGACTGCGGGCGACTCAGCGTGGCGGCTCCTACTGCCTCTTGGATGTGGGGTGGAGTGGAGCGATAACCCACAAGTATAGGGATCGCAATAGTTTTTCAGGGTAGAGTATTCAACCCAAATTTATTGATTCGACACAAGGGGAGCCAAAGAATATTCGCAAGTACTAGCAGTTGAGTTGTCAATTCAACAACACCTGAAAGACTTAATATCTGTAGCAAGGTGACCAGTAGCAAAGTAGTATGGTAGTTTGATAGTAACGGTAACAGTAGGAATAGTATTAGTAGCACAAACAGTAGCAATTTTGTAGTGATCGTAACAGCAGCAACGGCGAAAGTAACTTAGCAAAGATCAATATATGAAAAGCGTAGGCATTGCATCAATGATGGATAATTGTGTTGGATAATATTCATCATGCAGCCTTTATAACCTAGAGCGACATAGAACTAGCTCCAATTCATCAATGTAATGTAGGCATGTATTCCGTATATAGTCATATGTGCTTATAGAAAAGAACTTGCATGACATCTTTTATCCTACCCTCCCGTGGCAGCGGGGTCCATAAGGAAACTAAGGGATATTATGGCCTCCTTTCAATAAAGAACTGGAAAAAAGCATTAGCACTTAGTGAATACATGAGCTCCTCAAACTACGGTAATCACCAGAAAGAATCCCAATTATTGTCACCTTGGGGTATGTGGATCATAACTCATAATAGGTGCATATAGCTTGCAAGATAGAATCAAGAACACACATATATTCATTAAAACATAACAGGTTCAGATCTGAAATAATGGCACTTGGGCCCTAGTGACAAGTATTAAGCATAGCAAAGTCATAGCAACATCAATCTCAGAACATAGTGGACACTAGAGATCAAGCCCTAACAAAACTAACTCGATTACATGATAAATCTCATCCAACCTATCACTATCCAGCAAGCCTACGAAGAAAATACTCACTCTCGGCGGTGAGTATCGTGAAATTGGTGATGGAGGAAGGTTGATAATGAGGATGGCGACCAATTCCACCCTCCGGCGCCCCAAACGGTCTCCAGATCAGCCCTCCCGATGAAGAATAGGATGTGGCGACGGCTCCATATCGTAAAATGTGATGAATCCTTCTCCCTAATTTTTTTCTTGGCGAAGTATATGTGGAGTTGGAGTTAGGGTTGCCGGAGGTCCAAGGGGCCCACAAGCCTGCAGGTCGTGCCTTGGGGGGTGGGCGCGCTACCTGGGCTTATGGCTCCTGGGTGCCCCCCCTCTGGTATATTATTCAGCCAATATTTTTTATATATTCCACAAAAATTCTCCATAAATTTTCTGGTCAATCTGAGAACTTTGATTTCTGCACAAATATAACACCATGGCAATTCTGCTGAAAACAGCGTCAGTCTGGGTTAGTTCCATTCAAATCATGAAAATTAGAGTCCAAAACAAGAGCAAAAGTGTTTGGAAAAGTAGATACGACGGAGACGTATCAACTCCCCAAGCTTAACTCATTGCTTGTCCTCAAGCAATTTAGTTGACAAACTGAACGTGACAAAGAAAAACTTTACAAACCCTGTTTGATCTTGTTGTTGCAAATATGTCTAACCAATGTTCAGGTTTTCAGCAAAAATTATGAACTAACCATATTCACGATAACATTTAGGTCTCACATTTACTCACATCAATGACATTACCAACTAGCGATCAATAATAAGATATCTCGGATGACAACACTTTTTCAAAACAATCATGATATAATATGACGAAATGGTATCTCACTATCCCTTTCTGAGACCACAAAATTTAAATGCAGAGCAGCTCTGAAGTTCAAGAATTGACTAGACATTGTAATTCATGGTAAAAGAGATCTAGTCACACTCGTACTCAACTAAACACAAAGCATATAAATGACAATAGCGCTCTCCAGCTGGTGCTTTAATAAGAAGATGATGACTCAACAATAAAAGTAAATAGATAGACCCTTCGCAGAGGGAAGTAGGGATTTGTAGAGGTGCCAGAGCTTGAAGCTTTTAAAACAGACATGAGTATAATTTTGGGAGGTATGTTTCATTCTCGACGTAGTAACCAAGAGTTTTCACCATCTTCCATGCTAGACACATTATAGGCGGTTCCCAAATAGAATGGTAAAGTTTTACCCCCCCTCCACCAACAAACACAAGCCATGGCTAGTCGAATCCTTGGGTATCCTCCATACCAACAACAATCCGAAAGAGTTTTGTTCATTATTATATTTTGATTTTGATTTTGATCATAGGACTGGGTATCCCGATTACCATCCAATTTCTCGTGAATGACAAGCAAATAAACACTCATTGTGAGAATAACCCACCTAGCATGGAAGATACTGACAGCCCCCTGTTGCTACATGAGCGATTCGGGCATACAAAACAGATTATTATGAAGATTTAGAGTTTGGCACATGCTAATTTACTTGGAACGGAGGTAAATAGAGCATATAGGTAGTTATGGTGGACTCATATGGAATAATTTTGAGTTTAAGGAAGTGGATGCACAAGCAGTATTCCCACTTAGTACAAGTGAAAGCTAGCAAATAGATTGAGGAGCGACCAACTAGAGAGCGACAACGGTCATAAACGTGCATTGAGATTAATCAACATTGGGTACAAGCATGAGTAGGATATAATCCACCATGAATATAAATATTGTGGAGGCTTTGTTGGTTTTGATTCAACTACATGAATGAACATGTGCCAAGTCAATCCACTTGAATCATTCAGAGGAGGATACCATTTTAAATGCATGTTGACCTCAAGGTAAACCATTATCCACTCCTAACTAATTAAGCATGGCATGAGTATCTATGATCTCTAATTGTCATTGCAAACATGTTTGCTCATAATAGGCTGAATCAAGAACGATGATCTAATCATATTTCCAAAAAAATAGGTTGAGTTCATACCAGCGTTTTTTCACCTCAATCAATTCATCAAATTTTGTCATTATTGCCTTTCACTTGCACGACCGAATGATGTGAATAATAATAAGAGTGCATGTGTCATGGACTAAGCTGGAATCTGCAAACTTTTATTTAAAGGAGAAGACAAAGTAATATGGGCTCCTCGATAGATCAACAATCATGCATATGAGAGCCACTCAACATTTTCATCATGGTCTTCTCCTTACGACAACCCAAAGAAGAGAAAAGAATTTCAAAGAAACACACTAAAATATTTTGAGTTTTTGTTTTTCCAAGGAAAGCAATAATGAAGGAAAAACGAAAAAGAGAAAAACTATATACAAGGGAAAGCTCCCAACAAGTAAAATAAGAACGAGAAATCATTTTGGGTTTTCTTTTAATACTACTACTAATTTAAACTATAAACAAAAACCAAAAAGAGGTGATAAATATTTTTGGATTTTATCAAAGTTTTTCAAACACATGAGAAGAAAGCAAAAATAAAACTAACATGGATTGTACAATGAAAAAGGATGAACACCAAAAACTAGAATGAAGGTGTGATGCATGAATGTTATGTCGGTGAGAAATATGTACTCCCCCAAGCTTAGGCTTTTGGCCTAAGTTGGTCTATGGCCACAGCTCGAAGTAACCCTCTCCTGGATACTACGAAGCGTCCTGAGGGTTTCACTGGTCGTAGAGCTCCTGTGGCTCCCACTGATAAATAGGCTCCTAATATGGCTCAGGTACTGTTGTGGGCTCAGGTACTGGGGGTTGTGTCAGACCCTAGTGTGCGTAGATGTCCTCGGCATAATAGTATACCTGCCTGAATAAAGATTGAACAAAGAAGGTGCGGGCAAAGTAATAATCTCATGAGTTCCCTGGCTAAATACTAAGTTGTAACGCAATCGCCTATGCTTATCCTTGTTAATAAAATGATGCGCTACCATACTAGCATAGTCTAAAATTTTAGTAGGTAGCAGCCTCTCCTCCGCCTCCTCATGCCTAATAGGAATCTCAAAATGTTTAGCGAGGCGGGAGGCATAAATTCCACCAAAAATAACACCCTTCAAACGGTTTGTGTGTAACCGTCGAGCAACCATACTGCCCAAACAAAAAGTTCTATCAGCATATAAAACATGGCGCAAAATAGCAAGATTGGGCACACTGAGTGCTTCACTCTCCCCTCCCATAGTAGTTTCAAAGATAAAATCATCCATGTCTCTAGTACATGAGTCACTATGACTACCCTCATAAGGTATTTGCAATTGCAAAAATCATATAGTGTCATTTCCTTAGGCACATCATAGAGGTTAAATTCTACCATGGGTGGTTCCTTCCTAAGATAAAATGAAAGCTTTGCACGAAGGTATTAGTGAGTAGGAGGTATTGATCACACTTATCTTTGAGGAAGGGAATGATGCCGGCATTGTGCGCCAAGTAATAGAAATCCTCATAAATTCCCGCCTCCTTCAAGAATGTGTCACACGGCCACTCACACGGAAGATGGTATTTCGGCTTCTCCTTCGGTGTTTCCTCCGAATTTCAGACTGATGAGCCCATTAACCACCTCCTCATGGTTTTTCTTTTCTCTAAAAAATTCTGAAATTTTTAGTAACTCGAAATAAAAGTAAAAATAAACTCAACAAAATCGATAGTAACTACTCCGACAAGTGTCTAGAGGCCATATCATGCACCAAAACTAGTTTGAACCATATAAATTTGACATGCAATCAAGAACATGGTCACCAACAGATGCTGATTGTGCCAATAATAAACCACTAGAACAAAAACTAATTGGACCAACTGAGGAGTCACATACCGATGAACAATCCCCCAAAACAGTTTCAGAAATGGAGTTTCGAGCAAGGAGATAAAAAATGGCAGCAAGATGAGCAAGAACACGGGTTTGAACAAGCAAGTGATTTTTCTAGAGGAAGAAGAAGAGCATGGGTGGCAATAATAAGTGAGGGGCCTACGTGGGCCCCACAAGCTTGTTGGGCGCGCCCAGGGGGTGGGCATGCCCTGTGAGCTTGTGGCTCACAGCTGCACCCCCCTGGGGTGTGTTCAGTGCCACTATTTTTATATTTTGCAGAAAAATCATATTAATTTTTTACGGCATTTGGAGAACTTTTATTTTCTGGTCATTTTTATTGCGTAGAAAATTGAGAAAATATCATAATCATGGCATTTCTACTTTATTAGTTCTAAATAATAGAAAGTAAAAAGTGGGTACAGAAAGTTGTGCTTACTAAATTCATCGACCACATGCCCGTCAAAAGGAATCCTCTAATAAGGTTGATCAAGTCTTATTAACAAACGTCTTCCGAATGACATGAAACTGGAGAATAATTGTATAACACTAGGTTACCTCCACGGGAATATGCATGTCTCCAACAATAAGAATTTCATACTTCTTTTGACAGTAGGAAGAGGGAGTTCAAAACCTCCAATTGTGATTGTTGAAAATTTTCCAATAGAGTTGATGCTATTCACTTGAGGTTGTTTCTTCGAAAAGTGTACCGTGTGCTCATTACCATTGACATGAAAAGTGACATTGCCTTTGTTGCAATCAATAATAGCCCCTGTAGTGTTCAAAAAGGGTCTACCAAGGATGATCGACATACTGTCATCCTTGGGTATACCAAGAATAACAAAGTCTGTTGAGATAGTAACGTTTGCAACTACGACAGGCACATCCTCACTAGTACCAATGGGTATAGCAATTGATTTATCAGACATTTGCAAAGAGATTTCAGTTGGTGTCAACTTATTCAAGTCAAGTCTTCGATACAAAGAGAAGGGCATAACACTAACACCGGCTCCTAGATCACATAAAGCAGCTTTAACATGGTTTCTTTTAATGGAGCATGGTATAGTTGGTATTCCTGGGTCTCCTAGTTTCTTTGGTATTCCACCTTTAAATTTATAATTTGCAAGCATGGTGGAAATTTCAGCTTCCAGTATCTTTCTTTTATTTGTGACAATATCTTGCATATACTTAGCATAAGTGTTGGTGCAATATTTGCCCTCCTATGATTTGGAGATTGTTGACAGAAACAGGCATGGACTGATTTGTTTTGCTAGTGCATATAGAGAGAAATATTCCATGTAGAACCGAAGAGAATGATGTCTCCGGTGTCAAGTTCGAGGAACTTCACTGAAGAATATCTGTGTTGTAGAGAAGAATGAGCTACATATGTTGAACACATGTAGGTGAGAAGATAGATGTGAAGGAATTAACAATCAAAAATTTATTGTTGATGTGAAGCAATTGGTTCAGAGATTTTGTCCGAAGAAATTAGATGCAGCGAATGGAAGTCGAAGAGAAAGTGAAGATGTAGTATTCATTTTGTTGTTCTCTTGCATTTATTTGAGTCATAGGACCTCCGTACTATTAAGAGGGTATAGGTTCTCGATGCTTAGATCCGCTGTGATGCTTAGCCCAAAACCTATATGAGACCAACAGAAATCTCTTTATGCTTTGAATGATTACCTACCAACAGTAGACGTTGTTCTTCATGTTGCAGAAGATATCTTTTGAATTGAGGAGTTAGCACTACTTGCTCAGCAAGGAATGTTGTCATTGTGCTTAATTTCCGACCGTGGTCTCGTGTCGTTCGTCCATTAGCTGCTCCACATGTCCAGTTTGGTCTTTTCCCTTCAGGGAAGGCTGCGGATATAAATAGCCACCCCGTTCCAATGTTGCCCGTTGGCTGCTCCGCTTAAGATTTCATGAAGATTGATTGAGCAACCCCTCTCCGAGTGATATGATTTTAAGATCCAACGAGAGAAAAATCAAGAGCCCAAACTTAGACAGTGGTAGAGCATCACAATAGTTCTGAGTTAGAGTTCTTGTACCTATTACTCCTGAGAGGTGCGCACTCTCTAGATGAATAGGTGTCGGCTCGAGTGTTGAAGAGTTATTGTCTTCACCAAGAAAGATCTTCAGCAACCAATAGTAATTGGGGTCTGCAAAGAGGGTTTGTTGAAGGTTTGGAGATCGCCGAGAAGTATCTACCACGAGTGAAATCAACTAGAGTCTGATCAACTCCGAGTTGAAGGAGAATAGGGCAAAGAGAGTTTATCTTCTGTGTTAAGTCACAACTCCTCCAACTAGATGTAGCCCTTTGGCAGAAGGGCGAACTGGTCTACCAATTCGATATATTGCCATAGAGGACCACTGGTTCATTCTATTTTAGTGCATTACCTTCAGTTGTTTACATTCGTGCTCTGTGATGATAGTTTATCTGATCAATCATTGGTTGATGCATTTTGATCATATTTGTCATCTCTGTCAATCGCATCTGTTATAGTTCTTCACTCATTGTGATGCATTCTCATCATTCAGTTTAGTTGTCCCAGTCACATATATTTATCCTTGTCTTTATTCTGTCTCGAGTTTTCCCTCGTAGTTCATATCGTGTTTTCATTCATGCTTCTGTATTTGTTCGCATGTTGCATTACCATCATTACTGTCAAACATGTGCTATCTTATGCTCGATATATTATTGCTTCCTACCTTGATACACTCGTTCCTCAATAACGTACTTGTTCTAGTTCTTGTTTATCGAACTTTATTGCACTATTATGTTTGGAATCAAATTCAAAACATTCACAAGAATTTTTGAATCTCCCATTCACCCCCCTCTAGTCGATATACTCTCGGTCCTAACAATTGGTATTAGAGCAGGTACTCCCTGTCTCTGTGTATTAAAGGTCTAGCAACCTTCGAGTTTTGAGTATATTGTATGCAGGTAGATCCTCACACTCTGAAAGGTTTCCTATCTTCGATGGAAATGACTATCTCTACGGGAAAGAGAGAATGAGAATCAGACTTCAAGCTATCAACATAGATCTGTGGCAGATTGTGGAAAATGGATACACTATTTAGCGAGTTGATGATGTCAATTCCGATGACAAAGCTAATCTGCGGTTGAATGCTCAAGCGAAAGATATCATCAGTAGCAGTCTTTCAAAACAAATTTTCATTCGGTTCCAAAGGCTCGACACTGCAAAGCAACTCTGGGATGCCATCAAAAATGCTCATGGACATTTCACCACTAGAACCGATCCTCACACTCAAATGCTTCATGTCATGTTTGCTGGTTTCAGCAGTCTTCGTAAGGAAAGTGTTGAGGAACTCACTGATCATTGACAAATATTGTCGAAAGACTTCATCAATGAGGAGTAACCGATAGAGATGTGGTCAACAAGCAACTGCGTGCTCTTGATGCAACCTTTGATCCCATCGTAGCTGAAATCAAGCAAAGACCAGACTATGAAGAACTTCACTACGTCGAGGTCATGACACTATCGTCCATTCACGAAGAAAAGATGGAACTTGAAAATGGAGATCAAGAAACTTCTTCGAAAAGTGAAGGGGAAATTCTTTCACACTATGGCAGCACACAAGAAGAAGATGTCGAGAATCAACACACTATCACAAGGGAACTTAAAATGCTCATAGAAAGGCTAAGTGATCTTAGAAGACAAAATCTATGCCTCACAAATGATGACGAATTTGACTTGCCCGAATCTTAAAGAAACTTACCTCCGAAAGAAATGAAGTGCTTCAAGTGCAAACAATTCGGTCACCTCATAGCAGACTACACTTACCGGGAAGGAAAACCTAGCAACAGATGGAAATACCTTCACTGCAATGGATTCACTTGAATGATCGTCATACTAAGCCCTCAAAGAAAAATGAATCTTCCTCATCCTCTTCAACAAGACCAGTCACTGACGTGCAAGCCAAAGCAACCATCAAATCCAACATGAAGAAAATACCGTAGCTGAACAGAGTATGTGCTGAAATGAAAATGGAATATGAAGATGAGACGTCCGAATCAGAATCAGATGATGAAGAGCTTCACAGAAGGATAGGAAGGAGCAATGCCTTCGTTGCCTATGAAACATCTAAGAAATCACTCGAATCAGACACTGATGATGATGCTTCAAGTGATGATGAACCAATCGCATTCTGTCTTATGGCAAAGCCATCTAAGGATCAGGTATCAGCAAAATACCAAAAATCTATGAATGGATATTCCCCTGAATACATTGCCTATGCTAAACTAGTTAAGATTGCAAAATCTCAACAAAATGAGCTTGAAATGCTTTAGCAGAATCTTAGGAAAACCAAAGGATTACTGGTCGGAGAGATGGAGAAGAATCAAAAGTTGATCGAAGAGCATGATGCTTTTTCTTCAACAATTGATGATCTGTCCAACCGATATGATTCGCTTACAGTCGACTACAAGAGTTTATCAGATGAACTCCTTAATAGGTATCAAGAACTCGAGTCACTTAAAGAATCTCATAACATGCTTGCGAAAGAAAAAGCTTCTCCCTTTGCTAAGCAATCTAATTGTCTTCCTGATGATTTTGTGCCTCCTTGCTTCAAATGCCTAGAACATAGCAATGTTGATTCAAATGCTGTAACCTCTAATGCTATCATCGAGAATATTGTAGCAATTATGAATGGTAACTCTAACCCCTCTTCCGAGGAATTTGTTGCTATTACAGATGAAAATTGCAGGTTAAAGAACTTGCTTGAGATAGGAATGTTAAGGGGTCTAAAAGGGCATCCAACTCTATGTGATGTGCTCAAGAAGTCTATACTGCACAAAAACCCTCGAAAGGAAGGATTGGGTTTTGGAAGGAAACTCAACGTGGATGGAACCTATTGGACTTCTGAACAGTATCCTCGAACAAGTTGGGTTCTTGCCAAAAGAAAAATTCTCGAACCTGCAATCCTGTCGGGATATAATACTCCCACTATTGTTGCTTCTAACGAGTCTGATGACTCAAGCAACAAATTCTTCAAACAACAGAATGGTAAGGTTTTCGCTTGATATGTTGGGACTCACTATAAGTCTGTTTCACCCAAGTAGCAAATCTAGGTGAAGAAGTGCATCATTGAAAATTTATCTGTCACTTCTAACTTGAATATGCAGAGTGATTCCCCTCCAGGAAATGATTATCATTCGCAGCTTGGCACTAGAAGTTCCTCGAATGGGCATCGGTCAATCCTTCGACAGAAGGAGTACATGTGTACCTCATTGAATCATTATGCTCATGTCTCTAGTTATAATTTTAATGCATATTCTTATGATTACTCTCGCAGTACACAGGCGAACTACAGACCTCCTCAAAGGAATGTTCCTGCTCGGAAAAAGCGAATGAGATTCCCGCCGCCCACGCAAGTGTGGGTTGTGAAAAAGAACTAACCCTTCTTGCAGGTTTTCTCTCAGGAATTCCACCCGCTTACTCTTAGCCCTGAGAACAAGATTGTTGGTGCTTGTGTTTATTTTCTCTCCTTCATGTGTTTGTTTTTAGTTTCGTCGTGTTTATGTTTCGTCTGGTGAACAACTCACTCATATCTCCGTGTGTTGTGTTTCCTATTATGGCTAAGTGTTTTCCTCTTATGGCTAAGTGTTTTGTTTTGGACCCTTTTATCCCTCTATTATTTCTCATCCAATCTATGTTGTCCGTCATAAGCATGCAATTTGATCTGAAGAAAATTTATGTCCGACGTCCTTGGTCGCGAAAGAAATCGACTTCGAACCTTTATCCACTTTTGGCGCTTGCCCTTCTTCAAACCTTTCAGTCTCTCGCTCAGTTTCCTAGTTTTTCACAGAAAACGGTTGCCATGTGCCCATGATCTCCACGATCGTGACCGTGTCCGTCGAATGCGGAACGTCCCGCATTTATGGGTCGTAGATTTCAGAGAGGTGGTTCTACTCACTAGCTATAAATACCCCTCCCGGTGTATTCTTCCTCATTTGTTCCTCAAATCCTCATCCACCTCCTCCCGAGCCTGTGCTCAAAGCAACTCTGATGAGGTGCCTTGCCGTGCAACTCCAGTGAAGTCTCATCACAGCTGATCATGCTGGTGCGGTAATCTTCCCTTGTGCACTGTCGTAGTTGATCCAAGTCGCCAAGTTAGGGCACTTAGACCTTGAACTGCTCCTGTCCTCATCTCTATTCTTAGGGCAGTTTATACCAAAGCTATATTTATTGATTTATCTCTCTGCGTTAGATCTTTGGGTTTCACTAAGATTTAACTGGTGCGATTTGTAGATCTTCCTCGTGCTAGTTCTCCTCGATCTAGGGTGCATGTAAGCTTATCCAAAAGATTAGATAGCCTTTTCACAGGCCTGTACTTTATATGGCTTGTTTAAAATCTATCGAGTATATCATTCTCCAAGTCAACTATGGATTCCTATGCTTCTTGCAAAAACACTCTTTTTCATTCAAAAACACCTTTTGTGCATGTTTATGACCCTGCCCCATTTTCCCTCGTATCTATTCTATTCACACGTTGGTCATGGCACAGAGTTCTGAAGAGCATTCTGGTTGTGAAGGAGAATTGCCTCAGCATCCACAAAGATCTAATCGAATGGGATTGACTGGAGGAGGAAAATCTTTGAAGCCAACCAAAGCACCGAAGAAGAAACCTGAGTCTGAACCCGAAGAAGAAGGTGAGGAAATTCTCTCAGCTCACAGTCAACCCGAGGATGAATTGGTCACAGGCACCCTAACCCTGTTCTCTGATGGAAATCCTAAGAAGGGTGGTCGTGGCAGAGAGAAGAACACATCAGCGGAAATGTATGATCCAGAAGGTCACAAAACTCCACTTGGGGTTGAAACAGCAACTGAACACAACAATAGGCTGCAAAGGATTCGCCGCCACTTGGCGAAGAAATGGTACAACTATGAAAATGTTTGCAAGAAGTATTAGATTTTGTTTGCCTTCACACCTCCATGAAATGACTACATTGCTGAGAATGGCCTCGGCCCTGACGATGAAGAAGTTAGACCACCGCCACCTACAAATGCTCATCCCGACTCACTCAAAACCATCGCTGATTTTACCGAAGAAGTGGCTAAGAGGGCGAAAAGAATAGTGTGAAGCTAGGGAAGTGAAGAAAAACAAAGTTGAAGCTCAAAACATTGCGCTGACTCAGCAAGACGTCCAGAAGAAGAAGGATCGTGCCTCTGCCCGAAAGGAAAGCAAGGCAGGGAAATCAGTTTCCCCTCATGCACCCTGAAAGAAAACCGTTGTCAAGAAAGTTGTTTCTGACTCGTCTGATGAGTCGTCCAGCAAAGGTGTTCCTGATAAAATTCCCATGTATGATAAACATGCCATTCTCGACAAACCATCTTTAAGCCCCCTCACCAGTGAAAGTTTCACCTCCTTCAAGGAAATCACCAAGGCTTGCACCCAGTCCCCTTACTGAGAAACCTTCGGGTTCTACTACTCCAAGAGCCATGACTAATCCTTTAGTGAAGAGGAAGTTGTAGACTGAAGGAAAAGCTGATGCATCTGCCAAGAAGGCCAGGCCAAATGTTCCTGCTTCCATAGAGGAACAAAAGTATGATTTCAAGTTCATGATCGATGTGATTGACAGTGCTACATATGATGCAGACTCTGATGATATAAGTAGTCTGGGACTACCTGATGATGTTACCAAGTTGGTAACAAAGCAATTCATTGAGCTGAGGAAAATCTCCAAGAAGCTGAATCAGGCCATCAAGGACAAGCAATTCCTCGAGCATATGAGGAGAGGCGGCAAAACTAAAGCCGAAAGAAATGCACTGAACAAAGAAATTATTGAACTTACCAAGGCTCTCACTCTCATGAGGAATGGAAAAATTGATGGCACTCGCGGTTGCACATGGAATTGTCTCAGTTGTGTGATAGAAAAAACGAGGAGATTGACTGCAAGGAAAATCTCGCTTGAAGAAGAATCAACACTAGTGCAGAACCGGGCTTTAGTGCCGGTTTGTGACGGCCTTTAGTGCCGGTTGGCGAACCGGCACTAAAGAGTGGGGACTAAAGGTCCCCCCCTTTAGTACTGGTTCGTCATGAACCGGCGCTAAAGTGCAAACACGTGGCATGAGCCAGGCCCGGGTGCGTGTAGGACATTAGTACCGGTTGGTAATACCAACCGGTACTAAATGTTTGGGGTGTTTTTTTAATTTTTGCTTTAATTTTGTGTTTGCAATTTGGCTTTATTTTCCATTTAATTCTTTTTTGTTTGCTGGTATTTCACGATACTACAAATTGTACATGTTATGCATATATATAAATAGATTTTCTCTTACGTAGAACCGCATATATATATAATATATATCATCGAATGTCTCACAGCCAACACCATTAACTATTCACATATACACATGTATATACATATACAATTTCTCCTACATGTTGCCTTGGTGTCTTCGGAGCACGATGACAAGTGGTTCATGGGGGCGGTAGCGGGTAATAGTATTCTCCTTTGGGATCTATGACCTGGTCGAGCAAAAATCCGGCTATTTCCTCTTGAAGTGCTTGTATGCGGTCTGATGGTAGGAGCTTATCCCGCACCGATCTGAACTGCTAAGAAGGAGATCAATATGCATGTGTGTTAGTTGTGTGACTAGATATCGATAATGGTGTGAATAGTGTTCTGACAAACGTACCCAGTCCTGTCTATCAGATCTGCTCCTTTCGCACGTCATCATGCGAATGTTCTCGCAAACATAGTATGCACACAGATTATTCCCCGGCGCCTGCCTCAGGGCCTTTACGAGAATGGAATTGAATCAGATAATGATTAATCAAGCATGATAATTAATTAATGATATTGAAACAAGAATTAAAGAGATGGTAGCTAGCTAGTACTACTTAATTACTTACCAAGGGTCGATGGCAAAACAACTTTTTTGGCCACGTGCCTAGAGTCACCTTGATGAACTTTGCCCATGCCCTGCCCGCCGGCAAAGAAAATTAATAAAGGGGTTATTAAATAGTTCATATCAGGAAATGAAGATATAGTTAATAATGATTGAAATTACCTGTTGACTATCCCCTTCACGATGGTGTAGTCTTTATCTTGTTTAGTTAGTGAGTCCAATAATTCAACTTTTCCTTCCTCAACTTTAATGTCTAACAAGACCCAGTGCCAACTGCATACGCACACGTTTGCATGTCTTAATTAAGCGGGCATGTGCATAAAATTAATCAACTACCATAAACCGTATACACTTAATTATTAACATCTAGCTAGCTAGTAAGCAAAAACAGAATTTGTAGTACAAGACAGTGTGACTCACGGGAAGTTGTAAGGAAGTAGTATATATTCATTGGTATTGAGGCGCTTCAAGAACTCTAGCATGATTTCCTCTACAGCAGCTTGACAATGTTCAATCTGCCATATGTCCTGATTAATGGTATTTGGGTCAATGAACCCAACGCCATAGCGTCCAGCTTTTTTCATTTCATACATCTTCATCCTGCATATAATACCACAGAAAAAGAATATAGTGAGGATAATTACATGTAATGATTGATCAAAATTATCACTACATAACTATAGCTTGAGACTTAAATTACAGAAAGAAATCACTTACAGACAATAGCAACTGACGATAGACTTGTCGAGTGCGTCTTGATTAAATAACTGAAATAGTTCTGGATACTCAATTGCATATAAATCAAATACTAGCAAATATAATTACTCCCAAATTAATCACTATACAAAGCATTGCAAGAGCTAATCTAGCAATGAGAGTTGAAAGGACAAAGTTGCTAACCTTTGTGATCATTTGAATGGATGGGGGCCTTCAAATCTTGACAAATTTTGGGCAAAATTTGTGAGGAGCTCGAGGGGAAAGGGGAAGAACGGAGGAGAAGTGAGGGGAAAGGGGATGAACAGAGTGGCTCGGGTGGACAAAGGGTTTATGTACGTCAACCTTTAGTACCGGTTCGTGCCACGAACCGATACTAAAGGTGCTGGACGGTCCCCAGACTAACAACACCCTGCCACCACCCTCTTTAGTACTGGTTTGTGGCACGAACCGGTACTAAAGGTTCACCACGAACCGGTACTAATGAGGACGATCGGCTAGCCGTTGGAACCGGCACTAATGGACACATTAGTGCCGGCTCGAAACCAAACCGACACTAATGTGTCTCATATTAGGTCCGTTTTCTAATAGTGCAAGGAAGAAGAACGTCAGAAGGGCGGAGCAAGAGCCAGAAAACCAAAAAGAAAACAAAGATCGCCGCCTTCAGACTGTAGCTGTTGATACTCCACTTGATTCAGTTACTGCCTTGCAGCAGGTTCCACCATCTCCACATCACGAATATGAACCCATACAGCAAGCTGATCATATGGAGGTTGTCTTTCCTACTCCAGCAGTTCAAGAACAACCTGATGTGGTTGATATTTTCCTATAAAAGACAGATGAAGGAAATGCTTCGCCCTTGCAGCAAGATCCAACTGATGAAGTTGTTGACGAAGAAATTGAAGTTGAAAAGGCAGATCCATCGCCTCCGAGAAATTTACATGCCAAGCCCTCCCAAACAAATAAGGAGAAGTCTGATAAGAGTGAGGGGGAGCTAAATGCTTCCCGAGACGGAACCACCCTGGTCGCATCATCTGGTGCCCCAACCCAGATGGATGTTGATCTTGCCCCTCGTTCCACTGTTCCACATTTGGAAGAGGAAGAACTAAAATCTGAAGAGGCCATGGCTCATGAAGAAGTTGCTCCACCAATTGTGCCCCAAGCATTTGATAAATAGGTTATTGTGCCTCCAACCAAAGAAAATGCACCAAAATAAAAGGCCCTAGTGCCCGAAGGACAGAAAGTCGTTGAAGGAGTTACAGCGAGCAAATATGATAATCGGTCAAGGATGCCTCGTGCTCCTCTCAAGCCTATTAAGGAATATGTGCCATCACCTAATGATGTTCGGACCTGGATTATGGATGAAGAAGAACTGTTGAGAAACCCACTGGAAACATTTCCTTTGTTTCCTGTTGAGGATGGTCCGAATGGTCCTGCATTTAATGATCATATTCATCTCTCAAAACTTGCATTCTTTGGGACCAGTCCATATGATGGAAAAAGGACTTTGTAGTCACCCAGATTCTAGACAAAGGAACAAGTTGTGTATTATGCTCGGATTCTGTTTGGCAAGAATCGCATTTTCAAGCACAAGATTCTGGATTTCGCAGAGCTCAAAAGTTTACCCTACTTTCATCATACCATTGAGCAAATTGAACTAGTCTTCCTGAAGAGTTTCCTTCATTTCAATCATGGATGGAATCATGAAGTAATCCTTCAGTTCTATGCCACTCTTTATATCTCAGGAGATCTAGCAAATTGTAGTAATTGGATCCTCGAATGGATGACTGGTGAAGAGAAGATCAAATGTCCGATTGGCCAGTTCTTAGCACTGTTGAATCTTTCTTGGTGCAAATTTGATTATGCTCGTGAGCACAGACTGCATAGCTGGGATGTTTCTGAAGCTCAACTTCACCAGCTTATGGACCCCAAACTTGTTGGTGATGAATGCATTGAAGCAAATCCAAAGAATCGGGCTTATGAGAACAAAGTGTTATTTTATATTCTCTGCAACTCCCTCAAGCCAACAAATAGGCCAGAAACCATCAATGGCATTGCGGGAAATGCTCTTCTAGCCACTGCTCAAGGATTCGTTTCAACATTCCAGATCTTTTCATTCGCAACTTGGCCTACGCTGCTCATAGCCCTCAAGCTTTGAATCCATATGCACCTTGGTCATGTTTTCCATTGAGCACCTTAGTTGTCAAAAGTTTCTCTGCCTACATATGCCAAAAGTATTCATCCCACCAGTCTGTGACACTCTGCGGATTGTGAAGGATATCGGCAAAGAGAAGACACCGATTGATACTACCGGCTCTGCCTCTACGTCTGCTTCTGCTCCAAAAGTCAAGAAGGCAAAGGTTGAAATCCCTCGTGAAGAAAGTCCCTCAGTATATATGATTTGTCTTTGCACTCAGCAAGCCCTGGAAAGCCACATCAAGCTCGATCAGAAAGTCAAGCTGGAAATGATGACTGAAATAAATTTGCTTCACAATTACGCTCGCCAAACTCCCCTGCATGAAAAGGAACAAAAGAAGCACTCCTGGACCCTGTTGCGCAAGCATTACTCTCGCAAGCAACTATCTACCAAGGGTATCAAGAAACAATATGATCATTTGGAGTTGTTTGAAGTTCCTCGCATTCGAAGGCAACGCCCGTGCTTCCTCAGCGTTCTGCATCCACTAGCATGATGTTTGTCGAACAAGATGATGACCTCGAAGACACAAGTGGAACACTTATCTTCAAGCCATATGCACCTCACACTACTGCTCCTGAAGCTGATCTCGAATCCCATGCTGCAACTCCTGCTTCGGCCTCAACTATCGCTCGCTCTGTTTCGTCAAGCAGTGCAAAAATTTTGATTATGAGATTCTTCAGACGAGTAGTACCTCGTATGCATTCTCTTTCCTTTTCGACACTTGTCGACAAAGGGGGAGAAGAATATCGAGTGATAGATAATGGGTTATTTTAAGGGTGTTTCCATACGCCATTTTCTTTTCAGTCGAACTGGTTGGTTTTTCGTCGAACTATTTGCTATTGAAACTTATAGCACTGCCTATGGTATTGAAACACTTGGCCGTCACGTACCATTAATAACCCTCCCTGCAATGCTATTTCCTCCCAATTATTCGTTTGCAGGAGATATTGAAAGCTTACTTCCTTGCAATTATTATCCTCGATACTTATCTTTCGTGCAGGGAAAGTAATAACATTTCAAGAAGATTTGGTGATCATGCTTCTCTCGTTGAGATATATCACTCCTTGAAATTATATGTGCCTTAAGTGTACATATTCTATATTTATTATTATTTTCGCTATCTAACTTGGCAGGAGAAGAAAGTTAGCTTCAGATTAAAATTTCTTACGAATCTTTATGTTGTTTTTCCTCGCACATATCCTTTATAACATCTTTGTTGCAAGAAAACTTCGCCTGAAGCATATCTATTGCGAGCAATATACCTATGATTCCCCTGCTCTAATTCTCCTCGAGTATCTAACTTGCAGGGAACTTATATCTCGTGTGGATTCAAATTATGTTTGGAGCAAATCTTCATGACTTATCCTTCGTCACAAATCATTTCAAAGTATTCATTCTATCTAACAAATCTATTTCAAAGATTGCGCGTGACAGGAACTAACTCAGACACTGTTGAGTGCATTGGAAGTGACTCATACGAAGAATAACCTTGCTAACTTCCGAATTCAAATAATGCATATATTTAGGGGGAGCGTGTTTTATCTTCGTAATTATCTCTTGTCTCTCATTATCCTTTGCATTACATTTCATTCCTTATCTGTCTTTCGAAGTGTCCTGTTTTTTCAACAACTATCCAAAAAGGGGGAGATTGTTGGTGCAAAACTTGCCATCCTGTGATTTGGAGATTGTTGATAGAAACATGCATGGACTGATTTGTTTGCTAGTGCATACAGACAGAAATAGTCCATGCAGAACCGAAGAGGATGTTGTCTCTGGTATCAAAGTTCGAGTAACTTCATTGAAGAATATCTGCGTTGCAGAGAAGAATGAGCTACATATGTTGAACACATGTAGGAGAGAAGATTGATGTGAATGAATTAACCCTCAAAAATTTATTGCTAATGTGAAGCAATTGGTTTGGAGATTCTGTCTGAAGAAATTGACTGCAGTGAATGGAAGTCGAAGACCAAGTGAAGATGTAGTATTCATTTTATTGTTCTTCTTTCATTTATTTGAGTTATAGGAGCTCCGTACTATTAAGAGGGGTATAGATTCTCGAAGCTTAGATCCGTTGTGATTCTTAGCCCAAAACCGCGAGACTGACAGAAATCTCTTTATGCTTCAAATGATTACCTGCCAGCATTAGACGTTGTTCTTCGTGCTATAGGAGACATCTTTCGAACTGAGGAGTTAGCATTACTTGCTCCGCAAGGAATGTTACTATTGTGCTTAATTTTCGACCATTGGACTCATGTCATTCGGCCATTCGATGCTCCACATGTCCAATTTCGTCTTTCCCTTCAGGGAAGGCTACGGCTATAAATAATCACCCCGCTCCAATGTTGCCCGTTGGCTGCTCCGGTTAATATTTCGAGAAGATTGATGGAGCAACCCCACTTTGAGTGATTTGAGTTTAAGATTCACTGAGAGAAAAATCAAGAGCCCAAACTTAGACAGTGGTAGAGCATCACAGTATTTCTCAGTTAGAGTTCTTGTACCTATTACTCTTGAGAGCTGCGCACTCTCTAGATGGATAGGTGTTAGCTCGAGTGTTGAAGAGTTGTTGTCTTCAATGAGAAAGATCTTCAGCAACCAAGATTAATTGTGGTTCAAAAAGAGGGTCTATCAAAGGTTTGGAGATCGCCGATAAGTATCTACCACGAGTGAAATCAACTGGAGTCTGATCAACTCTGAGTTGGAGGAGAATAGGGCGAAGAGAGCTTATCTTCTGTGTTAAATCACAACCCCTCCAACCAGACGTAGTCCTTTGGTGGAAGGGTGAACTGGCCTACCAAATCCATTTGTCGCCATCGATCACTACTGATTCATTCTGCTTTACTACATTACCTTCAGCAATTTACATTCGTGCTCTATGACGATAGTTTATCTAATCAATCATTGGCTGCTACATTTCGATCATATCTGTCATCTCTATCAATCGCATCTGTTATAGTTCTTCGCTCACTGTGTTGCATTCTCATCGTTCAGTTTAATGTCCCAGTCACATATATTTATCCTTGTCTTTGTTTTGTCTCGAGTTTTCCCTCGTAGTTCATATCATGTTTTCATTCATGCTTTTGTATTTGTTCGCATGTTGCATTACCATCGTTATTGTCAAACTTATGCTATCTTATGCTCGATATGTTATTGCTTCCGACCTTGATACATTCTTTCCTCAATAACGTACTTGTTCTAGTTCTTGTCTACCAAACTTTATTCCGCTGCTGTGTTTGGGATCAAATTCAAAAAATTCGCAAGAATTTATGAATCTCCCATTCACCCCCCTCTGGTCGATATACTCTCGGTCCTAACAATAAGGACACATTTTCAGAATATTAGTCAAACAAAGACGCAAAAAATACAGGTCTAAGCATTTCAACAAAGAGCTCAAATTCTTCTTCATCCTTATTCTTTGAAGCTTTAGGAGGAAAAGGCATGGGTTTCTGAACCCATGGTTCTCTTTCTTTACCATGTTTCCTAGAAATGAAGTATCTCTTATCATATCATTTATTCTTAGGTTGTGGGTTATCAAGATCAACAGCAGATTCTATTTCCACATCATTATCATTATTAGGTTGAGCATCAGCATGAACATCATCATTATCATTGTCACTAGGTTCATGCTCGTCACCAGATTGTGTTTCGGCATTAGAAATAGAAATATCATTTGGATTCTCAGGTGGGTCTAAGATAGATTCCCTAGAGGCATGCAAAGTCCTATCATCTTTCTTTTCTTTTTAGATGGACTAGGTGCATCAGTATTAACTCTTTGAGATCCTTGCTGAATTCTCTTAGGGTGACATTTAGGATACAAAGGTTCCAAAGTCATTTTACCACCCCTAGTCATAACTCTAACAGCATGATCATTCATATTATTGTTCATCTCATCAAGAAAATCATTTTGAGACTTGATGACTTGTTCTACCTGAGTTTTTATCATGGATGCATGTTTACTCACACCCCTGAAATCATTAACAGTTCTAAACACATAGTCACTCAAGCGTTCAATCATATAAGCATTTTGTTTCAGTTGTCTACTAACATAGGCATTAAAGTTTTCTTGTTTAACAATAAATTTATCCAATTCATCCAAGCATTGACTAGCAGATTTAGTATAAGGAATATCACCTTCATCAAATCTATAGAGAGAATTCACCTCTACTACCTGTGTCAGGGCATCGAGGCCATGTATTGCTTCGATAGGTGGTAAATTCTTGATATCTTCAACTTTAATACCTTTTTATTTCATAGATTTCTTTGCCACTTGCATATCTTCAGGACTAATAAATAGAATACCTCTCTTCTTTGGAGTTGCTTGGGTGGTGGTTCAGGAAGAGTCCAATCATTATCATTACTCAATATATTATTCAATAGTTCTTCAACTTGTTCAACATTGTTCCTTGAAAACACAACCAGCACAACTATCTAGGTGGTTAGAAGCGTCAGTTAGTCCACTATAAAAGATATCAAGTATTTCATTTTTCTTGAGAGGATGATCAGACAAAGCATTAAGTAATTGGAGAATCCTCCCCCAAGATTGAGGGAGATTCTATTCTTCAATTTGCACAAAGTTAAATATTTCCTGTAAAGCAGCTTGTTTCTTATGAGTAGGAAAATATTTTTCAGAGAAGTAGTATATCATATCCTAGGGACTACGCACACAACCCGGAGCAAGAGAATTAAACCATCTCTTAGCATTACCATTTAATGAGAAAGGAAACAACTTAAGAATATAGTTGTAGCGAATATTTTCCTCATGAGCAAATAGGGTGGCTATATCATTCAGTTTAGTAAGATGTGCCACAACAGTTTTAGTTTCATAACCATGCAAAGGATCAGATTCAACCAAAGTAATTAACTAAGGATCAACCAAGAATTCATAATCCTTGTCAGTAACAAAGATAGGTGAAGTAGCAAACTTAGGATCATATTTCATTCTAGCATTCAAAGATTTTTCTTTCAACTTGACTAGTAATTTCTTAAGATCATCTCTATCCTTACAAGCAAGAAAATCCCTAGCTACCTCTCCATCCATAACATAACCCTTAGGTATATTAGGAAATTCATATCTAGGAGAGCTAGGTCTAATAGGTGTTTAAAATTTTTCAGTTTCAGAGGCTTCATCAATTTCAGTAATTTCATCAGTTTCAACATTCTCAATATATTTAGCTCTAGCAAGTTGTTCATCAAGGGATTCACCTAGTTGTGACGCCCGGATAATTAAGCTACAACAACCCTCTGCTAATGATGACATGTCACTTCGATTACTATTGCTAATCTCGCGTTCATTCGAAACCGATTCAAATTCAAATTTAAAACAAAGGCTAACAACAAAAGTTTTCAAATATTAAAACTAAATTGTTCGGGTTGTGCCAAATAATGCAGAGGTACTTATGATGGAGAAGCCACATTTTTCTAAAATATTTAAATGCACTTAAGTAATTAAAACAATAGGTAAAACAATTAAATAAATACCTTTTTGATTTTATAAAATACTAAACTATTTTGTTCAGGGGTAAAACTTTTGTGGCAGTAGTTGGAATTTTAACTCTATTTTAGTTGGGGTTTTCTTTTGGTAAAAAAATAAACTGTTAAGAAATAAAAGGAAATAGAAAAGAACAAGTATAAAAAAATAAAACATAATAAATAAAAGGCCAAAAGGCCCCCCTTCCACCGGGCCTCGGCCCAGCCACATGCCAGGCCGGCCCATCCCCACTCCCTTAACCCCCTTGGTGCCGAAACCCTAGGCACCGACACCCCCACTCCCCCCACTCGCGCCCCCACTCTCCCTTCCCCCGATCCCCTCCTGGATCGGGATCGATCCTCGACCCCATCCCCAATCTCGCCGCCCGTCGCCCCGCTTCTACCTCACCGGCGCCGCCTCCTCGTCCTCCTCCCCGTCGGAAACGCCCCGAGCCCGGAGCCGCTCGACCCCGACGCCAGCACCTCCCCCGAACGACGCCGCCCCGTGCTGGGCTTCCTCCTCAGCCCCGCCGTCGCCGGCCATCGTCGCCGCCCGGAGCCCCACACCTCGTCGGGACCTCATTGCCGGCCTGCGTCCCCTCCGCACATCGTCCCCGACCTCCGTCGAGCCCGCTGCCCAGAACCCTACGCCCCCCCGTGAGCTCCCCCTCTACCTTCTCCTTCCTTTAAATCGTCGCGGTCCCCGCCGATCTTGCCCACGGTTGACGCGCTCCGGCCGCATCCTGTGCGCGCCGGCCTTGCCTTGTCCGTCTCGACGCACCGTCCCGGCGCCACGGCACAGCCCGCATCACCACAGCCTCGCCTCGCCGTGGCACTGACTGGCCGCGCCCAGTCCGGGCGCTCGCGCCCACGCGCCGTCCAGCCGCCGCCCTGGCCCCCGTGCTGAACTCCGTCACCATACGCCGCGGCCACTGCTGCATCTGCGCTGCCCGGCCCTTGCCAAGTCGGGCGCCGCTAGCGCCCAGCGCCCGCTCACCCGTTGCGCCCGAACCCGCCAACGCCGGCGCCCACTAAGGCCCTGGGGCCTATGATAGAGGGGCCCCACGCCCCAGAACATTTTTAGAAGAAACTAAAAATAAAAATAAATTTAATTAATTAATTAGTTAACTAAATTAATTAAGTTAATTAATCCTACTTAATTAGTCTAAATTAACCTGTTAGTCTAACTAAGCAGTAATAAGTTTAACTAAACACTAGTTACCTAAACAGAGTATGACAGGTGGGTCCCACTGGACCCACACGTCAGTTTGACCAGTCAACACCTCTGTTGACTACTGACGTCATGCTGACGTCATGATAACGTCAGCATGCATTATTCTGGATAATGTTGAATTAAATCAATTAAGTTCGTTCTAAAAATGATTTAAAACTTTAGAAAATCATATAAAATAAACCATAGCTCAGATGAAAAAACTTTGTACATGAAAGTTGCTCAGAACGACGAGACGAATCCGGATATGCATCCCGTTCATCCGCCACACACCCCTAGCATACCGAACACGCAACTTTCCCCCTCCGGTTCACCGGTCCGAAAACGCCAAACACCGGGGATACTTTCCCGGATGTTTTCCCCCTTCACCGGTATCACCTCATACCGCGTAAGGGCACCCTAGCACCGATACATGTCATGTCATGCATCGCTTTGCATCGGTTTGCTTAAATATTTATTGTTTCCTCCCCCACTTCTCTTGCTAGACACCGAGACCGACGCCGCTGCTACCCAGTACGACTACGGAGTTGACGACCCCTCTGTCTTGCCAGAGCAACCAGGCAAGCCCCCCCTGATCACCAGATATCGCCTATTCTCCTCCATACTGCTTGCATTAGAGTAGTGTAGCATGTTACTGCTTTTCGTTAATCCTATTCTGATGCATAGCCTGACATTGTTGCTACATCTGTTGATACCTTACCTGCAATCCTAAATACTTAGTATAAGATGCTAGTTTATCATCATTGGCCCTACATTCTTGTCAGTCTGCCTTGCTATATTATTGGGCCGTGATCACTCGGGAGGTGATCACGGGTATATACTATACATATATACATACTACAGATGGTGACTAAAGTCGGGTCCGCTCGAAGAGTACCCGCGAGTGATTCACGGATTGGGGACTGAAAGGACCTTTGTCCCGACGGCCCTCTGTGTGGATCTTTGTGGCAGAGCGACAGGGCAGGTTGAGACCACCTAGGCGAGAGGTGGGCCTGGCCCTGGTCGGCGTCCGCGGTTGCTTCATAATAACACGCTTAACGAGATCTGGGTATTTGCTCTGAGTCTGGCCATTTGGTCTATACGCACTAACCATCTACGCAGGAGTAGTTATGGGTATCCCGGCGTCGTGGTATCAGCCGAAGCCTTCGTGACATCAGCGACTGAGTGGCACGCGCCGGATTGGACTGGAACGCCACTAGGCTAGGTCTGCTTCCGGCCGCGTACGCAACGTGCAGGTGTGCTAAGGGCGATGGGCCCAGACCCCTGTGCGCTTAGGTTTAGACCGGCGTGCTGACCTCTCTGTTGTGCCTAGGTGGGGCTGCGACGTGTTGATCTTCCGAGGCCGGGCATGACCCAGGAAAGTGTGTCCGGCCAAATGGGATCGAGCGTGTTGGGTTATGTGGTGCACCCCTGCAGGGAAGTTTATCTATTCGAATAGCCGTGTCCCTCGGTAAAAGGATGACCCGGAGTTGTACCTTGACCTTATGACAACTAGAACCAGATACTTAATAAAACACACCCAGACAAGTTCCACAAACAACCCGGTGATCGCTTTTCCACAGGGCAACGAGGAAAGGATCGCCGGGTAGGATTATGCTATGCGATGCTACTTGGAGGACTTCAATCTACTCTCTTCTACATGCTGCAAGACGGAGGCTGCCAGAAGCGTAGTCTTCGATAGGACTAGCTATCCCCCTCTTATTCTGGCATTCTGCAGTTCAGTCCACCGATATTGCCTCCTTACACATATACCCATGCATAAGTAGTGTAGCTCCTTGCTTGCGAGTACTTTGGATGAGTACTCACGGTTGCTTTCTTCCCCCTTTTTCCCCCTTTTCCTTTCTTTCTGGTTGTCGCAACCAGATGCTGGAGCCCAGGAGCCAGACGCCACCGTCGATGACAACTACTACACTGGAGGTGCCTACTACTACGTGCAGGCTGCTGACGACGACCAGGAGTAGTTAGGAGGATCCCAGGCAGGAGGCCTGCGCCTCTTTCGATCTGTATCCTAGTTTGTGCTAGCCTTCTTAAGGCAAACTTGTTTAACTTATGTCTGTACTCAGATATTGTTGCTTCCGCTGACTCGTCTATGATCGAGCACTTGTATTCGAGCCCTCGAGGCCCCTAGCTTGTATTATGATGCTTGTATGACTTATTTATACTTTTAGCGTTGTGTTGTGATATCTTCCCGTGAGTCCCTGATCTTGATCGTACACGTTTGCGTGCATGATTAGTGTATGATTGAATCGGGGGCGTCACAAGTTGGTATCAGAGCCGACTGCCTGTAGGAATCCCCTTTCCAACTCCTTGGCTGAAGTCGAGTCTAGTTATTACAAAACTTTTACTAACATGGCTGTGCGGCTTACGGGCCCACGTCGCCATTGGGTGGTATTAGGATCTTTTACTCCTCGTCTATACTCTGGGACTCTGATCTCTCTTCTACTCGGGTTAAATGATTTTGCTAAATCTGACTCTAGGTTCTCGTAACTACTTCCTCCCGGAGAGCCCCTTATTACATTGATCGCCTGCTGCACCAGGAGGTTTCGAAGATGTTATTCGTTGTTTTCCCGAGACGCTTGTGCCGACCATTTTTGCAAATTCCCTACCCTATTATCTTTATGGATAACTGAACACACTTGACTACATTCAGTCCTTACAAGATGCCCCGAACTGCTCTCCAATTGTTCCGAAAATCCTTTGAGCTTACTGCCCTGCAGTTCTTGCCTAATGAATAACCCCTACGGATAATTCCTCGCACTTATCGAGTATCCGCTCATCCCCAGTTGTTAAGGTGTTTCACAAAAGTCTTCGAAGTGCCATTCGACCTTTCGAAAACCCTGAGTAGCCTGTTTCTCTTGAAATTCTTGCTTGCTTGTATTTTGGTTAATACCATAAGTCTGGTAATCTTATTGGCATCTTTTGTCACTATCATTTTGCGTCCCTTGATTCAATATGTTGCGAATGCACGCAATCATCAGTTGATCCTTATAAAGTATCTTTCCGGCTCAGACGTCTTTCAAACATGAGCTGGTTCTCAGCCAATCAGATTGCCATCGATTGTACTACTAAGACTATTCAACTTATCCATCCTTGATCAGAGCGGTTGCTCCTGATCCTTGATTTGAAAATCATAATTCCTTTGTTATTTAAACGTTGAATTATTCAGATGTTCTATAAACCGATGCATTTGCATTCTTTCTTCCTCTGATTGGGTATCGATACTCACATCAACTCCATTGTGGATCGCCATATCCACTGTTGGATTATTATCCGACAGTGTCCTTCATAATTAATCACCTTGTGAGTTCTTTCTCCGATACATAATGCCTTTGGTAAATTGTATCCTCTCCTTTTGCCAACCATGCTCTGCTTTTGAGCTGGTGATATTTACTCTTGAAACTTGTGGTATATGTTCCTAAGATGCCCTGATGGGTTGAACCTATGCCTTCCTCACTATGTGTGAACTCGGAAGTTTTCACGGGTCATACTCATCTGGTATTTCACCAGGTAAAACTTTCAACACTAATGCCATTATCGAAACGAGAAGTGAATGTAAGGTTATGCTTTGGAGAAGTGGGAGTCGACCTTGAACTTTGTGTCCATGCCCATGGACCCGAGGTGGAACTTATCATGGAAGCTTCTCGTAGTAATAATAATTCCCTTGTTATAACTTCTTCTGTTACCTATGCTTGGTCTTTTGCGACCGTTGTTTTGACCATATTGTTCTTCTTTGATCCCATTTCTTGGACAAGTTTAAGTGCTTGCCTTCTGCAAATGATTTCACTTGTCCAACCTCTATCCCGCTCTACCCTTGAGTATACCCTCTGGTACCGCGAGAATATCATGGAACTACATAACTTCTTATGGGTTCTTCATCAACTGTTATTTCTCACCGATTCCAATTTTCCTGGGTTCTGGGTTGTTGTCAACCGAGAACACTGATAAGTGAATCAATTCCGCACTTCGGTTCAATAAATCTAAGTATTCTTCATTGCTTATGCGTTTATTAATCCTTCAAGACATTGCTAGCCTGATCGGCTATAGCATTATTGTGCTAAATTTTAACTGTGCTACCTGGTCCTTCTTTCCGGAGCACAATTTTTGACGATGAGCTAAGCTTATGCCCATGTTCCTCGTCATATCATTTCTTCTTGAACAACAAACTTGATTTCGAGTTTGTGTCGTACCCTTGGTTCCAATAGCCTTTCGCTTCATCATTCCCGTGACTTGATGTCATCACCGGTTGATTACATCTTCATGAAATCTCTCAACAAATGTGTCATGATCATCATCAGCATTCTGAGATCTTTTAGGATATCAATTGAATTCATGATGAGGAATACCATCCTTGCCCTCGATGAATTTTATTATCATCGACCACTTTATTGCCTTCCCACCAACACAGCTTCTTCGTGTTTGGTGTTATACCTTGAGTTCCCTGCCAACCAGCAATTGTTCTTCTTTACTCGGAACATTACCATCTCTTATGTCATCAATGTTGTGAGAATTACACCACCTCTTAAGGATTTATGATACGGTGATTCTTCTCGCCATCACCATTCTTTTCTTGGTCCCCGTGTTGAGTGAACTCTGTTGCGCAAATTTAATATCTCTAGCAACCCTATTGCTTCGAAATTATTGCACAATAATTCCAATTTGGTGTGTTGGTTGCTCAATCGCCATTCCGACGTTGGTCGTGCAACCCAACCCATATTTCGGGTGCACCCTCCAGTCAATGTTTAATTGTGTATGTTTTCCTCCAGCATACATCATTAAGTCATCTGATCTGGCTAATGTTATCTCCTTGTTCACATAGTTGTGAAAATCCATCGTGTTGGAATTCTTGATGAATTGTCGCTGAGTCTATCAGCTAACTCCTCACTCTCTCCTTGGTTATTGATGAACTCTTGTAACAGAAATCACTTCATAGTTCATTTCCCGAGAATCTTACAGTGTCATCCCGTCAATTTGTGTTGCACCTTTCTTCTCAGGCATCCTGAGTCTGAGGTATCCTGACACCAATCAGATCTGAATCTCGGTCAGAAATGATGGTTGGAATATATTTCCAAGAGTTATAACATTGGTCTTTTAATTGACCCGGTAAGATGATGTCATGCCTAGCACACATGGCCGTAGGACCTATTCTTCCATGAGGAAAACGTAAGACTTATTCTATAAGTTGTTCCTGATGGGTCATTGGTGTATCCTAAATCTAACCCATATATGATGACCTTGTCAATGCTATGTCGAAGCATGTATGTGGTACTCTGATTTTTTTTATATGAGAACATTTGCAGCACAATGCTAAATTTTCTTTATCAAAATTTATCCAAACACCGTTGTATGGGTAATGTCATGAAATTTCTCCCCCCTTACCTAAATGGTTTTCTACTTCATATCCTACCATGGATATCATGCTCTGCTTGCCCTTGGAAAGGATATACCCCTGAAATATGTGTTTAAACACATTTTCCTTTCCATTGTTCTGTTTAATCTGATAATCATGTTTTCCTTTCCATTGGTTAGTTTAACGTTTCTTGTGATCTATATGATCTAAGCAGTAATATTCTCCTGTTTATGTAAACACCTCGGTGTATAATTTTGTCAGCAAGACCCTGTTGTTTTTTTGATGCCATTTCGATAACCACCGATGGCTGAGAACTTTGCCAATTGGTTCGCCTCGTTCAACGAGCATGAAAATTGCTCCCTTCATTCCCCGTCATTGGTATCGACATTGTTGCCGGCATATTTGGCAAGCTATTCACTGACATGCCTCCCTGTCGCGGCTGTGCAAGATGTCACCACCCTTCCTATTTTCAACCCACATGGTGGGCCCATAACCCACAGGTCCACTGGATGGAAACCTGACTCTTCCTTACAACCCGGATTCTAATGTATCCTGTGCACCTGGCTTCGTATGTGATTCACGAGCTAAAATCTATACCATTATTCATCCTGGAATCAAACACCATATTATTCTCGTTGTTCAAACCCCCATTCCAGCTTCTGTCTAGTCATCGAATGATTGCCTAACCGTTTGAAACTTTGGTACCATCGTATATTGCAATCAACGACTTCACTGAAATACAACTCGTGGGGTACCTCGTGTATTTCCCAGCTTTGTGGAGATGCGATCTTCCGGAGTTTTTCCCCTTGGTTGCGATCGTAGGACGATGGAGATCCCGCAGGAAGGATGACGACTTGATCATGGTGACTTGAAGCAGAGAAATGAAGACATCAACGAAAGGGATCAACCTCTTCGAAAGGGCATCCAAGACTGAGAAGACTCGTTAGATTTTCGCTACCATCACTTTCCCCCCCTTACTCCACCGCTTAAATTTCGGGACGAGATTTCTTGTAGTGGAAGAGAATTGTGACGCCCGGATAATTAAGCTACAACAACCCTCTGCTAATGATGACACGTCACTTCGATTACTGTTGCTAATCTCGCGTTCACTCGAAACCGATTCAAATTCAAATTTAAAACAAAGGCTAACAACAAAAGTTTTCAAATATTAAACTAAATTGTTCGGGTTGTGCCAAATAATGCAGAGGTACTTATGATGGAGAAGCCACATTTTTCTAAAATATTTAAATGCACTTAAGTAATTAAAACAATAGGTAAAACAATTAAATAAATACCTTTTTGATTTTATAAAATACTAAACTATTTTGTTCAGGGGTAAAACTTTTGTGGCAGTAGTTGGAATTGTAACTCTATTTTAGTTGGGGTTTTCTTTTGGTAAAACAATAAACTGTTAAGAAATAAAAGAAAATAGAAAATAACAAGTATAAAAAAATAAAACATAATAAATAAAAGGCCAAAAGGCCCCCCTTCCACCGGGCCTCGGCCCAGCCACATGCCAGGCCGGCCCATCCCCACTCCCTTAACCCCGTGGTGCCGAAACCCTAGGCACCGACACCCCCAATCCTCCCACTCGCGCCCCTACTCTCCCTTCCCCCGATCCCCTCCTGGATCGGGATCGATCCTCGACCCCATCCCCAATCTCGCCGCCCGTCGCCCCGCTTCTACCTCACCGGCGCCGCCTCCTCGTCCTCCTCCCCGTCGGAAACGCCCCGAGCCCGGAGCATCTCGACCCCGACGCCAGCACCTCCCCCGAACGACGCCGCCCTGTGCTGGGCTTCCTCCTCAGCCCCGCCGTCGCCGGCCGTCGTCGCCGCCCGGAGCCCCGCACCTCGCCGGGACCTCATCGCCGGCCTGCTTCCCCTCCGCACATCGTCCCCGACCTCCGTCGAGCCCGCTGCCCAGAACCCTACGCCCCCCCGTGAGCTCCCCATCTGCCTTATCCTTCCTTTAAATCGTCGCGGTCCTCGGCGATCTTGCCCACGGTTGACGCGCTCCGGCCGCATCCTGTGCGCGCCGGCCTCGCCTTGTCCGCCTTGACACACCGTCCCGGCGCCACGTCACAGCCCGCATCACCACAGCCTCGCCTCGCCGTGGCACTGACTGTCCGCGCCCAGTCCGGCCGCTCGCGCCCACGTGCCGTCCAGCCGCCGCCCTGGCCCCCGTGCTGAACTCCGTCACCGTACGCCGCGGCCACTGCTGCATCTGCGCTGCCCGGACCTTGCCAGGTCGGGCGCCGCTAGCGCCCAGTGCCCGCTCACCCGTTGCGCCCGAACCCGCCAACGCCGGCGCCCACTAAGGCCCTGGGGCCTATGACAGAGGGGCCCCACGCCCCAGAACATTTTTAGAAGAAAATAAAAATAAAAATAAATTTAATTAATTAATTAATTAACTAAATTAATTAAGTTAATTAATCCTACTTAATTAGTCTAAATTAACCTGCTAGTCTAACTAAGCAGTAATAAGTTTAACTAAACACTAGTTACCTAAACAGAGTATGACAGGTGGGTCCCACTGGACCCACACGTCAGTTTGACCAGTCAACACCTCTGTTGACTGCTGACATCATGATGACGTCAGCATGCACTATTCTGGATAATTTTGAATTAAATCAATTAAGTAAGTTCTAAAAATGATTTAAAACTTTAGAAAATCATATAAAATAAACCATAGCTCAGATGAAAAAACTTTGTACATGAAAGTTGCTCAGAACGATGAGACGAATCTGGATACGCAGCCCGTTCGTCCGCCACACACCCCTAGCATACCGAACACGCAATTTTCCCCTCCGGTTCACCGGTCCGAAAACGCGAAACACCGGGGATACTTTCCCGGATGTTTTCCCCCTTCACCGGTATCACCTCATACCGCGTAAGGGCACCCCTAGCACCGATACATGTCATGTCATGCATCGCTTTGCATCTGTTTGCTTAAATATTTATTGTTTCCTCCCCCTCTTCTCTCGCTAGACATCGGGACCGACGCCGCTGCTACCCAGTACGACTACGGAGTTGACGACCCCTCTCTCTTGCCAGAGCAACCAGGCAAGCCCCCCCCCCCCCTTGATCACCAGATATCGCCTATTCTCCTCTATACTGCTTGCATTAGAGTAGTGTAGCATGTTACTGCTTTTCGTTAATCCTATTCTGATGCATAGCCTGACATTGTTGCTACATCTGTTGATACCTTACCTGCAATCCTAAATACTTAGTATAGGATGCTAGTTTATCATCATTGGCCCTACATTCTTGTCAGTCTGCCTTGCTATACTATTGGGCCGTGATCACTCGGGAGGTGATCACGGGTATATACTATAAATATACACATACTACAGATGGTGATTAAAGTCGGGTCTGCTCGAAGAGTACCCGCGAGTGATTCACGGATTGGGGGCTGAAAGGACCTTTGTCCTGACGGTCCTCTGTGTGGATCTTTGTGGCGGAGCGACAGGGCAGGTTGAGACCACCTAGGCGAGAGGTGGGCCTGGCCCTGGTCGGCGTCCGCGGTTGCTTCATAATAACACGCTTAACGAGATCTGGGTATTTGATCTGAGTCTGGCCATTTGGTCTATATGCACTAACCATCTACATGGGAGTAGTTATGGGTATCCCGGCGTCGTGGTATCAGCCGAAGCCTTCGTGACGTCAGCGACTGAGTGGCGCGCGCCGAATTGGACTGGAACGCCACTAGGCTAGGTCTGCTTCCAGCCGCGTACGCAACGTGCAGGTGTGCTAAAGGTGATGGGACCAGACCCGTGTGCGCTTAGGTTTAGACCGGCGTGCTGACCTCTCTATTGTGCCTAGGTGGGGCTGCGACGTGTTCATCTTCCGAGGCTGGGCATGACCCAGGAAAGTGTGTCCGGCCAAATGGGATCGAGCGTGTTGGGTTATGTGGTGCACCCCTGCAGGGAAGTTTATCTATTCGAATAGCCGTGTCCCTCGGTAAAAGGACGAGCCGGAGTTGTACCTTGACCTTATGACAACTAGAACCAGATACTTAATAAAACACACCCAGACAAGTTCCATAGACAACCCGGTGATCGCTTTTCCACAGGGCAACGAGGAGAGGATCGCCGGGTAGGATTATGCTATGCAATGCTACTTGGAGGACTTCAATCTACTTTCTTCTACATGCTGCAAGACGGAGGCTGCCAGAAGCGTAGTCTTCGATAGGACTAGCTATCCCCCTCTTATTCTGGCATTCTGTAGTTCAGTCCACCGATATTGCCTCCTTACACATATACCCATGCATAATTAGTGTAGCTCCTTGCTTGCGAGTACTTTGGATGAGTACTCACGGTTGCTTTCTTCCCCCTTTTTCCCCCTTTTCCTTTCTTTCTGGTTGTCGCAACCAGATGCTGGAGCCCAGGAGCCAGACGCCACCGTCGACGATGACTACTACACTGGAGGTGCCTACTACTACGTGCAGGCTGCTGACGACGACCAGGAGTAGTTAGGAGGATCCCAGGCAGGAGGCCTGTGCCTCTTTCGATCTGTATCCCAGTTTGTGCTAGCCTTCTTAAGGCAAACTTGTTTAACTTATGTCTGTACTCAGATATTGTTGCTTCCGCTGACTCGTCTATGATCGAGCACTTGTATTCGAGCCCTTGAGGCCCCTGGCTTGTATTATGATGCTTGTATGACTTATTTATGTTTTTAGAGTTGTGTTGTGATATCTTCCCGTGAGTCCCTGATCTTGATCGTACACGTTTGCGTGCATGATTAGTGTACGATTGAATCGGGGGCGTCACACTAGTGGCACAGTTTTATCAAGCAAAGTACTAGCATCATCATAAGTATCATTTATAGTAGAAGTAGCATCATCAATTACTTGTGACATATCAGGATAAATAGCATGTGGTGGTGTTGCAAGCTTACTCCAAACAAAAGGTGAATCAAGTGTGGAGCTAGATAACAGTTCCTTACCTCCCCTCATCTTAGAGGGAACGATCTTGGTTCTATCATCCTTAAGATTCCTCATAGTGATCAATAGATATAAATCCCAAGTGAATCAACAAATATGGCTATGCTCCCCGGTAACGACGCTAGAAAAAGGTCTTGATAACCCACAAGTATAGGGGATCGCAACAGTTTTCGAGGGTAGAGTGTTCAACCCAAATTTATTGATTCAACACAAGGGGAGCCAAAGAATATTCACAAGTTTTAGCAATTGAGTTGTCAACTCAACCACACCTGAAAGACTTAATATCTGCAGCAAGGTGACCAGTAGCAATGTAGTAATGTAGTCTGATAGTAACAGTAACATTAGCAATAGTAATAGTAGCAGAAACAGTAGAAATTTAGTAGTGATCATCAGAGCAGCAACGGCGAAAGTAACTTAGCAAAGATCAATATTTGAAAAACGTAGGCATTTAATCAGCGATGGATAATTTTGTTGGATAATATGCATCATGTAGCAGTTATAACTTAGAGCGACGCAGAACTAGCTCCAATTCATCAATGTAATATAGGCATGTATTTCGTATATAGTCATACGTGCTTATAGAAAAGAACTTGCATGAGATCTTTTGTCCTACTCTCCCGTGGCAACAGGGTCCATAAGGAAACTAAGAGATATTAATGGTTCCTTTTAATAAAGAACCGAAACAAAGCATTAGCACTTAGTGAATACATGAAGTCCTCAAACTACGGTAATCATCGAAAGAATCCCAATTATTGTCACCTTGAGGTATGCAGATCATAACTCGTAAAAGGTGCATATAGCTTGCAACTTAGGATCAAGAACACAAATATATTCATGAAAACATAATAGGTTCAGATCTGAAATCATGGCACTCGGGCCCTAGTGACAAGCATTAAGCACAGCAAAGTCATAGCAACATCAATGTCAGAACATAGTGGACACTAGAGATCAAGCCCTAACAAAACTAACTTGATTATATGATAAATTACATCCAGCCCATCACCGTCCAGCAAGACTACGTAGAAATTACTCGCTCCTGGTGGTGATCATCATGAAATTGGTGATGCAGGAAGGTTGATGATGACGATGGCAATGAATTTCACCCTCCGGAGCCCCGAACGGACTCCAGATCAGCCCTCCCGATGAAGAACAGGAGGTGGCGGCGGCTCCATATCATAAAACATCGTCCAGCAAGCCTACGTAGAAATCCTTCTACCTAATTTTTTTCTTGGCGAATATGTATGTATGGAGTTGGAGTTAGGGTTGCTGGAGGTCCAGGGGGCTCACAAGCCTGCAGGGCGCGCCCTGGGGGTGGGCGCCCCCCTGAGCTTGTGGATCCTGGGTGGCCCACCTCTGGTATATTCTTTAGCTAATATTTTTTTTATATTCCACAAAAATTCTTCGTAAATTTTCAGGTCAATCCGAGAACTTTGACTGCACAAAAATAACACCATGGCAATTTCGCTGAGAACAACATCAGTTCGGGTTACTTCCATTCAAATCATGCAAATTAGAGTCCAAAACAAGAGCATAAGTGTTTGGAGAACTAGATACTGTCACAGCCTGATTTTTGGCCCTTTCTTTTTCTTTGGTTTTTCCAAGGTTTTTGCCTGAGTTTTCTTTTTCCGTGGCTTTGTGGTCTGGAAACTGAAGAAGATGCCCTCTTCTCTGTTTCCAGAGTGGCTTGTCATTCCCAAATCTTTCCCTAGACCCTGTCATTTCCATCCTAGCCCAAATCCCAATATTCTTTTTATTGGGAATATTCCTTTTCTATTCAAGGAATAACTCATATTGCCCTAGGTTGTGAAGCAACCTATATTTCCATCACTCCTAAAAATTCCCAAATAATTCTCATAATTTTTTTGGGTCATATCTTGATCAAATATTGCAAAACTGTTCATTGCCATGTTCAAAAGTAATCCTCCAATAATTCATTTCCTATTCTGCCCTAAATGGCACTTTGTGAAGGAAGTGTCATTTATATTTATCCTATTGACTCCCAACATCTTTGGGCATGTTTATATGTCCAAATAATTGCCCCATGCACAAGTTCAAATTTATTTGCTGAGCCAATCTTCCTCAGTGAATTTTCAAAGTTTTTTGTCAAATAGAAGGCTTTGTGAAGGAAGTACTAGCTAGGAGTACCCAAATGAGTTGAACTTTGGCACACTCCTTAATGTGCTCATATTAACCCCCTCCAACCATTTTCAGCCCAATCCAATCATCTATGTGAGCACAAGAGCCAATCTTTATTTCTGGCAATATTTTCAGGTTGTGAAGCAAGTATATTTTATATTGCTTCAAAAATCCTGAGAAATTACCAGATCATTCTTATACC
Source organism: Triticum timopheevii (assembly GCA_963921465.1). NCBI lineage: Eukaryota > Viridiplantae > Streptophyta > Magnoliopsida > Poales > Poaceae > Triticum > Triticum timopheevii. The sequence continues at coordinate 209,824,429 of OY997270.1, forward strand.
CATAAAACATCTCTCCACCCATTTTTGAATCATTCCATTGATCCATTTAACCACCATAATTATTTCAAGTTTCTGCCGAGAGAAGATGTTTGTGAAGCAAGTGCTATTTTGGCTTGTCCATTTGGCATGAGCTTTTTACATCATCTTCATATGTCCAAATGACTAAGTTTTGACCAATTTGAGCTCAAGTGGACACTCCATGTGAGTGCATCTTGCTGATCTTCATTTCTGGTCCAAGTATGCAGTTGTGAAGCAACTGCAGTAAATCTTGATCATTTTACCCTCAACCTCCCCAGGACTGTAGTCCTTCCTATCATAAACATCCCAGACATCTTGTTTGGCCTCCAGTAATGCTCAGTTGATCTCATTGAGCTGATGAAGTTTACTGCAGTAAACTTCAGAGGGTTATTTCTATTTGACAATAGCCTCATTCACCTTGTTACCACCTCAGCTCAAACCACCATTCGAAGGACTTACCACTAGACAACGTTTTCTAGTTGTTGGCCTCCCGGACATGCCAGCACTGGTGGTGACCACCGTTTTGGCATGCCATGAGCGCGTCCAGTGGCCGTTTGTGCTCGGGCCCCTCCCCCTCTCGCTTTCTTTGCGCCCGTGAGCATGTCCAGTAGATTGCCCTCATCGTCGTCGTCCTCCTGGAGCCCTCTCCCCCTCCGTCTGCTTGCTCACCGACGCTCGCCGACGAGCGCCCACGGGAGCACAGTGCTCCGACATGCTTTAATGGCGTTCGGCCGTTTCTCCTCTGCGTCCCTCGACCCCTTCTACCCCGTGAGCTCTCTCCTGCTTCCCCCTCCGTCGTTTGCCCCGAGTCCATGCACGAGCACACGCGTCCGCGGCGCCGGACACGCGTCCAGCTCGGCCACCTCGCCCCGCGGCTATTTAAGCCACCCCCGAGGCCGTCCGAGCTCACCACTGGACTCCCCGCCCTCCTCTAGCCCCGCCTAGCCACTAGCCCGAGCCCCTGGAGCTCTCTGTGCCCCTCATCGCCGCCATGGCCGCCGCCTCGGCTCGGCTAAATTCGGCCAAAGCCGAGCCCCCCTATCCATTCTACCACCACTAGAGCTCCACCTAGTCCTCGTAGACCCTCCCTGCCCTCTCAGCCCATCGCCGCGCTGTTGCCGTCGTCCCCGAAGATCGCCGCCGCCGGAGCCGGTTCTACCCCCCCTTCGTTGTGGCCACCCCGCTCCTCTCCGGCGTCTCCTCTGCGCGGGGATGGATGCGGCAGTCCACGCCGAGCTCGCTGGTGGCCTCTGTTTGCCTAGAGGTGGCCGGAGTCGCTGGGGCCGGCGCCGGTAGCGCCCCTGCCTCTGCTTCAGTTGGGCCAGGAAGAGGAGCAAGAAGACGAAGGCATTGACCTAGCCAGCTGGCCAGGCGGGCCCCCGCGGCCCCACCTGTCGGCGACCCTCACGCCCGGCCCCGCCTCTGCCCCTTTTGACCGGTCCACGCCACGTCAGAAAAGTGAAGGCGCATTTCCACTTTACGTTTTCGCTGATCGAAAGCGTATTTCTAACTGTGCGCTTCTGCCTTATCCACTCAGGGACCCGACTGTGAATATAATTTTTGTAGAAAAGTCCCTGAACTTCAACCCCTCATAACTTTTTAACCGTAACTCCAAATGAGGTGATACAAACGCTCACTTCTTCATTTCGTCGAGCCCGTTCTGTTGGTCATGTTTTCACTTCGGTTTGACACTGTGAAAATGACCTTGATGCCCTTGCCCTTATTCAGCCCCCTCCGAGAGAGAACGTTTTCCGGCGAATCTTTCCGCGGCTTCACCGCACCTTTCCCCGGTGCCTTCTTCATCCCCAGGCAAGCCACAATACCCACTTGCGTTATAGTCATGCAGTTGCCATGGTTTTCAACTTGAATATTTAATAAATGTTTGCTTGTTGAAAAGATGGTTATCGTTGTTCCTGTGATATTCAGATTTGCTTGTTCACTTTTGTGCTATGTTGTCTTATACTCTGTGATCATGTTATACCTGCTAGTATTACTTTTCATATGATTATGCTGGTTAGTGGTACATGTTGATGTTGGAGTTGATCATGCTAGTCAGTATGCAATGCTCAGTGGATATGATTTATGGTTGATATGGTGGAAAGTTATGTGATACTCTCATGATGATGTTGATATCATGTTCATGTATTATAGTTGGCATCATGTTATTTTATCATGGCTCAGCATATTTGCATTCAAGTTAACCGGATTAAATTGAACTTGAACACCTGTTGGCTGAGTCATGGTGCCGCTGAATCGACGCTGACCAGTGCAACCACGCTTACCGGTATGGGACGGTCCTAACTGGGTCTATGTTGTGCCTCTCGCTGTTGCCTCCAACGAGGGAAGGTTATGGGCGCGTGCTACCCTGATCAGGTAGGCGGAGAATAACCTTGTGAGCCCGTTGTTAAGTTAATTTTGGTACCGGATCCCAGTGTGGATTGTGGCCACGACGGTGGTCGAGGTGTCTAGAGGTAGACACGGGGCCACCCAGGACTAGCCCGGTGGGGTCTGAGTCGGAAGGGCCGGGAGAGTGTCATGGCAGTAGATCGGTTTTGTCGGAACATTGTTGGTCCACCCGAATGGGAGAGTGAGGCCATGGGTTCCGTAGTGTGGGTACAATGTACTAACCTCTGCAGAGTGTATATTAAATATATTGATGGCCGCGCCCGCGAATAAGGGCCCAGGTCGAGAGAAGGTCACACCATGAGTAAACAGTAATAAGAATAATGTGCTTAATAATAACAAGACGGGCCAGGTGTTGGTCGGATTGTGATCGCCGTAAGGATCACGGTTTGGGACGCAGTGTTGGTCGTGGTTGTGATCGCCGTAAGGATCACGGTGGTATCGAGGATACCGAGTCGTTGTATTTTCGTGATGTTGTACGAGAGTCGTGGGTAAAGTTCAAGCTCCTTGTGATTATTTAATGATCGATATGGTATTGTTTATACCAAGCTTGATTGGATCCTAAGATGATTGTGTGATGTCCGAGGTTGGTAAGTGATGCATGTGTTGGTTACGAGGTAACCCGAGCAGAGTAAGTGGTGCATATGGTGTCATCATGTTGCATGCTAGTATTGTTGGATTAATATGTTCATGTTGTGGTAGCTGTATCATGTTTATGTTGGTCATGACATGTTATATTGTGCTGATGATCTCATGTTAATCCATGTTTAACCTGTAATTGCCATGCTGTTGTCTGCCTTGAATGCTTCTGGTTTATTGTGAGCTTGCAAGTACATTCAATGTACTGACATGGCGTGTCATGCCAGCTTGCAGGTCATTCCGGATTTGATTGCTTGTTTGTCGTGGAGTCCTTGTTTGCGAGCTAGGATAGGCGTTCCAGCCAGAGTCCCTGCGGAGTGGAGTTCACCACCGTCATCATTGTTCCGCTGCTAGAGTTATTCCGCTGCTTCGAGTTGTTCTGCTGCTTGCATAGAGCAACTGAGGATGGTGTAGTGTCACTGTACCGATGTTATTCATTGTAATATCGGAGACCTTGTATTCTTATTCGTGTAATAATAAAGAGCTAGTTTGTTCTATGCTAAGCAGTGCCGTATTCCAGAAGACTTCTCCTCAATCTCTGGGCTGGAATACGGGGCGTTCCGGTTTTCTCTGAGCCGGGGTGCCACAGATACGATGGAGAAGTATCATGGAGTCGCTGCTGACTATAGGAATAGTTTGCTTGTTGGGCAACCACACTCTTCAACATCTCGATGGCGTCTAGGGCCTTAATCACAACCAGGGTATTCATTGTGATCGGGAGTGCAGCGAGGTTGGTGGCTGCCGCCAGCAAGTTATCGACGGGATTTGAGAAATGACCCAGTGGTGTCACAAAACGGTCTGGAATCATCCGAACAGGCGATAGGCGCTGGGCCGGCTTGAGCTGGCGCTGCTGAGTCAGCTGACGAGGCTAAGCCGGGGGTGGCCGCCCATCTCCATCCTAGGGTACAACTCGGTTTGGCTGGGGCGCATCTGGAGTCCCAGAGTGCTTGTCCCTGTCCACGGCGCAGGTGTGTTGAATAGGCGTAGAGGCTCATAATCAGGGGGCAGATGACTCGCATGCCTTCTCGTATGAACCACATTTGAAGCGTTTTGTCGTAGGCTGCTACCTCTTGGGCACTGCGTTGGTTTTCCCTTGAAGAGGAAAGGGTGATGCAGCAAAGTAGCGTAAGTATTTCCCTCAGTTTTTGAGAACCAAGGTATCAATCCAGTAGGAGGCTCCTCAAAAGTCCCTTGTACCTACACAAACAAACAAGAACCTCACAACCAACGCAATAAAGGGTTGTCAATCCCTTCATGGCCACTTGCGAAAGTGAGATCTGATAGAGATAATATGATAAGATAAATATATTTTCGGTATTTTATGATATAGATTGGAAAAGTAAAAGATGCAAATAAAAGTACATTGAAAGCTTAAATGATAAGAGATAGACCCGGGGGCCATAGGTTTCACTAGTGGCTTCTCTCAAGATAGCATAAGTATTACGGTGGGTGAACAAATTACTGTCGAGCAATTGATAGAAAAGCGAATAATTATGAGATTATCTAGGCATGATCATGTATATAGGCATCACGACCATGACAAGTAGAGCGACTCCTGCCTGCATCTACTACTATTACTCCATACATCGACCGCTATCCAGCATGCATCTAGAGTATTAAGTTCATAAAGAACAGAGTAACACATTAAGAAAGATGACATGATGTAGAGGGATAAACTCATGCAATATGATATAAACCCCATCTTTTTATCCTCGATGGCAACAATACAATACGTGCCTTGCTGCCCCTGCTGCCACTGGGAAAGGACACCGCAAGATTGAACCCAAAGCTAAGCACTTCTCCCATTGCAAGCAAGATCAATCTAGTAGGCCAAACCAAACTGATTATTCGAAGAGACTTGCAAAGATAACTTAATCACACATAAAAGAATTCAGAGGAGATTCAAATATTTCTCATAGATAAACTTGATCATAAACCCACAATTCATCGGATCTCGACAAACACACCACAAAAAGAGTTACATCGAATAGATCTCCAAGAAGATCGAGGAGAACTTGGTATTGAGATTCAAAGAGAGAGAAGAAGCCATCTAGCTAATAACTATGGACCCGAAGGTCTGTGGTAAACTACTCAAAACTCATCGGAAGGGCCTTGGAGATGATGTAGAGGCCCTCCGTGGTCGATTCTTCCTCCGGCGGAGCGCCGGCGAAGGCTCCAAGATGGGAACTCGCGGATACATAGGGTTACGGCGGTGGAAATAGTTTTTCCTGGTGCTCCTCGATGGTTTTGGGGTACATGGGTATATATAGGAGGAAGAAGTAGGTCAGTGGAGCCACGAGGGGCCCATGAGGGTGGGGGGGGGGCGCCCACCCCCCTGGGGCGCGTCAGGCACCCTCGTGGTCGCCTCGTTCGCTTCTTGACATCCACTCCAAGTCTCTTGGGTTGCGTTTGTTCCAAAAAGATCTCCCTCGAAGGTGTCATCCCGTTTTGACTCCGTTTGATATTCCTTTTCTTCGAAACACTGAAATAGGCAAAAAAAACAGCAATTCGGGTTGGGCATTCGGTTAGTAGGTTGGTCCGAAAAATGATATAGAAGTGTAGAGTAAAGCCCATAAACATCCAAAACAGGTAATATAATATCATGGAACAATAAAAAAATTATTGATACGTTGGAGATGTATCGAGCATCCCCAAGCTTAATTCCTGCTCGTCCTCGAGTAGGTAAATCAAAAAAACAGAATTTTTGATGTGGAATGCTACCTAGCATAATTCTCAATGTAATTTTCTTTATTGTGGCATGAATTTTAGATCCAAATGATTCAAAACAAAAGTTCATATTGACATAAAAACACTAATACTTCAAGCATACTAACAAAGCAATCATGTCTTCTCAAAATAACATGGCTAAAGAAAGTTATCCCTACAAAATCATATAGTCTGGCTATGCTCTATCTTCATCACACAAAGTATTTAATCATGCACAACCCCGATGACAAGCCAAGCAATTATTCCATACTTTAGTATTCTCAAACTTTTTCAACTTTCACGCAATACATGAGCGTGAGCCATGGACATAGCACTATATGTGGAATTGGATGGTGGTTGTGGAGAAGACAAAAAGGAGAAGATAGTCTCACATCAACTAGGCGTATCAACGGGCTATGGAGATGCCCATTAATAGATATCAATGTGAGTGAGTAGGGATTGCCATGCAACCGATGCACTAGAGCTATAAATGTATGAAGGCTCAACAAAAGAAACTAAATGGGTGTCCATCCAACTCGCTTGCTCACGAAGACCTAGGGAGCTTTGAGGAAGCCCATCATTGGAATATACAAGACAAGTTCTATAATGAAAAATTCCCACTAGTATATGAAAGTGACAACATAGGAGACTCTCTATCATGAAGATCATGGTGCTACTTCGAAGCACAAGTGTGGTAAAAGGATAGTAGCATTGTCCCTTCTCTCTTTTTCTCTCATTTTTTTATTTGGCCTTTCTCTTTTTTTTGGTCCGAAGTCTCATGCCGACTTGTGGGGGAATCATAGTCTGCATCATCCTTTCCTCACTTGGGACAATGCTCTAATAATGAAGATCATCACACTTTTATTTACTTACACTCAAGATTACAACTCAATACTTAGAACAAAATATGACTTTATATGAATGCCTCCGGTGGTGTACCGGGATATGCAATGAATCTAGAGTGAAGAATTATGAAGGTGGCTTTGCCACAAATACGATGTCAACTACATGATCATGTGAAGAGCAATATGACAATGATGATGCATGTCATAATAAACGGAACGGTGGAAAGTTGCATGGAAATATATCTCAGAATGACTATGGAAATGCCATAATAGGTAGGTATGGTGGCTGTTTTGAGGAAGGTATATTGTGGGTGTATGGTACCGGCGAAAGTTGCGCGGCACAAGAGAGGCTAGCACTGGTGGAAGGGTGAGAGTGCGTATAATCCATGGACTCAACATTAGTCATAAAGAACTCATATACTTATTGCAAAAATCTACAAGTCATTGAAAACAAAGTACTACGCGCATGCTCCTAGGGGGATAGATAGGTAGGAAAAGACCATCGCTCGTCCCCGACCGCCACTCTTAAGGAAGACAATCAATAAATAAATTATGCTCCAACTTCATCACAAAGCGGTTCACCATACGTGCATGCTACAGGAATCACAAACTTCAACACAAGTATTCCTCAAATTCATAATTACTCCACTAGCATGACTATAATATCACCATCCTCATATCTCAAAACAGTTATCAAGCATCAAATTGATCATAGCATCTAGTTCACTTTCTATGATAGTTTTTATTATACCCAACTTGGATGCCCATCATTCTAGGACCAATTTTATAACCATAGCAAATACCATGCTGTTCTATAAGACTCTCAAAATAATATAAGTGAAGCATTAGAGGTCAATAATTTCTACAAAATCAAGCCACCGCCGTGCTCTAAAATATATAAGTGAAGCACTAGAGCAAAAAAATTCTAGCTCAAAGGATATAAGTGAAGCACATAGAGTATTCTAATAAATTCCAAATCAAGTGTGTCTCTCCCAAAAGGTGTGTACAGCAAGGATGATTGTGGTAATATAAAAAGTAGAGGATCATATCATACAAGACGCTCCAAGCAAAAAACATATCATGTGGCGAATAAAAATATAGCTCCAAGTAAAGTTACCGATGCACGAAGACGAAAGAGGGGATGCCTTCCGGGGCATCCCCAAGCTTAGGCTTTTGGTTGTCCTTTAATATCTTGGGGTGCCATGGGAATCCCCAATCTTAGGATCTTGCCACTCCTTATTCCATAGTCCATCAAATCTCTACCCAAAACCTGAAAACTTCACAACACAAAACTCAACAGGAAATCTCATAAGCTCCGTTAGTGCAAGAAAGAGAAACCACCACATAAGGTACTGTAATGAACTCATTCTTTATTTATATTGGTGTTAAACCCACTGTATTCCAACTTCTCTATGGTTCATACCCACCGATACTAGCCATAGATGCATCAAAATAAGCAAACAACACACGAAAAACTGAATCTGTCAAAAACAGAACAGTCTGTAGCAATTTGTAACTTTAGAATACTTCTAGAACTCTAAAACTCCTACCAAAATAGGAAATCCTGGGAAATTTGTCTATTTATCTACTTCAAAAAGAATCGATGCAAAAGCACGTTCCTGTGATTTATTAAAATTATTCTCATGCGCACTAACTATCACCGTAGGTTATCCTATAGGTTCTACTTTGCACAAACACTAATTAAAACATAAAACCACATATAAACAGAAGCTAGATGAAATATTTATTGAATAACATCAAGGAAAAATATTGGGTTGTCTCCCAACAAGCGCTTTTCTTTAAAGCCTTTTAGCTAGGCATTGATAATTTTAATGATGCTCACATGAAAGACAAGAATTGAAGCGCAAAGAGAGCATCATGAAACACGTGACAAACACATCTAAGTCTAACATACTTACTATGCATAGGCAAATTATAAGCAAACAAATTTGCAGGGCAAGCAAAAACTACCATATGCAAGGAAGAATAGAGAAGCAATAGCAATCTCAACATAATGAGAGGTAATTTAGTAACATGAAAATTTCTACAACCATATTTTCCTCTCTCATAATAATTACATGTAGGATCATAAGAAAATTCAACAATATATCTATCACAAAACATATTCTTAACATGATCCACATGTATGCAATGTTGATACTCTTCCAAAATAGTGGGATTAACATTAACTAAAGTTATAACCTCTCCAAACCCACTTTTATCAAAAATATCATCAGATTGAACATACTCCAAATATGTGAGATCTAAAGTTGACACTCTTCCAAACCCACTTTCAATATTATTGAAAACAGTATTATCAATCTCATGGGGCTTAAATAAATTTTCAAGATTATAAGAAGAATCACCCCAATCATGATCATTGCAACAAGTAGTAGACATAGCAAAACTAGCATCCCCAAGCTTAGGGTTTTGCATGTTAGTAGCACAATTGACATCAATAGAATTTATAGTAAAATCATTGCAATCATGCTTTTTATTCAAGGAGTTATCATGAATCTCTTCATAAATTTCTTCATCACAATTTTCAGATTCACGAATCTCAAGCAAAACCTCATAAAGATAATCTAGTGCACAAAACTCACTAGCAATTGGTTCATCATAATTGGATCTCTTAAAAAGATTGGCAAGCGGATGAGGATCCATAGATCTTAGGTTCTCTGTTTAGCAATAAATAAACAACTATTCCAACCAAATGAGAAAATGAGCCAAGTGACATCAAAGCAAACAAAAAGACGAACAGAAGAAGGGCAAATAAAACGGCAAGGGTGAAGTGAGGGAGAGGAAAACGAGAGGCAAATGGCAAATAATGTAATGTGAGGGAGAAGAGTTTGTGATGGGTACTTGGTATGTCTTGACTTGAGTGAAGACCTCCCCGGCAACGGCGCCAGAAATCGTTCTTGCTACCTCTTGAGCACTGCGTTGGTTTTCCCTTGAAGAGGAAAGGGTGATGCAACAAAGTAGCATAAGTATTTCCCTCAGTTTTTGAAAACCAAGGTATCAATCCAGTAGGAGGCTCCTCAAAAGTCCCTCGTACCTACACAAACAAACAAGAACCTCACAACCAATGCGATAAAGGGGTTGTCAATCCCTTCATGGTAACTTGCGAAAGTGACATCTGATAGAGATAATAAGATAAGATAAATATTTTTGGTATTTTTATGATACAGATTGGAAAGTAAAAGATGCAAATAAAAGTAGATGGAAAACTTATATGATAAAAGATAGACCCGGGGGCCATAGGTTTCACTAGTGGCTTCTCTCAAGATATCATAAGTATTACGGTGGGTGAACAAATTACTATCGAGCAATTGATACAAAAGTGCATAGTTATGAGAATATCTAGGCATGATCATGTATATAGGCATCACGTCCACAACAAGTAGATCAAAACGATTCTGCATCTACTACTATTATTCCACACATCGACCGACTCCTGCCTGCATCTAGAGTATTAAGTTCATGAAGAAGAGTAACGCATTAAGAAAGATGACATGATGTAGAGGGATAAACTCAAGAAATATGATATAAACCCCATATTTTTATCCTCGATGGCAACAATGCAATACGTGCCTTGTTGCCCCTGCTGCTACTGGGAAAGGATACCGCAAGATTGAACCCAAAGCTTAGCACTCTCATTGCAAGAAAGATCAATCTAGTAGGCCAAACCAAACTGATAATTCGAAGAGACTTTCAAAGATAACCAATCACACATAAAATAATTCAGAGAAGATTCAATTATTTCTCATAGATAAACTTGATCATAAACCCACAATTCATCATATCTCGACAAACACACCGCAAAAAGAGTTACATCGAATAGATGTCCAAGAAGATCAAGGAGAACTTGGTATTGAGATTCAATGAGAGAGAAGAAGCCATCTAGCTAATAACTATGGACCCGAAGGTCTGTGGTAAACTACTCACAACTCATCGGAGAGGCCTTGGAGATGATGTAGAGGCTCTCCATGGTCGATTCCCCCTCCGGCGGAGCGCCGGCAAAGGCTCCAAGATGGGATCTCGCGGATACAGAAGGTTGCGGTAGTGGAATTAGGTTTTCGTGGTGCTCCTGGATGTTCTCGGGGCACGTGGATATATATAGGAGGAAGAAGTAGGTCGGTGGAGCCACGAGGGGCCCATGAGGGTGGCGGCGCGCCGGACACCCTCGTGGCCGCCTCGTTCGCTTCTTGACATCCACTCCAAGTCTCCTATGTTTCGTTTGTTCCAAAAAGATCACTCCCGAAGGTTTCATCCCGTTTGGACTCCGTTTGATATTCCTTTTCTTCGAAACACTGAAATAGGCAAAAAAACAGCAATTCGGGTTGGGCCTCCGGTTAGTAGGTTAGTCCCAAAAATGATATAGAAGTGTAGAGTAAAGCCCATAAACATCCAAAACAGGTAATATAATAGCATGGAACAATCAAAAATTATAGATACGTTGGAGACGTATCATAGGCCCATGCGCCAGGCCTATGTCCCGAGGCCCTCCGTCTCATTGTGAATCTGGGCTCGTAACTGCACTATGTGAGCGTTCTCGACGTTGATATTTTCTTGAGCCTTAGTCATCTGCTCACGAATTTTGGCTATCTCCGTATTGAGCTCCACCTAGTTCTCCGCTATTAACGGCGAATCTATGAGTGTTGTTAATGAGGCGGCTAGCTCTGAAAGAACTTGAGCCAGTGGTTTGAATGGGCCAGACGCGCTTGGATCAGTCGTGGAAGTGTCGGTTCCTCCCATGGTGCCTGCTGCAGTAGAGTCAAGGGTTGGCGCAGTGCCTGCCATGTAGATGGTGGTCCAACGAGGTGGCTCGCGATCGACCGGGGCCTGCTCATCATTAGAGCAACCCCCAAGTCTGTCGTCGTACAGTGGGAGGATCGATTTGGTATCCCCAACTGATGACTCGCCGTCAGAGTAGACAAGGGTTATCAGCGAGATCGACCCCCTGGGTGAAGCCGATGAAGACACGGTTCCGGCCGGCTTGGGCCCGGGCGGGTTGCGTGCACCGAGTCGGCTCGACGATGTTGGTGCAGATATCTTGCTCGGGTCCTGACTCACCGATTTTGCCGATGAAGACGCGGATCTTGCCAAAGCGGACCCGGTACCCATACTCGATTGAGTCGGCCTCGGGGCCCCAGCCTAAACCGTCGATGTAGATCTTGTTCCGGCAACTCTTGGTCATGCGGCCAAGCGCATATCCCTCGATCCCCGGGAGAGCTCCCTCCAATAATTCAACACCACCGACCGATAGTGATGTAGGGTAGAACCCTAGATGCCCGATATTTCAAAATTGGAGGGGATCCTACGAAGAACACGAAGAACACGAGGATAAATCACGAGGGGAAACACGAGAGAAACACTCAAACTAACAAGATTCAGTCACACATGTGCTAGATCCTCGAAACACAAAGAGATACACGATTCAAATCCAACAAAGAACCATACAAGTAGCTAGTTCATCTCCATGAGGAGGTCTTGCAGGGTCTTCCCATGAAGGGGTCTTGAATCTGCTTGGGGGGATCTTCTTCAAAGAGGTCATGGACTCCAATGGATAAGTAACCAAGTGGATGAGCAACACTCTATCTCTAATATGAGCTAATCCAATGCTAACCCTAACTAGGATAAGGAGGAGGTCTATTTATAGTCTAAGTGCAAAAGGGGGCGGAATGAAAGGGTACATGGGCCTCGGGCCCGAAGCTGCGCACACACAGGAAGCGGACATCCGGTATCTACTGGTCATATGTTCTCTCGCTAAGGTCTGCATGTCCGGTAGGGCTCGGACTACCGCTAATTTCGTTCTTTAATAGTGGTACCGGACATCCGGAGGTGTCCAGTCGTCCGATCGCTTCGGACTTCCGCAGAATCAGCTCGGGTGTGGAATTGTCAGTCGTTTGATGGGGGCCGTACATTCGCTCGCTGGAAGTGTTGTCGGTCATCAGGAGGAGGCCGGACATCCGCTCGCTATAGCTTTTGTCGGCTGGGACTTGGGTCGGCTGGGCCTTCAGGCACCAGACGCCCGGTCCTGGTCGGACATTCGCTGGCTAGAGCGTCAGGCGCCGAACGTCCGATCCTGGTCGAACGTCTGGTGGCTGGAGCTTCTTCGGTAGCTCTTCTTCTTGTCCTTCGTACTCGGTGTCCTCGCCGTCTTGTCCAATGGATGTGCTATTCTTTGGCCTTCCTCCAAGTACGTGATCACACATAGTGTTTCCGCTTGAGGTAGTAGCCATGTCTCATGTGTAGAGAGTGGGAATTCGGAGAGGAGCGAGTTGACCTTATCTTCTATAGCCTTTGCTCGAGCTCTTGTCATTGGTCCAAGTGGTGTCGTGGGAGATGTAGATACGTCCATGGGGATGATCATGGGATGCTCCGCATCATCTCCCCCCTTGGGAAAGATCCGACCTCGGATCGAAAGCTTCATCACCAAGGTATGGTGAGAGGTCTTTGACATTGAAGATGTCGCTCACGTTGTACTTGTCGCTTGGGAGGTCGATCTTGTAAGCGTTGTTGTTGTAGCGTGCTAGCACCTTGAAGGGTCCATCAGCTCGGGGTAGAAGTTTGGACTTGCGTTCATTGGGGAAGCGTTCCTTGCGAAGGTGTAGCCACACAAGATCTCCGATGTTGAATATCATGGGTTGCTTGTTGATGTTGAGATTGGTCGCGAGTCGTTGTACTTGGCGCTCGATGTTGTGCCTTGTATCTTCATGCATCTTCTTAAGGTAGCTTGCTCGCACACTTGCGTCCATATTGATGGGCTCTTGTAGTGGAAGATGAAGAATGTCCAATGAGGAGAACGGGTTGAAACCGTAGACGACCTCGAAGGGGTACTTGCCGGTTGTTGAGTGTCTTGCATGGTTGTAGGTGTGCTCGTCGATGGGTAGGTACTCCTCCCACTCCCTGATGTTCCTCTTGATCAACACGCGTAGTAGAGTGGAGAGTGTTCGGTTCGTCACCTCCGTTTGGCCGTCGGTTTGAGGATGGTATGCCGAAGAGAACAAGAGCTTGATTCCGAGCTTGGCACATGGAGTCTTCCAAAAGTAACTCAAGAACTTCACGTCGCGGTCCGAGACAATCGTCTTTGGCACTCCATGGAGGCGCAAGATTTCCCTACAAAAAAGATTTGCAATATGTGAAGCATCGTCTATCTTGTTGCATGGGATAAAATGAGCCATCTTAGAGAATCAGTCCACAACAACAAACACGGAATCCTTTCCATTTTGAGTCCTAGGCAAAGCAAGTACAAAGTCCATGTTAATTTCTTCCCAAGGTTGATATGGAATAGGAAGTGGCATGTAAAGACCATGGGATTGAGCTTTTGACTTAGCTTTTCGACATGTCTAACATCAGTTGGTGAAGCGTGAGACGTCGTGGAACATCTTGGGCCAAAAATATTTCTTGGAGAGCGTAGAAAATGTCTTGTCACGTCTAAAGTGTCCCATTAGTCCGCCTCCATGAGCCTCTTTCAGAAGGAGCAAATGAAGAGAAGACTCGGGAATGCAAAGTTTGTTAGCTCTCATAAGGTAATCATCCCCGATGGATAGCATTCCCAAGATGTATGCGTCAAAAACTTGGCATAAGGAATTGCAAAAGTAGGATCATGCGCATACAAGTCTTTTATGTGCTCAAAGCCAATGACATTTAGTTCAAGTTTAGTAACAAGCATGCATATGCGGGAAAGAGCATCCACCACAACATTTTCCTTACCTTTGATGTACTTGATGACATAAGGAAAAGACTCAATGAATTCACTCCACTTAGCATGACAGTTGTTCGACTTAGTTTGACCCTTTAGGTACTTGAGCATTTCATGATCGGTATGGATGATAAATTCATGAGGGCAAAGATAATGTTACCATTCACACAAAACTCGCACTAAAGCATATAGATCTTTGTCATAGATGGGATAATTGAGTTGTGCTCCGGAAAGTTTCTCACTAAAGTATGCTATGGGGCGCTTCTCTTGCGTTAACACACCTCCTATGCCATTACCACTAGCATTGCAATGAATTTCAAAAGGTTTGTCAAAGTTGGGTAATGCAAGCACGGGAGCATGAGTAAGCAAATTCTTTAGCTCATTAAATGCGGTATCTTGGGATGGTCCCCCAAAAAAAGGCACATTTTTCTTACTCAAAGAATGCAGAGGTGAAGCAATGATGCTAAAATCCTTCACAAATATACGATAGAAACCGGCTAAACCAAGAAAACTGTGCACTTGTTGCAAGTTGGTTGGTTGGGGCCAAGTTTTAATAGCATTGATCTTAGATTCATCTACATGAACACCCTTAGAAGACACAATGAAACCCAAGAAAACAAGCTTATCAACACCGAAAAGGCAGTTGTCCATATTAGCATAAAGGCGCTTTTCCCTAAGGGTTTGCAACATGGTTCTAAGATGGGTGACATGATCTTTGAGGGATTTGCTAAAGAGAAGAATATCCTCAAAGTAGACCACAACAAATACACCAATATAGGGTTGAAGAACAAAATGCATGACTCACATGAAAGTACCGGGTGCTTCGGATAAACCCATTGCATAACTAGCCATTCATATAAGCCAAATTTGGTCTTAACTGCGGTTTTCCATACATCACCTTCTTGGGTGCGTATTTGATAGTAGCCACTCTTAAGATCAATCTTAGAGAAGATGGTGGCTCCGCTAAGCTCATCAAGCATATCATCTAGGCGTGGAATAGGGTAACGATATCTAACGGTGATAGCATTGATGGGGCGACAATCGGAACAATGCTATAAGTTCCATCTTTCTTAGGAACAAGGATTATCGGTATGGCACAAGGGCTCAAACTTTCACGTACATGACCGTTGTCAATGAATTGTTGTACTTGTCGTTGGATCTCCTTAGTTTCCTCAGGGTTGACACGGTATGGAGCCTTCTTAGGTAGATGTGCTCTGGGGATGAGGTCAATTCGGTGTTGGATGCCTCGTAGTGGAGGTAGACCCGGAGGTAGCTCGTCGGGGAAAACATCTTGGACTTCTTACAAAAGAGAAGACAACACTAAAGGTAGATTGTGAGAGGTGTTAGTTTTTGGTGCCTCGTCCTTGCACAAAAGAACATAGTGCATAACACTATGGGTTCTCACACACTTATCTCATCTCACTTTTGGTGGCAAATAGGACTAAGTTTTTCTTGTCGCTCATCGTGGAGGCACTCGATTTTGGCTTGTGGCGCTCACTCTCTTTGTGGTGGTTCGCTCTCTCACTCCTTTATCAATGATGGGTGGCTTGTTTGTCAGTGATTACTTGACTTGGAGACATTGGTCGTAGCACGTACTTCTTTCCTTTCATCTTGAAGCTATATTGATTGGTATGCCCATTGTGGATGACGCCTCGATCAAATTGCCATGGTCGACCAAGAAGGAGGTGGCAAACGGACATCGGGACGACATCACACTCCAAAGTGTCTTCATATGCTCCTATCTTGAAAGAAACTTGCACTGTATGCTCGACTTGGATAGTGTCAGAGTCTCTTAGCCATTGGACATTGTAAGGGTGTGGGTGCTTCATCTTGACAAATTGGAGCTTGGAGCATAGTTCTTCACTTGCCAAGTTATGACAACTCCCTCCATCGTTGATGACCTTGACGTACCTTCCATTGATGTCGGCCTTGGTGTGGAAGATGTGGCATATTTGGTGTTCGTCTTGTTGATGTTGAAGAGTCAAGACCTTGGAGACAATGAGAGCGGGGCTCGAATCCTCATCACAAAATACTTTATCATCTTCATCTTCGTTCGTGCGCCGTTGCATGGCCACTTGCTCAAGGGCTTCCATTTCCTCTTCACTCATGGAGTCATAGGTTCTATCGTCGTTGAGGATCATGGAGCGCTTGTTGGTACACTCAAAGGACTTGTGGCCTCGGCCGCCGCATGTGAAACACTAGATGGAACTTGTTTTGACGGTTTCATCGGTTGGAGTAGATGATGAAGATCGCGGCTTGAAGTTTCATGTAGTAGGAGGACGAATTGAAGTTGTCGAAGTTTTCTTGTAACTTGACTTGTCGCTGTTTCTTGTAGATGGCTTGGCTGAGGTAGAAGGTGTTGGAGTCGTTGAAGCTTGGGTGTTGTAGAAGTTGTAACTCTTGGAAGAGTACTTGGCATACTTGAAGTCATCTTGCACTTGACGTTTCGCTTTGGTAGCTTGGTGCACGAGCTCAATGAGGTTGGAGTAGGGTTGGAAGTCGGCAATCTTCTTGATGGGACGATTGAGGCTATTCAAGAAACGGGCCATAGTTTGCTCATCATCTTCCGTGACATTGGCTCTTATCATGGCAATCTCCATTTCCTTGTAGTATTCTTCAATGCTCTTTGTTCCTTGCTTGAGGAGTTGGATTTTCTTGAAGAGGTCACGATTGTAGTATGTTGGCACAAAGCATGCTCGCATGACATCTTTCATTTCATCCCATGTGGTGATTGGTGGTTCACCTCTTGCTTGTCGGCGCTCAAGGACTTGTGCCCACCATATGAGCACATAGTCTTGGAACCCAAGGGATGCCATAGCGATCTTCTTCTCTTCCTCATAGTTGTGCAAGCAAAAGATCTTGTCGACCTTCAATGCCCATGAAAGGTACTCTTCAGGATCATTGCTTCCATTGAACTTGGGCATGGTGAACTTGAGCTTGCCATAGCATTGCTCTTCATTGTGTTGGGGTCGGGGATGATGATGACGCCCTTGACGTGGATGATTGTCAACATCATATTGCTCTTGGCGTGGAGGATTTCCATAGTCATCATTCTCTTGGTGAACTTGAGGTTGTGGAGGAGCTTGTCGAGCTTGTGGAGGAGCTTGAGGAACTTGACGATGCACTCTTGCTTGGTAGTTTCGCTCTTGAATTTCTTGGCGAAGTGCTTCCTCTTGATTGCGCGTATCTTGGTTGTGGTTGGTGACGGCTTGACTTGACTCTTGAAGGGCACGTTGTGGCTCAAGTGCTTGTGCTTCACGTTGTTGTTGTTGAAGACGTTGAGCCTCGGCATCTTGTTCGTCTTGGTGTTGGCACGCTCGCTCTTCCTCTTGGTGACGTTGACGTTGCCTTTCTTGTGCTTGTGAAAGAGTAGCTTGGTTTTGGCGATGACGATGTGCTAGCTCGTCGAATTTCTCTTGTGGATGATTGCCGTGTAGAGGATTGCGAGTTGCTCGATGGTCTTTGCGCGCGGCTCAACATAGAGTGTTTGATGTCGGTGTACTTGAACCGGAGAGGGTGTCATCAGAGTGTCGACTCGAGCGGCTCCGTCTTGAGTAGGATGGAGTGGTAGAAGAGCGGTTTACCAACAAGGCACGAATCTCGTCCATTCTTGCATCGTTCTCTTGTTTGTGTGCATCGAGCTTGTTGTCGAAGTAGTCTCTTGTTCGTTGCTCAGAGAGTCACAAGTTGGTGGCGAGATTGTCAATGTGGTCGCTCATTGCTTGTTGTTCTTGATGCAAAGCTATTTGTGCACCAAAAAGGTGGCTCTTGGTGACATATGATGACATGTCATCCTCTTGCTCGATGAAGAGTGGGTTGGTATAAGAACTTGGCCTATCCATCATTCCAAGCAAATATGTGAGTGGGAGAAAGAGAAGAACTTATACCAAATGTACCTTGACCGATGTTGAAGATGGATCAATGATCACTCAAATGTGGAACAAGGAAATAGCACAATTGGTACCAATTCTTGTTGGTTCTCACAGCTACACAAGTAAAAGCTTATGGTGGAGCTCGGTTAGGATGGTGGCACAAAATTAGATGCAATTGTTAGTGAGCTTCAAAAATGTTGGAAAAGATTCACAAATTTGCAAATGCAACAAGTAGACCAATAGCAAGATATGGTACAAAGAAACACACACACAAATAGATAAGTGGGGTCGTGCAACCAAGGAGTGAGCCAAAATGTGGAAACCACGAAAATGCTCTTGTTGCACAACACTAGAGAGACGCTAGCACGTTTGCACAATAGGCGGATACGAAACTTGTGCACAACCTACTAAGCAAAAATGCAACGACTTCTATCCCAAGTATGCTATATGTATAGTATTCCAATGGTATGATCCAAGATGATCGAGTATGACAATTTTAATGTTGTATGATGCTATGGTTCTTGCTTATAAGCTCTTTGCTTATCTTTCCCTTTTGCTTAAAAGCTTGTTTGGCTCTTTCTCTTTTGAGCTCTTTTGTCATGCAAAACTTCTTGAACCAAGATTGAAATTGTGTATATGTGATGACAACTTTGTGACACAAGAGATGATACCAAGATATGCACCATGATGGTATGGTATGTATGCTATGGGAAGTATGATCAGTAATGTGCACAAGTCACGTTGCCGACAATACTCAAAGGCTAGTCTCGATGGGTAAGCAACGCAAAATTGGGCTATGGTGGTTATCAATGAAATGGAAAGGAGAAGACAAATATGTCGTCGAGGTTACCGTCAGGGTAGTCATTTGTAAGCAAGGACGGTTGTTGGCGATGACGAGTCCTTGGCGAAGATGAGCGGTGGTGATATTGATGTCGAACTGAACCTATATAGCCGAAACACAATAGGACACGGGAACCACAACTCAAATTCTTAAAGACCAAAATGGGTCAAAATTGTCGGAGTTGGTAGTGGGTAAGCGATGGTGGAGCTTGCGGAAAGCGGTGTTGGTATTGGAGTGCGTATGCGGTGGTGGAAAGGGAGTTGTAATGCGTATGCGGAAGTGGGCGGTGGTTGAAAAATTTTGGGAGAAAAAATTCAGTTTCTTCAGGGAACAGCGGTCGTCCGGTCGGGGAGCGGCCGTCCGGTCGTCAGACGTCCGGTGGCTAGCAGACGTCCGGTGCCTGGAGAAAGCTAGATCCACTCGTGGTAAAGCAAATCCATGGATCAAATCCAAAAAACTTCATCACACCAACAAATCACAAAAAATTGGGGCTATTTTTGGTGGGGATTTTCGAAATTGGGGAAGAACACAACAAAATCAAGCTAGAAAACAAGGGGTAGGGGTTCCAAATACGTGATCAATGTGGCTCATGATACCAAGATGATGTAGGGTGGAACCCTAGATGCCCGATCTTTCACGATTGGAGGGGATCCTATGAAGAACGCAATGAACACGAGGAGAAATCACGAGGGGAAACACGAGAGAAACACTCAAACCAACAAGATTCGGTCATACATGTGCTAGATCCTCGAAACACAAAGAGATACACGATTCAAATCCAACAAAGGACGATACAAGTAGCTAGTTCATCTCCATGAGGAGGTCTTGAGGGGTCTTCCCATGAAGGGGTCTTGAATCCGCTTGGTGGATGTTCTCCGAAGAGGTCATGGACTCCGATGGAGAAGTAACCAAGTGGATCAGCAAAGCTCTATCTCTAATATGAGCTAAACTAATGCTAACCCTAACTAGGAGGAGGAGGAGGTATATTTATAGTCTAAGTGCAAAAGGGGGCGGAATGAAAGGGTACATGGGCCTCGGGCCCGAAGCTGCACACACACAAGCAGCGGACGTCCGGTCTCTACCAGTCGTCCGGTCGCTCACGGAGGTCCGGACGTCCAGTAGGGATCAAACTTCCACTAATTTCATTCTATAATAGTGGTACCGGACGTCCGGAGGTGGCCGGTCGTCCGGTCGCCAGTTGTTCGGTCGTGTCGGACTTCCGCAGAATCGGCTCAGGTGTGGAATTGCCAATTGTCCCATGGGGGCCGGACGTCCGCTTGCTGGAAGTGTTGTCGGTCGTCCAGAGGAGGCCAGACGTCCGCTCGCTGTAGCTTTTGTCGGCTGGGACTTGGGTTGGCTCGGCCTTCAGGCGCCAGACGTCCGGTCCTGGTCAGACGTGTGCTAGCTGGAGCGTCAGGCGCCGGACGTCCGGTCCTTGTCAGACGTCCGATGGCTGGAGCTTCTGCGGTAGCTCTTCTTCTTGGCCTTCGTACTCGGTGTCCTCACCGTCTTTTCCATTGGATGTAGCTGTTCTGTGGCCTTCCTCGAAGTACCTGATCGCACATAGTGTTTCCGCTTGAGGTAGTAGCCATGTCTCATGTGTAGAGAGTGGGAGTTCAGAATGGAGCGAGTTCACCTTATTTTCGGTAGCCTTTGCTTGAGCTCTTGTCATTGGTCCAAGTGGTGTCGTGGGAGATGTAGATACGTCCATGGGGATGATCGTGGGATGCTCCGCATCAGATAGCCCCACGGTGGGCGCCAACTGTCATGGTTTTATCACGGCAGGTGTCCTCGTGAAAGGACTTAGTCGTGAGGCCATCACCGCGAGGTAGTATCTTGAACGGGGTTGATCGGAATTGGGAGACAAGGGTTTACCCAGGTTCGGCCCCTCATGGTGAACGGGCTTGATTGATTACTATGTGGGATCTCGATTACAAGGGTGCAACTTGGCTATCCTAGTACTCCAGAGCTTGTAAATTAGTCTTTCTGCGTCAGGGGCTCCCCTTTATATATAGGTCGAGACCCTGGGCTTACAACAGAGTCCGGGTCATAATACAACCCGTATCCTAATCTGCTTTCTACCTATCTTACCTCCCAAGCAAGGGAGTTTCATTTGTCTTTGTTCGTGGCAGCTAGGGAGCCGGCGATGCCTGCCTAGGGTGGGACTGCTCTTTTGTGTTGCGAGCCTGCATGCTCTAATGCTTAGGCCTTGGCCTGGTAACTTTCTCGCTGCCCGGCTTTGAACCCTCCAGACTCTTTATCTTATTGCGCCTTGGGCTTTTGGTTTGTGTAGTGTACGATCGGTTGCTACTCTGCTTGTCCTGTGGGCTTTATTAATTTAAAGCTGGGCGCTCCTAGCGTCCTCATTCTAAAAAAACTTTCCTTTTTCTCTTAAGTGAGTCGGTGTCCAAACATTGGGCTGTGAGCCGGCCCGCCACACGAGTCACCACCTAGGCCCTGAGCTTCACGGTTATCGCGGCCCATGTAAGGAACCTTTTTTCCTCAACTCGGCACCGGATAACCCGGCCCTGAACGGGCGGGTCATAGTGTGGGGTTATATCCCCAACACCGCAGGTCATGAACATCGGGTGCAAGACGAGGGTATGAGTGGCCGGGCAACATAGCCGAAGTTGATATATCGCTGTCTTGGATCCCCCATGGCGTAGTGAGAACCCATAAGGCATGTCCGCTTCATTAGAACCATTAGCCGCCAAACGCCATCACACTCTACCAGGAACATCGCCTAGCCATGCCAGCCGACCATGGCCGTTGCCCACCAAGACTCGCCGTGTGCCAGGAAGTCACCTCCGGCCGCTGTAGCCGAAGCAAATGATCCTCGCCACCACTGTCCGCCGTACCGGCATTGCCTGGCAGCGTCCTCCGATGGCGGCGAGGGGCCTGGTTGGTGAGAGGAGATCGGTGGTGTAACATCCCAATTTTCAATTTGGATGTTATACATAGATCATCATATGCATATCATATTTTATTTTTCAGTTTGTTGTGATCCTACAAATCTTAAGCAACTCAAGGACCCAAGGAGAGAGTTAGAGGTTTCACAATATTCATATTTGAATTTTTTTTTCAAATTTGAAAGGATCAATTTGATTTTCAATATTTTCTTTCCAATGATTTCCAATAATAAAAAATAAATGAGAGAAGATAATATGACTTCTTCAACAGAAGAGAAATATTGGAAAAGAAATGTTGAAATCAAATTATTATTTTATTTGCTATTTTATTTGAATTAGAGAAGAACTTGCATTTTTGAAAAATGCATTTTAGTCCAGAAAAATGTTCATCTTGTCCTAAATATTATGTTTGGATGGTGAAAATTGTTTTTGGAATTTTAGATTTTTTACAGTTTATTAGTATTTTTCTTCGCGGCGAAATTATTTTAAAAAAAGTTTCAGACCGAACTAGGCCGAAGGCCCAGCCGGCCCACTTGCCCGCGCCGCACGCCGTGTCACCGCTGGACTCCCGAAGGAGTCCGATGTCGCGCCGCCGCCTGACCCCGCTCCAAGTCGGAGGAGCCCCGTGGCCCCTTTATAAGGGAGCCGACCCGACCCCTCCTCTCCTCAAAGCCGCCGCCGCCGCACCGCACATCGCCCGCCGCCGCCGCAGCTCACCTCCGCCGCCCGCGCCACCGCCTAGAGCCGCTTAGCGACGCCGCCGGTCTTTTCCGTTTAGCCGGTAAAAACTACCCATTCGCCGGTTTTGTGTTCAGTTTTCTTTTTTTAGTTTCGGTTATTAGCCATTAAATCGTTTTTTGGGATAGTTCGTTAGATTACAAACGGTCACCCATTAGTTCTTCTTAATGACTGAATTCATTCGTATAGTTCTGTTAGCGAACGTTCGTTTTGTAGATTTTTCTTTTTAGTTTTATTTTTTGACCAGGGACCTATCCATGAATAAGTTTTTCACGATTTAGCCCCTGATCTTAAAGCTAGCGTAACTTTTAGCTCGTTTATCCAAATTAGATGAAACCAACGCCTAGATCTTTGTAACGATCACTTATTTCCAGTACACCAACTTGCACATGATTTTGACAATTTAAAATTTGAGTTCAGTTCAGATTAGTAATCGGTCTTATTTCGTTCGTATCTTGAGTTTCGCAGCTCCGTTTGAGTTGTTTCTTTTTGCAAATCGTAGCTAATCACATGTACCTACTGTTAAGATCTAATCCACATGAAAATAATGCTATTAGGTTTTATTTTATGTTTAATTTATATGTTTTCTTGTTTCGAGTTTGATTTGGATCTTTTCTCGTTTTTCTCTTTGTTTCGCTTGAGTGATTGCTTATGTATGCTACTTTTTGTCTATGCTAGATTACCCGGAGTGCGAAGCTTGTTACTACAAATCTATTCAGTTTGCAGATCGTCAGCAAGGCAAGTTACACTTTGATCATATTCTTCTATACCTTGTTTTTACTATGCATTAGTTTTACCCCTCAAATATTTGCATGAGTAGGATTGGGAACATGTGGTTTGGCTGTAGTACATGAGGTAGGAACCTAATACCTTTTGATCACCCCTGGAATATATGTTATGCTCTATTATTACTTAGCCATGCTCGTAGATGGGGATTGGATCGTGATACACATGGAAGTTATGGGAGTTATTAATCTTGGATAACTTTAAGGTGGCAACTTTAATACACATCTGGGTGGATTGGTTGGGGCACCTGGAGAATCCAGTGTTTGTCCATTAGGGAAATCCCAGAGTACCCTTGTTATTTTTCCTCGGTTCATCACCCAGGCTCAAAGGGATCATATGATATTTCATGCCTAGAAACTTCAGTATGCAGCTACAAGCCATTATGGGCTCTGGCGTAGTTGAGTAAGTTGTATGAGCTCTCGAAGAGGTGGACTAGCAGATGTAGGGGAAAGTAGGTGTACTAGTTGATGTCTACTACACAACCTTCTTCTTGTAGACGTTGTTGGGCCTCCAAGTGCAGAGGTTTGTAGGACAGTAGCAAATTTCCCTCAAGTGGATGACCTAAGGTTTATCAATCCGTGGGAGGCGTAGGATGAAGATGGTCTCTCTCAAGCAACTCTGCAACCAAATAACAAAGAGTCTCTTGTGTCCCTAACACACCCAATACAATGGTAAATTGTATAGGTGCACTAGTTCGGTGAAGACATGGTGATACAATTGCAATATAGATGGTAGATCTAGGTTTTTATAATCTAAAAAATATAAAAGCAGCAAGGTAACTAATGATAAAAGTGAGCATAAACGGTATTGCCATGGTAGGAAACAAGGCCTAGGGGTCATACTTTCACTAGTGCAAGTTCTTTTAACAAAAATAACATAATTAGATCATATAACTATCCCTCAACATGCAACAAAGAGTCACTCCAAAGTCACTAATAGCGGAGAGCAAACGAAGAGATTATGGTAGGGTACGAAACCACCTCAAAGTTATCCTTTCTGATCAATCTATTCAAGAGTGCGTAGTAAAATAACATGAAGCTATTCTTTCCGTTCGATCTATCAGAGTTCGTACTAGAATAACACCTTAAGACACAAATCAACCAAAACCCTAATGTCACCTAGATACTCCAATGTCACCTCAAGTATCCGTGGGCATGATTATACGATATGCATCACACAATGTCAGATTCATCTATTCAACCAACACAAAGTACTTCAAAGAGTGCCCCAAAGTTTCTACCAAAGAGTCAAGACAAAAACATGTGCCAACCCCTATGCATAAGTTCACAAGGTGAACCCGCAAGTTGATCACCAAAACATACATCAAGTAGATCATGTGAATATCCCATTGTCACCACAGATAAGCACATGCAAGACATACATCAAGTGTTCTCAAATCCTTAAAGACTCAATCCGACAAGACAACTTCAAGGGGAAAACTCAACCCATTACAAGAGAGTAGAGGGGGGAGAAACATCATAAGATCCAACTATAATAGCAAAGCTCGCGATACATCAAGATCGTGCCAAATCAAGAACACGAGAGAGAGAGATCAAACACATAGCTATTGGTACATACCCTCAGGCCCGAGGGTGAACTACTCCCTCCTCGTCATGGCGAGCACCGGGATGATGAAGATGGCCACCGGTGATGGATTCCCCCTTCGGCAGGGTGCCGGAACAGGCTCCCAAGAGGTTTTTGGTGGCTATAGAGGCTTGCGGCGGCGGAACTCCCGATCTATGGTGATCCTTGATGTTTTTAGGGTATAGGGATATATATAGGCGAAAGAAGTCGGTCAGGGGAGCCACAAGGGGCCCACGATGGTGGGGGCGCGCCTCCCTGCCTCGTGGCCACCTCGAAGCTTCCCTGACGTCTACTCCAAGTCTCCTGGATTGCTTCTGTTCCAAAAATAACTCTCCTGAAGGTTTCATTCTGTTCCAAAAATAACACTGAAATAGGCAAGAAAACAACAATTTGGGCTGGGCCTCCGGTTAATAGGTTGGTCCCAAAAATGATATAAAACTGTTTAGTAAAGCCCATAAACATCCAAAATAGATAATATAATAGCATGAATACTTCATAAATTATAGATACGTTGGAGACGTATCACCGGTCCGCCCGGAGTAGAGAATTAATGCTTTAGAAAGACTATGTCTGGATCTTCCGATCGTGGATGCGGTCGAATCTTGTGGGGAAAAGTGCACAACCTCTGCGGAGTGTATAAACTA
Organism: Triticum timopheevii; assembly: GCA_963921465.1. Lineage (NCBI taxonomy): Eukaryota > Viridiplantae > Streptophyta > Magnoliopsida > Poales > Poaceae > Triticum > Triticum timopheevii. The sequence continues at coordinate 209,850,119 of OY997270.1, forward strand.
ATCATGGTTAGCTGTGTCCCCGATTATGGACATCTTGAGTATCTGGAATTGGATATTACTATTGATCTCATCACTTTCAATTAATTGGATTGGGTTTAATAATGATACTTGTTTAATTGGGATTTGAGTTGGAGGAACCTTCTCAAATATTGGAACAACTTGGGAGTAGTTTAAATAAAATTTATTCCTTTGTTGTTGGGAAAAACTAGCTTTATGCAAAATCATAAATTTAGAGCCTCCACCAGCCAAATATTGCTTGTAGATATAGTTCTTGCATTCATTGCTTTACATTATAACTCTGCCAGCATATTCAATGTGCTAACGTACACGGCTGCAACGTCTCATGTTGCAGACTTCTCAGACGACGAATAAGGTGTGATAGGTCGTTGTCTTGCACTCAGCTATGCCGTTGGAATCGATGGACTCATTTACCTTCGAGGCTTCCTCAGTTATTTAGTTTAGATAGCCTTCGGCCATACTATTTTTGTGTAATCATACTCTTTATGAGGACTCGATGTAATAAGTGTGTGATTGAACTCTGTTATAATTCCTCGAGTATTGTGTGTGTCAGCATTACCGATCCAGGGATAACACTTAATCATAGAGACTTCGGTCCATTGGGATCGTGGTCGCTACAAGATGGTATTAGAGCACACATTGACTGTAGGACGCGAGCACTAGGAAAAGCCACAGGATACTCTTCTTTGCTCATTTCTAATTCTCCTCTATTTCTACTCTATAGATGGCGAACCCCAAGAACAAGTTCACTCAGCCGGATGATGACACCCCTTTCGGACGACACTTGAAGGAAGTCACTAAGTACTTGAACATTGGCCTAACAAACTTCACTGGGACTTTCTCTGCAACTTTACCGGAATAGGAGCGCTGGAAGGTCAAAGTCTGGGTACCTGGGAGGACATTTGCGCCAACAGCGGAGCCTATTGATTTCTACCTAGATGCACCAAGTTGGAGTTTGGGAAAGAGCATGGCAGCGCACATCACTTTTGGACGCATATGTGAAGTGTACCACAAGGAGTTGGAAAACACCATTTATCAAATATGTGTCCACCGAGATGAAGAATGGGAGATGATTCCGACCAGGAAGGATGGATCAATTGCAGCTTACATTCAGGAGATGGGTGATCACATTCGCCGACAAGAGAATCAACTATGTTTCAACATGAAGAAGATCAAGAAGCTGATGAAGAAGAATATCAAGCTAGAATAGGAACTCAAGTCTATACGCGATGGATATGAGGAAGAAATTGCCGTACTACTGGAGAAGCATGAAGATTTGACGAGGAAGCTAGGACTACCCGTGGAGAACGATAAGCGAGAACCTGCAAAGGAGATCCGTTCGGAGGACTACATCATCTTGGACGACACCAACACGGATAGTGATGCAAATGATGACACTGATGACGACTATGTTGACGAAGCTGGAGCAGATATGATGGAGTCTTCCTCCGATCAAAATTTCTAGACGGCCACCATGTTACTAGTAGCATTCTTCCAAGTAGTTAGCATCGATCGAGTTTGTAATCGTAGTTTAGATCCTTTATGTGAACCTTGTTTGATATTGAATGAAGTGAATTGATTGTGTTTGTGTCATGTATATATGGGTAGTGAATCTCTCTTAGACCTTATTCTATTCTGTTTTCTCACCCCTTCTAACCCATCAGATGCCTCCGAGAAGTGACAATGGATTCCTGTTCCCACCAGAGCTTACCCAGTTGATCCAGCAGCAGAATGCCTTGATGAAGATGTTAGTTCAGAACCAGAACCAAGGCAACAACTACTACTACTACTACAACCCACCACCACCACCCCCTTTTGACAACCTAGCTCGCTTTCTGAGGTTGAATCCGCCGGTGTTCTCTAGCAGCACCGAGCCGATTGTTGTAGATGATTGGCTCCGCAAGATTGGAAGGGAGCTGATCACTGTAGGATGCACAGATGCGGAGAGAGTGCGCTTTGCCGCACATCAGCTTGATGGACCCGCAGCTTCATGGTGGGAGAATTTCACCACCACTTACCCCATTGATATAGTTACATGAGATCAGTTTCAGCAGGCTTTCCGCACCGCCCATGTTTCAGCAGGAGCTATGAGCATGAAGAAGTGCGAGTTCCGCAACTTGCACCAAGGAGGTCATATAGTGGGACAGTATGTGGATGAGTTTCGCAAGTTAGCACGCTATGCCCCAAATGATGTGGCCACGGATGCTGCGAAGCAGGAGAAGTTTCTTGAGGGACTCGTTGATGAGCTGAGCATGTAGTTGATGGTGGCAACTATCAACAACTACCAGGAGTTGGTAGACAGGGCACTCATGATAGTGAAGGAAATATGCCCTAGAGGCAACAATAAAGTTATTATTTATTTCTTTTATTCATGATAAATGTTTATTATTCATGCTAGAATTGTATTAACCAGAAACTTAGTATATGTGTGAATACATAGACAAAACATATAGTCCCTAGTATGCCTCCACTTGACTAGCTCGTTAATCAAAGATGGTTATGTTTCCTAACTATAGACATGTGTTTTCATTTGATGAATGAGATCACATCATTAGGAGAATGATTTGATGGACATGACCCATCCGTTAGCTTAGCTTTATGATCGTTACAGTTTCATTGCTACTGCTTTCTTCATGACTTATACATGTTCCTCAGACTATGAGATTATACAACTCCCGAATACTGGAGGAACACCTTGTGTGCTATCAAACGTCCCAACGTAACTAGGTGATTATAAAGATGCTCTATAGGTGTCTCCGAAGGTGTTTGTTGGGTTGGCATAGATCGAGATTAGGATTTGTCACTCTGTGTTTCGGAGAGGTATGTCTAGGCCCTCTCGTTAATACTCATCACTATAAGCCTTGCAAGCATTGTGACTAATGAGTTAGTTGCGGGATGAAGTATTATGGAACAAGTAAAGAGACTTGCCGGTAACGAGATTGAACTAGGTATTTAGATACCAACGATCGAATCTCAGGCAAGTAACATACCGATGACAAAGGGAACAATGTATGTTGTTATGCAGTTTGACCGATAATTATTTTTGAAGAATATGTAGGAACCAATATGAGCATCCAGGTTCCGCTATTGGTTATTGACCGGAGACATGTCTCGGTCATGTCTACATAGTTCTCGAACCCGTAGGGTCCGCACGCTTAATGTTCGATGACGATTTGTATTATGAGTTATGTGATTTGATGACCGAAGTTTGTTTGGAGTCCCGGATGAGATCACGGACATGACGAGGAGTCTCGAAATGGTCGAGACATAAATATCAATATATTGGAAGGCTATGTTCGGACATCGGAAAGGTTCCGAGTGATTCGGGTATTTTTCGGAGTACCGAAGAGTTACGAGAATTCGTCGGAGGACGTAGTGGGCCTTAATAGGCCATACGGGAAAGGAGAGAAGGGCCTCAAGGGGTGGCCGCGAGCCCCCCATGGCAAGTCCGAATTGGACTAGGGAGGGGGCGGCGCCCCCCTCTCTTTCCTTATCCCTCTCATAATCCTTCCCTCTCTCCCCTCTTGGAAAAGTAAGGGGACTCCAACTAGGATTGGGAACCCTAGTTGGACTCCCCCTATAGGTGCACCCCTTCTAGGCTGGCCTCCTCCTCCTCCCTCCTTTATATACGTGGCCAGAGGGCACCCCATAGACACACAAGTTGATCTTTTAGCTGTGTGCGGTGCCCCCCTCCACAGTTACACACCTCGATCATACCGTTGCAGAGCTTAGGTGAAGCCCTGTGCCGGTAGTATCATGATCACCGTTGCCATGCCATCATGCTAAAGGAACTCACCCTCAGCCTCAACTGGATCAAGAGTATGAGGACATCATCGAGCTGAACGTGTGCTGAACGCGGAGGTGCCGTACGTTCGGTATTTGGATCGGTTGGATCGCGAAGATGTTCGACTACATCAACCGCATTATTGAAATGCTTCCGCTTTCGGTCTACGAGTGTACGTGGACACACAATCCCCTCTCATTGATATGCATCACCTAGATAGATCTCGCATGATCGTAGGAATTTTTTTGAATTACTGTGTTCCCCAATAGTGGTATCAGACCTAGGTTTATGCGTAGATGTTATATGCACGAGTAGAACACAAAGAGTTGTGGGCGATAATAGTCATACTGCTTACCAGCATGTCATATTTGATTCGGCGGTATTGTTGGATGAAGCGGCTCAGACCGACATTACGCGTACGCTTACGCGAGACTAGTTCTACCGACATGCTTCGCACACAGGTGGCTAGTGAGTGTCTGTTTCTCCAACTTTATTTGAATCGAGTGTGGCTATGCCCGGTCCTTGTTGAAGGTTAAAACGGCACACTTGACGAAAAATCGTTGCAGTTTTGATGCGTAGGTAAGAACGGTTCTTGTTAAGCTCGTAGCAGCCACGTAAAACTTGCAACAACAAAGTAGAGGACGTCTAACTTGTTTTTCCAGGGCATGTTGTTATGTGATATGGTCAAGACGTGATGAGATATAATTTGTTGTATGAGATGATCATGTTTTGTTAAAGTTATCGGCAACTCGCAAGAGCCTTATGGTTGTCTCTTTATTGCATAAGATGCAATCGCCATATAATTGCTTTACTTTATCGCTATGCGATAGCAATAGTTGCAAAAACAATAGTTGGCGAGACGACCATGTAATGACACATTGATAGAGATCAAGATGATGGAGATCATGGTGTCATGCCAGTGATGATGGAGATCATGATAGTACTTTGGAGATGGAGATCATAAGCACAAGATGATGATGGCCATATCACGTCACATATTTTGATTACATGTGATGTTTATCTTTTATGCTTCTTATTTTGCTTAGTTCGGCAGTAGCATTATAAGATGATCCCTTACTAAAATTTCAAGGTATAAGTGTTCTCCCTGAGTATGCACTGTTGCGACAGTTCTTCGTGCTGAGACACCACGTGATCATCGGGTGTGATAGGCTCTACATTCACATACAACGGGTTGATACGTCTCCGTCGTATCTATAATTTTTGATTGTTCCATGCCAATATTATTCAACTTTCATATACTTTTGGCAACTTTTTATACTATTTTTGGGGACTAACATATTGATCCAGTGCCCAGTGCATGTTCCTGTTTGTTGCCTGTTTTATGTTTCGCAGAAACCCCATATCAAACGGAATCCAAACGGGATAAAAATGGACGGAGCTTATTTTTGGAATATTTGGGAAATATGGGAGGAAGAATCAACGCGAGACGGTGCTCGAGGTGGCCACGAGGCAGGGGGCGCGCCTGCCTATACTGGGCGTGCCCTGACCATCGTGGACCCCTTGTAAGGCGGTTGATGCTCTTCTTTGTCTACAAAAAAGTTAATTTTTGGAAAAATATCTGGGCGAAGGTTTCAATCCAATCAGAGTTACGGATCTCCGGATATAAAAGAAACGGTGCCAGGGCAGAATCAGGGAACACAGAAACAGAGAGAGACAGAGAGACATATCCAATATCGGAGGGGCTCTCGCCCCTCCCACGCCATGGGTGCCAAGGAACAGAGGGGAAACCCTTCTCCCATATAGGGAGAAGGTCAAGGAAGAAGAAGAAGAATAAGAAGGGGGGCTCTCTCTCCTTGCTTCCGGTAGCGCCGGAGCGCCGCCGGGGGCCATCATCATCACCGCGATCTTCACCAACACTTCCGCCATCTTCACCAACATCTCCATCACCTTCCCCCTTCTATCTACAGCGGTCCACTCTCCCGCAACCCGCTGTACCCTCTACTTGAACATGGTGCTTTATGCTTCATATTATTATCCAATGATGTGTTGCCATCCTATGATGTCTGAGTAGATTTTCATTGTCCCGTCGGTGATTGATGAATTGCTATGATTGGTTTAATTTGCTTGTGGTTATGTTTCTGTCCTATTATGCCCTTTGTATCGTGCAAGTGTGAGGGATTCCCGTTGTAGGGTGTTGTAGTACATTTATGATTCGCTTATAGTGGGTTGCTTGAGTGATAGAAGCATAAACCCGAGTAAGGGGGTTGTGGCGTATGGGATAAAGGGGACTTGATGATTTAATGCTATGGTTGGGTTTTACCTTAATGATCTTTAGTAGTTGCAGATGCTTGCTAGAGTTCCAATCATAAGTGCATATGATCCAAGAAGATAAAGTATGTTAGCTTATGCCTCTCCCACATAAAACTTGCTATCGGTCTAGTAAAGTAGTCAATTGCTTAGGGACAATTTCACAATTCCTACCACCACTTTTCCACACTCGCTATATTTACTTTTTGCTTCCTTATCTAAACAGCCCCTACTTTTTATTCATGTGCTCTTTATTATCTTGCAATCCTATCCAACAACGCCTACAAAGTACTTCTAGTTTCATACTTGTTCTAGGTAAAGCGAACGTCAAGCGTGCGTAGAGTCGTATCAGTGGCAGATAGGACTTGAGAGAATATTTGTTCTACCTTTAGCTCCTCGTTGGGTTAGACACTCTTACTTAACGAAAGAGGCTACAATTATCCCCTACACTTGTGGGTTATCAAGACCTTTTTCTGGTGCCGTTGCCGGGCAGTCATAGCGTGGGGTGAATATTCTCGTGTGTGTGCTTGTTTGCTCTATCACTAAGTAATGTTTATTTGCTGTTCTTAGTTGTTTTCTATCCTTAGTTATGGGTAGGAAATGCAAAATACCAAAAAAATTAGTTGTGCCTACTGAACCAATGGTTGAAGAACCACTCAAAATCTATCATACTTCTGAAGCTTTTTACTTGGATCTTCTTCGATCCCTTTGTGCTCGTGCTGAAACTCCAACTAGCTTAGTTGAGGGCAAATCTTTATATGAGCATGCTTGTTATGTGCAACACCGTATATCTGAAAAAGGGAAACTTTTACTGGATCAAATTCATCGTTTGCAATGCTATGCTTGGAATTTATGTGAAATATATGATTTTACTTGTTGTTTTGAAAACCCTAAGAAACACCTTCCCTACCAATGTGAGTTTAGTGATAATGGAATTGTATCTTCGTATGCTAAGGGTGTTTATAATTACTATGATGTTCAACAAATTGAAGAAATTTTTGCTTTTAAGGGTGCTTATGAAATTGCTTCTTTGATTGAAAAGTATGATGCTACTCTCTACAAATCTGAAAATTTTGCCATACTTGAATATTGTTATGATAATTATGCTTCTAATGCCAATGTTAAACCATACATTGAGGACTTCTCGGCTGTCCAAGAAGAGACTGATATTTTGTAGGAGCCAATGGAAGAAGAAATTGATGAAACTGTGAGCTCATTGGTTGAAAAATATGACGAGGAGAGCGAAGAACAAAAGGAGGAAGAGCGGATTAGCTACCCGTGCCCACCTTCTAATGAGAGTAACTCTTCAACTCATACATTGTTTAATTCCCCTTCGTGCTTACCGAAGGATGATTGCTATGATGATTGTTATGATCCAGCTGATTCTCTTGAAATATCCCTTTTTGATGATGCTTGCTATGCTTGTGGCCAAGATGCCAATATGAATTATGCTTATGGAGATGAACTGGCTATAGTTCCTTATGTTAAACATGAAATTGTTGCTATTGCACCCACGCATGATAGTCCTGTTATCTTTTTGAATTCTCAAACTACACTATATCGGAGAAAGTTTGTGCTTATTAAGGATTATATTGATGGGTTGCCTTTTACCATTGCACATGATAATTTTTATAGATATAATATGCATGTGCTTGCTGCTCCTACTTGCAATTATTATGAGAGAGGAACTATATTTCCACCTCTCTATGTTTCCAACATGGTAGAATTGCAAGAAACTGCTTATACTATGCATTGGCCTTTACTTGGTGTGCATGCATTGTTCTTTTATTACATGCCGATGCATAGGAAGAGAGTTTGACTTTGTTGTTGCATTATATATGTTACTTTGTGCTAACTACTAAATTACAAATCATTGTTAATTAAAATTGGCTTTGATTTACCTTGGGATCCGGGTGGATCCACTACTTGAGCACTATATGCCTAGCTTAATGGCTTTAAAGAAAGTGCTGCCAGGGAGACGACCGGGAAGTTTTAGACATTCATTTATTTCTGTTGAGTGCTTTTATATAGTTTAAAATAAATAAATAGGGGAACCCAAAACTTTTCAAAAAGGAAAGTGAAAGTGAGAAAGACAAGCATTGTTGAAGTGGGGGAGCTCCTTGAACTTTGTTCATGCTCACGGAAACTTTGTGAATCTTAATTACAGAAACTTTTCATGAAAAATAATTATCCCCTTGTACAATTCCATTGTATTATAATAATAATGTGCTAAGGTTTGCCTTTAGGATGTTTACAATGCTTGTTGGTTTGTACGGTGCAGGACAGAAACTTTGGCTGTAGTGCGTGATTTTACATTTTTTTACTGGAACGTCAAACGGTTCTAATTCTTTTTTGCACTGTCTTGCTATACAAATTGTTTATTTTTCCTAATTTTGGTAGAATGTTTGGGGTACCAGAAGTATGGTGAATGTTCAGATTGCTACAGATTGTTCTGTCTTTGACAGATTCTGTTTTTTGATGCATAGTTTACTTGTTTTAACGAAACTATCAATTTCTATCAGTGGATTAAGCCATGAAAAAGTTATATTATAGTAGACACAATGCAAAAACAGAATATGAATTGGTTTGCAACAGTACTTAGAGTAGTAATTTGCTTTATTATACTAACGGGTCGTACCGAGTTTTCTGTTGAAGTTTTGTGTGGATGAAGTGTTTGATCAAGAAGGTCTCAATATGAGGAAAAGGACGAGAGGCCAGAGCTCAAGCTTGGGGATGCCCAAGGCACCCCAAGTAAATATTCAAGGAGACTCAAGCGTCTAAGCTTGGGGATGCCCCGGGAGGCATCCCCTCTTTCCTCAACAAGTATCGGTATGTTTTCGGATTCGTTTCATTCATGCGATATGTGCAAATCTTGGAGCATCTTTTGCATCTAGTTTTCATTTTTATTTTTATGCACCATGCTGGTATGAGATAGTCCTTGGTTGATTTATAGAATGCTCATTGCACTTCACTTAAATCTTTTGTGTATGTCTTTATAGAATGCTTCATGTGCTTCACTTATATCATTTGAAGTTTGGATAGCCTGTTTCTCTTCATATAGAAAACCGCCATTTGTAGAATGCTGTTTTGCTTCACTTATATTTGTTAGAGCATGGGAATATCTTTTGTAGAAAGAATTAAACTATCTTGCTTCACTTATATCTATTTAGAGTGCTGATAGGAATTGGTCATTCACATGGTTAGTCATAAAATCCTACATAAATTTGTAGATCGCTAAATATGATATGTTTGATTCCTTGCAATAGTTTTTGGATATAAAGGTGGTGATATTAGAGTCATGCTAGCGGGTAGTTGTGGATTGTAGAAACACTTGTGTTGAGGTTTGCAAGTCTCGTAGCATGCACGTATGGTAACCGCTGTGTGACAAATTTGAAGCATGGGGTGTTTCTTTGATTGTCTTCCTTATGAGTGGCGGTCGAGGACGAGCGATGGTCTTTTCCTACCAATCTATCCCCCTAGGGCATGCATAGTAGTACTTTTCTTCGAGGGCTAATAAACTTTTGCAATAAGTATATGAGTTCTTTATGACTAATGTGAGTCCATGGATTATACGCACTTTTACCTTTCCATCATTGCTAGCCTCTTCGGTACCGTGCATTGCCCTTTCTCACCTTGATACGATACGATACGCTCTATCACACATTGAGATTTGGTGCAAACTTCGCAGGTGCATCCAAACCCCGTGATACGATACGCTCTATCACACATAAGCCTCCTTATATCTTCCTCAAAACAGCCACCATACCTACCTACCATGGCATTTCCACAGCCATTCCTAGATATATTGCCATGCAACTTCCATCATCATCATATACATGACTTGAGCATTCACTGTCATATTGCTTTGCATGATTGTAAGATAGCTAGCATGATGTTTTCATGGCTTGTCCATTTTTGATGTCATTGCTATGCTAGATCATTGCACATCGCGGTACACCGCCGGAAGCATTCATATAGAGTCATATCTTTGTTCCAGAGTTGTAATATTGAGTTGTAAGTAAATAACGTGTGATGATCGTCAATATAGAGCATTGCCCCATAAAAAGAAAAAAAAAGAGGCCAAAGAAACCTAAATAAAAAAGGGGAGCCAAAGAAGCCCGCCCAAAAAAAGGAAGAAAAAAAAGAAAAGAAAAAGAAAAGGGGCAATGTTACTATCCTTTTTCCACACTTGTGCTTCAGAGTAGCACCATGTTCTTCATATAGAGAGTCTCTTATATTGTCACTTTCATATACTAGTGAGAATTTTCATTATAGAACTTGGCTTGTATATTCCAACAACGGGCTTCCTCAAATGCCCTAGGTCTTCATGAGCAAGCAAGTTGGATGCACACCCGCTTAGATTCAGTGTGAGCTTTCATACACTTATAGCTCTTAGTGCATCCGTTGCACGGCCATCCCTACTCCTCGCATTGACATCAATTGATGGGCATCTCCATAGTCTGTTGATTAGCCGCGTCGATGTGAGACTTTCTCCCTTTTTGTCTTCTCCACACAACCTTCACCATCATATTCTATTCCAACTATAGTGCTATATCCATGGATTGCGCTCATGTATTGTGTGAGGGTTGAAAAAGCTGAAGCGCGTTAAAAGGTATGAACCAATTGCTCGGCTTGTGATCGGGGTTGTGCATGATGGGAGCATTTTGTCTGACGAAAATAAACGTGGCCAAACTATATGATTTTGTAGGGATAAGCTTGCTTTGGCCATGTTGTTTTGAAAAGACATGATTGCTTTATTAGTACGCTCGAAGTATTATTGTTTTTATGTCAAATGATAGACTATTGCCTTGAATCACTCGTGTCTTAATATTCATGCCATGATTAGACATATGATCAAGATTACGCTAGGTAGCATTCCACATCAAAAATTATCTTTTTTATCATTTACCTACTCGAGGACGAGTAGGAATTAAGCTTGGGGATGCTGATACGTCTCCGTCGTATCTATAATTTTTGATTGTTCCATGCCAATATTATTCAAATTTCACATACTTTTGGCAACTTTTTATACTATTTTTTGGGACTAACACATTGATCCAGTGCCCAGTGCCAGTTCCTGTTTGTTGCATGTTTTATGTTTCGCAGAAACCCCATATCAAACAGAGTCCAAATGGGATAAAAATGGACGGAGCTTATTTTTGGAATATTTGTGAAATATGGGAGGAAGAATCAACGCGAGATGGTGCCCGAGGTGGCCACGAGGCAGGAGGGCGCGCCTGCCTATACTGGGCGCGCCCCTGACCCTCGTGGGCCCCTCGTAAGGCTGTTGTAACATCCCAAATTTTCAATTTGGGATGTTATACATTAGATCATCCTTGCATATCATATTTTCTTGCGTTTTGGCTCGATCCTAGAAATTCTAAGCAACTCAAGGACCCACGGAGAGAGTTGGGGATTTCGTTATTTTCATATTTGAGTTTTCTCAAATTTTGAAAATAGGATCATTTGATTTTAATTATTTTATCTTCAATTATTTCTATTATAAAAATATGAGAGAGGGAATAAAATGACTTTCCAAAAAAAGAAATATTGAGGATTTAATAATAAAATCAAATAAGATTTTATTTCGGAGTTTTATGGCTATTTTATTTGAATTAGGAAAAATGCACGTTTTTCAAAATTGCATTTAGGCCCCAAATAAATGTTCATCTTCTCCGACTTAATTTTAAAAGTCAGGGAAAATTTATTTCAGGATTTTTGGTGTCCGTTTAGTATATCTATTAATTGTTTTTCTACGCAAAATTATTAAAAAAAAGATACCGACCTAGCGGGCCGTGTCCGCCTCGGACTCCTGGCCCGGCCGGCCTTATAAGCCAGGAGGCCGACCCCGCTAGCCCAGCCGCCCGCCCCCGCAAGACCCTAGCGCCGCCGCCGCCTGAGTCGCCCCGCCGCCACCGGTTCCGCGCCGACGCCGTCGCCGCGTCGCTGTCCCGAGCCGCCGCCGCCGAGTCGTCGTCTCGAGCTGCCGCCGCCGTTGCCCCGCCTCCCCGTAGCGTCGCCGCCGCCCCGCCGCCGGATCCCCTCGCTGCCGACGCCGCCCCGCCCGCCGGAGCTCGCCGCCGACCTCGCCGGACTTCGATCCGAGCTAGCCGCCGGTTTTTTTATAAAAACTGTTCTGTTTTTTTCGAAACCCTAGATCCATTTTTTTATTAGATCCAGTTCGGTTTATTTTTTTTCCCGGTTTAGTTATTTAGCGAACGCCCGTTCGTTCGTTCGTTTTAACGAACGGTTTTCGTCTTTTAGCCGCAGACAGCAAACGTTCGTTCGTTAGCCTGTTCGTCAGTTTTTCTTTTTCTAGGATTTTCCGCGATTATTCTCGATCGTGATTTCTGATCCAATTTTCGTTCTAGTATAAATTTTCGCTCGTTTATCAGAACCAGGCGATTCAAGCGCCTAGAGTTTCGTCTCGAAACCCTCTTTCCGATTAACCAACTCAAACAAGTTTTTGCTACTGCAAAATTTGACTTAGGTCCAGATTAGTAAACGAAGCTTGTTTCTTCCGCCGTTTGAGTTTCGTTGCTTTGTTTGATTTGATTCTTTTTGCAAACTAGAGTTCTTAAGTTGAACTTTCTGGTTAGATCTCTTATTTGAGTTTTTACCTGTGCATTAGATGAATACTTATTGTATGCTTGTTTGTTTGCGATAGAGTACCCGGAGTGCGGCGCTTGCTACTTCGAATCTCTAGGTCTCACGGATCATCAGCAAGGCAAGTAACACTTTGAGCATACCTCTTTACTACCCAGTTTTGTTGCATTAGATCAATCCTCAAACAATTTTCAAACCTTTGGGAAGTAGATGAGGTAGTACCTATTACCTGTTTTATTATCAAACCTTTGGGAGTTACTTCTACGTTTGCTTTTATTGCCATGCTATGCTAGTAGATGTGGATTGGGTGAGTGTATCCATGACAGATGTGAGATTGTTAAATTAATGGTTTATTTAAGGTGCCAACTTAAATTCACATCTGGTTGGATTGAGGCACCTAGGGAACCCAGTGTTGCCTATATTTTCTGGAAATCCCGGGGTACCGTGTGATTCTCCTATCGACCGCCACCCAGACTCAAAGGGAACATGAGATTATTCATGCTAGAAACTTCCATGTGCAGCCGCAAGCTACTATGGGCTCTAGCATAGTTTATTAAGTTGCGTGAGCTCTTGAAGAGGTAGATTAGCAGATGTAGGGGATGTAGGTTGGTACTGTCTACCCGGAGTAGAGAGTTAATGCTTCTGAAAGACTGTGTCTCAGTCATCCGTTTCTCAAACACCATGTAGTGCGAGAAATCAAGCGGAGGAGATCAAGTCTTGTGGCCAAAAGTGCGCAAACCTCTACAGAGTGTATAAACTAATCATAGTTAGCCGTTTCCCCGATTATGGACGTTTTGAGTATCTAATACATGGATTATCATGTGAATCTTATCATGTTACTTTATTTAATTTTGTTGGGTTTAATGATGATGCTTAATTGGGATTGAGTTGGGTGAACCTTCTCAATGTTTAACAACCACCATGATAGTTAAATAAAATTTATTCCTTTGCAGTAGGGAAAAATTGGCTTTATGCAAAATTGTAACCATAGAACTTTCCACCAGCCATATATGCATCTAGTGATAGCATTATTCTGTTCATTACTCTCTATGTGTTACATGCCAGCATATTCCATGTGCTGGCCCATTTCGGGCTGCAACGTTCATATTGCAGACTTTTCAGACGACGAGTAAGGTGCCTTAGGTCGTGATCTTATACTCAGTGATGCCGTTGGAGTTGATGGACTCGCTTATCTTCCAAGCCTTCCACTGTTATCGTTATTAGATGGCCTTAAGCCATATTTATTGTAATAATTTCTCTTTTGAGACATTCAATGTAATAATTGTGTGATTGCTACTCTGGTATAAATCCTTCAAGTACTGTCCATGTCAGCATTACCGATCCAGGGATGACACTGATGCATAGAGATCAGACTATTTGAGGTCTGGTCGCTACAAGATGGTATCAGAGCACACGCTGACTGTAGGACACGACCACTAAGCTAAACCCTAGATCACTACTCTCTCTTCTCATTTCTGACTCCTCATCTTTTCTACTCTTTTAGGATGGCGGATGCAAGGAACAAGTTCACTCAACCGGATGAAGATACACCCTTTGGACGCCACTTGAAGGAAGTCACTAGATACCTGAACATTGGAGTACCAAGCTTCACCGGGACCTACATCGCCACTTTACCAGAAGAGGAGCGTTGGATGATTCAATTTCAAGTTCCAGGAAGGACGTTCATGCCCGTCACTGAGCCCATAGAGTTTTCCTTTGATGCACCAACCTGGAGTCTACGAAAGAGCATGGAAGCCCACATCACCATGGGAAGCATTGGAGAAGTTTACCACAAGGATCTCAAGGATACTATCTACCAGATTTGTGAGCAACGAGATGAGCAATGGGAGATGATCAGCACCAGGAAGGATAGATCAATTGCAGCTTTCATCCAGGAGTTAAACCAGCACATTTGTCGCCAGGAGAACTAGATGTGCGCAGGCATGATAGATCTGAAGAGGCTATGACCAAGATCACGGAGCTGGAGGAAGAACTTAAGTCTACATGCGATGGATATGAGGAAGAAATGACAACACTCGTGGAGAAGAATGAAGATCTGAAGAAGAAGCTAAAAGTATTTATGGGATTCCCCGCAACTGGAGGAGAAGATGATGATTGCACTTGCCCGGAGAATTATATCATCATCGATGACACCGACTCGGACCCAGATGATAGAGATGATGACTTTGTTGATGAAGCTGGAGCAGATATCATGGAGTCTTTGATCGATCAATTTTTCTAGTCGACCACCATAACAGTAGTAGTATTCCCCCATGTATATAGTATAGTCCGAGCACTCTTGTGACGATAGTTAGATCGTTGTATGCCCTTGTTTGATTTGATTGAAGTGATATTGTTTGCATTTGTCTCATGTGCATATGGGTAGTTCTCTATAGACCTCATTCTATTCTATATTCTCATCTTTTCTAAACCCTCAGATGCCTCCGAGACGTGACAATGGATTTGCTTTCCCACCGGAACTCACCCAGTTGATCCAGTAGCAGAATGCATTGATGCATATGCTAGTCCAGAATCAGAATTAGGGGAACAACAACAACAACAACCCACCACCACCACCACCTGTTGATCACTTAGCCCGTTTCTTAAGGCTGAATCTGTCGATGTTCTCCAGTAGCACCGAGCCGATAGTTGCAGATGATTGGCTCCGCAATATGGGAAGGGAGTTAACCACTGTAAGATGCACAGATGAGGAGAAGGTGCATTTTGCCGCACATCAGCTTGATGGACCCACACCATTATGGTGGGAGAATTTCACAGCCACTTATCCTATCGACACTGTCACATGGGATTAGTTTCAGCAGGCTTTCCGTATTGCCCATGTTTCAGCAGGAGCTATGGCCATGAAGAAGCGTGAGTTTCGCAACTTGCGCCAAGGAGGACGTACAGGGTGCCAGTATGTGGATGACTTCAGTAAGCTAGCACGTTATGCCCTAGATGACGTTGCTACGGATGCAGCTAAGCAGGAGAAGTTTCTGGAAGGACTGAATGATGAGCTGAGCATGCAGTTGATGGTAGCAACCTTCAACAACTACCAGGAGTTGGTAGACCGAGCTCTCATGATTGAAGGGAAGCAGCAGCAGATTGATAACCACAAGAGGAGGTATGGACAAGGGAAGTACAATTCTAGAGCTCAGTAGAAGCCTCGTTTTACCCCGAACTCGGGAGGACATTTTTAGCATACCCATGGAGGAGGAAGTTCGCACAACCATAGTGGCCCCAAGAATGGTAATGGGAATGGAGGAAGCAACAGACAGAACCACACCAACCCCTCAACACCAGCCAAGAGGGATCTGAGCCACATTACCTGTTACAAATGCCAGAAGACTGGACATTATGCCACTGAATGTCCTGAAGCAAAGAATGGAGATGGCAATGGAAGCTCTGGGAGGAAGCCTAACCCTTTCAACAAAGGGCAGGTGAACCACATTAGCGTGGAGGAGGTTGAAGCCCAGCCAGATGCAGTAATAGGTATGTTTTTGGTTAAGTCATTTACTGCAATCGTTCTTTTTGATACTAGTGCATCGCATTCATACATATCAAGGGGATTTGTGGATAAGTATAAACTGTCAACCCAAGCCCTTAGGTCACCTATGTTAGTAACCTCACCAGGAGCAGAATATATGGCTAGTCTATGGTGTTATCGGTTACCATTAAGGATTGGTAACTACGTGTTTCCCTCAGACCTAATAGTATTGGAGTCGCAAGGACTGGATGTGATATTAGGAATGGATTGGTTATTGAAGTATGGATGGAACATTGAATGCGCCAGTAAGTCGATTTTGCTTACCACCCAAGAAGGAAGAAGGATCAAGTATGTATCCCGGCATGTGCTGAAGAGGACTCAAGTAAATTCCTTATTAGGAGCTGTACACAAGGAAGTACCGGTGGTGAAGGATTTTCCTGACATATTTCTAGAAGAGTTGCCAAGCATGCCACCAGATAGAGACATTGAGTTTTTGATTGAGCTTGTGCCAGGCACGGGACGAATATCAACGAGACTGTACAGGATGCCCACAAAAGATTTGGAGGAAATTAAGAAGCAGATTAAGTAGTTACTAGATAAAAGCTATATTCGCCCAAGTTCTTCACCTTGGGGATCGCCAGTGCTTCTAGTGGAGAAGAAGGATGGATATTTGAGAATGGTTGTTGATTATCGAGGATTGAATGAAGTGACATTCAAGAACAAGTACCCGCTGCCGATGATCAATGACTTGTTTGACCGATTGCAAGGAGCTAAGGTATTTTCCAAGATTGATCTGCGATCAGGATACCATCAGTTGAAGATTCGAGAGTAGGATATACCTAAGACGGCTTTTACCACCAGGTACGGGCTGTATGAGTATACCGTTATGTCATTTGGTCTGACTAACGCACCTGCCTATTTCATGAACATGATGAACAAGGTGTTTATGGAGTTTCTGGATAAGTTTGTCGTGGTGTTCATTGATGATATCTTGGTCTACTCAAAGAATGAAGAGGAGCATAAGGAGCTTTTGCGTTTGCTACTGGAAACTCAGAGAACATCAGTTATATGCCAAGTTCAGCAAATGTGAGTTTTGGTTGAAAGAAGTTGGATTCCTTGGACATGTGATATCCGGAGAAGGAATAGCAGTAGACCCCACCAAAGTTGTCACAGTGACAAACTGGGAAGCCCCAACAACAGTTGGAGCGATCCAGAGTTTTCTTGGACTCGCAGGATACTACCGGAGGTTCATTGAGAATTTCTCGAAGATTGCAAACCCCATGACGGAGTTGTTGAAGAAGGACACCAAGTTCAAATGGGCTGAGGAATGTGAGGCCAGTTACCAGGAGTTGAAGAAACATTTGGTTACATCACCAGTGTTGATTCTGCCTGATCAGCGCAAGGATTATGAAGTATATTGCGACGCTTCTCGTTGAGGACTTGGAGCAGTGCTTATGCAGGAGGGAAGAGTTATTTCATATGCCTCACGACAACTTAAGCCCCATGAGTTGAATTATGCTACACATGATTTGGAGTTAGCAGCCGTAGTGCATGCATTGAAGACATGGAGACATTTTCTCATCGGAAACCATTGTGAAGTGTACACGGATCACAAGAGTTTGAAGTACATTTTCACGCAGAAGGAGTTGAATCTTAGGCAAAGGAGATGGTTGGAGCTCATTAAGGATTATGATATGAGATTGCATTACCACCCCGGAAAGGCTAACGTAGTAGCCGATGTGTTGAGCCGCAAGAGCCAAGTCAACACGCTCATGACCGGAGAGTTACCAAAGGAGTTAGCCGAGGACCTTCACGAGCTATGTTTGGAGATAGTTCCGAGCGGCTATGTAGCAGCATTGGAGATTCAGTATACTTTGATGGATAAGATCAGAGAAGCTTAGAAGACCGACAAGGAGATTGCCGAGATAAAGGAGAAGATGAGCAAAGGAAAAGCTAAAGGATTTCGTGAGGATGAGCACGATACTAGTTTGAGGACCGCGTCTATGTGCCTAATGACCCGGAGATCAGGAAATTGATTTTACAAGAGGCCCATGATTCACCGTATTCGATTCACCCAGGAAATACCAAGATGTACCTGGACTTGAAGGACACTTTCTGGTGGACCGGAATGAAGAAGGATATTGCGGAGTATGTAGTAGTATGTGATGTATGTCAGAGAGTGAAGGTAGAGCATCAGAAGCCAGCAGGATTGCTACAGCCATTGCCGATACCCGAATGGAAGTGGGATAAGCTAGGCATGGATTTTATCACGGGATTGCCCAGGACTCGTTCAGGCTATGACTCGATATGGGTTGTAGTCGATCGTTTGACGAAGGTAGCTCATTTCATCCCAGTGAAGACCACTTACACCAGTGCTAAGTTGGCAAAGATATACATGACTAGGATCGTATGTCTGCATGGAGTTCCGAGGAGCATTGTATCAGATAGAGGGACCCAGTTTACCTCAAAGTTCTGGAATCAGTTGCACGAAACTTTCGGTACCAGGCTAGAGTTCAGTACAGCCTTTCATCCGCAGACAGATGGATCGACCGAGAGAGTCAACCAGATTCTGGAGGACATGCTGAGAGCTTGTGCGCTAGATTATGGATCTAGTTGGGATGACTATTTGCCATATGCGGAGTTCTCTTACAACAACAGTTATCAATCCAGTTTGAAGATGGCCCCTTTCGAAGCTCTGTATGGAAGGAGGTGCAGGACACCGTTGTTGTGGGATGAAGTTGAAGACCGTCAGTTGTTTGGACCAGATTTGATTAAAGAGTCTGAACAGAAGGTGAAGTTGATTCGCGATAGGCTCAAGGTAGCCTAGTCCAAGCAGAAGAGCTATGCAGACTCTAAACGCAAGGAGACAGTTTACGAAGTCGGAGATAGAGTTTATCTTTGTGTATCTCCACTTCGAGGAGTTAAGCGCTTTGGAGTTAAGGGAAAGTTAGCGCCACGTTTTGTGGGACCATACAAAGTTTTGGAGCATATGGGAGAAGTTGCTTATAAGTTGGAATTGCCCAAAGGATTGTCAGGAGTTCACGATGTGTTTCACGTTTCCTAGTTGAAGAAGTGCCACGCAGAGATGGCTGATATACCGTTGAGAGATACCATGCCACAGGAAGCGATTCAGTTGGATAGTGATTTGACCTATGAGGAGAAACTAGTCAAGATTCTCCAATATGCCAGCCGAGTCACCCGCAGCAAGGTTATCAAGTTTTGCAAAGTTCAGTGGAGCCACCATACCGAAGATGAAGCCACCTGGGAGCGAGAGGAAGATCTACGGAAGGACCACCCTCAACTATTTTCTATCCAACCCGAATCTCGAGGATGGGATTCATCTTAAGGGGGGTAGGTTTGTAACATCCCAAATTTTCAATTTGGAATGTTATACATTAGATCATCCTTGCATATCATATTTTATTGTATTTCAGCTAGATCCTAGAAATTCTACGCAACTCAAGGACCCACGGAGAGAGTTGGGGATTTCCTTATTTTCATATTTGAGTTTTCTCAAATTTTGAAAATAGGATCATTTGATTTTAATTATTTTATCTTCAATTATTTCTATTATAAAAATATGAGAGAGGGAATAAAATAACTTTCCCAAAATACAGAAATATTGAGGATTTAATAATAAAATCAAATAAGATTTTATTTCGGAGTTCTATCGCTATTTTATTTGAATTAGGAAAAATGCACGTTTTAAAAATTGCATTTAGGCCCCAAATAAATGTTCATCTTGTCTGGCTGGATTTCATAAGTCGGGGAAATTTTATTTGAGGATTTTTGGAGTCGGTTTAGTATTTCTTTTAATTGTTTTTCTGGGCGAAATTATTTAAAAAGAAGATACCGACCTACCGGGCCATGTCCGCCCCGGACTCCTGGCCCGCCCGGCCTTATAAGCCGGGAGGCCGACCCCGCCAGCCCAGCAGCCCGCCACCGCGAAACCCTAGCGCCGCCGCCGCTTGAGCCGCCCCATCGCCGCCGGTCCCGCGCCGCCGCCGCCGCGTCGCCGTCCCGAGCCGCCGCAATGTATTCGACTTCTGTGGTAGAATCAGCCACCGTATCCCGCTTGGAACTCATCCAATGCACTGCCCCTCTATTCAGGACGTACACAAATCCGTACTATGATCGACAATCATCTCTGTTGGTTTGGAAACTAGCATTGGTGTAACCCCTTACGACGAGCTCTTCCTCACCTCCATAAACTAGGAACATCTCTTTAGTCCTTTTCAGGTACTTCAAAATAGTTTTTACCGCTGCCCAGTGACTGTCACCTGGGTTGGCCTGGTATCTACTTGCTAGGCTTATTGCAAAAGAAACATCAGGCCTTGTACATATCATGGCATACATGATGGATCCAATTGCCGAGGCATACGGAATCCTACTGATCCTGCTTCGCTCATCAGATGTCGAAGGACTCTGAGTCTCGCTTAGCCTTATACCATGTGAGAGTGGCAAGAACCCTTTCTTCGCCTCACTCATGTTGAACCGCTTCAACACTTTATCTATGTACATGCTCTGGCTTAAGACGAGCAGCCTCCTCGATATATCTCTATAGATCTTAATGTCTAAAATATAGACTGCCTCACCAAGGTCCTTCATCGAAAACTTGCCATTCAATGAGTCCTTGACCGAATTTAGCATCGAAACATTGTTCCCGATCAACAATATGTCATCCACATACAAGATCAAGAACACTATTGAGCTCCCACTTAACTTCTTGTATAAACAAGCGTCCTCTTTGCTTTTGATGAAACCGAGACCAATGAAGACCTCATCAAAACGAATATTCCAGCTCCGAGATGCTTGCCTCAACCCGTAAATTGATCTCTTGAGCTTGCATACCTTACTAGTGCTAGTCGAATCGACAAAACCCTCGGGCTGTATCATATACATGTCCTCGGTTAAATTTCCGTGAAGGAAAGCCGTCTTGACATCCATCTGGCATATCTCGTAATCGAAATATGCAGCTATAGCTAGTATGATCCTCACCTACTTCAGCATCGCTACCGGCGAGTAAGTCTCGTCGTAGTCAATTCCTTGAACTTGTCCATAACCTTTAGCAACAAGCTGAGCTTTGTGGATCTGTACATTTCCATCCACATCGGTTTTCTTCTTAAAGACCCGTTTGCAACCAATGGCAGTTACGCCAGGTGGCGGATCAACCAAGTCCCAGACTTGATTCTCATCCATGGACTTTAACTCCGATCTCATGGCCTCCAGCCATGCCTCAGAATCTGGGATCACCATCGCTTCCGCATACGTGGCCGGCTCGTTGCTTTCTAGCAACAATACATCACGCACACTACGCAATCTTTTCGACCTCCGTGGTTCCAGTGCCGCTTCCACTACGGGTTCCCTGACTGACTCCGGTATGATCTCATCACCAGCCAAGCCGTCCCCGAGTGGTACTCGAATTTCTTCGAGTCGAACCGTCCTCCCACTAGCCTCCCGACTGAGAAACTCTTTCTCAAGGAAAACCCCATTCCGAGCAACAAACACTTTGTTCTATTCCCGGTTGTAGAAGCTATATCCCAAGGCTTCCCTCGGATATCCCACGAATATGCATTTATCCGATTTAGGTGTAAGCTTATCTGACATAAGTTGCTTGACAAATGCTTCACAACCCCAAATCTTTAGAAAATACAAACTGGGACTCTTCCCAGTCCACATCTCATGTGGTGTCTTGTCTACGGATTTTGATGGTACCCTGTTAAGTGTGAAAGCTGCAGTTTCTAGAGCGTATCCCCAGAATGACAAGGGTAAATCCGATTTGCTCATCATAGACCGGACCATGTCCAACAAGGTCCTATTCCTCCGTTCTGACATGCCGTTTCTCTGTGGCGTACCCGGAGGTGTGAGTTGAGGTACTATACCTTGACTTTTCAGATGATCATCAAACTTCTGGCTCATGTACACACCTCCACGATCAGATCGCAGAAGTTTTATAGTCTTGCCGAGTTGATTCTCAGCCTCGTTCTGAAACTCTTTGAACTTTTCAAAAGTTTCTGACTTGTGCCTCATCAAATAGATATATCCATATCTACTCAAGTCGTCGGTAAAAGTCACGAAGTACTGATAGCCTCCTCTGGCAGTTGTGCTCATTGGACCACACACATCACTGCGTATAAGCTCCAACTACTCGGACACCCTCTCACAACTCTTTGCGAAAGGAGACTTAGTCATCTTGCCGAGCAAGCATGATTCACATGTCTCGAACGACCTAAAGTCGGACGAAGTTAGGAGTCCATCATCATGGACCTTCTTCATGTGTTTCAGACTAATGTGTCCAAACCGGCAATGCCAGAAGTATGTCGGATTTATCTCATTAGGCTTATGCCTCTTGACATTCGCATTATAGACCGGTTCCTGTTCTAGATTCAATATAAATAGCCCATCAAAAGTGGGTGCATAGCCGTGGAAACATACCATTCAAAAATATCGAACAACCATTGTCCTTTAAATTGAATTCATAACCCTGACTCATCAAACATGAGGCAGAAATAATGTTCTGACTAAGTGCAGGAATGTAATAACAATTATTCAATTCCATAATGAATCCGGAAGCAAACTGGAGCTGCATCGTGCCGACCTCCAACGCAACAACTCTTGCTTTGTTGCCGACCCTGATGTCAATCTCCCCTTGTGCCACACGCCTAGTTCTTACCAGCCCCTACATCGAGTTGCAAATATGAACAACCGATCCGGTATCAAATACCCAAGAGCAACTAGGTATGTCAGCAAGGTAAATGTCTATAACATTTGCAGCAAGTGTAGCTTTGCGTGAAGAAGCATTTCCGGCCTTCTTGCCATGCTCTGCAAGCCACTTGCTACAGTTCCTCTTCCAGTGACCGGTCTCCTTGCAGTGATAGCAAACGGTCTTCGAGTCCGGTCCAGACTTCGGCGCAGCGGTGGAGGTTACCGTCTCCATGCCCTTTGCCTTAGCCTTTTTCCTAGACCAACTCTTCTTGAACTTAGCCGATTTCTGCACCATCAACACTTGATGCGTGCCTTTCTTAATATCTTGCTCTGCCACTTTGAGCATCCCATGCAATTCAGTGAGATTCTTATCCATGACATGCATATGATAGTTCGAGATGAACGTCCCATAGCTGGGCGGAAGAGAACCTAGAACTGCATCTGTAGCAAGCTCATCCAAGAGCGGGAAGCCCAATCGATCCAAAGCTTGCACATATCCGATCATCTTGATCACATGTGGGCTCAGTGGATCACCTTCCTTCAGCTTGCAATCCATCAAGGATCGCCAGACGTTGAACCTTTCGGTCCTAGCCTGTGTCTGAAACATGCTCTTGAGGCTCTCGATCATATCGTAATCCTCAACATTTTCGAAATGCTGTTGCAAATTGGGCTCCATACAAGCCAGCATCAGACAGCTGATCTCTGTTGATTCATCAACGAGTTTCTGATAGGCATTCTTAGTTGTGGCATTAGCATTATCGGCAGGTTCCTCTGGAAGTGAATCCTTAAGAACATGTTCCTTTTTATCGTGCTTGAGAACAATTCTCATATTTCTATACCAGGTGGTAAAGTTTGTTCCATTCAGTTTATCCTTTTCCAGAATTGATTTCAATGCAAAGTTGGGTTGAGCAGGTGGTGCCATTGATCTACAACAGAAAATATGCAATCACTAAGGAATGTGTTTATGTAGAGTAATTCAAGCCTAAACAGAAATACTCCCACTGAAGTCAGCATCCCTCCGCAAACTCTCAGTGATTCAGGATCCAACTAGCACATGCGACTAGTGATCTTTAGCATCACTGCTAGACAACATACCTATCCGGTAAGCAACTCCTTGCTAATCGTATCTCTATATGACTCCTGTTGGTCGGGAAGGTATCTCATACCCCGGCTCCTAACCTTCTTTGCCACTAGGCCCAAAACCGTTTTGATAGCCTTGTCAAGTTAACCTGACGCAGTGCATGTCCGTGTCCGACACGAACCCTTCAGTTCAAGGACACCCAGCAGCACCCCTATTTTATGAGCCCACTACTAGACGTACTTGACGTGCGAAGGTGCAACATCGGGAATGGCAATTTACTTGATATTCATGAGGGATCATTCTACCATTCTAACATGCATAGAAACAAAGAAGCGTAACAATCACAAATAAACACATATTGTGAAATAGTATGGCTCCTTCATGGACGTTCTTCCAGCTCGGCTCCGACTCCGATGACCATCTAGGAACTCCATCTTGTTTGTCACGACGGGACGCCAAGCCACCAACCTGATCTCTATTATCCAACTACTACAACTAGTAATGAATTTTACATAGAGTCACAAGTCGACACGCAGGTCGTTATACAATATAATGACAAAACTTTGGCTCCTGCCGGCTGACAAACATGACACACATGCCATGTATAAATTACACACATGCATCACATACACATGAGCCATACTATTCACATCAAACCTGCAAAACAAAGTTATGCATAGAATCGCATTCTGCCGGTTTGAGTGTCGGGTACGAGCTACATGGCGCTACGCACACGGCGGTCCCAATCACAGATCACATCTGAACTCTGATCACGCCGAATTTTCTGATCTGACCGATCTTACCGAACATCACGAGTCCGACTCGGGTTTACGTTTCACTGTTAACCCCGATGGCGGATACCGACCGGTAGGGGTAGGTTGTGTCATGACCTCACCGACTCCGATCATCAGAAAACATAGCCTTTTCAATCCCCATGTGCAATTGATCTCATCAACCGTGCACACGGCCGATCTCATCAACGACAACAGATCTCATCTGCTGCCACCACATATCTAATATGCATACAATCTGGAACCAAATCCTATAGCAGAGGCTTTGTTACCACTGTTAGTTTATGCGGTAGGGTGCGTCGACTGCAAATTAAAAATTCCTACATGCATAACAACCAAGAACATGCTATGGGAGATAGATCACAAATCATTACTACTAGACGCGCAGTGCTGTTCAGCGGAAGTAGAGTTGAGGCAGCGCGTTCCCAGAGTCGCCTCGCGTTCCCTGAGTCCTCCTCCTTGCCGGTCTCCCACATAGCTGATCGGATCCCGCAAACAGGTTCGCCGGAGCGGCGCAAGTGCACTGCCTCTAACGGTATCCGCGCGTGCAGGAGGAACATCGTGCGGCGGACTGCTAGGTCCAATCACACAACCACTACTAGGAAAAACCCTAGCAGTAGCGTTGGTTTTGTGCTCACTAGTAGCGCGGGTAGGCGCGCTACTAATAAGGCGCTACAGCTGTTGCTTAGCAGTAACGCGTGCCCGCACGCGCTACTGCTAGGACAAATGGCCGTAGCATTTGTTCACTCCCACGCTACTGCTAAGGTAAATACTTGCAGCGTGTTTCCTGTCCATCGCTACTAGTATTCTTTTTTTATTTTATTTTTTTAGTGTATTTATGCACCATCATACAAATATTGGTACAATACCAGTTATGAGGTTTACATCATTATGTCCATAACAGTGTGTCAAATGAAGGTGGATTAGGTTCAAGTGGAGGCAATATGTGGTGCATGTCAAAAGTATACTACTAATCCAAACTTGATCTAGTTTGGACTAGTAGTACTTTCGATGTGCACCACATGTTGCCTCCACTTGAATCTAATCCGCCAGCACAAGCTATTTAATCATCATCATAGTCATTACCACCAACAGTATTTATTTAATCACCACTAACACTAGCTAATAATAATCATCATAGTCATTACCACCAACACTAGCTATTTTATCATCATAGTAATAGTGTAGCACATCATCATCCTCAAACTCATTTCTAGCTAGCTAATCACTCCTGCTGCTCTCTCTTAGGTAAACTAACATAAAACATGTATAGCTCTCCTCCTTGATCAAGTTGGAGCATGCAGATGAACATGTCTCCTAATCGTGGGTAGCGCATCTGTTTGCTGCCCCCTAGTACTTCTCTACGCTCCCCCATCACATATTTGGTCCAGTCTTGCACTATTAAGCATCCGTCGCTAATCTTGAATGCACTAAAGTAATCTGTAGGATATCTTGGCCGTAAGCTGATAATACTCATGGTACCTTTAGTCTCGATCCCATAAGGCACAACATTCATCGGGAGTCCCTGTTGAAGAAAATCGTATGGTAACTGTCGGCGTTCTGGGAACGGGGGTCCCCAGACTTGCCTGCCTGCGGCCTGCGGCGTGGCTCAAAGGGGGGCCCAGCACGGCCCATCTTCATCAACACAAGCTCAAGACCCTCACGAGGGGCCAAGCCTCGTGGGGCGGATGACCAGGAGCTTCCTTAGGCACGGCCTCATCAGGCTGGCTCACGAGGAGGCGGAGAGTTCAAGGCGGGGTACCTCACGAGGTGCCCATGACGCAAGCCATGACGACCAAGGGCGCCAGTCGGGCGCCAGCCCGTGCAGTGTCCTCCTTTCCTCTTTGGTGCAAAGGGAGCAAGCGCAGGCGAGAGCATCAAGAAAAGGCATCCATTTCGGTGCAACAAGACCAAGACCAGCCCAACGGCAGGAAGGAAGTCATTGTGGAGCCCAAGCAGGCGTCATCACCAGAGCCTTTGATAGGCGAGGACCAACTTTAGTCAGGATAAGTGTACCCGATGTTCCCCTTCAAAATGGCCAATTGTTGGCGCCCTTCCCGGTCAATATTTGGGAAGAGGCCCAGGGCCTTTGCCTATAAATAGGACTAGCCACCCCCCAGGGTAGAGGCATCGAGAACCGGGGAAAGAACAGAATCCTCACTAGAAAACCAGTAGAGAGAGCGACTGAACTCCTCCTAGCAGTTCATCGCACCAGCCAAGAACAGACCCTCGTGAGGCTGTTCTTCCTTGTATTGTTCATCAACAGCCCAAGAGGCAATCCACCACACCACACACTGGAGTAGGGTATTACACCGCAATGGTGGCCTGAACCAGTATAAACTCTGTGTCTCTTGTGTTGTTCCTTTCGTAGTTTTAGATCCTAGCGAGTCGGCGAGGAGCAGGTAGGTAGAGGGCGAAATCTCCGCGCGCACCCCAGTGTTCGAACCTCAAGGGTCTGCCGGAACCCGAAATCCGACATTTGGCGCGCCAGGTAGGGGTGCGCCGGAATTCGTCTTCCGTCGCCCTGTTCTTCTCCGACCATCGCATCCATGTCTGATGCTCGTCGGGCCCGCGCCGAGTGCCGAGCCGCCCTCGCTTCCCGTGTCGCCCAGACGGCTCCTGTCGGCGGGCGCCCTCGTCGTTCCCCGTCACCTGCCGTCAACGCCGCCACCGGCCCGACGGGGAACGAGCAGCAAGCATCGTCCCAGCATCCCTCCGTGAGGCAAGACGGCCGCACTGCTACCCCCTCGCTCACCCCAGCTGGTTCTTCATCTCGCTCGTTCCGCGCACCCATGGAGGCTCGAGCTGCACTCATCGCGGCAAAAGAGCTCCTGCGCTACCGTCCCATCGACGACGTCTACGAAGAATGGCTCGACCGCATCGCCGAGCTCGTCCGTGCCGCAGGGGACTCTCCTGCGTTGTCCGTCCCGCTGCACCACACCCCGCCCTGCGCGGGCGATGAAGCTCCAGGGGCACCTCAGCTGCCTCCCCCTCAAGAAGGCGCCCTGGCCCCAAGGCGTGTGGCCCCTGGGCGGAACCCTCTCCGTCAGGCGCCAGCACGGCAAGAGCAGAGCTGCCAAGAAGTCCCTCGCCCGCGAGAAGCTGCCCGAGCGCTCCCTGCTCTAGCTCGTCGCGAACACGCTCCTGCTCCAGCACATCAAGACCCCGCACTGCTCCCAGCTGCAGCGCATGGGGAACCGCAGGACCAAGCTCTTCGTCACCCAAGGCTTCCCGTGGCCACAGCGGGCTGCCGCACCTTCACCGCCGAGCTGCACAGCGCCGCGTGGCCCGGCAAGTTCAAGCCAGACCTGCCTCCTTGCTACGACGGTACGACTGACCCCGCAGAGTTCCTCCAGCTCTACGAGCTGGGCATCAAGGCTGCCAACGGATACTAGAAGGTCATGGCGAACTGGTTTCCCATGGCGCTCAAGGACGGGGCCCGCACCTGGCTCCTGAACCTGGCTCCAGGCACGATCTCCTCTTGGGACGAGATGCACACCCACTTCATCGCCAACTTCCAGGGTACTCGCGACCGGCCACCCGCCGTGAGCGGCATGCGTCGTATCAAGCAGCAACCAGGGGAAACCCTGAAGAAGTACGTCCAGCGCTTCAACAACGCACTCCTCAAGATTCCCAAGGTGACCGAGGAGGCCATCGTCTCAGCCTTCTCCGATGGCGTGCGCGACGTCAAGATGAAGGAGGAGCGGGCGATGCATGAAGACCTGTGCACTTCCTTGGAGCTGTTCAACTTGGCGACCAAGTGCGCCAGGGCTGAGTAAGGGCGTCTCTCCCTCCTCGGAGATGCCTGCCACAGACCCAGAAGAGAAGAAACCCGAGGCCAAGGATGTGAAGCGCAAGGGGGCTGCCGTGCTTGCGATAGAACTAGACACCAAGCGGGGCAGAGATCAGCCCGAATCTTCCAAGGGCGGACGGTACTGCGTGTACCACGACCTCCACACCCACAACACCAATGAATGCCAAGAGCTCCGAGCCGTGCGTGAAGGAGGGATCGGCCGACGTCCCGACCGCAGTGTCCGGGGCTACGGCCGAGGAGGAGGAAGGAACGCAGGACGCTGGGAAGACCGCGGCCCTCGCCAAGGGTGGCGCGACTAACCTCGCGAGGATCGCTGGCGGGACCCGCCTCGCGAGGGAGACTAGAGGGATCAGCCTCGCGAGGATCGCCCGCAAGGCAACGCAGGCCTCCCTCCATTGCCGCCGCAGCCAAGGAGAAATGAGGACCGTCATCAGGACGAGGGGGCTGGGGGCTTCCAGGAGCCACATGCGATCTCCTGCATCCTGGGCGGAGCTCAAGCCCCAGCCTCTCAACGCATCTTCAAGCAGTTCGCCCGCGAAGTAAATGCAGTCCTCCCCAAGCTCGAGGCCACGTGCCCACTCAGGTGGTCGGCGTGCACCATCACGTTCAGCTCAGCGGATCAGCTCAAGTGCGCGGCCACAGCTGGACTCCTCCCAATGCTTTGTTCCCCAATCATCAGCAATGTGCTAGTCACCCTCATCGATGGTGGGGAAGGGCTCAACGTCATGTCCGTGGAAATATTCAACAATCTCCAAGTGCCCTACAATCAGCTTCAGCCAACCAAGCCTTTCTCCGGAGTCACCGACGGCTCCACGGTCCCGATTGGGCAGGTCCGCCTCCATGTCACCTTTGGGGCGCGCGACAACTACCGCACCGAGCTCATCGACTTCGACGTCGCCCACATCCGCCTGCCATACAATGCCATCCACGGGTACCCCGCGCTGGCCAAGTTCATGGTCGTAACTCACCACGGCTGCAACGTCCTCAAGATGCCAGGAAGTGGCGGAGTCATCACGGTGCCCTGCAAAGAGAAAGACGCGGTGTGCTCCCTGGAACGAGCCTTTCAGGCCGCATCACTGGAAGACCCGGATAGCGGAAGCAGGAGGCTTCCCGAGACCGCCCCCAAGAAGAAGAAGACATCGTCTGGCCCGGCCCCTCAGGAGGCAGGCCTCTCAGGGCCTGCACCTGCTCAGGGGGAACCTCCTTCCATCGCATAGGGAAGCGCGCTCGGCGCCCTCCTCAGGCAGGGCTCGGGGGCTATCCCTTGGAGGGCCGCCGACCTCACCAGGGTCACGAGGGAGGCGCTTGGGCACCACTTGGAGGTGTGTTTCGAAGCATGTTTCCCTCAAGAAGGAGCAAGGCAAGGAGGGCCAAACCCTCAGGAGTTCGTCAGCAAGGCCATTCAGGAGCTACAGGAGTCAAGAGTCATGAGAGGCAGCCGTCGCTTACCCGCTGTGGCCCCCCATCCAGGCGAGGATGGTGGGCTGCGCGTCTGCATTGACATACCAGGGCTCAACCGAGCCGCCTCTCAGGAGCGCCTCTGGCCCTCGCAAGTGGGGCGCTGCGAAGGACCACCCCACAGCTACATTCGCATGCCTTATGGCTTGCCGAACGCGGCTGCCACGTACCAGCGCCTCATGAGGGGCATCCTGGAGGCTCAAGAGGCCAGGCGTTTCGCAGCCCTGGCGGAGATGGAGATGGTCCGCGAGGAGCCACCAGCGCCTCCGGAGCCTCCCAAGGCCCCTGGGCCTGGGGGCTCGTGAGGATCGGCTCCCATAGCCCACCGAGTCTGCTACACCAACACCCCTTCGTCGTCAACACTATCAGGTGACATCTTTCAAGTTTCATTTCCAGCTGGGAGCGCCCTCAGGGCTGCATCATTCCCAAGCCGCGTGGGTCCGTCCCTGCGGCGTGTATCCCTTTTGCTCATGTTCTTAGCTTACTTTGTTGGGGGCGCCCCATGGGCTGCATCATCCCCAAGTCGCTCGGGTCAGACCCAGCGGCGTGTACCCCTCTTGTGTTTATCTTCGGGCCATGCTTTTGACCCATCATGCTTGTTATTTGGTGCCTGTCCGTGGCACCTTTTCTTCCTTGATGTCGGCAGCTTGCGCGTTAAAGGGGGGGCACCTAAGCATCGCAACTCGGGGCTCCTACCGGCTCTCCAGCCCTCACCCTCTGGCCTTGTCCACGGCATCGCGACCTGGCATACCAGCGATAGCTGAGACCAGCTCGAGGGCCGGGACCCGAGGACGTAGAGTTTCGACATCTAACCAAGCTTGCACGTTAAAGGGGGGTACCTGAGCATCGCGACTCAGGGCTCCTACCGGCTCTCCAGCCCTCACCCTCTGGCCTTGTCCACGGCATCGTGACCTGGCATACCAGCGACGGCTGAGACCAGCTTGAGGGCCGGGACCCGAGGACGTAGAGCTTCGACATCTAACCAAATTTGCAGGAACACACCCCAAGATAAGGCCCAGTGCCAGGCGCAACCCGCCTTGAGGTAGGGCCCCGTGAGTCCCGCGCTGGCTCACGGGTGCCTAGATACACCTCGTCATGCCCTACCATGCCAGCCACATGTCAGGGCGGGGCTGTACACGCCCCGGGGGCTCCTCCCGGAGGGGAGCCCCCTCCCACGCACCAGTAGAAGCACCATGCTCCGTGCTGGCTGACGACACTGCCGAGGAGCGGCTATGCCCGTACACATACGGAAGCGTTATGCTCCACGCTGGTGATAAACAACTGAGGGTGGCCCCCGAGCCACATCAACCTCAGGGAGCCCAGAGCTCAGTGTCTAGCCTCATCGCAATGCCTCCCCTCGGGAGTGCCACGCGAGGGGGCTGGGCACGGGGGCTGCGCCTGGGTCACGCCCAGATGCACGCCACCCAGCCAGGCCCGCCGGGCCTCGTTCGTCGCATGTCCCTTCCCGAGTGGAGCCAAGGTACGAAGGCCGTTTGAGCGTCAAGGGGGACTCCTGAGCATCGCGACTTAGGAGCCTAACTGGTCGCCCCTCACTCCTTAGTTCCGAAAGGCTAACGGTGGTTGAGGTATGCGCGGGGCTGGGCTTTGCAGACGTAGAACGGTAGATCCACTCGCATCTCACCTCCCTAAGGAGTCACCCCCACATCTCACCTCCCTACTTGCTGTTCGAGCGCCAAGGGGGACTCCTGAGCATCGCGACTCAGGAGCCTAACTTGTCACGTAGCCCCTCACTCCTTGGTCCCGTCCTGGTTTCCGGTCGGGGCTAACGGCGGCTGAGGTATGCGCGGGGCCGGGCTCTGCCGGCATAGAACATAAGCAAGTAGGAAGGAAATAGCGCAAATTTCAAGGAATTCAAAAGCAAATATTACAGTCCATACTGTTATCACAGCACCAAATGCAAGTTTTAACGCCTCCCCGAGGCATGGTACATGTGCAGGAATTAAAAGGAGGACGGGAGCCACAACGGAGTCACTTGCCGGCGGTGGAGCCGCGCGGAGCGGGTTCGCCTCGTGGAGCTGCAGGGTCGGCAGCGACCCGCTTCGGCTTGGTGCTGAAGGCCCGGAACTTCCCCAGCAGAGCCTCCGCACGACCCTTCACAGCCTCAGCAGCGGCAGCGGCAAGCTCACAGCTCGCTGGCTCCAGCAGGCTGTCGAGGTCGACGTTGGGGTCGCGAAGATAGATGTGGGTAAGGACCCGCGTCACTGCTGCAGAAGACAAGGCACGCGCCTCGGCCTCAGCCACAGGGCCAATGCCAAGGGTGACATCTTCAAGAGCACGAACCAGGAAGGGAAGCAGCTTGGCGGGGCTGTCCTTTGCACCGGCCAGCGGGCTCTCTAGGTCGCTGTCATAAAGCGTCTTCAGCGAGGTGCGAGCCTTCTCCTCAATCTTCGTGATGGCCACGCGATCCTCGGCAAGAACCCGTGCCTTGCCGTCCAGCTCGACCTTCCTCGCCTCCAACTCTTGCTCCAGCGCGCCTACGCAGTCACGGTGCTTCTTGAGCTTGGCGTCCCGGTCCTTGACGGCCGCCTCGCGAGCCTTCATGCCTTCCTCCTGCTCTTGACGAAGGCGGGTCTCCTCGGCGAGCTGGTCCCGCAGGCCCTGCAGCTCGCTCTCCAGCGCCTTGCAGCGACCTCGGACATTAGCCACCTCCCCCAAGGTGGCGTCGCGAGCAGCCTTCGCCCCAAGGATGGCCTGCTTCTCCTCGTCGCAAGCCGTCGAGGCCTGGACCAGCGCCGCCCGAATCGAAGCATCGGAGCGAATCCAGCCGGAAGCCAACTCCAAGCGCCCGGCCACTAAACGAGGGTCGGCGCACAGAAGATCCTGCCGCAGACGGTCCAGTTCGGCTGCAGCACGATCCAGAATAGTAGGAGGAGTCGAGGAAACAACAGTCGATGGAGTAGGAGGAGAAGACGGCAGCGTGACCACAGTATCCTGAGGTGGAGCCTGCTGCGCCCCAACGGCTGTGGTGGCGGCATCAGGCGAGGGCACCTCGGGAGTTGCTTGGGCCGTGGGGGCTGAGCTCGCCCCAGCCGGCTTAGCCATGCCTCGCGAGGACACCCGGGCAGGAGTGGCCCGTGCGTCACGGTCACCTTCTTTCGCGGGCAGAGGCACAGCCCCGGATGGAACCTCAGGAGCTCCCTTCGACTTCTTTGCCGCGGGCGCCAGCCTAGCCGGGGGATACAAACGTCAAGCCTCAGCAACAAAACAAGAAATAAGACAGGAATCAAGCACTTACAGGTCGTCGCTCGCGAGCTCGAGCAACCTTCGGCCGTACTTGAAGCCCGAGAGCCGGCTGCAAGGATCAGCCTCAAGGAGCTCGGGAGCAGGAGGCGCGTCCGCGGATCGCCTTGGGGCCGGGGCAGACCCGCGGGGGATCAGCCCGGTCCGGTCCTTCTTCGGGATCGGGGGCAGGCTCCCGCTGCCCTGCTCGTCATCATCCTTGTTGTCATCACTTAGAGAGAGGCGGAGAGCGCGGGACCTGTGCCGAAGGGGGAGCCCTCGACTCTCTGCCGGTCGCCTCGGAGTCAGGCCCTTTTTCCCGCTACCCTTCTTCCTTCTCTTCGCTGGAGTCGCCGGAGGACACGTCCACCGGGTCCTCGGGAACCTGTTGAAGACGGGCATGGACTCCACTACCTGCTCCCAGTCCTCGCGGAGGAACAAGGGCGTAGGAGCGCCCTCCAACCTCGCCACGTCGCCCCCGACCAAAGACTGGAGAACCGCAGCCAGATCCTCGTCGGCCAAGACCGCGGAGCTCGGGTGGGGCCTCCACATCGGAGTGAGTACTGACGAAGCGGAGCCAGCTGGTGCTCCAGGAATTCCCTCAGCAGTGATGCGCCAGTCAGCTTCGCCGCCGCCATGCTGGCCGGCCTCAGATCCGCGTCCATCTTGTCCTACACCAGCCTCGCGCGGGGGTGCACAAGCTCCACTCGAGACCAGTCGTCGGAGCTCGAGGGGTGCCCCGTGGGCAAGATCAGCCGAGGGTGGATGCGCCCAGCATCTACCAAGACCCACTTACTCCTGAAGCCCTAATCCCCTTCCCAGGGTTCGAAATGGCGATGGAGCTACCGTACGTGACGAAGCTCGCGCACGCAGAGACGGGACCACGAGAGGTCCGGAGGGAGAAGTAGTGGCGCAGCAAGCCCACTGAGGGCTTCACCCCTACGTGAGCCTCGCAATAGTAGGCGAAGATTGCCAGAAGAAGGACAGAGTTGGGGTGGAGATGCAGAGCTTGAAGCTTGTAATGGCGGAGGACAGAGAAGAAGAACTCAGAAAAGGGAGGCACCAGACCGGCAACAATGGCGCTCACAAAGAGCGGATAGAAGGTGCTCCCTTGGCCCTCAGGGAGGGAAGAGCCGACCTTGAACACCTTCGCCCCGTCGATGCCCCGCGCCGCCGCCATCTGGCGCACCCGGGCAAGGCTCGCCTCCGACACGTTCGGCAAGTCCAAGGCGGACGAATACCAAGCTCCGGCCGGGGCCTGGCGAGGCGCCATGTCTTGCTAGGGCGCGCAGATGGAATAGATCTGAAGATTTCGGAGGCGGGAAGGAGAGGCGCAAGAAAGGGGATCTGAGCAGCAACCGGAGAAAGCAAAGGAGGCAAAGCCTAGACAGATGCCGCTCCTTTATCAACTCGCGCGGTTGCTGAGGCGCCCACGTTCAATCGACCGCCACGCGGCGCCCAAGGCCGTAGGCTGTTAGGGCCCGCGGCGCTTCGCGCTTGCCCTTTCGCCTCTCTGCTCGGCCAAGTCCGGGCGCGCCTTGGGCCTGGGGGCTACTATCGGTGTTCTAGGAATGGGGGTCCCCAGACTTGCCTGCCTGTGGCCTGCGGCGTGGCTCAAAGGGGGGCCCAGCCAGGCCCATCTTCATCAACACAAGATCAAGACCCTCGCGAGGGGCCAAGCCTCGCGGGGCGGACGACCAGGAGCTTCCTCAGGCACGGCCTCATCAGGCTGGCTCACGAGGAGGCGGAGAGTTCAAGGCGGGGTACCTCACGAGGTGCCCATGACGCAAGCCATGACGACCAAGGGCGCCACTCGGGCGCCAGCCCGCGTAGTGTCCTCCTTTCCTCTTTGGTGCAAAGGGAGCAAGCGCAGGCGAGAGCATCAAGCAAAGCATCCATTTCGGTGCAACAAGACCAAGACCAGCCCAACGGCACGAACAAAGTCATTGTGGAGCCCCAGCAGGCGTCATCACCAGAGCCTTTGACAGGAGAGGACCAACTTTAGTCAGGATAAGTGTACCCGATGTTCCCCTTCAAAATGGCCAATTGTTGGCGCCCTTCCCGCTCAATATTTGGGAAGAGGCCCAGGGACTTTGCCTATAAATAGGACTAGCCACCCCCCAGGGTAGAGGCATCGAGAACCGGGGAAAGAACAGAATCCTCACTAGAAAACCAGTAGAGAGAGCGACTGAACTCCTCCTAGCAATTCATCGCACCAGCCAAGAATAGACCCTCGCGAGGTTGTTCTTCCTTGTACTGTTCATCAACAGCCCAAGAGGCACTCCACCACACCACACACTAGAGTAGGGTATTACACCGCAATGGTGGCCTGAACCAGTATAAACTCTGTGTCTCTTGTGTTGTTCCTTTCATAGTTTTAGATCCTAGCGAGTCGGCGAGGAGCAGGTAGGTAGAGGGCGAAATCTCCGCGCGCACCCTAGTGTTCGAACCTCAAGGGTCTGCCGGAACCCGAAATCCGGCAGTAACACACTGAGCAATGAAGTTTAGCTTCAAAAATAATGTATGGAAAAGATGCACTGAGGACAAATAGTAAAAATCTTACCATCCTTCCTAAATAGATGTGACCGTAGTTCATTACGAACACTATTGGTCGCACATTTTCAGTACTAACATTTCTAAATGCAGGAAGAAAATTTGTCTGGACAGTATCAAGATCCTCAAGCCATGAAACATAATGACTGAGCTCCTCGCAGTTGAGTTCAGCCCCAGGACAGTATACAGTCCTGTCTACCAAGCGCTGGACATGTTTGCTTGCACCGAAATAAGCTGACAATACAAATTAGTTGTCAACTATTTTTGAATAAACAATATCAAAGACATAAATATGGTTGAGAAACTTACATAATGGTATAACTAGAGGCGTCTGCACATCGACCCAGATGTCGGTATTACCTTCAATATCATCTTCCGGACGAATATCAAATGTGATAACCATATCAGGCTCAAATGCATAAGTCTTGCATAGTGCTCGCCATGTTTTGCATCCAAAATAGGTGTAGTCGTCTGAATTGTATAATTTTGCATGGAAAATTTAACCATGATCGGTCTTCAAGTAAACTTTCTTTTCCTCCGTAGTATGACTGAAATCTATCTTATCCAATACAAAAACTCTTGCATGGCAGGGGATACGCTAGTAGAATAGTAAGAAAAATATAAGTTGAAGCAAATGAAGCAAATGTCATGCTTAATTACGAAAAAAGACTTGTCGTTTTGACTTAATGTATCCACTTTGAAGTTCTCGTCCAGCTTGATGCTGAAGCGCCTATCATCATCTAGGAAGATTCCGTCGCACAGGCCGCGCTCGTCTTCGCAGTATTCGCAAATACCAAAATCCTTTTCGTCGTCAGACATTTCCTATGTTCATAGTTAAAACATTAATTGAAAATCGATCGAAGACAACTACCAGGATACTCAACACACAAATCCGGGGCACTCGATATTTCCTACATATTCTGGCACAAGTCATGCCAAAAAATTCACGGAAAAATCCGGCATGACCTTTGCTAAAATAGGACATATCGAGCGCCTGAAATTTGCCGGAACGGAAATGAATCAACACTCCGGCAAAACATAGGCCAGTCGGAGGTGTAACCTGCAAACATGACCGGCCACTTGGATATTGAGCAACACAAGATATACATTTCAAAATATCTTATAGGACTCAAATTAGCATGCATTCAATAAGCAAAAGTAAATCATCTCATGCGTCCGTACATCATCGAATATTATCACTAATACATCACGAATAGTGTCATACATATAACATCACTAATACAACTAAAACCCCAGCACACGATGGGTATTGGCGCGGGAGGTGGATACCCACAGAGAAGGAACCATCATGGGATCATAGCTCCAGTGAGATCCCCGGAGAACCTGCCAGGTATTGGAGAACGACCTGTGCTCCAACGCAAACAAGTAGCGACGGACGTGCGCGTCCTCCTCACTGACACGGTGATGCACCACCTCCACGGAGTCCTCGAGCCTCTGGATCATCACTGGCTCACGCGACCGCCACCAAAGAAGGTTCGGGTCAACGACAGGCTGGCTCCTCACCAACCTGTGCCTCCTGGTAGGTAGCGCCTCCCAGTACCACCCCGGCGGAGCCCAGTCCCGGACATGGCCGATCTGATCAAGCAGGTGTCATCCTCCGCCGACTCGACGACGAGGATGTGGGATAGGCATCGTCCACGTCGAGGCGGGAAAAATTGCTTTAACTAAAAAATAGCAACAAGTTCTTACTAACTAGTTCTATTAATTCAACTAGTTCTTACTAAAAATAAACTTACTATAAATAAAAATATTCTAGTACCTAATTAGTACCTAGTTCTTACTAACTAATTAGTACCTAGGAACTACTGCCCTAATTACCATCTAATTTGATGAACCTATAGGGGTGGAAAGTGGTAGCAGATATTTCAATTATCCAACTATAAAGTGAAATAAGTGGTCAAATTTTACTCGTTTTATGATTCATCTTAGAAATTTGATTCGTTTTCACCCTTACATGAACCCTAACTCATTTGAGCCGCATCCCCATCCGATTTGTTTCCACTCTTACATGAACCCTAACTAATTTGATGCAACTAAACTATAAAGAAACCCTAGGCAGAGGTAGGGGAGAGGGAGGAGCGGGCGTGCTCACCTCGGGTGCCTGCGACGAGGGAGGGGTAGGCGGCGTCGAGGTCAGGGTCAGGGCTCGGGCGCGCGGCGGATGGCGGCGTCGAGGTCGGGGTCGGGGGCGGCGTCCGGGGCGGTGTTGAGGTCGGGGTCGGGGGCGGCGTTGAATCTGGGGTCGGGGCGGCGTAGAGGGTGCGGAGAGCGCGCGGCGGCCGACGGGCGACGGCGGCGGCGAGAGTGGAGAGAGTTGGATTTGGGGGAAGTGGCCGCGTGGGGAAGGACGAACCCCGTGGTTAAGTCAGAAGTAGCAGTAGCGCGTTCCAGGAAAAGCGCTGCTGCTACCTTAGCTATAGCGCATTCTGGGATACATGCTACTGCTACTCCTTTCTCTTTTTTCCCTTTTTCATTTAGTTTTCTTCACATTTTATTTTTTTTCCTTTCACCTTATTCTATTTCTTTCATTTTCAATTACCTTTCTATTATCTTTCCATTTAATTTTATAACCTTTAGCAGTAGCGAGTTTATATTAAAACGCGCTGCTACAAATAAAGTAGCGGTAGCGCGGTTCGTCATAGGTCGCTACTACTATGTGTAGCCTATGGCTAAGCCATGGGAATTTTAGTAGTAACGTGTTTACAGCCAGACGCGCTACTGCTAGAACTTTATCTGCAGCGCGGTTTCCTCAGGTGCGCTACTGCTACTTAGCACCAGCGTGCTTTTTTGACCCTCGCTACTGCTAAAGTTCTGTGTATAAGGTTTTCCCTAGTAGTGAACCGGTGGTGAATGGAGGTGGCTATTCGCAACACATGCAAACCCTAGTCACAGTGCCAAAGCGATCAACCGAATAAGTGCGCCGCACCTCCACTTTATATAGGCGTCCGTCGCGGGCTCAACACTTGGGCCCCGCACGAACCCTAAATCCCATAAGTCTACTCGGCCACAATCCGAATACAGCTCGGATCACATCCGACCAGTGTCCTCGGATCCGACCTCGTAGGTTCCTTCCCTTAAGTGCGCGACCCCTTAGGTTCAAGTCGGCTTGGTCACAGTTTGGATCACCTCCGACCTGCACGGTTGGTAGCGGCCTCTAGCAAGGCGTGCCGACCACCAAGCAGACTATGAAGCTGGTTAGGCGAACATGTACAACATGTCACACTTCTATTCCCTTTGCCTCACGATACATGTTGCCGAGCTCAAGGCGAGACTATCATCCTTATGCTAGCCCGACATCTTTCTCGTTCCAGTGAGGTCGACCACAATCCGGATTATCTCATAATCCTTATCGCATGGCCATGCTTCTCTTGGTTGGATCACACGAGGGGCCCAGAGTATATCTCTCCTGATCGGAGGGGCAAATCCCATCTTGCTCGACCACGTATCCCAACATGGGTCTGGACAAGCCCGAAACCTACCTTTGTAACTACCCAGTCACGGAGTAGCATTTGGTCAGCCCAAAGCAAGTATGTCACCATCCCGAGTACATGCGTTAGCTCAGGTCTTAGGACATAGAACGTATGTTGTACTAGAGACTCACATATGACATATCGTTGTGTCTCATAGTTGGGTCTGTCCAACTCGGACCTTATCTCGACTCGGATCCGACTGCGTCGAATCCGACTAGACCTTTCCAAGTCCATATTATCCGGTTAGCATCCAATGCTCCATGGCTAGTGAGACCGAGCCATCGACTATGTCATATGCTAGTCTAGTCGGCTGCGCGTCCACACAGCCCTTTCGACTAGGGACCTTTTAGGACAGTCATCATACAATGCATAGTCCCACAAACAAGTCACGTACTTGCTAATACACATGATTGATAATGTCCAAGGACTATCTTTATTCATAAACACATAGGTAATATCATCATACATGATTGCCTCTAGGGCATATCTCCAACTAGGGGGTTGTGGCGTATGGGATAAAGGGGACTTAATGCTTTAATGCTATGGTTGGGTTTTACCTTAATGATCTTTAGTAGTTGTGGATGCTTGCTAGAGTTCCAATCATAAGTGCATATGATCCAAGAAGAGAAAGTATGTTAGCTTATGCCTCTCCCACATAAAACTTGCTATCGGTCTAGTAAAGTAGTCAATTGCTTAGGGACAATTTCACAATTCCTACCACCACTTTTCCACACTCGCTATATTTACTTTATTTCTTCCTTATCTAAACAGCACCTACTTTTTATTCATGTGATCTTTATTATCTTGCAATCCTATCCAACAACACCTAAAAGTACTTCTAGTTTCATACTTGTTCTAGGTAAAGCGAACGTCAAGCTTGCGTAGAGTCGCATCAGTGGCAGATAGGACTTGAGAGAATATTTGTTCTACCTTTAGCTCCTCGTTGGGTTCGACACTCTTACTTATCTAAAGATGCTACAATTATCCCCTACACTTGTGGGTTATCACGGGTGCAAGCTAGTTTTGCACACGCAGAATACTTGGGTTAAACTTCACGAGCCTAGCATATGCAGATATGGCCTCGGAACACTAAGAACGAAAGGTCGAGCATGAATCATATAGTAGATATGATCAACATAGTGATGTTCACCATTGAAAACTACTCCATCTCATGTGATGATCGGACATGGTTTAGTTGATTTGGATCACATGATCATTTAGATGACTAGAGGGATGTCTATCTAAGTGGGAGTTCTTAAGTAATATGATTAATTGAACTTCAATTTATCATGAACTTAGTCCTGATAGTATTTTGCAAATTATGTTGTAGATCTATAGCTCGCGTTATAGCTTCCCTATGTTTTTTATATGTTCCTAGAGAAAACTAAGTTGAAAGATGATAGTAGCCATGATGAGGACTGGGTCCGTGATCTGAGGTGTATCCTCATTGCTGCACAGAAGAATTATGTCCTTGATGCACCGCTAGGTGACAGACCTATTGCAGGAGCAGATGCAGATGTTATGAATGTTTGGCTAGCTCAATATGATGACTACTTGATAGTTTAGTGCACCATGCTTTACAGCTTAGAACTGAGACTTCAAAACGTTTTTGAAACGTCACGGAGCATATGAGATGTTCCAAGAGCTGAAATTGGTATTTCAGACTCATGCCCATGTCAAGAAGTATGAGACCTCTGACAAGTACTTTGCCTAAAAGATGGACGAGAATTGCTCAACTAGTGAGCATGTGCTCAGAATGTCTGGGTACTACAATCACTTGAATCAAGTGGGAGTTAATCTTCCGGATAAGATAGTGATTGACAGAGTTCTCTAGTCACCATCACCAAGTTACTGGAACTTCGTGATGAACTATAGTATGCAAGGGATGACAAAAATGATTCTCGAGCTCTAAAATCGACGAAGGTAGAAATCAAGAAAGAGCATCAAGTGTTGATGATTGACAGGACCACTAGTTTCAAGAAAAGGGCAAAGGGAAATAAAGGGAACTTCAAGTAGAACGGCAAGCAAGTTGTCACTCTCGTGAAGAAGCCCAAAGCTGGACTTAAGCCTGAAGCTCAGTGCTTCTACTTCAATGGAAATGGTCACTGGAAGTGGAACTACCCCAAATATTTGGTGGATAAGAAGGATGGTAAAGTGAACAAAGGTATATTTGATATATATGTTATTGATGTGTACCTTACTAGTGCTCGTAGTAACTCCTAGGTATTTGATACTTGTTCGGTTGCTAAGATTAGTAACTCGAAACAAGAGTTGCAGAATAAATAGAGAATAGTTGAGGGTGAAGTGATGATGTATGTTGGAAGTGGTTCCAAGATTGATATGATCATCATCGCACCCCCCTATACTTTCGGGATTAGTGTTGAACCTAAATAAATGTTATTTGGCGTTTGTGTTGAGCATTAATATGATTTGATCATGTTTATTGCAATACAATTATTCATTTAAAATCAGAGAATAATTGTTGTTCTGTTTACATGAATAAAACCTTCGATGGTCATACACCCAA
This sequence comes from Triticum timopheevii, assembly GCA_963921465.1. Classification (NCBI taxonomy): domain Eukaryota; kingdom Viridiplantae; phylum Streptophyta; class Magnoliopsida; order Poales; family Poaceae; genus Triticum; species Triticum timopheevii. The sequence goes on from OY997270.1 coordinate 209,891,939, forward strand.
TGAAAATAGTTTGTTGGATCTCGATCATAGTGATACACATGTTCATAATATTGATGCCAAAAGATGCAAAGTTGATAATGATAGTGCAACTTATTTGTGGCACTGCCGTTTGGGTCATATCGGTGTAAAGCACATGAAGAAACTCCATAAAGATGGACTTTTTGAATCACTTGATTATGAATCATTTGATGCTTGCGAACCGTGCCTTATGGGAAAGATGACTAAAACTCCGTTCTCCGGAACAATGGAACAAGCTAGTGACTTATTGGAAATAATACATGCCGATGTATGCGGTCCAATGAGTGTTGATGCTCGTGGCGGGTATCGTTATTTTCTGACCTTCACAGATGATTTAAGCAGATATGGGTATATCTACTTAATGAAACACAAGTCTGAAACATTTGAAAAGTTCAAAGAATTTCAGAGTGAAGTGGAGAATCATCGTAACAAGAAAATAAAAGTTTCTACGATCTGATCGTGGAGGAGAATATTTGAGTTACGAGTTTGGCCTTCATTTAAAACAATGTGGAATAGTTTCACACCTCACGCCACCTGGAACACCACAGCGTAATGGTGTGTCTGAACGTCTTAACCGCACTTTATTGGATATGGTGTGATCTATGATGTCTCCTACAGATTTAACACTATCGTTTTGGGGTTATGCATTAGAGACAACTGCATTCACTTTAAATAGGGCACCATCAAAATCCGTTGAGACGACGCCTTATGAACTGTGGTTTGGCAAGAAACCAAAGTTGTCGTTTCTTCAAGTTTGTTGCTGCGATGCTTATGTGAAAAAGCTTCAACCTAATAAGCTCGAACCCAAATCAGAGAAGTGCGTCTTCATATAATACCCAAAGGAAACTGTTGGGTACACCTTTTATCACAAGATCCAAAGGCAAGATATTCGTTGCTAAGAATGGATCCTTTCTAGAGAAGGAGTTTCTCTCAAAAGAGGTGAGTGGGAGGAAAGTAGAACTTGATGAGGTAATTGTACCTTCTCCCGAATTGGAAAGTAGTTCATCACAAAAATCAGTTCCAGTGATTCCTACACCAATTAGTGAGGAAGCTAATGATGATGATTATGAAACTTTGTATCAGGTTACTACATAACCTCGTAGGTCTTCCAGAGTACGGTCCGCACCAGAGTGGTACGGTAATCCTGTTCTGGAAGTCATGTTAATAGACCATGATGAACCTACGAACTATGAGGAAGCGATGATGAGCCCAGATTCCGCAAAATGGCTTGAAGCCATGAAATTTGAGATGGGATACATATATGAGAACAAAGTGCGGACTTTGGTGAACTTGTCCGATGATCAGCAAACCATAGAATATAAATGGATCTTCAAGAGGAAGACGGACGCTAATAGTAGTGTTACTATCTACAAAGCTCGACTTGTCATAAAAGGTTTTTCGACAAATTCAAGGTGTTGACTACAATGAGATGTTCTCAACTATAGCAAAGCTTAAATTCGTCCGAATCATGTTAGCCATTGCCATATTTTATGAAATCAGGCAAATGGATATAAAAACTGCATTCCTTAAATGGATATTTCTTAAAGAAGAGTTGTATATGATGCAACCGGAAGGTTTTGTCGATCCAAAGGGTGCTAGCAAAGCGTGCAAGCTCCAGAGATCCATTTATGGACTGGTGCAAGCCTCTCGGAGTTGGAATATACGTTTTTATGAGTTGATCAAAGCATATGGTTTTATACAGACTTTTGGAGAAGCATGTATTTACAATAAAGTGAGTGGGAGCTATGTAGCATTTCTAATATTATATGTTGATGACATATTGTTGATTGGAAATGATATAGAATTTCTGGATAGCATAAAGGGATACTTGAATAAGAGTTTTTCAATGAAAGACCTCGGTGAAGCTGCTTACATATTGGGCATCAAGATCTATAGAGACAGATCAAGACGCTTGATAATATTTTTCAATGAGTCAATACCTTGACAAGTTTTTGAAAGAGTTCAAAATGGATTGGTCAAAGAAGGAATTCTTGTCTGTATTACAAGGTGTAGATTTGGGTAAGATTCAAAGCCCGATGTCGGTGTCAAAACCGGCGGATCTCGGGTAGGGGGTTCCGAACTGTGCGTCTAGGCGGATGGTAACAGGAGACAAGGGACACGATGTTTTTACCCAGGTTCGGGCCCTCTCGAGGGAGGTAAAACCCTACTCCTGATTGATTGATATTGATGATATGGGTAGTACAAGAGTGGATCTACCACGAGATCAAGGAGGCTAAACCCTAGAACCTAGCCTATGGTATGATTGTTGTAATGGTTGTGTTGTCCTACGGACTAAAACCCTCCGGTTTATATAGACACCGGAGAGGGCTAGGGTTACACAGAGTCGGTTACAATGGTAGGAGATCTAAATATCCGTATCGCCAAGCTTGCCTTCCACGCCAAGGAAAGTCCCATCCGGACACGGGTCGGAGTCTTCAATCTTGTATCTTCATAGTCTTGGAGTCCGGCTGACGATGATAGTACGGCTGTCCGGACACCCCCTAGTCCAGGACTCCCTCAGTAGCCCCCGAACCAGGCTTCAATGACGATAAGTCCAGCACGTACATAATCTGCGGCGTTGCAAGGCGGGTTCTCCTTTAAGTTCCATGTACCTGCCGAATAGTGTCCGGCTCTTTTGTAAACGTTGCGCTCCTTGGCTTCCACGCCCAATAATGGCCTTCTTCCACGCGTTGCACGAATGCGAAAAGCCAGGGTATCTTTTATGTTTTACCCCCTAGCTGCGCAAATAATCTGCCTATAAGAGAGGCAAGAATCCAGATCCAAATCACACCATCTTCCTTCCACAAGTACTCATCGGAGCGCCTCTGACCAAAAATCCATTCCATCACGGACCGTCGACACGGCTCCCCCTCTCGTGCCCCCAGCCCCCTGCCAGGAGATTGGAGGAGATGTTCTGTCCCTCACAACGAGCTAGTGACGCTCCAAGCGGAGGGATATCTTCCTCCGGCCTTTATGGTTCGGGTTCGAGCCGGGCTGGCCACCTACAAAGGTGGGAAGCAAGCGGAGGCTACCCCAAGTCCCAACAAAGGGGAGCGGGTATGCTTCGTCCCCTATCTGATAAGGGGGCTCGGATTTCCTGTACATCTGTTCCTCCGCGGGCCTCTGGAGTTCTACGGACTCCAGCTCCATCACCTCACGCCTGCCTCGATTCTGCATATCGCGGGCTTCGTAGCTCTTTGTGAGCTATTTCTAGGCATCGAGCCCCATTTTGCGTTGTGGAAGAGGTTATTTTGCCTCGTACCCCGCTCTCACGAGGGGTCCATATATCAAGTGGGCGGCGCCGAAATATGGCGCATTGCCGGGACTGGATATCCATCCGGAACCCCTAACAAGGCGTCTGAAGACTGGCCTTCCGAATGGTTTTATGTAGAAGACGCTCCATTGCTGGACCCTGTTCGGATCGGCCTCCTGGAGTTCAGCAATGCTCCTCTGAAGAAACGCCTGAGTTGGCGTCCGCGGAGCCCCCAGTTGGAGGAAGACAAGAGCGTCCATTATTTGATGGGCCGGATAAGGTTACTGGCCCATTCCGGACTGACCATGATTGGAGTCATGGCCACGTGCGTCATGCGGGGGGTGCAGCCGCTGCAATACAGGGGCCACCCCATGTGGGATTTCAACGGAGAGAATGATGCCACTCGTCGTGGCCGCCAAGGGCCAGGATCGGCCGAAGACCTGGTGAAGATTCTGACCGGCCTGTACAAGGGAGAGAAGGAGGACTTCCTCCAGACGAGCCCATTGAATGGGTTCTCCATGAACAACCCTCGAAGCTGGGTAATCGAATGTTCATTTATCCGACCCACGCTTTCAAAGTTAAGTACCTTACTTTATGGTTTTGACGCAGGGCCTGCGCCGGACTGTGGAGAGCATTCATAGCCCGGCTCCACAGCCCGAGGATCCAGAAAGATCCCTTGATCCGTCCTCCAAAGAGGATCCGGACATAAAGGTGGAGCTAATCGACGGGGTGTTCCATCAACTCATCATGGACAATGCTCTAGTCGCCATTACGGCTGACTACCCCGGTCTATCTCCGGCTCCCCAGGTGATTGTGACCGAAGTCCTGACACCTTTAGTCTGTCCTTGCATATTTCTGACCATCGTGTACCATGGTGTCTCGCAGGGGGCGCCTTCAGGGTAGGAGGCCGAGGCCACGGCAGCTGGCCAACAAGGGTCAGTCTGGCCCAGCAGGCGGAAGAGGAGTGCGGCGCGGATCGAGACGTCGCCGCAACCGTATAGCTCGCGATTGTTATTTAGGACAAAGTTCCTAGGAAGTGTTTGAATGCTCATGACCTTTGCAGGAGAAAGAGTGCCCGCCGGACTGTGGGCGTAGGAGTTGCCAACCCAGCTTCTGCCAGCCAGGCTCCAACGCCTGGTCTGGAGGGGGAGGCGAGCGCAAGGCACGAGCCGGATACTCCTCCAACGGAGGATGCCGACAGACTGTCCGCCACCAGGTCTGAGGTGGAGAGCGCCATGAACCATAGGCGCCGCCGGACAGTTTTTCGTGACGCGTGCTTCTCCCCCGAGGCGTTGAATGCCTTTAACGCGGGGGACACGCACCTCCGTGCTGCTCAAGATGGTTTGACCAGAGCCACAGAGCAGTATGTAAAGGACATACAGGTAAGAGATTTTAATAGTTGTATATGTCAGTAGCCCCCGAGACTTAAAGTAGTTCGAATAACTGATTTAAGGATCATTTGATATGCAGGATCTTATAGAGAAGAATGCCCGATTGTTCCAGGAGCTACAAGAGTGCAAGGCCCAACTTGAGGCTGCACTAGCTGCCGCAGGAGGAAACACAGAGACCCCTCCTGGTAACACATTATTTCAAAAAGATAATCGGTGTGCGGCGTGCGTGTAAGTCTGACAATGACATTGCAGGTGGTGCCGGACAGGATCCGGACAGGCAAGAACTACTGGGCCAGCTGAAGGCCGGCGAGAGGTTGCTGACGAGGGTGCAACAGGAAAGGAACAAGCTCCAGGATGCCCACGCCCAGCTTGGAGAAGAGATGAAGGGTGTTCGGGCTGAGCTGTCTAGCTCCGTGAAGGAGAATCAGCGGCTTCGTCGCGGCATCTATAGTAAGTGCTTGAGCGAACTCCTTTGAAAAGAAGAGTTCGGCGAGGAAGTCAATTGACAAAAATATGTCTGTAGGTGTGCACACAGGTCGCCCTGCGGAGGAGATGCCCGTATCAACGGGTGATCAACTTCCCGAGCTGGTGCAACTGCTCGAACGAGTTCGGCAGGCAATGAGCGGCGTCGTCCAGGCCTTATGGCCGTCCCTCTCCCTACTCGAGGGCCTTGGAGAGCTTGCGGAGAAGCTTCAGGGAGCGCGGCAGCGCTTCCGTTTATGGAAGATTTCGGCCTGCCGCCAAGGTGCCAGGAAGGCCTGGGCCATGGTGAAGACGCGGTACAAGAAGGCGGATCCCAACCACATGGCCGAGGTCGGACCTGTTGGGCCAGATGGGAAGGAGATCCCTGTGAGTTTAGTGTACGGCCAAGTAGAGTTGGCTGCTAAATATTCCCAACGGGACTGTAAATTAGACAGCCTGTTAGACGGGATTGAGGAGGAATACAATTAGTCGATTTGACAATGTATTTTAAAATGACATATAAAATGCGTTCTAGCCGGATTGTAGATCGTTTGTCTTTGCCGACCTTTTCGCTTCAACCTCGGGACCCTAGAGTCCAGAGTGTGTCCGAATACCCTCTCGGTTAAGAAACAACCGGGGCATGCATGGAGACTAGGCATAGGGGTCATTAGTGCTTTATCAGATAAGTGCCCAACTAGTTATGTTATATTACATGGTTAGTAAGAAACATCTTCCAGGGAGAATAGTTCCGTTAAGGGTTCCTTTCCCTGGGAGGCATGCCCTAAAGTGCATGTCCGGACTGCGAAAAGAGCAGGAAAACATCTGGGGGAAGATAAATAAATAGGTAAAAAATCATCTTTCAAGTCACCGACCGAATATTCCCTTAAGAACGCTAGCTTTCGGCTTCACCCAGTCTGAGGTACACATCCGGCTGACCCGGCAGTAACAATCGCAGAGGTGCTCCCTTTACCTCCTAGCCGAACAATCGGGAACGTAGGGGTAAGCATAGGAGCCAGGCAACCTAGCTTGGCCAAAACTTAAGTCATATCGATGCATATAATGGTGAATAAAAGGTACACGTGGAAGTTTGACACATGTGCTGGGCATGAAGCCCTTATAATTAAGCTTCTGGTAAAGAAGCCCCCAGGTATAATGAGTGCGGATAGCACATCAATTGTGTGCGAACAATGCGCAAGTAGGCCTTTAAGGGCTTTTATGAAAAAGGGGTGGGAGAAAAAAGAGAAACAAAAGACATCTGAAGTGTAAAAATTTGGACGGGGGAAGGGGACGAACTCTTAGTCCGGCGCTAGGCATAGAATCTTCGGAGGCGGGCTGCGTTCCATGGGTTCGGCTCGAGTCGGTTGTCCGACGCATTTCGCAGACGGTACGCTCCGCCGGTCAGGACTTGATCGATAATGAAGGGGCCTTCCCATTTGGGTTTGGGCTTGTCCTTTTTCTTGTCCGGCAGGCGTAGAACTAGATCGCCAACATTGTAAGTCTTAGCCCGTACTTCTCTGCTTTGATATCTTCGAGCCTGCTGTTGATAGAATGCGGAACGAGCCTTGGCGACGTCGCGTTCTTCCTCCAATGCGTCCAAGCTGTCTTGCCGATCTAGCTCGGCTTCTCTTTCTTCGTACATGCGCACTCGAGGTGAGTCATGAATGACGTCGCAGGGCAAAACTGCCTCTGCGCCGTATACCATAAAAAATGGTGTGAATCCGGTAGTACGGTTGGGCGTTGTCCGCAGCCCCCAGAGTACGGAGTCGAGCTCCTCTACCCAGTGCGTGTCAGATTTCATAAGGGACCGCACTAGTCTGGGTTTGATGCCGCTCATTATTAGACCATTTGCTCGTTCCACTTGACCGTTGGTTTGAGGATGATAGACTGAAGCGTAATCGAGCTTAATGCCCATATTTTTCCACCATGATTTAACCTCGTCGGCCGTGAAGTTCGTGTCGTTATCGGTAATGATGCTATGGGGGACACCGTAACGGTGTACTACCCCGGATATGAAGTCTATCACTGGTCCGGACTCTGCCATTTTAACTGGCTTGGCCTCTATCCATTTGGTGAATTTGTCCTCCATGACCAATAGGTACCTTTGCTTATGGGTTCCCCCTTTAAGGGGTCCAACCATGTCAAGCCCCCAGACCGCGAACGGCCAGGTAATGGGTATAGTTTTGAGGGCGGTGGGTGGCATATGGCTCTGATTAGCAAAGAGCTGACAGCCGACGCATCTTTGGACTAACTCCTGAGCGTCTGCCCGGGCCGTCGACCAATAAAATCCTGTACGGAATGCCTTGCCTACAAGGGCCCGAGCTGTGGCATGGTGTCCGCCTAGTCCAGCATGAATTTCAGCCAGAAGGTTTCGCCCTTCCTCTTCGGAGATACACCGTTGAAGGACTCTAGTTGTGCTTTTCTTATAGAGTTCTCCCTCGTGGACCTTGTAGGCTTTAGATCGCCGGACTATGCAGCGGGCCTCATTTTGGTCTTCGGGAAGTTCCTGCCTGAGTAAGTAGGCTAGGATTGGCTCTATCCACGGGGCGATTACTGCCATTATTTCGTGGGTTGAAGGTGTTATTTCATCGGCTGAGTCGACGATTATGTCAGATCGTTCTGTATTGGGTGGTGCGGCTGCCTCCGGGTTGTTATTTCCGGACTCCTCTTCCCATAGTACGGATGGCTTAAAGAGCCGTTCCAAGAAGATGTTTGGAGGGACAGCGTCGCGTTTCGCGCCAATGCGTGCCAATACGTCGGCTACTTGCTTATTATCTCGGGCTACGTGGTGGAATTCGAGTCCTTCGAACCGAGGTGACATTTTTAGGACAGCGTTACGATAGGTTGCCATTTTCGGATCCTTGGCGTCAAAGTCCCCATTTACTTGGGATATTGCAGGGTTTGAATCCCCGCGCACCTCTAGGCGTTGAATGCCCATGGAGATTGCCATCCGGAGGCCATGTAAGAGGGCCTCGTATTCGGCTGCGTTGTTGGAGTTTGTGTACATTATCTGAAGTACGTATTGGACTGTATCCTCGGTCGGGGACATCAATACGATGCCAGCCCCCAAGCCGGCCAACATTTTGGAGCCGTCGAAATGCATGATCCAGTTGGAGTATGCGTCGTACTCTTTAGGGAGTTCGGCTTCGGTCCATTCAGCGACAAAGTCAGCCAAGACTTGCGACTTTATAGCTCGCCGAGGTTTATAAGTTATATCAAATGGTAAGACCTCAATGGCCCATTTTGCAATCCTGCCCGTCGCGTCACGGTTGTTTATAATGTCGTTGAGGGGCACTTCGGAGGCCACTGTTATCAAACACTCTTGAAAGTAGTGTCGGAGCTTCCGGGATGCCATGAACACCACATATGCTATCTTTTGATAGTGCGGGTAACGGGACTTGCAGGGAGTTAAGACAGTGGATATGTAGTACACTGGTTTTTGAAGAGGGAATTTGTGCCCTTCTGTTTCTCGTTCGACGACGAGTACCGCGCTTACAACTTGATGTGTTGCCACGATGTATAGCAACATTGGTTCGCCCAGGTTAGGCGCAACCAGGACCGGATTGGTTGGCAATATGGCTTTTATTTCTTCGAGTCCGGCAGTGGCAGCATCCGCCCACTCGAAGTGTTTGGTGCGCCTGAGGAGGCGATAGAGGGGCAATGCCTTTTCTCCCAAACGGGAGATAAAGCGGCTTAGAGCCGCCACGCATCTGGTCAATTTTTGTATTTGTTTGAGGTCTTTTGGAATGTCTAGCTGTGACAGAGCTCGAATCTTGGCTGGGTTTGCTTCAATTCCTCTACCGGATACAATGAAGCCCAGGAGCTTTCCGGCTAGTACGCCGAAAACGCATTTTTCCGAATTCAGCTTGATGTCATATGCTCGGAGGTTGTCGAATGTGAGCCTCAAATCGTCTACTAGAGTTTCGACGTGTTTTGTTTTGACGACTACGTCGTCTATGTATGCTTCTACTTCTTTGCCGATCTGGGTAGCCAGACATGTCCGAATCATGCGCTGATATGTTGCGCTGGCGTTTTTGAGTCCGAAGGGCATCGTGTTGAAGCAGAATGGTCCATATGGAGTAATAAATGCCGTTGCGGCTTGGTCCGCTTCCGCCATCTTGATTTGATGGTAGCCGGAATATGCGTCAAGGAAGCATAATGAATCATGCCCTGCAGTAGCATCGATTATTTGGTCGATGCGGGGGAGGGGGAAGGGATCCTTTTGGCAGGCCTTGTTGAGGTCTTTAAAATCGACACATAGGCGCCAGGATTTGTCCTTCTTTGGTACCATCACCAGGTTTGCTAGCCAGTCCGGATGTTTGATGTCTCTGATGAATCCGGCTTCCAGTAGTTTGGCTAGCTCTTCTCCCATTGCCTGTCTTTTGGGTTCGGAAAATCGCCGAAGAGCCTGTTTGACTGGCTTGAATCCTTTTAGGATGTTTAGGCTGTGTTCTGCCAATCTGCGTGGGATTCCTGGCATATCTGAAGGGTGCCAGGCGAAGATGTCCCAATTTTCCCGAAGGAATTCTCGTAGTGCGGCATCTACATCAGGGTTCAACTGCGCCCCATGGAGGCCGTCTTTGTTGGGTCTGTTGGGTGGACCTGGAATTTGACTATTTCGTCCGCTGGTTTGAAAGAGGTGGACTTGGATCTCTTATCGAGTATCACATCGTCCCTATTCACCGTAGAGCGCAGCGCAGTGAGTTCTTCTGCCGCTAGGGCTTCGGATAGTGCCTCCAGGGCTAATGCGGCTGTCTTGTTTTCGGCGCGGAGTGCTATGTCCGGATCACTAGCGAGAGTGATTGTTCAGCCGGGCCCAGGCATCTTAAGCTTCATGTACCCGTAATGGGGTATGGCTTGGAAAATTGTGAATGCCTCCCGTCCTAATATAGCGTGATATCCGCTGCTGAACGGGGCCACTTGGAACGTGACTTGTTCGGACCTGTAATTGTCCGGCGAGCCGAACACCACATCAAGTGTGATTTTTCCTGTGCAGCGCGCTTCCCGGCTAGGGATTATTCCTCTAAAGGTTGTGCTGCTTCGCTCAATGCGGCTCCAGTCTATTTCCATTTTTTGAAGAGTTTCCTCGTAGATGAGGTTTAGTCCGCTGCCGCCATCCATGAGTACCTTGGTAAGACGAAAGCCGTCCTCTATTGGACTAAGGACCAATGAGGCTGGTGCTCGGGCTGTTCGGAATTTAGGTTCGTCGCTGGCGTTGAAGGTGATGGCCGTGTCGCTCCATGGATTTGTTGTTGCTACTTGGTAGACTTCGGCGAGGCTATGGATTGTTCGTTTTTGCACATTATTTGATGCGAAAGTCTCGAAGACTGTTGACACCGTACTAGTACTGTTGGAGTGGTTTTCCGGGGCTAGAAGCTCCTCGCCAGTTTTGGCCACCTCCCGCAATATCCAACATGCTCGAAGGCTATGTGTTGGGGTGGCGCCTTCTGTACTGTGAATTTTACAGGGTCCGCTGAGCCATTCCTCCAGTACGGTTCCTTGCCCTTTATGGGGGTTTTGCTTTTTGGTTTTTATACCTGGTGCCTGAGTGTGCTGCACCCTTTTGTTACGGACTAGGGTTATATTCGGCGCCGGATTGTCCCAAAACTTAGTTTCGGTTTTCCGGAAACTCTCCATCGCACAGTACTTTCGTACTATGGACGCCAGGTCGGAGAAGCGTGTAATTTCACAGCGACTGACGGCGTTCAAGATTCTCTCGTCTGTGCAATTATTGCAGAAAATTGAAATTGCGTTTTCCTCTCGGCAGTCCTTTATCATGTCCATAACCAGGAGGAATCTGGCCCATTAATGATGTACTGTTTCAGCGGGCTCTTGCCGGATTTGAGATAGATCGCATATGTCTGGGTGGGTGGGTGAAATTAAGTCCGGAACCCTACCCATCTCGAGGCTCAAGGGCCGAGAAGTTTCCGAATTTGGAAGCTTGGATCGTTGGACGTCGTCCAACGAGTCCAGTTTGACGCCTGACTTTAGGTTCAGTGCTTGATCGAAGTCCGTCCCCCTGCGGGAGTCCGGCATGGAGGGTTCGGAAGCCCGGACATGACTAGTTTTCAATATAGGAGAAGAGTCGCCGCGTTGTTCCTCTACCACCGCGACATGGTGGGTAACCTGGGGAGAGTTAATCTCTCTCAGATCGGTTTTAATCCCAATCTAATTGTAGTCTGTAGCAACTCCCAGGGCGGCGATGCGATCCAAGAGCTCGTTTACGGACGAAATTGGATCCAACTGCTCGGCGAATTCCGAGTTGACACGAAGATTGCTTTTGACGACCTGAGAGGTCGTCGTCGAAGCGGTGGCCGAACAGGCGGTCATGAGAAAACCACCCAGCCGGATAGTTTGGCCGGCGGCCAAGGCTCCTTCGGTGAAGATACCATCTTTAAAGACGGGAAGAGGCATCCTTCCTATTGGTGACGGCACAAAGGAACTCTCAATGAAAGCACCAATGTCGGTGTCAAAACCGGCGGATCTCGGGTAGGGGGTCCCGAACTGTGCGTCTAGGCGGATGGTAATAGGAGACAAGGGACACGATGTTTTTACCCAGGTTTGGGCCCTCTCGATGGAGGTAAAACCCTACTCCTCCTTGATTGATATTGATGATATGGGTAGTACAAGAGTGGATCTACCACGAGATCAAGGAGGCTAAACCCTAGAAGCTAGCCTATGGTATGATTGTTGTAATGGTTGTGTTGTCCTACGGACTAAAACCCTCCGGTTTATATAGACACCGGAGAGGGCTAGGGTTACACAGAGTCGGTTACAATGGTAGGAGATCTACATATCCGTATCGCCAAGCTTGCCTTCCACGCCAAGGAAACTCCCATCCGGACACGGGTCGGAGTCTTCAATCTTGTATCTTCATAGTCTTGGAGTCCGGCTGACGATGATAGTCCGGCTGTCCGGACACCCCCTAGTCCAGGACTCCCTCACCCGACCATGGCAGAAGATAGAAAGAGAATGAAAGTCATTCCCTATGCCACAGTCATAGGATCTATAAAGTATGTTGTGCTGTGTACCAGTCCTATTGTATACCTTGCCATGAGTTTGGCAAGGGGTTACAATAGTGATCTAAGAGTAGATCACTGGACAGCGGTCAGAATTATCCTTAGTGAGGACTACGGAAATGTTTCTCGGTGATGGGGGTGATAAAGAGTTCGTCGTAAAGAGTTACGTCGATGCAAACTTTTACACCGATCCAGATGACTCTAAGTCTCAATTTGGATACATATTGAACGTGGGAGCAATTAGCTAGAGTAGCTCCGTGCAAAGCATTGTAGACATAGAATATTTGCAAAATACATATGGCTCTGAATGTGACAGACCCATTGACTAAACTTCTCTTACAAGCAAAACATGATCACACCTTAGTACTCTTTGGGTGTTAATCACATAGCGATGTGAACTAGATTATTAACTATAGTAAACCCTTTGGGTGTTGGTCACACGACAATGTGAACTATGGGTGTTAATCAAATACAGATGTGAATATTGGTGTTAAATCACATGGTGATGAACTAGATTATTGACTCTAGTGCAAGTGGGAGACTGAAGGAAATATGCCCTAGAGGCAATAATAAAGTTATTATTTATTTCTTTTATTCATGATAAATGTTTATTATTCATGCTAGAATTATATTAACAAGAAAGTTAGTACATGTGTGAATACATAGACAAAACATACAGTCCCTAGTATGCCTCTACTTGACTAGCTCGTTAATCAAAGATGGTTATTGTCGGTGTCAAAACCGGCGGATCTCGGGTAGGGGGTACCGAACTGTGCGTCTAGGCGGATGGTAACAGGAGACAAGGGACACAATGTTTTTACCCAGGTTCGGGCCCTCTCGATGGAGGTAAAACCCTACTCCTGCTTGATTGATATTGATGATATGGGTAGTACAAGAGTAGATCTACCACGAGATCAGAGAGGCTAAACCCTAGAAGCTAGCCTATGGTATGATTGTTGTTCGTCCTACGGACTAAAACCCTCCGGTTTATATAGGCACCGAAGAGGGTTACGGTTACACAGAGTCGGTTACAATGGTAGGAGATCTACATATCCGTATCGCCAAGCTTGTCTTCCACGCCAAGGAAAGTCCCATCCGGACACGGGACGAAGTCTTCAATCTTGTATCTTCATAGTCCAGGAGTCCGGCCAAAGGTGATAGTTCGGCTATCCGGACACCCCCTAGTCTGGGACTCCCTCATTAGCCCCTGAACCAGGCTTCAATGACGACGAGTCCGGCGCGCATATTGTCTTCGGCATTGCAAGGCGGGTTCCTCCTCCGAATACTTCATAGAAGATTTTGAACACAAGGATAGTGTCCGGCTCTGCAAAATAAGTTCCATAACCACCGTAGAGAGAATAATATTAACACAAGTTCAATCTGCTGACTTATTTCGTGGCGTGACATCATACCACGGCCAAGCCTTTATTCGAATCGTTTTTACTGTTCCACCTCAGCACGTTTAGCGAGGCGGTTTCCTTGGCACGTCTTGTCAAAGCAGAGATCGTGTCCCCTTATTCCGGGATTCTCATTACTACGGGCGTGGGTAACCCAACCGTGCCTGTTGGCACGTCTCGTCTATCGAAGGCGAGTCCCAAATGGTCACGAGGAAGGCTCTTGGTATTCAACCTCTTTATAAAGAGACCAAGGCTCCACTCCTTTCTTTCAATCTCAATCGAATCCGCCCCTTGCCTCGAGTTCCAACACCCAAAGCTCCAGATTCAGGCGCTTTGGACCCTTGATGATGTCCGGCTCTAACCTGCAAGGCCGGTGGATGCCTTCCTCTATTACGAAAGAAGACGTGCTAAAGCTAAGAGATGCCAGGTATCTAACCGGCGAAATTTCGCACAGGCTGCCCGCCCAAGGGCAGGTTATTCCCACTCCCAAGCCTAGTGAAAGCGTGGTGTCCGCGTCTCACTTCCTTCGGGGGCTAAGCTTCCCGACGGACCCCTTCGTGAGGGGGCTCATGTTTTATTACGGGTTGGAATTTCACGACTTGGATCCGGAGTCCATCCTCCACATCTCATCGTTCATTGTCGTATGCGAAGCCTTCCTCCGCATTACCCCTCACTTCGGATTGTGGCTCAAGACCTTCAAAGTGGAGCCAAAGATGATCAAGGGGCAGCAGGCAGAGTGTGGAGGGGCTGTTATAAGCAAGAATGCTAATGCTCCGTGGCCCGAGGGCTCTTTTCAAGAGGAGCTCAGCCTATGGCAACAAGAGTGGTTTTATATCACAGCTCCCATGGGCACCAAATGGGTGGCGCCGCCTACCTTTCGCTCGGGTCCTCCACTGCGGCTGGTGTCATGGGTCAATAAAGGACTTGACTGGGGGCCGTCCAAGGATGTGCCCTTGCTGCAGGGACGCATTCAAGATCTCCTAGAGAGAGAGATCACTCTGGTCGTAGTAGCGCAGGTCATGCTGATTCGTCGCATCCTGCCCTGCAGACGTCGCCCCCTCCGCTTGTGGGAATTTAACCCGGAGGGGCCACGAGCTCTCCAACATTTTATGGGCGTGACGCCCGTGGAGATGTACAAGCTTTTCTTCGGATCACAAGCGATGTGTCCGGACTTTACCGAGGACGCAGGTCTGAGCTGCAATCGCCCGGATACTCAAGTAAGTAGCCCTGTACCCGGACATGCTATCCCATATTTATCATGAATTTGCTCTCAAAAGAGCTGTCCCTTGAACAGGAGTGGATAGCGAAAGCAAAGCTAATCAGGTGTCCGCCCCCCCTCCCTGAGACCACGCCGGATCCCGTGTTAACCAGGATGCTGGAGGTTGTGCCTTCAGAAGAAGGTGAAGGGGGGAACAAGGAAGCTACTGCCTCCGTGAAGGAGGCTGCTAGGAAAGGAGGGATCGAGAATCCCTCCATCCAAGGGAAGTAGAGGACCGCCTCTGAAGACCCGGAGACCATGGTCTCAAAGCGGGGGAAGAAATCTTCGTCAGAGAGTCCTGCGTCGAGAGATGCCTCGGCCGCATTATGCCCACAAGGGGATCATCCCTCACCGAGCCGTAAGTAAAAAGGTGAGTTTTATTAAAATAACGGATATCCCCGCCCTATTTCTGATGAAGATAACCGAAGTTTTACCTTGTAGTTTGGATCTCAACCCTTCTCAGCAGAGCTCATTTTTGGGGGATCTTCGTCCGGAGATGATAGAGAGCGAAACGCCTCCCCCTGCCGTACCGTCTTGCGAGGCGGGCGACCCTGAGGTGTCGTTGCGGAGGGTTTCTCTGAGTCCGGCGGGGCCGGAAGGTGGTCGTATTTCCCCTCAAAGCCCTCCGTGTTCGGCCTTCGAAAAAGGCCATCGGACGAGTCTGGCACCACCTGGTGTACGGTCAGAGGATCTGAAGGATCTGCTCGGGCGAGCATCTATCTCAGAAGATCACCGTGCGTTAATGGGTATGGTGTTTGAAAGGATTTCATCCGCTGAGAGCGGATTGCACGAAGCCGTCAGAAGTTTACTGACAGGTTTTGAGGTACGCAAAATGATGTACCGTCTCACAGTTCCGCATATAAAATGCACCCTGTGTAGATAGTAGCCCCTAAGGCTCGGTGTGTTGTCAAAAATGACAGCGCGCCGAGCATCATAATCCCAGGTATAATGTGTCACCCTTCCTATGCAGGTGGCGAAGGGTCCGTTGGCTAGCCGGACTGATGAATTTGCCGAACTGAAGCGGCAACTTGACGGGGCGGATGCCGACGTTGCGCTTGTCAATAAGCGACTTGACGAGTCACAATGTATGCAATTTCTCCGTGGACACCTGGTAAGGGAGCTTGATGCCCGTGCCTTACAACAAGTATGCTTGATGCGGATGGTGCCGCTGCCATGGAGAACCTGCGGGCGGAACTCGCCCGAGCCAAGGAGCAGGCCAGAAAGAGTGACGCGGCTGCCTTAAAGGCGGCCGAAGAGCTAAAATCCGAACAGGCTGCTCATTGCCGAAGCAAGAAGGAAATGGCTGAGATGGCCATGGAGTTGAAGAATGCTGCCGACCGCTGCAAGCTTCTTGAAAAAGAAGATCGAGCGGTACAAGAGGACCTGAAGAAGGCCGCTACCGAGGCCAAGGATGCTCGCTCTACGATCAGATCTATGAAGGAGGAGCTGCGTCAGGCCGGAGATATCGTGGCTGGAAAGCCCTTTCTGCTGCGGAGGAAATTCATGGATCCTAAATATGCTCAGTTGGACCGGCTGTGGAGTGCGGAGGATGCTTATCTGGACTTGGCAGCAAGTGTCGCGGACGCGGCCGAACACTTCCAAGATCAAGAGGATCACGAAATGGCAAAGGTTTTTTGGTCGCAGTTCCATAATCCAGAGCGCCCACTTCCATTAACCGATCGCTTCGCCGAATGGGCGGAGCTAAATAGGTTATCCGGACTTGCCATGAAGGATGTTGTGAGTCTTTTGTGGCCAAAGAGGCCTGAGCTGAAGAGTTATTTTGGCTTGGTGCAGCAGTTCCTTGGTGCGGTGCCGCATATCAATGCAATGAGAAGGTCGGCATGCATAGAGGGTGCACGGATGGCTCTTGCCCGTGTCAAGACATACTGGGCGGAGATGAAGGCCACTGATGTTGCATCCCAAGATTCAGACGGAAGCCGAGTGCCTGTCGAGCACTATTTTCAGGAAGTTCTGCAGGGCGCTCGTTTAACAGAGACGCAGTGCTCGAAGGATATTATGTTCAAATAACATGTATTATTGTGAAACAATGTTTCGATGAAATATAAAAGCTTTTTATACTTGTGCCTTCAAGAATTGAAACACCTCCTGTGCGACCGTTAATGTATATGTGTATATAACCTGAAAGATGGCAGTCTTCGGCTTCAGCCCCCATGCATATAATGCGGGCGTGTTTGCAAAAGGCGTGTTTTCACACTTGATCCAACGTCTTTGTCCTATAAAGGAGGTGGTAGCGGAGCAAACTAGGCAACCAGACTATAATGCTTTATCACTTTCACTTAGCCATAGGAGTTTGACAGTGGGGCTACTATATAGCCCCTAGGGGCACCGCGCTCACCCGAATTCGGGGCGCGTATGTGCCTGACCGGGAAACGGCCCTTCGTATATGTGGAGGAATCCTAAAGATTCTGGCGGGTCATCGAGTGGTTGACCAGTCTCACGCTATATCATGACAGTCAGTTTTCGGCTTTCTCTACTGAGGTGCTCGCCTGGCCGAACCCGGGCACAATCGCAGTAGTTCTCCTGGTGCCGCATTAGCCGATCGAGCGGAACGTAAGGCAGCAAAACACAGGAGCCAGGCAAACCCAACATTTGACCAAAGACATGATTCGGAGCTGATGCATATAAGGCCTAACTCGAGACGCCGAACACTCCCTAAGGTATTCAGTCTTTATGAAAACGGGCCGAACAACGCCCTTGGTAGTAAGCCCCTGGTGTCTAGGTACGCGCAAAATTCTGACGTGGCCTATGCCAAAACGCCAGCCTCCTCGGTTATAGTAGGAAACCAGGGGATGTGTATCAACAAGAGACAGTAAAAAAGGTTTACGCAGGGTCTTAATCTGAAAAGAATCCTTGCAACAGATCCCTGCTGCACATCTGCGTCTGTGTCCCCGTTGTGCCGTATTCTAGACGGATGTCACACGGTGTTCATCTATAAAAGAGAGGAACTTAGTTGAAAAAGATCGTGCGAAAATGTATGTTATATTAAATAAACAAAGTATGTTTCAAAAAATGAATAAAATTGAGCTTTATTGTCTCTTGTTGTATATGCGCGGAGCCCCTTGTGCGGGGGTGTGCGGCTGGTAAGCCCCTGTATGTTTACGCTGGACTCATCTAACCGTGTCTGGGGTCTGAACGACCTGTTTAGGTGCTTGGATTAGTGAAGCCGGTTTAGCGTGTGGCTGTCGAGGCAGTCACACAATCTTCCGCGCTCGAGGAACACTCGATATTTCCCTTTAAGGAGATGATGCCTCGTGGACCGGGCATTTTAAGTGTGAGGGATGCATAATGCGGTATTGCGTTAAAGCGGGCGAAAGCTTCGCGCCCCAGTAGTGCTTGATAGCTACTTGTAAATGGGGCGAGGTGGAAGGTTAACTTTTCCCGGCGGAAGTTGTCGGGTGAGCCGAACACAACTTCTAGCAATAGAGAGCGCATACAATGGGCATATCGGCCTGGCATTACCCCTTGAAAGGAAGTGTTGCTATGGCGAATTTTGGTTGGGTCTATCCCCATTTTGCGGATTGTGTCTTGATATAGCAGGTTTAGATCACTGCCGCCGTCCATTAGGACTTGTGTAAATTGGAGTCCGTCGATTATCGGATTTAATATCAAGGCAGTCCATCCTGCATTCCGGATACTACTAGAGTAATCCTGATGGTCGAAGGTGATTGGTTTTAACAACCAGTGGCGGGACTCCTCTGGGATAGGCCGTATGGCGCGTATCTCTATGGGCACCATTCTGATTTTCCCTTTTGTCATGCAAAGTGAGTTTACTGTTTTGACTTCTTGTGGGAAATTCTTTTGTTTTCCGGTGCTCTGCTTGTGGGGTTCGTTATCGTCCTCGCTCGGTGTGTCAAGCCCCTTGTGTTCGGCGTTGAGTTTGCCGGACTGCTTGAAGACCCAACAATCTCTGTGGGTATGATTTGCAGGCCTCCCGGGGGTACTGTGGATTTGGCATACCTTGTCCAAGATTTTTTTAAGTTAGATAGCTCGTCCCTGTTATCCTTAGGGGGCAGCTTTTTATGATTCTTCCATGAGCTTTTGAATCCGGCATTGACTGCCATGCTCTTCGGGTTGTTGCCCTTGGTACGGCGCTGTTCCTTGCTGCGTCGTGGTTTCCCATTTCCATCCCTGACTTCGGATGTACTTGGGTCGTTGATACTGCATCTTGCCAGCCAGCTATCCTCTCCCGCGCAAAAGCGGGTCATAAGGCTTGTTAATGCGGCCATTGTTCTTGGCTTTTCTTGGCCGAGGTGTTTGGCGAGCCATTCGTCTCGGACGTTGTGTTTGAAATCTGCTAAGGCTTCGGCGTCCGGACAGTCAACTATTTGGTTCTTTTTAGTAAGGAATCTGTTCCAGAATTTTCGGGCTGACTCTCCGGGTTGTTGAGTTATGTGACTTAAATCGTCTGCATCCGGAGGTCGGACATAGGTCCCTTGAAAATTTGCCCGAAAAGCATCCTCGAGCTCTTCCCAACTTCCAATGGTGTTTTCGGGGAGGCTTTTGAGCCAATGCCGGGCTGGCCCTTTGAGCTTGAGGGGTAAGTATTTTATGGCGTGGAGGTCATCTCCTCTAGCCATGTGTATGTGGAGGATGTAATCCTCAATACAGACTCCAGGGTCTGTTGTTCTGTCATATGCCTCTATGTTTACGGGCTTGAATCCCGCTGGAAATTCATAATCCAGAACCTCATCGGTGAAACATAGGGGGTGTGCGGCACCCCTGTATTTAGGTGTACCGTAGTATTCGGATACTTGATGTGTTGCATTGCTTACTAGAGCTTGCTTTCTTGGCCCGTAGATAGATCTACTGGGCCATCTTTTTGATGTGAATCTGTGTGCGGATCGCGGGCCGGCTTGTGTGCGGCACCGTTTGCCGCTCTATGTTTGCCATGGGGTCGTCTATCCGACCGAGTGGCCTCCTTGTTCTTTGATTGCGGGGGCTCTACGGCCTCCTCATCAAATTCGGGCAGTACTTTTTGCTTCGGGTAGCTCTTTGTTCGGCGACTATCGCCGTATTTGTCTGCGGTGTTGAGTACTTTGCTCCAAATGATTCTGAGCGCATCTTCCGCTGTTTTGAGCTTCCGCTTTTGCTTTTTCTGTATGGCTGCTGTCTTTGTCGAGGCGGGACTTTGAGCGGCGCTTACGTCGCCGTTTTGACTGCTTTTCGAGGGAATCATCCCTCGTGATGTCCCGTTGTTCCTCGTCTTCACTTCCTTTAGGTGTGTCCACCATGTATACATCGTGAGATGAGGTGGCTGTCCAGTGCCCTATAGGTGCTGGTTCATGTTTGTCTCCTACATCGTTGTCCATACCGTCGATGTCTTCGGAGTCGAAGTCGAGCACGTCGTTTAAACTTTCGAGAGTGGCTACGAAGTGGGTGGTGGGTGGGCTTTGAATTTTTTTCATCGTCCGCATCCCAACCTTCCTGACCATAGTCCGGCCAGGGCTCTCCTGATAGAGAGAGAGAGACTTTAATGAATTCAGGATTTCGCCAAAGGGCGAGTGCCGAAAGATGTCCCCAGCGATGAACTCCATGATCGGCGCCCAATCGGATTCGATTGACAGGGGCGCGGAAGGTTCGGAGTCCGGAGAAGAGTCCGGCACCTTGGAGTCACGGGCTTCACAAAGACAGGGTTGGTGTTCGGCTCAATTGTCGTAGAGATAGCAGCCCCCGAGGCAGTGTCCACCCACCCGTCCCCGATCGGCGCAGTCGACTCCGAGCTAAGGGTCGGAGCGGACACTTGTGCAGCCTCCAGGGCACTGTCCGGCAGCAGAGCTAGATCATGCCCATCGTGACCGTGCGGCGCGCTTGGCTGTGGCTCGAACCCGTCAAAGATCAAGTCTCCGCGGATGTCAGTCGTATAGTTCAAACTTCCAAATCTGACCTGATGGCCAGGGGCGTAGCATTCGATCTGCTCCAGATGGCCAAGCGAATTGGCCCGCACTGCGAAGCCGCCGCATACGAAGATCTGTCCGGGGAGAAAAGTCTCACCCTGGACCGCATCATCATCGATGATAGGAGAAGCCATCGGGCCTAAAGATGATGACACAGAGGAACTCTCAATGAAAGCACCAATGTCGGTGTCAAAACCGGCAGATCTTGGGTAGGGGGCCCCGAACTGTGCGTCTAGGCGGATGGTAACAAGAGACAAGGCACACGATGTTTTTACCCAGGTTTGGGCCCTCTCGATGGAGGTAAAACCCTACTCCTGCTTGATTGATATTGATGATATGGGTAGTACAAGAGTAGATCTACCACGAGATCAGAGAGGCTAAACCCTAGAAGCTAACCTATGGTATGATTGTTGTTCGTCCTACGGACTAAAACCCTCCGGTTTATATAGGCATCGAAGAGGGTTAGGGTTACACAGAGTCGGTTACAATGGTAGGAGATCTACATATCCGTATCGCCAAGCTTGTCTTCCACGCCAAGGAAAGTCCCATCCGGACACGGGACGAAGTCTTCAATCTTATATCTTCATAGTCCAGGAGTCCGGCCAAAGGTGATAGTTCGGCTATCCGGACACCCCCTAGTCCGGGACTCCCTCAGTTATGTTTCCTAACTATAGACATGTGTTTTAATTTGATGAACGAGATCACATCATTAGTAGAATGATGTGATGGACATGACCCATCCGTTAGCTTAGCTTTATGATCGTTATAGTTTCATTGTTACTGCTTTCTTCATAACTTATACATGTTCCTCAGACTATGAGATTATGCAACTCCCGAATACCGGAGAAACACCTTGTGTGCTATCAAATGTCCCAACATAACTGGGTGATTATAAAGATGCTCTACAGGTGTCTCCAAAGGTGTTTGTTGGGTTGGCATAGATCGAGATTAGGATTTGTCACTCTGTGTTTCGGAGAGGTATGTCTAGGCCCTCTCGTTAATACTCATCACTATAAGCCTTGCAAGCATTGTGACTAATGAGTTAGTTGCGGGATGAAGTATTATGGAACAAGTAAAGAGACTTGCCGGTAACAAGATTGAACTAGGTATTTAGATACCAACGATCGAATCTCAGGCAAGTAACATACCGATGACAAAGGGAACAATGTATGTTGTTATGCAGTTTGACCGATAATTATTTTTGAAGAATATGTAGGAACCAATATGAGCATCCAGGTTCCGCTATTGGTTATTGACCGGAGACATGTCTCGGTCATGTCTACATAGTTCTCGAACCCGTAGGGTCCACACGCTTAATGTTCGATGACGATTTGTATTATGAGTTATGTGATTTGATGACCGAAGTTTGTTTGGAGTCCCGGATGATATCACGGACGTGATGAGGAGTCTCAAAATGGTCAAGACGTAAATATCGATATATTGGAAGGCAATATTTAGACATCGGAAAGGTTCCGAGTGATTCGGGTATCTTTCAGAGTACCGAAGAGTAACGAGAATTCGCCGGGGGAAGTAGTGGGCCTTAATGGGCCATACGGGAAAGGAGAGAAGGGCCTCGACTAGGAAGGGGGCGGCGCCCCCCTCTCTTTCCTTCTCCCTCTCCTACTCCTTCCCTCTCTCCCCTCTTGGAAAAGGAAGGGGACTCCAACTACGATTGGGAATCCTAGTTGGACTCCCCCTATAGGTGTGCCCCTCCTAGGCCGGCCTCCTCCTCCTCCCTCCTTTATATACGTGGCCAGGGGGCACCCAATAGACACACCAGTTGATCTTTTAGCCGTGTGCGGTGCCCCCCTCCACAGTTACACACCACGATCATACCGTTGCGGAGCTTAGGTGAAGCCCTGTGCCGGTAGCATCATCATTACCGTTGCCATGCCATCGTGCTGAAGGAACTCACCCTCGGCCTCAACTGGATCAAGAGTACGAGGGACGTCATCGAGCTGAACGTGTGCTTAACGCGGAGGTGCCGTACGTTCGGTACTTGGATCGCAAAGACTTTCGACTACATCAACCACATTATTGAAACGCTTCTGCTTTCGATCTACGTGGGTACGTGGACACACTCTCTGCTCTTGTTGCTATGCATCACCTAGATAGATCTTGGGTGATCATAGGAAATTTTTTGAAATTACTGCATTCCACAATAGATAGAAGGCAAGCAGCAACAGATTGACAACCGCAAGAGGAAGTATGGACAGGGGAGGTGCACTTCTGGAGCTCAGCAGAAGCCCCGGTATTCCCCGTACTCGGGAGGACATACTCACAACCATGGAGGCCATATCCATGGAGGACATACGCACAATGGAGGAAGTTCACACAACCAAAGTGGCCCTAAGAATGGCAATGGGAATGGAGGAAGCAACGGTCAAAGCCGTACCAACCCCGCAACACCAGCGAAGAGGGATCTGAGCCACATTACTTGTTTCAAATGCGGGAAGACCGGACATTACGCCACTGAATGTCCTGAAGCAAAGAATGGAAATGGCAATGGAGGTTCTACAAAGAAGCCCAACCCCTTCACCAAAGGTCAGGTGAACCACGTTAGTGTGGAGGACATTGAGGATCAACCCGGCGCAGTTGTCGGTATGTTTTTGATTAATGCATTTACAGCACTTGTTCTTTTCGATACCGGTGCATCTCATTCATTCATATCAAGAGGATTTGTGGATAAGTATAAGTTGCCAACAGTAGCCCTTAAGTCACCTATGTTAGTAAGTTCCCTAGGAGCGGAGTATATGGCTAGTAGGGGATGCTATCAGTTGCCAGTAACCATAGGTAGACATATTTTCCCCACTAACCTGATTGTCCTGGTGTCATAAGGTTTGGATGTGATACTAGGCATGGATTGGCTATCCAAGTATGAGGGAAACATCAATTGCGCCAGTAAATCAATTCTTCTCACCACCCCGGAAGGAAGAAGGATCAAGTATGTGTCTAGGCATGCGCCGAGAGGACTCAGGTGAATTTCTTATCAGGAGTTGTTCAGGAGGAAGTACCAGTGGTGAAGGATTACCCCGATGTATTTCCGGAGGAGTTACCAGGCATGCCACCGGATCGAGACATTGAGTTTTTGATTGAGTTATTGTCAGGCACCAAAGCAATTTCCAAGAAACCGTATCGGATGCCCACTAATGATCTGGAGGAAATTAAGAAGCAGATTAAGGAGTTACTGGAGAAAGGTTACTTTCGACCAAGTTCATCACCTTGGGGAGCCCAGTGCTTCTAGTTGAGAAGAAGGATGGATCATTAAGGATGGTTATTGATTATCGTGCGCTGAATGAGGTGACAATCAAGAACAAATTCCCTCTGCCGATGATCAATGATTTGTTTGACCAGCTGCAAGGAGCTAAAGTTTTCTCCAAAATCGATCTTTGATCAGGTTATCACCGGTTCAAGATCCGAGAGCAGGATATACCTAAGACAGCTTTTACCACAAGGTATGGGCTATATGAGTATATAGTTATGTCATTTGGTTTGACTAATACCCCTGCCTATTTCATGAGTATGATGAACAAGGTGTTCATGGAGTTTTCGGATAAGTTCGTCATGGTGTTCATTGATAACATTTTGGTCTACTCGAAGAATGAAGAGGAACATAAGGAACATTTGTGTTTGGTGATAACCCACAAGTATAGGGGACCGCAACAGCTTTCGAGGATAGAGTATTCAACCCAAATTTATTGATTCGACACAAGGGGAGCCAAAGAATATTCTTGAGTATTAGCAGTTGAGTTGTCAATTCAACCACACCTGGATAACTTAGTATCTGCAGCAAAGTGTTTAGTAGCAAAAGTGGTATGATAATAAAGGTAACAGTAGCAAAAGTAAAGATAAATGTTTTTGGGTTTTTGTAGTAGTTGTAACAGTAGAAACGGAAAAGTAAATAAGCGAAGAACAATATGTGAAAATCTCGTAGGCAATGGATCAGTGATGGATAATTATGCCGGATGCGATTCCTCGTGCAATAGTTATAACATAGGGTGATATAGAACTAGCTCCAATTCATCAATGTAATGTAGGCATGTATTCCGTAAATAGTCATACATGCTTATGGAAAAGAACTTGTATGACATCTTTTGTCCTACCCTCCCGTGTTTAGCGGGGTCCTTACGGAAACTAAGGGATATTAAGGCCTCCTTTTAATAGAGAACCGGAACAAAGCATTAGCACATAGTGAATACATGAACTCCTCAAACTACGGTCATCACCGAGAAGTATCCCGATTATTGTCACTTCGGGATTGTCGTATCATAACACATAATACGTGACTATAGACTTGCAAGATAGGATCAAGAACACACATATATTCATCAAAACATAATAGGTTCAGATCTGAAATCATGGCACTCAGGCCCTAGTGACAAGCATTAAGCATAGCAAAGTCATAGCAACATCAATCTCAGAACATAGTGGATACTAGGGATCAAACCCTAACAAAACTAACTTGATTACATGGTAAATCTCATCCAACCCATCACCGTCCAAGAAGCCTACGATGGAATTACTCACGCACGGCGGTGAGCATCATGAAATTGGTGATGGAGGATGGTTGATGATGACGACGGTGATGAATCCCCCTCTCCGGAGCCCCGAACGGACTCCAGATCAGCCCTCCCGAGAGAGATTAGGGCTTGGCGGCGGCTCCGTGTCGTGAAACGCGATGAAACTTTCTCCTTGATTTTTTTCTCCCCGAGACGGTATATATGGAGTTGGAATTGAGGTCGGGAGGTGTCCAGGGGGCCCATGAGATAGGGGGCCGCGCCCTAGGGGGGGCGCCCCCCTGTCTTGTGGACAGGCCGTGGTCCCCCTGGCACTAATTCTTTTGCCAAAAATTCTTATTAAATCTGAAAAGTGCCTCCGTGGATTTCCAGGACATTCCGAGAACTTTTCTTTTCTACACATAAAACAACATCATGGTAGTTTTGCTGAAAATAGCGTCAGTCCGGGTTAGTTTCATTCAAATCATGCAAGTTAGAGTCGAAAACAAGGACAAAAGTGTTTGGAAAAGTAGATACGTTGGAGACGTATCAACTCCCCCAAGCTTAAACCTTTGCTTGTCCTCAAGCAATTCAGTTGATAAACTGAAAGTGATAAACAAAAACTTTTACAAACTCTGTTTGCTCTTGTTGTTGTAACATGAAAAGCCAGCATTCAAGTTTCAGCAAATATTATGAACTAACCATACTAACAATAACACATAGGTCTCACAATTACTCATATCAATAACATAAACAGCTAGTGAGCCATAATAATAAAACTCGGATGACAACACTTTCTCAAAATAATCATAACATGATATAACAAAATGGTATCTCGCTAGCCGTTTCTGAGACCGCAAAACATAAATGCAGAGGACCTTTAAAGATCAAGGACTAACTAAACATTGTAATTCATGGTAAAAGAGATCCAGTCAAGTCATACCCAATATAAACCAATAGTAATGAATGCAAATGACAGTGTGCTCTCCCGCGGGTGCTTTTTAATAAGGGTGATGACTCAACATAAAAGTAAATAGATAGGCCCTTCGCAGAGGGATGCAGGGATTTGTAGAGGTGCCAGAGCTCGATTTTAAAATAGAGATTGAATAACATTTTGAGCGGCATACTTTTGCTGTCAACGCAACAACTATGAGATGGATGTATCTTCCATACTACATGCATTAGAGGCAGTTCCCAAATAGAATGGTAAAGGTTTATACTCCCCCAACCAGCAACAAGCATCAATCCATGGCTTGCTCGAAACAACGAGTGCCTCCAACATACAACAACTCTGGGGGAGTTTTGTTTAATTATTTTGATTTGCTTTGATCTTTTTGGATCATGGGACTGGGCATCCCGGTTACCGGCCCTTTCTCGTGAATGAGGAGCGGAGTCCACTCCTCTTGAGAATAACCCACCTAGCATGGAAGATATAGGCAGCCCTAGTTGAAACATGAGCTGCTCGAGCATACAAAACAGAATTTCATTTGAAGGTTTGGAGTTTGGCACATACAAATTTACTTGGAACGGCAGGTAAATACCGCATATAGGTAGGTATAGTGGACTCATACGGAACAACTTTGGGGTTTAAGGAGTTTGGATGCACAAGCAGTATTCCCGGTTAGTACAGGTGAAGGCTGGCAAAAGACTGGGGAGCGACCAACTGAGAGAGCGACAACAGTCGTAAACATGCATTAGAATTAATTTACACCGAGTACAAGCATGAGTAGGATATAATCTACCATCAACATAAATATCATGAAGGCTATGTTGATTTGATTCAACTATATGCGTGAACATGTGCCAAGTCGAGTCACTTAATACATTCAAAGGAGGATACCATCCCATCATACCACATCATAATCATTCTAATAGCATGTTGGCACGCAAGGTAAACCATTATAACTCATAGCTAATCAAGCATGGCACAAGCAACTATAATCTCTAAATGTCATTGCAAATATGTTTACTTCATAATAGCTGACTCAGGAACAATGAATCATCATATTTAGAAAAACAAGAGAGGTCGAGTTCATACCAGCTTTTCTCATCCCAGTAAGTCCATCATATATCATCATTATTGCCTTTCACTTGCATGACCGAATGATGTGTATAATAATAAGAGTGCACGTGCATTGGACTAAGCTGGAATCTGCAAGCATTCAACTCAAGAGAGAAGACAAGTAATATGGGCTCTAAATTAAATAAAAAATCATGCATGTAAGAGTCACTAAGCATTTTCAATATGGTCTTCTTGACCCCCAAAAGAAAGAAAAGAAAATAAAACTATTTACACGGGAAAGCTCTCAACAAATAAAAAAGAAGAACGAGAAATCTTTTTGGGTTTTCATTTTAATTTCTACTACAAGAAAGGAAATTAAACTAACTAATTTTTTTGGTTTTTCTTAAGGTTTATCAAACACACAAGAAGAAAACTAGAAAAAGAAATTTAAACTAGCATGGATAATACAATGAAAGAGTATGAGCACCGACGACTAGTGTGTGAACATGAATGTAAAGTCGGTGAGAAATACGTACTCCCCCAAGCTTAGGCTTTTGGCCTAAGTTGGTCTAATACCAAGGACCGCCGCTACTCTCCCCGGTGTAGTGGGAGGTGTAATCAGGATACCACTGGCTAGTCATCTCCGGATCCCACTGGACAGATGATGCACGATAAGGGTCCAATTCAGGTTCCGGAGTAAAAGCTTGGGCTAGATGGTTTTTCACCGCTTCCGACGTAACAAGGCAATTTTCTGCAAGCAAGTCAAATAACAGAGGTGCAGGCAAAATAATAAACTCAAAGTGTTTCTTATTGAATCCAAGTCTATACAAGAGCATCTTCTTTTCGTTGTCAACAATAAACTTGTGTGCTACCATGCTCTTGTAATCTAAAATGTGAGGAGGTAATTTTGTCTCCTCCTCCTCAAGGTGCCTAATGGGTATCTGAAAATGTTCAGCAAGACATGCAGCATATATACCTCCAAATATGGGGCCTTTTGTACGATCCAGGTCTAGCCGTTTAGCAACGACGACACCCATACTAAAAGTATTGTCTCCCAGCAAAGCATGTTGAAGAATAATAATATCTGGAACGCTCAAATTTCCACTATTCCCACGACCAATCAAGCATCTACTAGCAAATATGGCAAAGTAGCGTAAAACAGGAAAGTGTATGCTAGAGACTTTTGCCTCAGAGCCCTTCTTTGGCTCTTCTACAGCAATAGTTTTAATGAAACCATCCACATCTTCACGATGGGGTTCCTCTAATTCTCCCTCATAAGGTATCCTACACACCGCGCAAAAATCACGTAAAGACATTTCTCTGAATTCATCATATAAATGAAATGATACTGCAGGTGGTGACTTCTTAGGATAATAATAAAAAATTTGCACGAAAGTATTGGTAAGTAAGAGATATTGATCGATTTGGTCGTTCATGAAACCGGTGAGGCCTGCAGTCCCGATTAAAGCATAAAAGTCTTCATGAATTCCGGCTTCTTTCAAGAAATCCTCACACGGCCATTCACATGACCGTACTTTCGCTAAGCGAGGAAGATTATACTTGGGTTTTCCCTTCTCTTTGTCTTGTTTTTCCTTAGAGCTTTGGCTAGCAGAGCCTTTAAAGAGCCTCCTTAACATTTTCTGAAAATTTCCAAAATTTTAGTAACTTCAAAATAAAAGTGAATAAAACTAAACAAGATTGATAGCAACTACTCCTACAAGTGCCTAGAGCCTATATCATGCATTGGAATTGCATGGGACCTCAAAAATTTAACATGGAAGCTCAAGAACATGGTCACCTATGCAGCAAAAATTTGCAATGAATAAAGCACTAGAACAAAAACTAATTGGACCAATGGAGGAGTCACATACCAAGCAACAATCTCCCAAAGCAGTTTTGTGAATGGAGCTTTGAGCTAAGAGATCAAAAATCGCAGCAAAATGAGCTAGAACTCGTGCTTGAGCTGGATGGGGATTTTTTTGGGGTAGAAGATGAAGTGTGTGGGTGCTGGCATAAGTGGAGGGGATCCACCAGGGGCCCACGAGACAGGGGGCGCGCCCTACTGGGGGGGGCACCCTCCTCTCTCGTGGCCTGGTGCTTGCCCCTCTTGCAGTGTTTTCAGTGCCTAAAATCCTCAAATATTCCAGAAAAAATCATACTAAATTTGCAGGGCATTTGGAGCACTTTTATTTTTGGACTATTTTTTAATGCACGGATAATTCAGAAAACAGACAGATAATATTATTTTTGCTTTATTTATTCTAAATAACAGAAAGTAAAGAGAGGGTATAGAAGGTTGTGCCTTCTAGTTTCATCCATCTCGTGATCATCACAATGAATCCACTAACAAGGTTGATCAAGTCTTGTTAACAAACTCATTCTGAATAACACGGAACCGAAGAAATTTTGAATAACACTAAGTTACCTCAACGGGGATATGAAAATCCCCAACAATAAGAATATCATACTTTTTCTTGACAGTAGGGAGAGGAAATTCAAAACCTCCAAAAATGATAGTTGGAACTTTTTCAATAGAATTGATGCTATGAACTTGAGATTGTTTCCACGGAAAGTTTACCGTATGATCATTACCATTAGCATGAAAAGTGACATTGCCTTTGTTGCAATCAATAACAGCCCCTGCAGTATTAAGAAAAGGACTACCAAGGATAATAGACATACTATCGTCCTCGGGAATATCAAGAATAACAAAGTCCGTTAAAATAGTGACATTTGCAACCACAACAGGCACATCCTCACAAATACCGAGGTATAGCAGTTGATTTATCAGCCATTTGCAAAGATATTTCAGTAGGTGTTAACTTATTCAATTCTAGTCTACAATATAAAGAGAGAGGCATAACACTAACACCGGCTCCAAGATCACATAAAGCAGCTCTAACATAATTTCTTTTAATAGAGCATGGTACAGTTGGTACACCCGGATCTCCAAGTTTCTTTGGTATTCCACCCTTAAAAGTGTAATTAGCAAGCATGGTGGAAATTTCAGCTTCTGATATCTTTCTTTTATTTGTGATGATATCCTTCATATACTTAGCATAAGGATTTACTTTAAGCATATAAGTTAAGCGCATACGTAAGAAAATAGGTCTAATCATTTTAGCGAAGCGCTCAAAATCCTCATCATCCTTTGACTTGGATGGTTTAGGAGGAAAGGGCATGGGTTTCTGAACCCATGGTTCTCTTTCTTTACCGTGCTTCCTAGCAACAAAATCTCTCTTATCATAACGTTGATTCTTTGATTGTGGGTTATCAAGATCAACAGCAGGTTCAATCTCTACATCATTGTCTTTCCTAGGTTGAGCATCAACATGAACATTATCATTAACATTATCACTAGGTTCATCTTCATCACCTGATGTAGGACCTTGAAGTATGTCTAGAGGGGGGGTGATTAGACTACTTGACCAATAAAAACTTAACCTTTTCCCAATTTTAGAGTTTGGCAGATTTTAGCTACTTTAGGACAAGTCAAGCAATCATCACACAATTCAAGCAAGCATGCAAAGAGTATGTATGCAGCGGAAATTAAAGCATGCAACTTGCAAGAAAGTAAAGGAAAGGCTTTGGAGGATTCAAACGCAATTGGAGACACGGATGTTTTTGGCGTGGTTCCGATAGGTGGTGCTATCGTACATCCACGTTGATGGAGACTTCAACCCATGAAGGGTAACGGCTGCGCGAGTCCATGGAGGGCTCCACCCACGAAGGGTCCACGAAGAAGCAACCTTGTCTATCCCACCATGGCTGTCGCCCACGAAGGACTTGCCTCACTAGCGGTAGATCTTCACGAAGTAGGCGATCTCCTTGCCCTTACAAACTCCTTGGTTCAACTCCACAATCTTGTCGGAGGCTCCCAAGTGACACCTAGCCAATCTAGGAGACACCACTCTCCAAGAAGTAACAAATGGTGCGTTGATGATGAACTCCTTGCTCTTGTGCTTCAAATGATAGTCTCCCCAACACTCAACTCTCTCTCATAGGTTTTGGATCTGGTGGAAATAAGATTTGAGTGGAAAGCAACTTGGGAAAGGCTAGAGATCAAGATTCATATGGTAGGAATGGAATATCTTGGCCTCAACACATGAGTAGGTGGTTCCCTCTCAGAAATGGTAAGTTTGGAAGTGTAGGTTCGTTCTGATGGCTCTCTCCATGAATGAAGAGGAGGTGGAGGGGTATATATAGCCTCCACACAAAATCTAACTGTTACACACAATTTACCAAACTCGATGGGACCGAATCATTAAACTCGGTCGGACCGATTTAGTAAACCTAGTTACTGTTAGTGATTTTCGGTGGGACTGACATGCATCTCGGTGAGACCGATTCAGTTAGGGTTAGGGCATAACGTAATCTCGGTAAGACCGATTACACAAACTCGGTGAGACCGATTTGGTAGTAAGCTCTCCAGAGAGTTGGTCAGGTAAACTCGGTGGGACCGATTTGCTCTTTTCGGTGAGACCAAAATGTTATAAAAAGGAAACAGAGAGTTTACATTGCAATCTCGGTGGGACCGATCGCTCACTGCGGTTAGACCAAAATGTTACGAAGGGAAACAGAGAGATTACAACCCCATCTCGGTGAGACCGAGATCCCTATCGGTAAGACCGATTTGCTTAGGGTTTGTGGCAGTGGCTATGACTTTTGGAATCAGTGGCGCCGGATAGGAAGTTTCAGTGTGGCCGATTTTGGCTTTGGGTTTAGGTCATTTGTGGATGTGGGAAAGTAGTTGAGGGTTTTGGAGCATATCACTAAGCACATGAAGCAAGAGGCTCATTAAGCAACACCTCATCCCTCCTTGATAGTATTGGCTTTTCCTATAGACGCAATGTGATCTTGCATCACTAAAATGTAAAATGAAGAGTCTTGAGCTTTTGAGCTTGAGCCAATCCTTTGTCCTTAGTATTTTGAGGGATCCACTTTCATCATCCATGCCATGCCATTCATTGAGCTTTCCTGAAATAATAGTCTTGGAATAGCATTAGCTCAATGAGCTATATGTTTTTATTAATTACCAAAACCACATCGGGATAGTTGCACTTTCAATCTCCCCCTTTTTGGTAGTTGATGACAACATATAGATCAAAGCTTCAACAAATGATAATAAGATTGAATAACATCGAAGCTTTGAGAAGTATGTGATAAGCAAGAGCTCGCCCTAAATTTGTGCATGGGTTAAGATTTGCTTTGGACTGCAAATGCACAATGAATTAGGCTCATGGGTTACTCTTTCATGTCACATACATCTTGGTGGAGCGCTCAAAATAATAAACAATGAATACATGCACTCATCACCAAGCATAGTGAATGATCACATAGGATAGATAGGATAATATCAAGCATGCATAAGTGTAGCTTATGATCAAACACATGATCATCAATGTCTCACAGGCATAGTATCTCAACCAAAAGCAAACAAAATTTGAAAACCCACCAAATAAAGCAAGAGAGATCAAAAGCAACACTCTCTCTCGAAGCCTATGATCTATACATATTTCTCCCCCTTTGGCAACAAATTACCAAAAAGTTCATAGAAAATGCATAGTGCTAGATCGTCTCTCAGGCTTGATCTTCTGGTGGTGGTGTCCTGATAGCTCCTTGGACGAAGGCTTCAGTTGAAGTAGAGGGTGCTGGAGTGGATGCTAGAGCTGGTTGCACTGGAACTGTAGGGGCAGTAGCTGGTGCTGAAGTTGTAGCTCTAGCGTCTGTCACTGGCACTACAACTGACCTCTGGGCTCGGGGCACTCTGGCAAACACATTGGTGGTTGTCTTGCCCTTCCTCTCCTGCATGTCATCCTGCAGCTGCTCTACAACTGACTGAATCTCAGTTACCTTGACATCTAGATCATAGAATTTTTGTTCCATGATTCTCTCCAGGCTCTCCTGGTTTTGAGTTAGGGTGGCCAACCCTTTCTCAATCCTCAGAGTTGATGCTATCAAGTAACCAAGCTGCTCTTGTTTGGTTCTCAAGAAATACTCAGATGCCTCCTCTTGAGTTGGCATCTTGGCAGCCTTCTCCTGCTTTGCCTTCTCCTTCTGCTCCTGAGCTTGGACTGATTGTGGATCATCTTCATTCATGACAACCTCATTGTCCTCAAAGTCTGGATAAATTGAGAAATGTTCCTTATCCAATTGATATTTCCCAGTGCCCATCTTTGAGTTGATCAATTCTTGAATCTGAGGTGCATATCCACAGCTCCTCTTCTGATCTGCTGCAGTCCTCTTGATTGTTTCAACTATGAGGCTCATGATTTTGAACTTCTGGGGCACATCAAACACATGCAGCATGTTGATGGCATGCCCTCTGATCATGTTATGGTCACCTGACTTGGGCAACAAAGTGTGCCTTAGGATCCAATTGATGGTTGCCAATCCTGATAGCAGAAAGTGAACTGATCCAAACTTGTGAGTCTCAACTGCCTTGTCAGGGATTTCCTTGTACATGTGAGCCATTGAATTGTGACCCAACTTCTTCTTTGCATAAATTTCCAGGTCATCCTCTTCTTCCTTGGGGGCATTTATGAGACTTGCCCATTCTTCAACAGTGGATTGGTACCTTGTACCTTCGGACATCCACACAATTCTACCATCTAGATAAAATGTGTTGTGGAGTAGAACTGCATGATAAGCTCATCATTCCAGTTGGTAAACTTCTGTCCAACAAAATCTGCTACTCCACAAGCAACAAAGCTCTCCTCCACTCCAGGGTAGTGCTGCTCATTCTCCCTGATGAATTTCCAGTCAACCCACCTCATGTCACAGACTATGGGCTTCTTGTCCAACAGAATGGTCTCATAAAAGTCCTGTTGTTCCTTTGTGTGGAACCTGTAGCCGACAGCAGTCCTTCTTCTTGAAGCATATGGGTCTTCCATCCTCCACAGTCTCAGCCCTGAATCCTTCTTGATTCTCATGTCCTCAGCCACAGGATGGGCATCATTGTGGTCTGGTATCTTGGGCTTGAGCTTTCTAAGGACTTGTCCTTCCTCATCCTCTTCTTCAGCAACATTGGGCACTGGGGCCTTGTTCTTCTCAGCAGCTGGAATACTCCTAGTATTCCTCTTTGGAGCTTGCTTGGCCTTGGAGGCAGCTTTGGGTGCATCTTTGGGCTTGGATGTTGCAACCCCTGACCTGATTGCATCTCCCATAAGCTTAGCTGCCTTAGGTGCTGGTGCAGCATCCTCTTCCTCTTCATCAGAATCCCTTCTCATTGAGGGCTTTCCAAGGACCTTGGTAGTTGTGGTTCTTGCTCTCTTCTTTTTCTTATCCTGATCACCATCATCCTCTGATTCAATTGTCAACTTCATAGTTGCACCAGTGGGGACTTTCTGAGGTTTTGATGGTGCTTCTTTCCTTGCAGGTGCCTCTTTGGGTTGAGCTTGAGCTGGCACTCGAGAGGACTTCCTGGCCTTTGGCATTGGAGTTCTCTTGGCAGGAACTTTCTTCTTCAGACCTGGCTTTGTGCTCTGAGCAGAGCCATACTCTTTCTTGAGCACCACTTTCTTGGAAGTGGCCTCATCTTCCTTAGCTTTGTAATCTTCATCCTCAGAATCTGAAGTTCTTTTCCTCCTTTGCCTAGTAGCAGCCTTAGGCAAGTTGCTAGGAGTACTTCTGCTCCCATCATCTGAAGTTAAGGGACTAGTGCCCTCACTCAAGTCCATGTGCTCTTCTGACCTGTTCGGGCTATCACTCTAATCAGACATACTGCAAAAGCTGACTGCTGACCCTGTGAAGAGTTATAGATGAGATAGAATAGATGAGCATCAAAAAATGCAGAGATTTTTCCAAAAGAATGATTCAAAAGATCAGTTTTAGTTTTCCACAGAAAGCATTTCGGATCAACCGATTTTCAAACTCGATGATACCGAAGCAGTTTTGGAACCTAAACTGATGATCTCGGTTGGACCGAGTTTCAGATTGGTGGCACCGAGACTGCTAGGGTTTCACTGAATCCTCAAATCGGTCGCACCGATTAGTAATTCTCGGTCAGACCGAGAGTCACTAGTGCAATGGCATAAGCCAAATCGGTGAGACCGAGTTTTTCAACTCGGTGGGTCCGAGATGGTTTCGGCGGAAACGTAACCCTAAAAATTTGAATCGCATCTAATCTATGGACTATTTTGGCTGGATAGAAGAATCTCAATCCTGGCAAGAATCAATATGAAAACAATGTGCTAGGAATTAGACGTGGATAGCACAAAGAATCAAGTCCATACCCTAACTTGGCGGTGGACTTGCTACGGCGGCAACGGCGGGACGAATTCCGTTGACGGCGGCGAAGACCAGCGACAGGAGGCTGCTGGCGGCGAGGAGACGATCCGGAGACCACATTGGCAGAGCGAGCTGTTGCGCGGGCGAAGGGTTTCGGAGAAATTTCCAAACTTTTTGCCCGTGGCTATATATAGCCCGACCCTATCGGTGTGACCGAGTGGAACAACTCGGTGGCACCGAGATGCATAACTGTGTTCAGTTACAGCAAATCGGTGAGACCGAAAAGTTCAAATTGGTTGCACCGAGATTGAAAACTCAGATCAAATTGGTGATCTCGGTAGGACCGAAATGGAAGAATAGGTCAGACCGAGAATCACAAAGAGGTTTTGGAAGTTTAAGTCTATGACGAATCGGGGACTCCGAGTGCTCCTCACACAGAGTGGTTTGAATCTGACTTGATCAAATTTTGTGATGTAGCATGAATAGAGTTTGAGATGAGAAAAGCATAGATAGCTAAAGAAGGTTCTTAGGCATTCTTGTCCATCCACTTGGAAAAAAGAAAAGAAACCAAACAATCAAAACAACAAGTGGATGTCCTTGAATGAGTAAAATATGCACCAACATGCTCACACAATAAGATAGCAAACGAAATATGTGGCAAAGCATGCACAACCAATTCTAGCATCTATCAAACAATTGGCGATGACTAGGTCATCTATATATGAGTATATTGACTTAGGAGTCAAATGAGAACATTTGATCATAGGTCATACTCATCGTTTAAGCTCAAGTGGGGTTACCACTTTTACATAATGCATTAATGTGTTCACACCATTAGAGTTGCTTTGACTCAATTCTTAGAGTTAAGCTCCCCCTAGATGTGAGATCCCCCCTTAGAGGGATGAACTAACCTTGGGTTTTGTCGATGATGACTTCATGTAGGTGTTGAAGATGTAGATGCTCAATGTTGATGTAGATCATTTGGAGCAATCCTTTGGAGTGAGTTGCACTTTCAACTTACCTACATGGGTTAGTCCCACAAGGAACAAACAAGAATATCCATAGACATAGAGTGATGCACACACAAGATGATGTCCATGAAATCATTAGGTTACCTTGTCCCTTGTCTTACCAACATGAGGGTTTGTGACTCCTTGAACTAGTGCAAGATGTGGAAGTTGATTGCACTTGTTCTTGCCAAAATGATATGAGTGAAGAATCTTGGTGGAGTCACCCTCAAGAACTCTCTAGTTCTTCTTCTTTGGGATCCACATCATCTTGATGGGAATCCTTGGAGTTGTAGTTGTACTAGATGAAGTAGAACTTGACGTAGTCTTGGGGACCCACTTGAACGAGGCTTTAGGTGCTTCTTCAAATGAATCAGTGTCTTCTTGAAGCTTGTCCTTGCCTTTGTTCTTGTGGTCTTGTGGTGGAAGACCATCTTGAGCTTGTGTTCCCTTGAAGGAAGTAGGATCATACTTCTCTTGTTGAGGAACAAACTTCATCTTGGGGTATTGATCTTCTTCCCACTCAACTCCATTGGCATTGAACTTTCGTTCAAAACCAACACCTTGATTCTTCCGGTGCCTTCCTTGCTTGCGTACAATTTCCTCGAATTGCTTACTCCCGGCAAGGCTCTTGTAAACACCTTTCTCTATAATTCCCTTCAATAAGCTATTTTCTTGCTCAAGTGTAACTTGGCTAAGAGAATCATTAGTGGAATCAAGAGAACTACTAGAAGCAACAATATTGGATTTGACATTATTATTGTTACTACTAGAGGAAGTATCTTTCTTGTACTTGTTACAAGACTTCACTTGAGGCATGTAAGTAGATAAGAGTAAACGCTTGGCAATGTAAGAAGAACTTTTCTTGCGAAGATCATCATTGATTGCTTTTAAGAACTCATGCTCTTGCTCAAGATTGAGCTTTTCAAAGCGTAACTTCTCATGAGCCCTTCAAAGTTCTCGATGATCTTCGTAGATAGTTTCATGAGCTAACTTAAGAGAGTTTAATTCTTTAGTTAGAAGCTCAATCTTCTCCTTATCATTGCCATTCGTTTTATCTTGTTTAGCATGATTAATTGATGTTTCATCATAGTATTCATCACTAGAGTTGTCAACAAGTAAATCATCATCCACAGTCAAGTCATCTTCATCAGTATTGAAATCAACATACTCGGGATGTGTTACCTTTGGACCTTTGGCCATGAAGCATCTTACAACATCTTCATTTGGTGAATCAAATATGTCGTAGGAGTTGATTGACACAAGTGCTAGACCGGCAACACCTTCATCTTGAGTATATTCGGAGTCGGAGTGATAGCTTCTCTCTGAGTGATTGTCGGAGTCGGAGCCGGATACCCATTCACCAACATAAGCTTGATGTCTTTGTTTTGTGTAGCTCCTTGATGACTTGTCCTTCCTTTCCGAATCCTTGCTTCTCCGTGAGGGTCTTCGTTCATAACGATCATCTCTACTCCTCCTCTCTCTTGGTGGTGATTCTTCTCTTTTGCTCCTTCTTCTTGGAGAATCTTCTCTTCTTTTGTAGGGTGCCGTACACTCATTGGAGTAGTGTCTGGGTCTCCCACAATTGTAGCAATTGCGCTCTCGAATAGAAGATCTCTTGTCATTGTAAGACCTTGATTTGGAGCTTCTTTCCTTGCTTCTACTCTTGTAGAATTTGTTGAAGTTCTTCACCATTAAGCTCAATTCTTCATTAAAGATTTGTTTCTCACTTGATGATGTGGGAGCTTCACTTGAGGCTTTGTAAGCACCACTTGACTTGTTGTGAAGTTCCTCCTTATCCTTGAGTGACATCTCATGAGCAACAATTCTTCCAATGACTTCCATTGGCTTGAGATCTTTGTAGTTTGGCATCATTTGAATCAATGTGCACATAGTATCATATTTTCCATCCAATGCTCTTAGAATCTTCTTGATGATGAATTTGTCGGTCATTTCTTCACTCCCTAAGCCGGCAATCTCATTTGTGATAAGAGCAAGCCTAGAGTACATTTCAGCGACACCTTCACCATCCTTCATTTTGAACTTGTCAAGCTGACTTTGGAGCACATCCAACTTGGATTCCTTGACGGACTCGGTACCTTCATGCATATCAATCAAAGTATCCCAAATTTCCTTTGCATTCTCAAGACGGTTGATTTTGTTGAATTCTTCGGGGCACAATCTGTTGAAGATGATATCACAAGCTTGAGCGTTGTATTGCGGCATCTTCAATTCTTCTGCATTAGCTTCACGGTTCGGTTCTCTCCCATCGAAAAATTCACCTTGCAAGCTGAGGGAGTCCTGGACTAGGGGGTGTCCGGACAGCCGGACTATTATCGTCCGCCGGACTCCAAAACTATGAAGATACAAGATTGAAGACTCCGTCCCGTGTCCGGATGGGACTTTCCTTGGCGTGGAAGGCAAGCTTGGCGATCGGATATGTAGATCTCCTACCATTGTAACCGACTCTGTGTAACCCTAGCCCTCTCCGGTGTCTATATAAACTAGAGAGGTTTTAGTCCGTAGGACACAACAACCATTACAACAATCATACCATAGGCTAGCTTCTAGGGTTTAGCCTCCTTGATCTCGTGGTAGATCCACTCTTGTACTACCCATATCATCAATATCAATCAAGCAGGAGTAGGGTTTTACCTCCATCGAGAGGGCCCGAACCTGGGTAAAAACATCGTGTCCCTTGTCTCCTGTTACCATCTGCCTAGACGCACAGTTCGGGACCCCCTACCCGAGATCCGCCGGTTTTGACACCGACATTGGTGCTTTCATTGAGAGTTCCTCTGTGTCGTCACCGATAGGCTCGATGGCTTCTTCAATCAACAACAACGCCGTCCAGGGTGAGACTTTTCTCCCGGACAGATCTTCGTATTCGGCGGCTTCACACTGCGGGCTAATTCACTTGGCCATATGGAGCAGATCGAAAGCTACGCCCCTGGCCGTAAGGTCAGATTTGGAAGCCTAAACTTCACGGCGGACATCCGCGGAGACTTGATCTTTGATGGATTCGATCCGCAGCCGAGCGTGCCGCACTTTCGCGATGGGCACGATCTAGCTCTGCCGCCGGACAGTGCCTTGGAGGCCGCACATGAATCCGCTCCGACCCATAGTTCGGGGCCGATCGCGC
Source organism: Triticum timopheevii (assembly GCA_963921465.1). NCBI lineage: Eukaryota > Viridiplantae > Streptophyta > Magnoliopsida > Poales > Poaceae > Triticum > Triticum timopheevii. The sequence continues at coordinate 209,931,525 of OY997270.1, forward strand.
AGATCGAGGACGGGTGGCTGGACACCGCCTCGGGAGCTGCAGCATCCGCGGCGATGGAGCCGAACACTGACCTTGTCCCCTATAAAGCTCGTGACTCTGAGGTGCCGGACTCCCTGCCGGACTCCAAACCTCCTGCACCCCTGCCAATCGAATCCGATTGGGCGCCGATCATGGAGTTCACCGCTGCGGACATCTTTCAGCACTCGCCCTTTGGCGACATCTTAAATTCGCTAAAACATCTCTCGCTATCCGGAGAGCCTTGGCCGGATTATGGCCAGGATGGTTGGGATGCGGACGACAAAGAAATTCAAAGCCCACCCACCACCCACTTTGTAGCCACTGTTGACGATCTAACCGACATGCTAGACTACGACTCCGAAGACATCGACGGTATGGACGACGATGCCGGAGACAATCAAGAACCAGCGCTCACAGAGCACTGCAAGGCCACCCCAACCCATGATGTATATTTGGTGGATACCCCAAAAGGAAGCGATAACGAGGACCAATGGGGCGCGGCAAAGGATAATCCCGCCGATAAAAAACCAAAACGGTGACGCAGACGCCACCCTAAGTCCCGCCTCGACAACAACAGCGCTCCTAATGACCCAGCAATAGAGCAGGGCAAACCAGTGGACGACGAACATGCAGCCAAGCAACCGTCCGAACAGGACGAATCGGAGAATCAATCCATGCCCGGCGAAACCAACAGTCCAGACGACCTCACGCCGGACACACCACCGGAGAATAAGAGCCTTCGCAAAAAACTCGTCGCCACTGCAAGAAGTCTGAAGAAGGAAAAACGGAAGCTCAAAACAGCAGAAGACATACTCAGAACAAGGTGGAGCAAAGTGCTCAAAACCGCAGACAAATACGGCAATGGCCATCAATCAAAGAGCTACCCGAAGCGCAAGCTGCAGCCAGAATTTGACGAGGAAGCCATAGAGCCCCCACAGTCAAAAAACAAAGAGGCCGCCTGGCCGGATAGACGGCCAGATGATAGGCCAAAAACTACAAGCGGCGGCGCACACAAGCCGACTCATGATCCTGGGAAAACAGATGGCCCAGCCAGGTCCATTTACGGGCCAAAAAAGAGGGCCCCATGAAGCAACACAACACACCAAGTGTTCGAAGACAGCGGTACACCCAAATACAGGGGCGCCGCACACCCACTATGTTTCACCAATGAGGTGCTGGATCATGAATTCCCAGCAGGGTTAAACCCATAAACATAGAGGCTTACGACGGAACAAGAAACCCTGGAGTCTGGATAGAGGATTATATACTACACATACACATGGCTAGAGGAGATGACCTCCACGCCATAAAATATCTACCCCTCAAGCTCAAAGGGCCAGCTCGGCAATGGCTCAAAAGCCTCCCAGAAAACACTGTTGGAAGTTGGGAAGAGCTTGAGGACGCGTTTAGAGCAAATTTTCAAGGGACTTATGTCCGCCCTCCGGATGCAGACGATCTAAGTCATATAACTCAACAGCCCGGAGAGTCAGCACGCAAATTCTGGAACAGGTTCCTTACTAAAAAGAACCAAATAGTCGACTGTCCGGACGCCGAAGCCTTAGCAGCTTTTAAACACAACGTCCGAGACGAATGGCTCGCCAGACACCTCGGCCAAGAGAAGCCGAGGACAATGTCCATGCTAACAAGCCTCATGACCCGCTTTTGCGCGGGGGAAGACAGCTGGCTAGCAAGATGCAGCACCAGCGATCCAAGTACATCCGAGATCAGAGATGGAAACGGAAAGTCACGGCGCAGAAAAGATCAGCGCCGGAATAAAGAGAAAGGCCCAAAGAACACGGTGGTCAACGCCGGATTCAAAAGCTCGCGGCCAAAAAATAAAACACTGCCCCTTAAGGACAACAGTGATAAGCTATCCAACTTAAACAAAATTTTGGATCGGATATGTTAAATCCAAAGTACCTCCAGAAGGCCTGCAAACCACACCCATCGAGATTGTTGGGTTTTCAAACAGTCCGGCCGACTCAACACCGAACACAAGGGGCTCGACGCACCAAGTGAGGACGACGACGAACCCCACCAGCAGGGCGCCGGAAAACAGAAGACTTTCCCACAAGAAGTCAAAGCAGTAAACTCACTTCATGTGATAATACAGAAAAACAATGCGGCACCCGCTAAGATGGGTCTCGCACGGTCCACCCCAGCGGAACCTCGAGATTGGATGTCAAAACCAATCACTTTTGACCACCTGGATTATCCCAGAAGTGTTCGAAATGCAGGATGGACTGCTCTGATATTGGATCCAATAATCGACGGACTACAATTTACACAAGTCCTGATGGACGGTGGCAGCGATTTAAACCTGCTATATCCGAACACAATCCGCAAGTTGGGGATAGACCTTACTAAAATTCGACATATCCGCACTTCCTTTAAAGGAGTGACGCCAGGCCCTTACGCCAAGTGCACAGGCTCCTTATTACTAGAAGTTGTGTTCGGGTCACCGGACAACTTCCAACGCGAAAAGCTAATCTTCCATGTCGCCCCATTCAAAAGTAGCTATCAAGCACTACTGGGACGCGAAGCTTTTGTCCGCTTTAACGCCATACCACATTACGCGTATCTTACACTTAAAATGCCCGGTCCACGTGGCATCATTTCATTACGAGGGTCATTCAAAGACCCTGGACACGGCTAGACGAGTCCGGCATAAATAAGCTAGGGGCTCCCTAGCCGCACACCCCTCCACAAGGGGCTGTGCGTATAAGCAATAATGAGCTAATATAAACTCCGCTTTATTTATTTATTAATATTTTTCATACACTTTTTCGCACGATTTCCTTTCAAACTAAGTTCCTCTCTTTTTACAGACGAACAACATGCACACCCGTCCAGGATAACAGCACAACGGAGACACAGGCGCAGACATGCAGTAGGGACCCCTCGCAAGGATTCTTTTCAGATTAAGACCCTGCGTAAACCTTTTTTTACTGTCTCTTGTTGCTATAATCCCCTGGTTTCTCATTGTAATCAGAGTGGAGACTGACATTTTGGCATCGGCCGCGTCAGAGGACCTCGCCCGTACCTGGACACTAGGGGCTTAGGGCATCGTTCTGCCCATTATTATAAAGACCGAACACCTTAGGGAGTGTTCGGCGTCTCGAGTTAGGCCTTATATGCATCAGCTCCGAATCATGTCTTTGGTCAAATGTTGGGTTTGCCCGGCTCCTGTGTTTTGCTACCTTACGTTCCGTATCATCGGCTAACGCGGCACCAGGAGAACTACTGCGATTGTGCCCCAGTTCGGCTAGGCGAGCACCTGAGTAGAGAAAGCCGAAAACTCACTGTCATGATACAGCGAGACTGGTCAACAACTCGATCGACCACCGGAATGTTTAGAATTCCTCCGCTTTGATGAAGGACCGTTTATCGGTCAGGCACACACGCGCCCCGAATTTGGAGAGCGCGGTGCCCCCAGGGGCTATATCATAGTCCCACCCTCGAACTCCAATGGCTAAGTGAAAGTGATAAAGCATCATAGTCTGGTTGCCTCGTTTCCTACGCTACCACCTCCTCAATAGGACCGAGACGTCGGATTAAGAGTGAAAGTGCGCTATTTTTGCAAACACCCCCGCACCTTGTGCGTGGGGGCTGAAGCCGAAGACTGCCATCTTTCAGGTTATACACACGTATACATAAACGGCCGCATAGGAGATATTTCAATACTTGAAATGCACAAGTATAAAAAGCGATTACATCATAACCATTGTTTTACAAAATAAAACGTTCATTTGAACGTGACATTTTTCGAGCACTGCGACTCTATTACACGAGCACCACCCAGAACTTCCCCAAAATAGTGCTCGGTGGGTAACCGGCTTTCGTCCGAACCCTGGGTTGCAACAGCGGTGGCATCCATCTCTATCCAATGTGTCTTCACACGGGCAAGGGCCATCCGCGCACCCTCTATGTAGGCCGACCGCTTCATCAACTTGAGATGTGGAACCGCCCCCAAGAAATTGCTGCAATAAGCCAAAATAGCTCGTCGCCTTGGGCCTATCCGGCCAGACATGAGTCACGAAATCCGTCATGGCAAGTCCGGACAACCTATTCAGCTCAACCCATTCGGCCAACCGATCGGTCAGCGGAAGTGAACGATCCGGACTATGGAATTGAGACCAAAACAGCTCTTCCGTCTTGTGATCCTTCTGACTTCGGAAGTGCACAACGGCATCCGCCACACTCGTCACTAAGTCCATATATGGATCCTCCGGACCCCACAGCTGGCCAAGCTGGGCATACTTTGGATCCATAAACCTGCGGCGCAGCAGAAAAGGCTTGCCAGCCACAATGTCTCCGGCCTGGCGCAGCTGCTCCTTTATAGCCCGCATTGCAGAACGGGCATCCTTGGCTTCAGCGGTGGCCTTCCCCAGGTCTTCTCGCTCCGATAGGCGCTCCTTTTCAAGAGCCTCATTGCGGTTGGTAACATCCTTCAATTTAACGGCCAGTTCGGCCATCTCTTCCCTGCTTCGGCAGTGTGCAGCCCTTTCGGCTTCTAACTCCTCGGCTGCCCTCGAGGCAGCCGCATTACTTCTTCTGGCTTGCTCCTTGGCTTGAGCAAGTTCTGCCCGAAGGCTCTCCACAGCAGCAGCACCATCTGCATCAAGCACAAATGTTGTAAGAGGTGGGCTTTGGCTCCCTTAATAGGTGACTGCGGAGAGACAACTTACCTTGCGACTCGTCAAGTCGCTTGTTGACTAGCGTGATGTCTGCATCCGCAACATCGAGTTGCCGCATTAATTCAGCAACTCCATCAGTCCGGCTAGCCCCCGGACTATCTGCCACCTGCATAGGAAAGGCGACACTCAATACCTGCGATTTTGATCCTCGGCACGCTGTCGCTTTCGACAACCTACCGAGTCTCAGGGGCTACTATCTATACAGGGCACACTTTTATGTGCAAAACTGTCAAAAAGGTGTGTCGTTTTTACGTACCTCAAACCCCAAAAGCAAACTCCTGACGGATTATGCAATCCGCTTTCGGCGGACGAAATCCTTCCAATCACCGTACTCATCAATGCATGGTGATCTTCTGAGATGGACGCCCTCTCAAGCAGATCCTTCAGCTCCCCCGGCCGAACACTAGTCGGCACCGAACTCTTCAGCTCTGCCGGGCTCGGGGATACCCTCCGTGACGACACTTCAGGCTCGTCCGCCCTATCCGACGGCGCAGCAGATGGAGGCGTTTCGCTCTCCATCATCTCCGGACGAAGATCCCCCGAACACGAGCTCATATGAGAAGGTCGCAGATCCGAACTACAAGGTAAAAATTTTGGTTATCCTCAGAAGCACAAATAGGGATGTTTCTTATTAATGAACTCCCCTTTTTCTACTCACGGCTCGCTGGAGGGCTGATTCTTTAGAGAAGACTGTGCGGCCGGGACCTCCCCGGACGCAGACCCTCTGGTGAAGATTTCTTCCCCCGCTTAGGGGCTTTGGCCTCCGGGTCTTCGGAGGTGGTCCTCTTCTCCCCCTGGAGGGAGGGATTCTTGATCCCCCCTTCTTCAAGCGCCCCCTTGGGCAAGGCGGTAGCTCCTCTATTTTCCCCTTCGCCTTCTTCTGAAGGCGCAACCTCCAACATCCTGACCAGCACGGGATCCGGCGCGGTCTCTGGGAGGGGGGCCGGACACCGTATCAGCTTTGCTTGCGCTATCCACTCCTATTGAAGGATAACGGGTTAAAAGGAGAATTGTAGGAAGGCAAACAAACAGTACGTCCGAACACTAAGCTACTTACTTGAGTATCCGGGCGATTGCAGCTTAGGCCGGCATCCTCGGTCAATTCCGGACACGCCGCCTGTGGTCCGAAGAACAACTTGTACATCTCCACGGGTATCATACCCATAAAGTGTTGGAGAATCCGTGGTCCCTCCGGATCGAACTCCCATAGCCGGAGAGGACGGCGTTTGCAGGGCAGGAGACGCCTAATTAGCATAACCTGCATCACCACGACCAGATCGATCTCCCTCGCCTGGAGGTCTCGAATCCGGCCCTGCAATAGGGGCACGTCTTTTGATGGCCCCTAGTTGAGCCCTTGGTTGACCCACGACATCAACCGTCGAGGAGGTCCCGAGCGGAATATGGGCAGCGGCTTCTGCCTGCTGCCCTTCGGAGCGGTGACATAGAACCACTCCTGCTGCCACAAGCCGAGCTCCTCTTGGAAGGAGCCCTCGGGCCACGGGGCATCGGCCCTCCTGCTTATGGCCGCCCCGCCGCACTCTGCTTGACGCCCCCCGATCATCTTCGGCTCCACATTGAAGGTCTTCAGCCACAGGCCGAAGTGGGGGGTGACGCGGAGCAAGGCTTCGCAGACGACAATAAATGCGTAAATATGGAGGATGGACTCCGGAGCCAAGTCGTGGAATTCCAACCCATGGTAAAACATGAGCCCTCTCACAAAAGGATCCATCGGGAAGCCTAAACCCCGACGGAGGTGGGATAAAAAGACGACGTACTCGCCGGGCTTGGGGGTGGGTATGGCCTGCCCTTCGGCGGGCAGCCTGTGCGAAATCTCGTAAGACAGGTATTTGGCCTCTCGCAGCTTTAGCACGTCCTCCTCCGTCAAATCCACCGGCCCTGAAGGTCGGAGCCGGACATTGTTGAAGGTCCGAAGCGCTCGAATCTGGGGCTCTGGGTGTTGGAACTCGGGGCAAGGAGAAGATTCGATGGAGGATTGAAGAAAAGAAACGAGCCTTGGTCCTGTTATAAAGGGGAAGAATACCAAGAGCCGTCTCCGTGACCGTTCGGGACTCGCCTTCGATAGAGGGGGCGTGGCGACGGGCGCGGTTGGGTTACCCACGTCCGTATTGATGAGAATCTCGGAATAAGGGGAACACGATCTCTGCTTCGACAAGACGTGCCAAGGAAACCGCTTCGCTAAACGCGCTGAGGTGGTATAATAAAAACGATTCAAGTAAAGGCTTGGTAGTGGCGTGACGTCACGCTACAAGATACGTCAGTAGATTGAACCTGTGTACATATTATTCTCTCTACGGTGGAATGTGGAATTTATTTTGCAGAGCCGGACACTATCCTGGTGTTCACAATCTTCTATGGATTATTCGGAGGAGGAACCCGCCTTGCAATGCCGAACATTATGCGCGCCGGACTCATCATCATTGAAGCCAGGTTCAGGGGCTACTGAGGGAGTCCTGGACTAGGGGGTGTCCGGACAGCCGGACTATTATCGTCCGCCGGACTCAAAAACTATGAAGATACAAGATTGAAGACTCCGTCCCATGTCCGGATGGGACTTTCCTTGGCGTGGAAGGCAAGCTTGGCGATCGGATATGTAGATCTCCTACCATTGTAACCGACTCTGTGTAACCCTAGCCCTCTCCGGTGTCTATATAAACTAGAGAGGTTTTAGTCCGTAGGACACAACAACCATTACAACAATCATACCATAGGCTAGCTTCTAGGGTTTAGCCTCCTTGATCTCGTGGTAGATCCACTCTTGTACTACCCATATCATCAATATCAATCAAGCAGGAGTAGGGTTTTACCTCCATCGAGAGGGCCTGAACCTGGGTAAAAACACCGTGTCCCTTGTCTCCTGTTACCATCCGCCTAGACGCACAGTTCGGGACCCCCTACACGAGATCTGCCGGTTTTGATGCCGACACAAGCCAATACAAATAATTGCCCAAACGGCGGGGTTATGTCCAAGAATATGCATTTTCATCTTATGCTTCCAACTAGCAAAATTTGTACCATCAAAGTAAGGACCTCTATGGTGATAATTTCCCTCGCTAGACGCCATACTCTCCTAGGTTGTGAAACCAAGGCTATGACCACCAAAAGCTATGTAAATCAAAGCAAATGGATACCAAAGCTCTGATACCACTTGTAGGACCTTGAAGTATGTCTAGAGGGGGGGTGATTAGACTACTTGACCAATAAAAACTTAACCTTTTCCCAATTTTAGAGTTTGGCAGATTAGCTACTTTAGGACAAGTCAAGCAATCATCACACAATTCAAGCAAGCATGCAAAGAGTATATAGGCAGCGGAAATTAAAGCACGCAACTTGCAAGAAAGTAAAGGAAAGGGTTTGGAGGATTCAAACGCAATTGGAGACATGGATGTTTTTGGCGTGGTTCCGATAGGTGGTGCTATCGTACATCCACGTTGATGGAGACTTCAACCCACGAAGGGTAACGGCTGCGCGAGTCCACGTAGGGCTCCACCCACGAAGGGTCCATGAAGAAGCAACCTTGTCTATCCCACCGTTGCCGTTGCCTACGAAGGACTTGCCTCACTAGCGGTAGATCTTCACGAAGTAGGCGATCTCCTTGCCCTTACAAACTCCTTAGTTCAACTCCATAATCTTGTCGGAGGCTCCCAAGTGACACCTAGCCAATCTAGGAGACACCACTCTCCAAGAAGTAACAAATGGTGCGTTGATGATGAACTCCTTGCTCTTGTGCTTCAAATGATAGTCTCCCCAACACTCAACTCTCTCTCATAGGTTTTGGATCTGGTGGAAAGAAGATTTGAGTGGAAAGCAACTTGGGAAAGGCTAGAGATCAAGATTCATATGGTAGGAATGGAATATCTTAGCCTCAACACATGAGTAGGTGGTTCTCTCTCAGAAATGGTAAGTTGGAAGTGTAGGTTCGTTCTGATGGCTCTCTCCATGAATGAAGAGGAGGTGGAGGGGTATATATAGCCTCCACACAAAATCTAACCGTTACACACAATTTACCAAACTCGGTGGGACCAAATCATTAAACTCGGTCGGACCGATTTAGTAAACTTAGTGACCGTTAGTGATTTTCGGTGGGACTGACATGCATCTCGGTGAGACCGATTCAGTTAGGGTTAGGGCATAATGTAATCTCGGTAAGACCGATTACACAAAATCGGTGAGACCGATTTGGTAATAAGCTTTCCAGAGAGTTGGTCAGGTAAACTCGGTGGGACCGATTTGCTCTTTTTGGTGAGACCGAAATGTTACAAAAAGGAAATAGAGAGTTTACATTGCAATCTCGGTGGGACCGATCGCTCACTTCGGTTAGACCGAAACGTTACGAAGGGAAACAGAGAGATTACAACCCCATCTCGGTGAGACCGAGATCCCTATCGGTAAGACCGATTTGCTTAGGATTTGTGGCAGTGGCTATGACTTTTGGAATCGGTGACGCCGGATAGGAAGTTTCGGTGTGACCGATTTTGGCTTTGGGTTTAGGTCATTTGTGGATGTGGGAAAGTAGTTGAGGGTTTTGGAGCATATCACTAAGCACATGAAGCAAGAGGCTCATTAAGCAACACCTCATCCCTCCTTGATAGTATTGGCTTTTCCTATAGACTCAATGTGATCTTGGATCACTAAAATGTAAAATGAAGAGTCTTGAGCTTTTGAGCTTGAGCCAATCCTTTGTCCTTAGTATTTTGAGGGATCCACTTTCATCATCCATGTCATGCCATTCATTGAGCTTTCCTGAAATAATAGTCTTGGAATAGCATTAGCTCAATGAGCTATATGTTGTTATTAATTACCAAAACCACCTAGGGATAGTTGCACTTTCACCTGATTGTGTTTCAGCATCAGAAATAGAATTATCATTGGGATTCTCAGGTGTGTCTACAGTAGGTTCATTATAAGCATGCAAAGTCCTATCATTTTTCTTCTTCTTCTTTTTAGAAGAACTAGGTGCCTCTAAATTATTTCTCTGAGAATCTTGCTCGATTCTCTTACGGTGGCCTTCAGGATACAAAGGTTCCTGAGTCATTCTACCAGTTCTAGTAGCCACTCTAATAGCAAAGTCATTTTTATTATTTAATTCCTCAAGCAAATCATTTTGAGCTTTAAGTACTTGCTCAGCTTGAGTAGCAACCATAGAAGCATAATTGCTAACGCGGTGAAGTTCATCTTTATCTCTAGCCAGATTATCACCTACGCGTCCTATCTCGAAAGCATTATTCTTTAACTCTCTACCAACATAAGCATTAAAACTTTCTTGTCTAGCCATAAAGTCATCAAATTCATCTAAGAAAGGGCTATGAAATTTAGTAGAGGGTATTTCAACTTTATCATATCTATAGAGAGGATTTACCTTTACTACCTGTGTCGGGTTATAAAGACAATGTGGTTTTTCAGGCGGTAAATTAAGACCATGTATTTCTTCAATAGGAGGTAAATTCTTAACATCTTCAGCTTTAATACCTTTTTCTTTCATTAATTTCTTTGCCTCTTGCATATCTTCAGGACTGAGAAATAAAACACCTCTTTTCTTCGGAGTGGGTTTAGGAATAGGCTCAGGAGTTGACCCAATTGGTTTAGGAATTACTTCAGGAACTGGCTCGGGAAGAGTCCAGTTATTTTCATTAGTCAACATATTATTCAATAGTATTTCAGCTTTGTCGACTGTTCTTTTCCTGAAAACACAACCAACACAACTATCCAAGTAGTCCTTGGAAGCATCGGTTAGTCCATTATAAAAGATATCAAGTATTTCATTTTTCTTAAGAGGATGATCAGGCAAAGCATTAAGTAACCGGAGAAGCCTCCCCCAAGCTTGTGGGAGACTCTCTTCTTTGATTTGCACAAAGTTATATATTTCCCGCAAGGCAACTTGTTTCTTATGAGCACGGAATATTTAGCAGAGAAGTAATAAATCATATCCTGGGGACTACGCACACAACCAGGAGCAAGAGAATTATACCAAGTCTTAGGATCACCCTTTAATGAGAACGGAAATATCTTAAGGATATATAAATAGCGAGACTTCTCATCATTAGTAAACAGGGTGGCTATATCATTCAACTTGGTAAGATGTGCCACAATAGTTTCAGATTCAAGGCCATAAAAAGGATCAGATTCAACTAAAGTAATAATATCAGGATCAACAGAGAATTCATAATCCTTATCAGTAACACAGATAGGTGAAGTGGCAAAAGCAAGATCGGGTTTCATTCTAGCATTAAGAGACTACTGCTTCCATTTAGCTAATAATTTCTTAAGATCATTTCTATCATTGCAAGCAAGAATTTCCATAGCAGCTGTTTCATGCACAACATAACCCTTAGGAACAACAGGTAAAACATAATCATTGGGGGGACCTTCATCATCACTATCATCAGTAATAGGATCTTCAGTAATTTCATTCCCCCTAAATCTAGCAAGTTGTTCATCTAGAAATTCACCTAATGGCAAAGTAGTATCACGCACAGAAGTAGTTTCATCATGCATAGCAGAAGTGGTGTCGGTGTCAAAACCGGCGGATCTCGGGTAGGGGGTCCCGAACTGTGCGTCTAGGCGGATGGTAACAGGAGACAAGGGACACGATGTTTTACCCAGGTTCGGGCCCTCTCGATGGAGGTAAAACCCTACTCCTGCTTGATTGATATTGATGATATGGGTAGTACAAGAGTGGATCTACCACGAGATCAAGGAGGCTAAACCCTAGAAGCTAGCCTATGGTATGATTGTTGTAATGGTTGTGTTCGTCCTACGGACTAAAACCCTCCGGTTTATATAGACACCGGAGAGGGCTAGGGTTACACAGAGTCGGTTACAATGGTAGGAGATCTACATATCCGTATCGCCAAGCTTGCCTTCCACGCCAAGGAAAGTCCTATCCGAACACGGGACGAAGTCTTCAATCTTGTATCTTCATAGTCTTGGAGTCCGGCCGACGATGATAGTCCGGCTGTCCGGACACGCCCTAGTCCAGGACTCCCTCAGTAGCCCCCGAACCAGGCTTCAGTGACGATAAGTCCAGCGCGTATATAGTCTTCAGCGTTGCAAGGCGGGTTCTCCTTCAAGTTCCATGTACCTGCCGAACAGTGTCCGGCTTCCTTATCAATGTTGCGCTTCTTGGCTTCCACGCCCAATAATGGCCTTCTTCCACGCGTCGCACGAATGCGAAAAGCTAGGGTATCTTTTATGCTTTACCCCCTAGCTGCGCAAATAATCTGCCTATAAGAGAGGCAAGAATCCAGATCCAAATCACACCATCTTCCTTCCGTGAGTACTCATCGGAACGCTTCTGACCAAAAATCCATTCCATCATGGACCGTCGACGCGGCTCCTCCTCTCGTGCTCCCATCCCTCTGCCAGGAGATTGGAGGAGATGTTCTGTCCCGCATAACGAGCTGGTGACGCTCCAAGCGGAGGGATATCTCCCTCCGGCCTTCATGGTCCCGGTCCGAACCGGGCTGGCCACCTACCAAGGCGGGAAGCAGGCGGAGGCTACCCCAAGTCCCAACAAAGGGGAGTGGGTATGCTTCGTCCCCTATCTGATAAGGGGCTCGGATTTCCTATACATCCGTTCCTCCACGGGCTCCTGGAGTTCTACGGACTCCAGCTCCATCACCTCACGCCCGCCTCTATTTTGCATATCGCGGGTTACGTAGCTCTTTGCGAGCTATTTCTGGGCGTTGAGCCCCATTTTGCATTGTGGAAGAGGTTGTTCTGCCTTGTACCCCGCTCTCACGAGGGGTCCATATATCAAGTGGGCGGTGCCGAAATATGGCGCATCGCCGGGACCGGATATCCATCCGAAACCCCTAAGAAGGCGTCCGAAGACTGGCCTTCAGAATGGTTTTATGTAGAAGACGCTCCGCTGCCGGACCCTGTTCGGATCAGCCTCCCGGAGTTCAGTAATGCTCCTCTTAAGAAACGCCTGAGCTGGCGCCCACGGAGCCCCCAGCTGGAGGAAGACAAGAGCGTCCATTATTTGATGGGCCGGATAAGGTTACTGGCCCATTCCGGATTGACCATGATTGGAGTCATGGCAACGTGCATTATGCGGGGGGTGCAGCCGCTGCAATACAGGGGCCACCCTATGTGGGATTTCAACGAGGAGGACGATGCCACCCGTCATGGCCGCAAAGGGCCGGGATCGGCCGAAGACCTGGTGAAGATCCTGTACGGCCTGTACAAAGGGGGAGAAGGAGGATTTCCTCTAGACGAGCCCGTTGAATGGGTTCTCCATGAATAACCCTCGGCGTTGGGTAAGCGAACACTTTGTGTGTCCGACCCATGCTTTCAAAGTTTAAGTTTCTTACATTATGCTTTCGACGCAGGAGCTGCGTCGGGTTGTGGAGGGCATGCATAGTCCGGCTCCGCAACCCGAGGATCCATAGAGATCCCAGGATCCGGCCTCCAAAGAGGACCCGGACATACAGGTGGAGCTAATCGACGGGGTGTTCCACCAACTCAGCATGGATAATGCTTTAGTCGCCATTACGGCTGACTACCCCGGCCTATATCCGGCTTCCCAGGTGATTGTGACCGAAGTCCTGACACCATTATTTCTTCCTTGCTCATTTCTGACCACTGTATACGATGGTGTTTTGCAGGAGGCGCCTTCAAGGCGGGAAGCCGAGCCCGCGGCGGCTAACCAACAAGGGTCAGTCCGGCCCAGTAGGCGGAAGAGGAGCGCGGCGCGGATCGAAACGTCGCCGCAACGTATAGCTCATGGTTTGTTATTTAGAACAACGTTCCTAGGAAGTGTTTGAATGCTCATGACTTTTGCAGGAGAAAAAGTGCCCGCCATACTGCGGGCGTAGAGGTTGCCAACCCGGCCTCTACCAGCCAGGCTCCAACACCTGGTCTGGAGGGGGAGGCGAGCGCAAGGCGCGAGCCAAATACTCCTCCAACGGAGGATGCCGACAGACTGTCCGCCACCGGGTTTGAGGTGGAGAGCGCCATGAACCATAGGCACCGCCGGACAGTTTTTCGTGACGCATGCTTCTCCCCCGAGGCGTTGAATGCCTTTAACGCGGGGGACACGCACCTCCGTGCTGCTCAAGATGGTTTGACCAGAGCCACGGAGCAGTATGTAAAGGACATACGGGTAAGAGATTTTAACAGTTGTATATGCCAGTAGCCCCCGAGACTTAAAGTAGTTGGGATAACTGATTTAAGGATCATTTGATATGCAGGATCTTACAGAGAAGAATACCCGATTGTCCCAGGAGCTACACGAGTGCAAGGCCCAACTTGAGGCCGCACTAGCTGCCGCAGGAGGAAACACAGAGACTCCTCCTGGTAACACATTATTTCAAAAAGATAATCGGTGTGCGGCATGCGTGTAAGTCTAACAATGACATTGCAGGTGTTACCGGACAGGATCCGGACAGGCAAGAATTACTGCGCCAGCTGAAGGCCGGTGAGAGGGTGCTGACAAGGGTGCAGCAGGAAAGGAACAAGCTTCAGGATGCCCACGCCCAGCTTGGAGAAGAGCTGAAAGGCGTTCGGGCCGAGCTGTCTGGCTCCGTTAAGGAGAATCAGCAGCTTCGTCGCGGCATCTATAGTAAGTGCTTGAGCGAACTCCTTTGAAAAGAAGAGTTCGGCGAGGAAGTCAATTGACAAAATATGTCTGTAGGTGTACTCACAGGTTGCCCTGCGGAGGAGATGCCCGTATCAACGGGTGATCAACTTCCCGAGCTGGTGCAATTGCTCGAACGAGTTCGGCAGGCAATGAGCGGCGTCGTCCAGGCCTTATGGCTGTCCCTCTCCCTACCCGAGGGCCTCGGAGAGCTTCCAGAGAAGCTTCAGGGAGCGCGGCAGCGCTTCCGTTTATGGAAGATTTTGGCCTGCCGCCAAGGTGCCAGGGAGGCCTGGGCCATGGTGAAGACGCGGTACAAGAAGGCGGATCCCAACCACATGGCCGAGGTCGGACCTGTGGGGCCCGATGGGAAGGAGATCCCTGTGAGTTTAGTATACGGCCAGGTAGAGTTGGCCGCTAAATTTTCCCAACGGGACTGTAAATTAGACAGCCTGGTAGACGGGATTGAGGAGGAATACAGTCAGTCGATTTGACAATGTATTTTAAAATGACATGTAAAATGCCTTCTAGCTGGATTGTAGATCGTTTGTCTTTGCCAACCTTTTTGCTTCGACCTCGGGACCCTAGAGTCCGGAGTGTGTCCGAATACCTTCTCGGTTAAGAAACAACCGGGGCATGCATGGAGACCAGGCGTAGGGGTCATTAGTGCTTTATCAGACAAGTGCCCAACTAGTTATGTTATATTACATGGTTAGTAAGAAACATCTTCCAGGGAGAATAGTTCCGTTAAGGGTTCCTTTCCCTGGGAGGCATGCCCTAAAGTGCATGTCCAGACTGCGAAAAGAGCAGGAAAACATCTGGGGGCAGATAAATAAATAGGTAAAAAATCATCTTTCAAGTCACTGACCGAATATTCCCTTAAGAACGCTAGCTTTCGGCTTCACCCAGTCTGAGGTACACATCCGGCTGACCCGGCAATAACAATCGCAGAGGTGCTCCCTTTACCTCCTAGCCGAACAATCGGGAACGTAGGGGTAAGCACAGGAGCCAGGCAACCCAGCTTGGCCAAAACTTAAGTCATATCGATGCATATAATGGTGAATAAAAGGTACACGTGGAAGTTTGACTCGTGTGCTGGGCATGAAGCCCTTATAATTAAGCTTCTGGTAAAGAAGCCCCCAGGTATAATGAGTGCGGATAGCACATCAATTGTGTGCGAACAATGCGCAAGTAGGCCTTTTAGGGCTTTTATGAATGGGGGTGAGAGAAAAAAGAGAAACAAAAGACAGCTGAAGTGTAAAAATTTGGACGGGGGAAGGGGACGAACTCTTAGTCCGGCGCTAGGCATAGAATCTTCGGAGGCGGGCTGCGTTCCATGGGTTCGGCTCGAGTCGGTTGTCCGACGCGTTTCGCAGACGGTACACTCCGCCGGTCAAGACTTGATCGATAATGAAGGGGCCTTCCCATTCGGGCTTGAGCTTGTCCTTTTTCTTGTCCGGCAGGCGTAGAACTTGTTCGCCGACATTGTAAGTCTTAGCCCGTACTTCTCTGCTTTGGTATCTTCGAGCCTGCTACTGATAGAATGCGGAACGAGCTTTTGCGACGTCGCGTTCTTCCTCTAATGCGTCCAAACTGTCCTGCCGATCCAGCTCGGCTTCTCTTTCTTCATACATGCGCACTCGAGGTGAGTCATGGATAATGTCGCAGGGCAAAACTGCCTCTGCGCCGTATAGCATAAAAAATGGTGTGAATCCGGTAGTACGGTTGGGCGTTGTCCGCAGCCCCTAGAGTACGGAGTCGAGCTCTTCTACCTAGTGCGTGTTAGATTCCATGAGGGACCGCACTAGTCTGGGTTTGATGCCGCTCATTATTAGACCATTTGCTCGTTCCACTTAACCGTTGGTTTGAGGATGATAGACTGAAGCGTAATTGAGCTTAATGCCCATATTTTTCCACCATAATTTAACCTCGTCGGCCGTGAAGTTCGTGCCGTTATCGGTAATGATGCTATGGGGGATGCCATAACGGTGTACTACCCCGGATATGAAGTCTATCACTGGTCCGGACTCTGTCGTTTTAACTGGCTTGGCCTCTATCCATTTGGTGAATTTGTCCACCATGACCAATAGGTACCTTTGCTTGTGGGTTCCCCCTTTAAGGGGTCCAACCATGTCAAGCCCCCAGACCGCGAACGGCCAGGTAATGGGTATAGTTTTGAGGGCAGTGGGTGGCATATGGCTCTGATTAGGAAAGAGCTGACAACCGACGCATCCTTGGACTAAGTCCTGAGCATCTGCCCGGGCCGTCGTCCAATAAAATCCTGTACGGAATGCCTTTCCTACAAGGGCCCGAGCTGCGGTGTGGTGTCCGCCTAGTCCGGCATGAATTTCAGCCAGAAGGTTTCGCCCTTCCTCTTCGGAGATACACCTTTGAAGGACTCCGGTTGTGCTTTTCTTATAAAGTTCTCCCTCGTGGACCTTGTAGGCTTTGGATCGACGAACTATGCAGCGGGCCTCATTTTGGTCTTCGGGAAGTTCCTGCCTAAGCAAGTAGGCTAGGAATGGCTCTGTCCACGGGGCGATTACTGCCATTATTTCGTGGGCTGAAAGTGTTATTTCATCGGCTGAATCGCCGATTATGTCAGATTGTTTTGTGTCGGTTGGTGCGGCTGCTTCCGATTTGTCATTTCCGGACTCCTCTTCCCATAGTACGGATGGCTTGAAGAGCCGTTCCAGGAAGATGTTTGGAGGGACAGCGTCACGTTTTGCGCCGATGCGTGCCAATACGTCGGCTGCTTGGTTATTATCCCGGGCTACGTGGTGGAATTCAAGTCCTTCGAACCGAGCTGACATTTTTAGGACAGCGTTACGATAGGCTGCCATTTTCGGATCCTTGGCGTCAAAGTCTCCATTTACCTGGGATATTGCAAGGTTTGAATCCCCGCGCACCTCTAGGCGTTGAATGCCCATGGAGATTGCCATCCGGAGGCCATGTAAGAGGGCCTCGTATTCGGCTGCGTTGTTGGAGTCCGTGTACATTATCTGAAGCACGTATTGGACTGTGTCCCCGGTTGGGGATGTCAATACGATGCCAGCCCCCAATCCGGCCAACATTTTGGAGCCGTCAAAGTGCATAATCCAATTGGAGTATGCGCCGTACTCTTTAGGGAGTTCGGCTTCAGTCCACTCAGCGATAAAGTCAGCCAAGACTTGCGACTTTATAGCTCGCCAAGGTTTGTAAGTTATATCAAATGGTAAGAGCTCAATGGCCCATTTTGTAATTCTGCCCGTCGCGTCGCGGGTGTTTATAATGTCGTTGAGGGGTACTTCAAAGGCCACTATTATTGAACACTCTTGAAATTAGTGTCGGAGCTTCTGGGATGCCATGAATACCGCATACGCTATCTTTTGATAGTGCGGGTAACGGGACTTGCAGGGAGTTAAAACAGTGGATACGTAGTACACTGGTTTTTGAAGAGGGAATTTGTGCCCTTCTATTTCTCGTTCGACGACGAGTACCACGTTTACAACTTGATGTGTTGCTGCGATGTATAACAACATTGGTTCGCCCAGGTTAGGCGCAGCCAAGACCAGAGTTGTTGCCAATATGGCTTTTATTTCTTCGAGTCCGGCAGTGGCAGCATCCGTCCACTCGAAGTGTTCGGTGCGCCTGAGGAGGCGATAGAGGGGCAGTGCCTTTTCTCCCAAACGGGAGATAAAGCGGCTTAGAGCCGCCACGCATCCAGTCAATTTTTGTATCTGTTTGAGGTCTTTTGGGATATCCAGTTGTGATAGAGCTCGGATCTTGGCTGGGTTTGCTTCAATTCCTCTACCGGATACAATGAAGCCCAGGAGCTTTCCGGCTGGTACGCCGAAAACGCATTTTTCTGGATTCAGCTTAATGTCATATGCTCGGAGGTTGTCGAATGTGAGCCTCAAATCGTCTACTAGAGTTTCGACGTGTTTGGTTTTGACGACTACATCGTCTACGTATGCCTCTACTGTTTTGCCGATCTGGGTAGCCAAACATGTCTGAATCATGCGCTGATATGTTGCGCCGGCGTTTTTAAGTCCGAAGGGCATCGTGTTGAAGTAGAATGGTCCATATGGAGTAATGAATGCCGTTGCGGCTTGGTCCGCTTCCGCCATCTTGATTTGATGGTAGCCGGAGTATGCGTCCAGGAAGCACAATGAATCGTGCCCTGCGGTAGCATCGATTATTTGGTCGATGCGGGGGAGGGGGAAGGGATCCTTTGGGCTGGCCTTGTTGAGGTCTTTAAAATCGACACATAGGCGCCAAGATTTGTCCTTCTTCGGTACCATTACCAGGTTTGCTAGCCAATCCGGATGTTTGATGTCTCTGATGAATCCGGCTTCCAATAGTTTGGCTAGTTCTTCTCTCATTGCCTGTCTTTTGGGTTCAGAAAATCGTCGAAGAGCCTGTTTGACTGGCTTGAATCCTTTTAGGATGTTTAGGCTATGTTCTGCCAATCTGCGTGGGATTCCCGGCATGTCTGAAGGGTGCCAGGCAAAAATGTCCCAATTTTCCCGAAGGAATTCTCGCAGTGCGGCGTCTACATCAGGGTTCAACTGTGCCCCGATGGAGGCCGTCTTTGTCGGGTCCGTGGGATGGACCTGGAATTTTACTATTTCGTCTGCTGGTTTAAAGGAGGTGGACTTGGATCTCTTGTCGAGTATCATATCGTCCCTATTCACCGTAGAGCGCAGCGCAGTGAGTTCTTCTGCCGCTAGGGCTTCGGATAGTGCCTCCAGGGCTAATGCGGCTGTCTTGTTTTCGGCGCGGAGTGCTATGTCCGGATCACTAACGAGAGTGATTATTCCGCCGGGCCCAGGCATTTTAAGCTTCATGTACCCGTAATGGGGTGTGGCTTGAAAAATTGTGAATGCCTCTCGTCCTAATATAGCGTGATATCCGCTGCTGAACGGGGCCACTTGGAACATGACTTCTTTGGACCTGTAATTGTCCGGCGAGCCGAACACCACATCGAGTGTGATTTTTCCGGTGCAGCGCGCTTCCCGGCTAGGGATTATTCCTCTGAAGGTTGTGCTGCTTCGCTCAATGCGGCTCCAGTCTATTTCCATTTTTTGAAGAGTTTCCTCGTAGATGAGGTTTAATCCGCTGCCGCCATCCATGAGTACCTTGGTAAGTCGAAAGCCGTCCACTATTGGATTAAGGACCAATGCGGCTGGTGCTCGGGCTGTTCGGAATTTAGGTTCGTCGCTGGCGTTGAAGGTGATGGCCGTGTCGCTCCATGGATTTGTTGTTGCTACTTGGTAGACTTCGGCGAGGCTGCGGATTGTTTGTTTCCGCATATTATTTGATGCGAAAGTCTCGAAGACTGTTGATACCGTACCGGTATTGTTGGAGTGGTTTTCCGGGGCTAGAAGCTCCTCGCCACTTTTGGCCACCTGCCGCAATATCCAACATGCTCGAAGGCTATGTGTTGGGGTGGCGCCCTCTGTACTGTGAATTTTACAGGGTCCGCTAAGCCATCCCTCCAGTACGGTTCCGTGCCCTTTATGGGGTTTTTGCTTTTTGGTTTTTGTACCTGGTGCCTGAGTGTAATGCACCCTTTTGTTGCGGACTAGGGTTGTATTCGTGGCCGGATTGTCCCAAAACTTAGTTTCGGTTTGCCGGAAACTCTCCATCGCACAGTACTTTCGTACTATGGACGCCAGGTTGGCGAAGCGTGTAATTTCACGACGGCTGACGGTGTTCAAGATTCCCTCGTCCGTGCAATTATTGCAAAAAATTGAGATTGTGTTTTCCTCTCGGCAGTCCTTTATCCTGTCCATAACCAGGAGGAATCTGGCCCAGTAATGATGTACTGTTTCAGCGGGCTCTTGCCGGATTAGAGATAGATCGCATATGTCTGGGCGGGTGGGTGGAATTGAGTCCGGAACCCTACCCATCTCGAGGCTCAAGGGCCGACGAGTTTCCAAATTTGGAAGCTTGGAACGTGGAACGTTGTCCAACGAGTCCGGTCCAATGCCTGACTTTAGGTTCAGCGCTTGATCGAAGTTCGTCCCTCCGCGGAAATCCGGCATGGAGGGTTCGGAAGCCCGGACATGACTAGTTTTCAATATAGGAGAAGAGTCGCCGCGTTGTTCCTCTACCACCGCGATGTGGTGGGTAACCTGGGGAGAGTTGATCTCTCTCAGATCGGTTTTAATCCCAATCCGATTGTAGTCTATAGCGACTCCCAAGGCGGCGATGCGATCCAAGAGTTCGTTTACGGACGAGAGCTCTGTTGGATCGAGCTGCTCGGCGAATTCCGAGTTGACGTGAAGTTTACTTTTGATGACACAAGAGGTCATCATCGAAGCGGTGGCCGAACAGGCGGTCATGAGAAAACCACCCAGCCGGATAGTTTGGCCGGCGGCCAAGGCTCCTTTGGCGAAGATACCATCTTTGAAGACGGGAAGTGGCATCCTTCCTATTGGCGACGGCACAGAGGAACTCTCAATGAAAGCACCAATGTCGGTGTCAAAACCGGCGGATCTCGGGTAGGGGGTCCCGAACTGTGCGTCTAGGCGGATGGTAACAGGAGACAAGGGACACGATGTTTTTACCCAGGTTCGGGCCCTCTCGATGGAGGTAAAACCCTACTCCTGCTTGATTGATATTGATGATATGGGTAGTACAAGAGTGGATCTACCACGAGATCAAGGAGGCTAAACCCTAGAAGCTAGCCTATGGTATGATTGTTGTAATGGTTGTGTTCGTCCTACGGACTAAAATCCTCCGGTTTATATAGACATCGGAGAGGGCTAGGGTTACACAGAGTCGGTTACAATGGTAGGAGATCTACATATCCGTATCGCCAAGCTTGCCTTCCACGCCAAGGAAAGTCCTATCCGGACACGGGACGAAGTCTTCAATCTTGTATCTTCATAGTCTTGGAGTCCGGCCGACGATGATAGTCTGGCTGTCCGGACACCCCCTAGTCCAGGACTCCCTCAAGTGGCATCATCCATAACATGCGACATATCAGAATTCATAGCAGTAGCAGGTTTAGGTGTCGCAAGCCTACTAATAACGGAAGGAGAATCTAGTGCAGTTCCTTACCTCCCCTCGTAGTTGAGGGCAAAATAGTAGTTCGGTCGTCTTTGAAGTTCTTCATAGCGATCAACAGATATAAATCCCAAGTGACTCAGAGAATAGAGCTATGCTCCCCGGCAACGGCGCCAGAAATTAGTCTTGATAACCCACAAGTATAGGGGATCGCAACAGCTTTCGAGGGTAGAGTATTCAACCCAAATTTATTGATTCGACACAAGGGAAGCCAAAGAATATTCTTGAGTATTAGCAGTTGAGTTGTCAATTCAACCACACCTGGATAACTTAGTATCTGCAGCAAAGTGTTTAATAGCAAAAGTGGTATGATAATAAAGGTAACGGTAGCAAAAATAAAGATAAATGGTTTGGGGTTTTTGTAGTAGTTGTAACAATAGCAACGGAAAAGTAAATAAGCGAAGAACAATATGTGAAAAGCTCGTAGGCAATGGATCAGTGATGGATAATTATGCCGGATGCGATTCCTCATGCAATAGTTATAACATAGGGTGATATAGAACTAGCTCCAATTCATCAATGTAATGTAGGCATGTATTCCGTAAATAGTCATACGTGCTTATGGAAAAGAACTTGTATGACATCTTTTGTCCTACCCTCCCATGTTCAGTGGGGTCCTTACGAAAACTAAGGGATATTAAGGCCTCCTTTTAATAGAGAACCGGAACAAAGCATTAGCACATAGTGAATACATGAACTCCTCAAACTATGGTCATCATCGAGAAGTATCCCGATTATTGTCACTTCGGGGTTGTCAGATCATCACACATAATAGGTGACTATATACTTGCAAGATAGGATCAAGAACACACATATATTCATGAAAACATAATAGGTTCAGATCTGAAATCATGGCACTCGGGCCCTAGTGACAAGCATTAAGCATAGCAAAGTCATAGCAACATCAATCTCAAAACATAGTGGATACTAGGGATCAAACCCTAACAAAACTAACTTGATTACATGATAAATCTCATCCAACCCATCACCGTCCAGCAAGCCTACGATGGAATTACTCACGCACGGCGGTGAGCATCATGAAATTGGTGATGGAGGATGGTTGATGATGATGACGGCGATGCATCCCCCTCTCCGGAGCCCCGAACGGACTCCAGATCAGCCCTCCCGAGAGAGATTAGGGCTTGGCGGCGGCTCCGTGTCGTGAAACGTGATGAAACTTTCTCCTTGATTTTTTTCTCCCCGAGACGGTATATATGGAGTTGGAGTTGAGGTCGGGAGGTATCCAAGGGGGCCACGAGATAGGGGGCCGCGCCCTAGGGGGGCGCCCCCTGTCTCGTGGACAGGCCGTGGGCCCCCTGGCACTAATTCTTTCGCCAAAAATTCTTATTAAATCTGAAAAGTGCCTCCGTGGATTTCCAGGACATTCCGAGAACTTTTCTTTTCTACACATAAAACAACATCATGGCAGTTCTGCTGAAAACAGCGTCAGTCCGGGTTAGTTTCATTCAAATCATGCAAGTTAGAGTCGAAAACAAGGGCAAAAGTGTTTGGAAAAATAGATACGTTGGAGACGTATCATTTGGTTCTTGAGAAGCTTAGGGAACATCAATTGTATGCCAAGTTCAGCAAATGTGAATTTTGGTTGAAGGAAGTTGGATTTCTCGAACATGTTATATTCAGAGAAGGAATAGCAGTAGACACTACCAAGGTTTCTTCTGTCACTAAATGGTTCGCACCCACCTCAGTGGGAGAGATCAGAAGTTTTCTTGGACTCGCAGGTTATTATCGGAGATTTATTGAGAATTTTTCCAAGATTGAGAAGCCCATGACAGAGTTATTGAAGAAGGACAAGTTGAAATGGACTGAGGATTGTGAGGCCGGTTTTCAGGAGTTGAAGAAGCGTTTGGTTATAGCCCCAGTGCTGATTCTCCCAGACATACGCAAGAATTTCCAAGTGTATTGCGATGCTTCACGTCGAGGACTTGGAGGAGTGCTTATGCAGGACGGGAGAGTTGTTTCATATGCCTCACAACAACTTCGACCTCATGAGTTAAATTATGCTACGCATGATTTGGAGTTAGCAGCTGTGGTGCATGCGCTCAAGACATGGAGACATTTTCTTATCGGAAACTGTTGTGATGTTTACACAGATCATAAGAGTTTGAAATACATCTTCACACAGAAGGAGTTAAACCATAGGCAAAGGAGATGGTTGGAACTCATAAAGGATTATGATATGAGATTGCATTATCATCCAGGAAAGGCCAATGTCCTAGCAGATGCGTTGAGCCGCAAGAGTTATGTTAACACGCTTATAAACGGAGGATTACCTAAGGAGTTAGCAGACAACCTTTGGGACCTATGCTTGGAGATAGTTCTGAGAGGTTATGTTGCAGCATTAGAAATTCAGTCCACTTTGTTGGGTAAAATTAGAGAAGCCTAGAAAACGGACAAGGAGATTGCTGAGATAAAGGAAAGAATGAGTAAAGGAAGGGCTAAAGGATTTTGTGAGGATGAGCACGACACCTTATGGTTTGAGGTTCGTATTTATGTGCCTAATGACCCTGAGATCAGGAAGTTGATTCTTCAGGAGGCTCATGATTCGCCTTACTCGATTCACCCAGGCAACACTAAAATGTATCTGGATTTGAAGGAAAGTTTCTGGTGGACAGGAATGAAGAAGGATATTGCCGAGTATGTAGCAATATGTGATGTATGTCAGAGAGTAAGGCAGAGCATCAAAAACCAGCATGATTGTTACGGTCGTTGCCGATACCCGAATGGAAGTGGGATAAACTTGGCATGGATTTTATCACTGGATTACCCAGGACTTGTTCAGGCTATGATTTATTTGGTTTGTAGTTGATCGCTTGACGAAGGTAGCCCATTTCATCCCTGTGAAGACAACTTATACAAGTGCTAAGTTGGCAAAGATATACATGACTAGGATCGTATGTCTGCATGGAGTTCTGTCGGGGATATACCCCGCAGTGTAAACCGCCAGAAGTATGACCCGCCCGGAGCTTGGCGATTCACGGGTAATCCGCCCGTACTTGGCGGCTCATAGTAACCCAGCGGGCGGGTCAGATAGATGACAAGGCCCAAGGTCCAGAAGGCCGGCTCATGTTAATGGTGGGCCGGTTTATGAGGAAAGCGTAAGGACTATTCTCCTACAAAGGAATCAAGACTAGGACTCCATTTGTAATAGAGTAATCCTAGTCCAACTAGGACTAGCCATGTAAACCGCCCTTTCAACATATATAAGGAGGGGCAGGGCTCCCCAAAGAGGGACAAGCAAGAAACAATCTCTAGGGCTAGACACAACTAGAGGAGAGCCGGTTTACGGCGACTCCCTCGTGATGATAATGAGATCTAGCCTCAAACAGCATGTAGGGTTGTTACCGGATGATGTTTCCCGGGGCCCGAAGCTGTCTAAACCCTCATCTTGTGTTGCGTCTCTCGATTCCGCTCAACCCCTCTCAAGCTACCACATAGATGCGTTGGCTTCGCGACTAAGTCCTCACACTAAGGACATCTGACGTATTAATTCCACGACAGTTGGTGCCCACCGTGGGGCTTGCGCATAGTGGTGTTAAGTTTTTGAAGGGATCTTTTCCATGGGATCGAAGAGTTTGTAATTTTCCAGAGGAAGAAGGAATCTACACTAGCGACGAGCAGTCGGAAGAGCATATACAAGATTGAGATGAAAAATAATTAGGGCTTAACGTTATGTGCGCCGCCGGCAACGTAACGCGATCCGTCGAAACCAACTGAAGATCAATTTCGTTTCTACACCAAGTCCTGCAAGCTGTCAAGTCAGAGTTTCCACCGAGAACTGACAAAAATTTCTGTTGTCCGATTCGCCGAGTACCTCAAGTTCCTGTTGCCGGGTTACATGCACAAGTCCCGAGGAAATCAGGCACTATTGGTCGCTGAGTACTGGAGTAGTACTAGTCTTGTTCGGTTGTTCCTGTACACGACATCTGGCGCTATTTTACTCTACATGAGACTTATTCGAGGCAAGCCAGAATACTACATACATGCATGCTCATGAAGTTTTGATGGACAAATCAATTGTTATCTGAAGAGCCAGTACCAAATCATCATGACATGAAGAGACACAGACAAAAAAAGGGGGGAGGAGGCCACGACCTGGAAGACAGGAGAGTCAAACCGACAGCGACCGGGACGAGGACGTGGACAGGAGTCGGCCCGTGTTTCAACCGCCGCCATCTGTAAACTGCCGCGGCCTGCCTTCACCGGAGCGCCACTGGCTCCCCCGCGTGCCTCGCCTCCGCCGCTTCGCAAGAGCCCCGAGCTGCTGCCATCTGCCGGGACCGAATTGCTGCCACGGCCTCCCATCGCCTCCGGGCCGGTCGCCGCCGTCGTGTCCTCGTCAACCTCCCCACCTGCAAATCGCCACCTTAGACCGGCCTGCAATCCACCGTCAAATTTGAAATGATCAATTTGATTTTCAATATTTTCTTTCCAATTATTTCCAATAATAAAAATAAATGAGAGAAGATAATATGACTTCTTCAACAAAAGAGAAATACTGGAAAAGAAATGTTGAAATTAAATTATTATTTTATTTGAATTTTATTTGCTATTTTATTTGAATTAGAGAAAAACTTGCATTTTTGAAAATTGCATTTTAGTCCAGAAAAATGTTCATCTTGTCCTAAATATTAGGGTTGGACGGTGAAAATTGTTTCTTTTAGAATATTTTTATATTTTATTAGGATTTTTCTTCACGGCGAAATTAATTTAAAAAAAGTTTCAGACCGAACTGGGCCGAAGGTCCAGCCGGCCAACACGCCCGAGCCGCCTTCCCCGCGCTGCATGCCGTGCCGCCGCTAGACTCCCGAAGGAGTCTGATGCCGCGCCGCTGCCCGACCCCGCTCCAAGTCGGAGGAGCCCCGGGGCCCCTTTATAAGGGAGCCGACCCGGCCCCTCCTCTCCTCAAAGCCGCCGCCCCGCACATCGCCCGCCGCCGCCGTAGCTCACCTCCACTGCCCGCGCCGCCGCCTAGAGCCGCCGTTGTTGCCGCTTAGCGCCGCCGTCCCGCGCTGCTAGCTGCTGCTGCCGCTGCCGCCACATCACGCCGCCTCCCGCGTCGCCGCCGCCTCGTTTCGCCGCCGGAGCCAAGCCCCGCCTTGCCGGATCTCGCCGCCGCCGGTCTTTTCCATTTAGCCGGTAAAAACCGCCGGTTTTTGTGTTTGGTTTTTTTAGTTTCGGTTATTAGCCATTAGATCGGTTTTTTTAGATAGTTCGTTAGATTACGAACGTTCACCCGTTAGTTCTTCTTAACGAACGAATTCATTCATTTAGTTCTGTTAGCGGACGTTCGTTTTGTAGATTTTTCTTTTTAGTTTTATTTTTCGACCAGGAACCTATCTGTGAATAAGTTTTTTCGCGATTTAGCCCCTAATCTTAAAGCTAGCGTAACTTTTAGCTCATTTATCCAAATTAGATGAAACCAATGCCTAGATCTTTGTAATGATCACTTACTTCCAGTAAACCAACTTGCACATGATTTTGACAATTTAAAATTTGAGTTTAGTTCAGATTAGTAATCGGTCTTGTTTCGTTCGTATCTTGAGTTTCGTAGCTCTGTTTGAGTTGTTTCTTTTTGCAAATCGTAGCTAATCACATGTATCTACTGTTAAGATCTAATCCACATGAAAATAATGCTGTTAGGTTTTTTTTCTGTTTAGTTTATACGTTTGCTTGTTTTGAGTTTGATTTGGATCTTTTCTCGTTTTTCTCTTTGTTTTGCTTGAGTGATTGCTTATGTATGCTACTGTTTTTCTACGCTAGATTAACCAGAGTGCGAAGCTTGTTACTACAAATCTCTAGAGTTTCCAGATCATCCACAAGGCAAGTTGCACTTTGGTCATATTCTTCTATACCCAGTTTTACTATGCATTAGTTTTGCCCCTCAAAAATTTGCATGAGTAGGATTGGGAACATGTGGTTTGGTTGTAGTACTTGAGGTAGGAACCTAATACCTTTTGATCACCCCGGGAATATACGTTATGCTCTATTATTTCTTAGTCATGCTCGTAGACTGGGATTGGATCGTAATACACATGGAAGTTATGAGAGTTATTAATCTTGGATAACTTTAAGGTGGCAACTTTAATACACATCTGGGTGGATTGGTTGGGGCACCTGGAGAATCCAGTGTCTGTCCATTAGGGAAATTCTGGAGTACCCGTGCGATTTTTTCTCGGTTCGCTACCGAGGCTCAAAGGGATCATATGATATTTCATGCCTAGAAACTTCCGTGTGTAGCCACAAGCCATTATGGGCTCTGGTATAGTTGAGTAAATTGTATGAGCTCTCGAAGAGGTGGATTAGCAGATGTAGGGGAAAGTAGGTGTACCGGTCCGCCCGGAGTAGAGAATTAGTGCTTCGGAAAGACTATGTCTCGATCATGTAGGCGGTCGAGTCTTGTGGGGAAAAGTGCGCAACCTCTGCAGAGTGTATAAACTAATCATGGTTAGTCGTGTCCCCGGTTATGGATATCTTGAGTATGTGGATTTGGATAATACTATTGATCTCATCACTTTTAATTAATTGAATTGGATTTAATGATGATACTTGTTTAATTGAGATTTGAGTTGGAGGAACCTTCTCAAATATTGGAACAACTTGGGAGTAGTTTAAATAAAATTCATTCCTTTGTTGTAGGGAAAAACTAGCTTTATGCAAAATCATAAATTTAGAGATTCCACCTACCAAATATTGCATGTAGATATAGCTCTTGCATTCATTGCTTTACAATGTAACTCTGTCAGCATATTCAATGTGCTGACCTACACGGTTGCAACGTCTCATGTTGCAGACTTCTCAGACGACAAATAAGGTGCGATAGGTCGTTGTCTTGCACTCAGCTATGTCGTTGGAGTTGATGGACTCATTTACCTTCGAGGCTTCCGCAGTTATTTAGTTTAGATGGCCTTCAGTCATACTATTTTTGTGTAATCATACTCTTTATGATGACTTGATATAATAAGTGTGTGATTGAACTCTGTTATAATTCCTCGAGTACTGTGTGCATCAGCATTACCGATCCAGTGATGACACTTAAGCACAGAGATATCGGTCCATTGGAATCGTGGTCGCTACAGGTGGTTGTAGATCAGGAGTCGCCCTAGAACGAGCGACTTAAAATTAATTGCGTAACAAAATCATGCTAGTTTACAACTATTATTTGTTAGATTAAGGGCGCTTATAGGCGCCGGCGCACCGGCCGAGAGTTTCGGCCGGTCCAGACCAGGCCATCGGATGTGAGCCATGCAGTCGTTGGATCCGGGCAAAAAAAAAACAGATTGCCCCCAGCTTCTTCTTCCTCGGGCAGTCGGCTTGGATCCGCATCTCCCGCTCGGGGAGCACGGCACCGCGCCTCCTGTCCCCTCTGGTGGTCGTCCCCGTCGTCAGTCCCCAACCTCGCCAGTCTTCCTCGTCGCCCGCCGGACCCCGCCCTCGCCGGCCGTCCTCGTCGCCAGTCCCCCACCCTCCCGGCCTCGTTGTCGCCTAGACCCATGCAACAGCTCCACTTGCGGTTGCAGCTCTTGACGACGACAATTGTAGCTCCGCCACCCTCGCCATTGATGCTCGCTGCAGGAAAATACGTCGACGACGGCCGCGAGTCAATCAACGCAGTTTGAATGGATGTAGCAAAAAATTCACTGGTAGTAGCAAAATCAAACTACGGGTGCAGCAAAAACGCCGTCGCCGCCTTCGCGAGGTCGCAGCTCCGCCTTACATGGATGTAGCAAAAAACTCCAACGGTAGTAGCAAAATCCTGCTACGGTTGCAGCAAAAACATCATTGTCGTCCTCACGAGGTCGCAGCTCTGCCTGATGGATGTAGCAAAAAGCTTTGCCGGTAGTAGCAAAATCCAACTACGGTTGCAGCTTCCCCTTGTTGTGCGGTGCCATTGAAGCTTTCTATATCTATGGTTGAAGCTTTTTTCAACTGCTGTTGAAGCTTTTCTAGGTGACGGTTGCAACACTTGTATACGCGGGAGGATCGGGGCATGGCGGCAGGCAACCATGGCGGCCGGCGAGGAAGCGCCTGGCCGCCGACGATGGAGCTTGTGGCGGCCCAAACGCAGCCAGGGAGGAGGGGGGAGCGCGCACGTGAAGGCTCTAGGTAGGGGATGGATCTGGCCATGGCGGCCGGCGAGGGAGCGCCTGCCGCCGGCGATGGAGCTCATGGTGGCCCAGTTGCTGCCGTGGGGGAGGGGGAGGGAGGGGGAAGGTTGCGCGCGAGTAAGGCTGAAGGTAGGGGATGAAGGCGCTGGAATGAGGCGGGGTGCGTTTTGCCAGCGTGGCGTGTGAACCAGCCGAAAGTTCGGCCGGCGCACCGCCCCAAACATTTACCTTAGATTAAGGCCGTAGACTCACGATTTCCATCCTACTCCTTCCATTCCAATGAACGAGGCATGCATGCTTCCCAATATTTAATTTTGACCGTAAATTATATCATTGAAAACTTTTTTTAATGTAAATTCAATGGTATAATTTTTACCACATATAAATCCATATTTGGTTAGTCTAATTTATGGTCGCAGATAACATTTGAGATGTGTGGACACCTTGTTCATCGAAATGAAGAGAGTAATAGTGTATATGTTGCAGGGCGTCCAACAGAGGACTCAAGAAATGCAGCTGCATCACTTTCGATGCTAGTGTAGTAGAAATTTGGAATGGGTGAAGCGCGCAAATCTTTGAAAGTGTTTTAGTTTTTCCATCGATCATCACCGTCACCGTAAAATACGAGACAATGAATTGGCAAAGAGGCGGGTAAAACTTTTTGGTTCAGTCGTACAAGGAGAGAGTAATATATTTTCCCCTTGTAACATTCTTCTCTATAAATCAGATGGACATATTTTGCGTCTGTTTTAGAAACAAGAAAAAACATAGTCCAGCTTAGTTGAATCCTGATTTGTCGTCTTTGTGATATAATAGTGTATGACTTTGACACGATGTAGAGATAAATAAAGGGTTCAAGGCTAACGGAGCAACCGAAGATGTACGTGCATCTTTGTGATATTTTAGATTCGTTAGGTTAGTACCAAAGTTGGTCAAATACGATCCTGATATTAGTGTAGGATTATTCTGGACAGAAGATTTGTCCAGCCCGAGCGCATCCATCGGAATGTTCATTCACGTGCCCTGGTTCTATCCGAGCGGGTGGTTTGTGCTTGTGCGGTGAAGGCCCGCAAGGCGAGTTGATTCCAGTCATGTCGGCACTCTCCCTCACGAGACGCGTGGCACGTCGTCGGGGAGATGATGAAACCTGGCACCGGTAGAATCTAAACCCAGCGCGCAAACCACGGAAGGCTTGCGTTATCCGGAATTACAGGATGGGATGGATGCTGCCTGCGATTTGCTTGCTCTTGCTTGAAGCAATGTGCCAAGAAAAAGCGTATGTTTAAGCTCGTCCACGTGAGCTGTTTCAGGGGAAAACAAATGTTTTAAAGGGAAATTTCAAGATAATTCACTTTAATCGCATCTGGATCAGCTGTTACAAAAGAAATGCCTCCGTGTAGCTTCAACTTGGAGAGAAGCGATGCGGCTAGTCGTTTGATGCACAAGACACAACAAGCGAGCGGATTTTAACAAAGCAAGTGGCACAAGTCAGATTAGAAAGTCAACAGCATACCCAGATTTCAGCAAAAGAAAGAACATGAGTTAAGTAGCCGATCTCTTTCTTTCCCATCTTGTTAATCACGGAGACAAGAAATACTAGCAGTAGGCTCTAATTTCGCAAAAACAAAAAAGTAGTAGTCTCTAATTTCTCGATGTTTCATTTCACCAAGCACAAAACACGACCAAAATCGTCTCGGCCTCTTCCAAACGCGTACTGTATCACATTAGCCATCCTACAGACCTCCAAAAAGAACAAGGAAAGCGCGACCGTCACCCGCTGCACTTCTCTTGTCTGAGGTCGCGGAGGAGCCCCCCTGCCTCCGCGCCGACGAGCTCCAGCTGGTCCTCGAGGTACTTCTGCAGCAGCCCCAGCCGATCGCCGGCGTCAACCGCCCCAAATCGCCCGCCGCCTCTTGTGCTGCCGCCGCACATCTGCATCATCCTCCTCCTCGCCCGCCGGAACCGGACCACGGCCACGGCGCAGCAAAGCAGGGGCAGCCAGAGCAGCACCAGTGACAAGGCCACCGGCACGGCGCACGCAGCCGCCGCCGCCGCCGCGCACGTGCGCCACGCAGCCGGCCTCCCGCTGCCCATCCCGCTCGCACCGGAGCTGATCAGCCGGCGACGAGGCTTGCAAGAGACTGGCCGCTTTGGTCTTGCTCCGCCTTTTTGCTTGTTTGGAATTTGGATGGGAGGAGAAGGGATGTGTATCCGTGAGCGCAAAGCTTCCGCTTTTATTATGGACGGATGTTGCTTTGCTTCGACCGAAGGCGTTGGCGTGTCCGACTCAGTGGTGACCTTCTCCCACCTTTTTATGCTGCTACTAGGAGCCATCGATCGCCTTTCTCTTACTTCTTGGACAGGATCGGAATGGGTGTGACACGTATAGGATGTGTAAGGGCCGAGCTCGATCTATGCGCGGAAACTAGGGTTCATGGCGGATTTGGGGAAAATTAAGCAGCATGTATATCCTCTCAACCTCCCTCACAGCGCTGTCAATTACAATCGGCCGAAGCCGCCGGTCTGTCCAAAGCCACCTTCAGTCGAACGTTACAACGATATTTAAACTAAACCCAATCCGGGCCGGCGTGCCACCTGGGCTTCGTCTTGACTCGAGTGGGCCGCGCAGCAGGCCCACGAGAACCCTTGAACCTTCCGGCCTTGTCGCTGCTTGCCGGATGGTGAACAGTGCCCTCGCCCGTTGTCGCTGCCGCCTAATTACCTGTATCCTCCTCTGGTGTGCTGACATTCCTCCCCCCTTGAGAGCCGGCTTGACCCCAAGCCGGAGCACGGGGAAACTGCTGTTTCAAATGTTCCAAATCCTCCCAAGTAGCATCTGCAGGAGAAGACTCGGACCAATGGATCAAACCCTGGGCAATAGTTTTGTTACCTTGAGAGCGCACCCGCTTCTGCAGTATACGGAGTATAGCTGCTCGGACTGTAGGCAATGTCTGGCTGGGAATGATCTCACGAGGCAAAAACTTCTTGAGCTGAGAAACATGAAAAACAGGGTGTAACCTACTGTCATCAGGAAGACCTAATCGATAAGCTCGATCTCCAATGCGCTCCAGCACTGGAAAGGGTCCATAATACTTGAAAGCCAGTTTCTGGTTTGCTCTGGAATACAACGACAACTGAGCATAAGGTTGCAGCTTGAGAAAGACACTATCCCCCACTGCAAAAACTCGTTCAGTCCTCTTTTTGTCAGCCTGATGTTTCATGCGCTGATGTGCTCTCAACAAGTGTTGTCGAGCTGTTTCTGTAACTGCTTGCGGAGATTGCAACCAGTCTTGCATCTCCAATGGAGCCACTATGTCAGTTGCAGAGAGACCAAAATATCTAGGAGTATAACCATACAAGATTTCAAAAGGAGATTTCCCTAATGCAGAATGCCAGTTGGAGTTATACCAGAATTCACACAAGGGCAACCACTTACTCCATTTATGAGGTTGAGCACTAATAAAGCATCTTAAATAACACTCCACTTGCTGATTCACCCTCTCAGTCTGCCCACCTGTTTCAGGATGATTTGCTGTACTCATATTCAACTGAGTTCCCGTTCTTGCAACCAATAGCTTCCAAAAATGGCTAGTAAACAGTGGATCTCTGTCAGATATGATGACACTAGGCATTCCATGTAATTTATACACATTATCCAAGAAGACTTCAGCCACCTTCTAAGCATTGAAAGGGTGTTTGAGAGGAATAAAATGGCCATATTTA
This sequence comes from Triticum timopheevii, assembly GCA_963921465.1. NCBI lineage: Eukaryota > Viridiplantae > Streptophyta > Magnoliopsida > Poales > Poaceae > Triticum > Triticum timopheevii. Next base: position 209,964,743 of record OY997270.1, read on the forward strand.
GAAAACTTGTCAATCACCACCAAAATGCAGTTGTACTGAGACGATTGGGGAAGTCCATTAATGAAATCCATAGAAACAGTATCCCATGCTTGATGTGGAATTGGCAAAGGAGATAACAACCCAGGATAAGGTACTCTTTCAGGTTTAGCTTTCTGACATATCAAACAAGATTGCACCTGTTGTAAAATAAATTTCTTCATTCCATTCCAAGTAAACAGAGCATGAATCCTCTTGTATGTCACTGGAAACCCTGAATGGCCTCCCAAGGGACTATCATGAAAAGCAGAGAAAATTTTGTAATGTAATTCAGGAACAGGGCCAACCCAAATACTCTGCTTATATCTGAGAAGACCATTAACCAGACTGTAAGGTGGTTTAGATGCTGGTTGCATAAGTGCCATGGCTTTCTCATCATGTTGATAACTGTCAACAATCTCAACTAACCAAGTGGGATGGTTACTGGAAATGGTAAATAACTGAGAACCATCAGGAGGTCTTCTAGATAAAGCATCAGTTGCACTGTTTGCTACACCTTGTTTGTACTGAATCTGATAATGTAATCCAAGAAGTTTAGTAAGACACTTCTGTTGCCAAACTGTATGCAATCTTTGATCTTGCAGATGAGCCAAACTTCTTTGATCAGTTTTAATAGTGAACTGCTGAACTTGCAAATAGGGTCTCCATTTATCCACTGCCAACAAGATAGCCAAATACTCTTTTTCATATACTGACAGAGCTCTGTTTTTAGGTCCCAAAGTTTTACTGACAAATGCTAGTGGGTGTCCTTGCTGCATCAACACTGCCCCAATACCATAATCACAAGCATCAGTCTCAATCATGAATGGCTTACTAAAATCTGGTAAAGCTAGTACAGGAGCAGACACTAGGGCATTCTTCAGTGTAATAAAAGCTTCCTCTGCAATGCTGGTCCATACAAAAGGAACCCCTTTCTTAAGCAATTCAGTCAAAGGCTTTGCAATAATGCCATAATGTTTAATGAATTTTCTATAGTAACCACTCAATCCAAGGAAACCCCTCACTTCCTTCACATTCTATGGGGTAGGCCATTGTTTAACAGCCACTATCTTATCAGGGTCAGTAGAAACCCCTTCAGCAGAAATAACATGCCCCAAATATGCTATCTTAGGTTGAGCAAAGTCACACTTAGACATTTTAACCTTCCACTGTTCCTTATGCAAAATAGACAGCACCTCATCCAAATGTCTCCAATGCTCTTCCAAAGTCTTACTGAATATCAAAATATCATCAAAGAAAACCAAGGCAAACTTTCTCAAAACAGGAGAAAGATCAAAATTCATTTGCCCTTGAAATGTACCAGGTGCTCCTGTCAGTCCCATGCCCATCACATTGAATTCATAATGACCATTATGAGTTTGAAATGCAGTCTTGTATTCCTCTCCTGGTGCTAACCTAATTTGATAATAACCAGCTTTCAAATCCAACTTAGAAAACCAACAAGCTCCTGCAAGTTCATCCAGAAGTTCATCTATAACAGGCACTGGATATTTTCCCTTTTCTGTGATGGCATTGAGTTGTCTATAATCAACCACCATTCTCCAAGTCCCTTCTTCCTTCTTCTTAACCAACAACACAGGAGAAGAGAAAGCACTGTTACTATGCCTAATCATTCCTGAATCCAGCAGCTCTTTAATCTGTTTTTCCAACTCATCCTTCAGATGGGGAGCAATCCTACAGAAACTGGCCTGGCCCCAGGGATTAAGGGAATGGTATGATCCTTAAGCCTTCTAGGAGGTAAAGAAGTTGGAGTTTCAAATACAACAGCATGCTTATCCAGCAACACTTTCAATTCTGGCTGGACCAACTTCTGCTCCACAGGTTTAATCAGGGCAACAGAAAACACTGTAACTGCCACATCTTCAGGCAACAGCCCTTGCAATGTAATTGTATCTCCTTGATAGTAAAAGGACATCCACTTCTGAACCCAGTCAACCTGCATAGGACTATGCTGAGCAAGCCAATCCAGCCCTATAATTCCATCATAACTGGCTAGAGGGAGCAGTCTAAAACTGGTAGCAAATTCCACTTGATCACAGCTCCAGGAACAAGATTTCAACACAGAACTGCATTGCAATGTACCTCCACCAGCCACAGAAACTGATACTGGATCATGTGTCTGAATATTTGTCAACCTGTTTTGCAGACTACTGTCAATGAAAGAATGTGTACTGCCTGAATCAACAAGGAAAATAAGTTCCATACCCTGCAACTCAACCAACAACTGTAAGGTAGGTGCACTAGACTGTTTCCCTACAGCAGCAGTAGACAAATGCATACTACAGACAGACATCTGGTCCTGAGGACTACTGTCAGTGGATGTGTCCTCTGACTGAATGTGATCAATAAGCTCCTGCACTATATGCAACTGGACTGACGACTTGCACATATGATCCTTAGACCATTTCTCCCCACAAACAAAGCATAGACCCTTGGACTTGCGGTAATTTCTTAGAGCAGACCATTTATCTTCAGACTGACTTGTCTTCTGAACTTCAACACTCCTTTTTTCTTCAGAATTGCGGTGTTTATATGGTGGCAGTGGCAATGGCATAGGCCCTGATCTAACAGCAGGAACCTGGTTAAGTGGAGTAAGTCCTTCACCCAACTCCTCATGCAACAAAGCCAGATCATATGCCGCATCCAAATCACGTGGTTTCTGCAGAGCTACAGCCACACGAACCCCAGGTTTTAGTCCATCTAGAAACCTAGTTGTGTAATGCAGAGAATTGGGCACCTCCTCATACGCAGACAATTGATCATACAAATCAGCAAAACGCTCCACATAATCTGCCACTGATGAGGTCTGAGCTATGCGGAACAACTGACGAAGCAATGTCTGGTGCTGATTACGCCCAAAACGGTTCTGCAGATTCTGACAAAATTCAGACCAACTTGCTTGTGGCTGTCGGCGTTGCATGGATTCCAACCAACGAGTAGCAGCACCCTCAAATTGAGCCGTTGCCAGAGAAATCCATCAATGAGTCGGAGTACACCACAGCTTGAACTGATCCTCACACCGCATTTGCCACAGACGCGGATTGGCTCCATCAAATCGCGGCAATTCCAAGCGAGCACCAAATGCAACCGAATCAGCAACATCATATGAACTTGATTCACGGCCCAGAGACGGACGGAACGAAAAATTGGACTCACGCGCACCTCTGACCGGAGGAGGAACATAAGTATTATGTGCCTTCCCCCGGTAATCGTTGTCGAAGCCGAGGGAATCAGTCAGGCCACCGCCGCGACCATTCCCAGCCACACGCGACGGGGATGGATCTTCCTGCAGAGGAGTATTCCCCTTCAACGGCTCGCCCCGGATCTGCTCGATCTCCATCAGCAGCTCGTCGCGGACCCCGTCCACGCGCGAAGAAAGCAGGCCGTCGAGGGTCGACATATTTGTCGAAATCAACTTCTCCATGGCCTTGAGGAGATCCGCACCTTGGTCGCGGAACCGCTTGTCGAGGTCGACCGCGAGATCCGCCCGAAGAAGCTCGTAGACGCCACGCCCATCCTCCGACAGCTTCTCCATCGCCTCCGCTCGCCGTCGATCCCGCCACCGCGTCTCGTGATGATGTTGGGGAAGCGCCAGGACCGCCGAATCTGATACCAAGTGTAAGGGCCGAGCTCGATCTATGCGCGGAAACTAGGGTTCATGGCGGATTTGGGGAAAATTAAGCAGCGTGTATATCCTCCCAACCTCCCTCACAACGCTGTCAATTACAATCGGCCGAAGCCGCCGGTCTGTCCAAAGCCACCTTCAGTCGAACGTTACAACGATATTTAAACTAAATCCAATCCGGGCCGGCGTGCCACCTGGGCTTCGTCTTGACTCGAGTGGGCCGCGTCGCAGGCCCACGAGAACCCTTGAACCTTCCGGCCTTGTCGCTGCTTGCCGGATGGTGAACAGTGCCCTCGCCCGTTGTCGCTGCCGCCTGATTACCTGTATCCTCCTCTGGTGTGCTGACACTTTTTTTACAGACGGATGTTGCTTTGCTTCGACCGAAGGCGTTGACGTGTCCGACTCAGTGGTGACCTTCTCCCACCTTTTTATGCTGCTACTAGGAGCCATCGATCGCCTTTCTCTTACTTCTTGGACAGGATCGGAATGGGTGTGACACGTATAGGTTGTGGTTATGATATTTTCTCCATTCTTTTTGCGCCCCACCATCACACTATGTTTTGGGTGGGCACTAGGAGCGTTTACACGCGGTAAGAAAAGATATCCTACAAAACTATATTTTTTTGTCCAAAAAAGGACCTCCAACATAAATCGAACTACAATTTTCTGATCATGCCAAATCAGAAGTTTTTTATGGTAAATTATGTTGTGGCGAGCCAATTTTCTTTAGCAAATCGAACCTTTTTAACTCAAATTATGTTGTCACGAGAATGACAATTTTCTTTAGTAAACATGTCAAATCCTAATCATGATAAAAGTATTCCATCGCCAGATTTTTGTACACTCTTTAAAGAAAAGGGTGTGCAGGTTACATGCCACAACAATCATAGTAGATCCGTAGCAAGCAAAACTGTTTCAGAGCGCTTCTATAATGTTTTGGAGACTGTAGATGTTGTGTGTAAACTTAGGTTCGCCATACACAGCCTTTATAACTTTACCCCTCTTCATTTTATTTTATTTGCTGAATATTCATACTTTCTGATAGAGGCAAAAGTGTCCCGTCTTTCGATGAGATGATGGATATCGCTTTGGTGGAAGTCGACTTTGACGATCCGACTACGAACGTGCGAGGACGTCGCGCCTTAGCAATCGCTAAACCAACTCCGAGAGGTTATTGACCACGCCGGAGCACGATCAATCTGACTACGAGGGTCTGTTTCCTGCGAGCAAACGAAAAACAAGAAAGAAACTGAGATTGCAATCTGGATATTGCGAATATAAAATGAAAGCTTTATTGATCAAGGTGGGGTTCTGAGACGCCTTTGTCTGGTCGTTGAACACAAACAAAATACGCGAAGTTGCAGCTATGGCGAACTTTTAATCTAAACAAAACCCAAAGTCTAAACGGTGCCCTAAGGGCTGTATATATGGAGGAAGAGGGGGTGAATTTCGTGGCCCTTGGTGGAGGGGTCCGAAACTAACCCTATCTCTTGTTTCCCTACACATACGGGGGAGGTCCTAGTCGGCACTGTAGGCGCCCGTTGGACAAGTGGCGCCTACAGCGCCCAGGAGCGGGCCGCGGCCCAATTAAAACATCGCTCACTATCTGCTCTCAAAAACTGATTCTCGAAAAAAAAATCTGCTCTCAAATACAGCAGTAAAAAAAACTATCATACTCCTGCAGCAATTCGTGAGTGCTGGGGTTCGAACTCCGAGCGCGAGGTTTGATAGCAGTCCCTCATAACCACCTGGTCATGATCATTCCATTGACCACAAATAGGAAAAACGTCTATTTGACCCTTTCTATAGTTAACACATATTATAAATATCCAGTGTAAATTATTTTAAAAAGAAAAGTATAAATTCGAAACAGAATTCAATAAAAATACCGAAAACCGGTACGAATTTGAGAAAAAGGTTCATAGAAATTCAAAAGAGTCCATCGCTTTAAAAAAAGTTCATCGAATTTGAAAAGTAGTTCATCATCTCGAGAAAAAGTTCATCGGTTTTGAAAACAAATTCGAAAATTTCGAAAAAAGTTCATCGATTTTGAAAAGAGTTCATTGACTTAACAAATAAGTTCATCAAATTTGAAAAAAAGTTCATCATCTCGAGAAAAAGTTCACAAAATTTTAAAAAGTTCAACAATTTTGAAAACAAAAACTCAAATTTCGAAAAAGAGTTCATCGTTTCTGAAAAAAGTTTATTGACTTACAAAATAAGTTCATCAAATTTGAAAAAAAGTTCACTGATTTGGAAAAAACTACATCAAATTTGAAAAAAGTTCATCTATTTTTAGAAAAAGTTCATCAAAATTTAAAAAGTTCATCGAAACTGAAAAGAGTTCATGGTTTTTCAAAAAAAATTGAAAAGTTCATAGAATTTGAAAAAAGTTCATCAAATTTTGACAAAAGTTCATTGACTTGAAGAAAAAAGTAGTCAATTTTGAGAAAAAAGTTCATCCATTTTAAGAAAAGTTCACTAATTTGAAAGAAACCATCAAACCAGGAAAGAAAAAAAAGGGAAAAACAGAAACAGAGAAAAGGAAAAAAGGAAAAAAGGCAAGAAGAAATAAGAAATATGGGAAGAAGAAGATATCAGATTGTGTATGTTGGCGCGGTGGTTATTGCCGCGTGGTTCGATCCATGACGTCCTGAGTTCGATTCTCTTCACGCGCGCATGTAGTTTTTTTGCATTTCCACAGAAAAACGGGGCGCAATATGGGCCGGCCCGCGAGTAGCTGCTGCAGGCGCCGGTTAGCAAAAACAGTAGGAACCAGCGCCTGCAGCGCCAAATAGGAAATCCCCACGTACGGACTCTAAAAATAGTCTATACTTATGTATTTCAAAATTACATGGGCCTGGCCCAATAATAAGGTGACGCAGCACCTAGAATAGCCTCTGGACGAAATTTATGAAGTGGCATCTTGTATATTTCGTCCAAGCCTTCATGCACCCATTATGGTGGCTTCAAAGTCCTGAAATCATCACTTGTAACTCCGTTCTTGTTCCCCTTGCGCATGCCATCATCTCCATGCTTATTCTTGCTCCAATGTTCATCCTTCTCCAAGCTAGGCCCTTCATTTGTAAGCAAAACAAATGTATCCAATTTAGGCAGCATCATATTCTCATGAACATTATAATCATTACCAAGAAACGAAAGTACCTGGTAATTTAGTTGGCGTGTGCGAGCTCTAGTAATTGGTCCAGTATGTATAGCAGCAGGGGCTGTGGGTGTAACAATGGTATTGATGTCCTCATCATCCCCCCTTCTTGAAATGAAGTCGTCCTCGACGGAAGTTCATCTTCCTCACCCAAATAAGGCTTCAAATCTGCAATGTTAAAAGTGGGACTAACTCCAAAATCTGCAGGCAGCTCAAGTTTATATGTATTATCATTTATTTTCTCCAACACCTTAAAGGGACCATCAGCACGTGGCATTAGCTTTGATTTGCACAAATTAGGAAATCTATTCTTACGCAAATGTAACCAAACAAGATCTCCAGGTGCAAACACAACATGTTTTCTACCCTTATCTCCAGCAAGTTTATATTTAGCATTCATACGCTCAATGTTTTTCTTTGTTAACTCATGCATTTTTAAAATCAATTCAGCACGTTGTTTAGCATCAAAATTAACCTTCTCTGAAGATGGAAGAGGCAACACATCAATAGGTGCACGAGGTAGGAAACCATACACAACTTCAAAAGGGCACATCTTAGTAGTAGAATGCAATGAACGATTATAAGAAAATTCAATATGAGGCAAGCATTCCTCCCACATTTTCTTATTATTCTTCAAAACAGCCCTAAGCATAGTAGACAATGTTATATTGACTACTTCAGTTTGTCCATCAGTTTGGGAGTGACAAGTAGTACTAAAAAGCAGTTTAGTCCCCAACTTAGCCCATAAACATCTCCAAAAGTGGCTAAGAAATTTAGTATCACGATCTGAAACAATAGTATTTGGCACACCATGCAAGCGAATAATTTCACGTAAGAACAAATCAGCAACATTAACAACATCGCTTTTATGACATGGTATAAAGTGTGCCATTTTGAGAATCTATCCACGACAACAAATATGCTATCCCTCCCCTTCTTTGTTCTAGGTAAACCTAAAACAAAGTCCATAGATATATCCTCCCAAGAAACACTAGGTACAGGCAAAGGCATATATAAACCATGAGGATTGAGTCGTGACTTAGCTTTTTGACATGTAGTGCAGCGAGCAATAAAATGCTCAACATCCCGTCTCATCTTTGGCCAAAAAAAATGTGTAGCAAGTACGTCCTCCGTCTTCTTCACGCCAAAGTGTCCCATTAGTCCTCCTCCATGCACCTCCTGCAACAACAAAAGACGAACGGAGCTAGCTGGAATGCATAGCTTGTTAGCACGGAACACAAATCCATCATTAACGACGAACTTGTTCCATGTTCTTCCTTCTTTACAATTCTGCAATACATCTTTAAAATCAGCATCATGCACATATTGATCTTTGATGGTCTCCAAACCAAATATTTTGAAGTCAAGTTGTGAAAGCATAGTATAGCGACGAGACAATGCATCAGCAATAACATTTTCATTACCCTTCTTGTGTTTAATGACATAAGGGAAAGTCTCAATGAATTCAACCCATTTAGCATGTCTACGATTCAGTTTAGCTTGACTTTTAACATGTTTCAAAGATTCATGATCAGAATGTATAACAAATTCTTTGGGCCATAAATAATGTTGCCATGTTTCTAAAGTCCGAACAAGAGCATATAATTCTTTATCATAAGTAGAATAATTCAGACTAGGCCCACTCAATTTTTCAGAAAAGTATGCAACAGGTTTGCCATCTTGTAATAACACCTCCTAATCCAATTCCACTAGCATCACATTCAAGCTCAAAAGTCTTATTAAAATAAGGAAGTTGGAGTAAAGGAGCATGTGTCAACTTATCTTTCAATACCGTGAAGGCTTCTTCCTGTGCGGTACCCCAAACAAAAGGCACATCTTTCTTTGTAAGCTCATTGAGAGGTGCATCAATGGTGCTGAAATCTCTCACAAAACGCCTATAGAATCCAGCGAGGCCAAGAAAACTCCTCACTTGTGTGACCGTTTTGGGCTGCGGCCAACTCTCAATAGCTTCAATCTTGGCTTTATCAACTTCAATTCCTTGTGGAGTAACAACATAGCCAAGAAAAGACACTCGGTCGGTGCAAAAGGTGCACTTCCCAAGGTTACCAAACGAACGTGCATCACGTAGTGCAATAAAAACAACATGTAAATGTTCCAAATGTTCCTCCAAAGATCTGCTATAAATCAATATGTCATCAAAGTAAACTACCACAAATCGTCCAATGAAAGCACGTAAAACTTCGTTCATTAATCTCATGAAAGTACTAGGTGCATTAGTTAACCCAAAAGTCATGACTAACCACTCATATAATCCAAACTTAGTTTTAAGGGTTAATTGGATTCATGCCATTGCAACTTTCACGACTTGGAAATATGCCATTACAAAAACTGGAGTTGAAAATATGCCACTACAACTTTCCCATACCTCCACATATGCCATTTTCTTTACTTTAGAGAATATCTGCTGAACAAATGTTTGTATTTCAATGTGTATTGAAGTACTGGTTGGGGAATCAGCAGCTGCGCAAGGAAGCAACCGACGATAATTACGGCAACCTCTCCGTGGCTGCACAAGCACCTTGCGTGCAAGCGGACAGGAGTTGGCCTTGTCGTGGACGGAGTTTCCCGCACGTCGGCGCCGTCGTTGCGGCATGACGCTAATGGGTCCACTTCTCACGCGACGAAGCATGCGTCCGCCTCCGGCCGTCACCACCGATCCCCTCCAGACGCCGCCCCGCACGCGCCTCCAGCCGTCGCCGCGCCAGCCTCCAGCGGCCGCTCCACGCACGCGCCTCCAGCCGCCGCCGTCGCGGCTCCCCCTCAGCCGCCGGGCCGCGCGCGCCTCTAGCTGCTGCTCCCTTCCAGACGCCGCCAGGCGTGTGAGTGTGCGTTCGGTTCGTATCAATTTGGTCTAGCCTATAAAGGTATTTGAATGTATACGGGGCATATAAAAGGCAGTATATGGACAGGTATTGAAGACAATGGCATATGTAGAGGTATGAAAAAGTTGCAGTGGCATATTTCCAACTTCGACTTTTGTAATGGCATTTTTCCAACTCATGAAAGTTATAGTGGCATAAATCCAATTAACCCTAGTTTTAAATGATGTTTTCCATTCATCTCCCAATTTCATACGAATTTGATGGTATCCACTATGCAAATCAACTTTGGAGAATATTGTAGAGCCACTCAATTCATCAAGCATATCATCTAGCCTAGGAATAAGATGATGATAACGAATAGTAATATTATTAATGCCTCTACAATTAACACACATACGTGATGTACCATCCTTTTTCGGCACTAGAATAATAGGAACAACACAAGGACTAAGGGATTCGCGTATATAACCTTTGTCGAGCAGCTCCTGTACTTGACGCATAATCTCCTTCGTCTCCTCCGGATTGGTATGGTATGGTGCACGGTTGGGTAATGATGCACCAGGAATTAAGTCAAATCTGATGCTCAATCCCTCGAATGGGAGGTAATCCCGGTGGCACATCTTGTGGAAAGATGTCAGCGAACTCCTGCAAAATGTTAGTGACAGCAGGAGGCAAAGAGGAAGGCACGTCCTCGAATGAAAATAATGCCTCTTTGCACACAAAAGCATAGCAAACAGATTTACTAAAATCTAGCTCATCAATATCAGATTTAGTGGCAAGTAAACATGCACTTTTCAATTTAATTTCAGAAGCAATACTAGATGGTTTACTATTAGGCTTCATTTGTTGCTCAAATTCTTTTGCCACAATCTGATTTTCACTCTTATTTTTCTCCTATTTTGCTTTATTAGCTCTATTAATATCATCTTTCAAAATGGACTCATGAGTCATAGGAAGCAAAGTAATATTTTTATCCTTATGAACAAGAGTATACTGATTGTTTCTACCATGGTGTACAGATTTTTTATCAAATTGCCATGGTCGACCAAGTAATAAGGAACATGCTTGCATAGGTACCACATCACAATCAATATAATCAGCATATGTAGAGATACTAAAATGCACACGAACAGTACGTGTTACCTTAACCTTGCCGCTGTTGTTGAACCATTGTATGTAGTAAGGATGTGGATGTGGTCTTGTGGTGAGAGATAGCTTCTCCACCATCTCCATGCTAGCCAAGTTGTTGCAGCTCCCTCCATCTATGATGACGCGCACAGAACGTTCCTTCACAACTCCCTTTGTATAGAACAAATTATGCCTCTGATTTTGCTCAGCTTGTGTAACCTGCACACTCAAAACACGTTGAGCAACTAAACATTCATACCTGTCAGCATCTTCAGAAGCCATGTATTGCGTCTCATGATCAGAATCATCTCCACCGTGTTCGTCACTTGTAATAAGGGCTAAACTCTCCTCATCATAGTCACTAGCAGACTCATACCCACCATCCTCAGTAGCAATCATCACACGCTGAGATTTTCATTCTCGCGCATAATGTCCTCTTCCCTTACAACGACGACAAATAATATCACTTGTGTGCCCTGTTGATGCCATGGACGAAGAAGAGCTCTGCGCAGGCCCGGCAGGTGCGCTCTTGGCAGATAGTGGTGGTTGTGCCTGCTTTCTTGTATCACGGCTGGAGGTAGCAGCTGATGGAGGTGCTGGTGCAGTGGAAGTAGAGGATGCACGCTGTGTCCATGATGAAAGTCGACCTGCAGAAAAGTTAGTTCGCGACAATGCTTGTTGATCCTGCACTTCACGTTCAGCTTTACAAGCAAGATGGAATAAATGAGTGATATTAGTATACTCCTTATACTCTAGAATGGTCTGAATCTCTCTATTTAATTCACCCATAAAACGTGCAAGCATAGCTTCATTCTCCTCAACAATACCACATCTAATCATGCCAGTTTGTAATTCTTGATAATATTCTTCTATAGAATTTTTTCCTTGTCTCAAACATTGCAATTTTTGAAGCAATTCACGTTGATAATATGGTAGAACCCAATGAGTACGCATAGCAGTTTTCAAAGCAGCACACGTAGCTGGAACAGGATATAATCTACAATGTTCAGACCACCAAACACATGCAAAGCTAGTGAAAGCACAAACAGCAGCAGGAACACGTCTCTCCTCAGGATATTGTAAACATGTAAATCGTTGTTCAGTTTCTAACTCCCAAGTAAGATATATATCAGGAACATATCTACCCTCAAACGGTGGAATATTCAATTTCAGTTTAGGAAGATGGTCATGATCTCGTACCTGAGGTGGTGGTGCAGGCCTACCGTTGCGAATATATACCTGAGGTCGACCTGCTGGTGGTGGTGCTGGTGGCTGCACGTAGTTCTGATTTTGATCAACCTCATCCTCGTAATAGTCCTCCACCTCTGAAGTAACAGTAGGAGCTACAGAAGCACCAACAACAGTAGCAGCGGCACCAGAATTTTGTCCTGGTTCAATTGGAACACGCTGTGCTCGCCCCTGTATCGCGGTGTAGAACTGGTTGTGGGAGACGTTTGAGTAATTCATCAAACTTGGCGTCCAACTTGGTGTCAATTGTCTTCTCAATGTCATCCATCCTCTCTAATGCCTTTCCAAAACTGGCCATCACGTCTTCCACCTGTTGACCCAACATTTGATGAAACTTATCATGAAGATCCTTGTTCGTCATGTTCTCCCAGTCAATCTCATCGGCTTGTGATCCTGGCATGGTTGGTGGCAATAGAAACACAAAATAATATGATTCTATAGACTAGTAGGAAGCGGTGGTGGTCGTGGTGTGTCACAAATCCTTCAAGCGAATCTCAAATTCTTACCAGTTCTTACCCAGCAGCAGGTGGTGATCGGCAATCGTTGTTGTCAAATCTCTCAAAGCTTGGATAGAGCGATTACCAGGGAGAATCAAACGCACGACATAGATGTATGTGGAGCTGGGAAGGCTTATAATATGGTAGCAAAAAGAGTCAGCAATAATCAATTCAGAGATGCAAAGTTGAATAAACGCTCAACGACAGTACTGTGCTGGTCCTAGGCTAGACCGTGCTAGAGACGCGAGCCTAGAACACTAACAAAATCACGGCGCTGCACATAAACAAGGGAGGAGCACCCTCTGAATTTTTTTCTCTTTTTTTTCACTTTTTTTTTGCATTTTTTTTCTCCGTAACAATTTTTTTTCGAAAAAGTCTACAAATGGTCTAGAAACTGCCTAGCCAGAATTTTCCAGACTTGGTTTTTTTTAAACTGGAGCTATTTTTCTACTGCGGGTAACCCGAAAGTTCGGGAGTCCTTCTCTATCACGACTCGGAGTTTGGCGTGATCTGGAAATCAAAAACAAAGCAACAAATACTGGACTCGGACTAGGACTGGTGGCGGAGATGAATCTGGTGGAACTCGGACTGATGGCGGATATATGTTGCAGGAGGACTCGGATTGGCGTGATGGAGGTGGATATGTGGTATATGGCTGCGGTGATGTCGATGATGGTAGATGGCAGCGGTGATGACGATGGTGGTATATGGCAGCGGTGATGACAATGGTGGTATATGGTAGCGGTGATGATGATGATGCGGCGGCGGCGTGACAACTTGTGAACAGAACTCGAAACTCTAAAGGACTAGACACTAAGATCAGCAACTAGACACGACGATGCAACCACAAATTCAACAACGCAAATACAGAAAAGATTATGCAGTGGCTCAGACTAGTTCGGATATGATGAACTAACCCTAATTTTTTTGTGTGGCTTTTTCGTGGACTATAGGTATGAAGAACAGACTCGATCTAAACTACGAAAAACTGTAAAATCTCACCGAGCAACCTGGAGCTCTGATACCACTTGATAGAGGCAAAGGTGTCCCGTCTTTTGATGAGATGATGGATATCGCTTTGGTGGAAGTCGATTTTGACGATCCGACTACGAACGTGCGAGGACGTTGCGCCTTAGCAATCGCTAAACCAACTCCGAGAGGTTATTGACCACGCGGGAGCATGATCAACCTGACCACGAGGGTCTGTTTCCTGCAGGCAAACGAAGAACAAGCAAGAAACTGAGATTGCAATCTGGATATTGCGAATATAAGATGAAAGCTTTATTGATCAAGGTGGGGTTCTGAGACGCCTTTGTCTGGTCGTTGAACACAAACGAAGTACGCGAAGTTGCAGCTATGGCGAACTTTTAATCTAAACAAAACCCAAAGTCTAAACGGTGCCCTAAGGGCTGTATATATGGAGGAAGAGGGGGTGAATTTTGTGGCCCTTGGTGGAGGGGTCCGAAACTAACCCTATCTCTTATTTCCCCACACATACTTACTCTAAAAATAGCCTATACTTATGTATTTCGAAATTACATGGGCCTGGCCCAATAATAAGGTGACGCAGCACCTAGAATAGCCTCTGGGCGAAATTTATGAAGTGGCATCTTGTATATTTCATCCAAGGCTTCATGCACTCATTATGGTGGCTTCAAAGTCCTGAAATCATCACTTGTAACTCCGTTCTTGTTCCCCTTGCGCATGCCATCATCTCCATGCTTGTTCTTGCTCCAATGTTCATCCTTCTCCAACCTAGGCCCTTCATTTGTAAGCAAAATAAATGTATCCAATTTAGGCAGCATCATATTCTCATGAACATTATAATCATTACCAAGAAACGAAAGTACCTGGTAATTTAGTTGGCGTGCGCGAGCTCTAGTAATTGGTCCAGTATGTATAGCAGCAGGGGCTGTGGGTGTAACAATGGTATTGATGTCCTCATCACTTTCCCTCGTTTAAACTTGATATTTTCTGCGCTTATCGCTTCAACTTGTCTATCTATATCTATACCTACTAATAAAAGAAATATGGCAAACCAACATGTGGTTAGATGGTTAGAGGGACTGTGGTATTCCCAGCCCACCAGAGTTCAAGTCCTGGTGCTCGCATTTATTTCTGGATTTATTTCAGAGACGTTCCCGTCGACGACAAAGGTGCCTATGGTGAGTGTATGCGCGTGTATATGAGCGCTTGTGTCTGTACTGATGTTCGAAAAAAATAGGTATTCTTAATCCGTCATGCTATTTTATAGAAAACATCTTGATGTTTCTGACATTAATCCCGCAGTACATATCAAATGTTTTTTAAAATACTCATATCTTCTAAACCGTAACTCCAAATTTAACATGTTATATATAAAATTTGATTAGAAAAATATGTAGAATCTGAATATGATGTTAATTTTCCTGTCAACCATTTAAAAAAAATAATATCTAGGGTGCAATCTTAATCAACAGTGCATTATCCGTCTTTCTTTCAAATTAGTACTGGTCCGGATTGTGGATGAACATCTCAGGAAAATCAGGATTGAAGACGAAATTGAAGATCACTTGCCCGTTTTTTAGTACGTATTAAATCTACATGCAAGCCATGTTTAAATACAAGACATGTGCAATCTTGAGCTTGCGCTTTTGTACGCAAAGACCATCTTTCTTTGGGCCATACCTACAAATACTCATATTATAAACCATCTTTTGTAAATAAAGAGTGTATGATATTTTTTTCTCCCATTGCAACGCACGGGCCCTTTTGCTAGTTACTCATAATATCGACAAAGATGTGCAAATCTCCTTGTCTTAATTAATGGTTTGTTGCAGATATGGATGTATTCTTGAGGAAATATGGCCATATTAGGGCATCTCCAATGCTAGACGCCTGGATATTAATGGTTTGTTGCAGATATGGATGTATTCATGAGGAAATATGAGCATATTAGGGCATCTCCAATGCTAGACGCCTGCATAGGCGCTTATGGAAGAATAAATAAATATTATAAAATTGAAAACACACCTAAGCACCTTACCTTTCAACGGAGGACGCTAATTTGCAGGCGCAAATCAAGCAACTGGATCCTTCGTGCGGGAACAAAACGAGCCAAGCGCTCGGCGCATGCTTTTGCATCAACGCTAGGTTTGACACCAGGATTTAACAGCACAACCACTAAACGGGCAGGAAATCAATCCTAGCGCCCACCTCTAGCGCCTAGCGTTGTAGATGCCCTTAGGGAAGTACTTAAAGACAAGATTAATCCTATATATCTAAGGATTTCGTTCTCATTATCGTATTTATCTCAACGTGTAAGAATGTCACATCATCATACAATTATGGATCAGATAAGGTCACCTTAACATGCTATCATGTATAAAAAAAGACCCACCACCTCATGCAACCATGCATAGAAAAAAATCATTCTATAATTCTACTTATATTCAATAAGTATTTTTACAACTATAGATAATCAAATATGATAAATCATATGTATTTTAAATTTGGTTTGACGTGTTATTAATAAATATTATATACCACACAATCAACTCGAATTGAAATATATTGCAACTGATTCCTGCAACAACGTGCAGGTTCATTAGTTTCATATAAAGTGGGTCGTCACAGGAGGCTTCACAAGTGAAGACAACCTACGGTACAACCGCAAGCAGTAGTACCCGTGGTCATATCGCACAGTTCTTACCCCCTCCCTCCCCCAACCCCTAATCCAGATGACTGCACTATACAAAGGAGACTCTTTAGAGAGCTTTGCCAATTCCATCATCTTGAAGACTTTTGGAAATAGATGGACATTTTATAAATTCATGAATATAATTAACCGTTTATGGACATTTTTCAGGTCTATGAACATTTTACAAATTCACGAACATTGTTTGAGATCCATGAATATTTTTTAAATTGTGTTATTTTATAAAAAAAGTATGGGTTCTTTAAATTCACAATAGTTTTTAAAGATCAGTCAATATTTTTAATTTAATGAACATTTCTAAATAAATAAACGTAGTTGATTTTTTTTGAATTAGTGCTGGAGCAGAGGGAAAAATTAAGTGAGCAAGCGGAGCGGGGAGCCGAACTTGTTCCATGTGAGCCTTATAACATCAATTTCATCGTTTCGGCATGGAATAGGAGCTCCTTAAAGGCTCGGACAACAAACACTTGAAAACACCGATGC
This sequence comes from Triticum timopheevii, assembly GCA_963921465.1. Taxonomy (NCBI): domain Eukaryota; kingdom Viridiplantae; phylum Streptophyta; class Magnoliopsida; order Poales; family Poaceae; genus Triticum; species Triticum timopheevii. The sequence goes on from OY997270.1 coordinate 209,981,463, forward strand.
CGAGACTTGTAAGGAAACCCCAACCATGGATGGAACAACTCCACTTTCCTATCACAATAAATAACATATTCAACAGCATCCCAATACGGAATATGAATATTGCCAAAATATAATTAAAATCGGAGCCAATGCATATATAAGAGCATCTATAGTCGAGCGCCCCAAACCCACCTCATACGCTCGGGCGGGCCGCCCGATCACTGACCAGTTACAAAATTTTGACCCAGACGGGCTCCTTAAACAGGCCTCAAACACCCGGACTGATCGGCACCCCTCATATCCAGCCCGAGCGGATATGGGGCACCCGGGCGCACCCGCCATGTCGAACCCGACAGCCCGCCCCCGCCGCGTATTGCACCAAATCCACCAAACCCTTCCTCTTCCTCCTGCCGTCCTCCAACCTTTCCCGCACCCGAGTCGTCGCCGTCCGCCACCCTTACTCCCCACCCTCACCACCAGTCCCAATTTGCCGTCGTAGATGTCGTCCAGCCCGTCCCCGACCGCCGCAACGGAGACGCGGTCCGCCTCGTTCGTCGGCGCCACTTCCTCGGCTCCGTCTTGCAAGGCGGAGAATGTCGCCGGAAGATGCGGCAACGCTGGCAGCGGGAGAGGGTGGTGGCAGCGGCATAGGAAGGTGCAGACATGGTCGAGCAGCTGTCTCCCCCGCCGCGCCCGGAACCCCACACCCCTTCCATCCCAACACCGACGTGGATTACGTCCAACTCTGTTGGGACAAAGGAGGATTCGACGGCCGACTGGTCCATTCCGAAGAGCTTTCCGCCCACGCATATGCCTACGGTGGACGTATGTGACTTGTCGCAGCTCGTTCAGGCGCGGATGTGCACGAGCACTGGTGGCGCCCGAGCTGCCCGCGACATGTTCGACAGAATGACAGAATAAGAGTAAGTACGTTTTGTTTGCTCCCGTCCGATCAAAGTTGCATACGACATGTTCAATGTTTTCCATAGATCACTAGCTCATTTCGCACATGATGAATGCTTGCAAACCATGATCATCTAGGAGGCGTTCTTGTCGAATGTGATAATTGACAATGAAGATCCGACCGAAATGGAGTACGAATTGGAGGGTACCACCACATTTGCAGTTGGGACAACATCTGATCCCAATCCAAGCAAGAAGAAGAAGAAGAAGAAGAGCAAGATGACGAAGGCAAGAGGTCGAGCATTCTTAAATTTGAGGACATCTTGTTGGTCACAACTTGGTTGGCCACAACAATGGGTTCAATATGTGGCACCGAGCAAAAGGGGAACAAGTATTGGGAGAAGATTTGAAAGGAGTATCACGAACAAAAAGAGTATGTGGAGCCGCATCCTATCGTGACCACCCGCAATGTGGCATCTCTCCCACATCGATGGAGATCATTCAAGGAGAAGTGAAAAAGTATGTCGGCTACTACTCACAAGTGACCAAACGCCCTCAAAGTGGGATGGGAGTGGCAACTCACGGAAGCTCAATTGCTTCATCAGGCCATCATTTGCATATGCTTCTTGTGTTTGCATTCTCGTGCTCATACATATGTTGTTTGCTAGACGATGGTGGCGGTCACTTTGTATCACGAGGTGGAGAAGAAGTCGTTTGCTTTTAGCCATTGTTGGATCATATTGAATGGCAAGCTGAAGTGGACACAACTTGTAGCCGATCTCAAGTCCGGCAAGAAGAGGAATGATGGCTCAGTCTCCCACAAATCAATTGGGTTGGACGATGAAGAGGACGATGTTGTCGTCCGAATGGAAGAGCCACCATGCCAAAGGATAACCGACAAGTCATGGGAAACAAGTGGGAGAAGGCACGGGCCTCCCATGACGCTGCGGCTACAAAAATGTCGTCCACATGGACGGGCATTTATTCGGTAAGGGAGAACAAGAGGAGAGGTACAAACTCGTGTTGGATGCGCAAAAGAAGAGGACGGAGAAACAACGGAAGAGGGCGAAGAAGAATCTGAAAATTGAAAGCGAGAAGATCAAGTTGGAGAAGCAAGAGGCGGCGATCAAACAGGAACTCAAGAAGGCCAAGGGCGTGTTTGGTTGCCAGCATATGGCCTAACTTGGCCCGCGCGGGAAGAAATTGATCCGTTTGGTTGCCTGCATTTACTATGCAGCCCGCATGGCACAAAACTTAAAGCACCTCCAGGCCAGGCCTAGGGGAAACACCCGAATCGGCAGTAGCTCGCGAGCCTGGCTCGGGCGACGCGCTTCTCTCCTTGTGCGATCAGGGAGATGGCGCGAGCTCGTCCGCGTCGCCGAAAAATCGGCGGGAGGATTTCGGCTCACCTCCCACCAAATCCGCCCCCATTTAGCCCCCTCCCTTACCACCCCAACTCCCGCCACCATTCTCCCTCCCTTCAAGCTTTCCTACTGACGCGCATCGGCACCGACAAGCAGGTAAGCGGCGCATCTTCATCGACCGGCGGTCCACAGTGTCGGCGGTCCTTGCTGGCGGTGATCTTCTGCGACTGTCATCTCCCCGGTCCTCGAGTTGTAGCTATGGCCTCTATGAGTTCAATCCCCCTTTCTCTCTATTCCTTCTAGCTAGATCTGAGCTACAACTAGGGTTTGATGTAGATGCATGGTTGATTAGTGCTCTGATCTGTGAGCTCATAGGGTTGATTGTTATGATGCGGTTGCAATTTGTGGTAGGGTTAGATGTTCAAGCATGTGGTAGGCTAGATTAGTAGTAGAGTTTGAAGTTGAACCTTGTGCTTGTGTTGATTCGTGCTTAGATCTGTGATTTTTAGCTATTGGTGGTCTATTTGTAGCATGTTGTTTGTTGTAGATGTATGTTCCTGCTCATAGATTGTCCGGAATGCTTAGTATGATAGCAATGAACCATGTGCTTAGTATGATAGTGATGAAGCATGTGCTTGGTATGAACCATGTACATGTATGCTCCTACTTTCCTGGATTGTCTGGTATGTTGTGTGCTATGCTTACTGTCAATGCGTGCTACGATTGTAGGACCTGGCCACGCAGACACAAGATCTTAGTCAGGCCCTTGTCCTGTCCGACAGCTAGTTTGCTTCATCGTTTGTCGAGGACTCGCAACCTATGTCCAAGATGGCACCTGATTTAGAGGTGTTCGCGTCTGATTCTGTCTATGTGCCAGTAGTGCTCGTTGAGCAAACTCTTCCTCCTCCTCCTGCTGCCGCTGCCCTCAAGGTAGCAACAACAAAGGCAAAGAAGGATGGTAGGTCGAACAACATGAAGTGGCATCCGTTCATGTCCACATTCGTGCTAAACAAGATGTGTGAGCTCATGTCTAGTGGAGTTAGGTTTGACAAGGGCTTCAAGGAGGTGCACTTGAACACCATTGCGAAGCAGGTGTTCAAGTTCTGTGGGCAGGAGGTGTCCCGCCAGGTGTACAACCACCTGAGGAAGTGGAGAGGTCGATGGATCCAAGTGTCCAAGCTGAGAGACCTTAGCGGCGCCTCATGGGATGAGAACACTTGCTCCATAGTTCTGGAGGCAGAGCACTATGCCGGCCATGTCATGGTTAGCTCACAACCCTCTTCCTTTTCATACTGTCCACCATTGCCTACTCCTAATCGCAACTAACAACACTTGTACTTCTTAGGACCACCCAATAGACGTTGAGTTCCTCAAAACACCCATACAGAACTACAGTCAGATGCAACACATCTTCTCCTTCGGGCTGGCAACTGGGAAGCATGCCATGGGCTCGAGGGAGCCTCTTGGTTCTCCCATGCCAGACTTCCCTAGGACCCCGGATGTCAAGGTCCTTGATGGCCCTGACAAGCCCTTCAAGAAGCCCTTCGACAAGCCATTTGACCCCGTCCATGATAGGAAGAGGAAGAGAGGAAGCCTGATGGAGGAGGAGATCGATGTCTTTTGCAGCATGACTGAGGCGGTGAAGGAGGTGGCAACAACCATCAGGGAGTGCAAGCCCCTCGACATCCACCCTGACCTGTATGGCATTGTGATGACCTAGGGTGGCTTCAGTGACAAGGCTCTTATGGCAGCTCTCAGCCACCTGCTTGACAACAAGGCTCACGGTGTTGGGTTTTGCCATGGCAGACGCTCACAGGGTGTTGTGGCTCAAGAGCTGGCTGGGCAAGCACTACTACTAGAGTAGTGTTGCCTGTGAGCGTGCATGATCCCCGACGGCGATGGCGATGGCGATGACGACGACGATGACGATGACGACGTACATTTTGTGTAGTTAGGTCTAGAAAACTATTTGATGGCCTGTATATTTTGGTGAGGTGGTACATACTAACCCCTCACGATGATGGTGAACTTGTGATGGTAGGATGACACCCTCTTTTGAATGTGGTGGTACGATAACACCATGGTAGTGCTAGGTAGAACTTGCTATGCCGTATCATCATGCATGCTTTACTTCTTCTCTTCTGCTCCATTGTTGTTTGTGTGCTACTTTGCTTGCTACTTGTGTGCTCCATTGATTTGCTGCTTCAACTCTTGATCTTGTGCATTGCTAGGGCAAGTGGTATGCCGTGTTCATCGGTAAGGCTCCAGGGGTTTACAGTTCATGGGAAGAAGCCAGTGCACAAGTGGCATCGTATAGCAACAGCGGCCATACAGGGTTCAAGACTAGGCAGGCAGCAGAACAAGCTTACTCCGACTGGGTGCGAAAGCACAGAGGCAGCAGTGTTGACAATGGAAAGGTTGGAGGTGTCAAAGAGGAAGGTGCTAAGGTGGATTGTCAGTTTGGGCTGAAGTTGAAGAACTTCATCATCTTCGCCCAGTTCATCGCCATTGTTGTGTTGTGGCGTTGGTGTGCTAGGTGTGATCATTGTGGGTAAGCTCACCAACTAGGGTACAAGGTAAGCACACCATGTACGCCGTATGCAACCAAACGCCATGTTCATGTACCGCTTGGGCCAATGCGGGAAACCAAACAAAATGCACTTGTGTATTACCTAATGCAGGGACCCTAGATGCAGGCAATCAAACAACTTGCAGATGACGCATTTGGGGCTGTTTGTGCTCAAACAAGCTGGGTTGAGAAGTGTATGCATTGCAGCTACTGTTCAAAACTTGAACCAAACACGCCTCAAGACATTTGGTGAGATTGAGCTTGAGAAGGAGAGATTGCGACTCGTACGGGACACGGAGGATGCGAAGATCATGTTGTTGGACGAAATCCTCTTGGATGAGCATGCAAAGAAGTGACGAACAAGAAGAAAGAGGTCAACGACTGTCGAGATACGAGGCGGCGAGGGCGGCAGCGGCAACGACAACGACAGCAGATAATGCGGCTAGGATGCAGGTGGAGAAGGCAGCCCGGATGCAGGCGGAACAGGATGAGCACGCATTCCGCCTGGAGCAGGACGCATTCCGCTCGGAGCAGGAGCCCGGCCAGTGATCCGAAGCCATTGGCCACGCTTGGACATTGATTTCAGTTTGACATGTCCGGTTTATTGAACTATAATTTGCTTTATTTTATTTCAAACTGCTGAATTAAGACAATTTGTATCGTATGATCGACGTGCATGGATTCCATGGTTGGAGGGGCGGATCAGCCTGCCCGAGATCCTCTGCATCGTTTCGGATCACCTGGGGCAGAAATCACTATAGGGCATCCTCGAAGTGGATCATTAAATCGCCATACGTCCGGACCACACTGTCAGGACACATGCAGTTTGCCGTTAAACACCATCCCACGCTGGTCCACTTGTCCGTTTTCTCGTAAACCGGAAGCAAAACAGGAGAAGTTTACACGAGTCTGGACCGCTGCATGTAGGACTCCAATATCCTGGCCCCACCCAAAACCTCATTTGGACCTCGCATCCTTATCTCTTTGCTCTTTCCTACATACTCGCTCCGTTTTTATTTACTCCGCATATTAGTTTTTGGTCAAAGTCAAACTTTGTAAACTTTAACAAAGTTTATAGACAAAAATAGTAACATATAAAATAACAAATCAATACAATTAGATTTATTATTGAGTATACTTTCATATCATATAGATGTTATTTTAAATGTTCATTCTTTTTCTATAAACTTGATCAAACTTTATGAAGTTTGACTTTAGTCAAATCTAATGCGCAGAGTAAATAAAAACGAAGGGAGTACACTTTCTTCCTCGTCGATGACGTCCCTCTACCACCTCGGCCGCCCGGCAGGCCCTTTCCGAACTCGTGTGACCTCTGCCGCTCTACCTGGTCGCCATGTCACTAGTCCACACCTCTTGCCCGTTCGCCACGCAATTACCATCCGTCCCTATGGATGTTACCACGCCCGACAAGTGTTTGGTGAAATGTTTGTGCTAATTTTTTGTCTTTTCTTTGAAGCAATGGATTCTGACATGAAGTACATTTACAAGCATTATGTTGAGTCGTTCAACGAGGAAGATTATGCTGATGAGCGTACCAAGCACACACACTTTGATTTGATTGGGCCGGCCCTTGTAAGCAGGTACAAGTTCGTCCTAGTTTTTGGGAAGCTTCGATCTTTTTTTTTTTGAGTTTTTATGAACGATTTTTGTTTTTGTTTTTTATTTTCCCCTTTTAAAATGTGTGACATATTTATAAATTTGTCTTTTTCCAAATTCGTAAACTATTCCCAAATTTATGAACTCTTTTAAAATTCATGAATATTTCTTGAAATTTCATTAACTATTTCAAATCCTTGAACTTTTTTCAATTTTTACTACTTTGTTTCAATTTTTATCAACATTTTGCAAATCTCTGATCTTTCTTTAGTTTTGCTATACTTTTTGTTGAACTTATTTAAATCAATAATGCTCCACCTACGAAATTGTTACGAATAACCTATATAACGTTCCTTCTAATCCTCTCCCCCCTGATTTCAACGGGGGTGGGTCCCTCCTTCCCTCCAATCTCCAATGAAAAAACGCCAACTGGGCAATCCCTTCGTAAACCTACGTAACTTTGCGTGGATGTAGCATTGCTCTATTTAAATTCATGAACCTTTTTAACAAAACCGAACTTTTCTCCAATTCGTGAACTTTTCAAACTCATAAACTTTTTTAAACTCACGAACTTTTCGGAATTTTCATGATTTTTTAAATCCATGAACTCTTTCAAACTCATGAATTTTATAAAATTTTGTGCTTATTTTCAAACTCACGAACTGTTTTCAAATTTTCTGTTTTTATTCAGATATACCTTTTCCCCTCAAAATTCAACGGTAAACAGTTAACAGTTGACCGCTCAACCGTGAATGAACAGCGAAGGAAGCGGCCAGCCCAGCGAGCGAACGAAGCGGCGACCGGAGAGCGAGCGAGCGTGTTGGGCTGGCCCAAGTGCGCGGCTGCGTGAGCGCCAGTTCTACAAAGGGGTGCCGAGGCGCGGTTTAGGAGGACACGTCAAACAGTACATAGCGTGCTTTCAGTTTTTCAGACGCTCGTGTATTATGATTTTGGAAGCATCTAGTTGGTTTTCTTACCTTTTTCGGTTTTCCATCTGGGTTTTTGTTTTCCATTTTAGTTTTTCTACTTTTTTTTCTCTTTTCTTCTGCTTTTAAAAATATTTTTGCATTCTTGGCATTTTTATTTAAATTCACGTTTTTTGTCAGATTAATGACTTTCTTAAATCGATGATCATTTTCAAATTCACAATTTTTTAAAATGGGTGTTTTTTTCAAATACCTGAACTTATTTTCAAATTTCATGAACTTTTTTTCCAAATAAGTTAACTCTCTTGAAATTCATGAATATGTTGTCAAATCGATGACCTTTTTCTAGTGTTTGATTTTTTTTTTCAAATTTGTGAACTGATTTTATAATTTTAGTGAAATATTTTTAAATTGTGAACTTTTTTGAATTTTATGAAACTTTTCAAATCCATGATTATTTTTTCAAATCAATGAAACTTTTCTGATGCATGAACGTTTTTCAAATTCGCGAACCTTTTTAAAATTGGTGATTTTTAAAATACATGAATAATTTTTCAAATCCATGAAAATTTTCTAATGCACGAACTTTTTTCAAATTCGTGAAATTTATCCAATCCAATAAATTTTTTTTAGATTCATGTTTTTTAAAAAAATTCTTATATTTTTTGAATTCTTGAATTTGTTCTAATGCAAAAACTTTTTTAGAATTCATGAAATAATTTTTCATTCACGATCATTTCCAAATTTATGTTTTTTGGAAAGTCAACAATCTCTGGGTCAAAGGGTCTATGGTCAAGGTCAAACAGACAACCGAGCGAAGCAACCAAGCATCGAGCGAACTGCATGTTGAGGGCGATCAGTCGATCGATCGCTTGCATTTGATGGGACGACCCAACATACCAGGCGCATGAGCACTGGCTAGCCTAGTGGCGCATAAGGCGTTGCATAGGACCTCTCTGCGTTGCTCGTGGTCAAAAGAAAATCTTTCATGTCAAAGGCACAATGATCCGAGGTAGGCTTGAAGGGCCAGAATCATCAAATTTACAGCTTTGTGGCCCAATCTTTGATATTATCGCAAGTTCTAGCAAGGAAAATATAGGAATTGTCTATTTAGCGCTTAAGACTAACAAATCTGTACCAAGCGCACACCATTCTTGTTTTGCTAGATTCTAAGTGAGCCGGCCCATGGTAGTCCTTTGCCTAGTTGGTTTTCGGAGCCTTCTAAAAGTTTCAGGATGATTTTATTATTTTGCTTTTTTGTTTGTCTTCGTATGTTTTAAAATCTCAACTTTTTAAACTCCCTGATCTTTTTAAAACTCATGCATTTTTTATTTTATTTTTTTAGTTCATGAAATTTTTCCAAACAAATAACTTTTGATATTGTGAACTATTCAAAAATTCATAAACATTTATTGAATTCTCAACTTTTTGTGTGTTTCCCTTTTTTAATATTTTATGAATATTTCTTCAAAAGAGTGTTTTAAAAAAATTAATGAACTTTTTTTCAAATTCATGAACTCTTTTTGAAATCATGAACTCATTTAAAATTCATATCATTTTCTTACATATTCATGAACTTCTCAAAGTATCGGACCATTTTAGAAATGTACAACCTTTTAATCTATAAAAAATAAAGGTTGGGTTTCCCCCTAAAATAGTAGAAACTTGTTTTTTACTAGCCATAGAGCAGGGTGAACGAGACAACGCGAAGCGCTAATTTGGGTCGCGGCCCGCTAAGATTGCGCATGACCTGGTGCGCTAATCGGTGCTTATGGTGCTGAATAGCAGGTCTCGCAAATATATTTTCTGGTTTGAAGCCCGACACAAATGATACTGTGAAGGCCTCATTCAGAAAATATATACGGAATCACTTTGGAATTCTGATGGCTCTAAAAGAACTTTCGATATACAGGAATGTTAGCACTTTTTTACTAAAAAAATCAATTGACTGATTTTCATTCGGCTTCAAGCCAAATTTTATGGCCTTTCAACTAAAGGCATAAATCTCAACACGCTTTCTGTTTCTTCATGGACAGTTGTCGCATGGTTGTATCATTTGTGGGTTATCGAGTTTTCGTTCTCGTTACACCGGCCCCGTTTGAGGTGTGTGACATGAATGTCTTCTTTTCAATTGTTTCCCTATTTTTCTATACTCTTAGTGGTTGTGTGTCCTAGTCTGGCTTCGTCGTCTTTGCCACTGAGAGGGGAGAAGAGATGTACTCGCGATGGATAGAAGCAGGAGATTCAGAGGAAGGGAATGACAAGGGGGTAGCTATCTGGCTCCACTCTGAAGATATCAACACTTGGGCATGATTCAGTTAACGTTGAGTATTCAAACTCAAACATCCACCCTCCATCTAACAGGTCACAACTTCCCATATCGCCTCGCACTAGCAGGAGCTCGTAGCCAACATTGATCTTTACTTGGAGGATTCGTGTCAAGGCTCGCGGGCTGTTTACTTTATGGCAAAACCCATTTGCTCCCCCTCTTTTCTTTTTTGTTCCTCTCTTTTTGTAATGGCTATAAAGCTTTGGGTTCTAGAATAAACCGGTATCATATTTCAACATGCACCTCTATTGATGGCAGAACCCTAGCATTTATCTCCACGAACTTTCATGTCTCCTGTGATGTCTTGAGTGCATGAGTTGATTAAGTTAGTTCAATCCTATTCATTGGTATTTCAGAGCCATCGGTTTTTGAAGGCATGGCAGATATAGAAGAGAATAAGGCCGAGTTTCACTCGGTAGAATCCCTTTTCCCATTCTACTCTACGACGGTGATGGGTTCCATAGGAGGCGTTGGCAGTAGTAGAAAGTTCGTGTGCAAGAAGCGGCTTGGGTAGTGGTTCATGAAGAAGCACGTTTTCAAGCCTGAGTTGCAGCCTTGTTGTGGTAAAATTTATTGTTGATATTTTTCTTTAATTTCACATTTTGCCAGTCTCATTACTTTGGTTGCAAAGTTCTCTGCTTTGCATAACCCCATACTAGCCATATGGTGGAGGCTACCAATTCCATTACTATTGCTGAGCTGGAAATGTAATCCTTGCAATTAGAAATTAAAACTCTACACCAGAACAAGGAAGAGGGCATAAGAGACTTCTTAGAGTTTAGTAAAACTATGAAAATAATTTTCTCTGAGGTGTGATACATCCATTTTGCATTACTATTTTTATCATTATAAATTATTGTTTATTATCAATCTTTGACACATTATAGCTTAATTCTAATAGATTTTTCCTCTCAATCTGCATGATTTCCCACAGGGAATTACAGAAAATCTCCAGAAAAGGGGCAAAATAAGGACCGGTGAAGATAAATATTTTCTGAAGACAAAAGATAGAGCAAAAAAGATAAATGTTATTTCTACGCGGGAAGAGAGCGAGGGGCATTTATTCCCACTTGTGAGGCTCACGCAGGTATGGCTGCATGGGGCCCACAGGTGGCCTCCTAGATGTCTCTAGTGCTCCATGGCCCTATTTAACCCTAAAACTTGCTCCATGATTTTACGGGATTTTCCGGCCGCCATATGCGAGGCGGAACAAAGGCATATCACTTTTCTACTCCCTGAGTGTTGTTTCTTCAGTATCCTTACCCTCTCAAAGGGAGAATTCGAAACCATCGACAACACCAACACTTCGTTTATCACGGGGATCATCATCATCACCAATACCATCATCACCATCATTAATCTCCAACCCTAGCTTTCAATCTATGAACTATTATTAGGCCTGTTTGGATGTGAAAGAGTATGGGCTTAGGAAAGTTGTGAAACCCCGTGATTGCTCCATGTTGCCTCATCCAACGGCTGCAACTTCGCGTTCCACCTCCGTTCATCATGTTGGGTTTGGAGCAGAGGACGTGATGGGGCTTAACAGTGTGTCACGAAGGAGGAGTAAGAAGCTTGCAGGCTCGGGCTCCTCAGAGGAGTTGGATGGCTGGCAAAGCTAGAGGGGAGGAGTGTGCAACTTGTAGTGTACGAGGAGTGGAGTCTGGGCACCCATGACAGCGCAAGAGTCATGGAGGGTAATGATGTCGGGGAGGTCGCAACTTGCATTTGAAGACCAGGTCGCTCTGAAAAGTGGACGGTGGAGTTTGGTAGCGCTTGGGTAGGGGAATATTGCCGGAGAGTGAGGACGTGTTGGGCGCTGTCAAGAGGTCACTTAGTAGTGTCATTTTTTTTATAAGAATGCCCAACTCTGCCTCATTCGATTTCCTGGAGGCAGGTTTGTGTAGCTTCTCATTTTCGCACTATGGGGGTCGGCCACTCCATGAAGTCGGCTCCATGGAGTTTGATAGGTCAAATCAGCTCTGCCTGTGAAGTCAATGGAGACTAGAGCCGGAGAGCTCCCGAACATTCCTTAAATCAAGAAAAATGCCGTGAGGACTGCTTCTAGCTACTCTTCTGTATGATCTTCGAACGCCTAATCCTTTAGTTTTAGTTCCTCTTTTGGCTACTCCAAAACTATCCAGTTCCTATGATTTCTTCAATTCCGCTGTTTTATATTCCGTTGGTGTAAATGGGCCCTCAGAGTTAGGATGTAAGTGGTCTATCCAGTGGGTAATGCGGCAATGACTGCTTCAGCCGCATGCAAGTTATGCAGGATTCTATGGTAACTACTTATGATGCGTTTGGTAGGCTACATAAAGCACAACCAGACCCGCGCAGTATGAAATGAGTTGTTTGGTTTCCAAGGTCGCATGAAAATGTTGTCTTGCACAAACCTTAAAGCACCTCCAGGTCTGGCTCGAGGGGAATGGCTGAATCGGCCGTTTTTTTCACAGCCGCGCCCAAGCGATGCAACTTGAGGCATGTGGGGTGGCGGAGGCTGCAAGCAAGGAGGAAGTTTCAAGACGCCGCGTTGTTTCCCGAAGCGCCAACATAATTACCGTCACCTTCCTCCCCCCTCTTGTCAGTCTCCCCACTCTCACACCAGCGACGACGAACATTGGAGCGACTAACTGCAAGGCGAGCACTACCGTCGATCACTGGCTTCACCACCGCATCGACATGAGTTCGGCAATGGAGGTAAGCCCTTTGTCCCCTCTTCCGATTTCGAGATTTGATTAACGCTTTCGATTTGATTTCCGCATTTGATTCAAGCATTAGGGATCGGGTTGAACGTGGGGGTTTGAAAGGGGATCGTCCACCACATTATGGATTTAGGCAGTACTGATGGATTTTAGGGTTCATACGGGGATTTTGAGTGCAAGGGGGTTGGGGATGGGGTAAATCAACCTTACAAGCCCCTATACATCCTAGTCGTGGCGACCCAAGAAATGCTTGGAGCGGTGGGGAGCCATAGCCTTGTTGTCGTCCACCTCCAGCTCGACCAGATTTACCATCATTTCCCCTCATTGTCTTCATCCAGAACGATGGGCCTTTCACGGTCGCCTGGTGTCGGCTGATACTTCTCCATCATATCTAGTTTTCCAAACTCTTTTGCCCTTGTTTTGGACTCTAATTTGCATGATTTGAATGGAACTAACCCGGATTGATGTTGTTTTCAGCAGAATTGCCATGTTGTTATTTTTGTGCAGAAATAGAAGTTCTCGGAATGACATCAAACTTCACGGAGATCAGTTTTGGAATAAATAAAAAATACTAGTGAACAAATCAACCGAAGGGGGCCCACACCCTGTCCACAAGGGTGGAGGGCCCAACCACCCCCCTAGGGCGCGCCCCTGTCCTTGTGGGCCCCCTGGACCTCCACCGACCTCAACTCCAACTCCATTATTCATGTTCGGGGAGAAAAAAATCAGAGAGAAGGATTCATCGCGTTTTACGATATGGAGCTGCCACCAAGCCATGTTCTTCCTCGGGAGGGCAAATCTAGAGTCCGTCTTGGGCTCCGGAGAGGGGAAATCGTCGTCATCATCATCATCAAGCATCCTCCATCACCAATTTCATGATGCTCATCGCCATGCGTGAGTAATCCTATCGTAGGCTTGCTGGACGGTGATGGCTTGGATGAGATTTACCATGTAATTGAGTTAGTTTTGTTAGGGTTTGATCCCTAGTATCCACTATGTTCTAAGATTGATGTTGCTATGACTTTGTTATGCTTAATGCTTGTCACTAGGGCCTGAGTGCCATGATTTCAGATCTGAACCCTTTATGTTTTCATGAATATATTTATGTTCTTGATCCTATCTTGCAAGTTGTAGTCACCTACTACGTGTTATGATCCGGCAACCCCGGAGTGACAATAGTCGAGACACATCCCGGTGATGACCGTAGTTTGAGGAGTTCATGTATTCACTAAGTGCTAATGCTTTGGTCCGGTACTCTATTAAAAGGAGGCCTTAATATCCCTTAGTTTCCAATAGGACCCTGCTGCCACAGGAGGGTAGGACAAAAGATGTCATGCAAGTTCTTTTCCATAAGCACATATGACTATATTCGGAATACATGCCTACATTATATTGATGAATTGGAGCTAGTTCTGTGTCACCCTATGTTATAACTGTTGCATGATGAATGCCATCCGACATAATTATCCATCATTGATCCATTGCCTATGAGTTCATTTCATATTGATCTTTGCTCTGTTACTTTTCTGTTGCCACTGTCACAATTACTACAAAACTGCTATTGTTACCTTTGCCACTATTACCGTTACTTCCATAGTACTTTGCTACTAAATACTTTGCTGCAGATATTAAGTCTTCGAGGTGTGGTTGAATTGACAACTTAGCTGCTAGTACTTGAGAATATTGTTTGGCTCCCTAGTGTCGAATCAATTAGTTTGGGTTGAATACTCTACCCTCGAAAACTGTTGCGATCCCCTATACTTGTGGGTTATCAAGACCTTTTTGTGGCGCCATTGCCGGGGAGCATAGCTCTATTCTATGAGTCACTTGGGATTTATATGTGTTGATCACTATGAGGAATTTGAAAGATCGAAGAACTAAGATTTTTCCCTCAATTACGGGGGAGGTAATGAACTGCCATCTAGCTTTGCACTTGATTCTCCTTCTGTTTTGAGTAAATTTGCGATGCCCACACCTTCTATTGATTCTGATATGTCGCATGTTATTGATGATGCCACTTCTGTTATGCATGGTGCTTATGATGAAACTACTTCTCTGCTTGATAATACTGTGCCACTAGGTGAATTTCTTGATGAACAACTTGCTAGGGTTATAGAGAATGAAATTACTGAAATTGATGATATTATTGAAACTGAAGATTATGATTCCCCCCCAGATATGAATTGCTTGTTGTACCTGAGGTTATATTATGGATGAAGAGATTGCTAGAGACTTTCTTGCTTGTAATAATAGAATGATCTTAAGAAACTGTTAGCTAAGTTGAAAGAAAAGTCTTTGAATGCTAGAATGCAATATGACCCTATGTTTGCTAATTCACCTATCTTTGTTACTGATAAGGATTATGAATTCTCTTTTGACCCTGAGTTAATTACTTTGGTTGAATCTGATCCTTTCTATGGTTATGAAGCTGAAACTGTTGTGGCACATCTTACTAAATTGAATGATATAGCCACCCTATTTGCTCATGAGGAAAAAATTTGCTGTTACTATATTCTCAAATTGTTTCCTTTCTCATTAAAGGGTGATGCTAAGTTATGGTTTAATTCTCTTGCTCCTAGTTGTGTGCGTAGTTCCCAGGATATGATTTACTACTTCTCTCAAAAATACTTTCCTGCTCATAAGAAACAAGCTGCCCTAAGGGAAATATTTAACTTTGTGCAAATTGAAGAAGAGAGTCTCCCACAAGCTTGGGGGAGGCTTCTCCAATTACTTAATACTTTGCCTGATCATCCTCTTAAGAAAAATGAAATACTTGATATCTTTTATAATGGACTAACTGATGTTTCCAGAGACTACCTGGATAGTTGTGCTGGTTGTGTTTTCAGGGAACGAACTGTTGAGCAAGCTGAATTGCTATTGAATAATATATTCAGTAATGATAATGATTGGACACTTGAACCAACTCTGAAGCCAACTCCAAAGAAAAGGGGTATTCTATTTCTCAGTCCTGAAGATATGCAAGAGGCAATTAAATCTATGAAAGAAAAAGGTATTAAAGCTGAAGATGTTAAGAATCTACCGCCTATTGAAGAAATACATGGTCTTGATAACCCGACACAGATAGTAGAGGTAAACTATCTCCATATATTTTATGAAGGTGATATTCCTCATAATAAGTCTGCTAGTCAATGCTTGGATGAGTTTGAAATTTTGTTGTTAAACAAGAAAACTTCAATGCTTATGTTAGTAAACAATTGAAGCGTAATGCTTACATGCTTGATCACTTGAGTGATTATATGAGTAGAACTTTTAATGATCTTAAGCTTATTAGTAAACATGCTTCCATGGTTACAACTCAAGTAGAACAAGTACTTAAGGCACAAGATGATTTTCTTAATGAGTTGAATAATAAGAATACTAATATGCTATTAGGATTATGACTAGAGGTGGTAAAATGACTCGGGAACCTTTGTATCTCGAGGGTCATCCAAAGAGAGTTCAACAAGATTCTCAGAGAATTAATAATGATGCACCTAGTCCTAGTAACAAAAAGAAAAAGAATACTGATAGGACTTTGCATGCCTCTAGTGAACCTGTTATAGATACACCTAAGAATCTGAATGATATTTCTATTTCTGATGCAGTGACACAATCTAGTGATGAACATGAACCTAGTGATAATGTTAATAATGATGTTCATGTCGATGCTCAACCTAGTAATGATAATGATGTAGAGACTGAACCTGCTGTTGATCTTGATAACCCACAATCAAAGAATCAACATTATAATAAGAAGACTTTGTTGCTAGGAAACATGGTAAAGAAAGAGAATCATGGGTTCAGAAACCCATGCCCTTTCCTCCTAAGCCATCCAAGAAAAATGATGATGAGGATTTTGAGCGCTTTGCTGAAATGATTAGACCTATTTTTTGCGTATGCGTTTGACGGATATGCTTAAGATGCCTCCTTATGCTAAGTATATGAAAGACATTGTTACTAATAAAAGAAAGATACCGGGAGCTGAAATTTCCATCATGCTCGCCAATTATACTTTGAAGGGTGGAATACCAAAGAAACTTGGAGATCCAGGAGTACCAACTATACCATGCTCCATTAAAAGAAACTATGTTAAAACAACTTTATGTGATCTTGGAGCCGATGTCAGTGTTATGCCTTTTTATTTATATCGTAGACTTGAATAATTTGACACCTACTAAAATTTCTTTGCAAATGGCTGATAAATCAACTGCTATGCCCATCGGTATTTGTGAGGATGTGCATGTTGTGGTTGCAAACATTACTATCTTAACGGACTTTGTTATTCTTGATATTCCCGAGGACGACAGTATGTCAATCATCCTTGTTAGACCCTTGTTGAATACTGCAGGGGCTGTTATTGATTGCAACAAAGGAAATGTCACTTTTCATGTTAATGGTAGTGAGCATATGGTACACTTTCCAAAGAAACAACCTCAAGTTCATAGTATCAATTCTATTGGAAATTTTTCAACTATATTGCAGGTTTTGAATTACCTCTTCCTACTGTCAAAAAGAAATATGATATTCTTATTATTGGGGACATGCATATCCCCGTTGAGTTAACCTACTGTTATTCGAATATTCTCAGGTTTCATGTCATTCGGAAGAAGTTTGTTAATAAGACTTGATCAACCTTGTTAATGGATTCCTTTTGATGAGCATGAGATGGATGAATTTAGAAAGCACAACCTTCTGTACCCACTTTTTACTTTCTGTTATTTAGAATAAATAAAGCAAAAACAATATTTTTTGTTTGTTTTCTGAATTATCCATGCAATAAAAAATGTCCCAAAAATAAAAGTTCTCCAAATGCCCTGAAAATTTAGTATGATTTTTATAGAATATTTGAGAATTTCTGGCACTGAACACACACTAGGGGGCCTCACCAGTGGGCCACAAGGGTGGAGGGCATGCCCTCCTACCTTCCCATAGATCAAACTCGTGTTCTTGCTCACTTTGCTGCCATTTTCGATCTCCTTGCTCAAAGCTCCATTCACAAAACTGCTTTGGGGATTGTTCTTCGGTATGTGACTCCTCCAATGGTCCAGTTAGTTTTTGTTCTACTGCTTTATTTATTACAAATTTTTTCTTCTGTGGTGATCTTGTTCTTGAGCTTGCATGTCGAATTTATATGGTCCAAAGTAGTTTTGATGCATGATATAGCCTCTAGACACTTGTAGGAGTAGTTGCTATCAATTTTGTTGAGTTTGGTTCACTTTTATTTTGAGTCACTAAAAATTTCAGAAATTTTGTAGAGGAAGAAAAATGTCTAGGAGAATGTACCAAGGTGGTTCTTCAAGGAAGCAAGCACCGAGGCTGGCGATATGTGAGTCGGACCTTGAACCACCAAGGGAAGCTCAAATGCGGCCTTGTGAATGGCCGTCGGATGAATTTATGGTTTGTGTAGGTTTCATGGATGAGTTCTATGCATATGTACAAAATGCCGGCCTTGAGGACTTCTTATCAGACAAGTGCCAACAATACTATCACCTCACCAATTCCTTTGTGCGGAGGTTTGAGTTTTCATCTAATCGCAATGCTCATATTGTCCTGTTTGATCTCTATGATAAATCGTATACCATGGACCTAGAAGGTTTTTGTGATGCATGCAAAATTCCACAATGGGGTATTCTTAGTGAGCCTCACAAATCTGAATACAATGACTTCCTTGCTAGCATCACTATGGGAGAAACTAGAAATATCACACAAGCCACCATAGGGAGCATTCACTTTCCTACCATACATTATTTTGCTCTTTTTTATAGGAAGATGCATTAACAGTAAGCATGAACATTGCCACCTTTGTGTTCCAGATCGTAGTTTCCTCAAGTGTGCGGTCTTAGGGGATAAGCGATATAACTTGGGGGCCATTGTTGCAAGGAGGTTACATCTTAATGCTAAAGAAGGAGATTTATTTGGTGGTATTTATGCAACTCGTTTAGCTAATTATCTTGGTGTACCTATTAGAGGGAATGATGTAGAGTTGCCGCCTACTTTTCTTGATTATAATGCTATGGTACGATACCAGTTTCTTGAGAGGAATGAACAGTTCCTCCAGTACCGATTAATCTTTGACAAACGGCGTGCCGTCCATATTACCCTTCCTCCTCCTGCTGTCTTTAACTTTCAGGTAAAAGGGAGATTTTCTATAACTAGAGAGGAGGCAAACGAGTATGAGAGAATAGCGGAGGCTGCTCGCCTCCAGGAGGCAGCTCGCCAAGCGGTAGCTGCCGCAGCTCAATACGACCCCAACTATGGTTTCGGATATCATCCGGGCTAGTGGTGGCCTTAGACCAACTTAGGCCAAAAGTCTAAGCTTGGGGGAGTACGTATTTCTCACCGACATTACATTCATGTTCACACACTCATTTCAGTTGTCGGTGTTCTTACTTTTTCATTGCATTATCCATTTTAGTTTATTTCTTTTTCCCGCTTTCTTCTTGTGTGTTTGAAAAACCTTAAGAAAATCCAAAAAAATTAGTTGTAGCTTAGTTTACTTTCCATGTTCACTTAGGAGTAGTATTAAAAGAAAACCCAAAAAGATTTATCATTCTTCTTTAGCTTGTTGGGAGCTTTCCCGTGTAAATAATTTTTCTCGTTCTTGTTTTGCCTTTCTTTAGAAAAACAAAAACTCCAAAAACATTTCAGTGTGTTTCTTTGAAATTCTTTTCTTTTCTTTGGGGCAAGAGGAGAAGACCACGATGAAAATGTTGAGTGGCCCTCATATGCATTATTGTTGATCTAACAAAGAGCCCATATTACCTTGTCTTCCCCTTTGAATAAATGTTGCAGATTCCAGCTTAGTCCAATGCACGTGCACTATTATTATATCCACACCGTTCGGTCGTGCAAGTGAAAGGCAATAATGACGATATATGATGAAATGATTGAGATGAGGGAAAGCTGGTATGAACTCGACCGATCTTGTTTTTGTAAATATGGTTAGTTCATCATTCCTGATTCAGCCATTTATGAATGAAACATGTTTGCAATGACAATTAGAGATTATAGTTACTCATGTCATGCTTAATTAGCTAGGAGTTTTTAATGGTTCACCTGGCGTGACAACATGCAAATTAAAATGGTTGTGATGTGGTATAATAGGATGTTATCCTCCTTTGAAAGATTCGAGTGGCTTGACTTGGCACATGTTCACGCATGTAGTTGAAACAAAATCAACATAGCCTCCACGATATTTATATTCGTGGTGATTTATATCCTACTCATGCTTGCACTCAATGTTGGTTAATCTCAATGCATGTTTATGACTATTGTCGCTCTCTAGTTGGTCACTCCCCAGTCTCTTGCCATCCTTCACTTGTACCAAGCGGGAATACCGCTTGTGCATCCACTTCCATAAACCCAAAGTTGTTCCATATGAGTCCACCATACCTACCTACATGCGGTATTTATTTGCCGTTCCAAGTAAATTTTCATGTGCCAAACTCTAAACCTTCAAATAATAATCTGTTTTGTATGCTCGAATCGCTCATCTAGCAACTAGGGCTGTCAATATCTTCCATGCTAGGTGGGTTATTCTCACGATGAGTGGACTCCACTCATCATTCATGATAAAATGGCAGGTAACTGGGATGCCCAGTCCCATGCTCAAATCAAATCAAAATATAATTGCAAACAAAACTCCCCCAGGATTTTTGTTAGTTGGACAGTACCCGTTGTTTCGGACCAGCCGTGGAGTGTGCTTGCTGGTGCTGGGGGAGTATAAACTTTACCATTCTGTTTGGGAACCGCCTATAATGTATGTAGCATGGAAGATACCGAGATCTCTTGGTTGTTATGTTGACAATGAAAGCATACTGCTCAAAATATTATTTATCTCTATTTCAAAAACTCGAGCTCTGGCACCTCTGCAAATCCCTGGTTCCCTCTGCGGAGGGCCTATCTATTTACTTTTATTGCTGAGTCATCATCCTCTCATAAAAAGCACCAGTTAGAGATCACCACTGTCATTTGTAGGCATTGTTATTAATTTATATTGAGTATGACCGTGAATGGATCTCTTTTACCATGAATTACAATGTCTAGTCAGTCCTTGATCTTCAGGGGTGCTTTACATTTATGTTTTGCGCTCTCAGAAAGGGCTAGCGAGATACCATCTTGTTATATCATATTATGATTGTTTTGAGGAAGTGTTGTCATCTGAGATTTATTATTATTGCTCGCTACTTGATTATGCCATTGATATGAGTAAATGTGAGACCTAAATGTTATGGTGAATATGGTTAGTTCATAGTCTTTGCTGAAACTTGAATATTGGCTTTACATATTTGCAACAACGAGATCAAGCAGAGTTTGTAAAAGTTTTTCTTTACAACTTTCAGTTTGTCAACTGAATTGCTTGAGGACAAGCAATGGGTTAAGCTTGGGGGAGTTGATTCGTCTCCATCGTATCAAGTTTTCCAAACTCTTTTGCCCTTGTTTTGTACTCTAATTTGCATGATTTGAATGGAACTAACCCGGACTGATGCTGTTTTCAGCAGAATTGCCATGGTGTTATTTTGGTGCAGAAATAAAAGTTCTCGAAATGACCTGAAACTTCACGGATATCAGTTTTGAAATAAATAAAAAATATTGGCAAAAGAATCAACCGAAGGGAGCCCACACCCTATCCACAAGGGTGGAGGGCGCGACCACCCCTGGGCGCGCCCCCTGTCCTTGTGGGCCCCCTGGACCTCCACCGACCTCAACTCCAACTCCATATATGTGACGCCCGGGTAATTAAGCTACAGTAATCCCACGCTAATGGTGCCACGTTGCCTCAGTTACTGTTGCTAATCTATCGTTAGATCAAAACCGGTCAAAATTCAAATTCAAATTTTGGTAAATAATAAAAGTTTTCAAACATTAAAATAAAAATGTTCGATTTGTACTAAATATTACATAGATAATTATGGTGTAGAAGAGACAGTTTTATAAAATGCATAAATATTTTAAATTGAATTAAACAGAAGAGAAAATAAATAAAAGAAAGAAAATACAAAAACAAAAACAAAAGGAAAGAAAGAGAAAAGGCCCCCTCCCCCCCACTGGGCCACGACCCAGTAGGCCACCAGGCCGGCCCATCAGCCGCGCCCATATTCCCCACTACCCCTAACCCTAACCCCCACCGACACCCCACTCCCCCTCCCACGTCGCCACCTTCCCCTCCTCCCGATCCAGATTGGATCGGGATCGACCCCAGCACCACGGACCGCCGCCTCCGCCCCGCAGGTCCTCCTGCCGTCCTCGTGTCGTCGCCTCGCCACCGGAGATGGAAGGATCCTCAAGGCCCCATTAAGGATCTGGCCTACCTCGCCTCCTCCTTGCCATGGCCGGCCCCGAGCGCCGTGCCTGTAGCAGCACCGCCGTCGCGGCCACCTCGTCGCCAGACCTCCTCGACGGACTGCACACGTCCTCGTCCTCCTCCCCAGCTTGCATCATCGAGCCTCGCCGCCCCAGATCCTCTGCAACGGGGGTGAGCAACGAATCCCCCTTCCTCTCTATGTCCCCTTCCCACTGCAACGTCGCAACACCGCTCGTTCCCATATCGGTCACCGCGACCCCGTGCACGCACCCCCGCGTCACCCCTGGCTGGGGCTCACCGCACCCACAGCTGAGTTCGCTCGCGCCCTGCCTGGACCGTGGCCACCCAGGGCCGCGCCCCGCCTCCTCACCCCTGCCTCTTTCCCCCGCGCAGCTCGTCGCTCCCGTCCGTAGCGTTGCCGCGCTTGGAGCTCTGCTCCCACGCCCACGCGCGCCCGCTACACTCTGCCGGCCACCGCCAGCATCCTCCATGGTCTCGACCGTCCTTGCTTCGTCTCCACGCCCCGTTGCGCCCTCCGCCGCTCGGCCTCTGCCCACGGTGCCGCCGCACCGTCCGGGTCCGGCACCCACAGCCGGCGCCCATCGCCGCGGCCTCAACCTCCTGGGCGGGCTCCCCCGACGCCATGCGCACTTTGGGAATTCTATCGCAAGCAAACAATAACATACATAAGCAACAATCAAAGATGCACAAGTAGAACTCCAAATAAAAGAGTTTGACCAGAGAGTTCAACTTAAGAACTCCGGTTTGCAAAAAGAATCAAATCAAACGAAGCAACGAAACTCAAACGGCAAAAGAAATAACTTCATTTTGCTATTCTGGATCTAAGTCAAATTTTACAGAAGAAAAATCTTGTTTGAGTTGATTATTCGGAAAGAGGGTTTCGAGATGAAACTCCAGGCGCTTGAATCGCCTGATTCCGATAAACGAGCGAAAAGATAAACAGATTTGAAAATCGGATCAGAAATCGCGATCAGAATAATCGCGGAATAAATCCGATAAAAAGAAAAATGACGAACAGCTAAACGAACGAACGTTCGTTAGCAAAAACTAAACAGTGAACACGTTCGTTAAAACAAACGGACGTTCGCTAAGTAAATAAACCGAAAAAAAACCGATCTAGAAAAAAGAATGATCTAGGGTTTTCAAAAAAAAACCGAAGTGTTTATTTAAAAAAAAACGTCAGCGGGGTCGGGTACCTCCGGCGAGGCTCGTCCAGTGGGGCGGCGGCTCCGGCGGGGCTCGGCGACGGGCGGCGGGGCTCGGGGTGGCTGCGGGGTGGCGGCCGGAGGCGGCAGCGGCGCGAGGGCGACGGCGGCGGCTCGGGCGGCGGCGGATCGGGGCTCGGCGGGCTCCGACGGCGGCGCGGGTGGCGGGTGGTGGCGGGTGGTGGTGTGGCGGCGGGGGCGGCGGCTTAAATAGGAGGGCGGGGCGGTCGGCTTGGGGAAGGGGGCGCCCGTGGGTGGAGTCCGGCTCGGACTCGCCCTCGGCGTCCGTGCCAAGCACGGCGGCGGCACGGGGAAGGCGGCGGTGCAGGGCTGGGCCGGCCTGCTCGGCTGGGCCTTCGGCCCGGTCGGGCGCGACGTTTTTTTTTTAACATTCTGCCGAAAGAAAAATTCCTAGAAAAATAAGTAAAAATCTAAAAATTCCAAAACAAGTTTTCTTCGTCTAAATAAAATATTTAGAACAAGATGAACTTTTCTTGGCCCCTAAAATGCAATTTCAAAACATGCAACATTTTTCTAGGGCAAATAAAATCCCGAATAAACTCAAATAAAATCCAAAAATGATTTTAACATTTTTCCTCCGATATTTCAATTATTTTGGAGAAGTCATATTATCTCCCCTCATTTATTATTTTTGAATGAAATATTTTCCGGAAAGAAAATAATTAAAACCAAATCCTCGTCTTCACTATTTGATAAAAATTTCAAATATGAAAATTAGAAAATCCCCAACTCTCTCCGAAGGTCCTTGAGTTGCTTAGGATTTCGAGGATTGCAAACGAAAAGCAATAAAATATGATATGCATGTATGATCTATGTATAACATGCCAAATTGGAAATTTGGGATGTTACAATATTCTTATTGTTGGGGATTTTCATATCCCCGTTGAGGTAACTTAATGTTATTCAAAATTTCTCCAGTTTCGTGTTATTCAGAATGAGTTTGTTAACAAGACTTGATCAACCTTGTTAGTGGATTCATTTCGATGATCATGAGATGGTTGAAACTAGAAGGCACAACCTTTTGTACCCTCTTTTTAATTTCTGTTATTTAGAATAAATAAAGCAAAAATAGTATTATCCTTCTGTTTTCTGAATTATCCGTGCATTAAAAAAATATCCTGAAAATAAAAGTGCTCCAAATGCCCTGCAAATTTAGTATGATTTTTTATGCAATATTTGAGGATTTTAGGCACTGAAATCACTGCAGGAGGGGCAAGCACCAGGCCACCAGAGTGGAGGGCGCGCCCACCCCACCTGGGCGCGCCCCCTGTCTCGTGGGCCCCTGGTGGCCCCCCTCCACTTATGCCAGCACCCACACACTTCATCTTCTACCCAAAAAAAATCCCCATCCAGCTCAAGCACGAGTTCTAGCTCATTTTGCTGCGATTTTCGATCTCCTTGCTCAAAGCTCCATTCACAAAACTGCTTTGGGAGGTTGTTGCTTGGTATGTGACTCCTCCATTGGTCCAATTAGTTTTTGTTCTAGTGCTTTATTCATTGCAAATTTTTGCTGCATAGGTGACCATGTTCTTGAGCTTGCATGTTAAATTTATGAGGTCCCAAGCAATTCTAATGCATGATATAGGCTCTAGGTACTTGTAGGAGTAGTTGCTACCAATCTTGTTTAGTTTTATTCACTTTTATTTTGAAGTTACTAAAATTTTAGAAATTTTTCAGAAAAAGAATTATGTCTAGGAGATGTACCAAGGTGGTTCCTCGGTAAATAAAGGACCCAGAATTGCTATACGTGAGCAAGATGTTGAATTACCAAGGGAGGCGGATGTACGAGCTTGTGAGTGGCCATCCGATGCTTTTATGGTCGAAGCAGGCTTCAAAGAGGAATTTGACGCGTATGTGCATAATGCTGAGCTGGAGGACTTCTTACAAGATAAGTGTCCTCAGTACTATCAATTGACTGATTCCTTTGTGCGGGGGTTCAAATATAATTGTACGCGTAATTCTCCTAGTGTCCTATTTGATATTTATGATACATCTTATATCATGGACTTAGAGGATTTTACAACTGCCTGGGGTAATATTAATGATCCTCACAAATCTGAATTTAGAGATTTCCTTGCTAGTATTACTATAGGAGAATCTAGGGACATAACACAAGCTACCATAGTGAGCATTCATTTTCCTGCTATACATTATTTTGCTCTCTTCATTGGTAGATGCATTAATGGTAAAGATGAAGCATGTCACATGTGTGTCCCTGATTTGTGTGTCCTCAACAGTGCTGTGTTAGGATATAAAGGTTATAACTTGGGGGCGATAGTTGCACGTAGGTTGCAGAATAATAGTAGAAAGGGAGATTTATTTGGAGGAATTTATGCAACCCGTGTGGCTAATTATCTTGGTATAGCCCCACGAGAGGGAGATATGTTGATACCTCCTGTTTATTTGGATTATGAAGCTATGGTCAATCATCAATTTCTAAGGAGGAATGAACAATTCCTCCAATATCGACTAATCTATAGCAGACGCAACGTCGTCCATGTTACTCTTCCTGCTCTCCACCTTTTTGATTATCAGGCAAAAGGAAGATATGTTGTCACCAAGGAGGAAGCAGCTGAACACGAGGGGAGAGCGGAGGCAGCTCGCCAACATGCCGCAGCTCAGGAGGCAGTTGCTACTACATCTCAATATGACCCTAGCTACAACTACGGATATCAACCGGGCGGTCCTTGGTATTAGACCAACTTAGGCCAAAAGCCTATGCTTGGGGGAGTATGTATTTCTCACCGACTTTACATTCATGTTCACACACTAGTCGTCGGTGCTCATACTCTTTCATTGTATTATCCATGATAGTTTAAATTTCTTTTTCTAGTTTTCTTCTTGTGTGTTTGATAAACCTTAAGAAAAACCAAAAAAATTAGTTAGTTTAATTTCCATGCTTGTAGTAGAAATTAAAATGAAAACCCAAAAAGATTTCTTGTTCTTCTTTTTACTTGTTGGGAGCTTTCTCGTGTAAATAGTTTTCTTTTCTTTTCTTTCCTTTGGGGGTCGAGAAGACCATATTGAAAATGCTTAGTGGCTCTCATATGCATGATTGTTTATTTAACTTAGAGCCCATATTACATTGTCTTCTCTTTTGAGTTGAATGCTTGCAGATTCCAGCTTAGTCCAATGCACGTGCACTCTTATTATTATACACATCGTTCGATCATGCAAGTGAAAGGCAATAATGACAATATATGATGGACTTATTGAGATGAGAAAAGCTGGTATGAACTCGACCTCTCTTGTTTTTGTAAATATGATGAGTTCATCATTTCTGATTCAGTTTATTATGAAGTAAACATATTTGCAATGACAAGAGATTATAGTTGCTTGTGCCATGCTTGATTAGCTATGAGTTATAATGGTTTACCTTGCGTGCCAACATGCTATTAGAATGATTATGAGGTGGTATGATGGGATGGTATCCTCCTTTAAATGAATTGAGTGACTCGATTTGGCACATTTTCACGCATGTAGTTGAAACAAATCAACACAGCCTTCATGATATTTATGTTCATGGTGGATTATATCCTACTCATGCTTGTACTCGGTGTAAATTAATTTTAATGCATGTTTATGACTATTGTCGCTCTCTCAGTTGGTCGCTTCCCAGTCTTTTGCTAGCATTCACCTGTACTAAGCAGGAATACTGCTTGTGCATCCAAACTCCTTAAACCCCAAAGTTGTTCCATATGAGTCCACTATACCTTCCTATATGCGGTATTTACCTGCCGTTCCAAGTAAATTTGTATGTGCCAAACTCCAAACCTTCAAATGAAATTCTGTTTTGTATGCTCGAGCAACTCATGTTTCGACTAGGGCTGCCTATATCTTCCATGCTAGGTGGGTTATTCTCAAGAGGAGTGGACTCCGCTCCTCATTCACGAGAAAGGGCCGGTAACCGGGATGCCCAGTCCGATGATCCAAAAAGATCAAAGCAAATCAAAATAATTAAACAAAACTCCCCCAGGGCTGTTGTTAGTTGGAGGCACTCGTTGTTTCGAGCAAGCCATGGATTGATGCTTGTTGGTGGTTGGGGGAGTATAAACCTTTACCATTCTGTTTGGGAACTGCCTATAATGCATGTAGTATGGAAGATACATCCTGTCATAGTTGTTGCGTTGACAGTGAAAGTATGCCGCTCAAAATGTTATTCAATCTCTATTTTAAAATCAAGCTTTGGCACCTCTACAAATCCCTGCTTCCCTCTGTGAAGGGCCTATCTATTTACTTTTATGTTGAGTCATCATCCCTCTTATTAAAAAGCACCTGCTGGAGAGCACACTGTCATTTGCATTCATTATTATTAGTTTATATTGGGTATGACTTGACTGGATCTCTTTTACCATGAATTACAATGTTTAGTCAGTCCTTGATCTTTAAAGGTGCTTTGCATTTATGTTTTGCGGCCTCAGAAAGGGCTAGCGAGATACCATTTTGTTATATCATGTTATAATTATTTTGAGAAAGTGTTGTCATCCGAGTTTTATTATTATGGCTCGCTAGCTGATTATGCTATTGATATGAGTAATTGTGAGACCTAAGTGTTATTATGAGTATGGTTAGTTCATAATATTTGCTGAAACCTGAATGATGGTTTTTCATGTTTACAACAAGAGCAAACAGAGTTTGTAAAAGTTTTTCTTTATCACTTTCAGTTTATCAACTGAATTGCTTGAGGACAAGCAAAGGTTTAAGCTTGGGGGAGTTGATACGTCTCCAACGTATCGACTTTTCCAAACACTTTTGCCCTTGTTTTGGACTCTAACTTGCATGATTTGCATGAAGCTAACCCGGACTGACGCTGTTTTCAGCAGAACTGCCATGATGTTGTTTTATGTGTAGAAAAGAAAAGTTCTCAGAAAATCCACGGAGGCACTTTTCGGAAAATATAAAAAATACTGGCGAAAGAATCAAGACCAGGGGGCCCACACCCTGTCCACGAGGGTGGGGGGCGCTCCCCCTCCCCCTGGGCGCGCCCCCAGTCTCGTGG
The DNA here is from genome assembly GCA_963921465.1 of Triticum timopheevii. Lineage (NCBI taxonomy): Eukaryota > Viridiplantae > Streptophyta > Magnoliopsida > Poales > Poaceae > Triticum > Triticum timopheevii. The sequence continues at coordinate 210,009,402 of OY997270.1, forward strand.
GCCACCTGGACCTCCACCGACCTCAACTCCAACTCCATATATTCACGTTCGGGAGAAAAAAATCAGAGAAAAAGTTTCATCGCGTTTTATGACACGGAGCCGCCGCCAAGCCCTAATATCTCTCGGGAGGGCTGATCTGGAGTCCGTTCGGGGCTCCAGAGAGGGGGATTCGTCGCCGTCGTCATCATCAACCATCCTCCATCACCAATTTCATGATGCTCACCGCCGTGCGTGAGTAATTCCATCATAGGCTTGCTGGACGGTGATGGGTTGGATGAGATTTACCATGTAATCAAGTTAGTTTTGTTAGGGTTTGATCCCTAGTATCCACTATGTTCTAAGATTGATGTTGCTATGACTTTGCTATGCTTAATGCTTGTCACTAGGGCCCGAGTGCCATGATTTCAGATCTGAACCTATTATGTTTTCATGAATATATGTGTGTTCTTGATCCTATCTTGCAAGTCTATCGTCACCTATTATGTGTTATGATCCGACAACCCCGAAGTGACAATAATCGGGATACTTCTCGGTGATGACCGTAGTTTGAGGAGTTCATGTATTCACTATGTGCTAATGCTTTGTTCCGGTTTTCTATTAAAAGGAGGCCTTAATATCCCTTAGTTTCTGCTAGGACCCCGCTGCCACGGGAGGGTAGGACAAAAGATGTCATGCAAGTTCTTTTCCATAAGCACGTATGACTATTTACGGAATACATGCCTACATTACATTGATGAACTGGAGCTAGTTCTGTGTCACCCTATGTTATAGCTATTACATGAGGAATCACATCCGGTATAATTATCCATCACTGATCCATTGCCTACGAGCTTTTCACATATTGTTCTTCGCTTATTTACTTTTCCCTTGCTTTTGTTACATTCACTACAAAACCCAAAAACATTACTTTTGCTATCGTTACCTTTATTATCATACCACTTTTGCTACTAAATACTTTGCCGCAGATACTAAGTTATCCAGGTGTGGTTGAATTGACAACTCAACTACTAATACTCAAGAATATTCTTTGGCTCCCCTTGTGTCGAATCAATAAATTTTGGTTGAATACTTTACCCTCGAAAGCTGTTGCGATCCCCTACCCTCTTGGGTTATCAGTATCCACTATGTTCTAAGATTTATGTTGGTATGACTTTGCTATGCTTAATGCTTGTCACTAGGGCCCGAGTGCCATGATTTTAGATCTGAACCCTTTATGTTTTCATGAATATATTTGTGTTCTTGATCCTATCTTGCAAGTTATAGTTACCTACTATGTGTTATGATCCGGCAACCCCGGAGTGACAATAGTCAGGATACATCTGGGTGATGACCGTAGTTTGAGGAGTTCATGTATTCACCAAGTGCTAATGCTTTGGTCCGGTACTCTACTAAAAGAATACCTTAATATCCCTTAGTTTCCAATAGGACCCCGCTGCCACAGGAGGGTAGGACAAAAGATGTGATGCAAGTTCTTTTCCATAAGCACATATGACTATATTCAGAATACATGCCTACATTATATTGATGAATTGGAGCTAGTTTTGTGTCAACCTATGTTATAACTGTTGCATGATGAATGTCCATCCGGCATAATTATCCATCATTGATCCATTACCTACGAGCTCGTTTCATATTGATCTTTGCTCTGTTACTTTTCCGTTGCCACTGTTATGATTACTACAAAACTGCTACTGTTACTTTTGCCACTGTTACCATTACTTCCATATTACTTTGCTACTAAATACTTTGCTGCAGATATTAAGTCTTTCAAGTGTGGTTGAATTGACAACTCAGCTGCTAATACTTGAGAATATTCTTTGGCTCCCCTTGTGTCGAATCAATAAATTTGGGTTGAATACTCTACCCTCGAAAACTGTTGTGATCCCCTATACTTGTGGGTTATCACTGTCTCCTTGAACACTAGCTCCACTGCTTCGTAGTCATCCCCCGACGCTACCGCAATGGACGGTTGGGCATGATGAGGCCTGATGAGCGTGTACTATGCCCATCTGGCTGTCTGACCAGGATCGCCAGACCCGTGGCCATTTACGAATATGTTTAATTATGTGGCACCATGTTGAACTTGTGCTATCTATGTCGTGCTTGATAAAGTGTCGGTAAGCTCACCACTCCAAAAGGAGGTTATCAGAAAACATGTGTTGCATCTTACCCACTACCAAACAACATGGCTTGTGTTTCTTCATAGCCAGGCTGGGGTATGTAAGCAACCAAACGATATGTATATGATGTTTTTACCTTGCATTTGCTCAATTGGCTCAACTGGGATAAGTATGCAAAGTGAAAAAAATAGATGCATGCAACCAAACACGTCATTAATGTGTTTGGCAGTTAAATGGTGCCGTGATGCCCACAACATTCTATGGTCTCATCGAGCTTATGGCCGGTCGTGACTTTCGTTTCACCAACGTCGGCTTCATGGAGTGACACACACATAGATGATGTTAATAACATGCAGTTAAGAAATACAATTTGAGCTTATTACAATACAGTTCCGGTGAAAGAAATTTAAACCATTCCAATACACATGGAAGTAATGAAGCAAGTACTATAGTGTCAACATCTCTCTATTTAAGTTCAAAAAAATCAGTCTAGTTAGTAACATAAGCTGCATAAAAGAAGAGGATGCATTGAGTGCCTTGAACGGCTCCAATTGTGCCTCAAACAATTTCCTTTACTAGAACAACTCCAACATGGTATGCCTAACCAGTCAAAAAAAACATGGCATGCCTATATTCCATATGAAAAATGGGTTCTTGACATCATAACTATAAGGATGGTAAAGAGACATGTTAGCACCATGTGTCCAAAGAGATCATCATGTTTTCATGTGGACTGTGTTCATGTGAACATGAAAATTCATTAGATATGGAATTGGACTTGAGAAATAGAATTGTACAAGTTATAACATGATAACAACAAATCTCTAGCAACATTGAGAACCTTTCCAAAACATTAGTTTAAGCAATTACCCTGCATATTCAGTCACTCCTGAACCTATCATGATTTTTATTAATGCAAGTACCAGTTCTGCACATGTTTGTGACAAAGCTAGTAAAAAAACAGAGGCTATAACACATGGAATCAAAGGGCCCCGCATCATTCCGATGGGCGACACGGGTGGCGGTCTCATCTCTTCCCAGCTCGTTTCTCATCTCTGATCTCCTCTGCTTGCCGTCGTCAAAGGACGCCCCTGGGAGAATCTGGTGGGGCTGATGGCGGCGGCGAGCCTCTGCTGTGGTCCTCGGTTAGAATCGATCCGGCCAGCGGAAGCTTGGGTGCCGGGGCGGCGGCTTCGGACCTCTTCACGACGTTGGTGACTCCTATGGCTGATTGGGTGGCGCGATGGTCTGGCCTAGAGGAGCTGCTCCATGCTACTTCGGCTGCCCGTTCTAGTATTGTCCATGGCACAAGGGCGCGGTGGATCTTGAAGATAGGCATCACTTCTTCGATCTGCTCGTCCATGTTTGGCTGGGTGGTCCAATTGGCGGGGAGGCTGCAGCTGCGACGATGGCCAGCGGGCACATATCTGGTCGGGAGTGGCTGAAACTAGCTCGCCGGCGTGGGTTTGGTGCTACCTCATGTCCTTCGTATTGTGAGCTTGGTTGTGGCAGTTCCCAATGCCCAGATTCAAACCGTCCAATCCAGGGGAGTCCCACGTTAGTTGGCTCTGCTGTTCCTCGTGCTCTAAAATTTTAATCTGCAAGTGGACCTCTTCGATCTAGACACCGATGGGTTCCGGTCTTCCTATCATAGATATCAGCTTTTGACGCAGGGCACCACTAAATATCTACATCAGAATTGATCCGGCCGGGCACACCCTGATTTTTGACCAGAGAGGCTTCATGAAGGTGTGATGCAAAACTTCATTGTCTTGCCAGTACCATGGGACATGTCTAAGTACAGATTTCCACAACGTTGAGGTGGTGAAGAAAGTCATGGTGGCTGCGATCAGAGAATTAATGGCGGCGAGGAGTTTTGATTGCATTGAAGAATGGAGACATAATTCTTTTCCTGTGTGTAGGGTGTTGAGGACTTGCAGCGGCGGCCTTGGAAGGAGGGGGCATCTGAGGGAGTCCTGGATTAAGGGGTCCTTGGGCGTCCGGCCTATTGACATGGGCCGGACTGATGGGCTGTGAAGATACAAGACCGAAGACTCCCACCCATGTCCAGATGGGACTCTCCTTGGCATGGAAGGCAAGCTTGGCATCTAGATATGAAGATTCCTTTCTCTGTAACTGACTTTGTATAACCCTAGTCCCCTCTGGTGTCTATATAAACCGGAGGGTTTAGTCCATAGAGGCAATCATAATCATATAAGATAGACTTCTAGGGTTTTAGCCATTACGATCTCGTGGTAGATCAACTCTTGTAATACTCATATTCATCAAGATCAATCAAGCAGGAAGTAGGGTATTACCTCCTTAGAGAGGGCCCAAACCTGGGTAAACATCGTGTCCCCCGCCTCCTGTTACCATCAACCATAGACGCACAGTTCGGGACCCCCTACCCGAGATCCACCGGTTTTGACACCGACATTGGTGCTTTCACTAAGAGTTCTGCTGTGACATCGAAGACAGGATTGATGGCTTGGCCTTAGGCCAAACCCTCCGGCTGGGCGGCCTCACCATGACCGCTCGTTCGGCCGTTAGGCCGACAATGACTTCTCGGGTCATCGAAAATCGCCTCTGTGTCGACTCCGAATACTCCAAACGGATGGATCCGATGGAGTTATTATCTTTAAACAAACTCCTAGATCGCATCGCCGCCTTGGGAGTCGCTACAGACTATGATCAGATTGGGCTTAAACCCGATCAGAGAGAAACCAAATCTCCGCCGATCACCCATTAGATAGCGGTAGTAGAGGAGCAATACAACAACTCTTCCTCTATATTGAGGACGAAATATGTTCAGATTTCCGAGCTCAAAGAGCCGAAGATCCATCCGCGGAAGGACATGCCCCGTTCTCCGAATCTAGAGTCGGACGGTGGACCTGAAAAATTGGTCGATATCCCGGAGCCCGAACTATTAAGCTTAGAAGTTTCTCAAACTCCAGATCCCAAATTGGGCCAGGGTTCGGATTCAAATCCACCCACCCACCCAGATATACGCGATCTCATGTACATACGACAAGAGTCTGAGGAAACAGTCCATCACTATTGGGCCAGATTTCTCCTTGTTAAAAATAAGATTAAAGATTGCCGCGACGAAGACACGATCTCTGTATTCTGCAATAATTGCACGGACGAGGGCATCCTCAATGCCATTAACCGCCGTCGCGTATTGCACTTCGCTGACTTGGAAACCATAGTACAAAAGTATTGTGCAAGGGAAAGCACCTGGAAAACTAAGGCAACTCCCTGGGAGCCACCAGTTTCCACTCAACCCCTCGTCCCGGCAAAAAGGATGCACCCTCATGGGTCGCCCGATCTAGTAGTAAAGAAATCGAAGCCCATTACGGGGCGCGGGACCGTTCTACAGGGATGGCTCGATAGGCCATGCAAAATACACGTAACACCGGATACCATACCAACCCACAGCCTTACAGCATGTTGGATACTCCGGCAAGTGGCCAAGAGCGGCGAGGATCTCTTCAACAAAAATAGCGCAGAGCAACACCCCACGGAAGACGATGACCTCAGAGTATTGACGGTCTTTGAGACTTCCGCCTCAAACAATAGGTGCAAAAGGTCACTCCGTGGCCTCGCTGAAGTCTGCCAAGTTGCAGTAATAAACCCCTGGAACGACACAGCCAGAACTTACAATGTCGGTGACGAACCAAAATTCAGGACAGTCCAGGCACCAGCCGCCTTGGTCCTCAGTCCGACCATGGACGGCTTTCGACTTACCAAAGTGCTCATGGACGGCGGTAGCGGACTAAACCTCATTTACGAGGAAACTCTCAACAAAATGGAAATAGACAGGAGCCGCATTGAGCAAAGTAGCATGACCTTCCGAGGAACCATTCCCAGTCAGGAGGCGCGATGCGCGGGAAAAATCACACTCGACGTGGTATTCGGCACGCTGGAGAATTATCGGTCCAAAGAGATAACCTTCCAAGTGGCCCCTTTCAACAGTGGATATCACGCCTTATTAGGGCGAGATGCATTTACACGCTTCCAAGCTATACCTCATTACGGGTACATGAAGCTCAAGATGCCCGGGCACAGTGGTATTATCACTCTTGCCAGTGATCCGGACATAGCACCCCGCACCGAAAACAAAACCGTAACCCTGGCCCTCGAGGCATTATCTGAAGCCCTCGTGGCCGAAGAGTTAACCGCACTGCGCTCCACGGTGGATAGGGACGACTTGATCCTGGACAAGCGACCCAAATCCACCTCCTTTAAACCAGCAGATGAAATAGTCAAATTTCAAGTCCACCCAATGGACCCCAAGAAGACAACATTCATTGGGGCACAGTCTGACCGACAGTTGACGCCGCGCTACAGTTCCAGCGCGAGAACTGGGACATATTCGCCTAGCACCCTTCTGATATGCCGGGAATCCCATGCAGGTTAGCTGAACACAGCCTCAACATACTGAAGGGATATAAACCAGTCAAGCAAACACTGCGGCGCTTTTCCGAACCCAAACGACAAGCTATGGGGGAGGAGCTAGCCAAGTTAATAGAGGCCGGATTCATCAGAGAAATAAAACACCCGTACTGGCTGGCAAACCTGGTGATGGTACCAAAGAAGGATAAATCCTGGCACCTATGCGTCGATTTCAAAGACCTCAACAAGGCTTGCCCTAAGGATCCTTTTCCCCTCCCTTGCATCGATCAGATTATTGATGGTATAGCCGGACACGATTCACTATGTTTCCTCGACGCATACTCCGGATACCATCAAATCAAAATGAAGGAGTTCGACCAAGCCGCAATAGCATTCATTACCCCATATGGGTCGTTCTGCTTCAACACTATGCCCTTCGGACTTAAAAACGCCGGCGCCACCTACCAACGCATGATTCAAACATGCCTGGAGAAACAGATTGGCAAAACAGTTGAAGCGTATGTGGATGACGTCGTCATCAAAACTAGGCACGTCGAGTCATTAAGATCTGCGTCTCACATTTGACAACCTCCGTACATATGACACCAAGCTCAATCTGGAAAAGTGTGTTTTCAGCGTTCCCGCTGGAAAACTGTTGGGCTTCATTGTTTCCAACAGAGGAATCGAGGCGAACCCAACTAAAATCCGAGCTTTGTCACAGTTGGCTACGCCAACAGACCTTAAACAAGTCCAAAAACTAGCCGGATGTGTGGAAGCTTTAAGCCGCTTTATCCCCAGACTAGGAGGAAAAACATTGCCACTTTATCGCCTCCTCCGGCGCACCGATCACCTCGAGTGGACGGACGTGGCAACGATCGGACTGGAAGAAATAAAGGCTCTTTTAGCGAGCAACCCAATCCTGGCCGCACCGAACGTCGGCGAACCCATGTTATTATACATATCGGCAACACTCCAGGTTGTGAGTGTGGTGCTCGTCATTGAACGAAAGGAGGACGGACACAAATTCCCGCTTCAAAAGCCGGTATACATATCCACTGTCCTCACACCATGCAAATCCCAGTACCCTCATTACCAAAAAATAGCATACGCGGTCTTCATGGCATCCCGGAAGCTACGGCACTACTTTCAAGAGTGCTCAGTATGGTGGCCTCTGAAGTACCACTCAATGACATAATAAACAACCGCGATGCCACGGGCGAGATTGCCAAGTGGGCCATTGAGCTCCTCCCATTTGACATAACATACAGACTGCGCCGGGCCATTAAACCCCAAGTACTAGCCGACTTCGTTGCCGAATGGACAAAGGCCAAACTCCCTAAAGAGTACGACACATATTCCAACTGGGTCATGCACTTCGACGGCTCCAAAATGCTGGAGGGCTTAGGAGAGGGCATTGTCCTAACATCCCCCACTGGAGATACAATTCAGTACGTACTCCAAATATTATACACAGACTCCAACAATGCAGCCGAATACGAGGCCCTATTGCTTGGTCTTCGGATGGCTGTCTCCATGGGCATACAACGCCTGGAGGTGCGCGGGAATTCAAACCTCGCAATATCTCAAATAAATGGAGATTTTGATGCCAAAGATCTGAAGATGGCGGCTTATCATAACGCCGTCCTCAAAATGTCGGCTCGGTTCGAGGGGCTTGAGTTCCATCATGTGGCTCGAGAAGTAATCAAGCGGCGGATGTCCTTGCTCGCATCGGTGCCGAGCACGACCCCGTCCCACCTAACATCTTTCTGGAAAGGCTCTTCAAGCCATCCGTGGTGTGGCAAGGGGAGGGCGGCAACACCAGTCTAGATCGAACTATAACCCCAGATTCCGAACACATCGATATCATCGGGGGTTTAGCCACCATAATAACACCGTCGGCCCATCTTATCATGGCAGTCATTGCCCCATGGACCGAACCCTTCTTGGCCTACCTTAATAGGTGAGAACTCCCCGAGGATCAGAATGAGGCACGCCGCATTGTCCGGCGCTCGAAAGCCTACAAGGTTCATGACGGAGAACTCTACAAGAAAAGTGATACTGGAGTACTTCAAAGATGTATCTCCGAGGAAGAGGGGCGGCAGCTCTTGGCTGAAATTCATGCTGGTCTTGGTGGTCACCACGCCGCGGCTTGAGCCCTTGTAAGCAAGGCCTTCCGTACTGGTTTCTATTGGCCAACGACCCGAGCAGATGCACATGACCTTGTCCAACATTGCGTCGGATGCTAGCTTTTCGCCAACCAAAGCCATATGCCACCCACCGCTCTACAAACAATCCCCATCATTTGGCCTTTCACGGTCTGGGGGCTTGATATGGTTGGAACCCTTAAAGGAGGAAGCCATAAGAAAAAAAATACCTATTGGTCATGGTGGATAAATTCACTAAGTGGATAGAGGCCAAACCAATTAAAGCGGCTGAAGCCGGACCGGTGATAGACTTCATATCGGGTGTTGTGCACTGTTATGGTGTTCCACACAGCATCATCACCGATAACGGCTCCAATTTCACAGCCGATGAGGTGAAAACCTGGTGTGTTAATCTGGGCATTAAGCTTGATTACGCCTCCGTCTATCACCCGCAAACAAACGGTCAAGTCGAATGAGCCAATGGTCTTATTATGAGTGGCACTAAGACTAGACTAGTGCGGTCTTTGAAAGAATCAGACAAGCACTGGGTCGAGGAGCTCGATTCCGTACTCTGGGGGCTGCAGACCACGCCCAATCGCACTATCGGATATACACCTTTCTTCATGGTGTACGCCGCAGAGGCTGTGTTACCCTGCGACATTATTCATGACTCACCCCGAGTGCGCATGTATGAAGAGAGAGAATTTGAGCTTGATTGGCAGGACAGCTTAGATGCCCTAGAGGAGGAGCGCGATGTCGCCAAAGCCCGTTCAGCATTTTATCAACAACAAGCCTGCAGATATCAAAGCAGAGAAGTACAGGCCAAGACTTATAATGTTGGCGAACTTGTTCTATGCTTGCTGGAGAAGAAAAAGGACAAACTCAAGCCCAAGTGGGAGGGTCCCTTCATCATTGACGAAGTTCTCACTGGGGGAGCGTACCGCCTGCATGATGCATCAGACAATCGCCTAGAGCCGAACCCATGGAACACAGCTAGACTCCGAAGATTCTATGCCTAGCGCCGGACTCTTTGTTCGTCTCCCTTTTGTTTCCATTATCTTTCTCTCTTTTTGCTTTTTCTTTTTTAGCCTTAAAGCTTTCGTGCGGCTAAACCGTGTACCCACGATGTACACATCCTCAAATATGTACATCCATTATACCTGGGGGCTTCTTGTACAGAAGCTTATTATTATTATTTTCCGAGAATTAAGCTCACCACATATGTGTCTTTTCCTCGTATGTACCTTTTCTTCGCCATTACATGCATCGATATGACTTAATTTTTTGCCAAGCTGGGTTGCCTGGCTCCTGTGCTTATGCCCTATGTTCCCATTAGTTCGGCTAGGGCATAAAGGGAGAACCTCCGTGATTGTTACTACCGGGTCATCCGGATGTGTTCCTTAGACTGGGTGAAGCCGAAATCTAGCGTTCTTAAGGGAATATTCGGTCGGCGGACTAAAGATGCTTTTTACTCAGTAAACTATGAACCCCCAGATGTTACGTATGCCGCGATTTTTCAATCATAGTTCGTACATGCACGTTAACGCATACTCACCCAGGGAAAGGAACCCTTGACAGAACTATTCTCTCTGGAAGATGTTTCTTACAATCACAATGTAATATAGCATAGCTAGCCGGATACTTGTCTGTTCAAGCAACTATGACCCCTACGCCTGGTTTCCACGCATACCCCAGTTTATTTTACCGCTCAGGTATTCGGAAACACTCCGCACCCTCGGATCCAGAGGTCAAAGCGAAAAGGTCTGCCATGACAATTATTTTACAATCTGGCTAGGGACAAGTATGTCAAGGAAAGTACATAGTCACTTGGACTCAAAAATTTCCTCTTCTATGTCGTCCAACAGGTTGTCTAGCTTACAATCCTGTTGAGAATATTTTGCGGCTACTTTTACCTAGTCATATACCAAACTAATGGGAATTTCTTTTCCATCTCACCCTAAAGGTCCGACCCGGGCCATATGATTCAGATCGAGCTTGGTATACCGTGTTTTCACCATGGCCCAGGCCTCTCGCGCACCTTCCCTGCAGGCCGATATATTCCATAATCGGAAGTGCTGCCATGCTCCCTTGAATATCCGTAAAAGCTCCTTCATACTTCCTGGAGGGGAGGCGGATGGACATTAAGCCTTGGCGACACTTTGCATCGCCTGCCGAGCTCTCTCGTGCATTTGCGACAGCTCTTGTAGTAGATCACCCGCAGATCGGGACATTTCCTCTTCGGGACGGCCAGTCAGCATACCTACAGACATAACTCTATCAGTTCCTTTCCTCGCCGAATTACGCAGAGGTAAGTTTGAACACATACTAAATATGCCGCCTCGTAGCCTCTTATTTTCCTTCACGGAGTCAGCCAGCTGGGCCCACACACCTTTCAGTTCTTCGCCCAACTAGGTGTTGGAATCCTGGAGTTTGTTTTTCTCCTCCCTGACCCGTGTCAGTATACGTTCGCTCGCGGCCAATTGCCTTTTGGCTTCTTGATCACCCGCTTGTGCGACTTCCGGTGCGTCTCCCGGATGCTCTGACGATCCTGCCATAAGATATGCAACTGTGTTAGCATTGCTGGTACATAATTCTACTTTTCTCGATGAAGGGACACATTACCAGGCGATGCCTTCTTGGATTTCTCTAGTTCGGCTGTCGCAGATGCTAGCTGGGTTCGACACTTTTCCGGCTCTTGAGACAACAGGTTGTTCTTCTCCGTAAGCACCTAGTTTTACAATGATCCTTAAATCAACTGAATCAACTGCTTCAAGTCTCGAGTGCTACTGGTATATAATGTGGGCTCACCCGCATATCTTCCAAATATTGGTCTGTGGCTTTGGCAAGCCCATCTCGAGCAGCTTAGATGTACGCATCACCCGAGCTGAAGGCATTGAATGCCTCTGTTGTAAAGCCGGGGTGGCGAAGAGCGGCCCTCCAGTGCCGATGGTTCATGGTGCTCTCCACTTCTGAGTTTGTGACGGACACATCATCCGAATCCTCTCCCAAAGGACAATCCAGCGGCACTCCCGCATCAGCCCTTGTTGTTATGGCAGGGTCTGGGACCTGGCTATTGGGACTGTGACTGGTAGGATTCCCGGGCATAGTCCGGCGAATGCTCTTCCTGATAATACGTGAACAGATAATGTCACAATTAGATGTGACCGCCAAAGGGCATATTTACAAAGCCATACCTCTTTGATGATGGCTCCGATGCGTCTTCGCTTGCCTTCCTCTTCAAAAGTGTGCTCGGTGTGGGCGCCGCTCTCTTTGGAGTCGCCTCTGGTGCAGGATGGCGCGCTGAGCGCCTCCTCTTTGGAGCACGAGATAGTGCGGTGGGTGAGGCAGAATGAGGAAGCCCTTTCGGAGGAGATGTCTCCTAATTACTTACATGTGAGGCAGGAATAAGACCGGGATAGTCAGTGGTCATGGCCACTTCCGTGCCGTCATAGCTTGCCTGGTAGAACACCCCATCCCCGAGCTCCACGAATATGTCCGGATCCTCTTCGAATCCGGGGTCAAGGTCCCGGTTGTGGTCCTCGGGCTGTGGGGCAGGGCTGTGGAGCCCCTTGGTGATCTTCCACCATTCCTGTTACAAATGGATGGATTAATGTCCATGGAAATTGACTCAAGGAGTAGAATGAGTAGAGTAGTGGGATTGGAACTCACCCAGCTAGGAGGATTGTACATGGAAAATCCATCTCGGCGCTTAATACGAGTTAACTCCTCTTTCTCCCCTTTGTATAGTTCGACCAGTATTTTGGCCAAAGTGGCGGGGGTGTCCGGACCCTTCCGACCGCAGCGGGAGGCATCATCTTCCCCATTATAGTGCCACATGGGAAGCCTTCTGAATTGGAGTGGATGAACCCCTCGTACTATGTAAGTCACCATTACCTCGACTATTGATAATCCGGACTGGGCGGGCGTCTTTATCCTGCTCATCAATTGACGGACTTCCGAGCTATCTTCCTCCTCATGGCTCCGGGGGCGCCAGCTGTGGCGTTTCTTCAATGGAACGCTTGAAAATTCGGGAACACCCATTCGGACTGGGTCGGAAAGGGCGGTTGTCGGTGTCAAAACCGGCGGATCTCGGGTAGGGGGTCCCGATCTGTGCGTTTTAGGCTGATGGTAACAGGAAGCAAGGGACACAATGTTTACCCAGGTTCGGGCCCTCTCGATGGAGGTAAAACCCTACTTCCTGCTTGATTGATATTGATGATATGAGTAGTACAAGAGTAGATCTACCACGAGATCGTAGAGGCTAAACCCTAGAAGCTAGCCTATGATGATTATGATTGTGATCGTGATCGGCCTAAGGACCAACCTCTCCGGTTTATATAGACATCGTAGAGGGCTAGGGTTTACACGGAGTCGGTTACAAGGAAGGAAATACAATATCCGGATCGCCAAGCTTGTCTTCCACGCAAAGGAGAGTCCCATCCGGACACGGGACGGAGTCTTGAGTCTTGTATCTTCACGCTCCAATAGTCCGGATGAAGCATATAGTCTGCTGTCTGGATAACCCTTAATCCAGGACTCCCTCAGTAGCCCCTGAACCAGGCTTCAATGACGATGAGTCCAGCACGCAGTCTTGTCTTCGGCATTGCAAGGCGGGTTCCATCTCCGAATACTCCAAAGTAATTATCGAACACGTAGGCCGTGTCCGGATCATTAAGATGATCTTCACATACCATTGTAGGGAGCATATCATAAATCTGATCCGCTAGCAATCTTCGTATGTCGTGCCCCTACATCGTGGCCCGGCCCCACACGAACCGGTGTTTCTTGGCCCACCTCAATTTGCATTGCGAGGCGGTTTTATTGGCAAGCCCTGCCGAGGCAGAGATCGTGTTCCCCTTATTACGGGATCTTCCATCAATACGGGCGTGCGCAACCCCAGGACGACTGTTGGTATGACTCCGTGTGTTTTTAGATAAGTCTCAAGCAGTCACGCTGAGGATTCTTGATATTCACCCCCTTTATAAAGGGGCCGAGGCCTATACCTCTTTTCCACCACCCTTGCGCCCTTTCGCATCTCGAGTTCTAACACCCGAGACCCAAACTCAAACACCCCAGATCCTCCAATATGTCCGGATCCAACCTTCAAGGCTAGTGGGTGGCCTCCTCGACCAAAGAGGAGAACATTGCGAGGCTTAGGGAGGTCGGATATCTGACTGCCGACATCCAGCATAGGCTTCCTGCTCCAGGGCAGGTCATCCCTACACCCGAGCCCAATGAGAGCGTCGTATTTGTTCCTCACTTACTCTGTGGCTTGGGCCTCACCCTTGATCCCTTTGTGAGGGGGCTCATGTTCTATCGGGTTAGATTTTCATGATCTAGCTCCAAACGCTATCCTCCATATCTCGTCGTTCATCATTGTGTGCGAGGCCTTTCTCCACGTCACTCCACAGTTCGGCTTATGGCTCAAGACCTTCAATGTGAAGCCGAAGATGATCGTGGGGCGACATGCAGAGTGCGGAGGTGCTGTAATAAGCAGGAACGCCGATGCCCTATGGCCAGAGGGCTCTTCCCCAGAAGTATCCGATGTATGGCAGCGGAGGTGGTTTTACGTCACGGCTCCTAGAGGCACAAAGTTGGTGGCCGCCCCCGACTTCCGCTCGGGCCCTCCATCACAACTGGTGTCATGGACCGACGCAGGACAGAATTGGGGGCCCGTTAGTGATGTACCAATACTGCAGAGCCGTATCCGGGAGCTTCTTGAGAGGGACATTAACCTTGTCAGCATTATTCAACTAATGCTAATCCGACGGATGTTGCCATGGAAACGCCGGCCTCTCCGGATGTGGGAGTTCAATCCAGAGGGTCCACGGACTATTAAGCACTTCTTCGGCCTGAAGCACGAAGGGATGTGTAAATTATTCTTTGGACCACAAGTAAAGTGTCCGGACACCACCGAGGATGCAGGCCTAAGCTGCAATCGATTAGATACCCAAGTAAGTAACCTTGAAACCGGACACTTCGTTTATATTTGTCATAGTCATTATTCTGAAAATCCTCCGTGGCTAGGAATGGCTCAGCAAGGCGGAGAGAACCAGGTGTTCGGCGCCACTTCCCGAAGGTTTGCCTAGCCCAACCATTGCCAAGATGCTTGGCCGGGTTGTGACGCCCCCGATTCAATCATACACTAATCATACATGCAAATGTGTACGATCAAGATCAGGGACTCACGGGAAGATATGACAACACAACTCTAGACACAAATGAAAATAATACAAGCTTTATATTGCAAGCCAGGGGCCTCGAGGGCTCGAATACATAGCTCGATACACAAGAGTCAGCGGAAGCAACAATATCTGAGTACAGACACAAGTTAAAAAAGTTTTGCCTTAAGAAGGCTAGCACAAAAGCAACACGATCGAAGAGGCAAGGCCTCCTGCCTGGGACCTCCTAACTACTCCTGGTCTTCAGCGGCCTCCATGTAGTAGAAGTCGACGGGGTTGGCATCTGGCTCCAAGGATCCGCCATCTGGTTGCATCAACCGGAAAGAAGAAAGAAGGGGGAAAAGGGGTAGCAAAGCAACCGTGAGTACTCATCCAAAGTACTCGCAAGCATCAGATCTATACTAAGTATGCATTGGTATCAAATGGAAGGGTTGTATCTATGGACTGACTTGCAGAATGCCAGAATAGAGGGGGAAGGCCTAGCCTAACAAAGACTAGCATCTTCAAGCAGCTCCGAGCATCTTGCAGCATGTAGAAGAGTAAAGAATAGCAGTTTAATATTCAACAAGCATGTTGTAACATTAATGCCCAGAGATCCTTCCTCGACTCCCTGCGAGAAAGCAATCCCGGAGCCACATATCTCAAGTATCCATTTGTAGTTGTATAAGATCAGGATATAAGTCTGAACGTCCGTTTCCGTGGACATGGCTATTAATAGATAATCTTCCCTGCAGGGGTGCACCACGTTTTTCAACACGCTCGATCACGTTGGCTGGACACACCTTTCTGGGGTCAATGCCCAGCCTCGGAAGATCAACACGTCGCAGCCCTACCTAGGCTCAGCAGAGAGGTCCCCGCCGGTCTACCTCCAAAGCACTCCGCGGTCTGGGCCCATTGCCCGTTGCGCTCCGGGTCGTTGCACGCAGGGCGGGTCCAGGCTCCACCACTACAGGATGGTGCCGGCCCAGCCGTGCCGCACTGCTAAACTGGACGTCTGACAAAGCTTCGGCTGATACCGCGACGTCGAGGCCCATAACTATTCTCGCGTGGTGGTTGGTGCGTAAAGGCTAGAGGCCAACTTAGAACAAATACCCAAACCATAGTGTATTATTAGCTTGTGGAGACGAGCAGAGACTCACGATCGAAAGTGACCCCGTCGCCCCGTCTCGTGGACTTACGACAAGGGCCTAGAATGCCCGGCCGTGCCACGTCATAATCTTGCGGGTGCTCTCCGGGCCCGCCTGACTTTCACCAAGGTCTCAAGTAAAGTCATTGTAACCGTGTGTCCAAACATCAAGGGGAAAACCCGAGGAGTCTCACCTGGTGGATTCCTCTCAATGTAATCATCAAGGTGAACATAAGAGGGACCATTCTCGAGGTTCGCACTTGAGGTGTTGAACGACAGAGCCGTATCAGGAATGGTGAAAGAGGAAATCACCCTCGATGACCACAACCGAATAGCTACACTACAGAATTATCATCAGGAGTGCGTTATGAGGGATCACCCTCGGCACTCGATAGGAGCTCTGCAGAGTCGAGCAACTAAAGGGGCGTGATGTGATGTGAGGTGTCGGGCTCTGGTCATCGATCACGTCGATCGAGGCATCGATGATGAAGCAGGGGCAACAAGGACAAGTGGAGATCATTGACGGATCACTAGCCAACCTATACTAAGCAGTTTAGGATAAGCAGGTAGGTAACAATAAGCAGGTACAAAAGCAGGCTATGCATCAGAATAGGAGCAAACAATAACAGTAGCAAAATCTAATGCCAGCATTAGAGTATAGAATGGGCGATATCGGGATGATCAAAGGGGCGCTTGTCTGGTTGCTCAGACAAGAAGGAGGGTCGTCGTCGACGTAGTCGATCACAGGGGCATCAGCAGTGGTCTCGAGGTCTACCGGAGAGAAGAGGGGGAAGAAACAGTAAATACACGCAAACATAAGCATAACGAGACAATAAGCGGGGCTAGAGGTGTTCGAACGCGGTGCTAGGCGATACTGGCGAAGGGGGAAAACATCCGGGAAAGTTTTCCCGGTTCCGGACGTCTGTCAGACAGATGAACCGAAGGGGAAAAGTTGCATGTTCGCAATGATAGGGACGTGTGACAGACGAACGAACCGCGTGTTTGGATTCGTCTCGTCGTTCTAAGCAACTTTCATGTACAAAGTATTTTCATCCGACATACGGATCATTTTATATTAATTTCCAAAGTTTTAATTCATTTTCAGAATTTTTGGAATTAATTTAAATAGATAAAAGCCATTACTATGTTAGCATGACATCAACATGATGTCATTAGTCAACAGTCTGTTTGACTGTTCAAACTAGCACGTGGGTCCCGGTTGTCATTGACTAACACTAATTAACAGTTTAATTAGTTAATAAATCAATTAGGTTAATTAACAGGATTAATTAAGTTAATTAATTAATTAATTACTTTTAATTTTTAATTATACATATTTCTTATTGTTCTTTTTTTAACAGGGGAGGGCCCCACTGGTAAGTGGCCTAGGAGGCCACACGGGTTAACAGGCGCAGGGGCGTTGCGGGCGTGGGCACCCGTGCACCCGAACAGGGCAACAGGGGGCGCCGGCGGAGGCCGTAACCCGGCGCGGCAGGGCGAGGTCGTGGCCTCGGCGAGGCTCGATGGCCGGCTGCGGCAGGCGGAGGCGAGCGCGGAGGGCTACACGTGCGCGGCAGGCGAGCTTGGAGGGGAGCAACGAAGGCGACGTCTGTAGCAGCTCGCATCAGTAGGAGGCGACGGTGGCGCGGCCACGGGTCGCGAGCGGCGCGGTCGAGTGCGAGCAACGCGCGGTGAGTGCGCAACGGGCGCGGCCGGAGCGCGCCGACCGCGGGCGGGGACGACGTTGACCATGGCGACCCAGGGAGAGAAGGGAAAACAGAGGAGGGGGGCCTCACCGGGCCCTGTAGTTGTGCATTAGTGGGCGCGAGGAGGAGTCGGGGAGGCACCGGAGCTCAGGGCGGCGGCGATCGACGATGGGACGACGACGGGTTGGCGGTGACGATGGGCGACGGCGTCGGGTCGACAACGAGGCGAGGCCGTAGCGTCAGGCGGGTGTCGCGCGAAGGAGAGGAGGGCGAGGAGGACAACGACAGGGCAGCGGCATCGGCAAGGTGGCGGGGCGCCAGCTTGGGGCTGGCCGCGGTCGCGGGGCCGGCGCGAGCACCGGGGGCGCTGCCCCTGATCTGGATCGAGGGAGGGTCAGAGGGAGCGAGTCGTGGGGGAGTGGGGGTGGTTAGCGCTAGGGTTTGGGTCGGGGTGGCCTTGTAGGCCAGATTGGTGCGGGGGTGGGCCGGCTAGTGGCCAGCTGGGCCGAGAGGCCCATGGAAGGGGGAGGGGTGTGGCCCTTTTCTTATTTTTGTTTGTTTTCCTTTAAAAAGAAACATTTCTGTTTTCTTTTATTTTAAGGCACTTAAAGAATTTGTAAAAAGACGATTTCTCTAGCATTATTACCAAATGATTATTTGCAACAACTTAAACATTTTTGTTTGCAAGTTTGATAAATTTGAAACTTGACTTTAAATTGGATTTGAAATTTGAAGGATGTTTGAAAGCTAGTGAGGATTAGCAACAGTAAGTGCGATGACATGGCATCATCAGTAGGGGATTACTGTAGCTTAATTACTCGGGTGTTACAAGTCTCCTCCACTACAAGAAATCTCGTCCCGAGATTTTGGAGGTAGAAGGAAACCGATCGGGGTATTCATCACGTAGGCGATCCTCGCGTTCCCAGGTGGCTTCTTCTTCAGAGTGATGCGACCACTGGACCTTGAGGAACTAGATCGCCTTCTGACGTGTGCGACGTTCAGCTTGGTCGAGAATGCGGACCGGATGCTCTTTATAGGAGAGGTCCTGTTGCAACTCGAGCACTTCATGATCCACTGCTCGGATTGGGTCCTTGAAGCAGCGGCGGAGTTGTGACACGTGGAACACATCGTGAACCTGAGAAAGGTTCGACGGAAGCTCCAACTGGTATGCCACTTTTCCACGTCTCTCGAGAATAGTGAAAGGACCAATATAGCGAGGAGCTAGCTTGCCCTTGATCCCAAAGCGGTGTGCACCCTTCATTGGTGTGACTCGAAGATAAGCCTTTTCGCTAGGTTGATAGACCATGTCTTTATGATGACGGTCATAATTACTCTTTTGATGTGACTGAGCAGTCTTGAGATTCTCGCGAATGGCGCGGACTTGTTCTTCGGCATGTTGGATAATATCCGGACCGAAGAGTGGACGTTCCCCAGTTTCTGACCAGTTCAGAGGGGTTCGGCACTTTCGTCCATATAACACTTTGAAGGAAGCCATCTTCATACTAGCTTGAAAGCTATTGTTGTAGGAGAACTCAGCATACGGTAGAGATTCCTCCCATTTCTTGCCAAAGGAAACGACACAAGCTCGAAGCATGTCTTCGAGAACTTGATTGACACGTTCAACTTGTCCCTGAGACTGGGGGTGAAAAGCGGTGCTGAATGACAGATGTGTTCCCATTGCTTCTTGAAAACTTTCCCAGAATCTTGAAGTGAATAAGCTGCCACGGTCTGAGCTGATTACCAGTGGAATACCGTGAAGTGAAACAATTCTGGACATATAGAGCGTTGCCAGCTGACTAGCAGTGATTGTTTCTTTGACGGCCAGAAAGTGTGCCACTTTAGAAAGCCGGTCAATGACGACAAGAATAGCATCATTACCTTTATGCGATTTGGGAAAACTAGTGACAAAGTCCATTTCAACATGGTCCCATTTCCATTCAGGAATAGAGATAGGTTGCAGAGTTCCAACAGGCCTTTGATGTTCTGCTTTGATATGACCGCAAACATCACATTCAGCAACATAACGAGCAATGTCTTGCTTCATATTTGACCACCAGAATCTCTGACGAATGTCTTGGTACATCTTGGTGCTACTGGGATGAATAGACAAATGCGTATCGTGAGCTTCTTTCATAACTTCCTTAGTCATATCCAGGGTTTTCTCCTTACACGGCACATAAAGCTTGTATTATTTTGATTTGTGTCTAGAGTTGTGTTGTGATATCTTCCCGTGAGTCCCTGATCTTGATCGTACACATTTGCGTGTATGATTAGTGTACGCTTGAATCGGGGGCGTCACACGGGTGCTCAGCAAAATGCCCTCAGGGAAAGACGAAGGGAAGAACAGAGAAGCCGAACTTCACATACTGCGCATCCAAATCGGGGGAATTGCTACCTCCCCTAAGGAGGATAGTCGAGAAGGAGAGTCTAAAGCCTCCTCCCCGCGCGGGAAGAAGAGGGCCACCTCCGAAGACTTGGAGATGGAGGTGCCCAAGCAGGGGAAGAAAGCGTCACCAGGGGGTCCTGCCCCGAAGGGCGTCCTTACCGCGTCATGCCCGCCAACGGGCCAGCCCTCCACCGAGCTGTAAGTTAACCGTAAATTCGAAGGTACTACTTTTCTCTGAGTACACTAACCAGGATCTATTATTTGCAGTCCGGCTAGCAGCTCTTCTCAACAGAGTTCGTCTTCAGGGGATCTTCCTCCAGAGATGATGGAGAGTGAGACCCCACCAGCCTCTCCACCTCATGAGGCGGGCGACACCGAGGTGTCGTCACGGAGGAGTCCGGATCTGCCGAAGCCAGAAGCTAATCCTTCAGCCGCCCTGAGCCCGGAGTGTTCGGCTCCCACGGGGGTCGATGAGAAGGGTCCGGCATAGTTCGGTGTCCGGCCGGACATACTGACGGGCCTTCTGGAGCGAGCTGCGCTCTCGGAGGAGCACCGCTCATTAATGAGTACGGTGCTCAAGAAGATTTCATCCACCACAAGCGGTTTGAATGAAGCATTTACGAGCCTGCTCAGAGGCTTTGAGGTATGTAGTGAAAACTACACAATTTTTTGGCTATGAGGCACGCGCTAGGTGTGCTCCATATGGATAGTAGCCCCTGAGACTCTGGTTGCCCGCCCTAGGCGGCAAACGGAGGATCATATTGTATAAGTAATGATTGCACTGTACATATGCGCAGGTATATAAGGATCCGGCAGCCGACCAGTCCGTTGAAGTTGCCGAACTAAGGAGGCAGATTGGGTCTATTGATGCCGATATCACACTGGTGAACGAGCGGCTAAACGAGTCACAAGGTATGTGCTCTGCTTTCCTTATTATGTTGTATAGGAGAATTTGAGAGGGGCATAATATTAATGCGACATACTTGGACTGGAGATGGTGCTGCTGCCATGGAAGCCCTGAGGGCGGAGCTTGCCCAGGCCAAGGAACAAGCTCAGGCTAGCAATGCGGCTGCCCTAAAGGCGGCCGAAGAGTTGAGAGCCGAACAGGCTGCTCATCGCCGAAGCAAAGACAAGATAGCCGAAATGGCTGTAGAATTGAAAAATGCCGCCGGCCGGTATGATCTTCTTGAAAAGGAGAATCAAGTGAATTCGGCTGACCTGAACAAGGCACTTAACGCGGCCAAGGAGATGCGGACCGAAATCAGGGATGTGCGGCAGGAGCTTCGACAGGCCGGAAACATCACGGCTGGTAGCCCTTACTTTTTGCGGATGAAATTTTTGGATCCGACGTATGCTCCCCTGGATCGACGCTGGAGTCCTGCAGACGCGTATGCGGACTTGGCGAAGAGTACTGCTGATGCGGCCAAGTTTTTCAAGGAGCAAGGTGATAAAGAGGTGGAGAAGTTGTTCTGGTCGCAATTCAATGCTCCTGCGCGCCCATTGCCGTTGAGTGAGAAGATGGCTGCCGTGGCAGAACTTCATAGGCTATCCGGGCTTGCCATGCGGTCTGTAATAGACCATCTTTGGCCGAAGGAGCCGAAGCCGGACAGTTATTTTGGTTTAGTGCAACAATTCCTTGGTGCCGTATCACGGATCGATGCCATGAGAAGGTCGGCGTGTATAGAGGGTGCACGAATGGCTCTCGTCCGTGTTAAAGCATATTGGACGGATATGGAGGCCACCATCGTTGCAACCCAGAATCCGGCCGAGCACTACTTGGAGCAGGTAACAGAAGGTGCTCATTTGATAGAGGCTCTATGCTCGAAGAATGTAATGTTTGAGTGACAAATCGTGTCATTGTAAAAAACAATGCTATTTTGATTATGAGGCTATATTTATACTTTGTGCCCGAAAGTATTATTTGTGCCTCCTGTGCGGCCGTTTTTATGTATATGTGTAATTCTGAAAGTTAGCAGTCGTTGTCTTCAGCCCCCATGCATACAATGCGGAGGTGTTCGCGAAAAAAATATGCATGGTCACACTTGATCCAACGTCTTGGTCCATTAAGGAGGTGATCGCACGTCGAACTAGGCAACCGGACTATATAGCTGTAACACTTTCACTTAGCCATAGGAGTTTGATAGTGGGGCTACTATGTAGCCCCTAGTACTTTTGTGTGCATCCGAATACGGGCGCGTGTGTACATGACCGGGAAACGGCCCTTCGTTAATGCGGAGGAATCCTAAAGATTCCAGTAAGTCTTCGAGTGGTTGAACAGTCTCTCGCTGTATCATGACAGTCAGTTTTCGGCTTTCTCTACTAAGGTGCTCATCCGGAATAACCAGGGCACAATCATAGTAGTTCTCCTTTGGCCACCTGAGCCGATAAGAACGGAACGTAAGGCAGCAAACCCAGGAGCCGGGCAAACCCAACATTTGACCAAAGACATGATTCGGAGCTGATGCATATAAGGCCAAACTCGTGACGCCAAACGCTCCCGAAGGTATTCGGACTTTATGACAAAAAATGGGCTGAAGAATGCCCTTTCATTATAAACCCAGTATTTTCAGGTACATGCATTAGTCTGTCGTGGCGAAATGCCAATAACAGCAGTATCCTCTATGGGTATAGTACCCATGGGATGTGTAAACAACAAGAGGCAATAGAAAAGGTTTACACAAGGGCTTAATCTAAAGAGAAACCTTTGAGCGGGGCCCTGCTGCACGTCTGCGCCTTTGTCTCCGTTGTGTCGTGTCCTGGAAGGGTATCGCACGAATGTTGTCTGTAAAAAGAAAACTCGTGTAGAAGAGTACAACGTAAGCATGCGATGAATAGTAGAAGTATAAGACATTAGCCTGCCAATAAGGTTGAGCCAAGGGTGGGGCTGTATTAAATATATATAGCCCCTGGTGTCCTCTATGAGATTACGTACATGGCACCCTGGATCAGTTTCATTCGGACTGCCGGACTCTTCTAACCGTGTCTGTGGTCTTAATGACCAGTCATGCTTTCTGGTATTGGAGGCCGCTTAGAATCCGGCCGCTGGAGCCGTCGCGTATTCCTCCGCGCATGTAGAGTGCTCTGTGTTTCCGTTAACGGTGACGACGCCTCGTGGACCGGGCATCTTGAGTATGAGGTAGGCGTAATGCGGTACTGCGTTGAAGCGGGCGAAGGCCGTTCTCCCAAGTAATGCGTGATAGCCGCTCTGGAAGGGTGCGATGGTGAAGAATAGTTCTTCGCTTCTGGAGTTGCCTGGGTAGCCGAATGTTACCTCCAGTACGACGGAGCCCCTGCCGTAGGCTACAACGCCTGGTATCACCCCTTCAAAGGTGGTGTTGCTTTGGTTGATTCTGGATGAGTCTATCCCCATCCTGCGGACAGTGTCCTGGTATAGTATATTAAATTGAGACTACTGCCGCCATCCATGAGGATGTGGGTAAGATGGTATCCGTCGATTATTGGGTCAAGCACCAAGGCCTCTGATCCTCCGCGCCAGATACTAGTCAGGAAATCCGTGTGATCGAAAGTGATTGGATCAGCCGACCAGTGGTTAGGTGTGGGTACGACGGGCTCTATAGCATATGCGTCTCTGAGCACACATTCGTGCCTTCTCGTGGATGTGTGAGTCGCGTGGATCATGTTTATTGTTTTTACCTCTGGTGGGAATTTTTTCTTCCCCCAGTGTTCGGCTAGCGAGGCTCATCCTCGTCTTCACTTGGTGTTTCCCTTCCCTTGTGTTCGGCATTTAATTTGCCGGCCTGCTTGAAGTCCCAGCATTCTCTGTGAGTGTGGTTCGCAAGTTTGTCGGGGGTGCCATGAATTTGGCACAGTCTGTCCAGGACTCTATTCAGACCAGACGGTCCCTCTTTGCTGCCTTTAAGTGGCTTATTTTGCTGATCGGGTCGAGTGCCCCTGAATCCGGCATTGATCGTTGTGTTGTCCGGGCTCTCTTCCTTATTTTGACATTTGTTTTTATTACGTCGTGGCTTCCTATTGCCACCCCTTATTTCGGACGTGCTTGGGTCGCCGGTGCCTTTATGGGCCAACCAGCTATCTTCACCCGCGCAAAAGCGGGTCATAAGGCTTGTTAAGGCTGCCATTGTCCTTGGCTTTTCTTGGCCGAGGTGTCTGGCGAGCCACTCGTCGCGGATGCTGTGTTTGAATGCCGCTAAGGCTTCGGCATCCGGACAATCAACAATTTGATTCTTCTTAGTGAGGAATCTGTTCCAAAGCTTGCAGGCGGACTCTCCGGGCTGTTGGATTATGTGACTTAAATCGTCCGCATCCGGAGGCCGGACATAAGTCCCTTGAAAATTGGCCCTGAAAGCGTCCTCGAGTTCCTCCCAACTTCCAATTGAATTTTAGGGGAGGCTTTTCAACTAGTGTCGAGCTGGTCCTTCAGCTTGAGGGGAAGGTATTTGATGGCGTGGAGGTCATCCCCACGAGCCATGTGTATATGCAGTGTAAAATCCTCGATCCAGACCCCTGGGTCTGTCGTTCCGTCATATGCCTCTATGTTCACAGGTTTAAAACTCTGTGTAAATTCATGGTCCAGTACTTCTTCGGTGAAGCACAGGGGGTGAGCAGCCCCTCTGTATCTGGACGTGCTGTGGCATGCCGTCGGCTGTTGTTGTGTCCGGTGTTTATTCCGAACTGGTATTTGATTGGTATGATCGCTTTGGTGATCATAGTCCCGCGCCGGGGTGTGTCTTTTAGATCCGTAGATGGACCTAGCCGCGCCGGCTTTCTTATCCAGGTGTTCACGCAAATCGTGTGCGGCGTCGGTAGCTGCTCTGTTGTGGTTATGAAGCGGTTCGTCCGGCCTCCTGGTCGTGTTGTTCTTTGGTGGAACGGCCTCGTCGTGGAATTCTATCCGCAACTTGCATTTTGGATAGCTCTTTGTATGGCGATCGTCGCCGTATCTTTCTTTCAGTGTCAAGCACTTTATTCCATCTGCGATTAAGCGTTTCTTGTGCGGCCTTTAACCGTTGCTTCTGCTTCTTTAGACTTCTCGCGGTGGCCATAAGCCTTCTGTGGAGGTTATCTCGTTCCACACGTGTTTCCAGGATGATGAATGCATCGTCATCCGGACTGTGTTCTTGTCCTGGGGCGGTTTGATGAACTCGTCCCTCGGGATCATTGTGATCGGGCGTCTGCTCCGAACTGTGTTCAGCGTGACCTGGCTCATCCTGCTCCATCGCTGGGTCCGTGTGGTCGTTGTTGCCTTCGAAGTTGACTAGGGTGTCGACCTTTCTGGCGCTCTTGTCGCTATTTTTACTTTTGCTGGACTTGGAGCGGTGTCTGCGCCGTCGCTTTGGTTTTTGCCCGGGGGTTTTATCTTCCGGATTGTCGCCGTCGTCCTCCTTGGGCGTATCCACCATGTATATATCGTATGACGGGGTGGCTGTCCACCGCCCTGTGAGCGGTGGTTCTTGTTCTTCTCCTGCATCGTCATCCATACCGTCGATGTCTTTGGAGTCGAAGTCAAGCACGTCGATTAAATCATCAACAGTGGCAATGAAGTGGGTGGTGGGTGGGCAACGAATTCTTTCGTCGCCTACTTCCCACTCGAGCCGGACATAGTTCGACCATGAGTCTCCTAACAAAGAGAGAGACTTTAACGAGTTCAGCACATCGCCAAGGGGCGAGTGCTGGAAGATATCCACAGCGATAAACTCAATTACCGGAGCCGAACCAGGCTCTGCGGGCTCGGGAGCGCGCGGACTGGAACCTACAGCCGGATACGAGTTCGGGGGTCCGATGTCACATGCTTCTTTAGAGGTGAGGCCTGTGTTCGGCTCTAGCGCCGATGAGTGTGCGGCCTGCGGGGCGGGGTCCATCCACCCGTCCTCGAGCAACACAATCTGGTCCGGATTTAGGTCCAGGGTTCCTGCAGGGGCGATATCCCGAGCATTATCCGACATCAGGTCTAAGCCGTGCTCATCGTGATTGTCCGGCACTCCTGGCGCAGGCCCGAACCCGTCGAATATCAAGTCTCCGCGGATATCGGCCGTGTAGCTCAGGTTTCCGAACCTGACCTGATGGCCAGGGGCATAGCTGTCGATCTGCTCCAGATGGCCAAGCGAATTGGCCCGCAGTGCGAAGCTACCGAACACGAATATCTGTCCGGGGAGAAAAGTCTCACCCTAGACCGTGTTCTTGACAATTGAAGGAGCCATCAAGCCTTGCAACGACGACACAGAGGAACTCTCAATGAAAGCACCAGTGTCGGTGTCAAAACCAGCGGATCTCGGGTAGGGGGTCCCGATCTGTGCGTCTTAGGCTGATGGTAACAGGAAGCAAGGGACACAATGTTTACCCAGGTTTGGGCCCTCTCGATGGAGGTAAAACCCTAGTTCCTGCTTGATTGATATTGATGATATGAGTAGTACAAGAGTAGATCTACCACGAGATCGTAGAGGCTAAACCCTAGAAGCTAGCCTATGATGATTATGATTGTGATCATGATCGGCCTTCTAAGGACCAACGTCTCCGGTTTATATAGACACCGGAGAGGGCTAGGGTTTACACGGAGTCGGTTACAAGGAAGGAAATACAATATCCGGATCGCCAAGCTTGTCTTCCACGCAAAGGAGAGTCCCATCCGGACACGGGACGGAGTCTTGAGTCTTGTATCTTCACGCTCCAATAGTCCGGACGAAGCATATAGTCCGGCCGTCCGGATACCCCTTAATCCAGGACTCCCTCAGCGACGTCCTCGATATAGAACCATTCGGAAGGCCACTCTTCGGATGCCTTTTTAGCGTGCCGGACAGGTATCCGGTCCCGGCGATGCGCCATACCTCGGCTCCGCCCACTTCAAATATTTATCCCTCTTGGCTACGAGGGACGAGGCAGAATAGTTTCCTCCATAATTCAAAATGGGCCTCACAACCCAAGAATAGCTCACAAAGAGCAACGTAACCCGTGATGTGCAGGATGGAGGCAGGAGTGAAATCATGCAGTTGGAGGCCATAATACTCCAGAAGCCCTCGGAGGAACGGGTGGATTGGAAATCCAACGCCTCTCACAAGTAGGGAACGAAGCACACTCGTTCCCCCTGGATGGATTGGGGAAATTCTCCGCCTGAGCCCCACCGTCAAAGGAAGTCAATCCTGCTCGAACGGGGACTAGATCCACGGGGGGTAGAAATCCCTGTGTTTGCAGCTTCACTAGCTGACTGTGGGGTACGAAACATGTCTCCCAATCGCCTTTTCCGAGGCCGCGGGGACGGGTGGAAGAGCTAGGGGCACTAGCCATGTTGGAATGGTTTCTCCTAGCAAGCTCTGAGGATTCCTCGCTTGGTGTGGAATGGATCTGAAAATCCCAATCTCTTTAAATAGACAACTTTCTTACATGGTTAGGGTGATATGTGCAAAAATACCCCGACCTCTCGTATTCGCTCGATACGTGGAAGCTGAACTCATGAAGGTGTTGAAGACGATGGGCGCGACATTAAATGGAAAGCCGAATACTGATCTTTAAGTCAGGTACTTTGAAGTAATCGGAGGAGGAACCCGCCTTGCAATGCCGAAGACAATCTGCGCGCCGAACACATCGTCATTGAAAGATTGGTTCGGGGCTACTAAGGGAGCCCTGGAATAAGGGGTCCTCAGGCGTCCGGCCTATTGACATGGGCCGGACTGATGGGCTGTGAAGATACAAGACCGAAGACTCCCACGTGTGTCCGGATGGGACTCTCCTTGGCATGGAAGGCAAGCTTGGCATCTGGATATGAAGATTCCTTTCTTTGTAACCGACTTTGTATAATCCTAGTCCCCTCCAGTGTCTATATAAACCGGATGGTTTAGTCCGTAGAGGCAATCATAATCATATAGGCTCGACTTCTAGGGTTTTAGCCATTACGATCTCGTGGTAGATCAACTCTTGTAATACTCATATTCATCAAGATCGATCAAGCAGGAAGTAGGGTATTACCTCCATAGAGAGGGCCCGAACCTGGGTAAACATCGTGTCCCCCGCCTCCTGTTACCATCAACCTTAGACGCACAGTTCGGGACCCCCTACCCGAGATCCGCCAGTTTTGACACCGACAACGTCAACATAGGTGGACAACAGTTTTGGGGGTGCTTCTCGAGTACCGAGCCGCGATCTCCAGGGTGAATACCCAAGGTCTTGCCTTCATTGGTTGTACTTGGCAATGGACTTGCGAAGGCATTGTTTTTGGAATCTCGGACTCTCTCTAGGGTGAAAACTCAAGATCCTTGATCGGGTGACTAACGACAACGCTTATGCATTGTTTCCTTCTTGGTGGCGTCGCTTTTGGAGAACCTCTTCTGTAGTTCAGGTGTTGTCTTTGGTGGTGGTTAGAGTGTTGCTGTTGCGAGTGTTTCAGTACTGCGACGGGTCTTTGTTTTTTATATTTCTCTCTTTTTTTGGCTGTGTGCATGCTTGATGTCTTTCGATATCCTGTTGGTGCGGAGGCTGTGTGTAATTGGTATCTTCGCGATATTAATATACTCCCTTTATCAAAAAAATGGAATAAAAGGCCACAACACATGGAATCCAATGCCATAATTTGCAATCTGCTGCAGTATCAAGTCTTAGAAAAGGAAACACAATGCTACTCCCTCTGTAACTTTGGATCCGTTCAGAAGCTCTCCAGCTTCGCGCTTCGCCGGCTCCGTGCGAGGAGCTAGGCCAAATGACATGGCTCCGTGGAGCCAGCTCCACGAAGCGGGGACTCACCTTAGCGTAAATCGGTGGAGCGAGGGAAGTCCAGCTCCGCGAAGCCCAAACCGTGGAGTTCGTCCAAATTACGTAGGGTTGCCACCGCTAAGTTGGTACCGATTCGATTCATTTTCTCCTGAGTTGCTGTACGAACCAACCGGCAGTGCTAGCCCATGCAAAGCTAAAAAAAGTAATATAGAGCAGCCCATGTAGCGTTGGAGAAGCCGGCTACACCCTCCGAACGCGCGTAGCTCCTCGCGAGAAGCTGGAAGTAGGCGCATGAAGCTGGAGTTGTGGATTTGCTGAAGCTGGAGAGCTTCCGAACAGAGCCTTAATGTAAGTTGTTTCCGAACAGTATCAAAAAATACCTTATATTAAGTTACGGAGAGTGTACTTACTTAATTAATACTAGTGTGTTTGCTCGTTCAAGCTCTTGACAAGGGATGGCATGCGAAACTCTGATGTGATGTATCTTTCTGTCTCGTGGTGATTCTCTCTATCTATACATGTTCAGCTCTTAATTTTAATTTTAATGAAGGTAGGAATGCTGCTAGGGCTTTTCAACCACACGCTTAAATAAACCGCATCTAAAAGTATCTACAACTAGGATTGTCTAATTTCAACTCCCAAACGTCCGTGGGCGCACCTAGTCAGTACCCGGGCGCGTTCGTTTTAAGCCTCTAGTTGTAAATGCATGCAACCATGTTTCTACTTAATACTTTGTCTTTAAATTATCCGGTCAAATGCATGTGATTGATGATGATGAAGATAGAAAAAAAAAAAGATGGTCCCGTGTGGGCTGCATTCTACATGAAAAACTGCCCTGACTTGCCCGTCATCCCCATATCCTCGTATATATGAAGTTGATACGGGGATTTGCGGACAAGCCAGTCATATGTGGACAAAGTAAGAGTCCAGTTGAATTGCTTTTTTCATCTCTCTTCTGTTCGGATAATGAACGGGCCGTCCCTCTGGATGTTTGGGGAAGATATGAGTGGTCCATTTGTAGAGCTCTCTAGCTCAATGCGTGGAAAATGCAGATGTCTCCAACACCCCTCAGCCTCAGAGTATGTTACACAAAATGGATATGCATGTCCCGTCGTAGATCTATTTGCATCTCATATCTGAAAACTCTATTTGCACTTCAGCTGCTCCTTCTAGAGGACGTGCACCACACGTACCGGTATGCGGCCTTCAGTTCAGGTCGCTGTATGGTCTCTATGTCAGGTCGTGATTGAGCATGGATGGAAACATCGGAATTAAACGAGAGAGGGCCGTTGATTGCACGCTCAGTGCCGACAGATCGTTGTACTTGCGCACGCATATCTATCATGTTTGTGTCCGGATGAATAAAACGTGCATGTAGGTGAATGCGACATGGATCCAACCCGATGGGGCTCCATCACCAAACTGCTTACACAAGACATGCACTACATAATTGAGCAGCCGCTCCAGCCACACTGCGCGTGCTACGCTAGCATCATTGCACTGCTGTGTACTATAACCATTTCTTTTGTTGCGGGAATACAAAGCCAATGTTAGTTTACATGTAGATGCACGAGTGTCTCAATTGCGTTAAAGAATAAAAATGTGACGCTCCCTCAGTCCCATAGTATAATAATGTTTTGATATAGGACGGATGGGGTGCAAGATAATTGTGGTAAATGAGAGGTTGATAGTACCACACAAATACAAACATGTACGTCTCTATACAGATATCTAGATGCATTTGTGAGAAATTCAACATACATATAGTCGCTAATTAGGTAGCAGTGGATAATCTATAGTTGAGAAAGATGGTTTCCTTTTTCTTTTCGCGATGGTGTAGAGAAAGATGTTGATGCTTAACAATTCATTTCTCAATCAATATTCACAATGATTCTGTTTTGTCGACCAGCAAATGACATATTAAGTTCACGCCGCACCCTATATAAATTGTTTTTAGTTATAAATTTACCCAAATGATAAGTGGCACATGTCAGGTGCGTGCTATTCTAGCCCTGATGTTTTTCGATCGCAATTCCAGTCACGTAAGGATGTCAATTATCGGTGACACACGTCAAGTTTGTGTCAAAACTAAACTGAATCACGAAAGTTGCCATTCTTGGCAAATAAAGTGGTCATCGTCGCGTCAGCAAACTTGTCGTCGAAAACGTTCTGAGTTGCCATGTGCTCATACCTAACGTTCGGTACATATCAGAGTCCTAAATTTATTGCTACACCCTCCGTCCTACTCCCTCCGTATAAAAATATAAAACATTTTTTGTAGGCTAGTTTAGTC
Source organism: Triticum timopheevii (assembly GCA_963921465.1). Classification (NCBI taxonomy): domain Eukaryota; kingdom Viridiplantae; phylum Streptophyta; class Magnoliopsida; order Poales; family Poaceae; genus Triticum; species Triticum timopheevii. The sequence goes on from OY997270.1 coordinate 210,040,433, forward strand.
TAAAAACGTCTTATATTTAGATACAGAGGTGGTACTATATAAGATGTTATCATATTGGTTATGATAACCTCGTATATTATGGAATAGAGGGAGTAGTTTAGTCCCATAATCTGCTAGTACCATTTACATATACTCAATCCCTTCTCAATCCTTTCTAAAATATAAGGTGCATTAATTTCTGAAAAAAAAACTCCTTTATGTTTTATCAAGTTTATAGAGAAATTGTTCGTAACTACGATGCCAGATCGGTAATAATTACGTTCATCATAGAACATATATTTTCATGCTTATTTGTTTGGTATTGTACTCCCTCTGCTTCTAAATATATGATATTTGAACTACCAAATCGTCGTATATTATGGCACGGAGGGAGTATAATATGTTAATATGGTTTTCTATAAACTAGGTCAAACATAAAATGCATGAATTTTATCAAAATATTTATGTTTAAGAACAGGTGGAGTGCTGACTAAGTTAAATTGACAAAAAAGAAACTAATTATTATGGGCCAAAGAAGTTTGAAAGGGATAGCTTGGCGCCGTCGGCGTTGTAGAAACTACGCAAGCTATAGGCCAGTACAGATTCAGCAGGCCCGCACAGACTTCCCAACCAAGCTACGTAACATCGGCTGGCGAGTGCCGAACCAAACTTGTGGCACTAGGGGGTGCTTGGATCCAAGAGACTATTTTTAGTCTGACTAAAAATAGTCTCTTTTAGAGGCTAAAGTTCCAAGCATCCCTGACTAAAGAGAGGCTAGGACTAGTCATGAGGCTAAAACCTTTTAGTCATAGGAAACCTACTAAAATATGTATTAGTCCTCTCTCTCCTCATTTAATTCCTCTCCTTTAGTTCTGGATTGGAGGGTTTGGAGGATAATAAATGCTCAATAACTTGATTTTAGTCTCTTTAGTACTTGGATCCAAGCATGAGTGAGGCTAGCAAGTTTTAGTCCCACTACTTTTAGTCATGGGACTAAAACGTATCCAAGCACCCTCTAGCTCCTTTTAGCCTTTAGCTCGTAACCGTTATTTCTGTTATAGTAGTTGGTTGTCCTGCAAAGCGTAAAGCCGCAGGCAGAGTTCTGCTGTGAAAGGCACCTGCCCGCGTGCTGCGGCAGCTGGTAAACAACTACTACCGCACATAACCGAAAAGGCTTTGGTCCCGCTTTATATATAAAGCAACGATCCACAATAAATTGGTACAAACGCACGCCATCATAATACACGCACACATCCAAGACAGGATACATAAGCGCTAAGCGCAACAACACCACCCGTATCACTACAAGAGTAATCGGGACTCCCCCGTGAACATTGCCACCGCAAAGAGATGAAGCCACATACGACGAACCGTGGAATTTAAGACGGCGCCTTCAGAAAGGTTACAACATCAGAGCGTCGCTACCGCCCGATCTGAGGATCAGAGTTTCCCCAGGAGCAACACGACTGGCAATGAGAGCCACGACGACGCCTTCAAGAAGGGAACGAGCTTCGCCGCCGCCGGTCTGTCCGAAGACAGAGCATGTTTTCACCCCGGCCAATGCTCACCGCCATTGAATGCCACACCCCGGCTACCACGCCGCCCACACGGCCATGGCCACCGGGCAGCACCAAGCCACGGGCTCTGCCCAAGAGCGCCGCGCTACCACCACCAGAGCCGCAGCGCTGAGACCCAAAAAGCCGGCCAAAATTGGCCACCATCGACCCGTCCTGCTGCACTGGGCGCAAGACAAGCATGATCCTGCAGCCGGGCGCGAACCGAGCATGGTCCTGCAGCCAGGCGCGAGACAAGCACAGTCCTGCTGCCGGGCGGAGACGAGCTCGATCCAACAGCCGGGCATGGGACGAGCTCGACCCTGCTGCACCGGGCGCGAGACAAGCGATGGTCTGCAACTGGGAGAGGGCCAGCCCTTCGACGAAAGTAGTGCCCGAGCGCCGAGGGGAGGGATCGAAGGCCGAAACAGTCCACCTGCAAACGAGCCGACGCCGACGAAGAAGCCAACCGTCACTGTAGCCGGGACCGCCAAGCTGCTGTGTAGACACTAGGCAGCAGGAAGGCCACACCATACCTCCGTGCGCCACCGTATCCACGACCAGAGCAGCCACCACACCAGGCCGCTGCCCTACCGCGCGTCGCTCGCCGAGACCAAGCCGAAGGCCCGACAGAGCACGCAACCACCGGCCGCACCTCCACCCGCCAACCCCGCCGCCAAAAGACGCGCCGCCAAGAGGTGCAGCCCCACGGGACCTGCCTGGAGCCCGCATGCCGCCACCATGGCTGCACGAGCGCCTGGCCAAGGGCAGCCAACCGCACCCAACCCCGCCCAGCCAGAGGACCAGCCCAAGGACGGCCGCGTACAACGCAAATCACGCCCCTCGCCACCTGCGCCCAGCCGCATCGCAGCCGCTGCCGCCACCAGATCTCGAGAAAAGCATAAGAGAACGATGATTCTTGGAAAGCGAGAATATTGAGTCGGCAGTGGATCAGAGTGAAAGAGATGCATATATTAGCGCCGTCACGAGAAAAGGAAGAAAAGAAATTCAACCATTCGGGTTACTACTACCGTTTGGATTAATTGAGCGCCCTCGTATTCTGAGTCAAACTTTGATCATAAAATTGAAAATTAACTACTAAAATATAAGCTATATATCGTAAAAATTATATGCTAGGAATCCTCTTTTGAATAGAATGTATTGAAATACTTTTTGTAGTATATAAATCATACGATGGACTCTACACGAACACCCTCAAAGTTTCAAGTGAACCGATGACTGGAGCACGAGCACTTACCACCAGCTGACTTCACTCCTACTCGAGCCTCCCTTCAATCAGTGAATCCTGGGTTCTATTTCAATCTGAAATGTTATGTATGGTTAGGTAGGAAGGCAAGGATCTTGAACAAGCAAGGAGGAAACCCCAAGACTCAAGCGAGGAGTGGGAGTATCAATAAGAAGAAAAGGGGAGTTCAAAAATTTGCACTACCGGCCAGTCCGGTTCTCCGACCAAATAGTCCGGTCAGGAACTGGACTATCTACTCAGCTCGGCACGCGTATCCAACCGTCCCTAGACCGAGCAGATTGTCCAGTTGGGCCCTAACTAATCCCAGGAATTCCACTGCGGAATGTGCGATGGCTTTGATCGGACTGTCTAGTCAACCCTGACGAGCCTCAAGATTTCTACTACCGGACTGTCCAGTGCTTTCGACCGGATCGTCCCATACCCCCGATTCATCAACAATTAAGCCACCCCACAGCCTTGTTTTTCCGGAGAAAGTATGATGAAATCGTGTAGGTACAAAACCCACCTCGAAGTCGTCTTTCCAATCAATCTATTAAACCACCCCACAATATGACGAATAGCCCTAGAGATCATACTACGACAACACCATATGAAACATATTAATTAATCTTTATGTTACCTGGAACACCCCCATTGTCTCCACGGGTATCCACAAGTTAAGACATGCATCAAGTGATCTCAAATCCAAAGTATTCATTCCAACATAAGAAACCTCAAAGAGCAAGACTCAATTCACCACAAAAGCGAACATCATAAGATCCAACTATATTGATAAAGTGTTGGGAATATGCCCTAGAGGCAATAATTGTTGGGAAACGTTGCATGGAAAACAAACCTTCTACGCACACGCAATGATCTATCCATGGAGATGCATAGCCACAAGAGGGAGAGTGTGTCTACGTACCCTCGTAGACCGTAAGCGTAAACGTTTCACAACGCGGTCGACGTAGTCGAATTTCTTCACGCTTCAACCGATCAAGTACCGAACGCACAACACCTCTGCGTTCTGCACACGTTCAGCTCGGTGACGTCCCTCGCCTTCTTGATCTAGCAAGACGTAGAGGTAGTAGATGAGTTTCGTCAGCACGACGGCGTGGTGACGGGGATGGTGAAGTGATCTTCGCAGGGCTTCGTCTAAGCACTATGAAAATATGACCGGGGTTGTAAACGGTGGAGGGGGCGCCGCACATGGCTAGGCAATTGTCTAGGGTGTGCTAGGTGCCCCCCTCCTCATATATATAGGTGGGAGGGAGAGGGGAGAGGCCAAGGGGTGCCCCAAGTAGGTCCGAATCCTACTTGGGCTCCTGCCCTTGGCCGCACCCACCTGCCATGTTTGTCGGAGGGGGAAGGAAAGAGGGGAGGAGAGGGAAGGAAGTGGGAATCCTAATCCACACTTTCCTTTCCCTCCCCACATTCCTTCTCCTCCTTTGGCCGGCCCATATGGGGGGCGCACCAGCCCCTTGTGGCTGGTGCATTTCCCCTCTTGGCCCATAAGGCCCATATCTTTTGCCAGGGGTGTCTGAAACCCCTTCCGGTGACCCGATAAGTACCTGGTATCCCCCGAAACACTTCCGGTGTCCGAATACCATTGTCTTATATATCAATCTTTACCTCTCGACCATTTTGAGACTCCTCGTCATGCCCGTGATCTTATCCGGGACTCCGCACAACATTCAGTCACCAAATCACATAACTCATATAATACTACACTAATGCAGGATGCTGCTAACGTGACACTACGATCAGAGACCCTTCGAGAAACTGTGTGCGATGCAATAATCGCAAATGCTGGTGTAAGAGAATCATCAAAAATGTGCAAAACGTTTGTGATGATGGATGCATCAAACACAGTTCAGATTTTAGTTGCATGTGCAATGCAGGGCATACGATTCAGTTCAATTAACTGTTTGTGATGAGGAGTAACAAAAGAAACGGGCAGCCAGATGAAGGCATGTGCGATACACAACATACGGTTCACTAGGATGAACTGTTTGTGATTAGGCAACACAAAAGAAATGGTTAGCCAGATCAAGGTGTGTGCGATATACAACATGCGGTTCACTTGGATGAACTATTTGTGTTGAGACAACAGAACATAAACGGTTCAATATAACAAGATGTGTGTGATACATGGCAAACAGGTCTGTAATTAGAAATGTGTGCGAAGACCGATAATAACACAGACGATTGCTTCAAATAAGACGTATGTGATATGCTCTGTCTACACAACATGTATTGGCCATTGGGGGACGAGCGATCATCTGGATACGCCATAAGGATGCGAAGAGGCATCCTATATCAGCAAGGACTAGCTGGTCCACCAGTAGCTCATCTAAGAGAACTCTCAAGTTAAGTGTGCTCAGGCTGGAGTAGCCATCAGATGGGTGACTGGATGGGAAGTTGTGTTGATGTTAAATTAACTGATAGGATGGGTCATTTCGGTTCAAATGACCGAAATGACCCATTCCCTCGGCTAATTTAACCTCGAGGTCCTTGTTTTTTATTTTTATTTTATTTTTTAACATATGTTAAAGAAGGTCTACCGCATTACTTTTTGACAATGTGTATACATGGCATACAGTTGATCCATCCGACCTGTTTGTGATGGAATAAGCCGTGTGCGTTGTGGGCAAATGCTTACTAGTGTACAACCGTTTGTGATTGATGAATTCATCACCGACGGGTTCCCTAGTGTGGTCCATGTTCATCTCATCATCATCTACTTCTTGTGCTAGCTCGATGTTCCTTTATATTGTAAGTTTCCATTAGTTGATGGCGTTCTATGAACACGCCGCCGTTTCCCGCCATTTCCTCACCTGTTTCCCACCACCCAGCGACATTGCACACAAACCTAGGCATGGCGTGACGCACGGAGGCAACAAGCGCAACTTGTAGCACATCCACCTTTTCTAAGCATGCCAACGCACTAAAGCGCCGCCTCTGCCATCAACCTCGTCGACAAGGAAAACCAGAAGGCGCCATGGTCCGTTGAGGCCGTGGCGCTCCCCGACAATGCGATGGACGACACCGTGATGCGTGTCATCGCCAGGGCGCCGAGAGGTTGCAGCTCGCCACACAACATGATTGATGGCGCGCCGCAAAGCAAGCCAGGCGCGTCCGCCGATAGGCTGCGGCTCACCGCACTGCTAGAGCGTTGGAGCACCGAAGAGCGAGAGGCGCGATACATCGCACAGCAAGGGCGTCGTAGCTAGATACACGTCCCGTCAGTACCCCCATTCCTCGCCAGGAGTGGGCATATGCCCTCTGCGCCGACTTGCACCAGAGGCCGGCCACGCCATACTTGCACCGGACGCCCGTCGCGCCGTTCGCATGGGTCGCGCTGTTCGCCTTGTCCACGGCCCGCTCAATGCCAACGCGCTGGTCGGTAGGCTTGACCGCCTCCTTGGCCCAAGTGTCCTCCTGGGCGCAGTAGAGGAACATGGCCGTCGCATCCTCGAGGTGGTGATCTCCGATGAAATAGCCAAATTAGAGCTCGATATCGCGCTCCAGATGTACCGCGAGGATGTCGACCGCTTGGACGAACGCCTGCACGAGTTCAGCAGAGCCAAGAGCTACCGTAGGCAAGGGCTGCTGGTCATGGTCTCATGGACGCGTTTTATTTTGTTGAGCCATTTCAATATGGATAGCTATGTATTCACAGCAATCATACTATTGCTTTGTTTATTGCTTTGTTTTAATGTGTGTACTATGTTTTTCGTTCTTATATGTTCTGTTTCAATATGTGTTTATACGCTTTCCATTCTGTATGAGTGGATGATAATAGATAGATTCAAATTAGTATACAGAAACAAATAGAAAATGGAATTCATAATATATATACTATTAATTGTTCATTATTTCATCACACAATATATATATATAATATCATCACATATACATGATGATACTTAACTACTAGGTACAATGCATAAAATTGAAAACGAACAATACTAAAACTAATAATCCCTCCTCGGGTCAGTATTCCGGCAGCCCCTCGCCAGCAACTCCCTGGTGCACGCCGTCTTCCCAGAGCGGAGGCAGTACTCCGCCTCCTCCGCCTCGCAGCGCTTGACGTGCCGATATGCCTCTTGTAGGCGGACGCGCGCGAACGATCTTGCCATTTCGTTGGGTACCCACCAGAGCTCCTCGTCGGTGGCATGCTGGAGCTTATTGGCCTAGCTGCACGCAGTGACGAGGCGCCTAGCCCCTCTGGCCTTCCTCACGAAGTACCCATCTTCGTACACCTCCTCCGCACGATGATGCACCCGCCCCCAAAGCTCCGCCGCCTCCTTTTTCCAGGCGGCATCACGGGCTTCACAGGCCACCTGGTACCTGGCGTCCTCCTCCGCCATCTCCTTCTTGAAAGCCACTTGCCTGGCTTTCTCAGCCGGCTGCAGCGACTTCCAAAGACAAAGACTGTATTGGACCCAAAACCAATCCAAAGTTGGGGGGTCCGGCGCAACCTCGTCCAGCGGCGCGTAGGTGTCCTTATCGCTGCTCTTCGAGTAAGTGTCCTCGGGGGGTGACGACTCCTCGTCGGCGCGTGGGCAGACCGGCGGTGCCATGGCAGAGATTTGAGAGAGATAGAGAGAGAGAGGGCGAGCAAGGGGAGGATCTAGATGAGAATGCAGGCGGGATGACATGAGCAAGGTAGTATTTATTGGCGGCCGGAATCTAGATCGACGGGAACAGTACACGCGCCGGTCGTCAGAATTTACGAGTACTGTAGTGTGAATTACACATGATTCCCGCAGCAAAATCCGTGTGTGAACATAATAGCTGACGGTTCCCAATGCCGAACCGTGTATGATCAATAAAGCCCGCCACTCACCTTCCAAACCTCGAGGCGCGAAATAGAGTGCAATCGTGTGGGGCCGGTTGTCTTGCCAGATTTTACATTTTCTTTTTTGAACACCAGATAATTACATCATCTGATATTTTTTAACTCACACACAAGTACAGAAATATGATTTTTCAAACCGTTATGGTTAGCCGTTGCATGTAGATGTAGTTCAAATTTGAATTATGGTCATTAAATGGCTAGAAAATCACTTAAATGTCTTCAAAAGGTCAAATGACCCCTGAAATTTTCCAAATTTTCACATGACAGTTGTATTAGTGCATGTTACACGTAGAAAAAAAATATTGAAGGCCGTAAGTGGAAGCTATCTGTCGTTCGTCATCAAACATGCATTGTTCCCTTCTCAGAACCACGAGCCTTCTAGTGAGTTGCTCCGGTTTGTGAGGGGTGCGTGTCCAAACTTTCGTCAAACAGACCAATTTTTGTACCACATCATCTAGGTGGCATGACATTACATCAAGCAAGGTTTCATGTTTTTCTGATCATTTTTTAATTTTTTGGAATAAAAATGCCATGGCACTCCATGCATGTACCTGTGTCCATGCTGTGAGACCAATATGTTTGAAAATTCCTTCTAATTTACTGCACATGGAATTTACTCGCACACAAGTACACAAATATGATTTTTCAAACCATTATGGTTAGCCATTGCACGTGCATATAGTTCAAATTTGAATTACGGTCATTAAATGGCTAGGAAATCACTTAAATGTCTTCAAAATGTCAAATGACCCCTGAAATTTTCCAAATTTTCACATGACAGTTTGTATGAGTGCACATTACACGTGGAAAAGTTTTGAAGGCTGTAAGAGGAAGCTATCTGTCGTTCGTCATCAAACATGCATTGTTCCCTCTCGAAACCACGAGCCTTCTAGTGAGTTGCTCCGGTTTGTGAGGGTGATGTCTACTATGCAACCTTCTCCTTGTAGACGTTGTTGGGCCTCCAAGTGCAGAGGTTTGTAGGGCAGTAGCAAATTTCCCTCAAGTGGATGACCTAAGGTTTATCAATCCGTGGGAGGCGTAGGATGTAGATGGTCTCTCTCAAACAACCCTGCAACCAAATAACAAAGAGTCTTTTGTGTCCCCAACACACCCAATACAATGGTAAATTGTATAGGTTCACTAGTTCAGCGAAGAGATGGTGATACAAGTGCGATATGGATGATAGATATAGGTTTTTGTAATTTGAAAATATAAAAACAGCAAGGTAACTAATGATAAAAGTGAGCGTAAACGGTATTGCAATGCTAGGAAACAAGGCCTAGGGTTCATACTTTCACTAGTGCAAGTTCTCTCAACAATAATAACATAACCGGATCATATAACTATCCCTCAATATGCAACAAAGAGTTACTCCAAAGTCACTAATAGCGGAGAACAAACGAAGAGATTATTGTAGGGTGCGAAACCACCTCAAAGTTATCCTTTCTGAACGATCTATTCAAGAGTCCGTAGTAAAATAACATGAAGTTATTCTTTCCGTTCGGTCTATCCTAGAGTTTATACTAGAATAACACCTTAAGACACAAATCAACCAAAACCCTAATGTCACCTAGATACTCCAATGTCACCTCAAGTATCCATGGGTATGATTATACGGTATGCATCACACAATCTCAGATTCATATATTCAACCAACACATAGAACTTCAAAGAGTGCCCCAAAGTTTCTACCGGAGAGTCAAGACGAAAACATGTGCCAACCCCTATGCATAAGTTCACAAGGTCACTGAACCCGCAAGTTGATCACCAAACATACATCAAGTAGATCACGTGATATCCCATTGTCACCACAAATAAGCACATGCAAGACATACATCAAGTGTTCTCAAATCCTTAAAGACTCAATCCGATAAGATAACTTCAAAGGTAAAACTCAATCCATTACAAGAGAGTAGAGGGGGAGAAACATCATATGATCCAACTATAATAGCAAAGCTCGCGATACATCAAGATCGTACCACCTCAAGAACACGAGAGAGAGAGAGAGATGAAACACATAGCTACTGGTACATACCCTCAGCCCCGAGGGTGAACTACTCCCTCCTCGTCATGGAGAGCGCCGGGATGATGAAGATGGCCACCGGTAAGGGATCCTCCCTCGGGTAGGGTGCCGGAACAAGGTCCCGATTGGTTTTTGGTGGCTACAGAGGCTTGCGGCATTGGAACTCCCGATCTATGGTGGTCCCGGATGTTTTCGGGGTATATGGATATATATAGGTGAAAGAAGTCGGTGAGGGGAGCCACGAGGGGCCCACGGGGGTGGGGGGCGCGCCCAGGGGGTAGGGCGCGCCCTGGACCCTCGTGGCCACCTCGAAGCTTCCCTGACGTCTACTCCAAGTCTCCTGGATTGCTTCTGTTCCAAAAATAACTCTCCCGAAGGTTTCATTCTGTTTGGACTCCGTTTGATATTCCTTTTCTTCGAAACACTGAAATAGGCAAGAAAACAACAATTTGGGCTGGGCCTCCGGTTAATAGGTTAGTCCCAAAATAATATAAAAGTGTATAATAAAGCCCATAAACATCCAAAACAGATAATATAATAGCATGGAACAATCAAAAATTATAGATAAGTTGGAGACGTATCAAGCATCCCCAAGCTTAATTCCTGCTCGTCCTCGAGTAGGTAAATGATAAAAACAGAATTTTTGACGTGGAATGCTACCTAGCATATTTCTCAATGTAATTTTCTTTATTGTGGCATGAATGTTCAGATCCAAATGATTCAAGATAAAAGTTTAATATTCATAAGAATAGTAATACTTCAAGCATACTAACAAGTAATCATGTATTATCAAAATAGCATAGCCAAAGAAAGCTTATCCCTACAAAATCATATAGTTAGGCTATGCTTCATTTTCGTCACACAAAATACTCCCATCATGCACAACCCCGCTTTCTGCCAAGCAATTGGTTCATACTTTTTAACGCGCTTCAGCTTTTTTCAACTCTGACGCAATACATGAGCGTAAGCCATGGATATAGCACTATGGGTGGAATAGAATATGATGATGGAGGTTGTGTGGAGAAGACAAAAAAGGAGAAAGTCTCTCATTGACGAGGCTAACCAAAGGGCTATGGAGATGCCCATCAATTGATATCAACATGAGGAGTAGGGATTGCCATGCAACGGATGCACTAGAGCTATAAATGTATGAAAGCTCAACAAAAGAAACTAAGTGGGTGTGCATCCAACTTGCTTGCTCATGAAGACCTAGGGTATTTTGAGGAAGCCCATTGTTGGAATATACAAGCCAAGTTCTATAATGAAAAATTCCCACTACTATATGAAAGTGACAAAATAAGAGACTCTCTGTCGTAAAGATCATGGTGCTACTTTGAAGCACAAGTGTGGAAAAGGATAGTAACATTGTCCCCCTCTTTTTTTGGGCCTTTATATATATATAGGGTGGGTCTATTCTAATAACACCCCTTAAGACCTTATTCTAATAACACTTTTCTTATTCTGATAACACCTCCCACCCACCCGTAGCAACAAACTAACCCGACCGAACTGCCTGGATAAAAAAAACCCACCCACCTTATCCTGTACCTCCCACTCCCGCACGATCTCCACCTCCCACCCTGTCGCCGCGCTGCCTCCGTCCCCGCGCCGCGCCGCTTCCCTCCACACACTGCAGCGCCGCCTACATCCCCGCGCCACCAGGCCGCCCCCCCTCCCGCCCCGCCGCTTCCCTCCTCGCACCGCCGCTCGCACCTGCCCCGCGCCGTTGCGGATCAACCAGCACCGGGTCCGGCGGCCGCGCCACCCAGCCGGCCCGCACCGTCGCGGATCCGGCCTCCCCTCTTCCTCCTCCTCCCGCCACCAGGCCCTCCACCACCGGATCCGCCATCCTCCGTCGCCGGGCGTGCGGGCGGGCAGCTCCTCCAACTCCCGTCGATCTACTGGTAAACAGTGACATCCGCCCGCGAAGATCCTTCCGCCGCCCCCTCTTTCGTCCTCCTGCTATTCGCACATCGGCACAGGCAGCAGGGCTTCGGCCACGGCAAGCCTCGGGTGGAAGTAATTGGAGGAGGCGCTCCCGAGGAAAAGGAGGAGGGCTGGCGGTGACCTTTCTTCTCCCCCTGCGCTCCTCCGCCCTGTCCCTGTCACGCCGCGGCTTCCCAGCGTGGCCACCAACCCTGTCCTTGTTCCCCATCCATGGCGCAGTGCAGGCGACCATGATGGCGCCGAGCTGGGAGCCAAGGGTGCACTGCAATTCAGTGCAAAAAACACCGACGAACTGCCACCCTCGCGCTGGACCCCACCATCCCCGCGTTGACCCTACTGCAATTCGGTTTCATTGCAGCTCACCATGAAGTTCGCGTGCAGTGTAGTCTGGCGCACGGTACCATCTCCTCTCACGCCTGTAGTAGCATCAGGAAGAAGATGTGTAGAGGCACCGCACTGGACTGGGTGCTCCTATTGATATTCATATTTTTACAATTCAAGGCAAATATGGGAGAGGTGAGTTTTGTTGTTTGAAGTGCTTATTTGATTTTGGGAGGAAAAAATACAGCGCACTGGAGTTTGCTATTCCCTTTGCTATTCCCTGTCTCGTGGCTTAGTTTGCTAGTATCTTTTTGCAGGAGAGGAAAAGAGCGTCACCGAGCCTTGCTATTCACTGCCTCCGGGCGTGAGCAGTGCAGTTTGCTCTCGCTGCAGGTCAGTTGGGTCGTCGGCGCAGTACGCATGGGCGTGAGAGGATGATAGGCATGCACTTACTTGGCGCGTGAGATTTTGGTTGGAACGTGAGAGGTCGACAGGCGTGCAGTTCCCTGGCGCTTGGGAGTTAGGTTTCGGCCGTCCGCCGCTGTAGTGCGGATGCGCGCGCCATGCATTTTGCTTGGTCTGGGGAGGAGGTTCTCCTGCTGCCCCATGCAGTTCCTTTTGAGGAAACACAGGCATTGCTTAGGTGCAGAGACCGTTGCCTCTCATTTTCATCTGTATTTTCTAGAAAAATGGCTATGCATTGTGGAGTGCAGTTATGTACTGGGTATGTGTGATAAATGATTAGACTGGACAAAGGGAATAGTCAATAGGATTCACTAATGTGAGCGTGGTTGCTTGTAAATATTTCCTTTTAAAGCAGTCCACTTTTTTTTGAAACTTTTAAAGCAGTCCACTTAGTCCATCGACGGGTTGTGCGGCTTTTTGTTGGGAAAAAAGTTAAGTGGAATGCGGTTCAGTTAACTCTATTTTGCAGGGGAAGACGAAAAACAAAGTGCACTGCACATGTTTGTTGAGCCTAAAAAAAGGTGAATTGCACATCTAGGTTTTAGAATAAAGGTGCAGTGCACTGGTCTCCACTGGTAATACATTTTTTTCGCTTTTGCAGTTCACTGCTCACGTTTCGGGAGCTCACTATATTTTTCTTTTCGTTTTTGGGGTGTTTACAAAAATTAAAGGTTTAGTTTGTAATTATTGAGGAGATTTGATGTATTATTTCATTTGTCTGAAGACTTGTGGTTAGCTGTGTAAAAAAGAAAAGGAGAACCCACGATGAAGCCCTTCTCTTGATTGCGTCACGCGGTGCAGACTCGTTAAAAAGAAAAATGTTATAAAATGAAAAAAAATGTAGTACACTAGTCTTCAGAGTGGTTCACTACTCTTGACACTGTGGTCCACTCCCACTAACAAGGATGTGCACGGGTTGAAAAAACCTAGTGCATATAGAAATTTAGCAAAAATGACAAGATGGTAATGTAGTTCTCTTCGATATATGCCGCGGCTCACTTGCCCTTGTCTTTGCGGTCCACTCTCGTTCATCATAGAAAATTGAAAAAAAAACTCGTATGGGAAAAATTACGTCACAAAAAAAGAAATCATGCAGTGCACTTGTTGGTCTGATGCAGTGCGGTTTTTGGTCGGAAAGCAGTGCGGTTTTCAGTAGGATGAAGTACCCACGTCGATTTAGGTGTCGCGAAAAACAGAGTGTCCGCATTTCGATAAATTCGAAATTCCTCTTAAACCGTAAAGAATTAGAGAGAGTGTTCTACATGAAAAAGTTGTGTCTTGATGATATCTTTCCAACAGCGTATGATTTGAATCATTTCGACCGGCGGTTTGTAAAAATTTCTCGAAAAACGGCCGCTGCCTCTCGTAGTCAGCCGCACGATTTTCAAAATTAACTAAAAACCGTAAGGAATCTCAAAACCATTTCTACATATGTAAGTTGCGCCTTGTCCATAGCTTTCCAACGACGTATTACAAGCCTCGTTTCGACAAACGGTTCAAAAACTAGAGCGAAAGCAGTACCGAAAATTGCAAAAATTTCAAAAAAACATAATTCCGCGATTTAGTAAATTTGAAACTGCTCTTAAACCATAACGAATTAGAAAACATAATAGATATGAAAAAGATGCGCCTTGACGATATCTTTCCAACGGCGTATCATTTGCTTTATTCCGATGAGCGGTTTAGAAAAAATCACGAAAATACGCTCGCTGCCACTCGTCATCCGTCGCGCCGTTTTTGAAACTGCTCTTAAACCGCGAGGAATCTCGAAAAGTGTTCAACATAGCAAAGTTGCGCCTAATCCATAGCTTTTCAACGGAATATTATACGCCTGTTCCGATAAACAATCAAAAGTTAGAGCGAAAACAGTGCCGAAATAACACTGCGTGCAGTTTTTTCCGACGCGAAGTTCACTAGTCTATATTGCAGTGCTCGTCGTCAAGAAGATGCAGTGCACTTGCGTTCAGCATGCAGTGCGGAAGTGGTGTGCAGAATAGTTATTCTGCTAATATTAGCAGAATAGACCGTCTGTATATATATATATATATATATATATATATATATATATATATATTTGGCCTTTCTCTTTGTTTTGGCCTTTTTTTTTGAGGGACAATGCTATAATAATGATGACCATCACACTTCTATTTACTTACAACTCATGGATTACAACTCGATACTAGAACAAAATATTACTCTATATGAGTGCCTCCGGCGGTGTACCGAGATGGGCAATGAATGTATGAAAGAGTTATGAATGGTGGCTTTGCCACAAATACGATGTCAACTACATGATCATGCAAGGCAATATGACAATGATGAAATGTGTCATAGTAATTGAAACGGTGGAAAGTTGCATGGCAATATATCTCGGAATGGCTATGGAAATGCCATAATAGGTAGGTATGGTGGCTGTTTTGAGGAAGATATAAGGAGGTTTATGTGTGATAGAACGTATCGTATCACGGGGTTTGGATGCACCGGCGAAGTTTGCACCAACTGTCAACACTACAAAAAAATACACTTCCGTGATGATACGTGTTTGTCATAGTAGGTCGCGTTTTTTGTCATGCATGTACATCCATGACGATTTTATGACAGAATCAAGATAGTCATACATGTGCTGTCGTAGAAGTTTTCCATGACATTACCAAAATTATCATCACGGAAGTGTCCGCTTCCATGACGATAAATCGCATGTCACAGAAGTGCTTTCGTCAAGGGTGACCGACACGTGGCATCCACCGTAACGGAACGCCGTTAAGCTATCGGGTCAGGTTTTGGATCCGATAACCTGTTAACAGCCCCGACCAATGGGGATTTTCCATGTGTAAAATCATCATTGGCTAGAGGAAACACGTGTCGGCTCATCATTGGGATAGATGTCATGCACTCACTGGACAGAAGGCGCCTATGATACGTCGACACGTGGCACGGCCCAACAGTGGCCCATTCCTGTGAAAAGGCCGGCCTGTTTGACTTGGTCAAAAGCTAGCGGGCCGGCCCATGGAAAGCCTGTTAACGGCCTGTTAGCATATAGCCCATTTACAGCCCGCTAACCCAAGGCCCGTTACGCCCTATGCGAATTAGGCCCAGTAGCGTCATCTGGGCCATCCAATATAATTCCAGCCCGTTTTCACTTCTGGTCCATGTATGGCCCATGACGTCTTTCGACCCATATGAGGCCCTTTGTAACTCTTGGCCCATTAGCGGCCCGTGCTGAAACTGGCCCGTAATGAACAGTGTATTACTTTACACCCATTAACGGCCCGCGATGAAACTGGCCCGTAATGAACAGTGTAACACTTTATACCCATTAACGGGCCGTTATTCCGTTGGGCCGTTTCCAGCCCAAGTTAACTTCCGGCCTTCTGAGGGCCCATTTATTCTTGGGCTCATTTGCAGCATTCGGTTACTTACGGCCCGTTACTTTCATTTTCTGCTTGTGGGCCAAATTTAGCCCGTCGTTATAGTCGGCCCGTTTGTGGTCCGTTAGTCTGTTGGGCCATTTTCATAGCATCACCAAATACGGCCTATTAACGGCCCGTTATGGTCAGCCCATAAAACGTACGATTTCCATTATAGGCCCGTCTACGACCCATTAAAGGCCCGTACAAGACCCATAAATGAGTCGGCGGCTGTCGGTGTCAAAACCGGCGGATCTCGGGTAGGGGGTCCCGAACTGTGCGTCTAGGCGGATGGTAACAGGAGACGTGGGACACGATGTTTTACCCAGGTTCGGGCCCTCTCGATGGAGGTAAAACCCTACGTCCTGCTTGATTAATATTGATGATATGGGTAGTACAAGAGTGGATCTACCACGAGATCAAGGAGGCTAAACCCTAGAAGCTAGCCTATGGTATGATTGTTGTAATGTATGTTGTCCTACGGATTAAAGCCCTCCAGTTTATATAGACACCGGAGAGGGCTAGGGTTACACAGAGTCGGTTACAATGGTAGGAGATCTACATCTCCGTATCACCAAGCTTGCCTTCCACGCCAAGGAAAGTCCCATCCGGACACGGGACGGAGTCTTCAATCTTGTATCTTCGTAGTCTTGGAGTCCGGCGGATAATGATAGTCCGGCTGTCCGGACACCCCCTAGTCCAGGACTCCCTCATTAGCCCCTGAACCAGGCTTCAATGGCGATAAGTCCGGCGCGCATAATGTTCGGCATTGCAAGGCGGGTTCCTCCCTTGAATAATCCAGAGAAGATCATGAACACCAGGATAGTGTCCGACTCTGCAAAATAAATTCCACATTCCACCGTAGAGAGAATAAAATGTACACTAGTTCAATCTGCTGACGTATTATGCGGCGTGACATCACACCGCTACCAAGCCACTGTTTGAATCATTTTTTACTATACTGCCTCAGCACATTTAGCGAAGCGGTTTCCTTGGCACGCCTCGTCGAAGCAGAGATCGTGTTCCCCTTATTCCGGGATTCTCATCAATACGTGCGTGGGTAACCCAACCGTTCCCGTCGCCACGCCTCCATCGAAGGTGAATCCCGAACGGTCACGGAGACGGCTCTTGGTATTTTCCCCCTTTATAAGAGGACCAAGGCTCGTTCTTGTTCTTCAATCTCGCATCGAATCTCCTCCTCGCTCCCAGTTCCAACACCCAGAGCCTCAGATTCGAGCGCTTCGGATCCTCAACCATGTCCGGCTTCGACCTCCAGGGCCGGTGGATGCCCTCCTCCGTCACGGAGGAGGACATATTGAAGTTACGTGAGGCCAAGTACCTGGCCTACGAGGTTTCGCACAGGTTGCCTGCCCAAGGGCAGGCCGTGCCCGCCCTCGAGCCCAGTGAATACGTCGTCTTCGTATCCCACCTCCGTCGGGGTTTAGGCTTCCCGACGGACCCCTTCGTGAGAGGGCTCATGTTCTACTATGGGCTGGACTTTCACGACTTGGCTCTGGAGTCCGCATCACTCCCCACTTCGGCCTGTGGCTGAAGACCTTCAAGGTGGAGCCGAAGATGATCGGGGGGCGTCAAGCGGAGTGCGGCGGGGCGGCCATAAGCAAAAAGGCCGATGCCCCGTGGCCCGAGGGTTCCTTCCAAGAGGAACTCGGGCTGTGGCAGCAGGAGTGGTTCTATATCACCGCTCCGAGGGGCAGCAAACAAAAGCCGCCGCTTTCATTCCACCCGGGACCTCCACGCCAACTGATGTCGTGGGTCAACCAAGGGCTCAATTGGGGGCTGTTCGAAGACGTGCTGATGAGGACATCAATACCATTGTTACACCCACAGCCCCTACTGTTACATATACGGGACCAATTACTAGAGCTCGCGCACGCCAATTAAATTACCAGGTACTTTCATTTCTTGGTAATGATTCTAATGTTCATGAGAATATGCTGCTGCCTAAATTGGATACATTTGTTTTGCTTACAAATGAAGGGCCTAGCTTGGAGAAGGATGAACATTGGAGCAAGAACACGCATGGAGTTGATGGCATGCGCAAGGGGATCAAGAACGGAGTTACAAGTGATGATTTCAGGACTTTGAAGCCACCATAAGGAGTGCATGAAGCCTTGGACGAAATATACAAGATGCCACTTCATAATATTCGTCCATAGGCTATTCTAGGTGCTGCGTCACCTTATTATTGGGCCAGGCCCATGTAATTTCGAAATACATAAGTATAGGCTATTTTTAGAGTCCGTATGTGTGGGGAAACAAGAGATAGGGTTGATTTCGGACCCCTCCACCAAGGGCCACGAAATTCCCCCTCTCTTCCTCCATATATACAGCCCTTAGGGCACCGTTTAGAATTTGGGTTTTGTTTAGATTAAAAGTTCGCCATAGCTGCAACTTCGCGTACTTCGTTTGTGTTCAACGACCAGACAAAGGCGTCACAGAACCCCACCTTGATCAATAAAGCTTTCATCTTATATTCGCAATATCCAGATTGCAATCTCAGTTTCTTGCTTGTTCTTCGTTTGCTCACAGGAAACGGACCCTCGTGGTCAGGTTGATCGTGCTCCGGCGTGGTCAATAACCTCTCGGAGTTGGTTTAGCGATTGCTAAGGCGCGACGTCTTCGCACGTTCATAGTCGGATCGTCAAAGTCGACTTCCACCAAAGCGAAATCCACCATCTCATCAAAAGACGGGACACCTTTGCCTCTATCAAGTGGTATCAGATTTCCAGGTTGCTCGGTGAGATTTTATAGTTTTTCGTAGTTTAGATCGAGTCTGTTCTTCATACCTATAGTCCACGAAAAAGCCAAAAAAAAACTAGGGTTAGTTCATCCCATCCGAACCAATCTGAGCCTTTGCATAATCTTTTCTGTATTTGCTTTGTTGAATTTGCGGTTGCATCGTCGTGTCAAGTTGCTGGTCTTAGCGTCTAGTCTTTTAGAGTTTCGAGTTCTGTTCACAGGTTGTCACGTCGCCGCTGCCATATATCACCAACGCATCATCATCGTCGTTGTTGCCATATACCACCACCACATACTCACCGCCAATCCGAATCCATATACGCCACCACATATCCGCCGCCATCACGCCAATCCGAGTTCACCTGCAACATATATCCGCCACCTCTCCGTGTTCCACCAGATTCATCTCCGCCACCAGTCCGAGTTCCACCAGATTCATCTCCGCCACCAGTCCTAGTCCGAGTCCAGTAATTGTTGCATTGTTCTCGATTTCCAGATCACGCGATACTCCGAGTCGTGACAGAGAAGGACTCCCCAACTTCCGAGCCATCCGCAGAAGAAAAATAGTTCCAGTTTCAAAAAAAAAACTAAGTCTGGAAAATTTTGGCTAGGCAGTTTTTAGACCATTTGTAGACTTTTTCGAAAAAAAATTGTTGCGAAGCAAAAAAAAAAGAGGAAAAAAAAGTGCAAAAAAAAGAGAAAAAAAAATTCAGAGTGTGCTCCTCCCTTGTTTACGTGCCGCGCCGTGATTTTGTTGGTGTTCTAGGCTCGCGTCTCTAGCACAGTCTAGCCTAGGACCAGCACAGTACCGTCGTTGAGCGTTTATTCAACTTTGCATCTCTGAATTGATTATTGCTGACCCTTTTTGCTACCATATTATAAGCCTTCCCAGCTCCACCTACATCTACGTCGTGCGTTTGACTCTCCCTGGTAATCGCTCTATCCAAGCTTTGAGAGTTTTTAACTACAACGGTTGCCGATCACCGCCTGCTGCTGGGTAAGAACTGGTAAGAATTTGAGATTTGCTTGATGGATTTGTGACACCCACCACCACCTCTTGTTAGTAGTCTGTAGGATCATATTCTTGTGTGTTTCTATTGCTGCTAACCATGCCAGGATCACAAGCCGATGAGACTGACTGGGAGAACATGACGAATAAGGATTTGCATGATAAATTTCAGCAAATGATGAGTGGACAGGTGCAAGATGTGCTAAACAGATTTGAAGAGGCCATGGAGAAGATAGATGGCATGGAGAAGACGTTCGAAACAAAGCTCGATAACAAGTTTAATGAATTGCTCGCACGTCTTCCACCACCACGACCCGCTGCACCTAACGCACCTCCCCAACAACAACAACAACAACAACAACAACGCATCCTTTCGAATCAGTATGGACGAGCGAAGCGTGTTCCTATTGAGGATGGCCAAACTTCTGGTGCTGCTGTTCATGTTGTTGATGCTTCTTTGGCCCCTGCTACTGCTGCTGCTGGTACCCAGGAGGATGATGAGTATGCGGGCGATTATGAGGATGAGGTTGATCAAAATCAGCACTACGTGCAGCCACCAGCACCACCACCACCAGGTCGACCTCAGGTATATATTCGTAATGGTAGGCCTGCACCACCACCTCAGGTACGAGATGATGTCCATATTCCTAAACTGAAATTGAATATTCCACCATTTGAGGGTAGATATGTTCCTGATATATATCTTACTTGGGAGTTAGAAACTGAACAACATTTTACATGTTTACAATATCCCGAGGAGAGACGGGTTGCTGCTGCTGTTTGTGCTTTCACTAGTTTTGCATGTGTATGGTGGTCTGAACATTGTAGATTATATCCTATTCCCACTACTTGGGCTGCTTTGAAAACTGCTATGCGTACTCGTTGGGTTCCACCATATTATCAACGTGAATTGCTTCAAAAATTACAGCGCTTAAGACAAGGAAAAAATTCTGTAGAAGAATATTATCAGGAATTACAAACTGGCATGATTAGATGTGGTATTGTTGAGGAGAATGAAACTATGCTTGCACGTTTTCTGGGTGGATTAAATAGAGAGATTCAGACCATTCTAGACTATAAGGAGTATACTAATATCACTCGTTTATTCCATCTTGCTTGTAAAGCTGAACGTGAAGTGCAGGATCGACAAGCATTGGCGCGAACTAACTTTTCTGCAGGTCGACCTTCATCATGGACAACACGTGCATCATCTACTTCCACTGCACCATCACCTCCTTTAGGTGCCACCTCCAGCCGTGATACAAGAAAGCAGGCACAACCACCACTATCTGCCAAGAGCACACCTGCCGGGCTTGCACAGAGTTCTTCTTCTTCCATGGCGTCAACAGGGCACACAAGTGATATTATTTGTCGTCGTTGTAAGGGAAGAGGACATTTTGCGAGAGAATGCAAATCTCAGCGTGTGATGATTGCTACTGAGGATGGTGGATATGAGTCCGCTAGTGACTATGATGAGGAGACTTTGACTCTTATTACACGTGAAGAACATGGTGGAGATGATTCTGATCATGAGACTCAATACATGGCTCCTGAAGACACTGACAGGTATGAATGTTTAGTTGCTCAACGTGTTTTGAGTGTGCAGGTCACACAAGCTGAGCAAAATCAGAGGCACAATTTGTTCCATACCAAGGGAGTTGTGAAAGAACGTTCTGTGCGCGTCATCATAGATGGAGGGAGCTGCAACAACTTGGCTAGCATGGAGATGGTGGAGAAGCTTTCTCTCACCACAAGACCACATCCACATCCTTACTACATCCAATGGTTCAACAACAGCGGCAAGGTTAAAGTAACACGTACTGTTCGTGTGCATTTTAGTATCTCTACATATGCTGATTATGTTGATTGTGATGTGGTACCTATGCAAGCATGTTCCTTATTACTTGGTAGACCATGGCAATTTGATAAAAATGCTGTACACCATGGTAGAAACAATCATTATACTCTTGTTCATAAGGATAAAAATATTACTTTGCTTCCTATGACTCCTGATTCTATTTTGAAAGATGATATTAATAGGGCTAATAAAGCAAAACAGGAGAAGAATAAGAGTGAAAATCAGATTGTGGCAAAAGAATTTGAGCAACAAATGAAGCCTAATAATAAACCATCTAGTATTGCTTCTGAAATTAAATTGAAAAGTGCATGTTTATTTGCCACCAAATCTGATATTGATGAGCTAGATTTCAGCAAATCTGTTTGCTATGCTTTTGTGTGCAAAGAGGCATTATTTTCATTCGAGGACGTGCCTTCCTCTTTGCCCCCTGCTGTCACTAACATTATGCAGGAGTTCGCTGACGTCTTTCCACAAGACGTGCCACCGGGATTACCACCCATTCGAGGGATTGAGCATCAAATTGACTTAATTCCCGGTGCATCGCTACCCAACCGTGCACCATACCGTACCAATCCAGAGGAGACGAAGGAGATTATGCGTCAAGTACAGGAGCTGCTCGACAAAGGTTATATACGTGAATCTCTTAGTCCTTGTGATGTTCCTATTATACTAGTGCCTAAAAAGGATGGTACATCACGTATGTGTGTTGATTGTAGAGGCATTAATAATATTACTATTCGTTATCGTCATCCTATTCCTAGGCTAGATGATATGCTTGATGAATTGAGTGGCTCTACAATATTCTCCAAAGTTGATTTGCATAGTGGATACCATCAAATTCGTATGAAATTGGGTGATGAATGGAAAACAACATTTAAAACTAAGTTTGGTTTATATGAGTGGTTAGTCATGCCTTTTGGGTTAACTAATGCGCCTAGTACTTTCATGAGACTAATGAACGAAGTTTTACGTGCTTTCATTGGACGATTTGTGGTAGTCTATTTTGATGATATACTGATTTATAGCAAATATTTGGAAGAACATTTGGAACATTTACGTGCTGTTTTTATTGCTCTACATGATGCACGTTTGTTTGGTAACCTTGGGAAGTGCACCTTTTGCACCGACCGAGTATCTTTTCTTGGCTATGTTGTTACTCCACAGGGAATTGAAGTTGATAAAGCCAAGATTGAAGCTATTGAGAGTTGGCCGCAGCCCAAAACGGTCACACAAGTGAGGAGTTTTCTTGGCCTCGCTGGATTCTATAGGCGTTTTGTGAGAGATTTCAGCTCCATTGCTGCACCTCTCAATGAGCTTACAAAGAAAGATGTGCCTTTTCTTTGGGGTACCGCACAGGAAGAAGCCTTCTCGGTATTGAAAGATAAGTTGACACATGCTCCTTTACTCCAACTTCCTGATTTTAATAAGACTTTTGAGCTTGAATGTGATGCTAGTGGAATTGGATTAGGAGGTGTGTTATTACAAGATGGCAAACCTGTTGCATACTTTTCTGAAAAATTGAGTGGGCCTAGTCTGAATTATTCTACTTATGATAAAGAATTATATGCTCTTGTTCGGACTTTAGAAACATGGCAACATTATTTATGGCCCAAAGAATTTGTTATACATTCTGATCATGAATCTTTGAAACATATTAAGAGTCAAGCTAAACTGAATTGTAGACATGCTAAATGGGTTGAATTCATTGAGACTTTCCCTTATGTCATTAAACACAAGAAGGGAAAAGAAAATGTTATTGCTGATGCATTGTCTCGTCGCTATACTATGCTTTCACAACTTGACTTCAAAATATTTGGTTTGGAGACCATCAAAGATCAATATGTGCATGATGCTGATTTTAAAGATGTAATGCAGAATTGTAAAGAAGGAAGAATGTGGAACAAGTTTGTCGTTAATGATGGATTTGTGTTTCGTGCTAACAAGCTATGCATTCCAGCTAGCTCCGTTCGTCTTTTGCTGTTGCAGGAGGCACATGGGGGAGGATTAATGGGACACTTTGGCGTGAAGAAGACGGAGGACGTACTTGCTACACATTTCTTTTGGCCAAAGATGAGACGGGATGTTGAGCGTTTTGTTGCTCGCTGCACTACATGTCAAAAAGCTAAGTCACGACTCAATCCTCATGGTTTATATATGCCTTTGCCTGTACCTAGTGTTCCTTGGGAGGATATATCTATGGACTTTGTTTTAGGTTTACCTTGAACAAAGAAGGGGAGGGATAGCATATTTGTTGTCGTGGATAGATTCTCGAAAATGGCACACTTTATACCATGTCATAAAAGCGATGATGCTGTTAATGTTGCTGATTTGTTCTTTCGTGAAATTATTCGCTTGCATGGTGTGCCAAATACTATTGTTTCAGATCGTGATACTAAATTTCTTAGCCACTTTTGGAGATGTTTATGGGCTAAGTTGGGGACTAAACTGCTTTTTAGTACTACTTGTCACCCCCAAACTGATGGACAAACTGAAGTAGTCAATAGAACATTGTCTACTATGCTTAGGGCTGTTTTGAAGAATAATAAGAAAATTTGGGAAGAATGCTTGCCTCATATTGAATTTTCTTATAATCGTTCATTGCATTCTACTACTAAGATGTGCCCTTTTGAAATTGTGTATGGTTTCCTACCTCGTGCACCTATTGATTTGTTTTCTCTTCCATCTTCGGAGAAGGTTAATTTTGATGCTAAAGAACGTTCTGAATTGATTTTAAAAATGCATGAGTTAACTAAGGAAAACATTGAGCGTATGAATGCTAAATATAAACTTGCTGGAGATAAGGGTAGAAAACATGTTGTGTTTGCACCTGGAGATCTTGTTTGGTTACATTTGCGTAAAGATAGATTTACTAATTTGCGCAAATCAAAGCTAATGCCACGTGCTGATGGTCCTTTTAAGGTGTTAGAGAAAATAAATGATAATGCATATAAACTTGAGCTACCTGCAGATTTTGGGGTTAGTCCCACTTTTAACATTGCAGATTTGAAGCCTTATTTGGGTGAGGAAGATGAGCTTCCGTTGAGGATGACTTCATTTCAAGAAGGGGAGGATGATGAGGACATCAATACCATTGTTACACCCACAGCCCCTACTGTTACATATACGGGACCAATTACTAGAGCTCGCGCACGCCAATTAAATTACCAGGTACTTTCGTTTCTTGGTAATGATTCTAATGTTCATGAGAATATGCTGCTGCCTAAATTGGATACATTTGTTTTGCTTACAAATGAAGGGCCTAGCTTGGAGAAGGATGAACATTGGAGCAAGAACACGCATGGAGTTGATGGCATGCACAAGGGGATCAAGAACGGAGTTACAAGTGATGATTTCAGGACTTTGAAGCCACCATAAGGAGTGCATGAAGCCTTGGACGAAATATACAAGATGCCACTTCATAATATTCGTCCATAGGCTATTCTAGGTGCTGCGTCACCTTATTATTGGGCCAGGCCCATGTAATTTCGAAATACATAAGTATAGGCTATTTTTAGAGTCCGTATGTGTGGGGAAACAAGAGATAGGGTTGATTTCGGACCCCTCCACCAAGGGCCACGAAATTCCCCCTCTCTTCCTCCATATATACAGCCCTTAGGGCACCGTTTAGAATTTGGGTTTTGTTTAGATTAAAAGTTCGCCATAGCTGCAACTTCGCGTACTTCGTTTGTGTTCAACAACCAGACAAAGGCGTCACAGAACCCCACCTTGATCAATAAAGCTTTCATCTTATATTCGCAATATCCAGATTGCAATCTCAGTTTCTTGCTTGTTCTTCGTTTGCTCGCAGGAAACAGACCCTCGTGGTCAGGTTGATCGTGCTCCGGCTTGGTCAATAACCTCTCGGAGTTGGTTTAGCGATTGCTAAGGCGCGACGTCTTCGCACGTTCATAGTCGGATCGTCAAAGTCGACTTCCACCAAAGCGAAATCCACCATCTCATCGAAAGACGGGACACCTTTGCCTCTATCACGTGCCCTCACTGCAGGGCCGGATTCGAGACCTCCAAGCGAGGGAGATCAATCTGGTCGTGGTGATGCAGGTTATGCTAATCAGGTATCTTCTGCCCTGCAAACGCCGTCCTCTCCGTCTATGGGAGTTCAACCCGGAGGGACCTCGGATTCTCCAACACTTTATGGGTGCGACACCCGTGGAGATGTACAAGTTGTTCTTTGGAACGCAGGTGGCGTGTCCGGAATTAGCCGAGGACGCAGGCCTAAGCCGCAATCGCCCGGATACTCAGGTAAATAGCTCAGAGTCCGGACATTCTGTTTATATGCCTTTCTAGAGTTCGCCTCCTGACCCATTACTCTTCACAGGAATGGGTGGCGCGATCAAGGCTGATAAGGTGTCCGGCCCCCCTCCCAGAGACCGCACCGGAGCCCGTGCTGGTCAGAATGTTGGAGGTCGCGCCCACAGAAGGGGGCGAAGGGGAAAATAGAGGAGCTAATATTTCGCCCAAAGGGGCGTCTGAAGAGGGGGGAATCAAGAACCCCTCCCTCCAGGGGGAGAAGAGGACCACCTCCGAAGATCCGGAGGCCAAAGCCCCTAAGCGTGGGAAGAGATCTTCACCGGGGGGTCCGGCGTCCGGAGAGAATCCGGACGCACAATCATTGCCAAAGGATCAGCCCTCCAGCGAGCCGTGAGTATGAAAAGGGGAGTTAATTAGTAAGGAAGTACCTCCATTTATGCTTCTGTGGGTGACCGAAATTTTCATTTTGCAGTTCAGATTTGCAGCCTTCGCAGATGAGTTCGTCTTCGGGGGACCTTCTTCCGGAGATGATGGAAAGCGAAACGCCCCCGTCTGCTGCGCCATCAGATAAGGCAGACGAGCCTGAAGTATCGTCACGGAGGGTATCCCCGAGTCCGGAGGGGCCGGAGAGTTTGGCGCCCGCTAGTATCCGGCCGGGAGAACTGAAGAATCTGCTTGAGAGGGCGTCCATCTCAGAAGATCATCGTGCGTTGATGAACATGGTGACTGGAAGGATTTCGTCCGCCGAGAGCGGATTGCGTAACGCCATGTGAGTTTGCTGGCGGGATTTGAGGTACGCGAAAATGATGCACCTTCTATTTTTGACAGTTTTGCACATAAAAGTGTGCTCCGTATAGATAGTAGCCCCTGAGACTCGGTAGGTTGTCGAAGACGACAGCGTGCCGAGGATCGAAATCTCAAGAAATGAATGTCGCCGTTCCTATGAAGGTGGCGGATAGTCCGAGGGCTAGCCGGACTAGTGGGGTTGCTGAGTTAATGCGGCAACTTGACGCGGCCGATGCGGACATTGCACTTGTCAACCGGCGACTTGACGAGTCGCAAGGTAAATGAGTTCTCCACGGTCGCTTTATTAATGGGGTCAAAGCCCTCCTCTTGATAAATTATATGCTGTTGTACAGACGGTGCTGCTGCCGTGGAGAGCCTTCGGGCCGAACTTGCTCAAGCTAAGGAGCAAGCCCAAAGGAGTGACGCGGCTGCCTCGAGGGCGGCCGAGGAGTTGAAAGCCGAAACGGCTGCTCACTGCCTAAGCAGGGAAGAGGTGGCCGAATTGGCCGTAAAAGTGAAAGATGCTGCCGACCGCAATGAGGCTCTTGAAAAGGAGCGCTTATCGGAGCGGGAAGACCTGAAGAAGGCCACCGCCGAGGCCAAGGATGCCCGTTCTGCAATGCGGGCCATGAGGGAGGAGCTGCGCCAGGCCGGAGATATCGTGGCTGGCAAGCCTTATCTGGTGCGTCACCGATTTATGGATCAAAAGTATGCTCAATTTGATCGGCTGTGGAGTCCGGAGGATCCGTATATGGACTTAGCGGCAAGTGCGGCTGATGCCATTGAGCACTTCCGGAGCCAGAAGGATCACAAGACGGAAGAGCTATTTTGGTCTCAATTCCATAGTCCGGATCGCTCACTTCCGTTGACCGACCGGTTGGCCGAATGGGCCGAGCTGAATAGGTTGTCCGGACTTGCCATGACTGACATCGTGGCTCATGTCTGGCCAGAGAGGCCCAAGGCGACGAGCTACTTCGGCTTACTGTAGCAATTCCTTGGAGCGGTGCCGCATATCAAGGAGATGAAGCGGTCGGCCTGCATCGAGGGCGCGCGGATGGCACTTGCCCGCGTCAAGGCGCATTGGATAGAGATGGATGCCACCGCTGTTGCCGCCCAGGGCTCGGATGAAGACCGGCTCCCCGCCGAGCACTATTTCGGGGAAGTTATGCGTGGCGCTCGTGTAATAGAGTCGCAGTGCTCAAAAAATGTCACATTCAAATGAACGTTCTAGCTTGTAAAACAATGATTATGCTATAACTGCTTTTTATACTTGTGCGTTCCAAGTAGTAAAACTTCTCCTATGCGGCCGTTTACGTATACACTTGTATAACCTGAAAGATTGTAGTCTTCGGCTTCAGCCCCCACGCACAAGGTGCGGGGGTGTTTGCAAAAATAGCACGTTTTCACACTTAATCCGACGTCTCGGTCCTGTTAAGGAGGTGTTAGCGCAGCGAACGAGGCAATCCGGACTATAATGCTTTATCACTTTCACTTAGCCAGTGGAGCTCGAGGGTGGGGCTACGATATAGCCCCTTGGGGCACCGCACTTCTCCGAATTCGGGGCGCGTGTGTGCTTGGCCGGGAAATGGTCCTTCGTCAAAGCAGGGAATTCTAAACATTCCGGTGGTCGATCGAGTGCTTGACCAGTCTCTCGCTGTATCATGACAGTCAGTTTTCGGCTTTCTCTACTGAGGTGCTCGCCCAGCCGAACTGGGGCATAATCGCAGTAGTTCTCCTGGTGCCGCGTTAGCCGATGATACGGAACGTAAGGCAGCAAAACACAGGAGCCGGGCAAACCCAACATTTGACCAAAGACATGATTCGGAGCTGATGCATATAATGCCTAACTCGAGACGCCGAACACTCCCTAAGGTGTTCGGTCTTTATGATAATGGGCAGAACAATGCCCTAAGCCCTTAGTGTCCAAGTACGGGCATGGTCTTCTGACGCGGCCGATGCCAAAACGTCAGGCTCCGCTTTGGCTATAGGAAGAAACCACGGGAGAATAACAACAAGAGACATTTAAAAAAGGTCTACGCAGGGTCTTAATCTGAAAAGAATCCTCGCAACGGGTCCCTACTGCACGTCTGCGCCTGTGTCTCCGTTGCGCCGTTATCCTGGACGGGAATGCACGTTGTTCATCTGTAAAAAGAGAGGAACGCTCAGTTTGAAAACGATGTGTGCGAAAAATATATGTGTAAAAGAAGAAATATAAATGATTAAAGCGGGGTTTGTATGAACCCGCAGTTGTTTGTGCGCGCAGCCCCCTGTGAAGAGGTATGCGGCTAGGGAGCCCCTAGCCTGCTGAAGCCGGATTCGTCTATCCGAGTCTGGGGTCGCTAAGTGACCCTCGCACTGAAATGACGCCACGCGGACCGGGCATCTTGAGTGTAAGAGACGCGTAATGCGGTATGGCGTTGAAGCGGACAAAAGCCTTTCGTCCCAAGAGTGCTTGATATTCACTTTCAAATGGGATGATGTGAAAAATTAATTTTTCGCGTCGAAAATTGTTCGACGATCCGAACACAACTTCTAGTAATATGGAGCCTGTGCACTTGGCGTAAGGACCTGGCGTCACTCCTTTGAAGGAAGTGCGGCTGTGTCGAATTTTGGTAGGGTCTATCCCCATCTTACGGATTGTGTTTGAATACAGCAGGTTTAAGTCGCTACCTCCGTCCATTAGGACGTTAGTGAATTGTAATCCGTCTATTATGGGATTCAATATCAGGGGAGTTCGTCACGTGTTTCGAACGCTTCTGGAATAGTCCAGGTGGTCGAAAGTGATTGGTTTTGATATCCAATCTCTATGGTCTGCTGGGTTGGACCGCGCGAAGCTCTTTTTAGAAAGTGCCGCACTATTTTTCCGTATTATCACATGAAGTGAGTTTACTGCTTTGACCTCTTGTGGGAAAGTCTTTTGTTTTCCGGTGCTCTACTGGTGGGGTTTATCTTCTTCGCTTGACGCGTCGAGCCCCTTGTGTTCGGCATTTAGTCGGCCGGACTGTTTAAAACCCCAACAATCCATGTGGGTGTGATTTGCAGGCCTTCCGGGGGTACTGTGGATTTGACATATCCGACCCAGAATCTTATTTAAGCTGGACAGATCGTCGCTGTCATCCTTAAGAGGCGTTGCTTTGTTGTTTGGCCGCGAGCGTTTGAATCCGGTGTTAACTGCCGTGCTCTTTGGGCTTTTCTCTTTATTTCGGCGTTGTTCTTTTCTGCGCCGTGATTTTTCGTTTCCATCCCTTATCTCGGATGTACTTGGGTCGCTGGTGCTGCATCTTGCTAGCCAGCTGTCCTCTCCCGCGCAGAAGCGGGTCATGAGGCTTGTTAGTGCGGACAATGTCCTCGGTTTCTCTTGACCGAGGTGCCTGGCAAGCCATTCGTCTCGGACATTGTGCTTGAAAGCTGCTAAGGCTTCGGCGTCCGAACAGTCGACTATTTGGTTCTTTTTGGTAAGAAACCTGTTCCAGAATTTCCGCGCTGACTCTCCGGGCTGTTGAGTTATATGACTTAGATCATCTGCATCCGGAGGGCGGACATAAGTTCCTTGAAAATTTGCTCTAAACGCGTCCTCGAGCTCTTCCCAACTTCCAACAGTGTTTTCTGGGAGGCTTTTAAGCCAATGACGGGCTAGCCCTTTGAGCTTGAGGGGTAGGTATTTTATGGCGTGGAGATCGTCTCCTCTGGCCATGTGTATATGCAGTATATAATCTTCTATCCAGACTCCAGGGTCTGTTGTTCCATCGTAGGCCTCTATGTTTATGGGTTTAAATCCTGCTGGGAACTCATGGTCTAGCACCTCATCGGTGAAACATAGTGGGTGTGCGGCGCCCCTGTATTTGTGTGTGCCACTATCTTCGGACACTTGACGTGTTGCCTTGCTTCTTGGGGCCTTCTTCTTTGGCCCGTAGATGGACCTGGCTGGGCCATCTGTCCTTCCAAGTTCGTTGGTTGGTTTATGTGTGGCGCCGCTTTCAGAATTTGGCCTATCATCTGGCCGTCTATCCAACCAGGCAGCCTTTTTATTTTTTGACGGTGGAGGCTCTATGGCCTCCTCGTCGAATTCTGGTAGTAGCTTACGCTTCGGGTAGCTCTTTGATTGGTGGCCATTGCCGTATTTATCTGCGGTTTTGAGCACTTTGCTCCATCTCATTCTGAG
This sequence comes from Triticum timopheevii, assembly GCA_963921465.1. Classification (NCBI taxonomy): domain Eukaryota; kingdom Viridiplantae; phylum Streptophyta; class Magnoliopsida; order Poales; family Poaceae; genus Triticum; species Triticum timopheevii. Next base: position 210,071,082 of record OY997270.1, read on the forward strand.
GGTGTCTTCCGCTGTTTTGAGCTTCCGATGTTCCTTCTTCAGGCTTCTTGCAGTGTTGACGAGTCTTTTCCGAAGGTTTTTGCTCTCCGGCGGCGTGTCCGGCATGAGGTCGTCCGGACTGTTGTTTTCACCGGGCCTGGACTGATTATCTGACTCGTCATGTTCGGACGGTTGCTTATCTGCATGTTCGTCATCTACTTGTGAGCCCTGCCGTATTGCGGGCTCCTTGGGAGCGTTGTTGTCGTCGAGGCGGGACTTAGGGCGGCGTCTGCGTCGCCGTTTTGGTTGTTTATCGGCGGGGTTTTCTTCTGGCGCGGCCTGTTGGTCCTCGTCATCGCTCTCCTTTGGGGTATCCACCATGTATATGTCATATGACGAGGTGGTCTTCCAGTGCCCTATAGGCGCTGGTTCCTGTTTGTCTCCAGCATCGTCGTCCATAGCGTCGATGTCGTCGGAGTCGTAGTCTGGCATGTCGGTTAGATCATCGACAGTGGCTACAAAGTCAGTGGTGGGTGGGCTCTGAATTTCTTCGTCGTCCATACCCCAACCATCCTGGCCATAGTCCGGCCAGGGCTCTCCTGATAACGAGAGATGCTTTAGTGAATTCAGGATATCGCCAAAGGGCGAGTATTGGAAGATGTCCGCGGCGGTGAATTCCATAACCAGCGCCCAATCCGATTTGATTGGTAGGGGCACGGGAGGTTCGGAGTCCGGCAAGTAGTCCGGCGCCTCGGAATCACAAATTTCGCGGGGGACGAGATTATTGTTCGGCTCCATCGCCGTGGAAGTTGAAGCCCCCGAGGCGGTGTCTATCCACCGATCCTCTATCCGGGCGATCGGCTCCGGACTAATGGCCGGAGCGGATTTGTGTGCGGCCACCAAGGCACTGTTCGGCGGCAGAGCTAGATCATGCCCATCGCAACAGCGCGGCGCGCTTGGCTGTGGCTCAGGTCCATCGAAGATCAAGTCTCCGTGGACATCGGCCGTGAAGTTTAGGCTTCCGAATCTGACCTGACCGCTAGGGGCGTAGCTTTTGATCTGCTCCAGATGGCCAAGTGAATTAGCCCGCAGTGCGAAGCCGCCGAATACGAAGATCTGTCCGGGGAGAAAAGTCTCACCCTGGACAGCGTTGTTGGTTGAAGATGCCATCAAGCCTATCGGTGACGACACCGAGGAACTCTCAATGAAAGCACCAATGTCGGTGTCAAAACCGGCGGATCTCGGGTAGGGGGTCCCGAACTGTGCGTCTAGGCGGATGGTAACAGGAGACATGGGACAGGATGTTTTACCCAGGTTCGGGCCCTCTCGATGGAGGTAAAACCCTACGTCCTGCTTGATTAATATTGATGATATGGGTAGTACAAGAGTGGATCTACCACGAGATCAAGGAGGCTAAACCCTAGAAGCTAGCCTATGGTATGATTGTTGTAATGTATGTTGTCCTACGGACTAAAGCCCTCCGGTTTATATAGACACCGGAGAGGGCTAGGGTTACACAGAGTCGTTTACAATGGTAGGAGATCTACATATCCGTATCGCCAAGCTTGCCTTCCACGCCAAGGAAAGTCCCATCCGGACACGAGACGGAGTCTTCAATCTTGTATCTTCGTAGTCTTGGAGTCCGGCGGATAATGATAGTCCGGCTGTCCGGACACCCCCTAGTCCAGGACTCCCTCAGCGGCCCATGGATCCTACGTGATGTAGAAGGCCCACGGATCCTACGAGACGTAGAAGGCCCATGGATCCTGCGAGACGTAGAAGGCCCATGGATCCTGCAAGACATAGAAGGCCCATGGATCCTACGAGACATAGAAGGCCCATGGATCCTACGAGATGTAGAAGGCCCATGGATCCGACGGCCCGTGAAGGGCCATGGTCGGGCGAGTTGGCCCCCGTTTGAACAATATAGCATATTCAAAGAATTATCCTACTCAATACTATCACCTCTAAAAAGCATACACTATACAACAAAGAGATCAAGGCTAGAAAGGTAGAATAATCCTACACTATATAATAAAGAAATTACAGCCGGTTATACCCACTGGGCATTATGGTTCGGCACAGGTGATAATAAAGCATACACAAACAACAAATTACATACACTGGGCAAATACATCTCATACATCATGGACGCGCATCAACTTAACTCCATTTGAACCATAATCTCTTCAAAAAATAGGATTGGCCGGATTCATATAGCACAAATTTCAGTTTGCAAAATCTCCAATTCCTTCATGGTTACCTCGGTGTCTTGTTTCATTTTTTGACTCCTGCATCTAATACCTGCATGTCCAGTCTCAACTTGTTGATTATACGTTGTAAATCATGTACACGTTGTCTTGCCACCTCTAGTTGATGCTCGAGAACTTCAGCACATTCCAATTCCAATCCATAATCATTCGGTAACGGCCATGCCGCACTGCTCGCAGATTTTTGTGTTGATGTCACTTCATCCTGAAACCTTTCTGTAAGTACACATGACTAGGGCAAAAATATAGTTACAACAGTGAAGCGAACAAGACACTATTTTGTACTACATGGCAGAACAGGACTAACAATAATGTTACACATCACTTTCACAAAAAAATGTTACACGTCATGAAGCATAAGCAGGTGATATTTTAAAAATTATAAAAAAGATAGTCTGTACAGCCTGCATACAGAAATCCCTCTTAGCTCACCAGAGGAGCATGATGTTGGGGCCCAATCGAAAACACAAACAAGTTACAAATTTAGACAACATGTTGCATATAAGTAAGCAAGCAGTTGGCCATTCTGTACCCCAATTAAAGTCATAGGGAGCATAATGAACAGTAGAGGGTTTCATACGAACATACTACAACAGGCAAAACTATGCAATTATTAGCGTAGTATAAACTAGATTGTGAGCCTCATGCAAAATAGTTGGTTAATAGACTTCAAAGCTTCAGGCACACTTCGGCAGAGTAATTAAATGGTAAGGCCTTTAATTATGTCAACTAATAGTGATACAAGTACCGAATAACATGCATAATTATTTGGGCATCTCATTAAGTGAGGACAAATAAAGCAATTGAAAAGAGAAAATTAACTATGCCTGAAACAAACAAGGAATTGAACTGTTGAGTTGCATACAGTGACTTACCTTAGCAGGTTGAAGAGGCTCAGCGCAACTCCTACTTCTCTTGCAAGGCTCCTTCCTAACATCTTGTACTTGGAAATCCTCAATCTTATCTTCATTGCACCCCCTCTGCAAGGTGACACAAACTAGTTACTCGTCTCCTTGGAAGATAAATACACATACTTTCTAGTCTGTGAACACAAAAGGATGAGATTATAACTAAACAACACCACATAATGAAACATGCCGCATCTCTTGCACTTGCACACAATGAAATGAGCATTTACTATGTCTGCACTATGTAAAAACTAGGCATACCTTCGAACTGGATCTCCAGGTACTCTTGGAGAGCCTACTGTAGTGTACAGCCAAACCTTTATGTCACCTATGAGTTAGACAAGGCCCCACTACAGCAGCCCTTAGTGTTTAAATCGTTGACAAGCTCTGTTAGAGTGTTAGGTCAAGAACAGCAAGTAATCAAAGCAAACAATCCTAGTATGCTGGCTGATGCAAACAAGCAATTGAACAGATGTGTGAGCAAATCTTACATATCAAGAAAAGAAGCAAAGAAGGAGGCTTAAAGATCATCACTTGACTGACCAGATTTAAGGGGTATTTAAACATCATGTGCAACTTATGAACTAACATAAACATTATTCCAGATTCTACAATGGAATGCACATGTATTAGGTTATGCCATGTATGATGATGCCTAAATGTACAGATAGCAGGCATGAGTGATTCATCATTGCACGCACAATTGAATTGCAGGTTAAGGGCCAGTTCGATTCCGCCTTTTCAGGGCATATTGTCAAAATAAGCCATAAAAGATGTAAAGAAGTCATTTTTGAGTTATGGGCTTGGGCTTAACTAATTTCGCTTTGGAGGTGGGTGTTTCGGGTAGAACCTCACTAAAAATTGAAGGGAAGGGGAATAGTGAAATGACTCTGTTGTCTGCCTATATTACACTCAAAATGCAACTGCTGACGCCCGTGTCACACCTGACCCTCAAGTAAAAAAAAACACGCAAGCATTCATTGCCCTGCCCGCTTGCATCTCCTCTCCCCTTTCCCTCTACCTTGATCCCCTGCCTGCAGCACTAGGGTTCCTCCAGCGAGCCATTGCCACTGGTCCCATCTGGCCTTGTCCTCGATGATGCTATCTCCATCTAGGCTACATGGCCGGCGGGTAGGGGCAAATCTCCCTGGCTGCTCCTCCCTCTGGCGCCGCCCCTCATTCTCATGGTCTCCAGCAGCTACTCCACTGTGGTTCGTCCAACGCACTACTATTGCGGGCGCTGCACAACTACGGCTGATGCCACACTGCGGCAAAAGGCACCTTATTCCCCCTCCCCTACTCCCAGGCCATGGCCTTGAGGTGTTGTTGAAGGATGAGCTCATCCAACAAGGTGAGGATCTCCTCTGATTTTTTCCCAAATTTTCATTCTCATCCACTATACGATGAATTGCTATGAGCTGCTTCTACTCCTGCTATATGATGCATTGCTATGAGCTGCTCCTGCTGCTGCTATATGATGAATTGCTATGAGCTGCTGCTGCTGTATGATGAGTTGATATGAGCTGCTGCTGCTGCTATATAATGAATTGCTATGAGCTGCCGCTGCCGCTATATGATGAGTTGCTACAAGCTGCTCCTGCTGCTGCTATATGATGGATTTCCATGAGCTGCTCCTGCTGCTGCTATATAATGAATTGCTATGAGCTGCTCCTGCTGCTGCTATATGATGAATTGCTATGAGCTGCTGCTGGTATATGATGAATTGTAGTCTGCTGCTGCTGTATGATGAGTTTCTATGAGCTGCTGCTGCTGTTATATGATGCTTTCAGGTGGTGCTGCTATATGATAATAACCAGCCACTTGGACCATCGAATTTCAATAAATAATTGTTCTTCGTTTAAATGTGGGTCATGCGTTCTTTGTTTAAATTAGGCAATGGGATCTCTATGGAAAACATTGACCAAAGTAGGTTGTGCCAAGTAGATGGTATCTTTGTATTTGTATTTTGAGCAAATAGTGATGGTCTGTTTTCCTATCATATTAATTACTGCACTGGGTTCAATTTGTGATGTTTGCAAGTCAAAATAATTTCCATATGGGCAGCAAAATGAAAAATATATGATGCAATCTAGACTTTCCACTGATCATACCAAAGATAAGCTGAAAACGCAATGAAAAGAACTGGTTCGCTTATTACATGGAGCTTATATTCACAGGTGCTTATTTTCTTAGGATAACTCGTAATAACTGTCCCTAAGAAACTTGGCTAATAGAACTGGCATACAAATAACATGTCACGATGATTGCAATGGAGGAGTGACGTACCATAGCACACTGTATAGGCTCACCGCCGCCTCTCCTTTTTTTGTGATGTTCCATGAAATTGCCACATACATCTTGTACTTTTTCATTGTGTAACCCTATCTGCAAGTTGACACGACTAATTTCAGACATCTCTACATGATACTACATTGCATATCCCTTGCGCATATTTAAACCACCAATTAACGATTGTGTGCGTACCATAAACTAGCCATGACTCTGTATGCTAGACTAGCAGGCACTCTAAGGGAGCCTAATGTAGTGCACTAGAATTCCTACATGCCACCTACAATTTTGTGTAATGTACTGCCCCTATTCCTAAATATATGTCTTTGTAGAGATTCCAGTATGGACCACATACAGATGTATATAGATGCATTTTCGAGTGTAGATTCACTCTTTTGCTCCGTATGTAGTCTATAGTGGAATCTCTAGAAAGACTTATATTTAGGAACAGAGGTACGAGGTAGTATCATGTATGACATCTACATATCTAATTTAGCAGCCAGTAGTAGAAATCATTGTCTACACAAAGGGATTACTGGTCGAAAATCCTAGCAAAGCATGCTGGCAGGCACAGAACAATACAAGAGAGAGAGACGCGCTTACAAGATCATAGCAATGCCTCAATCTAGGATCTTGGTTGGCCAAGCTGTTAGATCCAGAAGAAACATCATCCTTGTAGTTTTTGCCAGCTGCATAATAGGTAACAGCGACCAGTTAGTATATTTGAAGTACATCGGGCAGGTGATGCTGGACGGGTTTAAAGGTGACAAGTACCTAGGCCGTGGAGGGTGCTTGGCATCTCTCCAGACGGTGGGAATCAGGTTATAAACGTTGAGGGTGATGACGCTGCGCTGGCTGTCGGGGTCTGGTAAGGAGATCTAGAACCGTCGAGTAGGGTGTTTGTGGAGTGGCTCCGGTAGGGTGGACTATGGTGTGGGCGAAGCGAATCTGTGGCCGTGGACGAGGGCGTAGGTGAAGCTGATCCCGTGGTTGGGTTAAGGATGGTGTCGACGACGCGGATCTGCGGCCGTGGACAGGGCGTTAGAAGCTGCTCCCGTGGTTGGGTTAAGGATGGTGTCGACGATGCGGATCTGCGGCCGTGGACGGGGCGTCAGAAGCTGCTCCAGTGGTTGGGTTAAGGGTGGTGTCAACGATGCGGATCTGCGGCCGTGGACGGGGCGTCAGAAGCTGCTCCGGTAGGTTGGATGAGGGTGCGAGGAAGCGGATCTGAGGCCGTGGACTTGTGAGTTGGCAAAGCGGTCCCGGTATGGTTGAGAATGGTATAGGCGAAGCTACTCCAGTAGGGTTGACGATGGTGTCGGCGAAGCAGCTTTGGTAGGGTTGAGGAAGGTGTCGGCAAAGCGGCTCCGGCAGGGTTGAGGAAGGTGTCGGCGAAGAGGATCAGAGGCCGTCGACGGGGGCGTCGGTGGGGCGGCTCCGGGAGGTGTGGACGAAGCATCTTCGGTGGGGAGTACGAATGAGCCGCTGCAGATGCGCGGTGGTTGACGAGAGTACCGACAAAGTAGATCCGGCGCCGTGGACAAGGCCGGCACTGAATGGGCTATGGTACAGTGGTGGATGAGCAGTCTACTTGTTTCTAGGGGAGGTGGGAGGGGTAGATGCGGCCGCAGAAGCAGAACCGGCGAGGTGGACGCCGCTGGCAGTGAATGGGCTATGGTACGCCGATGGATGAGCAGTCTAGGGTTTTGAGAGGGGAGGGGAGAAAGGGCGATGAAGTACGGATGACGTGATGTAAGATGCTCTGGTGCTGCGGAGTTAGTCATTTTTGCGGGAGGGGGAGAGGAAATGGGGGTGCCGTGTAGTGGGGGGAACCGGAAGTTACCAAAGGAGCCCCGACCTATCATGTAGATGAGGGCGGTATTGTAACTGTTGGTCTCCGTGCACCAAGGACAAAAGGGGGATTTCGCATGCTAAAGACTAAGGTGGCGGAAATTTTAGAAGAGAGGCGGGAGATTTTGACGCCCGCGGGATCGTTCGTATCCAGTTTCAACTAATTTTGGACCGTGCTAGCTGGAAGGTCATGCTAGACTGTGTACACGGGGCACGCGTCAGCAGTTAATAACTGGTGTGAAGTCGACCCTAGAAAAAAAGACAATAACTCGGGATGATGCACCGATAACTTGGACGTTCACACGGGCGCGGTCAATCGTACGGGTGTAGTGGCGCATTCACCAAAAAAGGGATCAAACGCTCAGCCCATGTATTTCTCGTGTAAATAGATAATTTAGTGCCATTGGTTATTTACTTTAAACATAATGCATTGACGTGTTAGTGTAGAGGCGCACAAAAAGAAATGGATATTGTAGTTAGCTACTTAAAAGTGTTACCTCATATGATTACATAGCCTCCATTTCATAAATTGCGTACCCGTTGAATTCATATATGAATATTACATATATTACTTCAAAATAGAAACTTAAATCATCCAAGACTAATGAATTTGAATGCAAGAGTAACAATGGTGCGTGTGCATGATAGCTACATTGGTTGTTTGAAGAAACATCACTGTAACTTTGGCATGCACAACTGAAAGGGTTTATTTAAATAGAAAAAAATGTGATATGTGAGTGTCCAATCTTTATAGCGTTGAATCGATATTGTACCTTTGGCCACGATACGAAGTAGATATTGACTTATGTTCAAGCGATGCACGTCCACGATCGCTAGATAGTGATACGTGAATGAATTGTGCAATCTCTCTCACATGCATACATATCTCATTTCCCTGTGGGCATCGGAATCACACACGCGCACTTCGTGTATTTATCTCCCTCCGTCAGGGTTAAATTTGTCTTTCTACCCCGTCCTACAAGTCTCTCACACAGAAACATACAGGCTCTCTATGTCTAACACGCCCACCCCTTTAATTCCTCCCACCCACATCCACTAATGTCTCAAAGTATAATAATGTCTCTCACACATATGCTATCTACCTATCCCTTAATATAGCTAGATATGTGTCACACAAACTCCTTCTCCCTACTAGCAAGATGCCCATGCGTTGCACGGAACATCAAGATGCATTTGTATGAGAAGTTTATCTTGTGGGAGAAAATGATGAACGAGGGAATGCCTTATTTGCAAATGCAGAGAGGGGTGTGGGTATCTTTTTGCAAAATTGCCATATTTTCCTTCTTGTCTGTCGGATATAAATCGGATGGCCTATATTGCAGGATGGCAGGGACACCATCATCACCAACTCTATTTTTTTTATAAGAGTAGAGATATGTGAGTGTCACTGCCCCCCCCCCACACACCCACACTTCCCAACACCGAAGGAGTAGGGTGACACCTCGATCTTGATACTAATCTATCGGCTGGCTTCTCTCTCAAACATACACACACACACTACCCGGCACCGAAGGAGTAGGGTGACACCTCGATCTTGATACTAATCTATCGACTGGATTCTCTCTCAAACATACACACACACACACTACCCGGCACCGAAGGAGTAGGGTGGCACATCGATCTTGATAATAATCTATCTACTCCTCTTTCAAACACATACACACACACACTCGCTAGTTGTGCCTCTGTGCCTACCGCGCACACTCTCGATACGTCTTTCTCTCCCTCCCCCCCAACAATGACAGCAGAAGGGTGACAACTCGATCTGATCATAATCTGTCAATTGGTTTCTCTCTCAAACATTGTGTCTCAGTGCCTCGCTCGGTAGCCCCTCGATATGTAGACTTCTCGCGCGCACATAGCTGTAGTGACGATGATGCTGAACCCAGTGTGCCTTGTTTTTACCGGCCTCATGTGATAGTTTTCACCCTATTTTCTGTTAATTAACAAGGCAACCTTTTCTTTGTTACTACTAGTGAATCTGAAATCATTCGGGGCAGACATAAAATATATCACTTCAACCCAATTATCACAGCAACTATTTTCAAAGAAATTAGCTAGCTGCCCGTGCGTTGCACGGAACATCAAGATGCATTTGTATGAGTAGTTTATCTTGTGAGAGAAAAGTCTGAATGAGGGAAGGCCTTACTTGCGAACGTGGAGAGACGTGTGGGTATATTTTTGCAAAATTGCCATAGTTTCTTTCCTATCCGTTAGATATAAATCCGACGGCCTATATTGCAGGATGGCACGCACACCATCATCACCAACTTTGTTTTCTACTCCCTCCGTCCGAAAATACTTGTCATCAAAATGGATAAAAATAGATGTATCTAAAACTAAAATACGTCCAGATACATTTCCTTTTATCCATTTTGATGACAAGTATTTCTAGACGGAGGGAGTATTTGTCTTTTTAGAGATTTCAACAAGTGACTATGACCGGACCTTACCAACATACTCAAAAACGTAGTCCATAATTTTGATGTTACCCTCTTTTTTGGCGGTGCAGTGCCATCTGGATACCTCATAAATAAATCAAGGACAAATCTGACCCCTTCCTGAAAAGACATACGTAGCAAAATAAGTGAATCTACACTCTAAAATATGTCTACATACACATCCGTATGTGGTAGTCCATTTGAAATCTGAAAAAGACAAATATTTAGGAACGAATGGAGTATATATAAGAGTAGACATGGAGATATATCTCCAACATGGTCTACAACAAAAATGTGTTGGGCTGGTTAGCGCCAGATGCTCGCAACGCGATGACATGAGTTCGAATTCTGTCTTTTAACTTTATATTTTTATATTATATATTACTCTACTTATTTAATATATACTTCTTTCGCTACTGTACTGATAGTGAAGCCCACAGAGTACTTAGAATATTAAGGATGGACTTGTTTCTTTTTAACTTTCTGTACGAAGCTGTAGCCGCCCTGCAAGTCACGTGTACACTGTACATGCAATTAACTTTTTATAGAGGGACAATCATACAGGCAATTAACTCAAATGGATTGGATGTCACTCTATTATTTCCAGCATAAAGAGCATCTCCAACGGCAGCCGGCAAATTTCCTCCCGCTTCCTTCCGCGGAGGACGACATCAAACGCCAGCGGCATACATTTTTACAACTCTAACCAGCCAGATGAAATTCGTGCAAACACGGACTGATTTCATATAAGCATGAAGGATTTCGTATAAAAAAGCCGGATCTTCATATAAACATGATGGATTTCATTATATTTACATGAACTAAGAGGTGCCAATCCGGCTCTCTTGTATAATTAATACTCCCTCCGTCCGGAAATACTTGTCCTAGAAATGGATATATCTAGACTTATTTTAGTTCTAAATGGACGCCCACGGATCCCTTTGTCTTCCTCATGTCCGTCAGACACTTGCAGGGTCGACGAAGGTCCTCGGAAGAGATGAAGCAGCAAAGAAACCACCTGAATCTGCGGTCGTCGCCTCGGCGGTGGCCTTCATGGGTCCCAAGTGGCGGTGGCCTCCCGTGTTCTACTTCTCCTCGAAGATGGCGGCGGACACGGAGAAGCTGGCCACTGACTCGTCGCAATCCACGCACCCGACTTCTGTCTCTGCCTGCATGGCGCTGCCACAGGCACAGGAGGTGCGCCCACAGACACAGGAGGCGCGGCCATCGCAGACACTGGTGGCGCGGTACGACGCGGCAGCGACGGCACCCGTACCGGCGTGCTCGCCGCCGTGCCAGCGTGGAGCAACTCGCCACTCCTCATCGAGCTGAACTGGAGCGGTGAGTTGCTGAACCATGCGCCTGCTTGGGACGGCAAATAGCTTCGTCGGGCCAAGTGAGGTTGGTGAAGCACCGAGCGGCCTCGCCCGTATCCGGAGGGCTCGGCGGGCCACCCAGCTGGGTAATATGCCGGAGAACGGCTCATCGGAAGCCATCGGAAGGGTGGAGAAAATGGTGAAGGAGGAGATGGGGGAGCGGCGGAGGGGTGCGATTCTTGCCCGTTGTCTATCTGGCCTCGTGTAAATAGAGGGCGGACGGTAGGAGCTTGGCCGGCGTCTGGCCTCGTTTAATCTAAGGGCGGACGGGAGGAGCTCAGCCGGTGTTGCATTTAATTCCGGCCCGCTCATGAATGGACGTGCCGGAGTAGGATTCTTGGTTTGCATGCGGGTTTAACGGAGGGGTTTAATGGAGGCGCCGGGCGTGTAGTGAGCGGCGCAGTACTATTCGATTTGACAGCATTAATGAGCCGTCAAATCACAAAGGCCCTCGCCTCTCATGAAATCGAACGAGCTAGACTGCCCCGCCCTCTAGCCTTTAAAAAAATGTATATACTCCACTTTTGTACAGTAGTAGTATCGGTGGATTGCGCCATGGAGAAAAACTTGAAATTAAAAAAAAGGTGGTACATATAGAGAGCGCTCGTGAACTACGTGCCATACATGGCAATAAATAAAGTACTACATGATACTAATATATGATACATGGCGCAGGAGTACTAAGTATTATTAATACAGTTTTGCTATAACTCATCTAGATGAGATATAATTTGGTCTCATTCATCTTTTATAGCCATTGGATATGATGCTATAAGATGCGTGTGTGCTGACGTGGGTTGTATTTGTTCTTGTGCAACAAACTGATCACTGCATGTCATGTTTGATAGTCTCAAGTCATTAAAAGCATACAAGCCCCACATCTCTTCTTGGTTGATTCCTCTATTTATGTCAAAAAATAAGAAACAACGTGAGAGTTAATGTACCACGCCTATGTGTTTACTAGTATTTGGTTTCTGTAAGATGACTTAATACTCACCTAGACGGAGGGAGTATTCGATTTGACAGCATGCGGCGCAGTTCTCGATACAGCTTTAATGCAGACGAGGGAGGGAGTAGCGGTTCCCGATATGTTGAACGGCCAATTAACCCTCCTTCAATTAATGCATGAGGGAAGTAATGGGAGGAGGTCCGGGAAAAGAGGCTGCACGATGTGAATGCAATGCAGTTTGCCCTCATTGCCATCATATAAAGGCGCCCCTCCATTCCAATGCATCTACCACATCGTACGCACCTAAGCATTTGCCTAAGCACCTACACTAAGCGCAAAAGAGCTCGCTCCAGACCCATGGCGGCGATGCGCGTGAGCGGCTAGCGGCTGATGGTCCACGACGCCGGCCTGCGGCATGGCACCGAGGATCGTCTCCAGACGGTGTTAGAGACCGGCTGGTGGATGGCCGCCGTCGACGCCAACTACGACTCTCAGTTGGACCAGATGATCGTTGCCACCAGCAACAAGTTCACCGTCCTCAAGAAGCTCGCGGACGACATCGCCGTACTCCTCCAGCCCGCGCGCCCGGGCTCCTCATTGCCTGCACCCTAATCGGCCTCCATGGCCGGAACCTCTTTCAAGCACTGGTGGCCCTGCGACTACCCGCCGACGCCACGAAGAATGTCCACCTGGAGGTCGCGCTCGCCGCGAGGCGCCTCGCCCTGCAGGAATTCGTCGACCTACACATCCACGTGTACGAGCAAATCGTGTACATAGGTATCTACAAGGCCAGTGAGGACGCTACGACGTTGGCCTTCCTTAACCGGCTGGAAGCCTTGGATGCCTTTGCTGAGAAGCACCTCGACCTCGCCACAAAAGCTGCCGCTCCTTAGCCGCCGGTCGGTGGCCCGGCGCACTAAGTTGAGGAGGAGCAGGTCGTACATTCGTGGATCCATCTTTCTTCTTGCCTTCTGTAACACCACTGTGATTGCATCATCGTGGCCTTAATTCTTATTGTGCTATTGCATTCTCATTCCAGTCAATACCGACATGTGTGATCCCTTTGCTTAATTATATGCATCACTGTAACTAGTACTCCATCCGTCAATTTATAAGTTGTGCTTACCTTTTCCATCAACTTCGTGCAACGCGCGGGCATCTTGCTAGAAACACTAGAATATGTCTATATAATCCGTATGTGATAGTCCATTTGAAATCTCAAAAAAGACAAATATTTATGTACGGAGGGAGTAATATATTAGTAGTATATCAAAACAATAGTGATTTCTTCCAAGTTTGTGAACAAATACTACTATTCTACTACTTTAGATCCGTCGCAACGCACGGGCACATTGCTAGTAAAAGGAAAAGGCCTGCCGCGTTCGCATCGCACCCCCACATGCCCGGGAATTAGGAGTACAACACGGCCCGTCCGGCACGACACATAGCTTAGGGAAGGCGTGTTGCCTAGTAGTGGTGGAGCTTGAAGAAAAACGTTGGGCGTGCCAGTCTAGCCAGGCTATAGAAATTACCCTTGCATTGACGTTCCATGCCTCAAAACTGGATGTACAACTACGAAAATCCTGCTACGTTGGGCGGGCCAGGGCACGTGTTGGCCCTCACGTAGCTCCGCCCCTGTGCCTAGCATTTTCACTTTCATGTGGGACCGCCGTTGAGCAAACCGACACCCCGCCTGCCGCCGGGATGGAAAACAGAAACAAGGGGAAGATCTAGCTGTAGCACGGAAGCCAAGAAATTTTGTGTCAGACGGGGCTCGTTGATAGAGTAGGAGCATTCCGTACTAGTACTACTCCTACTAGTACTCCCTCCGTTTCTTTTTAGTCCGCATATAAAGTTTGGTCAAAGTCAAGCTTTGTAGTGTTTGACGAACTTTATATTAAAAAATATAAACATTCACAAAATGAAATCGACATATCAGATGCACTATGAAACGTCTTTTCATACTATATAGTTTTAGGATTGTAGATGTTCATATATTTTTATGTAAATTTGGTCAAACTTTGTGTAGTTTGACTTTGACAAAATCTTATATGCGGAGTAAAGAGAAATAGAGGGAGTACCAAGTTTGTACTCCTAATACTATATTACTAGTACTACCACTATACAACTAGTAGATACGTGCGCGGCACAACATCGTAGGAACAAAAAATGGGAAGATCTTGTTTTGGGTGATTTATCTTTTTTTCAATCAACGAAGTATGAATAATATGATGTGGGGGGCACCCATGAAGCTTATGTGGCTTGGTTGCATGGCTACGGAAGGTTAGAGAAAAATAAATAGATAATGTGTTCAGAGTGAACTCCACTAAATAGATATACTTTGGATCCATTGCAACGGACCGGCACATCTATAACTATACCCCCTATATAGTGTGTGAAAACTTTGAAAGTTGGTCGTTGGATGAAGCCAATCCGACGGTACAAAGATGGCAAATCCGAGCACTACTGGCCGTTGGATATCATCCACCAGATTCTGCCACATGTATAATCTAGAAGACTCCATGGCTGAACTTAGTTCATGACTAACTTTGCCACAACTAAGCT